>OX457111.1:4852500-6251619 GCA_949752805.1 Deilephila elpenor
TTGAGAGTGGTTAGGCCATATAGTCCACCACGCTGGCCTAGTGCGGGTTGGCGGACTTACATACCGTAGAAATTCTTTAAAATCGCTACGGTATGCAGGTTTCCTCACGATGTTTTCCTTCACCGTTAAAGTGCGTGGTGATTGACTATCAATACACACATAACTCCGAAAAGTCAGAGGTGTGCCCTGGGATTTGAACCCGCGACCACCGTGAACATGTAGACAGCCGCGTCTGGTCCGTTACCAACAGGCCACCACGCACTTTTTTTTTTTTTTTTTTCTCTTCATGTGCCATGTAGATTCCCCTATTTGATTTTCCTTCACCGTTAAACCTTTTTTACCGTCCTTTAGTTGGTATGCGTGTATGTACCTACATTGGTAGGAAACCTTCACTGTTAGAATGTTAGACATTTATATCGTTAATAACTCGTGTGGTGTGAGTAAGCCTAACCGCTAGATCCGTCCCGCGTGGAAGCACGATAACCTCGATAGTTTCCTGTGC
The DNA here is from genome assembly GCA_949752805.1 of Deilephila elpenor. Taxonomy (NCBI): domain Eukaryota; kingdom Metazoa; phylum Arthropoda; class Insecta; order Lepidoptera; family Sphingidae; genus Deilephila; species Deilephila elpenor. The sequence goes on from OX457111.1 coordinate 4,853,003, forward strand.
GCAGGAAACTGCACAGGAGTGAGACGGCGCCCGCCGGCAGTGTGTCGTCCAGCCTCGTCAGCCTCGGGAACACGCTCAAGATCAGCTTCGGGTGAGCATATACGTATACTCATTCACGAGCTTGGAAGTCATTTAGTATAACAATCAAAGATCTAGAACGAACTTTGTCCTTAGTAAATCTTGAAAAAAAAAAAGAGACGTCTTGTTAACAAAATAACCTATAGTTGTCTAGCTATGTGTGTCATATAGCTATCGACAATATTTTTCAGGTACGCTTTTAATTTTTTTTTATTCATTGCAAACTTTATATTGGCCGGTCAGGTTAAAAACATTGTTATACCAAATCACTTTTATAAAAGTTTAGTTGATATCTTGATGTTGAAGTTACTTCATATAAGACAAAGTTTTTCTAAGAAAAAAACTTATTGAAGTAACTGAAAACCAGATGACTTGTGTAAATATTTGTGTCATGTTAGCTGTATCACATTTGCTATAAAAGTTCATTTTATTTCACAAAAACATCAGAGGCATGTTATAGATATTTAAGTGTAATTTTTTCAATATTTTTTTCGCTGTTTGGTGTTCTAGTTTAGCCTTATTTGATGTTGTGTACCGTTGTTGCCATTTACATAACAGTAGTATATTTTGTCGATAGTTAATATCTCTATTTTACATATTAATTTAATACTAGAAATCCTAATTAATATTACCTAGAAAGGTTCTACATTTATTATTCAAACAAATTAGTATGGTTGATTTTAAGACCACAATAACGTAGTATTAAAAGAGTCTTTTAAAGACGCGTTTTTAACAGACAAATATAAACACACTTTTTTTCTTTTTTTTTTATAATGTTAAAGAAAGTTTGATTTCCAATTTTACTTCGCGGAAAGAAATGGCAATATCGATACATTTTTATTCTCAATCACAAAAAAAATATCGCACCACACGACACTGCAGTACGCTAGCCTGTTTGTTTTCTTAGACGCTATTCGCCAGCCAGACTGTCGTTACGCAAGGAAAATATGAAAATCGGAAAAGCTATGATCGAGAATTACTTCAGGTGAGCATGCCATACACGAACTTCTGGCTTAGCGCACGTGAGTGATTGTTTTAAGCTGTTACCATGGCGACCATTTTACGAATTGCATGTTTTAAATAAGATTTATTTTCCTGCACTCTTACAATGCATGGTTTTCATTTCCACACACATCTGATCGGAAATAAGATTAAATGTATTTTACAAAATCATTTGGTAAGTAAAGCCATGTCTTGGATCTTTTAAATATCTTTACAGTATTGCATTTAAATTGTGCTAAAAAATATTACCCTTATCCCTATTAATATATCCCCACATTACCAATTCGAGTTTGAAAATTACATACCCAACTTTTATCCAATAAAATATCGACTCATTTGTGCCTATCACACTTTACAGCCCCACAAGTATAGCAGGTAAGAAGTCTAATGAGCTGCTACAAAGCGGCCTCAGCAGTCTGAAGTCAGCCGCTACCAGCATGGCGAAGAAATTCGATGAAATGAAGGAGGTGATATCGGCTAACTCCACGCCCGTCAAAGGCGCAATAGGGACAGCTACTAATGCCCTCTCTAGCCTTATAGCCGAGGAGGATTCCACTGATGGATCCTCGGAGATTAATCCAGATGGTAGGTAGACTAGTATGTTTAATTTTATTATACTTTATGGAATATATCCACGTCTTAATGTACGTTCTAATTAAGAACACACAATTTACTTCGCTGTAGTGTTACTTGGGTGACGTACTTTTTTGATGTGTTTGTAAATAAACCCCACAAACTTAAAACCTGCACTGTTCAATTAGCATCGCCAATATTTGGCTAAGATATAAAAAATATAATGTCATACCTGAGATTGTTGGACAAAATCCTCGAACCCGTTTGACACTTTCCAATTAAAATTAAATAGACTAATATAACATTTTTGATATACATAATAAAGTGTATATTTGTGTGCAGAATGGGTGGGCGGTACCGGATTCCGTCGTGCGTCAAGTGATGCTGAATTGGCGTGCTCCATGGAACGGGGTTCTCTCGCCACGCTCATATCACATCTGCCGGATAACCTCTATCCGAATCTATCTGTAAGTAATTCATATATTAATTTGCCTGTTGATTTTTATAGTGCCCACACCTCTTGTACCTTTTATGCTCTATGAATATTTAAAACAAAGTTGAAAACTTTAAGTAAAACACCAGCTATTAACAGATGAATAGGTTTTGCAACATGTGTTTTCTTATTTATGTGAACTTGTAATATTTGAGAATGTTTGAACAATAATTCAGATCACCTATGGAAAATTATATGCAAGTGGTTGAAAGAGCGGCATACTGTATCTTTAAAAAAAAATGAAATAAAATTTTAGTTTATGTAACTTTTTTGAAACGTTATCTATGGCGGGCACACACGTTGTGTTTTATCGGACGCAACGTATATGGCGTTCACACACATTACATGCTACTTCCATAAATAATACTAATAAGCCGCACAGACAGACAGATCGTTGTTATGACACTAATAATTTATTTGTAATATTGTTTCAGAACTCATCAAAATCCGACAAGGTGTCGGTAGTGGTGCAGATGTCGTCGTGCTCGCAGTGCCACCAGTGCCTGGCGCTGCTGTACGACGAGGACATCATGGCGGGCTGGGCGGCCGACGACTCCAACCTCAACACGCGCTGCACCGCCTGCGGACGACACACCGTGCCGCTGCTCTCCGTGCAGGTACACCCATCACTAAAGCTGGAAAATAATCGAAACGTCGGGAAGTTAAAATACGGAAAATTCAACTATCCAGTCCGGATGGAATACCGGCGGTGGTTTTAAGGAGTTGTGCAGCGGAGTTGTCGCACTGACACGCCTCTATAGAGCGTCCTACCGCACAGATGTTGTCACTCGTTGATCAGTGACAGACAGTAAGGATTCCGTCACAACCGATCAACGGGTGATCTTCTGTCGATTATTCTACATTGCTGGGGTGAGGCGATTGACTGGCTTGGCGAGGCTCTTGCTGTGAGCCTCGATAGAGCCAAGACGTTTGATAGGGTCTGGCACCGTGGTCTTCTATCCAAGCTTCCCACAACTTGTATTCGTGGATTTCTGGCTTTCTTCATGGGTGTAATCGTTGACGGACACGCTTCGGCGCTCATGTTGGTAAATGCCGGAGTTCCGCAGGGCTCGGTGCTGTCGCCCACCCTGTTTATTCTGCATATCAATGATGTGTTGTCACTTGGCAACATTCATTGCTATGCAGATGACAGCACGGCTCATGGGCGCTACTGCCATGGGTCCCCAGGTTGCCGGGGCGACACTGTGAGTGGGCGCTAGGATCTTGTCATTGAGCTCAATCGATCCTTGGATCTCATTTCTACATGGGGTTCCAGGAATATGGTTGAGTTCAATGCCGGCCAGTTATTGAATACTGTTCGCACCTCTGGGATGAATACTATATGCTAAGGTCCTTTTGTTTGCCATTACATATTGAGCAATAACTTTTGCCGCGTCATTTTAATAAATACATACGTAAATATTTTTGTATTACAGATAATGCGTACCGGTCAATCACAAGCGGAAACATTGAGCGTGCCTTATTTAAACCCACTGGTGCTCAGGAAAGAGTTCGAGTCTATATTAAGTAAGATATTCTACCATCATTTTATATTGACCTATAATGTATTACCATTAAGCATTTAATACAAGCAGCTATTTTTTACGTATTCAAGAATGTAAAAATTGTCACCTTTTGTCCTTAGGTAGAGAAGGTGACGCCTGCTTAGCAGAGTCGGAATTCGTAGAATCACATCCAATTGTGTATTGGAACTTGGTGTGGTTCCTGGAACGAGCCAACATCGAGAACCATCTGCCGGATTTGCTCAGTCCTGACTTCCAAGCTAAATATCAGAGCTCAGACACGCTGCCTGACTCTGATAAAACAGGTGAATACATAATTATTACAAAAAGGAAACTGTGATTGATGTATCGACGCACAGCTCAAACTACTGAACGAATTGCACGTCACACAGATCGTTATTATAACGTAAGCGTCTGGTAAAAACAGATTTTTTTAAAATTCTAGCCTTGAAGGAGGATTACAGAGCTCGAAAGGGGAATGCCTTATATCCATACAGTTTTCAAGCAATTCAATTATTAATAATTGTTGTTAATATGTATATAACGCGCACCAAGCCCCTGTGGCACCACTTTATACAAGCCCTGAAAATCGACAACGAACGGATCCACCGTGGCAAGGAGCGCGCGTTCCATTGCTGCGTACGTTTGCTGCACGGTAGATTGACTAGTATGTCGTCAGTGAATATAGTGCGCATGCGTGCAGGTTGCCGCGTGGTGTGCGGCTGGGAGTGGGCGCGCGCGGAGGAGGGCGGCGCGGCGCTGCACCGCGCGTGGCGGCGGCGGCGCCAGCAGCTGGCGCGCTCGCGGGCGCTGCAGGCGCTGCTGCTCACCGAGCACGACGCCGCCGCGCACTCGTACGCACATCTTCATTATACTAGTATTGCTCGCGGCTTAGGCTGATCGATATTTTTCCCAGAATTAAAAAAATACCATCTTGCCTTCCTCAATGAGTGGATTTTACAACACTAAAACTAAGTTGTTATTTAAAAAAATATATAAACTGCTCTGAATAAAACCAAGCTGCGACTCCTGTATAATCACTGTACCGTAAGCTTATTTTTAACATAGGAATGATGGAGTTTCTTGCCCGTTCTTATCTGGCGAGAACAGCCTTGTGAATAGGGTGGTAGAGAATAACATTTTAAAGATTCAATAAAGTATTTTCATTTCATTTTCATAAAATATTATTTTCAATTCAAACCAGTGCAGCAGTTTCTGAGATCAGTTCGTTCAAACAATCAAACTAGTATAGATACTAATATTATAAAGCTGAAGAGTTTGTTTTAACGCCCTAATCTCAGAAACGACAGGTTTAAATTGAAAAAAAATTGAAAAAATATCACAGGCCAATAGGAGCAGAGCAGCAATGAAAAATGGTGCAAAAGCAAAGAAATTTAAACCCACGGGCTCGTTCTCGTAATTATAGACACCTATCTCTGTACATTATTCCATCCTCGATGTAATCAACTTATTTTAACTTTGACAGAGTGGCTTTGGCGGTTCTTAACGGTTTACTGAGCAACGATTTATCAGAGGCGCTTCGAAAACTCGCCGAGTGGCGGGAGAATACGTGCAACAACAAACGATATTATTCATACTACAGGTACGCGCCATACACTAAATATGTTTATCGAAAAAAATATTTCATTTATATCAATGATTTAATATGACATTGTAACTTGATTTCATGGTTGTCTATTTCCATTAATTTTATTATATTTTCATATCACATTTAAATATATAAATCTAATAATTTCACACATAATAATGTCAAATTTAAAAAAAGACACCCATAGTCTTTCCTTCCATTTTTCTTTTCCCTTCCCTTCGTTTTTTGAGGCTTCAATGCAAGCAATGCATTTACGATCCAACTATTGTAGTTGTCTATGGGCAGCGATAATCACTTGCCATTACATAAGCTGATTTAGGCTATAAAAAATAATTGCTCTATCAAACACATTTATTTTCAGAGACATCCTGTTCCTAGCGATGGCGGCTCTCGGCGAGCAGAATATAGATTTCTTCGCTCTGCAGCGTGAGTACACGCGTGCACTGGACCGCCTAGGCCGTGAGGCGCGCCCTCAAGACCTCCCGCCCTCACTCACCGCCGTCTGCTGCAGGCACTACTTCAAGCGCCTACGACTCTCGCTCGACGACTAGTATTACTGTCTCATACCAAGTTCAACAATCAAACAACAATTGTAATGGCGCCGATACGAACTTTCAAAATATCGATAATTTTATCGATACTAAATTGCACTTCACTAAGATGGTTTTAATGAAATCGATGAAAGGTAAGAGAGATAAGGTTCGCAGCGGCGCTAATATAGTATTATGAGACACATCTCAGACTCTATGAACACAAGTTAGTTAGTAGTTACACTGCTTGTCTCAGAATATAATAAAGGACCCTGCTGGAGAATAACGTGTACAATACTTTGCTTCTAGCTCTACTATATCGTCGACAATAAAGTTTTATGTTAGCAGGATTTACGAATTTTAAGGAATTCCCGGAGGCGATAAGATATGAACATGTTGGATGTATGTATAACCGCAATGTTTAAAATATTTAATTAGCTTACTCTTTAACATTAATATTTGTTGTTGAATTTCGATATAATTTGCTCACATAGTATGATTTTGTATTACAATGCAGACGCTTATCAAAAATATATATAGACAATGAGTGATAACGTATTTTAAATGTTAGAACATATTTCAAAACTTGACGAGAAATGGTGAACACAGTTCTTGACTATTTTATTTTTAGAATTCAATTCGACTCATTCGAACACTCGAATGTTTATAAACGAGTTTAGAACAAAAGTTAAATTAAACGACATTGGAATGTTTAACTCGGTTTAAATTATATTTTATTACATTTTCTTATTATTTATTTGACTGGAAATGGTAATTTTACACAAGCTAAAAGTGCCGTCCATTTCTTTCAACGGCTATATTGTTTTTTAAAATCTCTTGCAAAACGTATTCGCCCGTCCACGTAAGCGGAGTCAAGATGGAGTCTTGGTCCAATTTTGTATCTAAATCTATTCTAACAACTAATTATATAAATTAACTACATTTTATGTAGTGGTATGAACTCATGGCCTAAACATACACATGTGTTGCCCCAAATTCAATATCACATTGCTGCAGTGGATTCACGTTGTATATTCACATTTTGGCATATCCATTAGTTTAGAAACGTGGGTGCTAACGGTAATTTCGGTACATAACCGTGGTAGTGGTTTACATGTACATAACGATGTTGTATAGAATAGGTGTAAGTCAAGGCTTTTAATCGAAGTGTTGTAAATTTCGGTATGTTGTGTAATCGGCACTATGGGTTTTGAAATGGAGTGTTGAGAGTATTGTTTGTAAAAGTCACATTATTCATGTCGAGTTTGAGCATTGTTCTTAATCATATTCCTTGTATTTTCTTAGTTACATAGCAGTAAGTGTTCAATATAGTTTTGCGATACCTTGTTCTGCATAAAAGGTACGAAAAATAAAATAATTATAGTTATGTTATAATCATTTGTTCTTAAAATTTTTCCTGTGTTATAATGCAGCTATTAAACTTATTAAAGTATTTTACAATAATAACTATTGATGAAAACTGAGCTAATTTTTATTATTTAGTCATATTATTTTTTATTTTATTCACTTTGTAATATGTACCTCAACATATTTAAAAAATGTTTTGTAGGACATTAAATAATGTGACTGCCAAAATTTAAGTATTCACCAATGTGTCAATATCATTTACTGTAATGTGATATTCATAAAGTATTTTGATTCATTAACACACCATATTTAAGGCAAAATATTTGGTTTTAGTTTGTTTTCTGCCTAAACAGAAAGAAATAGCCGTAAACAAGTTGTTTGTTACAGTTATATGCATAAGAAAATCATATTTAATTGTTCATCACAAACTATTTACGGACAAAAGTAACATTAATGCAATACTCAAAGTACTAACAACAGTGCAGAACTATTTAAACTCGAAATATTTATTGAAAATAATAAAATTAGATGTTAGATAATTGAAACAAATGAGGCAATATATTCATTATTCACTGAATTGATATATTACAAGAATATAAACGAAATATGTAGTTACATTTCGTATTGTTTATGTATATAATAGGCTCATGGCACATGGAATTATTATGATGTACCTACTGATGATTTGTTTATTTTATATAAATTGCCTCTAGTTTATTATATCAGCCATATTTTATGTTCCATACAATGTACAATGGTAAGTCATGCATGTTTGGTCTAATGATAACAATAACTAGATTGTAAAGACATATGATTTAATATTTTTTTATTTTAAAAGACATTAATTTTCATATGTTAAAATTGAGCTCTGTTATAAATTATTATTTACTGCAAAACTAGTTTACTGCGACATGTGTAATACATTGCATATAATTTTTATAAAAAAATATATAAGGCTTCGGTAATAATTCTTTTATTTCATATCTACATTTTAACACATTCCTAATACTCTATACAAGAATTTTCCATCATGGTCGTAAAAGCAGTCATTAACTTTGTATGTTGCACCTTTTTTGTAAGCTTTCTTTGGAATTCTTATTCTTTCTGGATAATCCATTACATGTTTGCCATCATCCGGTTCTTTATACTCTGCTAAACTTTTTTCTTTTACATAATCATTGGATAACTCAATTTCTTTAGTCACACTAATATTTGATTGAATTGCATTTGACCTAGTGGAATTCCAAAGTATTTGATCTGGTAAATCGACATCTTTACCAGTTTCCAACCGCATCTTAATTTTAGCTGTCAATTCATCTAATGTTATTCTGTTGTGATCTCTATCCAGGTTGACTGACTCATTTGTGATCAGTTTGACTTCAGTTTCTGTAGAATGTGAATGAGTATTTTGTTCAGTTTTTTCTTTAACTTTCTCATTAGCAGCACACCTCTGTACTATTCTTTCAAACTCTCCTATTTCTTTTTCCTGTGTTAGGTCTACTTTAATTGATTTTTTGTCCAATGGTGGTATAGTTCTTTCTGAGAATTTTAGGAAATGTTGTCTTAAATTGTCTGGTATTCCTAGACTGCCTTCTTTCAGTTCCCTCCAGTTCCTCATAACAGACGCATCATGTCTTGCAATGCGCTGTTCTGTAGCTGGTTTCCATGGAAATTTTAACAGTTTCTGAAAGCATAATAAAATATTAATTTGTTGCTAGCAGAAAATGTTAAATCACAAGATATATTGACAAGAATAGTATTAAAATATTAGTGAATTCTAACAGTCCACTATACCATGAAATTAATTAAGGCCTAGTCTTCCTAAATCTAAGAAGAAGCCCATGCTTACCATAGGTTATAATTGAATGAATGTTGAAGAAAGTACTTATTTTATTGATTACAAAAAAATAATGGACCAATGTTGATATTCATCACTAACATAAAGTAAATAACAGAATAAATAAATAATAATTAAGAAATACACTCCACAGTCACATACATAGTCCAGACCCCACGTTAAGATCAATTAAGTCTTGGTCATGGGTATCAGAAACTATGAGACTTTTTCGTCTTGCAACCACCCAGACTCAAGTCAAATATTTATGGGCCTCACAAACATTTGTCTTGGTGTGGGGATCGAACCTGCAGCCTCTAATTTCACAGCTGGAGTCTAACCAACAGCACCATGGAAGCTGTTAAAGTACCTAATAAGTTTTGAGTTCACTGCAAAGAAATCATTTTGGAAACAATCTCTATATATACAGACCTTTACAATAGGTACAGTAACAGGGAAACTTTCCGCTATTTTCTCAGGAGTCCATTCCTCAGATTGTGTAGAGGCCAAGAGTCTGATTTGTTCTTTCTCACTCCATGTCAACAAGCTAGGCATGTTCTCCTTGAAGTACTTGTTTTTGACTATCTGATTTCGCAGTTCATGCTTGCCCATTAGTGTTTCCTTCATATGTGCTGTAAATGATCCACCGACCTGAAAGAGTTATTACAATATAAATTATACACTGTGTTGTTTATGGTCTCATGTGGTTGAAGCAGATGAAGTCTGTAAGACACATCTTTATGGTGGCAATTTAAATATACATTTTTGTTATATTTGTGATAGTAGGCTGCATATAGGTACTAAATACGTAATATATAAATATTTATATGCTGGTATGCTTTTGTGAAATTAAAAACATAGATTAACAATTCGACTGCCTCGGTGGCGTAGTTGTATTACGGTACGGTTACAAAGCTGAGGTCTCGGGTTCGAGTCCCGGGTCGGGCAAAGTGATATTGGATTTTTCTATTCATTATCAGTCCGGAGTCAGGAATTTGTGCCCGATATGGCGATAGGATCGCCCCCTATCACATCATGGGACGAAACATACAAGGCGAAATGTGGGCGTCCTGGTGGCGCCTCTGCCTACCCCTTCGGGGATAAAGGCGTGAGTTTATGTATGTATGTATTAACAATTCAGAGCTAAACATGACAGTATATTTTCAGTCTCTAGAGTATCTAAATAGTCACATGAAAACAATATTTTCTAGCTAAGCCAACCAACAACCCTAGTTGTTACAATAACCACCATACTTATAAAGAACTCACATTCTGGAAATCGCTTTCGGACTCATCAATAACCTCCTCAGCATTGTCTTCCGTAACTGGAATTCCGTCCTCCTGGAAAGCTGTGATACGTTTGTTCAGACCAGGATTATTACGTTTAGAATGTTCCTGCCATTTTCCAGAACTTCTAAGAGTTCGTATTAAAACTTTGTCACACGTACGGTACAGCCGTTTTAAGTGAGGCGCGAACATTTCGCGGACTATGATTTCTTGGAAAAATGTTTAAGTAATTTCAAATGGCACAATTAAAACATAAAAGCACAAAATAATCTCAGAAATCATAACCTATCATATTTTGTTTGATAATCGAATACACCTGGAACTGATTACCCAACTTATAATACTAGCTATCCTGCTTGTTGATACGCATGATTCAATAAACGGGAGCGGAAAAGAAAGAATATCATGCTGAACAACACAATATTATGCGTTTGGAATAGTCTTAAAAATGACGTCTGGATTACTTATCTGTGCTTATTATACATACTTACGCGGAAATTTAAAAAACAAACTTTTTACGTCTCTGAGTTCGGTCTTTACTCTACCCAGTACCCACTTAATCAATTACATTTTTTTCACACACACCTATATTTTCCCTTTTCTTTCTAGTACCAACTTCTGAGGCTGCCTAGCATCTACGACCCAAGTCATGTGATTGTTTATTAGCTATTTGCTCATTTGCCGGACCTATGTTATAGAAACAAATGAAGCCGGATTAAATGGATTGGAAATTATGAATGGAAGGTACATTCAGGGAAAAGCATTTTAGCTAAAGTGCTATGCCTAGGTAATTGTTTTTAATTACATCTTTTATATTTTAGTAATACGCATAGTTTGCGGATGTCGCTGGTTTCAGGTCGCTAAGAAAATTATTGATTTAGGTACACCTATGTTCGGCAATGGACTTCTTGGAGGGGGATGAATATCTACCTACCCACATTTTTTGTTTAATAACATGTAAGTATTATGCCTCGGCAGCCTTGGTGTCCGCGATGTGGCAGATAAACTCCAAGAATGTCGCTTGAGATGGTATGGTCATGTCCTGAGAAAGCCGCAGCAGTACGTCGGCAATTGTGTGCCTGAGCCTCAACATTCCAGGACCTCGACCAAGGGGTAGACCGAAGAAGCGCTGGCTTGATGTCGTCAAGGAAGATATGAGAGTCAATGGCCTTACTATTGAGGATGCCGAAGACCGGGCGAAATGGAGGAGACTCAGCCGGAAGGCGGACCCTGGCACCGGCCGGGATAACGCCTAAGTAGAAGAAGAAGAAGAAGAACATGTAAGTATTATGACAACTTTGTTTATTAATATGAATTATTTGATAATTAATTTAATATCATTTTAGACCTTGTACAGGCAAATGGCATTTGTGTGCTTTAAACCGGAACTGTTCGATCACAGCTCTGTCAAAAGCTTATAAACCGATTCAATTATTAGGCTTCAGTGGCTGCAACTTAAATACTCACTATAAAAATCTAGATCTACTTTAATTTATAAGCCATTCGTTTTTCGCTTATAATTTAGAAGTTTACAGCAGGCAGTCAGTGACAACTTACAGCATTAAATTTCAAATTTACATAATATATTATGTATGTAAATATTATGCATACGAATTATGATCTAGGCTTATATTTTAGGTATTATAACGAATAATATTTTAATCTCAACCGAACGGATTTCCCAGACATCCTGCTTTATAGACTAACTTGCGAATTATTGCACCATACTTTATTCTGTGTTATAAAATATATGTCTCATTTTTATAACCATAAATACGAAACATTCACAAGGGGTGTTTAGTCAGTTGGTCCCAGACCCAGCTCAGAGCCAGCTCTGTCGCAATATCTGCAAGCGCGCTTGTCTGGAAGGTCGGTGATGCTGGCATACTCGTTCCCATAGATTAGTACTTGCTCGTTCCGGCCTTCCCTTAGCAAACAAAAAACGTGGTCCTAATAGGGTTAAAGTGTAGAAATTTTAAGATGAATATAGGGTATTACGAGTATAACATGATGAATATGTTTACCGATAGATACGCGCTATGAGGTACGCAAAATTTTGATTGCAGAAATTTCAACACAATAAGAACTAAAACCCCACTTTTATGTGGAGTACATTATAACCAGAGGTATTTTTATGCTTGAATAGCTAAAACATAAAATAAAGTAGCGGTAAAATTGTATTATTTTTATCTAGGACAGCTCGTCATCACTATTCGCTATACTCATCGATCTCATCATAACGGCATTCAAAATATATTTCACTTTCGTGATTTTATGATAGGGTTCATAAATTAAGGTAAACATACAAATCACTATCTATACCTACCATAGATACATACATGAACTCACGCGTTTTTCCCAGAAGGGGTAGGCAAAGGTGCTACCAGGAGACTACGTTTCGCCTTGTGTGTTCGGTCCCACGATGTGATAGGGAGCGAACCCATCAGACACGAATTCCTAACTCCGAGCTGTTAATGAATAGAAAAATCCAATATAACTTTACCCGAGCCGGCACTCGAACCCGAGACCTCAGCGATGTAATCGTACCGTAGTGCATCTGCGCCACCGAGGCAGTCGATACATCACTATTCCAATAGAGTGTTATCTTATAAGTACATACAGATTAATCGTATTTTTAACCGTACTTCAAAAAAAGGAGGAGGTTCTCAATTCGTCGGAATCTTATTATTCTTTATTGACGCAATGCGAGAGGAAGTTATCCAGAAGTAATTGCAAAACCAACGGTTCCTTTTTCATATTTCGCAGTGCATGATGAATTGTACAAAATTTTGCAATTAATTAATGCCAGACGATTAACAACGTTTATAAAAATACAGGTGGCTCGAGAAAATTCAATAAGTGTTTGTCAATCAAATTATATTGGGTTATGAAGTTAAATTGGGCTTCGAGTCAAGCGTGAGAGACGCTTCACAGTCTCTCATCACATTCTATCTATCTATCTATATCAGCCCATATACGTCCCACTGCAGGGCACGGGCTTACTCTACAATCGAGAGAATCGATTGAGAGTGGTTCACATCACATTAGTACCTAATTATTTGCCTGTTAGCAGTGTATGGGATGTAAACCGTAAGGTCTTGGGTTCCATTCCTAAGTCCAGCAAAAAGTTAAAACTGGACTTTAAGCCTACTAGCCTGCATGTTGTTATGCACATCTTTGAACCAAAATATGTTGAATGTAGGTGGTACTAGGTGACTTAGGGTACTTCTGTTTACCACTTAAAATATATAGGAGCATGATAAATGTATGTTTTTTTCGAATCATTGAGCTCCCATAAATTATGTCTACACCTCACGCCGCCGTACCCAACATTCAAGTTACGAAGTAGGTTACTCTGTGAATGCGATGCACGCCCCGATCCGTCCGCACTCAACGTGATCAGTATCAGTCCTCAGTTCTTCGCGATTCTTGGACGCACTAGCGCGCGTTCTTTAAACCAAACTTTTTGAAATAAGTTTGGTTTTTTTTGTTTTGTGGAAGTTTTATTTGAACAAGGTAAGTTTAAAAACAATGATACATTCTTATTTTAAAATATATTTTGTCAAGATTTGCATTGTTTGTATTTTTGAATTAGGTAGTCGTATTTGTTTTTAATGGTTTTAATATAAGCGATTATTCAAAAATCTCTAAAAATAATTTCGGATAATGTATTCGAAAATTACAGAAAATAAAATAATTCACTTGATCTCAATTACACACATTCAGTTAATTATGATTCGTGATCATAATTTTCAATCAAGATAAAAAAATGAAGACAGTCGGTAATTAAAATGTTTCAGTCAACTTTAAAATCCGCACGCAAGTAAAGCAATGCGTACTTAAAACAATTAGTTTGTAGACCTTTTATATTAAATTGTATTTATAAAACATACAATCAATATATTTTGATGATAAATATTTTTTACAGTGACAAAATTAATTTCATTATTTCGTGCGTTTATATGTATGTGCAGAAGAATTTCAAATATATTATTTATTACAATTACTCGAATATAGGTTACGTTAATAAAAACCTGGGTATTTAAAAATCGCATGGAAACTTTTTACTTAATATTGGCAACATGGTTGAATTTTTTATATTTCTGAGATTTCGATCAAAATCTGGGTCAAACACGTTTTTCGAGACATTGTTCGCCAGCTAGTAACTAACTAAAATATTCGTATGCGTACGGATAGCGAACACGTTAGATGATGGTAGAGAACCCGTCGAGTCGATTCGCTGGATACAGGTCACTTCCAACAGGTCTAAGTGGTCCTTGGGGGAGGCCTATGTTCAGCAGTGGACTTCCTATGGCTGAAAAGAGAAAGAGAAGAGAGAGAGAATCCGTCATAGTGACTCGCTCGAGTGTGTTTCGTTGAGTTAGTCCGAGTATCTTGTTTTGAGCAATATGTATTACAATAGATAACCTTTTTTAGCTGATAGTGAATACTCTATAAAATCACATTGCACTTAACTTCATTACTATTGTTGTGACATTTATAATACTAGCCGGAATTGATAAAAGTGTTGGTCCTGCTCACATCCTTTCACTACTCATATTATATTATTAAAAAATAACAAAAAAAATCCGCGACCATTTGGTGAGCGATTAGGAAATATTTTGCGCTAGATTCATGCCCGACTAACCTCCTAAATGGACATTTTGCCCTTCTATAATCTATGTTCCAATGATACATGACTTTTGCACCCCCCGCGCACACATCGCATTCCCTGCGGTCACCTATCGGTGGGCGGTACCTAATTCCGCGGCGTCTACGCCGCCATTGTTGATTGTTTAATGGCGGCTGTGTTTGCGGCGGTTACCTGTGCCTGTGCATTACAATTACTGCGTCGATTAAGTGAACTTATCCTCTCCATAGTGTTTTAAAACAAAAGTATAACTTTCTCGTGGTGAACGGTGGTTTTGCTTTGAGGAAAATGACAGTATTGTGTTGGCAAATGCCTAAATTCGTGACCAGACGCTATATTATTTAAGATTCCGAGAAATGAGAAAAGACTCAATGTGTGGTTGCAATGTCTTCAAATATTCATTTGACTTTGTAAGCTGTGACGACCACCAACAGTATATTCTTAATAATTATATTAATATTGTTGTGAAATTTACCATAATGAATTGGTGCAAAACGATTATTAGGATTTTAAAGGGTACCGACATTTCTAGGTTAATTATAAGGACGATGTTACCAAAATTACAACAAAAAGCTTTAGAGATGTACAAAAATAAATAAATAAATCATTTAATAAATATTTATAAGGGTTTTATTTACAATTCATAAATCTATTATCAAAAAGTTGCATTTATTTTATTATTTTGCTATTTCTCTATAAATCACTATAATGTGATTTATAGAGACTTAGCAAAATAATAAAATCGATGAAATTTAGAAATTACCCTGTGGAGCCACGCGCAGCGCTCGTAACAAGGCTGAATACAACTTCTGCCTTTGCCTAACCCACGTACCATGTTTAAGAAGAAAAGAACTGTCATGTAATTCTAGCGAATGATTGAATGAATGAGACTGGGCTAAAAAAAATGTAGGCGAGTTGGTCGTCTGTTTACTCCTTAGTCTGTGGCTAGATTTAGGTAGTGTACTTGCCATTATAAAAATCTAGTAATTCTATTAGTATATTAGTTATAAATATACTAGTATATTAGTATGGGATATTTAGAAAAATACAAAATCTACATCAGCCATCACCAAAATACTTTGAACTCTTCTGGACATTGGATTGAAATACAAAGTCATCTAGTCCGGTTTTCAGCTGGCCTCATCTATCTCAGGCCAACAGTACCGTCAAGATTGTTATGAACGATATCAGTGAAAAAATTTAGATTACAAAAAAACTGAATAGCAGATTTTGCATTTGAATATGTCATAAACAAATAAACATCAAAAGATCACTGATTTATAATGTTATGTTAATAATATGTGAAATCAAATATTAGAATAGTTAATTATCACTTTATGAAAAGCGGTCAAACGAGTATTCTGCCAGAGGTCATTGTTAAAATACTATATTCATAGGTTTTCGCGTATTTCCTAATACAATCCTATATTAGGCCCTGTCGTGTCTTCATCTATTTGGTAACCATATATACCAGTTATTGATTTAGAAAATATTTCCGACTATACCTAACCGAATCATGTGTGTATTGATAGTCTATTACCACACCATATAACGGTGAAGGAAAACATCGTAGGTGCCAACTTGAAACAAGCGTCAGCTTTTCAACATTTGAGGGGAAAAGGAAGAAAAGGGAGTATTGGCCCTCTAGTACTCTCACTTACCGAATGCAAAACCGTTGCTTCACATAAATTTTGTGTGAGATAGTACTATTAACCCGGTCGAGCCGGACCATTCCTGACGTAGTTTAAGGTAGGCAACTAGAATGTGGTTCCTACCACTTTAAAAACAGCTATTTTAAGTTGAAAACAAAAAAAAGTATTTACGTATCCGAGAACCTATTAATGGAAAATTCCACTGGCCACGTGACTAGAAATCAATACATTTCTTATATCAGTGTCAGTGTCTAAAATTAGCAAGAGACTATTTTTAAAACTCATCGCATATTAATATAGTTATTTAATTATTTGCATAAAATATGAGCGAAAATACTTATGGGTCACTGACATTTGACATACAATAATCAAAGCGAAAAGTGAAATGATAAGTCAGTGTTATAATATTACGGTATTAAACAAAATCCAGTCGTTACAACATTGATCATATGAAAAAGATTTTTTATAATTTATGTATGTCGGGCTTCAGAGTGTGTCAGTACTAACGTAGGAAATATATTTCTCTCGTAGTTTATGCAGTCAGCTATAGGTCAGTATGTTTTATACATAGATAGAGAAAGGGGTTTGGACTTGGCATGTAGGTGACCATTATCTGCGACATGTGGTTATAATAAAACGCTGATTGCTTGACTATAACATTTTATTACAAATAATTATTGATATAAAGATAATATCATTAATATCTATTTATTTATTTTACTATTTTTTTACATTTTTACATATATAATAAAAAATCAAAATACATATAAAAATATAAAAAAAAGAGATTAACCCAACGATGGCGAGGCTCGAGACCCAAGCCACCGGTGGTTAGGACCCCAAAGTGAGGAACCTCCTCACTATACGTGCCGTGTCAAGCAATACTGCCTTCTGAATCTGGCTCATGACCCAACGGCCCATTGAGAGCCTCTGGAGATGTTGGTCGAGGCTCTTTGGTATCAATCCATGTGCAGAAACAACAATCGGGACAATAATTGTTGAGTCGACATTCCACAATTCAGTAACCTCGTGTGCCAAATCTAAATATTTTGTCAATTTATCTTTTTCTGCTTTAACGAGGTTATCATCATGCGGAATGGTGACGTCAACAAGTATTGCCTGTATTAATATCTATTATTATTATTTTACTGATGGTTGGTCTCTTATATGTGAGGGGCCGCCTGCGTAGGTTGGCCACACAGACGGCCTCTCACATAATAATATGACACCACAAGTCACCGCAATGACTATCTTATTGCTTTGTAATTCATGGTGTTTGGTTTTGGTACTGTCCATGAGCGGTCGTATCGCTTACCATCAGGCGAATGGCATGCTCGTCTCGCCATTCATTGTAATATAAAAATATACGTAGTTAAATCATTAACATCAATTGAAATAAAAAGCCTCTTGAGCAGTACTACCAGCATAAGAGTTATGAAGAAACGATTTAAAAATATATGTGCATTACTTGTGCTAGTTTTGGCTGTACAAATAATAATTGATCTATAATATAAATCGATCGGGCCGTCGAATTAGACCAAAATCGTAGACCAACAGCCGTATACCAAATTATTAGTTGAAAGTCAATTACGCCAACCACTACAGTTACGTCAGTTAAATAAATAACTTTTATTTATTTTTATCAGACCTTATTTAACACAACATCCAATATATTATGTAATAGTGGGTTATCGTATCAAATAGCGAAATCACGACACTCGTCAGAGAAACAAATCACTCCCCTACACAAAAATAACAGGCAATTAAAAAAAATGTATTAGTCAGTCAAACTCGTTCTGATTAAATATAGTTTTCCTCTATAATATATTTATAGTCTATGCAAACTCTGCATTCTTCTTTTTGTTGGAAGCCGTGTCTGAAAAAAAAATCACACATGTACAGTTCTATAAATATCTATTGTATTTTGTAATAAAATTTTAATGGAATATTTTTGATGTTTCTACTAGCCCAAGAGCCCGTAAAACATTCGTCATTTTATAAAAGCTGAAAATTAGGATGCACGAATGCTGGAGTGTTTACTTATATATATTATATATTTATTTATTTATTTACAAATTACGGTCTTATCGCATAAAGCAATGTCTAACAGACAACCATGGGATGGTTTTCAAGGAAGGAGAAAGAAAAATTGGAAGTGTAAAAAAAAAATATTGACTGGAAGAGCATGCCTAAGGCATGAAGTCCGCCATTATACAACATGTATCATAAGTTTTAAATAGATATACGTACTACGATTGATAACCAGTAAAGCAGGGCGCCACGCCAAGATACATCCGGCCAGCCCAGTCAGGATAATTAATACACCACAGACAATTAATACGATGGCTACTTGAGTTTGTGTCACTCCTACAATTTCGCCTAAAAGTTGCAAAGTCCTGGATTTTATAGTGTTGAACCATGCTCCAAAGCCTATAGCCCCTCCACCTACTGCCTAGAAAAGAAAATAGTTAAATAATACACGGATTGCTGAGGGTATAATAATAAATACACCCAACAGTCACATACATAGTCCTGACCCCACACTAAGATCGAGTCTCGTGTCGTGGGTATCAGAAATTACGAGAAACTTTTCGATCTCACAAACAACCAGACCCGAAACAAATACCTGTGGATCACACAAACATTTGTTTCAGTGCGGGGATCGATCCCACGGACTCTCGTTTCACAGCCGGCGTTTAACCAACTGCGCCACACAGGCTGTCAAAATATTAGCTGAAATGACATGCGGTCATGGCATAGCCACTGGATGTAACTACGTACATCGATTTGTTTAGGATAAATGAATATGATGTGATTTAACAATTTCAAAATATTTTGATTGACTCGTAGCAATTGCGTTGTCATTTAATTAGGCCATCGTTTTGTTTCCACAATGCTTTATAATATTACTATTGATCCCTTAGAAGTCGAAATTCGGTCGTATTTTCGATCTTTGATTCAATGTTGAGATTCTTACAACAGAGTGAACTTTTATAATCATTGCATTTATTCTTAATTTTGGTCTTTTGCATGATTTTATGCAGATCACAGAAATATTTTTCGTGCAGTTACATGCTCAGTGTCAATGGTTTGAAATGAAATGGAAATATCCAGCCCCGTCAACCAAGTCCATAATTTCGAGAAACTTGCACAAAATTTACTTATCTTGAGATAGAACTCAGAACATGGTTCCACACATCTCAAAATTATTAATGTACGCTACTGAGAGACCAATGAGATGACGATAGAATTAAAAGACCATGGAATTTTGAAATGTATCTCTCAAAAAGGTTATTATGTTATGTTGGAGTCTACACATAATTGCTTACGGCCTCTTTATTAGACCTTAATTGACATTGTTGTGTCAAGAGGAAAGCTATCAAGCTCCCCTTTCGTTACCTCAGAGGAGGCCGAAAGGGGTATATTAGTGTCACTGGTCTTCCAGCCCGGCACGCTACGGATAAACTCCTTATTAGACTTGAGATTATTTAACTAAGTTTATTGAATATGAAAATGAATATGAGACCGTAACTGAATATTTGAATTTTATATATAAGTTTCACTGGCTTTAAAGAATTTACCTTTGTTAAGGGAACTAACAAGAATCTCGCAAGATATACTTGAGCTATATTTACTATAGATCTCGTGCCTTGATGTTAATTTTTCAGAAAATGTTACATCAATCTGAGTATGTTTATCAATTAACTTACCATAAGTATAATATTTGCACATAACAATAAAAATCGACCGCATACAATAAAACTGTTGCACATTTTGAATAAATTATTTAATCCGACCTGACGACCCTATATGTCTGTATTGTTACAAATATCTATATTGAATAACCGATTTAAATTAAATACTTCGGGTAATATCGAAGGAAAATTATGGGTTTAATCAAGGTACCTTTTATCCTGCTAATCCGGTTAAATAACGAAAAGACTTAAAATAAAATAATCTTTAGGTAATTCATTCTAAATACAGATTTTAATTGCATTATTTAAAGGAAAATCCAATAACCGATTATATCTACGGAAAATACCTAATGAGATTTTTCAGCGAACATTTTATGACAGCCTCCGTGGCGCAGTTGGTGGGACGCCGGCTGAGAAACGAGAGGCCGTGGGTTCGATAGCCGCACGAAACAAATGTTTGTGTGAACCACAGATATTTGTTTCGGGTCTGGGTGTTTGTGAGACCGGAAAAGTCTCTCGTAGTTCCTGATACTCACGACGCAAAACTCGATCTTAGAGTGGGGTCAAGACTATGTATGTGACTGTAGGGTGTATTTATTTATTTATCCCATCAAAAACATTTTCATGTATAATGTTGCCAACACAAGACCATATGACGCGCACTGTAAAAAAGTTATCAGATCTCATGTAGAGCCAAGCTTCTTACTCTTCACACCCTAACTCTACAAGGCCTAACTTCACGAAGTCCATACCTTAGTCAAAATATGTGGCTTGGTCATTTCGCTACATTCACATAGGCGTAAGGTAAAAAATGTATCACTGTTGCGTAGTTGGTAAGACGCCGCCTGTGAAACGAGAGGCCACGGGTGCGATCCCCGCATCGAAACAAATGTTTGTGTGATCCACAAGTATTTGTTTCGAGTCTGGGTGTTTGTGAGATCGAAAAGTCTCTCATAGTTTCTGATACCCACGTCACAAGACTCGATCTTAGTGTGGGGTCAGGACATTGTATGTGACTGTTGGGTGTATTTATTTACAGTGCAAATCACAAGTTCCGAACCACTAAAAGATAATAATAATAAAAAAAACTTTATTTATTTGCACAAAACATAGGTGTGATAATACAGAATTAGTGAGTTAACAATAATTGGCATATCTGCGTTGAATCGTATTATTTATATAAAAACATGGTAGGGAGTATTTAAACAAAAATTATATAAGGTCGCAACAGGATAATAATAATACAAATACCAGTTAAGCTATTTATGACATCTAATAAAGACCCACGTCACAAACCGGACATTTACGCTTAAAGCGACCTATGATTGAGAGGAACTAACGCTTGTCTTCTCAAAAAGCTTGTTATGTTAACACATTCCAGGAAATTGTGTTATACATGTTTACATGTACATCATTGTTTACTTGTTTACATTTGTTATGATGTTCCAACGTCAAAACGGCTTAACAAACTGCAATTCGACCTGTCATTTTATAGTGGCTCTTCACTTGATTGTAAGTGCAGTAAAGAAGGTATCGACTAGAGAGATATGATTATGATGTAAAAAATAATTTAAATATTATACCACGTCTCATTGGTCTATTGGTAACATGTATGAACCATGAACATGAGGTGCGGGATTCGATTACCAGGTCAGGCAATCCACTTTTTGGTTTTTCTGTTTGAATAACGGGCTCTGCTTATACCTTTCGAGATATAGACGGGACCCTATATTGTATGGTAACACATTATTTGGTTACTACCTTTTTTGCTGTTTTTTTCTACCGATTAGTCATTAATCTAATCATTAGTATGCATATCATTACGATTCCATGTCAGATGCACCTTAATCAAGGCAGTTGAGGTAAATCAAGCATATACACACCTGTAACACATTATTTTTTATGTCAGCAATATTTCTTCCCCACTTGACACTGTAATATTTAAGATTCGAATAAACAGTCATATATCTCAGAAAGGATAAATACCTGTATATATATAAATATATATATATATATATATATATATATAAATTTTTATTTTTCCTTGTACAACTACTAGTGGCATTGTAAATGAAGTATAAGTTTTATGAAGCTTTTTTTTATTGAAGTGTTACTTCAGTTCTAATTAATCAAAGATTAGAGGATGAAGGTTTCCCTACAAGTCATAGAATTGTGAAGTTTTAAAGTTACATCATATTACATGTGTATGCGGAGTTAATTATTGTCGTTTGAATCGTCATGAAAATCGTTATGATGAAAACTTGTGTCCTTTCGAGATGTACATAAAAGGCTACCTAAATATACGATTAAAAAAACATAGTACCAATTCATTCATTATTTTGGCCTGATACATTCATAGCACAACAAATATAAGTTAATATGTGAATTATTACGTTGTATTGAGCAATACAACAAAAAAAATTACAACCAAAAACCATCTAAAACAAACGTCCAAAGTTCCAAACCACGAAGGTTAACAGTAGGAATGTGTTTCCTCCTCACAAACCATTAAGGTTTTTTGTCCCATTACATAACAAAAAATAGTCGGCGCATACATATTGTCCATCGGTTCACGGTTGACGCATTGCACGCGTTACTTGTATTATTCCAAGTACGAGGCCTCACGTATCGGAGTCACACCGACTACTGAACTTGGCTCGGCTACGTGCCTTACTGCTGACACACGCAATACAATGGGTTGAGTTTTGTTGTTTGTTTGAAAAGGACTAAATTAAATATGCAAGAGATATTTTTAGAGATCGATTCTATTTACCTCCCTCGGTGGCGTAGTTGTACCACGATACGATTACAAAGCTGATATCTCGGGTTTGAATCCAGTCGGGCAAAGTGATATTGGATTTTTCTATACATTGTCGGCCCGGAGTCAGGAATTAGTGCTCGATATGGCTATGGGCTCGCCCCTTTTTACATCGTGGGACGGAACATACCTACCAGGCGAAATGTGAGTGTCCTGGTGGCACCTCTGTCTTCCCCTTCTGGTTAAAAGGCGTGAGTTTATGTACGTATGTTTATATGTTTTTATTTATGTAAATACTTACTAGCAACCCGGCCCGGCTTCGTCGGGATAAAAAGTAGCCTATGCGCTAGTCCAGGGTTATAGCTACCTCTGGTCCACCAATTTTAACTTGTAGAAGTAACTAACACATAAACATTCGCATTTATAATATAAGATATATTTTAATAGATTTTCTGCTACTCCGGGCGCAGACGAAACTGACAAACCAAAAATCATTAAATTCAGTCCAGCTGTTTTTAGTTCTATATTGACTAATTATAACGTCTATGTTATGTATACAGATGAATTGTATTCCTCTGCCAGTTAACTGTATTTGGAAATTTTAAATCCTTTATACCAACATCAGTAGCGGTACCTATTTCAACGTCAATGAGCAGAACTAAGTTCGTAAATGTCTAATTTAAATCCGCAATTACTATAATAAGCAGGAGTGGAAATATTAAAATAATGGTTATAATACGTCATTGTAGGGTACCATAATTGTTATACAATGGTCTCATTTTCCGTTCCATTGTATAGTTTCTACGAACATTATGTTCCTTGAAAATGGATTCTCAGAGGTTGTTGATAAACATTATTCTATTGTGTAAAATTCTGGATACGTATAACACCCAATTATGATCAATACAAATATACCTACTCATAGTCATAGGATTTCATGTTAGAGCTTTACTTTTCCGTACATGTTTTCATTTATAACGAATATTTATAATCGCCTTAAGTATGGTACGTAAACTCATTACCTAATGAAAGTATGAATCATTTTTTATGTCTCTGGCGTTAACAATTACATTATATTATTTTCTGGATTTCATGTTAGAGCTTTACTTTTCCGTACATGTATTCATTTATGACGAATATTTATAATCGCCATAAGTATGGTACGTAAACTCATTACGGAAAGTTTGATATATAATTTGTTATGTCTTTGCCGTCAACAATTACAATATTTTTTTTTCTTAAGTGAATATTGTTTTTTTTTTAGAAAATGCCAGATCTAGAAACGGTGCAGAATGTGGACTTGATCGCCATCAAGGATTGGCTTTGTAAACAACCTCATCTACCTCACGAAGTCGGTAAGTTGATATAAAACTAAACATGAATATATATTGTATTTTATTTTATGTATTACGTGGAAATATTACATAAGTCACTCTACCCACCTATAATTTATTTGAGTTAATCGAGCTTACGATACATTTAAATAACTTCAATCACAAAAGGATACTAAATTACCAGTATAATTGGGAAAGGAAGAGAAATGCAATACGATTTCTGTATTCAGATCTTAAGTGACTGATGATCTAATATTACTTATCTCGTAAATGGATAATTAATCTATGAAGCCTTTACTTTGATTCCATTCAATGTATAATACCAACAATTAAAATTCATGAGAATTATAAATACTTATTAAATGGAATTAGGTGCGAATAATTTACTTTAATGTACTTTGCCCAAAGTGAACATTATAATTTCATATGTAGCATTAAATGTTGATACATAATTGCCAGTAAACTGCGCAAGAAGTGGCAAGTTAGTGTGAAATTAACTTAAACATAAGGCTAAAGTTCATTTTACATTGAGTACGTACATATAAAAGTCGTAGTAAGCTAAAAGACTCAGACATTTCCAACAAGTCGTTCTGCGAATATTTAGAAAAATATTCCTATTATTATTTCTTTGATAAAATATTAAATTCAACGTCGTTATCGAAATGTGTCTTTGAACAGAAATCTATCCTACAATCCGGCTCGAAGGACCATATTATGTACTACGAGTTGTTTATTTAAATTTTAAAGTCAATTGTTAACGGTTTTGAAAATATTTTTTTTATTAACAGTTTAATTTACACAAATATACAGGGTATCTCAAGACTGCGACCGAAAACGAAGCCAGGTGGTAGTTTTAGTGGTTACAGACTCGAAGCAAATAAAAATTTCACCAAAACAGCGACAGATTTTTTTTAGATTTTTTTAAAAATCATCTTTTTTGGGTGGTTATTGCTAAAATAATAATTTAAACGCTTACGTACCATTGAGTATTTAGAAATAAAGAGGTCTACATCATTATTTTAGGAAAGCTATAATACATAATCACCCAAATACGACGATAAGTAAAAAATTACAAAAAAAAAGTTGCCAATTTTTTTTGAGAAATTTTTACTTGCATTGTGTCTAAAGTCACTAATACTATCACCTGGCTTCGTTTTCGGTCGCGGTCTTGATATACCCTGTATGTAGGTGACATTCTCTATGATCAAGTAGGGAAGCAGGTAACAGTAAGCAGGTAATTATTTTATATTGTGCATCCTAAAACATACAACATTCATCAGACAAGGCCAGGTCGAGTGGCTACTTTAAAATATACCAAAATTATAACGTTAAATGCAATTTGATTTGATGCACGTTATGCATTCAGGTTAATCACTTTAATACTAGACTACCATCTGAGTCTGATTTATAGAGATTATGTCTACACTGCGAAATATAAAGGAAGTAGGTGTTGTGAAATTAAATCATGTTTAAATATCCTTTCCAATACGCTCAAGTGCAGATATTAATATTTTATAGCACAATGTCGCAAGCAGAAATAAACATTAATTTGGTTAAGGCTAACAAAATCTTGTTTGTAATGTTGAAAAATAAAGAGAAACTTAAATACTTTCTCTCGAAACCAGTTATCGAACAACAGATTTTGGTTTCACAATTAGGTATATCAATTGGGTAGGTAGGTATTACACAGAGGTTATGGTAATTGACCTCTGTGATATATTATGACATCATAATCTTGGAAAGTCAATTTTAATATTAATATTAAAAATATTTATTTTTACAGCCGGGCTATTACCCTAAAAAAGTTTACTCTGATATGACAATGTTGAGTCGACTGACCGCACATTCCGCTTATCTATCTCTGAAGTGGACAATTACTTAAACTTCCCATTTTTTTTTCTTTCTGACTAATTTCGATGCGGGTTAAAAACAAACTAGTGTCCCTAAGAGACTCGCCGAGCTCTGGAGCTCTTTGCGTGCCACTGTCCTGATCCTGGCTGACGGGAGTTGCAGTTGTGGCGTTTCCAAACGAAACTCATTCAACATTGTCTACGAGTATTTTATAAATTTGCCTATTCGTTTTGACACTTGATGTTCATCGGTCAGTCAGACAAGATTAATTAATGCGAGAATTAATACATGATATAACACGAGTTTTATTTTAACCATCAAGCTGTGCCTCGAATGGACCCGCAATGCATCAATCCCAAACAGTGGTTAGTGTGGGCGGGAATGTCGCTAAAATTATTAATAATGTCAGAAAAACTGTTCTTTGAATTTTGTTTACTCGTGAATTAATCTAAAGCAAAAAGCAAACACGGAACTAGATTTTCTACATTTTTAATCAATTGTTTTTGTTATATAGACTGTTTTGGTTAAACACGTGATACATTTCGCATCGTCATAAAATAAAGCGTTTAACATCCATATGCCAAACGTAATCATAATATGGCAATTGCTTGAATGATATAAATTCCGGGAAATAATTTATTACCCTCTCTATAGACACAATAAATATGTCGGCTGTTGGATACATGTAGCCAATAAATAAGACATAAACATAATAAAATGTATATACTGTATTAAAAAATAAAATTATAAGGTCACGTGTTACTATTTTATTGTAGGGGTCTTACGTGAACTTAGTAAAGTCATAAGAAATAGGAAGAGGAAATAAACTGTTCTGACCCCACAAAGACCTTAATAAGCAGTGGAGGAAAAACAAGGCAAATATTAGGTAAAATAGTAAACAAAAGTAATACGCGGTGCACAAGTAATATCACCTTCTTACCGCTATGCCAGCTATCTTGATCATACTGAGGTCCATTATATTCTGAGATATAAACAAACTCCTTCGAAATTGTTGTATTTCATTTTTGCGCAAATATAATCATGTTTTTAAATATCAAAACAATTAAATGATCGTCTCTTGCAATTGAATGATTGTCTCTACTCAAAACTTTTAATTTTTGTGTAAAAACTTACTATCTATCGTGTTCATAGCGTTTTTAAATATATGTTTTGTTATGTATTGTATATAAATTTATTTAGTATGTTGTATTAATTATATAAATTATATCTTGGAATATTTATCTATGTATCGTGATTGTAAGTTTCTTTCAATTAAAAGCACATTCTGTCCACTTTGTACATTTTAAAGATTTAAGATCCAAGTACCGTAGATGTTTATGGGCCGCGGTGATCGTTTACCAGCATCCATCGCTAGTACCTAAATACTACTAGGTACGTGCACACTGCACACATAAATTGATCAATACAACCGTGTAATGTGTATAGGTATTGCAAATAATTTATCGAATTATCGATACCGTCAGATTTACGAAATAGCCATAACATATAATTTCTCTTAAGCAATTGTTGTTAGCACAAGTAATTTTCGTCAAACCAGACATGCTGAAATTTTGGATTTGCAAATGTAATTTTGGCAACAAAAAATGCATTTAGCAATTATGTGCAATTTGCGTAAGATCAGAACCGTTGCAAAGTGAATGTCAGATATGAATTTTTTGTGGTTTTAGTATAATACGCGAGATACTTAACGAATTTAATTAATGTATCTGTTACGCTGTTACGCGTTAATTAAGAAATAATTATCGACATACACGCTGAGCAAGAAGGTTAATATTGTAGACATAGTTCATAAACTATACATACCTATTCATAAAAATAGAGGTTTTAGTATTCTGTGGTGTTAATCTTATATAAATCAAATAAAGCATCAAAACATTATACATAAAATTAATTATTTCATAAATCGCATTGCACTGATCCTGTAATTGTAGGATACCAAAATTCTTTTGATAAAATTTTGTGTCTTCTATACGTATAATAAAAAAATCACGCCTCATAATTTTAAGGCGTTGGCAAGAGATTCATAAAACATATTTATTTAAAACAACGCATTATAAATTATGTTGTCCTTAATTATAATTTGGTTTAAAGGCTCGAATATTCATTGCGGCTCCTGTCCGTGCAACGGTTTCGCAACAATGAAAAGTAAAAGTCGTATTGATTTCGACAGTGTCGTTGAACTCTCGTGTCAGAAGGATAGAGGATAGTAAAAGATGCAACATATGTTACATATTATACAAGATCTTATCGTTATTATTTAGATTTTTTGTTAAATAACCATGAACCGAGTTGACGAACTTTAGAAGCTGTTTCAAATACTTGACAGAAGCTGTGATAAATTCGGTTAAAATGATACTAGTAGACAATATAAAAAAAATATTTCCGCCTGCAAGGTGGATGGACGACCTGGTTAAGGTTGTAGGAAGACGCTGGATGCAGGCCGCTTCCAACAGATGTGGAGTTCTTTGGAGGCCTATATTCAGCAGTGGACTTCCTGTGTCTGAATAGATAGATAGATAGATTACTAGTAAGATATTATTCTTCATTCGCCTATATTTGACCCTAACTTTCGTTGGATCGGTTTAATAAATTTTTAGGTATATTCCAGAAAGGCTTAAAAGTTAAAACTTTACAAGGCACTGCCTGCCCCACCTTAAATATTTCTGAAGACTGCGTATAAACTAGACTTCTAGAGCGTAGTCAACATTAACCTAATCCTATGGAATTTCGGCAAATCATGGAAATTCTTATATAGAATGCTTATCTATGCAGGTATTTTCAGGATGATTTCCTTCAATGTTAAAACAAGCAATAGTTTACGTACACACGTAACTTTAAATATAATATTATAGCTTTAGAAGTATGGGAGTCTCAGTCAAAATAGTTCCTGTTTAACGGTTTCTGTGAGTTCACGTCATCATCAGCAATACATTAATATGTGAGTAAATATTCAAGTGATGTAATTCAAATATAATTGTTTCGATAATGGGGACATTTCTATGCGCAGCGCTTCCGTAATCAACACATACCAACTTCAGTCACGTTGCGATGAGATGAATTCGTGAGATTTAAATTATTTATTGTCTTTTTTATTGGGAAACTCCGATGGAAGAGGTGTGTGAAAAACGGGACGATATTTTTAAGTAGATATTTACCTACATACAATAAAACATGTATTAAGTTCGTCTCATTAATTAATACTAATATTGATTTTAACCTGCATTTGATAATTCGTTTTTAATAAGTTGCAATAATAAAGCTGCATACTATATTTCAATATTTATGGACCGTCAAATATCCCATTAGTATTTTATTGGACCCAATCATGAAATACCTTAATAGTAAAAGTTACATACATACATACATAAAATCACGCTTTTATCTTAGAAGGGGTAGGCAGAGGCGCCACCAGGAAACCCACATTTCGCCTTGTATGTTCCGTCCCATGATTTGATAGGGGGCGAGCCTATCGCTATATCGGGTACAAATTCCTTACTCGGGGCTCATAATGATTAGAAAAATCCAATATCACTTTGCCCGACCCGGGATTCGAACCCGCGACCTCAGCTTTGTAGTCGTACCGTAGTACAACAACGCCAAGTTACTCTTTATCTAAAAAGTCTTGTCTTGTCCATGTATCGCCAAGTATTTCTATCGTCACGAACTGTTCAATAGGTGAAGAAAAAAAGCCACAGTGCAAGTAGTATAAATCCACAGACATCTTATAATCGCTCTATCCGATGTAAAACAAAGTGAGGCGTGACATTGTAACACATGTTATGCGCTATTCGATGCGGTAACACTACGAGTCCACGACCTGTTCCTTGTGAAATAACACTAGTCGTTTGTAGAATATTGTATTACTAGTCTAGTGGCACTGTGTTTCTGGTGAACATTTTAAAGTTGGTTCTCCAAAAAATGTGTTGCCGGGGATCAATTTTTATTATATTATAATGTGAAAAGGATCTTTTAAATAGAACACTTTAATGATGCTTCTTAACACCTCTGCCGATCGGACAGAGTTTTTTTGTCACTTATACAGGTATAAGTATTATGTCATAAACACTTGCAATACAAACGTAAGTTTTTGTCACGTTTCTTGACAAAACTTAACTGCGTTTGTAAATAAGCGTGCCCTAATGGTAATGCAAATATGTTGACAGGTAAAGCAATTGGTGCCATTGAATATGCATACGGTTGCTCAACTGAAAACACCACGTACTTTACAGTAATTTAACTTTCGGTAACTTTTAATGTAAAAGCCAAGTTATTAGGTCATTTTTGTATCATGCTTTTCACTTTAACTGCTTGAAGATTGCAGATTAAAAAAAAAATAGATACCAAGAGTGTTGGATATATGAAAAAATATACATGAAGCAACATAAATCATAAGAATTAATTAACCAATTTAGTTTAAATATTTTTTTTAGTGATCAAATAAAAACTTCATAGATTCATCGAATCTTTTCTATTTTTCATTAAGACACTATTGATATCCAAACAAGCTTGGTATAAACATGTTCATAGCAAAATGGATCACGTTTATCAAAGAAAACATTATATTATTTCTTATATAATCCTTGTAGGTACCATAGGATCTAAAAACGAACCAAAAAATATGTACATATACTTAATAGGTACCTACGTAAATAAACTCACTGTTAATTTTTAATTATTTCAATTACCCGTAATTTGTATTGTAATATAAATTGAAATGCATATAAAAATATAAGGGCATTTCATATAAAAGTAATTAACAATTTGCGTAATATACTGGTTTTATGTTGATAAGTACAAGAATTCTCCTGGTCAAGGTTCCGTCGGTTATGGAGTGAGCGCCGCGCCGCCACGGTAATGTTATGTCGTAACACAAAATGAAGTATGTAGATTGTAACAGGTGTTTCAAAAGATTCAACTAAGTTTTCCGAGATACGATACTTCAGAGTTCAGATGAAAGAAAGACATAATCATCTTTATTTCCTAATACATATTACATTATTGTAAGATAGTCACACCTTTCATCCGTAAAAGGGGAAAGGAATTTTAGTTAGGTGTATGATATAGGCCATGGTCTTCGACATAGATTATTATTTAACACCCACCCATTTACCACAATAAGCGCATTGTTATAGAGTTATTTATAAAAAAAAAAACCAGAAGGAAATGAAGTCAGGAAAGCAAGTTTAACAACATTTTAAAAACTAGAAAAGCCTCTGTGTCGCTTATGCAAATAATCTTGTTTTATTAAATAACCAACGGTCAATGTCAACGATTGCGCAAATAACACGCAACTAAATCTAGATATAAGTGTTTATGTCCAAGCTAACAAGTAGATCACGGTATAACGCTTTTCTAGTTAAATTTTACTTAATGGGCCAGCGCAGTCCGGAGACCAGGACTAAATTTTTTATCAAAGGATATTCATAATGCTTTGAGAAATACGTTTCGATGCCACGGCATAAAAAAACATTGTAATTTCTGTCGTATTCCTACCAGATAATATTGAATATCCTTTTATAAAAATTAAATTCCGTGCCATTCCGTCCCGGTCTGCGCCGGACCATAAAGACCCACCATACGGAATTCACAGACTTTTGAAATGAACGATGGAAGCTCTGGGAGAAGGAAAGGTTAGGGGTTGGTATTATTGACCTTCAGACATCAAATCAGCCATGGAAAAATACGCCTTTTTTAATACCAAATCAGTCTGACTTATAAGACGAATAGGTCAAGGCATATGTTGCAGTCTTATATTTTATGGTAAAAACATTTGGGTGGCACACGGATTTGGAGTGATCTGAATACTAAACAGGTAATACGTATAAGGCGTTGATTTGATCATAGGATCCTTATACCAATCTATCTATAATATAAATAATAACGACATTTAGACTTGAAAAGAAATCTTGATCAGTGTGTACTCAGCCTTCTTCTTCACAGCTAGCTTTCATTAAATATAAATAAAGACATATAACCTTTGTAGAATACAGTACTGCACCTATTATCTGACGCAGTATCGTTATCTGGAGTATTTGTCATAGCAACCTAATTCTTGCCACAGAATTAAAGACTCTATGAACACTGAATTAAATAAATAAATAAATAAATACACCCAACAGTCACATACATAGTCCTGACCCCACACTAAGATCGAGTCTTGTGTCGTGGGTATCAGGAACTACGAGAGACTTTTCGGTCTCACAAACACCCAGAACCGAAACAAATACTTGTGGTTCACACAAATATTTGTCTCGGTGCGGGGATCGAAACCGCGGCCTCTCGTTTCACAGGCGGCGTCTAACCAACTGCGCCACGGAGGCTGTCAATTGGTTCGTGTATTAAAATTTTTCTTTGTTTCTCCTAGATGAAATCCTGCTACTGAGGTTCCTGACGAGCTGCCGGTTCAGTCTGGAGCGTACCAAGCGCACCATCGACCTATTCTTCACCATACGCCATAATGCTCCCGAACTGTTCTGCAAGAGGGATCCCTGGGCGCCAGAGATCAGACGCGTTTTCGAGATTACGTATGTTTCTTTTGTTTTCCAATTTGTTTACCTGTTTCATGATGATGGTTTGAAAAACTAGGAAGATATATATATCAAGTTGAAGGCACACCAGTCCCTATTATACTTCATCTTTCATACCAGCTACGTGTAGTCAACAGAACATGTTGCAAAATGATTTGGTCTACAATTTATAATCAGCCTATCATATATCTCAGATTTTGTCCGACAATCCAGCGTCTTACAATATAACAACAATTAATAAGAATCTTCTATTTTAACGGGACCTTTACTTCTTACAGAGACATGTTACCGCTACCAAACAAAACTAAAGAGAACTACAAAGTGTTTATCTACCGCCTGAAGAGCCCAGAATTGGATCTGTTCAACTTCGTGGATGCAGTGAAGACGTTCTTCATGCTAGCTGACACGAGGCTGACAGAAGACCCAGATGTGCCATCAGGAGAAATCCCTATATTCGATTCTGCCAACGTCACACTCAAGTTTATATCAAAAGTTAATCTTTCTGCGCTGAGGAAATACATGCTTTACACACAGGTTAGTAAAAATTATATTCACTTTTAAGTTTTTCCTTATAATCTCACAACTACACCTTACCTGACAATCCTTACAAATAGGGCTCTTGGTCTACCTGCTTGGCGTGATTCGGTTTGTATGCAAGTACTTGTATTATCATGAGGACAGGTGCTATTATACAAATATTTTTCAATAGCCTTTAGGGCCAAAGAATATCCAGATAGTTAATTTATCGACTACCTGTCTTTGTTATTTCCATTCGATACTTTAACATACAAAATACATTGAGTAATATTTTAAAGATGATGTCCTTGACCGTCCACTTTCGCGGCTATTAAACTATACACACACCAATTAACATACGAATATACCTTATTAGGACCTCACGCATATTTTACTACTTTCGTAACTTCTCCCATTAACGTATAGCAAATAGTGATGCGTTCACGCATCTATTAATCATTTTATTGTTTTTTTTATTGCGTTCAATGGCGAGACGAACATGCCCTTCGCCTGATGGTAAGCGATACGACCGCTCATGGACAGTAGCAAAACCAAACAATACCATGAATTACAAAGCAATAAGATGTCAAATCTCATATGTCCAATAGCTACGATGTTCTTCAAACTGGAACACAACAGTGCATTTACACTGCTGTTTGGCGGGAGAAATAGACATTGAGGTGGTACCTACCCAGACGGCCTTCCACATTATGAAAGACCTACCACCAGTAAATGCTTCAAATGCCAATCATAATAGAAATACTCATCGTTATCATAATAGAAATAGAATAAACAAGTGCGTGCTGGCTGATTGACCAGACGCGGTTACCGAAATGATGGTCCGGGTTCGAATCCCAGGGCACACCTAACATTTCGAAGTCATGTCTGAATTGACAATCAATTACCACGGCAACTTGCATGTCCCAGAGATTTAAAGGAATTTCTATGTAAATTAGTTGTAATGTGGTCTTTCGAGAACTTTTCCCAGCGTTTGTCGAAATCAGTAAAAAGAAACAGTAACGTGGTATTGTTTAGACGGTAGACGAATGTTTGCGTCACTACCGCGTATGTATTGCTTTGTATTAGTAATTAGATTAAGTAAATTAAAGGCAGACGGATCATGTATGGAATCATACTATTTAAAAAATAGGTTAAACCACGTGATATTTCATTTAGATTTTACGGAATAAGCCGGCCCGGTTTACGAATTGTATTGACGTCAAGTAATGTCCTTATTATGTTATTATACCCAACAAATTACATTGTAGCCAGAGTAACTACTGGACATAATGAGACTAAACCTCATAAGTCTCAGGATTGTGGGCGCAAGCACAGCTTTGATTTTTACTACTGTCCATGAGCGGTCATATCGCTTACCATCGGGCGAATGACAAGCTCGTCTCGCCATTCATCGCAATAATCATGTAACATTAAATCATCTGCTTCAGTGATCAAGGAGTGTTAGAGTGGATTAGTCACTCCAAGCACAGAAATATATAGATATATTTCAGAAATATATAGAAATATACAGATATATAGTATAGATATTTTTCTGTGACTCCAAGGCTCCTAGTCCGACTAACTGTCTAGTTACAGTGTGATTTTACTAATAAACTATGCCGCTAGTATTTGAAAACAATTGGCGTAAAAATTATACATACAGCCGAAGCATACAGCAAAAAAAGTTTATATGGTAACATCTGATTTGTTACTTTGTTTTGGCTAGAATCAACGGAAAATTTACAGAATCGTATCCTGTTTTAACAGATAGGATTATTAAAGCAATAAAGGTAATTCCCAGGCAATATAACTTGCAAGATTTTACAATTATGGTTATTAGTTTAATAAGTAGATTCAGTGTATTGGCCCATAATTTTAGTTAATTAACCTTTTTTTAAATCGTTCAGTGGAATTTTCAAACAATAAAGTCTATTATACAATTATAAGCATATAAGTTAAAAGAAAAAAATACACTTAATATCAATATAGCAAAATCAATCGAAAACATTTATAATTGCTAAGAAAATATACAAAAAAGAGAATAAATGGCAAAAACAAACGTGTGATTGGTAAATGCACAAAAACGAATTACTTGACTATTGAAAATCAGAGGGAGCATGAATATTATTATTTGGACAGATATCGAGATCGGTGTCGGCTCTCCATAACGCATTTCCTTAAACATTAAAAGCCCTATTTACACGGGGAGAGTTTATCGCCTGAAGATACGATTTATCGTAAGGATATAAAAATGTTGCATCGTGTAAACATTTGTCAGAACACGATAATCTATGGCGGTTATGCCATGCGATAATCGCATACGATTCTTGCCACCAGAAATTCTAAAGGGCAATTGCATAAGCTAACTTTGCCCATAAATTTGACTTTGAAAACGTCAATCCCATACATTAGCAATGTCAAATACATCACAAATGTATGGCGATCACATTGTCAAAATTAAAGTTATCGTCAAAGTTAGTTTATAATAATAATAATAAATAAATAAATAAATACACCCAACATTCACATACATAGTCCTGACCCCACACTAGGATTGAGTCTTGTGTCGTGGGTATCAGAAACTACGAGAGACTTTTCGGTCTCACAAACACCCAGACCCGAAACAAATACCTGTGGATCACACAAATATTTGTTTCGGTGCGGGGATCGAACCCGCGGCCTCTCGTTTCACAGGCCGGCGTCTAACCAACTGCGCCACGGAGGCTGTCTAACTTTATGCAAAGGACTACAAGTATTTGTCTATGAAAATAAAAATAGGAATGGTTTTATTGAAGTTTCGATCCCATAGGAATAAGTGCCATGACGTAAGCTAGCTATTTAACATTCAAAGGACAATTCGGCATAAATGAATCACGATCATTGGTTTCTATTGCTCAACGCTCCAAATTATCAAACCACCAAGGTTTCTAACTTTAAATATATACCTGACATTTAAGTGCTTTATTATTTTAATAATAATATTGCCAAATGATAAACATGCCAAGGGATGCGGATTATGGTTGTTGATTAATATTAAACATTTATAATATTTTTATTTGTATCATAGATTTGGTATTCGATCGTTCTTCCTGGGATTATTAACTTGTTGGTCAACGCAAACCAGACTCAAATCCTAAGGATAATCATACAATCAGAATAACAACAGATTCTTAGAACCTCGTATGGTCAAATCATATAGGTAACAGACATAATGACTTCACATCATATGTCTCTGGATGGCGAGAGCAGTGGAAGCCAAGCACCACTTTATAATTCTTGATGTTGTTTGGTTTTGCTACTGTCCATGAGCTGTCATATCGTTTACCATCAAAGGCATGCTCATCTCGCCATTCAAGGCAATAAAAAAATTATTCCTGAAACGCAGCCGTATTTTTGTGTGTGAGGGCTAGACAATAACCCGCATTACTTCAATCTGGTAGAATAATTTGCTAGTCTTTTTCCATACCGTGAGAAGAGATTAACATCATGCTGTACGTGGCATATGGGCTGATTTTGTTAAACGTACACATAAGGCTTGTGGTTATAAAAATATTAAGGTTTATTGCCGATTTCAGTCTGCGTTGTCGGCCTCGTGCGTTTCGTAAACTTTAAAGGCGTGTAGGCTGTAAAGAACAATTATGTGTTCTCTATGGGATTTCGTAGGCATAGTGATCTCTGACATTTGATATTTCACGAATCATTGTATACTATTTAATAACATACCCATTTTATACCTCCAAAGCATTATTAGACTATCATTTGTTCTTGTAGTTTCCAGTTGATAACAAAAACGTTACTCATAAATTATATCGCACACAAAATGATAAACAGACTAGGTATGTACTCGTAATCAGTAAGTTTTTCTTGAGATTTTTATGCAATTTGATCACGAACTTTAAAGGTGAGCGAACTAATTGGCACACATGACGAAATATTATCGGAAATTTTCACAACAATTTTACAGGTTTGTGAAGTTTAGCAACTTTAACTATGGATTAAGTTCTGACCTCTTTAAACATAGAAGGGGTCAATGCCCACCAGTAGATGCTTTTAGATAGATGTAATTTAAGAAATCGGGAACAGAATACAGGAGTGAGGCAATTTGAAGGTAAAAGAAATAAGAGTTGTTTATAACAAAATATCGGTCAGTTTTCTGCGAAGTGAAAGGTAAATTGAAAGTCAATAGTGTTGCTGACTTACATACTGTTTTTGTATAATTATGAAGTTACGTGTTCTTCCCTATGTTACTGCATTTCAATTTCGATGTCATATCGATTACTGAATATAGGAAGCAGACATGCTAATGTTTCGCAAGTAATTAGACTGTAGATATTTATAAGATGAATTTTAAATCGTATAAATAATGCAAATTTTATTATGTTCAATAATTTCCGTATAACCTTAAATATTTATAATTTAAACTTAACACATTCAAGCGATACAATTGTTTAAATTATATAAGAGTTTTTTTTTTAAATGAAGCAAATATGTACTAAGGTTAACCATTTTTATTTTACGGACCTGATGGTATCGGTAAACATAAAATTTTCCGCACCTGTCATACCGTTCTCGATCCTATTCATCCAATAGTGATGAACATTATACAATTACAAAAAATAATTAAATTAGATATTTGCTCTCTCACTTGACTCTTAAGTATTTTTTTAAACTATGAATTATGTTTAAAACGATTCTGTTATGTGAGCCAGTATTTTTCAATTAATATCACTTTTAATTCAGTTATCTCTCAATAATTGTAATATAATTTCCAGGAAGCCATGCCGATCCGGTTGAAGCAGGTGCACGTGATCAACGCGCCGTCCTTCATCGGCAAGCTGCACGCCATCTGCAAGCCCTTCCTCAAGACTGAAGTCGCCAAACTGGTGAGATAAAAAACTAATATTTGGTATTAGACACATAAAACTGCTTTGCGTATTAGTAGGTACCTTTATGTTTTGCATACTTACGTGTAAGTATTGCATATTTAGCTTACAGTAAGATCTTAATAACCACCTGTACAGTGACCATCGTACATAATGGTGAAAACCCCGCTATAGTGACCTGACGCTTTTTTTTCAATCATTGAATTGCATTATTACTGTTAGGAAGTCAAGAGATTATTATACAATACTTTCTATAAGACCAATGGTATTTCTCCAAAAGCAAACCAACTATGTAATGATTTTCCTTACTACTACTATATGTACTACGAAATTTTACAAACCTTTTTGTTAATAAGATATTAATATTTCCACAGATCAAGTTCCACGAGCCGAATTCAGAAACTCTATACAAGGACATACCGCAGGAGATATTGCCAAATGAATATGGCGGGAAAGCAGGCTCTGTCGAACAGATTAAGAGGGAGTGGATCAAGAAGATGGAATCAAAAAGGTAAACAAATATTTTTAACGTATGACAGGCCTCAATGCAATCGAAATAATTATATTTGTGGATGCTCATCCTATCGAAATGATTGTGAGAATTGAGAATAATATACCGGTCTGCTTGAAACCGAATATATACAGGCAAAACACAAAATGACTTCCTCGATGGCACAGTTGTACTATTAACTACAGTACGATTACAACGCTGAGGTCTCTGTTTCGAATCCGGGTCGGGTAAAGTGATATTGATTTTTCTATTCATTATCAGCCCGGACACAAAAATTTGTGCCCGCCCTCTATTACTTTATGGGGCGGAAGATACAAGACGGAAAGTGGGTGTCCTGGTAGAGCCTCTGCCTACCCTTTCTGGGAAAAAGGCGTGGGTTTATGTATGTATGTGTGTAAAACACAAAATGCGATACATTTGCGTGGGTCACTATAGCGGGGTTTTCACCATAACGTACGATGGCTGCCTCGGTGGCGTAGTTGTACTACGGTACGACTACAAAGCTGAGGTCTCGGGTTCGAATCCCGGGTCGAACAAAGTGATATTGGGTTTTTCTACTCATCATCAGCACGCAGTCAGGAATTTGTGCCCGATATGGCGATAGGTTCGCCTCCTATCACATAATGGGACGGAACATACAAGGCGAAATGTGGGTGTCCTGGTGGCGCCTCTGCCTACCCCTTCTGGGATAAAGGCGCGAGTTTATGTATGTATGTATGTATGCATGTACGATGGTCACTGTACAGGTGGTTATTAAGATCTTACTCTATGCTAAATATGCAATACTTACACGTAAGTAGACTAAGTACTAAGTATGCAAAACAGTTTTATGTGTCTTATACCAAATATTAGTTTAGAAAAGCCAAATAGAAGCTGTGATGGTTTGTATAAGTTTAAACGCAATAGTCACTTAAGTCTTAATGACAGCTTCGGCGTCCAATTGGTTAAGGCATTTGATGTGAAACGAGAAGCTTCGGATTCAATCTTCGTACCGAGAGAAATAATGTTTTTGATATTTATAAATAATTGGTTGATTTAATCATTTTAATATGATTTGTATGTTAAAGTGACATCAATTGGGTATTTTACTATAAGAAAGAAAAAATCTAAAAACTATAAATGTATATAGTAGAGCATTAAGCAATAAGTATATGTTAATTTCAGTTTTTATTTCCCAGGAATAAATTTTATAATTCGTTTTGAAAATTTCAATTTTTTTATCTGTCCTAAAAATATGTGAAACAGCTGCCGCCATGATGGATAACGATTCCGTAAGATTGACGTCATTCCGTAAGTAGAATACCCCCTCCGGTGTCCAAGAGCTCATACAAACACAGGTTGTTTACTGGTTGAGTGACGTATCATTTTAAAGGAACATGGCGCCTAGCGTTTTCACATATTTGCGCGCATAAATTTAAAATTTAAATTTTAAATGGTTTTTTATTGGACTTGCCGAGCGAATAAAAATTTGATATTTTTTTAAATAGTTTGTCTTAATCTTAGGAACAACTTAAAAGACTTTTTGAAAATGGGTAGAATACCCATTTGAGAAATACCCAGCCATTTATAATAACAATTTATTTCAATTTAAGTCGTTATGAAAATAACGTATTTACTTTGTTCTTAAGTAGCGCTGTAATTAAACTTTACCTTTATGCTTAATTAACAAGAACTTAACTATACTCCAGTTTTATGTTCAAATAACATGACTTCACTTACACATCAAAGGGACTAGATGTAATTCGTTTGTCATGTCTATAGAGTATATAATATAATTAGATTCAGATTAATACGAATTATTATATTTTGATTAATAATTATGTTTCCTCAATGGTTTTACGCGTTATTCTTTTCAATCACAAAAGGCAGGTAAAATGTTATTTTATCCTAACATGAGCATCCAGGCGTACAAATGTAAATATAATAGCTATTAGCTATGCGTATTTTTATACTGACACGATGAAGTAACTACAATGCCCTGTTAGTAATTGCAATACAGACTTCTACTTCTTGGTGGTCGATATACGTATGGCGGATATTATATCCGAATAAACATGGAATGAACCCCAAACGCATCACACTTACAAGGATAATTTATTGCGACGTTGGCCACTAACGGATACAAAAATACATAAATAAATATTACACTAAAATCGAGCCTTGTGTCATGAGTATCAGCAGCTATGAAAGACTTTTCGATCTCACAAACACCTATACCTAAAACAAATACTTGTGGATCACACTAATAGATAGATGATAGAACCAGCGGCCTCTCGTTCCACAGCCGGCGTCTAACCGCACCACGGAGGCTGTCGAATAACCACCAGTATGTGTAGGTATAGTTAACATAATAGTGTTGTTTTATTCCAGGGATTGGTTCGTGACCAACGACCAGCGCTGGGCTGTGGACGAGTCTCTCAGACCGACCAACTGCAAGGACGAACGAGTGGAGAAGGTCAAGGATCTGCCGGGATCCTTCAGGTCTTTAGCTTTGGACTGATGTTACTGTAGCTAATTATATTACTTTCGTTTTAATGTATTGGTAAACTGGTCTTAACGTTCTCTTGACAAGATACTTCTTTATTGGATAAATGCTCTCAGAATTCTAGAGTCTTAAGGTCGCTTTCTCATCAAAGTTCAAGCTTATTTCTTTTTGTAATTTTCTTTATACAAATGAAACCCATCAGGACTGGTTCACTGTAGTATAAGAATATTTCTTAGATTAAGATTAGTGAGTATTTGTACAGACATAATATATCTATTGTAAAATACAAATCTTCATCTTTCGGATAGTACAAAAGAAATTGAGAATATGTCATAATAAAGGGCATTTTAAATTATATTAACATAGCAAATCCCAAGGAAAACCGACTATGTTTTTACCTGGATAAATGGACGTAAAATCCAGAATAAGTACTTATGTAATTAAACATGTGTATTTTATTACGCATTATATATTAAAACTTTATCTACATTGAAAAATAATATACTTTACCTCAACATTGCTTGAGAATCCCAGTGAATCATCAATAAGTGATAATAAAACTATGTAAATGTAAAGGTATGTTCATCATACCTATTTAATGTGATATGTTTATTTG
This sequence comes from Deilephila elpenor, assembly GCA_949752805.1. Classification (NCBI taxonomy): domain Eukaryota; kingdom Metazoa; phylum Arthropoda; class Insecta; order Lepidoptera; family Sphingidae; genus Deilephila; species Deilephila elpenor. Next base: position 4,894,800 of record OX457111.1, read on the forward strand.
TACTTTATTTTAAATAAATTTCTAAGCAAATAGCTTTTCTTTATTTTATATATTTTCTTATAACTCAGATATCTTCAACTACAGAAAGTCCACTGTAGCTACTTAGGCCAACCCAAAGATTTCCATTGAACTGCCGAAAGTCGATTTCTAACAACTTGCTTCGACATTATCAACACAACATATATTTTCCATATCTTTGTTACTCTTAGAAAGACCACTTACTTTCATCTTTATTTTGATATCACCAATCCAGCGTGTTTTGGCTAACCCTTCTTAACCGAGCTACGTTCAAGCCGTTTTATTATAGCAACCAAGTCTTTCTCCCTTTAATTTTCATGACGCATGACCAGATCGTCATCATCATGGCCAGTCACAGGATACCGCCTTTAAATAGACCTACCTAAAATATTTCCAGATATCTAAGAAGTCGCCTTCATCCGATGACATCAGCTTTCTTTAAGTGATTCATCCACTTGACCTCCATTTGAAAACTTTCGAGCTGTCCACTATGCACTATCATCAAACATAACAAGAGATATACTACAATTAGTAACACATATACAAATACATGTATTTCACACATACATACGAAAATTGACGAGAGGCAGTTGAACTCAAAAAAGCCGTTCTACAACTTTCTCCATGTGATTATCAAGGTTGCCGTTGCGTACGAGATGTAAAACGCTAACGCAATGCAATGTATCAATTACCGGTGCGATTTGACTGATTATAGCAATTGTTTTATGACAGTTGTAGTACTGATGCTTAATGATAAAATAATATTGAGTAATGAAAAATATAAACCTGTTCGCCAGTGTTAAAATTATAATTTATTGTTTTTGTATCACAAGATCCGTAACACTACGTTATTTTTCCTTTTAACTCGACGTATAAAAAACTTACAATATGTTTTTATCAGCTAACTATGTAGGTAGGTTTACTAGTGTCAAAAATATTTGTAATTTATTCATTAAGTACTGACTGTGACTTTGTCGTAAATGTATTTATACTCTTGTTATGCTTTTTTTAATCCTATACCATATCAAGATACGAAAAAATGAAGCTAATGAAGCCACATTTAAATTATTTGTTTCTTTCTTCTTTGTATTCGGTGTATCAGAGCAGAGGATTTGATCGCAAACGGTACCTATTCTTTGGCCCCTTTTTATTTTTTTGTAGAGAAAAAGATTAGCGAGAATTGTTTCACTTTCGGATGTTTTACAGCTAGATTTCAAAGACTTTCTATTCAACGTATTCTAGATACAGATAATCTACTCTTTTCGATTCTTCTCCTTCAATTATCCATCCTTACCAGTCAGTATTGTATACCTCAGATTCTTTATACCTACTAGTTACTACATATAGTCGCTGTTTATGGGCACTCGTCAGTATTTCTCATCAGGTAAACCAATTACTCGTGTATAGTTTTCTTATATTTAATTGTAATTCCTAATGCCTTTCAACTCGTTTGTACAATACATGTTTCGATAATTGTGCTACTAATCAATGGATAGTGTCCGGAAAGAACCGCTCATATTGTTTTCTATCGAGCTCGATTTGGGCTTCTTTGAGATATTCGCTTTCCATAGATTCTCGTCCAAGAAGAGTTTTCTGAAAGTAAAAAATATTAGTATTATTAGTGAACCTTTAACTTAACATTTGTTGGTTGTGGGTCAAGGTAAAGATTAACCACGTGGTGTAAAAAAATGAAACTGCGTGCCACAGTTCTATCTATATCAGCCCATATACGTCCCACTGCAGGGCACGGGCCTACTCTACAATCGAGAGAATCGATTGAGAGTGGTTAGGCCATATACCACGGCCATATAGGCCATATAGGCCACGCTGGCCTAGTGCGGGTTGGCGGACTTACATACCATAGAAATTCTTTAAAATCGCTACGGTATGCAGGTTTCCTCACGATGTTTTCCTTTACAGTTCTGTCGAAGACATATTCTGTAGGTCATTACTAAAGAAGCATTTTAATAAAAGTTCCTTGTTATTGATAAATTCCATCTTGCAGACTAAGAAATTAATTGTAAATGACTCATCACGTAGTTACCACCACAATGTATGTTTCAGCCGCCACCCAGGAGTGTGGAATGGCTGATTTCAGATTTGTAAAATATTGTATAATGGTAATTGGACATGTAATGTCTGGGGATAGCGCACTGCAGTGCCATGCACTGCTTAGTAATAAATGTTGCTTCTGTTTATTGCAGCAGTGTTGCTTACCATAACAAAAGCGTCCTTCTCATCTTTTTGTTCTATTTATAAAAGATTAAGATTCTATTCCAGTGGTCATATTGATAATTTATTTAAAAAAGTACCTTGCAGCTTCAATTTTAGTGATCCAGTCCTCAGTCTGCTTCCTCATACTGGGCGCATCACCTCCTAACTCCGATGGTAGATACTTCTTGTCTATTACTTTGTGAAGATCAGGAATGGTTGAGTGGAAGAATATCTAAAAATAAAAAATCCATACTTTTTTAATATCCATTATTGTTTTATTACTTTTATTATCGTCATCCTTTAATAAGTGTGACGTGGCCTGTTGATAAACGGGCCAGACGCGGCTGCCAATAAGCTCTCGGTGGTCGCGGGTTCAAATTTCAGGGCACACCTTTTACTTCTCAGAGTCATGTTTGTATTGATAGTCAATCACCATGCACTATAACGGTGAAGGAGAACATTGTCTGGAAACCTGCATAGTGCATACCATAGCGATTTATAAGAATTTCTATGGTATGTAATATCCGCTAACCCGCACTAGGCCAGCGTGGACTACGAGTATATAGCCTTCTCAATCGTGACCTCGATTGAAGAGGAGGTTCGAGCCCCGCAGTGGGACGAATATGGGTTGATACACAGGCTGATACAATACAATACAATACATCCATAATCGACAACAAATACACTTGATGAGTTACAATACGAAGTCTCTAGTAATAAAAAGGATGTGTTCCCAAATAATATAGTTTATTCATAATTTATGTTTCATACCAATTGTTTTAGATATCAAAACAATTAATATTTTAAAATCTTCTACGAATTGCTTTAAGCATTCTTTACAATGTGTTAAATTTAATTTTTCAAAAAAATAATATTAATTACCAAGTCGCAAATCTCCTGAGGCAGCACGGGTTTCACGAGTAGGTACAATTTTTCGTAGTAAGGCGGACAGTTGAAAGCGTGAACTTGTTTTAGCCTTACGGGCATTGCTTCCTGAAAATAACGAAGTTTTTATTATAAGAAAAACTCTTTCTAAAACGCCGCGAGTACACGCTAAAAAGCAGAAACAAAAAACTTGATTGGACGTGGGACTTACAATATACAGGTATCGAGTCTAATATTTTTTTACATTTTATATTAAATGTTTTTTTAAGCCAATCTCCACATATTCATAAATATAAGATATTGAAAAATATTAAAACAGTTCAATAAAATAATACTTACAAGCAAGAAAAGAAGAAATTGCCGGAAGTAAAATATGTTGACTTTTGGCAGTATCCTGAGGAAGAAATGTTGCATGTCCAGAAGCACGATATGACCGTCAGGCATAACCGGGTGTTCGTTGATCCAGTAGTCAGCTTGCAAGCAGAACGACTTCAGAATGTCGTAGAAGTCAAACTTCTCCAGATTAGGATCGTCCAACTGGTGTATAAGCACCTCATTGTTGCCAGCGTTGTAGGTTGATACGGATCTGGGAACAGGAGATTTAGAAAATTACAGGTGAGTCAGAAAAAACTGGTAAATATAATTTGACAGCCTCCGTAGTCCAGTTGCTCAGACGCTGGCTGTGAAACGAGGGGCCGCAGGTTCGATGCCCGCACCGAAACAAATGTTTGTGTGATCCACAGTTATTTATTTCGCGTCTAGGTGTTTGTGAGACCAAAAAGTATCTTGTAGTTTCTGATACCCTCGACACAAGACTCGATCGTAGTGCGGGGTCAGGACTATGTACATGTGACTGTTGGGTGTATTTATTTATTTGAAACTGCTAGGTCATTTTAGTTATAGCCCATAGGACTATAATTGTAAGAATGAACCGGTTTTTCTATGTTATTATCCTGGCAGAAAAAAACGTGACGCGAAGCCTTGGCTGTAGTGTTTCGATTAGTGGATGAAATATTTGAAGCTAAGTATGTATATTTAATTATTCGGTGTATTATTTATATCGATTCTATTTTAAAATCACTAAAGTTGCGTTCTGAATATAGTATAACAAAACATCTTTGTATATAATTAAATTTGGCAAGGTGACTTGTCTCATAAACACGAGTTATATAAATTATTCATATCAGTGCTCTTCTGCCTAAATTACCTACTAATTTAACTTAAAAAAAGAAATCCAGATTATTACTGTTTCAATGCTAATTTCGTTAATAATGTACTTTTAGTGAACTTCTTGCGGTCATTTACATAAAAGAGCACAGAAGCAATGAAAAACCTTTTTTTCTATTGCTTTGAATGGCGAGACGACCATGCCATTTGCCTGATGGTAAGCGCCACGACCGCTCAAGGACAGTAGAAAACCAAACAACACCATTACAAAGCATTCCTTGGCACTTCACTGCGCTCGCCATCCTGAGACATAAGATGTTAGGTCTCAATATGTCCAAAAGTTACTCTGGCTACAATGTTCTATAAACCGGAACACAACAGTGCATCTACACTGCTTACCAGGAGAAATAGACATTGCGGTGGTACCTACCCAGGCGGCCTCTGACATATGAGAGACCTACCACCAGTTAATGTATATTTTGTATTTAAAAAAATACTGCCAATCAAGTTGAGATCATTGAGCAGCAAATATCAATGACAAAAAGAGGTTGGCCGCTTATTAACCCGGACAGAGAATAAACTGTGCTTTGAAAATAGATTCGTATTAATGAAGAACTTTAGCATCTTAATAGACATTTTGCGAAATACTAATTCGAATGATAGGGAAAATGGTATGTAAACTAAAATATTAATTAATTGTTGATTTGACGTGCACTTTTTTTTTGGCTCGGTTAACTAACTCCACTATATTTGGTACTAGTTTCTGCCCGCAAACTTCGTCTGCGTGATTAACTTCATGTGAAATTAACATTATTTGGAATGTCCTAGCCCGTCCCGTCCCATTATATCCCGCCTGTTCCGTCTCATTCTTACTCTAGGCATGTAATCCAGTCCTATGCCTTTAAGTATAAAAAAGTAAGAAATATATCGGAATTCCTTCCTCTTCCCACGGGATAACTTTTACCCAAATTTTCCGGGATAAAAAGAAACCTAAGTGTTAATTCAGAGTGTCAGCTACCTCCATACCAAATTTCATCGAAATCCGTTAATCCGTTTCTGAGTTCATCGCGCACAACCGCACAGACAAACAGTTAAACAGACAAAAATTCTAAAAATCATTGTTTTGGGTTCTATTGCGTTAATTGAGACCCACATATTAGTTTTTCTCATTTATCTTTCATGTGCAGACATCTATCGGTTGCAAATTTATTATACTGGGTATATCAAGACTGCGACCGAAAACGAAGCCAGGTGGTAGTTTTAGTGGTTACAAACACGATGCAAATTTCACCAAAACAGCGACAGATATTCTGTTAGAATTTTTAAAAAATCATCTTGTTTGGGTGGTAAATACCTAGTTTTTGCGAAAATGATAATTTAAGCTCTTACGTACTATTGAGTGTTTAAAAATAAAGAGGTCGACATCATTATTAAAGGAAAACTATGTATTTATCACCCAAATACAACGATAAGTAAAAACTATAAATTTTTACTTGCATTGTGTCTGAAGTCACTAATACTACCATCTGGCTTCGTTTTCGGTCGCAGTCTTGATATACCCTGTATGTATAGATAAAATATTACAGTTTAAATAGAGAATCGAGTTGCAAGAGACGATCTCTCAGTTCTCACCATTCGATTAATGGCCATGATTAATAAACGATCTTCGTTTCTATCTAAAGATCGATCGTGAAAATAAACCAATGGGCTCAAGGTATTGCCGACACGCTCACATTTGATGTGTTCTGATTGGTATATTTTCCGGATCGATCCTTAGATAGGGATTGGGATTGTTTATTAATTTTGTGTGATAGAGTATAGTTAAGCCGATCTGTTCATTTTCTTCTTCACAATCGCCACCTACAAAATATGAATGCATATTTGATAGCTTATAAATTGTTTCTTTTTTTATATTATCGCTCGTCATAGCCAAATATTAGCAGCGTGTTCAGCATCCTAATCATGCATCGATAGTTATTGCTTATTGTTTAGGATGTCTAAGATTGTTAAGTGAATTCACTTATGGTTGTAGTGATTAGATTTGACGTCAATAAAATATAACACATATGTATGTAGGTCACGTCCCAAATTATTTCTTCTTTTCCAACTGAGGTGCAAGGCCAAAATTAATTATTTTTAGAATCTATTATCTGGAACCTTATATTCAATGAAATATAGGTAACATTAATGCCGGTTACCACGTACTTTAAGGGTGAAGAAAATATTTGCATATTTGAGAGATTTTCTGGGATGTGTAAAGTCCACCCGCACACACTAGGCCAGCGTTCCGACTTATGGCCTAAGCCACCTCAATCGAACTGTCGGTTGTAGAGGACACCTATTCTCAGCAATACTACTATGGGTTAATGCAGTAACATTAACTGCAAAGGGACACTGTACAATGATGTCTACTTATAAGTGGCCTGATTTAATATATAAATTTTATTAATGTACTTTGACGTTAAATAAAAATTTGACCAGCTCCTGATTGTACGAAACTTAAATTAACTATTTGTCTTTTTATTACTGCCGACAAGGTTAATCTAGTTGGCCAGACAAGACTACTTACTGTGTATAGAGTTATAAATAGATATATTGTACCTAAATGCAAATATTTTTAAAGTAGACAAAATAGAATATTAACAAAAAAAAAACGAAATTTTGCTCTCGGTTTAACCATTAATTAAAATCCTAAAACAACGTAGAAAAAAATTACCATTTTCTTAAAAAAATATTGATCAATTAAAACAAAAGTAGGTAGGGTTTTTTAATATAGTTTTGGTAAAATCGGCAAAACAGGGTAGCAGTATAACTTTCCGTTAAATATTTGGCTACCACCGCGTTCGATATTAGCAACGGATCATTTTTACTACTGATACCTATTGCTCGGAAAAGCGCCGTGGGGTGAAGATCGAGTTGTTTTGTTGCCGATCCTCGCCGAGAGTTTTTAAGAGCAACGCACCTATGATCCTGAAATATTGTGAGTGCTTACATTTATTCTGAATGTTACTTTAAATAATTTTACTGTTTTATTTCTATATCGATTATTTTAGTGTAGTTAAATAGTATTTAAAATGGTATTTTCCTAGCATTCTGTGATTGTTTTATTGTTAAATAAGAAAATCTAAAATGAATTAGCACTGGTGGTAGGTCTCTCATATGTGAGAGGCCGCCTGGGTGGGTACCACCGCAATGTCTATTTCTCCCGCCAAACAGCAGTGTAAATGCGCTGTTGTGTTCCGGTTTGAAGGACATTGTAGCCAGAGTAACTACTGGACATATTGAGACTTAACATCTTATGTCTCAGGATGGCGAGCGCAGTGGAATTCCAAGCATTGTCTTGTAATTCATGGTGTTGTTTGGTTTTGCTACTGTCCATGAGCGGTCGTATCGCTTACCATCAGGCGAATGGCATGCTCGTCTCGCCATTAATTGCAATAAAAACAAAAAAAAATCGATATTACACCGATCGAATGTTCATGTTTGCTGTTCCTACCATGTAAACATGGAATAAGGGCAGGTAAAATATAATGCCTTATTTTGCTTGAAATTAAGTATTATAAAGTCGTTAATTTAATCATATAATATTAGTACTTTTTGTTTGCGTTAACATTTTAATGACGCGGGTAATTATAACCTTAAAAAATATTTTTCGTCTCATGTAAAAAATATCAGTTATAATAAACATCACAATTTATTTTATTACCCTCCGGGTGGTGGAGATGTGAAAACAATATTCCAAATCACATACAGAGTGATAAATTATATTTAACGATTTAATTGTTACACCAATTCCTTCATGACCGCATACGTATAATTTCAGCTTGATCCAAAATTTTAATATAAAAAATCGTATTCAGACAGGTCACATATTTGGCAAATTCAAATTGTTTTAATTGAACTTTACCACCTCAAAGTTCAGGGCCAAATTAGCACCTTGATATTTTTATTAAGATGATGTTAATTGTGACATGTACTATTGTATATTCAATATATTGCTCGCCGAACTAGTGCTAGATTTTTTAGTTATGTATATTTGTTCAGCAAAGTTATATGACCACAATGGGCTGGATGTAAGAGTTATCCAGCCCAAATAGTGTTCATCAAGTATATGAAAAAATCGTACAAAAACTGAATGAACCATTAAATCCTTATGTAAGGTGCCATTGATGGTAACATTACAGTATCGATTTCTAGAAGGCCGATAGAGAATACGGCGTATAGGTGACATAGCCATTCGTGAGTGTTCAGCTATCGTCATCGCGATTATCCAACTTTTATGAATATATGAAAATCTTTAATGGTTAATGCTTAGTGACGTAATGTACAATATGCCTGTGTACGGTTGGTTGATGATGCTGTAAGCACAGACGGGAAGGAAATTGACGATAGAAGTTGAGGCGAATGTGTAGTGTTTGGTAATGTCTTTGCTTCTTTTATACGAGAGACGAGCTTTCGTTCCGTCCTTTCATCCAGAAGCGCGCTTATATGCTGTGTACTGAGGAACCGCGCAGTTTTAATGCTTGCGGCTTACCCCCATAAAACGCAAAAGTGCGTTTATCTTAAATTACTTTGTATAAAACATAATATTCAAATGTCAATTTACATAACACTTTTGTATCATATGTGATATTTCGCATATTACTGCCATTATAGTTTTATGGTTCTGTTTATGTACTGTGATTTGTCATAGATAATTATCTGTATAATTTTAGATCGTTTATGTAATTTAGGATTCTCTTTACAACATAAATTGCAATGTATTTGTAATCAGGTTTATTACTACGTACATACATAAGTTTCTTAAATTACATTTTTACCTAAACTAGTATATTATAATTCTCATTGTATTTTTCTAAAATGATTTAACATGCTATCTAACAGACTGCCTCAGTGGTCTAGTTATACTACAGTACGATAACAAAGCTGAGGTCTCGGGTTGGAATCCCGGGTCGGGCAAAGCGGTATTGATTTTTCTATTCATTATCAGCCCGAAGTCAGGAATTTGTGCCTGATATTTTTTTTTAATTTTATTTTTTTTTTTATTTTATTTGTGTGGCTCACAGCTATCAATAGCAAACGAACATAATATATATTACAAATTGTATACAAAAGATAGCCAATTACGAGCTACCGCAGATAGGATAGCAGATAGGATACCGCGGATATGGCGATAGGCTCGCCCCCTATCAGATATTGGGACGGAACATACAAGGCGAAATGTGGGTGTACTTGTGGCACTTCTGCCTACCCATTCTGGGAAAAAGGCGTGAGTTTATGTATGTATGGATTTAACATCGTAATTTCGTGACAATACTTAACCGAAGTAATTTATGCTTAATTCTACAATGAAAAGCTTCATAATTTCGAAAAATACGTGTTAAATTACCTTGTAGTCTCAGTGTGTGTTGTTTAGTTGTTAGTAACGTTTTAGATAGAAATCTTAGAACTTGAACTTTATATAAGACGTTGCGATATTTTTAAGTTTATATGTTTTTCATTATCTTGATGCAATATATTATAATATGTGATGCAACAAGGAAGAAATATTTTTATAAATTTAAATCTGTTAACAGGTTATTCAATTAAGTGCAGGAAAATTTTTTAAATATTAATGAACATCATTATAGAAAACATAAATATTCAGCCTTCAAAAAGCCAAAATAAAAAACGAAAAACGTCATTCCCTTCCGCCGTTGGTTGTTATGTGTATGACCTTAAAATATAAATTAGACGTTACAACTAAGTATTTTTATAAATATTTTTTTTACACATCACACGCAAGGGCTCTCTAAGATTTCAAATGAGTTGTGAATTAATCCGTAATAAGCAAGAACCGTGGACCAAGGTATGTTTTTCGATCATAGAGCAAGTGCTTAACAATGGAGAGCATATGTGTGGGTTCAAAAATTAAATAGACTACTTAAGGCCTAATATGTTAATCTTAAATAATATCATTATAAATCTTAACCTCCATTAAGATTTATATTTTATAAAAAGGCTTACAAATTATTAGGAAACTATATAAATAAATATTTACTGCTTACTACATTAAACTTCTCTGGACCAAATCTTTACTAGATAAAATCAATTCTTAATTAAATTAACGTCGCATGGGAGTTAGGTACACCATTAGTACGGTATCAGTAATTGTTTAATAGTTTACACAATATAGTTGAACATTCGTTTTTCTCAAGAAATTACGACCCTTGCGTGGTAATTTACATTAAAAACCGAGCAATTATTTTGAAAGTATTCAAACAATTGCTCGAAATCAATCGTATCGTAGCGAATCATATCAATTTTAATCATTTAATACTCGTAGTCTTAATAACGCAGGGTCCTTGAAATCGGCAATATAATCACGCCGAAGTTTCCTTTATCGTGCCAAACTGCATGTTAGTGAATAGTGTGTGATTTTCTATTTTGTTAATTTCGAGATTGCAAAAGCAGTCTCGAGATTGCAGAATTACATAATATGTATGTATGTAGATCATATTGTAAGGTCAGACCACAATATTTGGATCTATTTGTTAAGAATATTTGCATTTTGCGGATGTATTTCCTTATACATGACTTTAGCCCTAGACTGCATTCTTCCTTCAAAATTCAATGAAAATACCGGTTTAATCGCATCCGAAAACGCGATGCTAGACCACTACTAGAAAATAAACATACGTTATAACAATATCACCTTGCCCGATCTAGGAGTCGAACCTTGCAATCGTATCGTAGCACAACTATGCCACGGGCCACCGAGGCAGTCAGAATAAATGCCCGATATGGCGATAGGCTCGCCTCCTAGCACATCTTGGGACGGATGTGATTTTATTTTAATTTTGTTACTTTTATTTCATAGAACTTAGTTTAAATATTGTTATTGTTCACTCTTTTCATATCTGTGTTAGTGGAAACTTTACTGGATTCTGTAACACATTCTTCTGTTATTTATATGTGATTTTCTCTGTTTGTTTCTCAAATAACAAATAAATAAATAAAATAAACATACAATGCGAAATGTGGGTGTTGTTTTACCACCTCTGCCTACCCCTTCTGGGAAAAAAGGCGTGAGTTTATGTACGTATATGTACTTACGTTATAGAAAAAGCTGTCTGTACTTTTGAAGATAGTGGGTCTCTGTTGGTGTACAGTTCAGGCATGTTTAATCTCCCGACGCAGAACTTCTCTATACATTGCTTGGTCTGCTCGCGACTCCCGTAACAGCTGTGTAGGAACTTCCTGATCATCAAGTCACCTAAAACATAATAATAACGTTTATTTAAGTAACACAATAAAAAAATGACATGTACATTACCAGAAGCCCCGAAACTAGGCACAGCCTGTTTCTTGGGGAACCAAAGGTACTTGAAATATATGTGTATATGCTACTAAACCCGATTTTAGAATAAACAAGTTTCGCCTAGGTCAAACTCGTTCTCCCTATCCTCCGTGCGAGAGGCCAAGCCAGTGCTACACGTATATTTCCTACCATATTTTTTCAATTCCAAAATGATGCATAAAACATGAATGCTTTTCTGAATAAAGTAAATAAAATGCAGTGATAAATTGAGAATCAAAATATTCGAACCGCAACGAAACAATCGTTTGGTTAGGATAGGTTCGTTTATTTCAATTATTAAATTTATTTTATTTTATCCACTTTTGTTTTACTATAATTATTTATCACACCTCTAATATAACCTTACTCCCGCGTTGTATTCGTACTCATTGACATTTAAATCGTACGATTTTAGGATAAATAAATGGTTTATCCTATAGGTTTGGCCGAGACGAAATTAGTTCATCCTGAAATCGGATTTGGCCGGTAACATCATATATATAGAGTAAAGAACATCGTAAGAAGTGATTGTATGCAGGTCACATACACGTTTCAATAGATAGCGTGAAATTTCTAGCGTAACCTTATGTTCCGCAGTGGGTGAAAACGATGATGATGCTGCTACAATCATAATACATACATACATATATAAACTCACGCCTTTATCCCAGAGGCGTTACCAGGATATCCGAATTTCGCCGAGTATGGTCAGTCCCATGATGTGATAGGGGGCGAGCCTATCGCCATATCGGGCACAAATTCCTGACTCCGGGTTGATAATGAATAGAAAAACCCAATATCACTTTGCCTGACCCGGGATTCGAACCTGAGATCTCAGCTTAGTACAACCGTAGTACAACTACGCAACCGAGGCAGACACACAGTCGACAATTCATAATATATGCTATATTATCATATAAAGATACAGATAGAGTGTGATTTTGTTTTGGCGGACATATGTATGGTAAAATATTAAATATACTTATGCATCCCTGATAGCAATCAACACACACAAAGTTTAAACTTCGCCGTAGTAAAAAATGCAAATGCTCGTTTCGGATTCTGCCTTGCACAGTTTAATAATTTTATGGTCAGCTTAAAAACCTAATGTCTGGGATTAAAAGCGTATCTTTTGCCTTTTTAATTTTTATGAATGTCTTTCTATTGACCTGCCCGTTATAATTATTCCTTAGTTGAGATACTTTTTGTTGTTAATTAAATCTTTTATTATCCATTTCAGTTTTATCGTACAGCGAATAAATACTTGATTTTGAAACAATGAATGCGATACAAGTAAAGTATTTTTTATAATATATTATAGACAGCCTCCGTGGCGTTGTTAGTTAGGCGTCGCCTGTGCGACAGCCTTAGAAGCCGCGGGTTCGATACCCACCCGAAAAAAATGTTTGTGTGAACCACGAGTATTTGTTTCGGATCTGGGTGTTTGTGAGACAGAAAAGTCTCTCATAGTTCCTGATACCAACGACACAAGACTCGATCGTAATGAGGGGTCAACACTATGTATCTAACTGTTGGGTGTATTTATTTATTCAGTATTGTATTTAAATATTTTTTCTAACATTCCACAGTAATATTATAATGTCTTTTTATGAATGATAGATCATGTATAAATGATTTTCAACACAATCTCATGTAAAGTATAGAAGTATTTAAATATTTCAATTAAATTATTTAAAATACGGAATCAGAGGCTACAAGAAATTACAAAAATGAAACTTCCTGCGATCAAACAATAATGCAGGCTTAATAATGATTTGATCGCAGGAAGTTATTTTTTTTTGGTAATACCTAGTGTAACGAAGTGGATTAGCGAATTTTTTTTATGTTTGTAGATCGGTATTTAATTAATAAAATAAAATAAGCTTGATTTAAACATCATAAAAAACCTTAAAGCAAAACGGTTACGAAATAAAAATGTTTTTTTGTAAGTCTCTAGTAAAATTATACACTTTATTAATAATGAGTAATCAACTCGTTTCTTGTAATTTAACTAAATGAAATCTCAACTAGACTATTTATACTTTGTAAGTTTATTTATTTTAGAATATCTCAAGAACAACGTTTTATTTATGCAATTTCCCAATTTTGTAGATGTTGCTACTTCTTAGAATTATTAAGTATATTATTATAAGTCATGGTTATATTACATTAAATGGAAAATATATAGTTTTATATTTAGGTACTTACAATAAACTACGACAAAGAATATACAATGTCGATGTGTAGAAATTAAATTTATACGTAGATATCAGTGCCCCTAGCCGGAACATTTTGATGTATCGTATAGTAATACTCGTATAGTATCGTAAACGTTTCCCGCTGTCAAATTTTAGTTCCAAATACGCTCACAATGGCGCTGTTTAAATTCCCATACAAAATTTTACTATTACTATTCTATTACGATACTGCAAAATGTTCCGGCTAGGGGCACAGATTCGTCGTCGATGATTCTATAATTAAAGGAAATCACGGCATGCTAATTACTGGTACACAATAATACCAGATACGGTAATCAAAGTTGGTACCTCATATTAAAAGGTACAGAATATAACGATTAACCCATTCGTATTCTAGATCTTTTTTATTTACATTGTTGTTAAATAGAGTATAGATTAAAGCTAGATGATTACATTCCGTAAGCCCACAGAATTATGGAAGTCACTTCAATTGTTGGCTTTTAAGGACTCTAGCTAAATATTTTTGTACTACTGATATCTAAGTCCTAATAAGCCTAAGAATACGAGTACGAGGGCGCGACTTGGGCATTCGACCACATCGCTTACGAGACGCCTTTGTGTTTTTGTTACCGTGTCAGTAAAAATAAACTGGCTAAATAACGAGTGATTTTTTTAATCCTGCGAATTTATTATCAAGGGCAAATATACCTACGGTTAAATAATTGCAAATAAGGGCGTCTCTGATTCGACCGCAGACTGAGATGTGTCATGCGAATCTCAAAACGTATTTCATCGATGATGCGAAAACAAGACCTTTACAAGGGCATATTAATTGTACACGCATTTTATGGCGTTTTGTGCAAAAACTCCGTTCTTTAATCGTGCGATTCTTAGTATTGTAATCTACTCGTAGTGACGTTTTTACTATGATATCTATTTTGTTTGTATTTTATTTATGTCAATGAATAGTCACTAACTGATGAAATTATTTGTTTCCAACTCCGCCTATTTGTTTTTCTTTCTGATTCATTTCGATGCGGGTTAAAGACAAGTTAGTCCCTAAGAGCTCGGGAGCTCGGTGCCAATACTTTGCGTGCCACTGTTGATCCTGGCTGACAGGAGTTGCAATGGTGGGTGTGTGGGCCCTGTGGGTACCTGCTACTAGTAAGTTTTAGGACGTGGAATCGCACCATATATCGAGTTTCGTTGTTTGTAGTAGACTCAGTAAAACAGGATATCTACTGGCAAGAAACGAATATTTTTTCCCAGTTGATATAATAAAGTAGATCTGGTTGAATATGTACAGTTTGAACAGGAAACGCGACACCTTGGTATTAATATTATGACAATATAATTTGTTTTCCTCTAGCCTTATCTGTACTAGCTGCGATGGTTAATGATCTGCGATTTATCCTTCTTGTAAACAGAAAAAACTGGCTTAACGACTTATAGTCTCTATTTAGCATCTAAAGTTAACAACATGCTAATGTAGAAAGTTAAAACTGCTAAATGGACAATCCACATAAGAAATTCCGCGGCGGTTCTAGGTATAACACTTAAAAAAATATATTTAAACAGGAGTGAAATATACCTTATAAGGATTTTAAACAACTTACTGAAATCATTGGGCAGATGATCCTCTTTCGATAACCATTCCCTGATATATTCAACATCTTGACTGCTGATTGCTGTCATCTAAAATAATTCGTGGTATAAATAAATATTAGCCATAGTAAAATTGACAATATGTGATTACAAATGTATTATTTGCTTTTAAATATCTAAATTATGTTAGAATGAATTTGTATTTTTTTTATATTTATTTCTAAGGTATATACCGGGAATATCTAGACTGCGACCGAAAACGAAGCCAGGTGGTACATTTAGTGATTACAGATACGATGTAAATAAAAATTTCACCAAAACAGCTACAGATACTTTTTTAGATTTTTTTTTAAAATCATCTTGTTTAGGTGGCTAATACCTAGTTTTTTGCGAAAATAATTATTTAAATCCCTAAGTACCATTGAGTGTTTAAAAATAAAGATGTCTACATCATTATTTTAGGAAAACTATGTATTTATCACCCAAATACGACGATATGTAAAAAATTTAAAAAAAATTGACGATTTTTTTTTGCGAAGTTTTTACTTGCGTTGTGTCTGAAGTCACTAATACTACCACCTGGCTTCGTTTTCGGTCGCAGTCTTGAGATACCCTGTATATTTTTGGTGACGATTAAAATTACTGTATTTAAGTTAAATACAATCGAAATATTTAAAATTTATATGAATACTTATTCTAAAAAAACATTAATTGTTGTTTAGAGTTAACTCTCATGACTGGTGATTTGTATTAAAAATTTAAAACCTAAATTTAATTATATTTATCGGAAAATTTGCGGTTTTGATTACAGAAAAAATTAAAACTGCAATAAACAAGTTAATAAACATAATAAAAAATGTTAACAAATTACAAAAATATAAATACAATTTCATTTAATGAATTTATAACAATTGTAATAAATTCTTGCGTAAAAACAAAAATCGTATGCACATTTGAAAATAGAATGTCACTTACATTTCACAATTCACGAAAATATTTATGTCACAATTATGCTTACGAAGCGTGTAGAGTCGAAGACTATAGTTTCGCGGAACAACGCGCCGCCTCGGAGGTATAGATCTAACTATCGTTTCAACATATGTATATCTTGCCAATTTGACTACACGACACACGTAAAGCCAGGCATGCAAACTCGCCGCGTATTTACTTTGTTTCGACATTAATTTCTCATAATATATTAGGTAAACGGCTTTGGTAACAGGCAATTGTTTATAAAATAATCAGATTTTTTTAAATGTATGGGCTAAATTATTTGAATTATATTCGATTTTTTAGTATTTAGTATTAGTTTTTATTTTTTAATGAGATAATATTAGCTATTTTCATTTATTTATACACGAGTCTATTTAGCGAATCAATACATTTGTAACCACATCATTCGTATACTCGCACAGGATTGCTGGAGCTGGGTGTCGAACCTAGGATAGATACCATTTTTCTCAGAAAGCTGCCGCTCGTTAATAACGCAATCACGAAAATATGACGTACCTTACTTCTCAAGCAAAACAATAGCCGGAAAAAGCCGTCTACCGAATAAATTCGTAAGAACGTTGCCGGGGCATATTCAACTTTTTATTGAGTCACCAATTATTGGATAATTGGCGGTCTATGATTACATTTTATTTCTAGATACAAGTTCATTTTATAATTACTTATTGTTTCGACAAGCTATCGAGCTCCGGAGCTCGCTGCCAATTCTTTGCGTGCTACTGTTGATCCTGGCTGACAGGAGTTGCAGTGGATGTGTGGGCGGAGAAAGTCTCTCAAGACCCGACTATCAAAATGTAGAAATGTTTTCCGTATGGTAGTCGGAGCTCTCCCTCTTTCGTTTAATCCTGTGTCATCTCCCGTAGAATTAAGAAGTCAAAAACTATAAATTGCGTCTAGGAATGAGAGTTGATCAATCGTCAAAGTATCCAGCGACAACCGACCTGGCCGATATTGTACTTGTAAGTAATAATGGAGTGCTTTATGGTCATAGCTGAGCCACGAAAAAATAATTTCTTTCAGGAAAAAAACATATTTTACTAAATATTAATAGAGCAATAACAATTTTAGTTCATGTAGGAAGAAGAGTAATGTGTGATAAGAAATTTCTACAAATTAACAATCCAACAATTGTTTAGTATAAGAAATAGAACAGTGACGGCATTTTGAGGGGGACTAATCACATATATCTATGTTAAAAATATAAAAGTCCGGACCGCAAGCGAGGGATTACCAGTATAGAAACATTTGAAAATTGCAATGAGATCATTTTTATTTATGTACAAACCAGTAACCTTATATATTTTAGCAACATTGATGAAGGAGATTAACATTAAGAACTAATAAATGGTCTAAAACTAGGTACTCTATTGTTCAATGGAAACAATTACAAACTCCATCCAAGAATATAATTTAGTGTAATTTAGATTAAATTATTTAAATTATAGTTACAACTAATAATGTACTAAGATCACACAGAATTAATTTTTTTTTCAATTCTCGGAACGTAAAAAAAATTGCATGGTCTAATTAGGCATGTCACTTTAGTATGTAGTATGTACACATATTATGGTGGTCAGTTTATGGTCGGATGAGAGTATCTTGCCATCAACGATTATTTCTCTATCATAACGATGCCACGTCAGTATAGTTGCCTACAATTACTTTGTATTTTTATGAAGTTGATTTTATCCTCAACTTTACTGATCATAATTACCACTGTATCTGGCTAAATTAGGGTTATTTTCCATTTGGATTGATATCAGACAAGCGGTCGACCGTCAAAACATACGCTAGAATTAGATATTTAAGTTTCACTCAAATTATTTTGCGTTTATGAGTTTTTATAGAATAGGACTCCGCAAATAAATTAGAATTGGAGTACAAACTTGCTTATGACTTATCTGACTTTTCGGAAATAACATTGCTAGGAATTAAAGCTATCGCAGAGGTCGTGTCGGATAATTTTTACATAACTAATTTTCTTTTTCTACTACATTGTTGAATACAACTTGCATTGCGTGATGGTTCTATCTTACTTTATTTTATCGATAACCTAGACATTATTTTAAGAACGCACGGGGTCGCTTTTAGTAATTTTCGGACATTCGTCGAATTCGATCTCAAGACCTCAGCGTTATAATCATACCATAGTGCGACTGCGCCACCGAGACAGTCAAAATATAATAATAAGTTACAGGCACTAAGTATCTATATATAGTTACTAAATAACCTAAGCGTATAAAAAGAAAACAGCAAACCTGTAAAACCTGCGCGAGATTGCCTCTGACATTCATAATGCTAGTATAGTAGAATATCAGGATTTTCATATCTCGTTACCGTGTTACTATTACTTGACCTCGCTTGACTTGAAAATGTAGTACAAAATGATCAAAATAACTACCCATTTTTACCTGTCGGTTTTTCTTTTGGAATATTTATTTTGTTTTTAATCTGTATACGTAGATATGCGAGTCGGCCGAGTCATAAGCAAGTAACTATATGACTAGAATGAGTAATTTATATGACATTTTAGAGTTAAAACTTGATTTATTGTTAATTTATTTGAGAATAATCTGCATAATAATCATAAGCAAGATCTTTTATCACTGGAATTTCATAAACAATATGTTCAAGTCCGTAGTTCCTTTATGGATTATAATTACAAAACTTAAGTAGGTACATATTATTGTTGTTTCTCTTATTACCTTATTACCTGGAAGCAATAATTATTGTAAGTATTCAAGTAATTAATGCACACGATTATGCATTAGATACTAGGTAAAATCGCACTCAATTGATCTGATCAGTACAAAAACATTAAATTAATCTGCATTCAAAAGTGCGTGGTGGCGTGTTCGTGACCAAACGCGGCTACCGACATGTTCGCGGTGGTGTTGCGGGCTCAAACCCCAGCGCACATCTCTGACTTTCTGGGAGTCATGTGTGTATTGATAGTCAATCGCCACGCACTATAACTGTGAAGGGAAATATCGTGAGAAAACCTGCATATCATAGCGATTCATAATAACTTCTATGATATGTACAAGCCGCACTAGGCCAGCGTGGTGGGCTATATGGCCTAGCCGTTCTGAATCGTACTCTCGATTGTAGACGAGGCCCGTGCCCTGCAATGGGACGTAAATGGGTTGTTACAGTTACCTGCAAGGCTATTTTCCATTGGTCGCGATGAAGTAATAATTTCCAGGTACAATAAAATAATTTCCAAGTACAATAACATTGAACAGGTTGACTTCTTTTGAAATGAAAATGAATTGAAAATACTTTACTGAATCTGTAATATACACATTATTCAGATTCCGATACTATTTTCTCTACTCTCTTGTGAACCGGCTGTTATCGCCAATGAAGAACAGAAGAAACTCTAGCGTTGCTCTTTTCTAAACCAGTTTCCAATACAGCGATTACATAGGAGTCGCATATTTGTTTAATTCAGAGCATTTAGGGCCCATAGCAAGTTGTAGGACATTCGTATGAGTTATACCAATTCATAAAGTGTGTCCAATACATATAGGTATACGATTTCAGTCGGACCAGCTGGGCAGCATAATTGTGGGGAGCTAACGATTCCACTTCGGTGAATATAGTTTCGGTTGCACTGAATTTATCATCTTAATATGCATTTTAAAATTTGGAACAAATGTACCAAAAACTTGAGAGGCAACAAGAACAAGTAGGTATAGCTGTCTGTACCTACAATTATCAAGTGTCTATGCAATTACAAGAAATAAAATGAGCAACATACATATTTTGTTACTCTTTACGTCTCCGGTCCTGTATTAGAACATGCCTCATTCTGGCGCAGTTGGTTAGACGCCGTCTGTGAAACGAGAGGCCGCGGGTTCGATCCCCGCACTGAAACAAATGTTTGTGAGAACCACAAGTATTTGTTTCGGGTCTGGGGTTTTATGAGACCGAAAAGTCTCTCGTAGTTCCTGACTCAAGACTCGATCTTAGTGTGAGGTCAGGACTACTCGTATGTATGTGACTGTTGGGTGGACTCGGATATCTCACAACTACAATTTAAATGTTATTATCAAGCCATTATATGAAGCACTTACTTTTTATTACTCCAGACACCATTATGAATTTAAAATGTTTCCAGTTTTACTAAATCTTTTTAACTTCT
Organism: Deilephila elpenor; assembly: GCA_949752805.1. Lineage (NCBI taxonomy): Eukaryota > Metazoa > Arthropoda > Insecta > Lepidoptera > Sphingidae > Deilephila > Deilephila elpenor. The sequence continues at coordinate 4,915,384 of OX457111.1, forward strand.
AAAATGTTAGTGTTTTTTTTTATTTAACTTCTTGTAATAGTAATGTTTTTTATTAAATAATGAATCTTTATGGCATATATGTGTCTACCAAATTAAGTCTTATAATTTAATGAACGGATATACTAGCCAATTTAGAATTTAAACTCAGAACTTCAGAACATACAATACTTATTCACCGTTAGTGCAGAATTTAATCACATTAATCTATCAGTGGCCCTGGCAGCTATTTTGACGTATTTCTCATCTCGAATTTGTTTTAATGTTATTGCTAGCTACAAATCCGCAAACTTGTTTTTAGACAAATCATGTATATTAACTATCTGTTTAGTCCGAGTAGTAGGAAGATAAACCTAACCGTTTTGTTTTTTATACATAATATTTTCTATAATTAAATAGGTCCGTCAAACGAGCAAACTGGTCCTATTGGTAAGTGAAAATGCCTAAAAACATCTACATCGAGAGAGGAACGGGACGGAAAAAGGAATGGGAGGAATTGGCATCCGGCATTTTTGTTGTTTGTTTTTTCTTCAATGAGCGGAATTGCTGGAGACCCAAAATTTACTCGTAGGAAATACGTATCCCGGATAACGTGTACCTTATTTGACAATGGAAAATCCGTAATAATGACACATACAAAGCTGAGGTCTTGGGTTCGAATCCGGGTCGGACAAAGTGATATTAGGTTTTTCTATTCATTATCAGCCCGGAGTCAGGAATTTGTTCCCGATTTAGTGATAGGCCCGCCCATTATCACATTGTGGGACGGAAAATACAAGACGAAACGTGGGTGTCCTTTTTTTTTTTTTTTTTTGGTATCGGGTTGGAAAATCCTCATGGACATCCTCCGCCCGGGGGAGGCGCGGAGGGGACTGTCAGACTCTTACTGACTAAAAACCAACCCGTGTTCCTCATGTACCCGTGTGTCGGAGGGTCGGGTATCGCCGAAGCATTCGTCGCAACCCCCCGACGGGTATTGGCCCGCCATAGTCAGGCGGGCCCCGTCACCCACTGCGGCCGTCACCCCGGCCGCAGGACTCCACTACGAGGCGCGCGCGGAACACGACGCCGCCGCCTCAAGGCCTGCTGCTGGTCGGACGGCAAGACGCCCCGAGTCTGCCGTCCACAGGCCGCGCCCTACGGTGGCCGGAAATCTGCCACCCTACGACGCCCAGTGCGTCTGCTGCGGGAGGGGAGAGAGGAGGCAGCCTCTCTCTCCCTTTCCGCCACCTCCTTTGCGAGCATGACGGCCTCGCAGAAGGTGGCGACAGCTCTCCACCCTGACTTGCTCCCGACCATGGATGATACAATGGCCGGAAGCGAGAGGTTTCCCGCAGCACCAACGGCCGCGACCAAGTCACGGCGCTGCTCGGCCCAAGCTGGGCACTCCGCCAACGTATGCAACGCCGTATCGTCGCGGCGATCATCACAATGGTGGCACTGGGACGTCGGCTCCCGGCCTAGTCGACACAGGTACTTCCCGAAACACCCATGTCCGGTAAGCACCTGCGTCAGCCGGAAGCTTAGGGCGCCGTGGCTCCTGTTGAGCCACTCCTCTAGAACGGGCCTTACCGCCGCTACAGCGGCGTGCCCCGCCGTGGGTAGCGCTAAGCGCGTCTTCCACTCCGCCACTAGGACCTGGCGGAGCTGTGCCCTGCGTGCCTCTACCTCTCGAGGCACCAGGCGCTCGCCCCTCTCGACCGCCTCCACACGCCACCAATAGAGCGACGTGAGGAGCTTTGCGTCGAGGTCCCAGGGCGAGGATCCGGCTAGGAGGCTCGTTGCCTCAAAGGAGATCGTACGGTATCCCCTTATGATCCTGACGGCCATCGCGCGCTGCGGCCTTCGCAGCGCGGCGACGTTGCGGGCCGTCAGGGAGTCCGCCCACACTGGCGCGGCGTATAACGCCATCGACCGTACGACCCCCATGTAGAGCCTCCGGCAGGAGGAGTTGGGCCCCCCCAGGTTGGGCAGCAAGCGCGAGAGCGCAGAAGCGGTGCCCATCAACCGGGGGGCGAGCCGTGTAAAATGCGGCCCGAAGTTCCATCGACTGTCGAGGACGAGTCCAAGGTACTTCATCGTCGACTCGACAGCGATGGAGACTCCTCCCACGATTATGCTGGACCCCGGAGGCGGCTTCGTCCTCGGCCCGTGAAAACACAGGGCCTCAGATTTGTGCAACGCCACCTCTAAGCCCAGCCGCCGGATCCTACCCACGACGTGCGCGACACCAGCAGTCGCGCGTATGGCCGCCTGCCGGTACGACTTTCCACGCGCTGTAACTAGCGTATCGTCGGCGTAACAAATGACGCCGACGCCGTGGATAAGCGCACCGCGCAGAGCCCAGTCGTACCCCACGTTCCACAGGAGCGGCCCCAACACCGATCCCTGTGGAACGCCGCACGACGTCTCTCGCCGACACCACTCTTCTCGACCCGGGTACACCACCGATCTTTCCGACAAATAGGCCCCGACAATGCGTTGGAGGTAGCGCGGCACCCCGTGGTACCGGAGTGCCTCTCGGATGATACTCCAGGGCAAGGTGTTAAAAGCGTTGGCGATGTCGAGCGACACCGCCAAAACCACCTCACCCCGGGCGACTGCCTCCTCCGCGAGGACCCTCACGCGCATGATGGCATCCACCGTGGAGCGCCCCTGGCGGAAACCAAATTGGTTGTCCGCCAAATCCGGGCCCACCCTGGTCATGTGCTGGACGAGGCGGCTAGCGATGATTCGCTCGAAAATCTTGCACACCTCGTCCAGCAACACGATGGGCCTGTACGCAGATGGTGAGTCTGCGGGGCGCCCCTCCTTCTTGAGCAGGACCAGCTTTCCGGTCTTCCACCGGCTTGGAAACTGGCCCCGCTCCAAACATGCGCTCAAGAGCCCCGCTAGTCGGGGCCAGAGAGCCTCCATGGCCAGGACCCATGCACGGCCTGGAATGCCGTCGGGCCCTGGGGCGGTGTTCCTGATGCGAGCCACCGCCACTCTCAGATCTACCCGGGTCACTTCGGGCACGTCGTCGTCAATGTCGTCTTCCGCGTCGGGCACATTGCGAGGCGGAACCATAGCCGGTGGTGTGTGCTCCGGTCTCGACGGAAACAACGCACACACCACCTCCTCCAGCAGCTGTGGCTGGAGACTCCGGGACAGTGGGGGAGCCCGTTGGCGCAGCTTGCCCCGCACCATAAGGTAGGGGCGTCCCCACGGCTCTCGGTCCAGAGTCTCCAGCAGCTCTTCGTTGGCCTGGGCCTTTGCCCGGACAATGGCCAGCTGGAGGGCGCTCTTCGCTTCTCTGTAGCGATTGTACAGTTCCGCCTCTTCCTGTTCGGCCGCCGCTGTAAAGGGGCGGCGGCGTCTTCTTCTTCGGCACCTTGTGTACTGGCGTCGCACCTGCACACAAGCGATGCGCAGCTGCGCGATCGACTGCGACCACCAGTACACTTGGCGCCTAGATGGTAACGGCCGGACTCGGGGCATGCCAGCGTCGCAGATGTGCGACATGCTCTCCCGGAACCACTCCGCCTCCTCGTCGATGTTAGATGGCCTGTCTGGAGAGTCCAGCCAGGCCTTGACGATGGAGGCATCCAGGAGAGCCTCCCTGTCCAGCCGCTTCAGTGCCCAACGCGGGCCGTCTCCAACGCCCACCGGGGCTGCTTGGACCGGCCCAACCGAGGTCTGGGCGGAGACGCTAAATCGAATATATCGATGATCAGACAGCGTCTCCACCCCCTCCAGGACGTGCCAGTCCTGGACGGTGCGCGCGAGAGCGGGGCTAGCGAAAGACAGGTCCACTATCGACCCGCCCCGCATCCGCACGCACGTCTGCACGGAACCCCGGTTCAGGAGAAGCAGGCCCTGCTCGACCGCCCACTCCTCCACTAACTCGCCCCGCGCGTCCGTAGCCGGGGAACCCCAAGCCGTAGAGTTGGCGTTGAAGTCCCCCAGGACGATCACGGGACGAGGACGGCTACGACTGACGACCGTGCCCAACTCCAAAATGATAACCTCCATGTCGGCGAGAGAAAGGCTGGGGGCGAAATACACCCCCGCGACCATAACATTACCCCAAACTGCCGTGACATAGCCCCGCCCTCGGGTGACGGCCTCGAAGGGAAGGGTGTCGGCGGCAGACCTCATGAGCAGTGCCACCGAGCGGTTCGTGTCGCACACCCAGTCATCCCTGGGTGGCACGAAATACGGCTCGGCGACAACTGCCACATCGATCGACCACTGCGCCATGCTCTGGAGCAAGAGATCCTGAGCCCTGGCGCAGTGGTTTATGTTGGCTTGGAGGAGACGACGTAGGGCCATTATTGAATTTCCATGGCCGTTGTCTCCTCCCCAGCCCTCTGCGGATGTTCTGCCGCAACCGGCCGGTGAACCGGCTGCGAGGAGCTGGTTGCCATCCTTGTCATTTCTGTGACACTAGCCGGTGGATGAGCCGGCTGTCTCCTTGCCTTTTTCGTCTTCTTGGTCCTGGCGCAGGCCTTTGACCCGGTTCTGTGGTCGGCTGGCTTGCCAGATGCCGCACAGATGACGCATTGCGGCGTGGCAGTGCAAGTGCCAGCCTTGTGACCGGGCTGACCGCAGCGGAAACACAATTGGCTGCGGTCTACCCCAGCGGTGCACCGTGCCCCCGCATGTCCCTCTTCAAGACAGCGGTAGCACCGATAGGGCTTGGGCGCCAAGAGCGTGACCTGCGCCGAGACCCATCCAACCAGCAGCCGTTTGTCCTTAAGCTTTTTGGCCGCCGCTACGGGACAGCTAACAAAAATTGTCCCGAGACCGGAGACACCCCGGCGTATCGTGCCCGCCTTGACTTGGTCCAGCGGGCATCCTCCGGCCGTCGAGATGGCAGCGGCGACCTCTTCTTGCGTGACGGAGTCGTCCAGGCCCGAAATGCGCAGATCTGCGCACTTGGTTGGCCTGGACACTCTAACGTCATCCGACCCAAGAGACGCCCTGAGCTTATCAGCGAGGGCGTCTGCTTTAGGACCACTGGTTGTTCCCGATACCTCCAGAAGTCGACCGCCGGTAGCAGTATTCTTGCACCGGATACCCGTAATGCCAAGATCACTCAGCGAAATCTCGGCTTTCGCCTTTGCCAGGATCTTGGCATATGTAAGGCCCCGCTCCTCCGCCCCCGGCTGCAGTGTAAGAACAACTGCTGTAGAGCGGGGGGTGCTGAGCCTCGCGGTCTGGCGCTTGGCTGCCGCTTGTTGCTTCTGGGCCTGCTTTTTAGCTTGCTGGCGCGCCTTTTTGGATGTTTTAGCGGCGCCCGCAACCGTCCACTCCGCCTCAGGTCTAGGGGCGGGTTCCCGCGTTACTGGCCTTGCAGTTTGCGCAGGCGGACCAGCCGTAGCACCTGTCTTTTTGGCCAGTTTTGCCTCTTTTTTCGACTGCCTGTTTGATTTAGGCCCCGCAGTTTCCTTTTGCGGGGCGGCAGTGTGCACAGTCCTCTTATTTGTGGCAGAAGCCACTTGTGCCGGTTGGGCGGCACGGGGCACTGCGGTTTGAGCTGCATACGTCGGCGCCGGTGTGCTGCGTTGGTCTGCAGCTAGGGGGGGACGTAAGATCCTCCCCTCAAGCACAGAGAAGCGCGCGTTAAAACTCGCCATCTCCTTACGGATCAGGCGAGTCAACTCCGTCTCCTGCGACGGCAGCTGTGGTTGTGGTTGCGGCGTTGGCTGCGGAAGGCCCACCTCCCGCCTGAGGTGCTCGCGGCGGAAGTTGGCCATCTCCGCCTTTAGCTCCTCGTGCTCCTTGCGGAGCTCCGCCATTTGCGCTGCGAGCTTTGTATTCTGGGCCCGCAGCAGCGCCGTCTCTTCGGTAGTGGTGCGGGTCAGAAGCACCTGCGCACTCTCCAGAATGGAGGTCGTGGCCTCTTTCAATGCCTTTTGGCTGCAGCCGCTAAGGCCCTTTGAGACCTTGCTCACCCTTTTTATGGCTGCAACCGCGTCAGCCACTCTTTGGTTTAAGTCGGAGGCAGGTAGCTCCTCTGCCTCGACTTCCATATCCGAAACGGCAGACGACGACTCCAACAGGCGGGTGACTCTCCCTTCCGTCACCCTTTTCGTCAGAGCCGCAATCTGCCGCTCGTCCTCCTCTAGTTTTGCGGCGGCCGCTGCGGCCTTCATTGCAGCCGCAGCCTCGCGCCTGGATAGGCCGATACCGGCATATTTGCCGGTGGTAGCGGGCCTACCTCTGCCTCCTTTTTTGGCACCAACCTTGGGGGCCGGCACCGCTGTGTCGCTAAGGGCGGAGTCTGACCCTGAGTCTGCGACCTCCCTCGGGCGTTTGCGTAAACGTTTTGAGTTCACGCTGCTACCGCTCGCCACACTCATAACACTGGTCGCACTGTCCGAATCCGACAACACGCCCAATCGCTCACCGAGTACCCTAGGTACTGTCTCACCCACTACGTCTTTGGTTTGTGTTTGTTTTAAAAGATTTTCCATATTGAAACCCACGAGTATGGGGGAAAAGAAGGTCCACCCAGGCAGTGCCCCCTGTACCTGGGTAAGCCTAGCGTAACCCGTCAGAGGGTCGGCTGGTACTCTGACGGGGGTCGCACTAGAGACTGAACTTCCCATCAGCCATGCATCCCCTCGCGGTGCGCCGCCGCTTGGGATTCGGGGTACTTTTTATAGAGGCATCCTCCCTCGCGGTCCGGGCGTTTAAGCCAGGACCCTCGATCCGGTGAGAATGCGAGACATGACCACAAACTTCACAACCGGATTACGATATGCGACGGCGACTGTGGGAGGGACACTCCCACAGCCCGCCCGGTGGCGGGGTAAGCGCACACCGAGCCCGCCGAGACCTCCGGGATAGAACCGGAGGGTGGCCCAGAGATGGGCCCCACCTAAAATAACGACAGATGGAGGCGGCCGCCACAAAAGACAACGACCGCCAAACCCCCTGCCCTCCCCGTCGGATATTTGCCGTCGGCCATTGAAGTTGCAAAATCGCAACTTCGATGACCCACGTTGCCCAGGGTGCACCACGTGGAGGTTCCCGACATAGCACCCCAAACGTGGGTGTCCTGGTTGCTACCAGGGCAACCTCTGCCTACCCCTTTCGGGAAAAAGGCGTGAGTTTATATATGAATATGTTTTATATAATAGTAGTTTTTTTTATTATTCAATTAATTCAACCTTATATTTTGAATTAATAATAGCTATAGCTATTAGCAACCTGTATTTTAAAATGGGACTTTAAAAAATTGAACGCAAGCTTCAAAAAATGATTTGTAAAAAAAAAACAGGTGTAAAAAGAAAACATAATTGAAACAAGGTTTTTTTAACCAGCGGTACACTTTATTACAAAAACATTACGAGTATAACGTCATGTCAGATCGTTTTTATTGCCTATGTGGTAATTAGCTTTAAAAAAGGTAATAAACATACACACAGTAAGACATTTTATTTTTTGGATTCATAACTTAAATGATTAATTAAATGCATTTATTACCTCTGCCAATAAGAGTACTACGAGTAGACATCAAAAACCGAACGCCAAAAGATTTTAGATGATATTTTGTACAGAAAGTCAATATGAAGCAGTTCGCACGTAAATTAAACGCGTGGTGATTGTAATAATATCATTACAAAAATTCACTATCTGCCTAGAAACACTATTGTAGCTTAATTGGGAAAATGTCTCGTATTATACGAATATAAAAATTATAAATAAAAAAGTACAACATTTGGCAATGACATTTTAATCTATATTTTCTTTTTTAATAATCTGACAAAATCCACGCATAAATATTTTACGACGCCTGCTTTAAACTCGAATTTGTTTTGATGCAAACTGCAACATTCTTTTGACTTTCGATCTTACGAAAGGTTACATAAACTATTGCGGAGAAAAACAAAATATCATCTGAGTCATTACAAATGAAACGTTTTGTTGAAGCAAATACCTTAATTAATAACTATATAAATATATCGTTTATATATTTCATTAGCATAAATCCACACACTTTCGTCACAATTTTACTATCAATTAATAATCATCGACTTTATTCTTTCACCTTGAAAACCTTTATTTTGCGCGTTACCTACTAGTACTCGTATATCGTCTGCTATAATACAAAGAGTCTAAGTCCAATTTGAAGTTTTTTTATTAAATAATACAAAAAAGTATAAGTTTAATCTTTTTTTATTGTAGATCTCATTTAGTGAGGTAATAAATATTAAACATTGACAGTGGTATTACAAGGTGAACATAGATTAACTCATTTGTATTGATGTCTTAATATTTAATTTGCCTTTTTATTTACTACATGTCAATTTCACAAAAACATAATAAATTCCCTCTAATAACAATAAAATCTTTTCCGTACGAAAACACTTTTTTATAAATAAATTGTCGTCCTGAAAGAAAGACGTCCAAGTACGAATTGTCATATTTTACATGAAAACGTCAAATCAAAAGACAAAAATGTATGTTTTCCTTTTATTTAACTTTCATTGTCTCAAGTAGAAAATTAAGAACCTTTATTAAAATTAGAAAACATCTGTTCGGTACTTTTCTGAGACAGGTATAGGAATACCACAGTATATAAACATGTCAAAATCGTAGTATAAATATAATAAATTGGTCCTTTAATTGGTTATGCAAATACCATACATTCGCATACTATTCTAGATCTAAACTGTCCTAAGTACATCAAGCTATAATTGGTTATCGACATTATGTTTTAATTGATTATAAATACTAAGAGCACGATAGGTCAAACTATTTAATAAATAAAAAAAATACTTTTGAATTATTTTGTGAGTGGGCATAGTAATTTATTTTTTATTGCTCAATATAATCAGTTACATAATGTGATATTCTAATATTATAATATATTTAAGCTATTTGGTGTACTTAAGATATCTTAGAACTAGCTTTTTTGTTTGTTTTTTTTTTTATAAATACATCCGATTGTTGTGCACACATCACAATGTTTACAAAAATATCCCTAATCCATAAAAATGTTTATATCCATGTACAAAACGAAACAAAGTATTAACTAATACCTAATCTATGGCAAGACTACGGAACGAGCCTATTTCCGTTGATGAGTCTTTGTTCTTTGATTTTTTGTCTACCCTCCATAGGTTGTCATGTAGGAAGTGCTCTCTGAAAACATAAGAAAATTCATATATTTTATAGTAAATGCATAATATTGCTATACCATAATAATACCTATTATATGATAAAAGTTTTATATAGGCATTGTATCTAAGAGTAAATGCAGAGCCATCCAAAACCAGATAGACGACTTCAAGACTTTTAGTTGCCATAAATATTTATTAACTTGCTATTAAAAGGCGATAAGACTCAAATTGATCATTTTTATTTTATTAGCCCGTATCAATCCAGTGCTGCGGTTGAATTAGAAAAAGTGCGTCATAAAATACGAATGATTATTTATGATATAGTTAGCCAATTTAAAGTTATTTTTATTGCAATCTAGGTTAAAAGCATCTAAATTAAAAGAAAATTTAAACACAAGCAATTTTTAAATCAAGAATTTTAGAAAAAAATGCGGTCTATTACAAAACAAATCGCAAAAACATTTATTTGCAAAAACTTCGTATCCGATTTCGGCAATAGATACGGCCTTGTGGTATAAACGTAGCAACACTAGATAATCAGTTGTGGCAATATACTTTTTATCATCCAAGTAATTAATCTCAAAACAATCTTAAAAACTAGTTTAAAATGTTAACGGAAGTATAAGCTAAATACAGCTTATATCAGACTAACGGTAGGATGGAACCCGACTTAAAATCACATGTGGCAACAAATAGTGAAATGATGTGTGCTAACATGATGAAATACTATCTAGAGTAAATTATTTAATGAAGCCATGTAGAATACCCATAAATTTATTTATTACCTGTGCCTCATGATCAATTCTTCGGATCTCTTATTCCAAAAATCCATGCCTTCTCGAGTACCACCAAAGTCCGATGGAAGATCTTCTTTACTTATAAAGTCGTACAGCGTTGTTGAATTCGGTGTGTGGAAACGGATCTGCATATAATTTACATTTTCTTAAATATATTTTTTTATTTGAGGAGTATGCTGAGCAAAGCTACGTATTCCCAAATCGCCATTTTGTCCTTTGATAATCAATTGTAGTAGTATTTGTGACTACTAATCTCTTTATGGACACGTAAAACATAGCATGATATGTGAATAAAGTTAAAAATATCTGTAAAGGACATTTAAAGTTTTTTTTTATAAATAGAACTCAAATCAGCATGATTGGTATAGCAATGATTATGTAAATATTGGTGGTCGCGTGCCATATTTGATTTGTGTTGCATTTTCTGTACGCTGTGATTTGCTATTTCAACTAACGAGGCGTTATTGCAATTTCCCTGTACTGGTAATATACAAATAACTTTTTAGTGGCATAAGGTCATATTAATACATTATTTATTTTTCAACGTCGATTCTGGTAAAGTAGAAATAATTTGATATGTTTTAAACTTTCATATTGCATCACGACTTTTATCACATTACAATACATACAAATTTTCGTAAATAATTTTAAAATTATTTCAATGGGTATTTAAAACTTTTTGTAATCCGACTTAGACTGCTTTGTCTTGACGCTGACGGTTCGATTTTACGATAAAGGACTTGACGAGTTTGTAAAAAATATAAATTGTTAACATTGACTTACAATAATTAAGCTATTCCCTTTGGTTTATAAAGCAATATACTTTCCCTTAATATGGACTCCTGATGAAGAATTACTTGAAAAAGTAATCGTATTGTACCAAATTATATTTCTAGAAAAACCAGGTGATATTTCAATAGACAAAGGACAAGCATGATACTTCATTTCAATCATAATATAATAATGTGCTTACCATATTGGTGATACTTTTATTGAGGAATGGTTTCATGATGGCGTAAATCTTGTCTATGAACGGCGGCGCGTTCACTATGTGGATTTGTTCTAGTCGGAACGGCATGGCATCCTGAAATTCAAAGAAATGTTCTTTATCAGCCCATACACGCCCCACTGTAATGCACTAACCTCCTCTACAATCGAGAGTACGATTGAGAGGAGTTAGGCTACATAGTCCACCACGTGCGAGTCTGCGGACTTTACAAACCAATGGTAATGAAATGTATTTCAATCGTAACCTTGCCTCGCAATCGTGCCCTTATACTTTTACATGTGACAGCAAAGATCCTTCTAGTCAACAGTGATCAGTTGACCTAAGAAGTCATTTTTAAATGCGAAGTAACTATATCACCAAGAGATAAGTCTACCCAAATTGTATAAACATTTGATTAAGACTTATTTCTCGCCAATCGACAGAATGGTGACCCTGCTCTAAATCGTCTACACAAGCTGGTACTTGAACCAAACAAAATCACACCCTTCTTAAAGCACAAGTTTAGACACTGATGTTGGTGTCTACCATCATTAAAAACATAATAATTTTACCTCCTGATACCTAGACAGCTTCTTGGCAACGGAAAGGTTCAGTTTCGTGATCATCTTCAGGGTAATATCCTTTACGTCGAGCATCACAATATCTCCTTCCTCCAAATGGTCATTGCTCAGAAGCCAAGAGTCAGTAGCTAGCATGAACACCCTCGCGTCTTGTAAATAATCGTACCGCTCTAGACCAGGGTCGTTCAGTTGCCATATCCATATTTTCCTGTTGTTTGATATCTCGTATTGTCCTAGCTTCCTGAAATGAATTTGGTTTTGTATGTTTCAGGTCTTATTAAATTACGATTAAACATAATGCAAATAAAACAATGTAGGTAATGTTTCGTGATAAGTCTAAGAACAAAAATTTCAAACGGATATTTTATAACGCTTAGCAAATTTCATTATTGCTCTAGAATGAAGATTATTCAGACATTGTTCGTTCAATAGATTAAGTTTCTATTGATCTCGACAAGAGTTAACCTCTCCTCCTAAAATAGAAACGGAACAGAATTAAGTATTACAGTGACTGAAATATTCTTTCTTGCTTGTCGTTACTGTACATAATACGTCCATACAGACTATATTTCATACACAGCCAGGCAGTGTAGTCACCATCTGAGCCATTCAAAAACCGTAATTAATGACTAATGCAAATTACTAATGCAATAACTGCAAATTACTTTTAAACAATCCTATTGTTGTAACCTCTCCCAAGCGAAATCACAATTGATGGTACAATTTTTTTTATGATTACATGAGGACAATTTGAACGTGAGACCTTCGTCACTTCACCGTATCGTGACGTTCTCTCGGATGGGAACCAGCGACCTTGCGATGCCAAAAATAATGCAAGGAAATGACACTGTCATACAAATGCACGCGACTGAATAATGGAAGGCATAGGCACTTGAGTCAAGGCCGGCGATCGATCAAGACGGCACCATTGTTGGCTTTTTTCACCAGACGTTTCAACAGACAGCTTTTTTCAACAGACGTTTCACCAGTTGTGTGAAACGTCTGTTTAGATTAGAGCCAATTCTAGAAAAGTGATATATAGTTCTACACTGGAGTCAAGTTCTGGAAACCATTTACCAAAGTTTCTATAGTATTTGTGTTTTTTTTATAGGTATATTTAACAAGCCATTGCTTTAACGGCGAAGAAAACCATTGTGGGGAAATAAGCGTATATCTGAGGATATCAATGGCATGTGACATGTTCTAATCTTATAACCTATATCATATTCGGATAATTTACATTGTTTACGTTTTCATAGAGGTTTCTTAGATTTACGCGAATGTTATACGTTGAAATAAAACTATTTTTTACCATGATAAAATTCGTAAGAAATAGTTTTATTTCAATGTTTACGTTTTTTACTCCCTAACCAAGTAACGTCAATCACTATGTCAGCGTGAAAAATATTGGTCGGCAAAGATTAATTAGCTGCCTACAAAGTTCTAAAGACAAAAGTTTATCACAATTATAGCTGTACTGGACCTGGCGGAAATAAACGACGGAATTCCTCAAGTCAATTACATTAATTAAATTATTACCCAGGCTACTCTTAGTTACATGTGTAATTGTGACGTAACTCCATTTGACCTTGTAAATTGGTCGATTAAATGTTAAAAACTGTATTTATTACCCGATCAAACCAGCTTTATTATTATCCAGTAGAATGAAATATAATATGTATGTAGGTAGATCATAGACACGTTTTATCCTTACACAGTAAGTTTAGGGCAAAAAACTTCTCAGTAAATGCGGTTTCATTAAATAACTATTCAGTATGCATAAAAGACACCTTTTTGTGAAAAAGGAAAGTCATTTTAGCCGGAAAGTCATTTTATTAGGATTTGTACATAGCAAATATTATGGCTAAATATACTAGCTAGTACAGTATTTAAAATTGTAATAAAATGCGCCAATGACAAGAAACCATAAAGTTTATAGTCTACTTAAGATAATACAAATATTACTTTAGCCAATGACAAGTATTTTTTTGCATTAAATCAAACATTGCGATGTATTTAAACTTCACACGAACCTTCAACAAGGTCGATTTTTGCACCAACAATCACACTAAAACAATTATATGTGTACTTTATCGATTGGCGATAAGGATTCGGCTAGTACATTCGCACTTGTAAATCTAACAATGGTTAGTGATAACGATTTGATATCGTGAATAGATGGAGAAGTGATGTAATAGCTTCATGGAATTTATACGTCACAAATGTACATTTATTTATTTATTTCTTGGACAATCAGTAACTTTGCTACATTATTACTTATTTTAAATATAGAGTAAAACTCTCGTAATAAATTTAAATGCGCAACATTTCAAGGTGTCACAGCATGCACAGAATTTAAGTACATTCATCATTATTTGTGAAAGGTAAACCACAAAAATATTTACAATATTAACAATATATCGCAATGTTTTACACGGATTACAATTAATAATCTCTAGTGGAAATTGAAGACTCAGTGTGAAGTTTGTTAGGAGGTAAATGAACTGACAATACGAAGGTCGTAGTACCGCTTGTAGGTCATACATCCTTGACTTTGACGATACGGGAGTATTTATTGTCAATCATTTAAACATTAATGATAAAAGTAAAGATTGCTAAAAAGAAGTGTGAAGTCCATTAACCTGCATTGAAGCAACGTGGTGTACTTATGCTTATTTTAAAATGGAAATAAGAGACATTAGACAAGTGGACGGTAGCAAATTCCGTAGCGAAATAATTCGACTAGCATAAAAATAATGTATATAAATAACCCTACGTAGGTATGGATAAGAACAAGAAGGTAAATGTCATCATTGTCTCACCAAGAAGTTTATGAAAAAAGTATAAGAAGATGAAAACTGAAGATTCTTAAAAGCTGGCAATGCCTTTATGACTGCTAATTTAGTATGGGTGTTCAAGAACTATTATGATCACTTCCCTTAAAATGAGAGTTAGCGCTATTTCGTTGCCGGGCTTTTTAATTACTTTTCTTTTCAAAATAGTGCTTAATTCCTCGTGGACAAGACAGGTATAAATTATTCTGCTCATAATATCATATACAAGGTCAGTTTATCCTCTGATGCGAATGTTAAGTCATTTTACTAAGTACTTCATCACTAGGCTAGTTATGCTATCTATTAAAATTAACACCTATCAAGTTAAGCGAGTCCATTAACGGAATTAATTTTATAACCTCCGATCTGTTCCCTTGATACCTATTATCTTTAGATTCTTATTCTATTATCTGTTCGCCTTTTCATATTATAATATGCATTCAATGGACATAAAAAAATAGCGACCTTTGGTGACAAGTTACTAGGTTATATGAGAAGCTGCCCTGGGTAGGTACCACCGCAATGTCTATTTCTCTCGCCAAACAGTAGTGTAAATTGAAGGTTTGAAGGACATGATAGCCAGACTAACTACTGGACATATTGAGACTTAACCTCTTATGTCTAACTTCTCAGGATGGCGAGTGTAGTAGAATGCCAATTCTTTGTAATTCATGGTGTTGTTTGGTTTTCTACTGTCCATGAGCTGCCATATCGCTTACTATTAGGCGAATGGCTTGCTCGTCTCGCTATTCAACGAAATAAAAAAACAAGATTTCGCAGTTTACCTCTTTGTACCAAAATGAGGTTTTGCGACCCATTCGAACTAATAGTTTGAAACTCAGATGGTCCAATGATACTACTCGGGCATTTTAATGTTTTAACACCCATACAGCCATTTTAATAGCCCTCGTGGTTAGACGCCGGCTGTGAAACGAGAGGACGCGGGTTCGATCCCCTTACCTAAACAATTATATTTTGTGTGATCCACAGTTCTGATCCCCACGACAGACTCGATCTTAATGTGGGGTCAGGAATATTTATATGACTGTAGTCTACTAGAAAAATACACAAATGTTACTTACAAGATTTTTATAGCTTGTTGTATTGCGGGCAATAGGGGGTCCCGATTGGTGAATAGCTCTGTGGCCGATGATCTGATGGAGAAAAACAGTTCTGCGGCCGCCTTCGCCTTTTCCAAGTTGTAGTAACAGCTGTGTATAAAACGCAGCAGAATTCTGTCCTCTGAAAATTGACAATGTATTTATCTATTAAATTGTTTTTATCTACTAACGTTTTGTTTATATCGGACGATATGTTAATCTAAATAGTGATTGTATAAAGTTAATGTCCGGTACAGGAAATTAGCGAGCATCGTTGATTGCAGATAAAGTGTAAATCCGCTACAGATATTCTTTATACTTTATTTTGTGCATTATCAAACAATTGGGTATAGCTTTTTCTACGTACGTATGCGTTTTCTTCAAAGATTTCCTTGTGATAACTCAAGGTACTCATAAAATGCACATTATATCATACTATAGAGCCGTAGGTAATTGAGGCCAGGGCAGCCTCCGTGGCGTAGTTGGTTGAACGTCAGCTGTGAAACGATTGGCCGCGGGTTCGATCCCCGCACGAAACAAATGTTTGTACACACACACACACACAGGTATTTGTTTCGGGTCTGGGTGTTTGTGAGACCGCAGTCTCTCGTAGCTTCTTATACCCACGATACAGGACTCGATTTTGTGTGGGGTCAGGACTCTGGACTATGTATGTGACTATAGGTGTATTATTTATTTAACAAAATAATTTATTACACATTTAAAAAATTGGTAAATTATTATTGTCGTTGTATATCAGAAATGTATGCACAAGTGTAGACTGAAGGTGCATGATTAGGGTCCTGCAAAGTTTCAACATATTAATAATTTTACGTGTTTATCTGATGATCAAATATTCTGCAGAGCTACGTTTGATGTGTTTAACAAACTGTATGTTTGGGATATTTTTTATTGGCAGCTAATTTGTCAAGCAAAATTAAGCTTGTTTATACGTTTGTCGTGCTTTTTTATTCAAACGTCAGTTTCTAACTTTCCCACTCTCCAAAGTCTGTGTTAACTTCTATAAACAGGTGCAAGGGTTGTCAAAACATTGTCAATATTGCTTATTCATTAAACAAAAAGATCACGTAAACGAAATTGTGTGTATTTGGATGTTAAGTTTAACGTGAACTTCAAAAAGGAAAAATATGTTAATATCAAAAATTGTTTTTAAAATTACACCAACGTCGGGGGTGTTACTTAAACACACGTACAATCTCGCAATTCTCTGTACGAAAACTACATTAAGATTAAACATATTTCAGATAAGTCACGTAGCGGCTATGTACGTTTTTACGATGTCAAGCTAGTAGTATTACTAGTATTTTACGATATTGTGAAAAATCTTATACTGTATATGTTGTTAAAATACTTATATTCGTCCTGATAGCGAATCTAATAAAATTAATAAATACACCCATAATAAATACACCCAACAGTCACATACATAGTCCTGACCCCACACTAAGATCGAGTCTTGTGTCGTGGGTATCAGGAACTACGAGAGACTTTTTCGGTCTCACAAACACCCAAACCCGAAACAAATACTTGTGGTTCTCACAAACATTTGTCTCTGTGCGGGGATCGAACCCGCGGCCTCTCGTCTCACAGACGGCGTCTAACCAACTGCGCCACGGAGGCTGTCAAATTGATAATGCCTACGTCTCTTGACGTAATGTGTTGAAAATGAAATTAGTATTCAATGTGCTTTTATTAATAGTTGTAATTGGTCGAACGAAATGTTTCAGTATATTCATGCATAAGCATTTTCATGATAGTATAGTGTAAAACTGTAAAGGAACCTTCGTAGAATAGATCCATCCTTACTCTTATCTGAAATAGTCTCGCCATGACTCTACCACTCATAATATTACACAAATACAAATAAACACATGATATTAGTAACAGCTGTCTATTATAGTGCATTCAATTGTTAAGAGCCCTCAAGCGACTGTTTCTCGTATCAGCTTAGAAATCTGTGGAGGCTCTATGAGATATTATTATAATATTTCCATTAATCTGTGATGCGTTATGCAATGACTACATGCGTTACGCAATGACTACATTCGCACTGTGAAGCTATTGTTCTTTGCCCGGTTCAATTGATACAGACAATATTATAAAATATACTAATGTGATACGTAGATAATATGGTGATGATTTATTTTATTACTAACGGTCCAGATCGATTTTGCCATTAATTCGTGCATGATATAGTTTATGTTTAATGATAAAAATATTTTTACCACTTATTTTCTTCCCAACCGAACTCGGCTTTTTCAATAGTTTCTGCCAAAATCAGCGAATTTTTCCCGAAGCCAAAGTTGGATGTCGATTAAAGAATAATATTTTGGTAGGGAATATATTCTCGACGAGTTGTAAGTTTAATTAAATAAGTGTATTTTATAAAGTTAGCATAGATTGCTCCGAAGCCATTTATAATTTAATTATTCTACCCATTTTAAAGTGAATTCCTTTGAAATTTTGAATGATTAAACGGGCGGTTCGACCAGAATCTGGCCTTCGCTTAGACACTTAATAAAAGGTAAAAACCTGTTGATTAATATAAAATATTTTTTTAATAAACCTAGTTAAAATATCAACATTCGTTAACAATTATACATGGCAATTATGGTATTATTCGTGGTATTTACTAATATTTTTAACAGACAGATATTTTTGACAGCCTCCGTGGCACAGTTGGTTAGACACCGCCTGTGAAACGAGAGGCCGTGGGTTCGATCCCCGAAACAAATATTTGTGTGATCCACTGGTATTTGTTTCGGGTCTGGGTGTTTGTGAGACCGAAAAGTCTCTCGTAGTTTCTGATACCCACGACACAAGACTCGATCTTAGTGTGGGGTCAGGACTATGTATGTGACTGTTGGGTGTATTTATTTATAACAATCTTATTTATTTATAACAATAACGTTACATAAATCTCGGATTTTAAACATACTATTTCCGTAGTCAAAACAAAGCATTGCGTTTTATCTGACTAAGGCATTTTTAAAGGACATTGGTAATTATAAAGAATTAATGAACACAATACACATGCAATTATGTTGCATCGTACCTATATTTAACTACCGTAATTTTGTTGTTTGCGATGGTATTATCACATAAAATAAATCGTTCCTGTTAACCTTGCATCAGGTTGCTTATAAAGTGGGCAGGTTTAACGTGTTTCTCTTCAATTAAACTATACTTTCAGGTTTTATGACGATCTTCGAATAATTTGAGGTGTAATTAAAAGCTTGATTCCTAAATTACTCACGTGAAGATACATTTTTAGGTATTTAAGTTATAATTTTAATAAAGTCTACTAAAATTATTAGAATACTCGTGTGTTTTAAAGTAATTAAAAAAGTAATTGATGGGACTCTATTATCATGATCTTATTTATGTCATTGCTTTTCGTGAAAACGAAATCGTAGGCACTTACATGAATTCAAGTACAAATAACTACTTCGCAATATTTTAATTAGAAATATTTTTTAATCAAGAGTGCCAATGATACAGTACCTATGTCCACTGGGATTAACGGCTGATTCCGCGCCCATTGTCTCATTTCCTCCAGCTGTTTACGCACATCATCTGATAGTTTGTCCTCCATCTTGCCGATTCCGGTTGGATTAATTCTGAAAAATATATTTTATTACATAAATAAAAAACAAT
The DNA here is from genome assembly GCA_949752805.1 of Deilephila elpenor. NCBI lineage: Eukaryota > Metazoa > Arthropoda > Insecta > Lepidoptera > Sphingidae > Deilephila > Deilephila elpenor. The sequence goes on from OX457111.1 coordinate 4,934,475, forward strand.
AACGTATACATCTTATTTAATAAGTAAACCGTCTAGTGGCGAAGGCTCCATGGAAGCCAATTCCCGCCGGGTTCCCTTTTGTAATTTATCATTACACTATAAACAAGCAATATATTCAAACTTATTTATTTAATATCAAAACTCAATTATTATTTTTTACATTCAACGACATCTGTCGGCCAGATACGTAAATATTACTAGGAAGCGGCACAGTAAGCCCTTTTTACATTGCGACGCGGTGCGACCTCTGGCGAATTCCTGTAAAATTGTTCGGCTTATTCAATAACACTAGCGCGGCCCGTGCGCCGCCGCCCGCGCCGCCCCGCCGCCACCGCGCCGCCGCCGCGCCGCCCCTTACGCATTGTATAGTATGCAACAAACCACGCAAAATTGTACCTTAAATTTATAATGATTTAAGGTTCAATTTACGTTAAAAAAGCAAGAAATAAGCCGGAGCTTCTCCGGCATTTCGTGTGTACTTACGTATAGATATTACTTATTATAATAGCGAAATGCGGAGTCTAATGTATTTATAAGTGTTGTATTTACATTTTTACAATATATTCATGGTTCATGCAATTAGTTTTAAATGTTTTTAATTACAAACTGTGTAATATTAATATTATTGTTTTAATGGAAATTACTAATCGTTAGGAGCGTACTAATATGTTTAGATTGTCGATTTTACAAATAAAGTTAGTGTTTAGATTTTAGGACGTGCTCGACCCTCGCCTGATTAATACATTGTCTTACTATTGTTACAACTGATTAATGCGGGGCTACCGTACTTGTTAACATTGAGTCTAGGTTTTTATTTCTTTTATATTAATCTTATATTCACGTGCGGTTTAGAAATATACTTTTTTATTTTTCTCATTATGTAAGCATGGTTTAGTTTTTATTTCATGGACATTGTAAATATTGTATAAGTACATAGGTAACGAAAATATTAAAATTTAATTGACGGCCGTAATAGGCAGATGCCACAATATCACTTACCAAATGAAACCCAATAATTTGGTTTGGTGAGTAAGATTCTCGGAGCAATAATTTGCTGGTGGGAGGATATTTGCAAAGGTCCGAATATAAGGACACACGTGCATAAATGTGTCGCGTTTTGCGTTCATTCTGTGAAACATCACACAGTAAATTTGATCTCTATTCGGACTGCACTACGCTTACTATCAGTCGCATTGTAGTCATTTCGTAATCCCTTAACCCTACTAATATTATAAATGTGAATGTAAGTTTGTTTGTTACGCTTTAACGCAAAACCACTCAACCGATCATCATGAAACTTTGTAGACATATTCTTGGAGGTATAAGAAGTAACATAGGCTACTTTTTATCCCGAAAAGTTTAGTGTTTCCGTGGGATGAAGAAGGAATTCCGATATATTTGCTACTTTTTCATAAGTACTCAAAAAGATGGGATGGGACCGGATTACATTCCATTAGTGAGAATGAGACGGGGCGGGCGGGATATAACGGGATGGGACGGGACGGGATGGTAGATTTCAAATAAAATTAACCACGCAGACGAAGTTTGCGGGCAGAAGCTAGTAACAGGATAAAGAAAATAAACATATTTTGTGACTTGAGCTTCGGCTTCCCTTTTAAAAAATGTCACCCTTCGCCACTGAAACCGTCTAATCAGACGATTTAATACGGGTTTTATAGATATGTTTTTTTATATTTTATTTTAAGGTATCAGACGCTACACGGGTCTTGTGGAGCCAGAACTCCCAGAACATTAAAAAGTTGTAGCTTTCACACAAAATTTCCGTAACTAGATTGGCTGTTTTTTATTAAGTGAAAAACTATCAATATCTTGTACATATTACAATTTACATATTATTGTGTTAATTATACAATTTATATTTTTAATAGGTACCATAAATAATGTTAGTTAGCTGTTTATCAGTTGTATGATAAAGGTAACTATTTCAACTAATAAATAACATCCTAATCGATGTTTACATTATGGTCATTGCTACATGAAATACGTTGTTGTATATTTACAATTTACACGTAAAACGAATGCCACATCCGCTGATAAAAATTAAAAAACATAATATTTATATCAATTTGAATTTATCGCACAAGAGTATGAGACCAAAGAATTATTGTTACATTTCGCATTCGAATGTTTTGTCTTTTTCATTCAAAACTGAATTCAAAAGTTGTTCGAAAGGGACAAAACTATCGATAACTAAAATTGGTTTAAAAACTGTCTATGAATTAGTGTTGTAACTTATAAAATAGTCATATTGAAGAACCGCCTCAGAACTTATATACCTCATAAGTGGACAATTGTTTGCCACCTTTAACCTTGTCCTCATTATTTCATAATTATATTTTGTTACCCTAGTTAACTATTTGTTTTGGGTACGTGGACCATTAATGGAACTTTTAAAATCAATATCGATTGCAATTAAAATGACTCTATCTTTGATTCTGAATACCATTTAGTCTGAAAAAAAGCTTCAAGAAATTCTACCAATATTTCAAGCCACTCTTTATTACTAATCACTTTTAAGAACATAAATATGGCTGCCATATCAGCTAGACAACGAATTTAGACTCCCAATTCATAATGTAGCACAGAAAGTTACGAAGATGATAGAGATCACGTGTCTAGATGTTTTCTGTAATCATGTACAAATTAAAACTGCGTAATGCGATCACGTTGATAATCCAGCAATTTGTTTAATAACAGCTGTAAAGATGACGTCGACCAAGACGGGCGACCATCATGAATTGGCAATTTCCTGTTTCTCGGCACATGCACTGGAGCACTATCTTATGCAACAAATTCTTATCAAAACCGTAGACCGTAGACCGTATTTACCATCAGGTTTATAGTATTCATTTGTCTGGCTAGTATAAAGAAAAACAATCGATTAAGTACAAGTATAGTACTATTGATCGAAAAGCAACAAATATCTTGCATAATACTGCGAAAGTGCGTTTATTGTGCACAAGGAAATCGTCATTCTGTGAACAGCGACAGTTATGGTGAACATAAACCACAACAGAGTGATCGTTTTCATTATTCTTCCTTTCTAACGTCATGCTTATTGTGTCAGTAAATCGTTGCTAGTACTTTATTGGAAGCGTGATTATGTGCCATCTTTACAGACCTTATCACGTTAATGCTAACATTTTATCTGTAGATATAAACTTTATACACTCTAAGTGGTTTAAAAACTATTATAAAATATATATAACGTTGCATTTCATAATAGTTGTTTACTTAACAAGACAATCTAGATTATCTAGATAGTCACACGGGCTTAAAAACCCTTTAAAGTACTAAAGAGCGATACGGTCATCATTGTTTCCTGGCCACATTCCTGGCGAAGTCTAGCTGGATCGGTATTACAATAAAAATAATATTATGTTGTTCATTTACTTTTCACAGCCTATCTACTTTTCACGTCGCCTCGTTTATAAATATGTGTCGTCAACATAAGAATTTACAACAAATCTCGGCACATAGATAAATTTTCCGTCTATTATCGTTAGCATAATGATACGATTCCAAATAATAGGCTTAGTTTTTTGATTAACGCTTATCACTTCGTTCTTGAACTTGAACTATTGTACAGTATATTTATACGCTTATCTACTTCCCGAGGCATATAATTATGTGAACGGTTTTATTTATATAAATAATAACATCTTTGATAAAATAATTAGGATACACGTTAATTAAAATAAAAATACCTCAACACGCCTACAGAAGTTCTCACACCAAAAATATATTTTGTGAAATAAAATGTCAAAATGTATGATAAATAAATAGATATGAATGCGCTGTGGAATGAGCGAAATTCAAATGTATCCCTTAATAAATTACGCACTGAAACCACTCGTATAGTCGCAACCCCATAGGTATATTTTAAGGTATATCGTGGCTGGCAGAAGCTGTGGACTACAATGAATTTTGATAGGGTACAATACCTGCACCCGAAACAAACACTAATTGCAAGTCTCAGATTTCTCTCAGCGCGGGGTCTAAGTCTAACCCTGAAAACTGTTACAAAATATATTACAATAACAATTTTCAACGCCTGGTAAGAGGTAGAGTTGCACATGTTTTTTAAGCAATGTGTGTTGCAACTTGCAGCTCATTTTCATGGATGTTTGGTAATGTAGTAAAACGAGGTATATGACAAATACTCTCGGTGCCATATTACTACAAAATTATTAATATACATATGAGGTGAACAGAAAATGTCTTTTTTATAAATAAATATACCCAACAGTTACTTATATAGTCCTGACCCCAAAATAAGATCTATTAAGTCTTGTGTCGTGGGTATCAGGCAGTACGAGAGACTTTGCGGTCTAACAAACACCCAGACCCGCGGATCGAACCCGCGGCCACTCGTTTCACACCCGGCGTCTAATCAACTGCGCCAAAAATGTATATGAGGTAAATAGTAAAAAAATATATTTATATGAGGTAAAAATGTGTTACTGTCGCGTCACTTATTTATTAATTTATGTCTGGTTATACAGTAATTTAAGGTCCCGCCTTCGATTGTTGCGTTACATTCTCTTTTTGTATAAGCAAAAATTGGTATAGCAGTATAAATGTCTGTAGTTCTTCAGTGACAAATAAAATTCGATTTAATTTGGTCAACGATTATGAAGTCTGTGCATAATTTGCAAAGCTATAAATAGACTAAAAGGTTATAATATTTAATACGCAATTACAGCTAACTACAAAGAACGGAACAAGTTATGAGTTGGAACAAATACACCTGGTGCCACATAGACTTCGCAGGTGGTATCATAAAACCACATTATAGTTTTATATACCATTATAGTGGTGCTATCATGGATTGCAACAATGTTTCCTTCATGATATATTTAGTTGAAATTATTATATTTATAAAACGGTACAAAGCGGAGTTCGTATACAAACTTTCACATGTTGGACAACCTTGAAATACCGGTTTAATTTAACTGCTATAGCAACTGGTTTCCGATGCATAATATATGTATAACATTTTTTTGTGTCTTTGAACATGTTTATAAAACTATCAAATTAAAGGAAATTTTGGCTCTTGTTTTATATAAGAACGAGAAAACATGGATGTGAGGAGTTTTTTCGTCTTGCCTCTTGATAATTTTTAATTAATTCCAGGGAAAACATTTTTTTATTAACCGTGCAATAAAGATACAAAATTCGTTGCAATAAATTTGTTTTTATTATTATATATCTATTAATTATAATTATTCTTGTATTTACACATACCACAATTTAAATACAACATGAATGCACATAGCTCCAAACTGGTTTAAAAAACAATAATTACATTAATTAGTCGATCAAGAATAACTGAATTAAAATAAGTCCATTTTACATCTAGTAATATTATAATTCACTTAGGTAAGGAATCTGTAATACCCATACTAACGACACAACGGAATATTACCATCAATTTTGATCCCGCTCCTCGGATCGTCACTTCGCGTGCTCTATATTTTCCTCTCTCGGTGAAAATTATTATAAGAGTTTTTAAATTCTATAAATTTAATACGTGGTAATGTAAAACTAATAAAATGTAATGTCAAGGCCTTGTCGAGAAAATGATACAGATAGTTTTCACACTGGTTTTCACTGTACACAATAGATAATCGGACGTCTGATTTTCTCGTTCACTATATTAATAAAAAGATTGTAATTGTAGCACTCGAAGAAGCCGATCTTATTTATCGATACAATGACGGTCGCTTGCTTACAATCATAATGAGATGCTATTATTTAGCTAGTATTTAATAAGTTGGTAAATATTTGTTTAGATATCCAATTATTTTTTAATAATACTAAATTGCGGCTGATTATATTTATTAAATAATTTAATAGATACGCTTAAAGGTGATGGAAAGAATTCGAGAAAATCACCATTACAATTTTTTTTAAAATTTGTATCCCGCCATTCCGCAACAGGCCAGCGTAATGGCTATGGTCCTTTCAATCAAGCTTTCAGTTGTGGAGTTGTCCCGTAACAATTAATAAACAACTACTATTGACTACTTATAGTTTATACCAATACTAAAATGCATAATTTTTAAACAGCCACTGATCCACTACATTATCTTGCTACAAAAATCCCAAATAGAAGTATTTTTATTGAAACAAAACTATTTATCAACAAGGTTGGGACACGCAGTGAATTTGCTAGATTAGCTCATCTTGTCGCAGGAGTTTATCAATATGATAGCATTAAATGCCCGCATGGCAACAACATTATTAGGGTTTTTTTGTTTATTTTTAACAGCCTTCATGGAGCTGTTGTGAAGAAACAGATTATAATAGAAGCGCGGCCAGTTATTTTATCATACAAATAAATAATTGTGGGATCGATAAATAATTGTTCCGAAAACAAACTACTTAATTTTTTTAAAGTCCCACTATTTATCTTATTGGATGGAACTTCTATCATGACTCCACAGTCTTTACTTAATCTATAGAAAGGATAAATTGTACTAAAAATTTGGAATCAACATTATGAAATATCTAAAACAGACGTGAGATAGATTACCAGTATCGGCAACAAAATCAAACGACTTAAATCCGATGCCGGGGGCAATGAATCTGAACTAGGTGGGCTCGAAACTAAAAATTATAAATAGGTTTAAACGTTCCGACAATGGATGCAAACATGATATTAATATAAATATGAAAGAGATTATTAATATAAATTAGCTCAGTTTGAAAATCTTTGAGGAAGATTTATAGTACCTACCAGACTTCTGGCTGATGATTATGATTAGAGAACAGTTGAACAGTTATATCCATATGTCCTTTGGTTATAACGGTGATAAAATAAAAAAGCTACATCATTTCACATTCTAGTAGCGCTCCCAAAAACTTTAAAATACATATATGTATATTTTAAAGTTCTGAACAAGAATGTTCTTGTTCATAAATTAACTCAATGGCTTAAACATACTACAAATCAAAATTTAACGAGAAATGATATTATGATGAATCCTTAAAATAAAAATATAGAAAATAAACTTTATTGAATGAAGAAGAGGAAGAGAAGTTATTACTGGCAACGGATGCAAGCTGCAATAGAAGGCAATCATCACATCCGCAATAGGGGACTTAGATGATACAGAAATGTAGGTACTCAAATCTTAGCCCGCAAGACAAGGCAGATATTTTAATTTTAGAGTATGAATCTGTACTTCATGATGACCGATTGATGGGGCTAATAAATTATGCAGATAAATATTTGTATGGCCTATAAATATTTGTCGGTTATGCTTGTTTTTGATTATGGAACACATCACCATTATCCTCAGCCACAGTAAGTCCATAGCGGCTAACATCCAACGAATTTCTACACCCTTTATTAGGTTGTCTATCCCGCATGCACGTGTAAAATGTAATAAAGCATATTTATAATATATTTTTAAAACGCACACATTTTATTATAGTTGTATTCCAAGCGCATGGCAATGAGAATAAACAGCAAATTCTTCTATGAATGCATAGAAAGTAATAATTAGATTTTTATAACATTACATTAAAATTAGCATTACAAAAATAAATATTTAAATTGAGTGGAATAAAAGATAAGAGCATCCGTTTATGAAAATAGATTAGAACCTGTATCTCAACATTCGATGTCATTCTACATAAATTATGTTATTTTTACAGCAGTCTTTTAAGACCAGTTACCCAATATATAAAATTCGTTTACATGATTATTTTAAAGACAATATTGTTGATAATGCTAAGAATCCTTAGCACCCTTGAACGGTTAGAACAAAGTGCAGTCATCAACGAATACCCTGTTTCCAAAAACGATGCTCTGTTTATCTTTTAAGGTTTTATGAATTTAACCTTATCTGAAACTATTGCCAATCACTAAGGAAAAAAAGAGGATTTTTTTTTAAAGTTTAATTTTAGTTTATTGTGGAGGTGCTTCAGAAATCAAAATAAGGCATGAAATCTTAGTGTTACGACGTGTAAATGACGTCATAATATACAACAGGTTGAATTGAACGTAATTGGGATGAAATTGACCCATAATAGTGTTTCACCTTTGCCCTTGACCGTCGCGATCTCGTTATCCCCATCTCATGTCCTTTATGGTCAATTTATGTGACCTATATTGAAGAGGGGAGTTTAGTGAGGGGAGTTGCGCACTGTTACTATTTTCAATGCTAGTGCTTGGATAAAAAAATATTTGTGTGAACGTAGCTTCAAGTCTTTTTTTTTGTGGTAACTGGGAAATGTTTTTTTTTTTGTGTAGGATTTTTATAGTACAGAGGTAAGACGAGCCAGATGACTATCTGACGATAAGCTATCAATGGATATCAGCAGATCAGTAGAAAGTCAATACGAGCGTTGCCCACCGTAAATTAATTAATATGAAAACTTCATAGAAATATATAGGTAATGGTTTTAAAAATAACTTATAGTTATTGTTATACATTAAATCCTTTTGTCTCCTATTGGGTCATCTCGGAATCTGATAAAGCGTGCTAGAGAAATAAGAACAATATAATATCTTTTTCAATGTTAATATCAATTATCATAAGAAAAAGATTAATAATCCAAGGTTAATATTTCGTTATCCTCCCCTATAAATGTGAAACACGTGAGAACAATAAGACTGCTTTTCTGACTTTGTTAAATCATTTTAAACCATTGAACTGATATTTCATGTTTATGGGTCATCCAGCAATACACGATAATTGTTGTCAAAAAACGCAAGAACTAAAATTCTATAGATTCAAACAAAGGCACACATTTAAGTAGTAGGTAATTATTAACTAATTGTATGAAAAGTTATCAGTCAGAAAGACCGAAGTAACACGTAGTAATAATAAAATATTAAAATGCACGTATATTTTTCAGTTCGATGTTATCGCTGAAGCTACCAGACTGCAGTATGAGCTCATGCATGATCTGATGATCAGATGTCCTTGTGTACGGAAAAGCAAAAAGTAAGTACAAAAACATGATGTATAGATAACCGGTCATTATTCACATATGATTTATTCACATAATAACAATGATATAAAATAATTGAATGAAATACTTTGGACCGTCGTAATAACCGAGATTCATTATAAATGATACAGGTAGCAGTGGCGAAGGGTGACATTTTTTAAAAGGGAAGCCGAAGCTCAAGTCACAAAATATGTTTATTTTCTTTATCCTGTTACTAGCTTCTGCCCGCAAACTTCGTCTGCGTGGTTAATTTTATTTGAAATCTACCATCCCGTCCCGTCCCATCCCGTTATATCCCGCCCGCCCCGTCTCATTCTCACTAATGGAATGTAATCCGGTCCCATCCCATCTTTTTGAGTACTTATGAAAAAGTAGCAAATATATCGGAATTCCTTCTTCATCCCACGGAAACACTAAACTTTTCGGGATAAAAAGTAGCCTATGTTACTTCTTATACCTCCAAGAATATGTCTACAAAGTTTCATGATGATCGGTTGAGTGGTTTTGCGTTAAAGCGTAACAAACAAACTTACATTCACATTTATAATATTAGTAGGGTTAAGGGATTACGAAATGACTACAATGCGACTGATAGTAAGCGTAGTGCAGTCCGAATAGAGATCAAATTTACTGTGTGATGTTTCACAGAATGAACGCAAAACGCGACACATTTATGCACGTGTGTCCTTATATTCGGACCTTTGCAAATATCCTCCCACCAGCAAATTATTGCTCCGAGAATCTTACTCACCAAACCAAATTATTGGGTTTCATTTGGTAAGTGATATTGTGGCATCTGCCTATTACGGCCGTCAATTAAATTTTAATATTTTCGTTACCTATGTACTTATACAATATTTACAATGTCCATGAAATAAAAACTAAACCATGCTTACATAATGAGAAAAATAAAAAAGTATATTTCTAAACCGCACGTGAATATAAGATTAATATAAAAGAAATAAAAACCTAGACTCAATGTTAACAAGTACGGTAGCCCCGCATTAATCAGTTGTAACAATAGTAAGACAATGTATTAATCAGGCGAGGGTCGAGCACGTCCTAAAATCTAAACACTAACTTTATTTGTAAAATCGACAATCTAAACATATTAGTACGCTCCTAACGATTAGTAATTTCCATTAAAACAATAATATTAATATTACACAGTTTGTAATTAAAAACATTTAAAACTAATTGCATGAACCATGAATATATTGTAAAAATGTAAATACAACACTTATAAATACATTAGACTCCGCATTTCGCTATTATAATAAGTAATATCTATACGTAAGTACACACGAAATGCCGGAGAAGCTCCGGCTTATTTCTTGCTTTTTTAACGTAAATTGAACCTTAAATCATTATAAATTTAAGGTACAATTTTGCGTGGTTTGTTGCATACTATACAATGCGTAAGGGGCGGCGCGGCGGCGGCGCGGTGGCGGCGGGGCGGCGCGGGCGGCGGCGCACGGGCCGCGCTAGTGTTATTGAATAAGCCGAACAATTTTACAGGAATTCGCCAGAGGTCGCACCGCGTCGCAATGTAAAAAGGGCTTACTGTGCCGCTTCCTAGTAATATTTACGTATCTGGCCGACAGATGTCGTTGAATGTAAAAAATAATAATTGAGTTTTGATATTAAATAAATAAGTTTGAATATATTGCTTGTTTATAGTGTAATGATAAATTACAAAAGGGAACCCGGCGGGAATTGGCTTCCATGGAGCCTTCGCCACTAACAGGTAGTTAAAACAATTAAACACATTCGCTTTGACGTTAAATATTATATTATTAACACGTTCGAGGCGTTACAAGACATTTCTGAATTGTACTTGACTTACCGCCAGTGCGGAGGCGCATTATTACGAACTTACGCTTGGTGCGGGGGCGTTATTTTGAAAACCTTCGTGAGTAGAAATGAGAGGGATATATTTTTATACCATTTTTCTTGAATACTAACAAAACATAACATCAAAACTATACAAGTCATATTAGTATTGTACGCACTAGAATACGACAAATGCAACTCAGTGCGGTACCATCCAGTAGTGACTTGTACCGATTCGTCTTGTACAGCACTCACTGCAGTGGCACTTTTAAATTAGTGCGTGCCAAACTATCGATATATAATTCGATAATTATCGAATGTTTTAGCATCAAAATGAAACGATCGCGGAAAATGCTATTTAAAGCGCTTGAAAATGGTCAAAATTGCGAAGATGACCGTAATTTTATGATATAGTCGTCCTCGTCATCTACTGCCACAGAAAAAAATGGAGTTTTAGTAGTAGTCCATTTAGCAATGAGGAAAAAAGAAAATAAGTAGATTTAGATAGATTTAATCAATGAACAAAAAAAATTACGTATTTACCTAAGCCCTAGTAAGCCATTACCCGACAAACGTTATGAAAAACTTCACACGTCACATCACTAGACCCAGTATACAAGTCAAAATATTGTCCCCTATTTTCAATGCGCTACAAGACAAATTTAATCAGTATTTTAAAACGAGTATAGTTTCTAAAATAATTGACCGAATTAGTGCCTGCCGTCCCAGGTGATAGGTAATACATTAAAGATATCAAATCTTTAAAAAAATAACGATTTCTATGAAAACCGATCGACTGATAGGCATTTTTCTAGAACCTATCGTACAAGCCAAAAATGCCTCGGGACGCACCAAGGGAAACCCCTAGTACAAGCTTTAATTGTATTGTAACGCACCCAAAATAAAGTCTAGAAATACAGCGCCGCCGTGAACGTGTTAATTAGCAGGTTGGAGGAAAACAGTCGACGCGACGCGGACGTAGAGAATCACGGAGAAGTGGAGTCAACGGTGCAGAAAGCCTATTTGCAATCGAGACGGATTAATATTCGACAATAACAGCGGGAGACTAATCAAGATGTACTGAGAACGTGAGAAAACATGATTACCATGTTATTTAGTTTATTAACAGTAGGTATATATTTTAATATATTAAACTGTGTATCATTTTCAATGCGGAGAAATGAAATATAAACAAAAAATACCCTAATTCTAATAAATCTTTTATTATATTGTGACAATTACACCCACACAATAAAATTAATTTAAATGTGGGTAGACATTTGTTTAGATTTCATTTTTTCGCACATTGTATGCGTCATGCAATACAGATTTGGAAATTAATATTACCACTTATTTTTTAGACTGTTAGGCGGCCGACACAGCTGGTCAAGAATAATTGAAAGTGGTAACTAGAAGAAGTAAACTAAAGAAGGCCCAAGAGAAAAGGTTTTTCGGGAACGGGCGCGGCGAGCGGCTAAAGCAACTAGCAATAGACTATTGGAAAAACGTCACGGTTTAATAAATTAAAATCAGCGCACTATTTGAAAGAAGAGTAAAACTCGTAATTGGGGACATGAATATAACTGAAATATAACAAAATGTATAATCCTGGAATCGAACTCCGACTAACGTTGTTTTAGATTTTATGTCGTGAATCGCATCGTAGTACCACCAATGATTCATTTGACATTAAAACTCTACGCATAAAAAAGTTTATGTGACGCTTAACCGGCTCGCTTTACAATAACAACACTAATGATTTTTATAATGCAATAGAATTTTTATAATTTAGTAGAAACGATAAATATAATTTTAGCAATTATTTCGTATGCGTTTATTAATATCCTAGCATCTAGGAACTATACAATGCTTTAATAAATCATTAACAATCATACCAATTAAATCAATTCTCAATGTAGGTAATATCTCTATTCTAATTAAATATTTCATATTTTTTAGTAAATAAGTATAAACAAAATTATGACTGAATATTAGATCTAAAGTGGACTTACTGTGTATGTGACGTAAGTTGTTGTTACAAAAGATTCCTTTATAAAATATTTAAAGAGTGGGTCACGGAAATTATACAAAAACAAGTTTTGATAAGACACGTCGATATAAGAGCGCGCACACTTGAATACTGGCCAATATACCGGCTGGAGTGGGCCGACCTTAGAATCACGGCCGGTACAGCGCAAAAATTACGAATGAATTATCAGCCCAATTGTACGTACTAGCTACAGAGTAATAAGAAGATAATATGTATGTACAAGTGAATGCAAAACAATTTTAGTTGGCAATTGTCTCGAGTCGCTTTAGCTTTGTTTTCTCAGAGAAATGGCATTGTTAAAACTTAGGCTAAGAATCTTCATTAGCGAAATATCTCGGCAGATGTAGAGAAGAATCCTCAATACACTCGTTGCATTATATCTCGTCATCGTATTAATCTTGTTGTTTTATGAACTAATGTAACCAAATAAAAGTGTATTCTTTAAACTTCCCTTGGTCAAGTTTTGTAAATATGTCAATATTAACAAAATTGAAAATGAGGAAATTTATCATCAACTAACTGAATGTATTACAGACTAACAAAGAAAGTTTTATGTACATACCTATGTAACTTAATACATTTTAAATTTAAAAGTTAAATTGTGAATTTTGAATTCGCGCCATGTAACTGTTTTTTTTCTGTGAAAATAAATTGACTGAAGTCTATTTATTGTGAAGCCAAATTAATTTGTGATTATTTATAGTCGGTGCTCCAGTAATGGACAATAATTCTCCTTGACATCCTTTGGTGTTGACTGTTGGATGTTTGATAGATCATAAATAAGTTTGTTTTGCTTCCCATTAATAGTTGGCAATTTAAAAAAGGAGGTTAATTTTATTTATAAGAAATAGAAACAACACATTTACTGTCTCGTATTTTTTTATTTTTTTAATCAGAATTTCATTTATTCAGTACGACTTTATAATAATTGACACGTTTCGTAGTCTTCCAACTCAAAGTCGCTCAGCGAGCTATGAAGCGTGCTATGCTCGAAATCTCTCTGAAGGAGAAGATCCGTAACGAATTAATCCGACAGAGAACCAAACTTGTAGACAAAATACCACACATGATTGGCAAGCTAATGTGGTAGTGGGCTGGCCACTTATGTCGAAGAATCGACAACTGCTTAGGTAAACGTGTTTATGACTGGAGACTGCGTCTTGACAAACGTAGTTTAGGACGCCCTCCGGCCAGGTGAAGTGACGATTTGCGAAAGGTCGAAGACAGAGTGAAATGGCACGAATTGGAGGAAGCCTATGCCCAGCAGTATACAATGAATATAGGGTGATGATGATAATGAATCTCATCAAGTAAATGACTTGCAATATCGTAATTAAACTATTAGCGAATTAAGTTTGATTAAATTATCAAAGCCAATCATTATATATATTTTTTTACTGTACCAATAATATCATAAGGCATTTAATAATTTTCATCATTATTATTGAATGTTATTCATATTTCGTTCACAACTATGGACACGCCAAAGTTTTATTTTTAAATAAGGGAAAACTGTCTGCTCAAGTGATTTTTTGTGTGTTTATTTATTTAAAAAAACATATACGAATATAAATAAAAAGCTTACGAAATACAGTATTATTAAAAGTGCACCAATATTTTATTGCCGGTCAAAGTTACCCTAATTGTTTTTACTAATGCACGTTTTGTTTTGTTTATATATTACGAACGCATCTTACGGACAGTGCTGCTGAAAAAAAGTTGCTTCCTGCCAGACTAAAAAATATTATTTTATGATATTGTAAAAAAAAATTATGTTCTTGAAATAAACATTAAACTCAAAATGGAAGATTTTGTATTGTTATAAAATATTTAAACAGTGTTATTCGTTTTATTTTGACCTTTTACAGCCTATATTGTACTGTTCGAAATAACTTTTATTTACAAATCTGACCACACCGACTGCTGCAAGTTTGCGCATGCGCCGAATGGCGAATCAGTGACTATTTCTTTGAGTTAGATATTTTATAAATAAGAAATTTTATCGTTAGTCGGTAATATATTTATACAAACGTCTAATTTGTTAAATTGTTCAGTTCGAAAATCTTATTAACAAATTTCATTTATTGCAATTTTAGAAGTGTTAAAAGTGTAACATTGGTGGCCATTACAAAACCTAAACTTTTTATCAGAACAAATGTCCATTTGATGTTTCGGCGACGTTGTGACTAATCTCATGGGAAGCTACTTAAAAATCCCGTTTAATATTTTTACTCGCCACGTTTAGTCCTTTCCGAGTGTAGTGAGCATCATTAACGAGGGTCAGTGCAGTAAATTGTTTTAAGACAATCCGTGCTGTCCAATAAATAATTGGGGTTGACTTCTCTCAAACAACTGTCAATTGTTACATTTTTCCGATATATTTCTTTTAATAAGAAAGTTTATTAAGTAATTGGGAGTGTGATCAATAGATGAAGAAATAAAGTTTGCACGACGTTAAGGAAAGTGTGGTCGAACGTTGGACACCCACATCGCTTGTTGTCACTCTTCAATGAACATAACATTGGCTGGGCGACCTCTATTCAATTTTACTACTTTTTCGTGTTAAAAACGCAAAATAATCACCTCTGGAGACGGATATCATTCGACAGACACGCTTTCTCATACTGACAGTCTAGTGTCGCCGAAACATACTCAAAATCACGTTGAAATTACATGTTGCAGTGTAACAAAAATGATTTTAAGATAAATTTAACAATAGTGCAGTGATAACATTATCGAAACGTACGTAAAAAAATAGCAATAGTAGAAAAGTGTGTGTCGTACTGTGTTGTGGAAATGCATTGCGGATTGCGCTCGTGTAGGCTGTGGTGACATGGGCTGCGTCGCGGCCCCGACAGACGCTGGGCTCTGGGAGTGATCGGGCGTGCGGGGCTTAGCACCTGCACAACACACCTAGTATTATGAACAAGCGTGAGAGCAACAAGGACAAAGAACGTCAGAGCGAGGATAAACGGACATCCACGTAAGGACTTTAAACTATTCATACCAATAGTACCCCTATATGTCTATTACAACAGTCTTAACGTCCCAACGGGGTAGATTTATTGATGTTTTAAGTTCTCAGATACCCACTAGGCCAGCATGGTAGTCTACGGCTTGACTCATCTCCATCATAGAGGGTACCAATGCCTAACAAAAAGATGTATAGCTGTTTTGGCAACAAAATACTTTACCTACATAATGTTCTGTATATTTAAAGTCCTATCACCTGTACTTCAACATTGCTTCCTCTTCACTTGACCAATGTCTTGCAATCATACAAAATTGATAGAGTGGAAAATAAAGCAAATTTTTACCATAATTATCATCACTGAGTATAAATACTTTTTTATACTGTAAGTATAAAGTAAGTCAAGTGTATATAGTTTATTTTATTCCTGTAAACACTATTTCTGTGTTAATACCCATAATTTTGTTTCACACAATTAAATTATACATAAAGTGTGCTTACATGGTTATAACTTTTAATATAACCACAGATTAGAATATGTCTACATTTCCTTCTTCCACAATATAATTCTATTAAGACTTAAATATATAAAAGAAATGTACCTTATGAACAAAACATCAAGTAATGGGCAATATAAATTAAATTGTTATACTAACAATGTTGAAATTATAAATGTAAACTTATTAAACAGATGCATATTATAATCACAGTCAAAGTGATTATTTAATACAAAATAAATTGTATCTATTTAGGAATATGGGTAAACACATGTGATAGTCATTTTAGATTAGATTTTATTTATTTGATAGTGAATTTAGCTTTACCTAGCACTACATAGAATTTTCATGGGCTTATTATACCAAATAGGCCTAATTTGCCTGTTTGTAAATGATTCATTGCCATTTTTATTAATTAGTATTTACATGTGTATTTTACCTTATTGTACCATTAGTGTTTGTTTATTCCTCATACTGATATACAGTGCATTAGTTTATTTGGTCAGATGGGTGGTGTAACTATGTTTAAAAATTATTTGTACTGTCTGAGGTATGTTTGTTTCTTTGATTTAGTAACAAAAGTTTATAGGAAACTAGTTATTTATGCTTTTGACAAGGCATTCAGATCAAAACAACATTTCCTTTTATAGCTCTCTAGATCTAGAGCTAGATCATATATTATATGTATAGATTGCAAGAACATAACTGTATGAAAAATTATATGAAATTTACTTTATTAATCATTTGTATTGCTAAATTGCCTAAATTACATGGCACTATGTTTTAATCTTTTTCTGTACAACATAATGAATTAATTACAACAATGAAAATAATATGTGAGACAGTTGTCTCCTAATAAATATTTGAAATATGAGTTTGATCTTGGAAAATCAAGACATTTAATACCATTAGTTTTGTAGAAGTCTTGAACCGGTGAGATCCTTTGTGGGCAATGTGCTTCAATGTTTGTATGTTGCACAAATATTTGTGTAAGTTCTGGGTGATGTGGAACTATACAATTTGTCATAGTTTACACTCACACTATTTTAGAATTACTTGGTACAAATAAAAAACAATAGAATTCCCATGCAGCGATACCTTTATGAAAGAACATGATTACATGCTGTTGTGTTTAAAAGACAAAATTTTGTTATTGAATCTGCCAATTATCATGTTATTATAAATTATATATTTTTATAATCTTTAAATATACATTAAACATAGCTTCTTCTATGTTATAGTATCATATCAAGGTAATAGTGGGTGTTAGTCATCATTTGCTTAATAGTCCCCCTTAGACTAAGAAACATTTAACAAACAATTGTCCATGTAAACCATTACCTAACACAATCTCTGTGACATTCAAGTTTATAGTGCTAGAAATACATTTTCTTGATATCAGCTGACATATCTATCTATACATTGCTCTTTTGCTAATGCAAAGAATGTTATACAAAGTGAGGGCAATGCCCTTAAACAATTAATAACAAAGATCATCTACTTAATATTGGATTTTAAAATTGTTAGCACATTTCATAATTTTTCCTATTTATAGAAAAGAATTGCAGAAATGCAAATTAGATAAGCATATGCAATGCTGTTATTTAACAGTTAAACATTTAAATGAATTCAGGAAATTGTTTGAATATCATTGTAATAATCACATTTGAAATCTATAGCCAGTGGTTTGGAGTTATGACTCATCACAGGTCTGTTGAAAGACAAGTGATAATATAACCTAAAAGTTCTGTGTCAGGTTTGGAATTCGTTTGGCACATATATTTTTTCTGGCAATACCAAGCTTTCTTTGAATTTGTCCTATAAGTTGCTATTAGTGTTTCTGTTAAGTGGCTAAGTTGTTTATAAAACCAATCCAATTTTTGTGAAGCTAATGTCAAAGTGAGATAAGGATAATACAGCAGTAGCTTTCTTGATGTTTTTATTAAAAATATTGTTGTTTTGGTATTTAAATCACATACAAATCTCTCAGTGATATTATGTCACAAAGAAATAATATTTGCAATAACTATGCTCAGTTTTGTGTCCATGAATCATTAAGTGTAAACATCTTGAATCTCGCACAGTGTCTGATAACACATTCTTAATAAAAACACAATTTATCATACACCGTCACTATGTGTCCAGCATGAATTGATTATTGTTTCATTTAATCCAATGAGTGTCTCTTAAATCACTGAATGTAAAAAGCAAAATACTTATGCAAAGATTTAATGTTTGTGCCTAAAATAATATTACATTAAACATTTTCATTTCCTGAGATAAAACATATAAACCTTAATTGGTTTATCAAATAAACAAAAAATAATTTGATCAGATCATTGTTTTTATAGATACTGACTTAGGAATTGTCATAATGCAGTTATTTTTATGATAATTTACATAACAAGTGATTAATTGTATTGATATATTTGCTAAATACTCCTTTGATTTTGCTTAATATTTAAATTGAACCAAATCCACACTAAAATTCTTTAAAAATAGTTTCATTTAATTATTACATATTCTTCTTTATCTCAGCAATTAGAACTAAGCTGTTAATGTCTTAGTTTAAAGAGCAAAATGGAATGTCTTTGAATTGCATGAATCATGAAAACCACAGAAATGATGCTCTGTAAAGATGCCATGATATAAGTACCAATATATAAAAAAAAATTAAATCAAGAAAGCCATGGCTGTATGTCATAAAAATTGACAAGTTCATTGTGTTACCCCGCAGTGTGAGTAATAAATTTACAAATCAACCATGAATATTCAAAGGAGTGACCATTGTGTTTATTTAAATACATACCCCAATGCATAGGAAGTTGTGAGTATATAAATAAGCATTAGCTTTATATTGAAAATTAACTGTCAAAAATTGTTGTTTTTAAAATGAGTTTTTTATTTTAGAAAATGTGGATTGCTTTTTTTTAAATTTATCTGTGAGAATTAACACTGATTTAAGGTTTAGAAAGTTCGATTTATTTTGTGATGATTGTAGATATACGAGTATTATAATAAAACAATACGGCGATATACTCGCCACCTATCACATCAGGGAATGGAACACAAGGCGAAACATGGGTGTCCTGGCCTCTCTAACCTCTGCCTACCCCTTCTGGGAAAAAGGCGTGAGTTCGTTGTAACTGTCAAAAATGTTTATTTTATTCAGTAACCTTAACTTGTTAAATATAACTTGTGCTTAGAGACTGTCGGCTTTATATATCGACACATTTAAAACCTAATTTAGTTATCAAATGTTTTGTCTTCCCTTAAACATAATTTTAAAGTCATTCGAAAGAGATAAAACATTTGTTAATTAAAATAAGTTCGAAAACTGTCTATGAATAGGGCTATAAATGTATAATAAAAGTAATAGAATAAGTAGCTGGAAATAAAATGACAATGAAGTATTGTTAATGTTTCAAATAGGAATTAAAGTAAAAAATCCAAATATCATTAGAAACACAATGAGACATCTTGCAACATCACTGATTATATTAGAATACAAAAAAAACATTGTGATAACTAGTTTTCATGAAAATGCTATCAGAAAATACAACTTTCTAATCTTGTAACATTTAAATTGTTATTGTGACCATATAAAATGAATATTTCTACTGAAAATTATAAGTTAAATGCGCATTGTTTGGGTGTTGCTAGATAATTGTCCTGTTCCATGCTTTCGGCTGGTGGTGCATTGTAACTTTCACTTTTAGACTCAATGCCAATAACGGTCTCTATGATTCACTACAGTCAGTGTACATTTTGAGCTGCTTATGAATACACTTTTGAAAGATTTTCAATCATTATTTTCAATAATTAAATTTATATTTCATAGTTTAATTGCTTCATAAATAATGTTACAGATTTTTCTATTTATATTATGTAATGTAATATATTCTCTTGAATTGGACATAATTTTTATTATTAAATCTATGTTTTTTTACCACGTTTTGTGCACATTAAGTCTGACATATTTCTTTTAGTTTTTAAATGTATGTGATTAAGTTTTAATTTATTAAATCTTAATATTAAATGAAAGAAAACACCTTTCCAAAGCTAATAACAATACTTTTAGATAGGACAACTTCCTTTATATTACCATACAAATTGACATATATATTTTATCTAATAAGTAATATCAGTTTAGTGGAATAGCTATCTTTGTAGATAATTGGATAAGTGAAGTAGGTATGTGTAGTAGTGGTAAAATACTTGTGTATCATAGTAGAATTGGTGGCAACATTAACAGAAGCTACAGAATAATATAATTAAATCTATGATTTTGACAGCCTTTATGGCGCAGTGGGTTAGACGCCGGCTGTTAAACGTGGGGTCGCGGGTTCGATCCCCGCACCGAGACAAATGTTAATGTAAATGTAAATAAATTATAAACCCACCTAAATAGTTTAGCTAAACATCTGCTTCGAAAGGTTTTGGATTTATGGAATCAAGGATATGTACCAACTATCTGTTTAGAAAACATTACAGTTACATTACATTACAGAGAACTTCCATTCAATAAAATTTTCACAAACTTCGATTCGATTCGACACCTCGAAGTAGGATAAGAAAAATTCATATTTCCATTAAACTGTGCTGTATAGTATTATAAATAATATTTAGGTATAAATAATAAAATAAAATTATCTAGTCAGGATTTTTTTAATTTATCATCCGACGATCTAGCAATTTTTATTTAATATAGAAATTGAAAAATAATAATAATAAATAATAAATAATACACCCAACAGTCACATACATAGTCCTGACCCCACACTAAGATCGAGTCTTGTGTCGTGGGTATCAGAAGCTACAAGAGACTTTTCGGTCTCACAAACACCCAGACCTGAAACAAATACCTGTGGAGCACACAAATATTTGTTTCGGTGCGGGGATCGAACCCGCGGCCTCTCGTTTCACAGGCGGCGTCTAACCAACTGCGCCACGGAGGCTGTCAAAAATGCCTTATTATCAGATTTTTGTAGGATTCAATCGAAATGCTTTACTTTCGGAATGAAAACCGAAGCAGGAATTTTAACATTAAGTTGTCAATTATTTTCCGCTTTCAAATGTAATTTATGTCGAAGTTATTTTAAGACCTCTAAGACGTTGTAATTTCGCATAACTTACATTTTATAAAGCTCTACAATTTAAAATATTATTTTTTATGATCACGTTTCGTATTTTGATTGAGAGAATGATTTTCCATAGGCCATCCCATGGTGGTGGTAGACTATAACTCTGTGACTATAACAGATTGCCTTGAGCGATATGACCGTATTTCTACTTTCTTACGTAAGTTATTTTTACATTGCCTGCAATACAATTTATGGATAATACGGAATAAATAACACGGAAGTTGAAATCAATAACACTTGTAAATAATATTTTGTACGTAAAAATGTTCCGAATCTCATTTGCATTTTGCCGATACACTTTCACGGTCCATTGAAAGTGGGTGTATACTGCATGAACGCAAGATATAGATTATCTCGATTGATATCGTCTGTTCCTCGCCGTTGTCTATTTAGGTTTCTGACACAAAAGATTCTAGTTCAAATCTTGTTTGATGATATACAATGTATTTATATTGTACAAACATATTCAAGAATTTTAATTAACTCATTTTTTCATTTTCAATATTACTTATTTTTAGAGATTGAAGATGTTATTCTATAAAGTAATTGGAAATAAAACAATTTATTATGATAATTTTTAATACTACTAATCTTATAAAATTATATCAAGATTGTGCTAATTACGGTAGCAATCTTACTGCTTGTTGGTTTTGCTAGAAAAACAATTAGTTTTAATTCGAAAGAAAATACAAAGTTCTGCCAAGTTCCTAAAACATTCAATAGTAGGTTAAAAAAAAACAAGTAGAAAAATTAATGCCCTCTTTTTACATAGTTCTTTTTCCCACCCTCCTTGTCTAGTAGTAAATTAAACTGTCTTTCTCGGGTGTTGCCATTAGCATACGGATTAGTTGTTAGTCGCGTCACAACATCTTGTGCTGAAAATCTTGACTATGTAACAATCACAATTTTTAATTAAATGATGATAATAATAAATCTTTATTTACTCAAATAATTACAGTCCATTTGTAAGTAATACAATATTTTACTTATAAGGTACAAGTTTTTATATTTGGCGCGCTTAAATTATACATTGCATTAATTATGAAGTATTTCAAAGCACATAATTTGCACAATACACATTGAAAGAACCTACTGGACTAAGACCCAAACTCGCTTGAATAAAGAAAAATAAAATCATTCCTAGTACTAGGATGTACAGTTATCTTTTTTAATGAACCCTATGTTTTTTTACAAACCTGCGTACACCATAATATTTTGAGAGCGACTTCTGGTTTTCACAAAGAGTTGCCGGGCGCTGCAAACGTATAAAAAAACTGTTTGAAACGTAACATGAAAGGTTCATGAAAATATACGTGTACATGATGTATCCCATTCTGAATATTGCTGACACATTGCCGCCCAAAAAAGTTGATGCTTACCGTCAAAAGGGTGAATAGCAACACAGGGACAAAACAGGGCCTTAAGTGTTTAAATATTAAATTCTTTATAATTAATATTTATTTGTTAAAACTTACAAATAGGTACATACACACATACACTCACGCCTGTAACCCCGAAGGAGTAGGCAGAGGCGCCACCAGGACGCCCACATTTCGCCTTGCATGTTTCGTCCCACGACGTGATAGGGGGCGAGCCTATCGCCATATTGGGCACAAATTCCTGACTCCGGGCTGATAATGAATAAAAATTCCAATATCACTTTGCCCGACTCGGGACTCGAACCCGAGACCTCAGCTTTGTAACCGTACCGTTATACAACTACGCCACCGAGGCAGTCCATCTTACAAGTAAAAATTTGAAAAAAAAAATTAATCATATTCAATGTACAAGTACTCATAATTCATAGTCAATCACTCGACCAGTTTAATTCCTATTTACCCTTGCGTCGCAATTTACCCTGTTACAGTATGGCCAATTTAGATTTTATCTGTAAAAACAATGCTTTCTGTAACAGACATACGTAAAGTTTGCAAAGCAGTTTTTATCAATCCACCGGCTGACTTTCTCTTTGAACGAGTTCATTTAATGATGAAGAGGAACCAATTTCACCCCCGTTATGAATAAATTACCGTGATTGAATAAGTAAATTGCTGACTTAATTATGAATCAATTTCTAACAATCTGGGCGTCGAGTGCCGCGGAACATTGTTCATGTACTGTTTATATTAGGGATTAAGTTTACTGGATTAAGCCACTGGGGTGTTTAAGGTTGTCAGCTGGTTTCAAGAAATCTACAGAATATTTATCTTTCACGAATACAAGGCATATTGCACGCGGCATATTGCATATAGCTTAATAAAAATGTTAGGAGGCAATGTTTAAAATAATAATCTATTTTATGTTAAGACAGACACATAAAACACTTAATACTATTTTAACTATTAGACGACAAATATTATGAAAAATGTATATACTTGTCACTTTTAATTGGAATCCTTAGATATTTCTTTTTGATACAATATTATCAGGACAAAAAGGCCTTTGAACCATCTTTAAACGAATGTGCGCTACCATAAAACGTGAGTGTACTCAAAAATATTCATACAGTGACTATAATATGGAATACCTTCCGCTTAGCACAGATTAGTCACAACTCTTTTTCCACGTAGTATTTTAACGCCAATTTTCATTTATCCCGTATTCAATTAATAGACTGATTATTAACTCGTCTAAGATTCATAGTTTTTGCGTAAATAAACTTCAACTCCGTTTATACTCCTATGCATAGCAACCTTCATGATATAGGTCATAGATAAACAATACCTCAGTAGCCTTTTGTGACACCTAGGTATGAATAAATGAAGTCCTATTCTACTCGGTTGGACACCCCACGCAGACTTTACAAAGGCTGTATTACCATGCAGTTCTGTTTTGCTAAAACAACACCTGGGTTTGGTCGATACGCACGAAGTAGATTTGAAGTTTAAACCACTTGAAATTAAGGCAATGTGTTATTTGAAAATCTGTATCACTAAAAATTTAGATAAGGCATCATTTAATGGCTTTAAAATTAGCTACTTACTATTTTAAAATTAGCATACTGTATATTCGCTCAACGGGGAATGCATGTGATTTAAAAGTATACAATCAAAATAATAAATTACATAATATAAAACATATAGTTGACAACGATAGGAATATGAATAGAGATATCAGCCCAACTACATTCCATTGAGTCTCCTACATTTTGTGACGGGAATTTGCTTTTTTTTTGTAACCAGAGTGACGAGACGAGCTACTACTCGCTTGCCTGATGTTACGCCGCCCTGTAAACATTTCCATGCGACTAAGATCTTATTATAATTAAGCACTGCATGGTACAACGATCGTCTCCTCGAAACATTAAATAACTTGTCTAATGCGGCAATCAAAAAATCAAAATGCCACTCTAATACTGGTTTTATAGGGATGGAATTAGAGTTTAGACGAGTGTTTAGTATCAAAAATGTTAACCCATGTATAGGGTTTCTGTCGCGGCTTACCAATTAACGCTTCTGTAATGGCGAAAACCGGATTTGGCTTTCTTATTATAAAATTCATAAAATATCACTTTAATTCACAGATCTGATAAAAATGTCGTGGCGTGTGCATGCATGTGTGCATAAATACATATAGCGTTTTAACGGAAGATGATGTAGGATGTAATACTGCTAGTCATTGGAATTAATTTCTTGAGAATTTAAATTTGTTCCTCACGCACAGGATGTTAAGATCGCGTGGCGAAGTATTCTTTATGATATTTCCGCATACAATGAGACAATGTATTCGAGTTATTTAGGTTTCATTGACGGACCCTTTGGTTGGACGGCCGTGAATACGAACGGAAGATCGTGAATTCACCTTCAAAAGATGTATTATCTGTAGTTTGGAAATCTAAAATCTTAATCTTCCTGCCTCACCAAATAATCTGGAATAACTGACTACACGGTACCTAACGCAGTGACAGTCTATCGGTTGAAATTAATCCGCTATCCTAATCTTTGTCTAAGAATCAATCTCTAAAATAAACCAATCTAAATAAGTTAAATTTGTGTATGTCATGATAAATTATTTGATCCGATTGGTCTATTTTCGGAAACGAACCAGAGATTCAGTAGTTTACCAATTTCAGTTGTAAATAAAGACGGAAAGACGATCACTATATTTGACGGATCCAAACCGCATGTACCCTGGCTGGTCCCGAAACGTGACACAGTTGCGCGTTTCTCTAGGACGGTATTAAGTTTAGCTCTATTTTGTGGTTGGTATTCTCGCAAACACGAATATTCTTCCCCCAGCATTAATGTTTTAATTGTTAGCATTATTTATTTAGACATTTCTCATGGAACGTGACAATGCATCTTTACAAGCGCGTTCGCGTGTAAACAACCTCAGCATTAGTAGGAAGCCTTTAATAATACACCATTCAGTTAAAACTCCAGTAGGTGAGCTGCTCTGTGTATTAAAATGTCTTTTGTTTGCATTGAACGGCTAACTTTGTTAGAGTTTCTGTTTACAAACATTGCATGCTACACTGATCCCAAAAGTAGGTGGCGTTCCGGCGACTCGGAGACCTAAATAAACTTATTTCGCAGGTGTTAATTTCTATCAATAGTTTAGTAGGCGTCTTGTTTAGAAGTTTAATAAGGTTGTTCGTTTACAATGTGCTTAACACTCTTTTGCTGTTAATATGTCTATTATAGTCTTAGTACTGTTCGTAGAATCAGTTTTTATGGCACCACCGAGGTGGAATCGTTAATTCCATCCATCTTGGATTTTATTTGGTGGCAAAAATATCTTGTCACTAGGATGTCGCTGGTTCCATTCGTACGGTAAATCGATAGCTCCGGTTGTTGCCATTTGACAATGCGAACAGTCTCATATGCTTTAAAACCGTTTAAGTTTGGATGACTAGAAAACTCAGAATCTAGGCCTACTGAAATTTAGTTATAAAAGTAGCCCAATAAAAATACACTCGTTCTTTATCTACTATTTTTCATTTGTTCATGAAAAATAGTTCATCATGTGTGTATAAGTTCTTTATGCAGTCATCACTTATATTTATCGGCGACTGTAGAGTGGTATTGAATAAATAAAACTTTAGGTACTATCGAGAAAATGCTTTACAAACAGAATACAAATAACAAATACATTTGTTACTTGATAAAACGGCTAGGTCATTTTAATTTTAAATAGTCTAAATGGGGATGATTATTCAGAAACGCTTTTATTCCGCGACAGTTGGTAAAGTCATGCCGGTTTCACGTTTCACGTAATTATTAAAAAGCTACTTATACATTGTACATAATGTGACAATGGTTTGTATAATGGTTGTTACAATATAAATGGGTGTATTTAGTTATTAAAAACATAACCCTAAAAAAACGAATTAGGTGACATACTAATAACAACAATTAAAAATATGGACAATGGAACAGATTATACGCAAAATTAAAATAAAAACAATACAAATATAAAGAGTTGTAATTATCTTAGATCGAATTCCTAAATATTTGACACATCACATTAAATGACTTAATTAATTATCCTGGAATATTTAAGCAAAAACCGACACTATTTGAAAAACCTAAGAATGAATCCAAAATAAAGGATGTGTTTGAATACGTCTATATTCGAAAAGCTCTCTTCCTTCGAGGAGTGCATAAACTGTCAGAGTTGTGTCATGTAACAGTAATTGCAAACTCCTGTCTCTCGACCTCTGTTTCTCTAAACGTCTTTAGAATCTTCACAAATTAAACATCTGTGTTGCGAACCATCAGATAGTGTACTATATGACGATGTTACGATAACAACACCATTGTAGTTTAAACGATTTACAAAATATGATAAATGTGTGCCTGTGCCTATAAAGCAATTATTGTGCATTTGGATTCAACACATTTTTTTTGGTAGGTCACCCATATGTGGGAGGCCGTCTGGGTAGGTACCACCGCAATGTCTTTTTCTCCCGCCAAACAGCAGTGTAAATGCACTGTTGTGTACCGGTTTGAAGGACATTGTAGCCATAGTAAGTACTCGATATAATGAGACTTAACAATCAATGTCTCAAGATGGCGAATGCAAGTAGATAGCCAAGCATTGCTTTGTAATTCATGGTGTCAGAAAAGAGACTTCTCAACATCAGGTGCATTTACTATCCTTTGCCAGGTTACATACATATAATACCAAAATATAAATTGTTGTAAATGAAAGGCATTTTTGGTACTCTTGAAAGGGCTACTGCCAGGCTAACAGCGGGCTGTAAAATTATAAGCTAAATTATTCCGCAACATGGCGAAAGTTATGGCGCACCGATCCCATTTAAGAGTGGGATAAGGGCAGGCAGGAAAACAAGACCATGACGCTTAAGTGTACCGTGTTTTAATATTGGAAATACAAACTACGATATGGTAAATAGAAAAGACCGTTAACAAAACAAAATTTATGCTGTATTTATTAATTATGAATTCATACACGTTCGTGAATATAAAGGGTGGAATGTATTTATGACATTATTTACGTAAATAGGTTGGCTATTGTTGGCTTAAATTATTCTCTTCCACATCCCCTACTTTTATAATTACTGCAAACATTGAGGTGGTTCCCTTCATTACCATGAAGGATATCTAAAGCATCATTGAATGTCTATTGTTTGTATTTTGTTATAATTGCTAGTTCTAAATAAAACAGCTATATTGTGTGATTTTGGTAATATTGATCCTCAGAATTGGCTTTAGAATCGCTAGGCAGTTGCATTGCCTCTCCATGATATTGTTCGCAGAAAATAATTATAAATTACATGATATAACTTCATATAAGTACGTTGCATTGTTGGGCAAGGGTCTCCTTTGCGATTGTGAGAGGTTGGACCTTATTTCTATTAAAATAGCCATACATACCTTTGATTTTTTATCAAGAATTTTTATGCATGCAAATCTCTTCAACAATCTTTTTCGCCATTAAAGTGACCGATAGTTAACTGCTACTCACGTGCAAACGATTCAATTTACGAAGGCGGCTCTGTAGTATTTTAGAACGAATGTAATTCTGGGTACGAATGACGTATGAAGAACAATAATCATACGTCAATCTGATGTGTGCACAAGTGACGAGTAACTGCACGAATCAAAAGGCTTGGTATAAGAAGAAGTTTGATGTTGATGTATTGTTTAAGTTGTAGGGGGCAAACGAGCATACGGTTCACCTGATGGTAAGTGGTCACCACCGCCCATGAACATCTGCAACACCATAGATGCGTTGCCGGCCTTTAAGGTGGAAACACGTTCTTTTTTTAGGTCGCCAGGTCGTATCTTACGTTAATTGAGAATGTATGTAAACAGTGTATAAAGGTGCGTTGACACTTGCAGCGCGACCGGCGCGGTGGGCGGGCGCGGCGTGGGCGGCAGCAGCGCGATGCATACGTCCAGGCACTCCGTCACCTCGTCCTCGGGCGTCCTTATGGTCGGCCCCAACTTCAGGGTCGGCAAGAAGATCGGTTGCGGCAACTTTGGTGAACTCAGGCTGGGTAAGTTCCTCGATAAAACCTCTTTTGTACACCTGATCCTTTTTGCATGAGATACTATTTGTAAAGGTCCCCCTCTGATACCCTGGGCAGGCCGGAACTCGAGTGAAACCCTCCCATTCGCAAGGCTCACTCGTGACCGGGCTGCGTCCCTAGCGGTAACTGATTATCATGTTGTTTTGACGGAATTTTATTCGCCACATTTTATTTACCTATAGATACTGCATGTAGGACACTACAATTTACCTTTTAGTCTGATTAGTTGAAACGTGAAACCTTTTTACAGATTACTTTAATTCTAATGTTTAGTCTAAAATCACACCACATTCTTGAAACTGTTAGCGTATTAGGTTCCCTATTTTCATTACACAATATTATGTTTAACCACATTGCTGGATACAATTTATTTATGCCCTCAGTAAACGTTACGTATATGATGGCTAATTCTATTAAGCTGTTTGCATAGGGGAAAATCCTAAGAGCTACGCGTAGGCTTGTGTGCGACGGAGTTAGGTCGCAAACTTATGGCGTGTGTAATCCGTTTGTAACATTCACACAAGTGCAAGCAAGCCTTTTTTGCCCGACTTCGCTTTTATACGGAACGTGCTGACTTTCAAAAGAACTTTCTCATCGTACTTTATACACACCAGATCAAGATCAAGTGGCGTTGAAAAAGCAATTTAAACATGATTTTTTGCATTCAAGAGCGTGTTTGATGTGGCCTTATAATTAATTTGGTGTTTTCCTTCCGTTATCACTTGGACATAGATTAAATTCGATAATCTTCCTTCGCAACGTGCGCGTTTGTTTCTTCCTTAGTCATTGAACTTTAGAGACGCAATGGCGTATTCGCCAATAACAAACCGTTTGAACAACCTTGCGGCGCCCATTCTGAAATATTCGTAGATAATAATAACCAGTCAAGTGTGGGCAATGCGAGCCAGGATCCGTACCATTAACACACTCGTCAGATTTCCCAAATCGACGTAATGTAAACACGATTATTATTCTATGTGCACGCATACTCATTCTTTTTGTAATTTGTTATAGTTACTTTTGTGAAAAGTTTTTCTTTTGATTTATGTAGAAACTTTGCATCTGTGTTTCAAAGTTCCTTTGTATTTCCGTTTCCATAGAAAAAAGTACAAGTGGTTTCATAATATACAAACGTTTCTGACTTCTGTAGTTCTAAATCGAGTTTAACGTTTGCAACAAAAGGAAATTATAAATTGTAAGTAGGTACTTAGAAATGCACTAGCAAGAGAGTTACTAATAATATAAATTACGGACATAAGAAAACATATGGTTGACTCTTATTTACGAGTGATGTGCCCACAGCTCGTTCTAATAAAATTAATAGGACCTAGTGGTGTAGTGCGTAAGTGCGTGGTAGCCTGTTGGCGTCTTCATGGCGGTCACGGGTTCAAATCCCAGGGCACACCTCTGAATTTTCGGAGTCATGTGTGTATTGATACTCAATTACCAGGCAATATAACACAATATACTTACCTACACACATCTATACTCTTTTGTATCTAATATTGTCATCTGATTGACTCAGAACTAGTGCGGCTTACGCAAACCTGTTTGCTGGAAATCGGACAATGCTTATCGCTTACGAAGTAATTTATTTTTGTAAATTAAATCAACGCATAGGCGTAAGCAGATAAACCATTCTCAATAAATCAATCTTCTTGGAAATCTATAGCATATACTTTAGTACTACACAAATTTTAAATTACAATAAAAAATAGTGTTTTACCAATGAAACACTTTTTAAGAGCAGTGTTTTGATGTTCGATGTCCATCGGATTCGCTGTAATCCACTAAAATTGGGTTTTTAGTAATCGATAAAAATCTAATTATAATTTGTATTTCTCCGAATCCCTCACACGCAAATCATACGAGAGGGAAGGAAATTCGTCTTCGCCGACGTTTAGTGTACTCATTCGAATCGAGTATCGGAATCGAGTTTGGTTCCCGGGGGATAGCACGCGATATAATATGTATTTGATGTTTGTTATTCATTCTTGTGAGTGCCAAGGCGAATTTAATGAAACGTGGGTAAAAGGAATCACCGTTGACCCGGCGTTTGTATGACTGGATTGTCATCAAGGCTTTAATTATTGTTGTGTCGTACCTCATAATTATCCGATAACTTTCGATTTTCATAGAACTTTTACTTATCAAGCTGAATAAAAACTAATACTACATACATAAACTCACGCCTTTATCCCCGAAGGGGTAGGCAGAGGCGCCACCAGGACACCCACATTTCGCCTTGTATGTTCCGTCCCATGATGTGATAGGGGGCGAGCCTATCGCCATATCGGGCACAAATTCCTGACTCCGGGCTGATAATGGATAGAAAAATCCAATATTACTTTGCCCGACCTGGGACTCGAACCCGAGACCTCAGCTTTGTAACCGTACCGTAATACAACTACGCCACCGAGGCAGTCTAAAACAAAACTAATACTAAATGCATTTATTTTCATCTGATATGACTATTGTCACCGTCAAGTTTTCTACTGGTTTTATAATATACGACAATGTTGACGTAAAAGGAAAATATTTATTCCATCATAATTCAACCCTTATTCTTCTCTTCAACTCAAACTACTCATGACATTAGTTTTTATAAGTGGCCATTACCAATATTTTAATTTTTGACGTCAATCAACTTCAGTGGTTTTGATTTCCATACCAAATTTCATCACTTATTTTCCCTCCTTTGTGTTATTTTTCCAAAATGCATGCCATTATTTTTTGTTTGTTGTAAGTAGCTAAAATATTAATTTCTACACGAATTACTGCAGCGGTTTCTATTTTTAATCTATACAAAATTTCATCCCTTATTTCATCCTCTTGGTGTCATTTAATGCACACCACTATTTTTCGTTAGTAATACTTGTAAGCAGCTAAAATAAAAATATACATACGAATATCTGTATCGGTTTCGATTTTTCATACAATATTACAACCCTTATTTTTACTCCTTTAGAGTTACTTCTAAGAAACAGTATGAAAACCACGCAATTGTATCGCCTTCTGTGTGTCGATGAGAGATACTTATCTCTCGTTGGTGGATAATCTGTCCGAACTACACTGTACATAGTATGCTGCATGAAGCGCGTCGTTGTCACTTTGTCGTAGCCGTATGAAAACAAGTTTGGGCCTTTGAAACTATCCCTGCTCGGCTTAAAATAAAGCAATATTCTCTGTAAAAGAAGTAATATGCAGATGCTGTCGACTTGCTCTGGTATTGCATTATACTCGCACGAAGTAACTTCTAGTAAGTGACCTTAATTATCTCGAAATTTATACATTTTAAATATTGCCGACATTCTGCAGGTGAACGCGGCTAACAAAAGAGAACCTAGTAATGATGTATTTATGAGTCATACTCTTGCTGACGATTTTTAGAACAGTTCATTGAAACTTATAGGCGGCGTTCACAGTGGCGGCAATAATGTCTCTTCGCATTACAACATTATCATGAAATTGTCGAAACACATTTGTTTTTAAATACGATTTAGATGCGTGCACCTTATTGTGTTGGTGATAAGGTTTCATTTGGCACACGTGCTGTGTCGGACATTATATGGCTGCGTGTGGATGAGAATTGGATTCAACCTCGCGTCACTGGAAATAACATTGCGGACACGTGCGTGAGGTGATTAAGCTTGTACATACATTACTTTCTGATCCTCCACGTATTCGAAAAATTCTTTTATTCACATTCGTAATACAACATCCAATCGGCGTTAAGCGATCGAATGCCTAATATTGTTGTGATGGTAATAGATAGTTATCTATATTCTTAGTTGATATTCCTACGTTATTCTCGTCATTTAGCATCCTTAAACCCAAAATCCCGGAGGCTAGTTCCAGGTTGGCGCTAGGTCATTAAGGCGACGCATTTGAGGCCGCTCGTAAAGCCTTCGCCTTTACGCTGTGAGGTTAAGACATCAGTTGCGACGTAATTGTACAGTTCCCTTGTAATGCGGGCCTTTGCTCAATCGTCTTTTCTGGATATTAC
The DNA here is from genome assembly GCA_949752805.1 of Deilephila elpenor. Taxonomy (NCBI): domain Eukaryota; kingdom Metazoa; phylum Arthropoda; class Insecta; order Lepidoptera; family Sphingidae; genus Deilephila; species Deilephila elpenor. The sequence goes on from OX457111.1 coordinate 4,967,462, forward strand.
ATATGTATACGCTATTAACTCCAGTACGTTTGCTACCAATCAATCAAACTTAAAAATCAAATTTCACGGCGTCACGTTAAAATTTAAAAACGAATATTTCATATTACCCAACCAAGAAAATATTGTATCCTGTATCAAAGTAAATAATTTAATATTGTTTGATGTACCAACTGTTTACGAAAGACCCGGATTTAGTTTCAATTAATGTGGGTTGTCATGTCTTCACCGCTCTGTATAACTTTCGTTTTATAATAATACATTTTGTTACAAATAATAAATCAAACACATAATTCTAGTCAACCTTATATAGCTAAACAGTGTTTTAAATCGATGGAAATTCCGAATGACATAGGCAGCGTTTCATATTAGTATATCGATAGGTGCATCAGTCCATTCAGATGAGCAAAATCGCAAAATGATTTTATTCAGAAACTGGTGAAGCGCTTGGACTATAAATAAAGGAGTCATTAAAACGGCCTCTCTGGTCTTTGTAATTGACTGCGTGGGTTCTTTAATTGCTTACCCTTTGGATGTTTCCCGTAATGAGTGTTACGATAGTAGTGATTAGTTCTCATACCTCCTTCCACGTCATTAGCTAACACATCAATGCACAAATGTATACTTTTAAATGGAGATTTCTTGTTATAACAACTAATTAATTGATCTTTCTTTTAATTAATTCATCTTTAATGCAGATGTAATTCCCAGATTGTATTATCGTTTAGAAATCTCCATAACTGTTTGAAACGGTTCTTATTGGCTGAGCTTAGTTACGCCATTAACAGAGTATTACTGATAATTTAACTTTTATTTTGTTAGTAATGTTTTCTAATATTGGTATCTGAATAAGGGAAGGAAAATAGACTAAAATTAAATGCGCCGTGAATGTTATGTACTTTATAAATAGAACACACGGCTTAGTAAAACGCAATTAAATTATGACATTGCGTTTGAATCCGATATCGGAAAATACGTTTGGTAGTCTGAATTGAATCTTGTCAGTCCCTTGAAAGATATCACTAACTGCCATTTGGCAAGCCCTGCAGTCGTTACCCCGCGACGGGCAGCCTATGGATAGAGAAGAACTTCGATAGGTATTGGGTACGCACGAATGTAAACATGCGAATGTATAGAAACAACAATGTTGAATGGGTTTGTAAAAGTTTTCGCATTAGAAAAACATTGCCATCCGTAATTATATGACTGTAAGAAGGAAAACATCACGTGATAATAAATGTGAGCGTAATTCGTGACCGAAATGACAACGAAAAGTGGGTGATCACAGTCAAGGTTCGCGGCTAATACACTCTTTTAGAATAAACTCGGCGCGCATAAAAACGTCTGAAAGAATTCTTCGGGGGCTTTCACTGCTGTATACTCAGTTGTCTATAGCTGGTAATTTATCGCAACAGTATCTCTTTCGATTCGCACTATCGCTTAGATTCTAATGGGATTATTTAGGCTTTCTACGCCTAGAATAGAGTTCTAGTTATTTTAAGACCTAAAATAGTCGACCCACACAAAAAGCCCGTATAAAAATTGAAAATTATTCCACGAATGAAAACGAAGTTAAGATGTAATTAATTGAACATTATAGGATTTCCATTTTTGTTTTTTAATATTCCGCATCGCCATTTCTGAATGGTCGGAAATTCCGATTTAAAAATATAAACACTACAAGAGTGTTTGTCTGATTTAGTGTTTAAATGTTTGGATGCAGTGAAAACTCGAGACGATAACATTGTCGAAACGTCAGCAACACGGCAATTTACGTTTCACAATTGCACAGTAAAAGTAAAATACAAAACTAAACTCGGACACTCGCCTTACTAATTCATTCATACGTATTGTAATACCGCCGCGCATGTGAACGCGTGACCGAACCACTGTTCTACTTTATTTACCTGCTGTACCGCGATAACTTATTGATTGTGCAGATCTAATTCTTTGTAGATACGGCTAGATGACGATCTTTATTGTGATTGATAACGGTTCTGATATATCGGGCGCATTGCAGATTGTGACATAGCGCTTTACCTCGTCACTTGAATATTCACCCGCCTCAGACGATAAAAACCTTTATCTGTAATTAATCATATTTCGTCAGGCTTTTTACTGTTACTACCAGTTATACCCATACATCCGGAGTAGATTATGAACGTTAATTTATAATGAAATAAATCATAGTTTGTGTCAAAGGACAAAGATGCCGATAAAAATTCTTGTTCACTACGTATTTCTCACACACTTTCTCGTCTGATGTCAAAACAACTTTCTGCGTTTTGTGTTGATAGTAATTTCTCATAGTCCGTATTTAGGTTCGATATCCTACAGTTATCTCCGTGGTGTTCATCTAAAACAAGTAACACATGCATGCTTTCTGAATTTTACATTGTTACCTCAGCTATCTATCGGAGGCATCGAAGTTTTGCCACGTTTTGTTTTCCCAGGCTAGATAGGGCTCGATACGGCCTGTCGGGAATGATTTACGCAACTTTAAGAAATTGTTTCAATGACGTGCAAATTTTCTCACCACCTTTTCGATACAATACGAAAGACACAATACCCAGCGCCCTGAGTCGTGTTTCAGAATTAGGCCGACCTCTTACAAAAAAGCCTTGTGCCGTTGCATTATGTATTGGATGAGGTCAAAGTCGCTACCGCGACCGCAAGAATTCTAAATCTTGAAGTGAGTCATAATTAATTTCTTTAGCGTTATAAACAGGACATTGACACAAACAAGTTGTTAATAGGAAAATACATATTATGGGATTAATTAAACCACGGTTTAGGTAACAATATTCACGATGTGAAGTATTTACGAAAATATGATAAATATGTGTTTTTATGTAAAATATCTTGTTACAGGAAAAAATCTCTACAACAATGAACATGTAGCGATAAAGATGGAGCCGATGAAATCGAAGGCTCCACAATTGCATCTAGAATACCGATTTTACAAGTTACTAGGAACGCACGGTAAGTTTCCCTTATTATGAGATTACACGTAATTCAGACGATGAATCAGACTTATATGAAGCAAATACAATCACCTACATCTACGCGTCTGATAGTGGTTGATCCGTAGAAATTAAATATATATCTGATATCGGCAATCGGTGTTATTCGGCAATCATTAATTTAGTATTTTATACAAGGAATGCATAGCCAATTTGCTTAACAAATCCGCCTAGTAATGGCTAAAATGGTAAAGACTGTCAAATTGATATCAAAGTCAATTGATATCAACGATAGAAATTCTATCGTTCTAGATTTTACTAAATAGCATTCTCTACATTTTCTAGATATTAAATATTATCTAAGTAGAGCATGTAATATAAAATTAAAGAAGAAGTCATGTACATTGGCTAGACAACATTGGTAAAAGAGTAACGAGGTATCCTCCGATGACCGGATTACACACATTGCCGGTAATGTCTACAAAAATCCATCAATGAGTCACCCAGCAAAAGATCGGGCTGTCAGCGTCGCCTTTCCCTAATACGAACACGATAATGACTTTTTAAAAACTGATCAGGCTAAAGTTAGCTGAATCATGCTTGAAACGAGGTGTTACGGATATTGTGAGTACCGTACGCGACCTTAGGTTTATGAGTTGTGAATGATCAAATTAAACGTATGCATGATGCCGTGGTGTGTGGCCAAGGTTTCTGCTAATTTGATTGGACACCCTCGGTTATGTAATGAACTGAGAAACATTGTGTTGTTTTGTTTTGGAGCTACATACACACGTGAGGAATCTCGAATAAAACTAATGCGTGATTTATGTTTCCGAATTGCCAGTTTATAAATATTTTTTTGTCTGCGTATTTCTGTTTCTTCTTCAGTAGGTATACCTAAATGTTTGAAAATTAACTATTCAAGTTATGAATATACATTTCAAACTAATTAAATAATATATAAGTATCTAGATACATCATACTCGTCCTCCTAGCGATAAATCACAGATATGATAATATGGGATTCCAAGAAACGTGTCACGCACTCGATATTGAAGAAATAACGTAAATATTAAAGTGCTCACAAAATCTAGCAATAAATTCCATACAAATCTGTCGACCACATCTGTCGGCGTATGATTTCATTCCTAATTATTAATGCTCGTAATGTCTGGACAATTTGATTTATTTTTAAAGTGTTCGGTTAAAAGTTTCATGCAAGAGTTATTATCGTATTCGTAATGGATTCGGGCGGGAACTATCTTCCGTTCATATTTCTTTGTATGCATATATCTATAGTTAATGTTGAAGATTTATTCTTCACTATTTCAAAGGAATCGCCGAGTGTCACTTTATTTTACGTGTGTGGAATTTTGACTTTGACATCAGTATTTAAATGTCTATTTAACTGGCGATGTGGAGCATAAATGTTTAATATTTTATAATACCCGCCTCTTAAATAGGAACTTTGCAGTATCGATTAACGGCCTTATTCATAGACAGTTTTAAAACTTAATTGAGTTATCGAGTGTATTGTCTCTTTCAAACAACTTTTGAATTCAGTTTGAGCGAAGAAGACAAAACATTCGATAACTAAAATAAAAACTGATTATAAATAAAAACAGTTTATTTTCAAAGTGTTAGGTAGTTATTTATGGGTCAGATACTGACTTGAAAGTTTCCTTAGAGGGCATACCAAAAGTGTACTACTTGGGAACATGTGGCGGCCGATACAACGCCATGGTCATGGAGTTGTTAGGGCCCTCGCTTGAAGACCTCTTCGTGCATTGCGGACGCAGGTTCAGACTCAAGACCGTTCTTATGATTGCCATGCAGCTCGTAAGTGCATGCAAATCATTTATTAGGACTCGTGTTTATAGAGCTATGATACGCGATGCGATATTTTGTTACTACTAATTGATATCTTGCTACATAGAATATCGCAGCGCGGAGCTCTATACGCGCGGGCCCTAACTCCGGTAGCTAGGTCGTCTCATTGACACAACACCGTAACCGATATTCAAAGCTGAATCGTTTTCACGAGGGTTCGCACTACGTGGTCATGGCCGTTGTCTAGGTCCGCTTTAAAGCATTCCTTTTTTTATTGTTATTTTGTACGGAGCAATGCTCTCGCGTTTCGCTCCCTTTATCGGCTACAGTGTTGTGTCGTACAGGTGCGAGCGAGAGCAATGTTTCGAGATGTGAGTACTAAATAGTGTTGTTTTGTTTCGCCCCCTCCCTACCATTGTCCCGTGCCTCCTGCAGCGCCGTCGACCGCGGAGGGTATACCCGAGGTGTACTATTTCGGCCCATGCGGTAAATACAATGCGTTAGTGATGGAACTGCTGGGACCTTCGTTGGAGGATTTGTTCGATCTGTGCGGACGTCGGTTCTCTCTAAAGACTGTGTTAATGATCGCTATGCAGTTGGTGAGTATTATTTGTAAATAAATGATACGAAAATATGAAAGCAAGATTAAATCTAACGATGTGGTCAACAAGGTAAATTTTGAATTGGTTCTCCGGGACACTAATAGTGGGATATAGGAGTATTGCAGAATAGTTCCACAGAAAAAAATATTTGTCCTAATAAGAGCTAAAGCAGATGTATCTAAAGGAGAAGAAAAGACAATAACCTTTGAATATAACCAAAAATGTTGAGACATTAAAACAGACATCAATGTAAAAGCCGTAATTTATATAAATTCTTTAAGTTCTATCGAAACCGACCGTGAACCTTGATACACCGTTTTACACCGAAATTCAATCTCGATAGTCGATATGGGCATACGATTAAATTGCGCTCGAAGCCGAGGTCGAAATTTAGTGCACGCCTTAAACCTTATCACGCAACCGGCCGCCATGCCATGGAGAAACGTGTTGATGAACAATAATTTCCACGATTGACACCGGCTGCCCGCCATATGGCAACCCTTGCAGCCTTGGCGAATGTTACAAAACCCCCGGCGATTATTATGCTAATGCGTTATTACCATAGTTTTCGTGTTGTGTGAACTTGTGTTGCTATGAACACTTTTTTGTTTCTTTGAGGTTGCCGGTACCAACGGCCCAAAAGTGTGGAGTAGTCGCTAAATTATTTATTTAAAGAAATCACCAGTTTTTATGTTAGCGCTCCGGTTTTTACTGCCCATATCCGGTTTACTGTCATGTGAATGTTACTCTGCATAGATGTGTTGTCAACATGTTTACATTTGAGACGAATTGCAGCGTCGCGTCGCATCATTTATGACGTGCACGTGACGTCATAGTTATTGACACCAACATTCATAATAATAGTCAAGTCTTCACAAATTATTTCCGTCTGTTGAATGTACTTAATAGAAAATTAGCAGAAAAGATCTAATTTCGTCTTATTCTTCTCCTTTATGACAAACATGCAGATTTATTTTTACACTGGCTAAGTCGTGACTGCGCTACAACTGATGGTAATTCGTGTTCAAATAGCGTGTACTTACGACAAATTATTATCTAGCGCCGGTAGACAAAAATATACCCATCAGACCGAACTGTCAACTACTAACACCCAAAATTAATAAGCAATCCCAATCCCTATCTAAGGATCGATCCGGAAAATAGACCAATCAGAACACATCAAATGTGAGCGTGTCGGCAATACCTTGAGCCCATTGGTTTATTTTCACGATCGATCTTTAGATAGAAACGAAGATCGTTTATTAATCATGGCCATAAATCTACTTTCTAAATCAGTATAATCTGCATGCTTAAACGATTAAATTGGGATCTCCTAAAGCGATAGTTATAAATAAAATGGCGCGTAAACGACAATGAAACCATAAACAAGTTGATTTAATTATATGACTCTTGTCTATCGGCGGTGATGTGTGATTGACACGTCTAATCCCCCAGGTTTAACCTGTGATCACGTGTTGAGAGCCGACGTATGTTTTCAGTTACATCGCATCGAGTACGTACACACGAGACATCTCATATACCGAGATGTGAAACCAGAGAATTTTTTAATAGGTAGAACTGCAACTAAAAGGGAAAAAATCATTCACATCATTGGTGAGTATATTTCTTTGATATTTGAAGGACTACGTTCAACTGAGCTTGGCTGAACAATGGCGATAGTTAAAAAAAAACATTGCATAGTTAGATATAAGATAAGTTCTAAGTAAGAAACAGCAAATTCGATTCTTGCAACAGATTTTTCGATCATCCGCAAATATTCGTTTTGTTTTGGGAATTGTTCTGACTTATATACATAATCGTATGTTGCAGTTTGGTACCTTTTTAATTTTTTGTTAAAATCAACAAAATTTACACTAACTTAAATTGATTAACTTTGCAAGATAGCACATGTGACAAAGTATAGCATGACTTATTTGTATGTTAAATATCACCTCTTATCTTACTGTTAACAATTCTTGTTATATCCATTACTAGATTTACTTATATCTTAAAGTAGAAATAAAATTACTGTTTACAGCGGCAAATACCATTTGCACTGTAGCGCCTTGGGCTTCTGACTAATTATAAAACACGGCAGAATGAGGTTTACCACAGGTGCAGAATGAATGCCGGCAAAAATATAACTCGCTAGTAATTGGATATAAATCCCAATGCATACGACCGTTTGTATAGATCAGCTGGTATAGAGTATTGAAAATAGGTGTTGAATATTTCTATAAGGTGAGCTTAGTTCGTGCTCCGTGAAGTAAGCTCTTAAGTAAGGATGAAGGCTGCACGAGAGAATTAGTTTTACAAGGGAAAATGGAAATTTATAGCGATGAAAGAGAAAGGAATTTTGACGCCTAAAAAAGGAATCCGTGGATTGTGTTGTGTTATCAGTGACAGTGATTTAGTAAATTAAAAAGATAATATTGAGTATAATGTTGTACCACGACAAACTTACGTATTGTACTCATCTGCTTTGCCCCAATATGGGAGATAGGCTTATAGAAGGAAAATATGGTGATTGACGACGAAATGATGAAATATCATTATATTTGGTTAAAAATATCCAATTTACAGAAAACCCATAAGTTATATATTGTATATACGAGTATCATAGCGAACACGTTTGCATAAAGTAAATTAAATTGCACAATAACTCAACCGAAGCGAGCTAATTAACAACTATTTGCCAACAATAATTGAATTTTAATTACACGAAAGCAATTACTACCGTTTAAGAAAACTTTCGGACACGTTATTGTAATGTCGAGTATTAGGCAATTTAATTAGTATAGTGCAGTTTCTCCGAATAATTCTCGATTCAATGGCCTAGTGGCAGAGTATATAATCTGTAATCTGTAAGTCCCTGGGTTCGATTCCCAGGAAGGGTAGTATTTTTTGAATGTCTTGATCCCAAAATATATTTTGCTAAGAATTGATTATATACAGAAAGTTGTTTCGTCGAGTAGTCAAACGGTTGAAACAAATGAACCTGCAATAGACTGTATGAAATGACTGAATGGTTGCGGTCTAATTCAGAAAAATATTTGTTTATAAAATTATTTAGTAATACTCATAATACCAAGCTTTAGGGGACTAGTATAGGTTTTTACTAAAAAGGAGTACCCTAAATGGAGTACCTTAGGCAAGATTTCTCTGACGCTTAATGTCTACCATATAAACCCACACGACAAACAGTTTTACTTTCTGTGGTGCCCTTCAGGCTAAATTTTTGGCGCTGGTCGAGCGACTAACTGCGTTCTACCCTAAGGCTCGTATTGCTGATACCGACGTTATAAGTATCGTATTTATATGGATCTAAGTGTCCACCCCATCATACTCATAACCGATCATTATAATTTACACGATGCGGGAAAATCTAGCCCCGTAAATCCACCTTGATAATGTAATACATACGCCTAACACCAGTTTATCTAAATTGTAAGTCGTTTAAGTGAACTATCAACCTCCATTATGTCCAATAGAAACATGTCACAATGATTAAGTAACGAGATATAAGAATAGTGAAGTAATTCAATCTTCACTGGAACGAGGTCTGCGGTTGAAACGCGTTATTATACACGACTGTTTGTGCCTCCGTAATGTAGACAAATGTATTACAATTATTTACATTGATGATTGTGCGTTTCAGTTTTTATTTCTCGGTTGGATGAGTTTTATTGTAGTCTTCTTGTAATACGTAAACTGCGACGTTTAAACAAGCTGTGACTTATAGGCACGACGTGTGTGCGGTTATCAGACGTCTGGCGTGTGTCCATACGGCGGAAATTAATAAGCGATCTTAACTGCTATCTAAAGGTAGATCCTGAAAATAAACCAATCAAGACAAACCTAATATGGGTGTGTCGATACGTCTGTGATCTGATTGGTCAATTTTCAGGATCCATCCATAGATACGGGATCAAGATCGTTGAAAAGTTTCTGCCTATAGAAAATACGCACGAGATGTTTGGTAGATAGGTAATTGTATTAGGGCTGTATTTAACGTTATGTGAGGTAACTATAACAGTTCTTTTGGCCTTATTGGTTTTAAAAAGGCCCATGATTTTCTTCCTGTTTCATGTAGACTATTCTGAGGAATAATCCGAATTCGAATTAATTGTGTTTACGATATACAAGCCCACCCAAAGTTTGCTTATTGAATTAAGATACTACTTAAACTAGTTATTAAAATGTTTTTCCTGGGATTTGTATTTTACGCAAAAAGTCTTCTTTATTTTTTAATATTTTCTACTAGCGTTAAATTAGGGTGAGGTTAGGCGCCCGCCCTGGGCGACAGGAATGAAGGGTTGAAAAGACCTATTTGTTTTTTTATGTGTTTTGCATGATTTGATGGCAGATTAGGGTGCCCTAGCAATTTCGCCCAGGGCATCGGTAGTGCTAAAACCGAACATTATATTTTACACCATATTTTCCGTGTTAAATGTGTTTGTATTATAGAGTCTAGTTACCTTGTAACCCGTGGGTATTAAACAATATGACGAAATTCTTTCCTGGTTTTATGAATGATTATTAGTTTTTATTGTGACGAACGACACGTTTCACCTTATCACGCATTATGTTTATTTAAAAGTGAGATAATATTTGGCATGTGTAAAACATTACGCACGAGATTGTCGAGATAACATATGTTACGAATGCATGAAATTCACTTGCCATATCAGGGCTATGGCATTTCGTTACGTTACAAGTATTCGTGGCTGAAAGACGATGCTTCCTCAATACCCGAACCAAAATAAATATTTGCGGATAACTTTATTTATTTTTTTAAATATATTTTTTATAATTTAATTATTAGCCCTAGGTTAATTATTTTTGTATTAATTATTTACGGGGATAAAATGGTTTTATACATATGAAATAAGAATATGTTATACGAGTAATAAATAAGCTGAAAAAGCGACGTTCTGTACCTACAGAGTTAAGGGATTAGACCTAATTTCCAAACCGAGCCGTGGAACTAAGTAGATTGATTACATATGATTTATTATAAGTACATGTTTATTTTTAGTTTATTGATATTTTGAGTTCATTGCAAATAATGTATTAAATGTTATTTCTTTACCATGGTATTTAAACTGTGTATAAATTTGTGTTTCAGATTTTGGTTTGGCCAAAGAATACATAGATTTAGAGACAAACAAACATATCCCATATCGGGAGCACAAGTCACTCACCGGGACTGCGAGATACATGTCAATAAACACACATTTAGGAAAAGGTAATGGTTTTAAACTGCCTTCATTCGTTCTATCAGACGTTATACAAAGTTTACCTTTCTGCATAATCTGAGCATTTCAACCAATCCGCATCCTGATTTGTTGCTCATGTTTTTATTGTCATCAACAAAGCACCAAATATTTCGCTTACAACAACTTTTTGGGTTTTGTGGTGCTAGGCCGGCAATATTGCAGTTGAAGTTGGTTTCACATAACAAACTATCAATTAATCTATCAGATATATGTAAGTGATGATTGCGAATATAGTTGTTACTATTACAGTAGTCATTGATAAAGATTGTAGGATAATTATATGCGCTGATTCATGAGTCACAAGTAGTTTTATCTTGGAGAGACGTCTATCATGCAATAGATTGATGTTGGCTGGATGAATGAATCATCCACATTATTTTCTAGTATTTTGTCAATGAAATAATTAATAATGCAGCAGGCTTACAAAATATGTAATAAAAAGACATTTAAAGACCGCATAAATATAGAAAAAGACGAAATGCAACTAAGCCGATGATGCGTATGTGAAGTGCTTGTCGTCACCCATTGAATCTTGACACACGTGGCATTGAAAATCCTTTACCTGCTGAATACAGCAAGTTTAACCTGTTCCCTGAACTCTTTAAGGGGTTTAACACAATATAACAGCTGAGATCAGCGGTTACAAAGAAATCGAGCACCCTTCTGAAACCCAAATGACACCTGTTGACAGTTACACTTGTATAAAAACGTGGGAAAAGATTCATACTGACGATTCGGGTTACTCTCTATTCAGAAGAGCGGTTGTAGGCAATATAATTGGATATACTGGGACAGCAGAACGACTTTAAAAAAAGCGATTTCAAGCTCGATCCTCTCACTGAGGTAACTATGTGTGGTCCTCAAGGCGATATTAGTATTAGGAAAATATATCTTTATCATTTCTCAGAATCTTCTCTAATTTGGACAGTACGAATTTTCAATGATTCCTGATCACCATTATTCCACATATTATGTTTATATCTAACGCCGTATCCCAATGTTGTGATTGAAACTATTCCTATAATAATGATTCTTGTATTGATTTCAGAACAATCAAGACGCGACGACCTAGAGGCTCTGGGTCATATGTTTATGTATTTTTTACGTGGTTCCTTACCCTGGCAGGGTTTAAAAGCTGACACACTCAAAGAAAGATACCAGAAAATTGGTGATACGAAGCGAGCGACACCGATTGAGGTACGTACAATGATTATTGTATTTAATTATTAAGCACATTTTTTTAGAGCATTGTGACCTTACCACGAACCTTGTTGTATAACCTTTATCCATAGACCTACTTATCGATCTAGTTTTATAACGCTTCAATTAGCTTAGTACAGGGTTAACATCAACTCCTAGATAACAAAAAAAAACAAGTGTCTGGGTTTTTTTCATCCTGGCATATCCTGACAGTAGTGACACCGCATTACCATATGTGTAGTTTTTTTATGTCGGTGAAAATAAGTGATAATAATATACATCGACACATTTATATTCCCCTAATTGTATCCCAACAGGATGAACCCAAAACGCAACCCTTTTTAGCTGTCATTATGTCGGTTTCTTAACCATTTCTGTACGTGTGTCGTAATTCTTACATTGTCATAATATCTTCCCTGATCAATACTGCTCCACTGACTTCTCCCGGAGCTGGTGAATACGTGCCTAGTTCGTAGTTAGTAAACAAAATAATATGTTGTTGATGTGGACGTCATTTTTTTTATTGCTATGAATGGCAACACAAGCATGCCATTCGCCTGATGTAAGCGATATGACTGTTCATGGACAGTAGCAAAACCAAACAACACCATGAATTACAGACCAACGCGTAACATTCTACTGCGCTCGCATTCCTAAGACATAACTTAAGTCTCATTATGTCCAGTAGTTACGCTGGCTACAATGTCCTTCAAATCGGAACACAACAGTGCACTTACATTGTTGTTTGGCGGGAGAAAGAGACAGTGCGGTGGTACCGACCCAGGCGGCCTCGTACACATGAGAGACCTACCACCATTGTACCTCCCATCAGTAAGAGCTTGTGCGCGTGCGTGCAGGTGCTGTGCGAGGGGCACCCCGAGGAGCTGGCGACGTACCTGCGCTACGTGCGCCGCCTCGACTTCTTCGAGACGCCCGACTACGACCAGCTGCGGCGCATGTTCCGCGACCTGTTCGACCGCCGCGGGTACGTCGACGACGGAGAGTTCGACTGGACCGGCAAGACTATGGTAAATAACTCCATCGCATGACACACACATACACACATATACACAAACTACACGCATACGAACGCACACTTGCGCAAACTATACGTATACGTACGCAACACCCCTTTCCTCTTCTCATCCTTTTTCTTTCTCAAAAACTATGGCATGACATACACTTACACATACACAAACTACACGTATACTCACGCAACACCCCTTTCCTCTTCCCGTTCTATTTCCTACCCGCTCTCCTCCCGTCTTGATGGGCCACACATCCATAATCCAAGCGCTGTGGATGTTCATGAGCGGCAGTGATCACTTACCATCAGGTGACCTGTTTGCTCGTTTGACGGACTATTGCAATAAAAAAACACATGTACGCACGCACACGTACTTACAAACTACACTATAAGTACACACACACTACACGTATACAAACGCACACGCACGCACAAATACGTACGCCTGTGAACATGTACACGAACGTATGCGCACGTACACGCCCACATGTATGCACGCACACGCACTTTACACAACAGAATAACAATACTACGCTTTGCAATAACAGCCAGCTTTGTGTACGAAAACTTATATTAATATTGATAATTATATCAGGATTAGTTATTGTGAAACTTAAATAAATGCATGTTCTGTAAATAACAAATCAAACAACAGCCAATTTGACTAATATCTACTTATGTTCGAATATCATTAATATATTGTGGTTATGTGATTTATACCCGTTCCAAAGTTGGACAAAGCAAATTACATTAACTTGTGTATATTGCCACGCAATAGACGCTTAATTGCTTTCTTTAACATGTGTTTCATGAACAATTAGGTGAACCTTACTTGTCTCGTGAACCAATCGTTCTGATTTCCAATCAGCTTGCATCTGTACACTGTAAGACTTGGCTTTTCAAGTTTACGACGTTATGTATGCTGTTGCAAATATGTTTATTATTAAGTTTCACGATAAATAGGTATTTTTGTCGATTCACACATCATTAAAAGATTCAGTTACAGTTGCACAAGTGAAAGCAGTTTCGCTTAGTTTCTTGCACATTGTTTATAGACTTGTGAAATGTTTTCCTTTTACTCATTTTTATATTTAGACTCCCAAGTTGTGCTATGTTTTTACTATCGCCTCGCATATAAGTTTACGAGTTTTATTGTTTTATATTTAATAACTAGTTAAATTTTGTGTCACAAATCCCAATGTTATTAAAATATATGATGGATGTGATTTCCTAGTGGATGGATTTATAAATATTGGTTTTTATATGCAACTCACACGCATAATGCTATTTGTAGTTAAAACTTAAAACATTGTGTATACCAGAGGTTGTTTAAATCAATGAAGTTAAAGTCGATATTCACAATACTTAAATATCGACTTAAAACTGCATTTAAAGCATTTTCTGTTGAACAAAAACATGTAAAAAGTCACTCCTTATCACTTACGAGTATATGATCTATACAATACTATTATTTTACACTGAAATGAATAAGCACAGTCAATTATAGTTTTTCTAATGGAATAAGTTTGTGTTAAATTTAATGTTCTGCTCAGACCTTAACAACTATATGTTCAGTAGTTTGTTATGTATTTTTGTTTTTATTTTCATTTTGCACAGATATTTAAGCTAACGGGTAATATTAGATGGAATAAAAACGAATGCTTGGATTAGATCACTTAACATAGCTGTTAGTAGATGTTACATATTTATTCGATAAATAAAAATACAAATTTATTACCTCCTTGTTGTGTTTTTGTGTACATGTAGTTAAAATTTATTAGGGACAATATGTTTTAAAATACATAGATATAAATTAGTACATTGGTGAGGAAAAGTTACAATAATATATCTATGTGTTTTAAATATATAAGACCATAATCATTAAATATTATTCTTAAATAATAAGAATAAACTAAGGATCATGCGCTTTGTTGGAATGCTTGCACAAGGCCAAACATAAAAAAATTAGAAATACTTTGGGCATGTTTATTATTGTCCTTAAAATAATTTAATTTAACCCACTTACTACGTAGCAATACTAAAATTATCTAGTACTTTTGGGGGCTTGGTACGATTGTTTATTTGTGACCAAATTTTTGTGTCTGCAGGCAATTCTTTTAAACATAACAGCAATTATTTCAATATTCTTATTTATTTTGCTTAAAACAAAGAAATATAGAAAACTGGGTCTCAAATTAGGCAAGCTGTGTAATCAGGAACTAATTGAATCATATTGAAAGGTAACAATCGATTCGTGTTCAGTCTCAGCGTAATAACAGGTTAATTTCCCAGTTTTGTCCCGAGCGCTGTCAATTTCCTTTGCCTCTGTATGTTTCCGTTTTAGTTTTACGGCGAAAGGTGGTGTTTGTCGTATTGTTGACACAATTGATACACTTGTGTTTAATAATAATAAAACTTTATGGCGTATAAAGTTATGTTTAATGCATATAAAATTGAAACAAAAAAAAAATGGGTACATCAAAATCATTTACTTACCTCAAATTTTCTATATTTTTCCGCATTTTAAAATTTTCTAAGAAGTACGGATTTTGGCATATTTTCCATGATTCGAGTAGTTCTTCTAGAAAATAGTGTTTACACATACGTGTCATTGTAAAACGCCAGATAATTGGATATATTATTTTGTGGGTAGATGATTTAGAAGTCGCAAAGGCATTCGCGCAGTCATAAAAGCGGAACATCCAGCGTTTGATAAAATAAGCGGTTAATGTACGGTATTTATCAAATACTATGTTAACTGCATTATCATACTTGATATACATATTCAGAGAACGAAATAGCTATAGGAAATTCGACAATTGCATAAACACGTCAATATCAAAAGAACCGAACGCTCACCTTACAGAACAAAAAGGTCATTCACCCAGGGCACTACTCAGCTGTTTATCAGTTTGAAAAATTAATTTTATGATTAAAGGGGGCCATCCCTGAATATAATAACAGGGTTTTTCTTAAACACTAGTTAGTTTGAAAGTAATTTTTGGGATTTGTTACGTAGTGGTGGTTGGTTGTTGATACTGGGTTGTTGCATGCCGCATGCTTCGCTTGTGACGTCAGCCGGTGAACATGCATGTGATGAGAATATTGCGCAACGCACCGCCCTCCAATGTCATTAGAAATAAATCCGATAAGGTTAGTGACGTAGATAGAGCTGCGTTTCAACGTGTTGCAGGTATCGATAATCATATCGATTGATGTGTTGTGTAATTCAATCATTAGTATTTAGATAATTTATTATTTAGGTTTAAAATAAAGTAAATTTAAATTTCAGGTCTTGTCGTATCCCTATGCATAGTATTAATGAATTTATATTCGATTAAAATGTAAATTGCATTTTAAATATTTATCTCAATACTATTGATTGTTTTAAAATTACATATTTGTCGTAGGATATGTTTTAGAATAAAGGAGACATATTATATGTTATGTAGATGCATTAGTTCACGATAAATATCTGTTATCTTTATAATATTTTAATTTATATTTGTACATAAATAAAAGTAGCCTTACCGATATCGAGACTTTAAGGAATGTAATTATTTATTAGTATCGACATTCAATTTACTACTTTATGTGTAGATGACATACAGCTAGTTTGGTAGTGCAAAATATATTTTTGTGTATACTAACTCATATATTTTAAATTTTCCAGTCGACACCGGTAGGCTCCATACAGACTGGACATGAAATCGTCGTTTCACCGAACCGCGACAGCCACCAGCCGTTCCACAAGGTAACTAATTACATTTTCTTATAACTTTTTTACTGCTATAAAATAGTTATAGAAATAAGAATGGACAAGCGTGCTTTTGAATTCAATATCTTACGCATATTTTTATTTAATATTGCGCATATTGTAGTTTCTTCTTCTATTAGAGTTAATTGAAAATAGTTTTGTTTCTTTGGTAAAAATAGTCTAGGATACACCGCATAAGTAGCACAAAGAATACGGTAGATGTGATTTGCATACCTTACACATTTGAACCCAAACCGACGATAACAAATAGTGAAATTATTACCATTAGTTTTATATATAAATAGCGAAAAAATAAAAGTAAGCCCTAGATTATAATTAAGACAGTTTCCATTATAAAACCTTTTTGATATAACACGTTCCAGAGCACTTTGATATTTCATATTTCTTATAATTATGCCACTATATTTTATTAAAACATTTTCATTAGCCACGCAAATGTTAATTAAGCCCATACCCTCCAGTTTTGTTTTCTGACACGATGTTTTTGTCGATACAGGATGATATGTGTGATTATGTGATTGGTTTGGTTGAGGACGATGAAGCAGCGCTTATATCGGGAGAGGTTTGGAAAGCTTTGCGCGTGCGCACGAGTAGACCACATTAGTTCGCTCCTCTGCCGCTTGTATACTTTCGTTTTTGTACCTTTAACATGAGAATACCAAAGTCATTAGTAAATGTGTAGACATAATGTTCCATCTATAAATGTACCTCCATGTTCTCCTGTGTTACGAATGATGAATAAAAAATATGCACTGAATTTTTGTAATTGAATTAATTATTTAGATAAAATCTATACCTATTTTGGTGTATCAGACCCTGTGTTGTGCTTCATTCTTTCTTGCGAGAAACTTAGTAAAAACCACTGCAGACTGTAATTTACTGGACCATACAGTATAAATAATAATATGTTCATAGTGTATAACTAACAAAATGATGTAATTGTTTTTGGTAGCAAAAATGCCTCAGTGATCACAGAAAAAAATAATCACGAGAGACCCCATGTTTTATATTGATTCTTTAAAGTGTTATAGCATTTGAGAGAAAGTCCATGTATATCAGTTCCTCTCGTGCCAACTCATATTCAGCTTGTTTTGAAAGGTTGTGTGGTTTGAAATGTGCTAAGTATTAAACTGAATCGATTAAAAACCAAATCGATAAAATAATGTACCCTTTAAATTATCGAATTTCAAACAATCTATTACCGACTTTAATCCTACTATAACTGTTTAAACTGCTATTCCCGACAGTGTAGTTTTTGTATATTCGATAGGCCTTATTCGTAGATAGTTTAAACACCTATTTTAGTTATCAAATGTTTTGTCTGCTTCGCTCAAACTAAATTCAAAAGTCGTTCGAAAGGAACAAAACATTCGATAGCTAAAATAGGTTCTAAAACTGTCTATGAATATGGCCGCATGTGTTTAAAGCTACCCCAATTGTCTATAAACCCATGTATTTAGTGTGTGTACACTGTACAGTTGTATAGAAGTGTGCTGTCCTCAGCGTGGCACGTTACAGATGGCGGCGCTGGCGGCTAAAGAGTTCGGTACAGGCGGTACGGCCAATACGGGCAACTGGCCACACAGCGGGAAGGCCACGCCCCTCACTACTGGACACCTCACGCCCGCAGATAGACACGGATCAGTACAGGTATAACATACTGCGATATATCGATATTTCATATAATGGTGCTTCGATTTTATCGATAACGGTTTTCGGTTTTCTCGATATTTGTGTTAAGATACGTGAATAAACGACACGAGACTTTGTGCTAAAAAATGTGCGTTACATTTGATCGTATACATAATGTTTTGAATGGTCATTTTTACACAACTTTCGCTAAGCATAGGCTAGTGAAAGGGCACCCGTTGAAATAGACTTGTTCGGTTATAATTTTTATTTTCGATTTAACATACACAACGACGGCTTTCTGCAAACAACATTAAGGCACAAACGATACAAATAGCGTATTAATTTTAGATATTTTTCCACCTTTCTTGACGTTGTTTGATTGAATTGAAAAAAAAAGTGCATGCTTTTTGGTGACCCTATCGTACCACTGTTTATTTGTCACTTTATTTATTGCGACATTATTTTTGTATTGTCAATTATTGTGAATGTATATTGGTGTATTTATTTTTTAGCTATTGAAGAATAAACATTTTCGGTATGTGAAATTTCCCGGATCGGTTTCAACGGTCAGTTTTGAACATTTTGCGGCAATCCTTGTGTGAATGTCTGCATGAAGCTTTAAATTGTTGTGCTATACAATTTCGAGAGTAACAGACGAGCGCCTTATGTCCAACCGACAATCACTAATCATAAATAGACTAAATTCTTCTCCTCGTATATTTTACTATCATATTAATATTAAAAATTGTCCTTAACATGGGCACTATTATCATAATATGATGATGCAAAAAAGAAAGCGATGTGAATTTTAAGGAAACTGACAAATCTCTTTTCTAGTATTTTATTTTGTATTATAATGATTATTATCTAAGTCTTAAATTTTTTGCTTGTTAGTCAAGTTGTTTAATTAATTTCATTTGAAAAAAATCCAAGTAGATTGTAGGTCGGACTGGCGCAACGGTCTGTTTCAAAGCTTACAAACAAAGCACTGCCAATATTCATTCATAAAAAACACTGTTAAGCTTATTTCTAGGACGCTATCGAATTGTGTTTATTTCAATTAATGCCACAAAACGCTTCTTAGCATACGCTCTAATTATTTTCTTAATTTTCACAAAGTGTAAAAATGCTTGCAACTTAACTGCTAACTACAAATTATTTTAAACTAATCGCAACATATTTGGTTTCCTATTTTTAAGTTGAATTTAACTATCAATATCACAGACACATTGCGTTGATTCATTCGGTGAGAAACAATAATCATTCATTTTAAAGTAGGCAATTGGTGTACAAAGTATCTGAGTGGTCGTACGTTTAGATTATTACCATGTCGAGTCTCTAGATTTAGTCTCAGTGTCGAATGTCGATTCACTTTCGGATGTGGCTGATTTCTTTTATAACGCATTCTAATATCCTATTTATACTTACTTTTACTAGCGAATTGTGTCACATCCGCCATATCCGATAAAGGTAGGGGCCTCTATCGATATGACTTATCGATAATCGTCAACCTTCCCGCGTACTCAACATATCGATATTTTCAACAGGTGGTGAGTTCAACGAACGGAGAGTTGGGCGCGGACGACCCCACGGCTGGGCACAGCAACACGCCCATCACGCAGCCACACCACGAGGTCGATGTGGTCGACGACACCAAGTCAGTGTTCCAACTGTATGGCCACCTTTTTATTTTTTAATATTTTTATTTTTAAGCCGCTTGGGTGTGGGGTGCTTCGTTTAACATTTTCATAGTCATTACTCGTTACATTTAATAAATCAATCAGTTTAATGATATTTCATTTGAATTCATCATCATAGTTGTCATATTTTAATACATTATATCAGAGGTATCACTTTTGAATTTCATTTTTAATATAAATACTTGCTATTCAATTCATTTAACAATGTCAGGTCAGCGCTCGCTCTACACGCATTTTATTAACATAGTCATAATAAAGTAAATCAGAACTTTATGTAATTGTAACATTCTTAATTTTTTCTATTGATGTCCGGCACTATCGGAAATTTGGAGGCCACTGTCACTTTGATTTTAATTCAATTTTATGTATATTATTAATTTGTTACATATTCAACAATAAATCTTTGAAGGCATAATTTGAAATGAAAATAATGTAAAATCCAAATCATCATCATCATCTCACTTCATTAAATGTGTTGTATTTTATTCCTATATGTGTTGTGTACGTACCAGTTTAAACCCAGGCAGACCTTGTAAAATCGTCATGCAGGCAATCCGTGTATTCCAGGTGCTGTTGTTTCTTCAAGCGCAAAAAGAAGAAGTGTGCCGCCCGCGCGGGCAAGTGACGCGTGTGCGGCTCGTGACACGCCCCCCACGCTCCCCGCCACGCCCCCCGCCACGCCCCTCACCGCGCACCCCAACACACCGCACCCCCCTGCATTTACATTACTCGATGCCATCGCGGGCTCTTCACTAATGCCAAATAACGCCACATATATTGTCATAATGTCGGAACGAACTATACCCGTGTAAGAAGAAAGCGCGACGCATCCACGATGCTTCGCAGGAAAATTTATCGATTGTTTTAGTTGCGAGTATTGAGTGTTTTACATGAGCCGTTACTTTGTTTTAGAGTTAAAAGTGCTATATATAAAGTTAGAGGGAGTCGTTCGTAACGGCATTAGTGGCGAGTGTTTGTCATTAGAAATATTAGGTTCGTTGACTGATTATATCGCATTCAGTAAATAGGAATTGTATTTCAAAATCATTAATAGTTTGTTAGTAATTTTGAAATTATACTGTCATGCACACAGTTGTTACGCTGAATGCGAAGTTCGACACGTGGATCTAGTTATCGATTAATGTAAATTTCACTAAGCCCTTAAACGCGTTCTCCAGTTGCTCCGATATCGATAATTTTAGTAGATAACATGTCATTCATCGATAGGCAAATTTGAGGCATTTTCGTCAAACATTGTTTGTAAATAGAGTTAAATTGTTTTAAAGTTGAATCGATAAAGAGATAATGTTTCCTTTGGGACGCGGGGCGACGTTTTGACGCGAGCAACTGGAAATAAACTAAACGATTCCGACCACACGCATACGCAACGTCCCCTGCAGTATTATCATTAAAAAGTAATTTATAAATCAGTCTTATCATCATTCATCGACGTTTATTGACATCAAATTATTGGTTAACATCGATATATTTATAAAAGAATGATATGCAAACTCTTGTGGTAAAATTTCATGTATTTGAAACATAATTTAAAGGGGTCACTTCCATTCTGTTGTTATGTTTCAAAATAATACGAACTAATTGAATTTATAGATTAGTTTCGTCACGGTAATGTTTTCTTAGATAAATTAATTGTTGAAAACATCAACCAGTGATACTCATTCTTGAAAATTATCATACATTAATGCAACAATTTCGAGTACGACACTTTTTGTGTTCAGAAATCAATTTCTCGACTTCTGTTGTTTTCACTATTTGTGTGCATGACAACAGTGTAGCGAGTTGTAACTACGTTAAGAAACTGAGAAAAATATTTGATCTTTCACAAGCACAGAACTCCCATTCATAGAAATGACATACAAAGCAATGCTATACGTTACTTTGCTTATAACAATAGTCGGTCGGTGCGCCGGTGAAATTCCATAATCATCACTGATACTTAAACTAGGGGTACTGAAAATATTTAGATTAGATATCATGACATAATTAATAAAGTTATTGTTGTTAAAACCTGGGCATAAATCAATAGTGAAAAAAATATAGTTAAAATGTCGTTATTTAGGCAGTGTGCGGTTGGCGTAATTTACGTTTTGTGTTCCCGTCCGTAGAGAATTACGTTTCATTTCACCGAAGCTCTTGTAAATTCGAGATTCACCTTCACCTGTTGATTTGCATCATCCAATCGCATCAGTGGTCCATTCCAACACGCGGCTCGAACAAATCGGTCAGGTTTGTTGCATCGAAACAAATCATTTACATTTAATTCATTCAGCTGTAGTTTAAAACATGCTTATCAAATAGTCGTGTATCGCTTAATATCCTATTAGTGAAAACGGTGAAACATTTATTTTTTATATGTTCTCTGTGAGTTCTATATTTTCTGTGAATGCATTGTAATGATTTCGTTTAAGTATTTGAATTACCACTACATAGAGTACGGCGATGTGTATTGTATAAGTTTGTGTGAACATGGAGTCCGCGGCGTGTTGGATATTGCGGATGTGGGACTTGTTCGATTCCAGGTTGTGATACTGTCAGATGTCGTGCTTTGTCGATCGTATACGAACCAAAACAAAATCCACGAGCGTGCTAGAGGGAATTCACATTTACCTCATTGATGAATGTTTTCTTAAACATTTTTAATCAGATGGTTTTATTGATTGTTAGTCGAAATGTACATTCTATAACAATTTATTAACGTGAAAGTTGTATGTAAAATGTATGAAGCATGTCTGATCTGTTGCAAACCGCAATATCCAGCGCACCCAATGTATGCATATTTATAGGTTTTAACTTTATTTAGTCATCATTCACTATACCTAAGTTCAATTTGCGCGAGAAATAAGTATGATAATATTATTTAAAAGAAATAAATTGGCTCCGTTCCTATAGTGATGCCACTTTCCTACTTTTATTTATGTCTATTATTAGTTGTAATGAATGAGGTAACTACTGGCAATTTCACGCAATAAGTAACAGGAAATTGTGTCGGTAACGAGTCGATTTACAATAGTTATAGTGACGTACATCGGTGTTATACGCGATATCCCATATGACAAATGTGTTGAGCGTGCAATATGTTATGTATAAATTCATTGCAGTGATGTAAATGTATTCCCACGGATGTATCTCGTCGAGTCCCGAGTGAACAGGCTTAAATATTCCTACAAGACTGAATGAAACATTTCACCCTGTGTACAAAACACGTGACTTCGGGCTCATGTCAATTTGTTGTTGCAATTCGTTTCGGTTTGATGTTAGAGTTACGATACTTAACGCGGTGGAAGGGAGTGCCACTTTGGCCGCCAGTCGATGCAACACATTATATCTAGTGGCCATTCACACGTTCACTGCGGCGCACACACACCTTGTGTTTCGTGCGCAACGTGTTAAAAACTATCGCACGCACGGTGTGTTATTTCCATACATTATACTCCTGATTCGGATAAATGGATAGTTGTTTTGGCGCCGTAGTAAACGTGTTGAATGCGCCATAGCTGTACCAATACTTGCGAATAGACTGAGTGCGAGTGAGTGCTTGGGGATGAGATGCGTCAACAGCGCCGTTGCAAGTGCTGCGTTGATGTGTACAGCTTTAAAATACATTTGTATATTTTTGCTTGGACTGGAAGCGGCAGAGTTTCGACAAGCGTGATTCGGGTAGGCGTAAGATTTTGTAGGTGTCGCTGCGATCAGCGGAGTGGTAACAAATGTGCAAACGTTGCTTGGATACGAATTTACATGAGCTTGCACTGAGTGGCCACTCCACTGGTCGCACTGACATATTTATAAGGTATTTCGGATTAATCACGGATATGTAGTCATCACAAAATTGTATCCCCCGCATTAGGAATTATCCATTTCGGCTAAGTATGTTTGAAATGTTTTATAACAAATAAAAAAACATCTTGTTGTGTCGTTTTCATATTTTTAGAAAAAGTATAGATAATGCGAATATTGTCGATATGTAAAAGGGAAATTTTTAAATTAATTCATTAAATAATGGTTTTTGATATATTATTGTGAACAAATTGAAGTATTCTTCTCGTTGAATGGATCGTTAAATACTTATTGTACAATCATTACCGTGAGATCGAGTAAATCTTGATTAGTCTTAAACATGATTAATACCATAGTTGTACCTAATTGTTACTTTCTATTTGCTAGATAGAATAATGAAATTAGATTGGGTATTTAAATCGAAGTCAAATTGTGTGATCTTGTATTAAACTTGGACTATTTTAGCTCCGCGAGTGTTAACGAGATGCGTGACTAAGTTATTGAGTTCAGGTTCAACGGAGAGACTCGTTGTGAGTGAACGGTCTGCGAGTGCTGTTGTTTATTTCAAGTTCATTATTGTAAAATATCTGTAAGTGGTTCGTGGAGCGAGTTAACATTCGCACTGATTCGCCGTCTGTTCCTGAAAAGCCTATATTCGAAACTAATTATAATATATATTATATATATCAGATGTTTATATGACAGTTTTATTTGATTGCATACTTGGATTAAAATTTCCGCTATGTAAACGAACGTAACCTGATTATTTATCGTGAAGATTGCACCAAAGTAGTAGGAAGGTGTTCGGAGCCCGCTCGTGGCCACGCGCGCGGGGACTCGCGGGTGTAATCTATAGTTCATTTTAAAATATCGCTTACTAAATAAGTCATGTTCAGTCGGTCGGCTTGTGGACGCACGAAGATTTTCGACCTATAGTTATTAACTTATGTATTATAATACATGATGCTTTTCAAACTGAATTGAATTCTTATTGTAAGTATAAAAATAAATATTAATATTCATAGCAACATTTCTCAGTGTTTATTTTTTTCTGTAAGATGTATGGTAAAAAGTTTGCATATGCAATTTGACTTGTATTCAGTTTAAGGTCACAACCTTTTTCAAAAAGTATGAAACATTTGTTAACTCATAATTAATAAAGCTTATTATAAGATGTTCGTTTTATTCATTTTAAAAGCAGTAGTGATCGGTAATTAAGTTGATCATCTTTGATTTTATTTGGACCTCATTAATAAAAACATTGCCAGTTTATCACAAATGTTACAAATATCCACTCAAAACATGGATGTAGTATCAAAACCCGAAAGAAATGAAAATATTGTGTGTGCAATTCACACATGGCAGAAGTGAAACTTCAGACATTGGGCTCCAAGAGAAATATATAAGCATAGAGTATCAGGAGTATTAGGATAATTATTATATTATTATTTTTACTAAGCTCAAAAAATATTTCATATTTTATTGCACAATTGTATCGCTTGTCTAATAGGTCGGTACCGCTTCTATACTCACTGAATGGACAATATTCTTTAAAAAAAAATCTTTTTTTTTATAGTGAGGGTAAAATCGGGTAGATGTATAAGACATTGTGGGTAGTCTCAGAACAATGACCGATTGAGGGTAGAACAAAAAAAAAGTAAAAAGTACCAGGGCAACAGAGAAAGGAAGGAGGTTTCATTAAACCTGTGTTAACATATGCGAAATATTTCACAAAACACATAAAGTACTAGGACAACAGAGTAAGGAAGGAGGTTTCATTAAACCTATGTTAACAATATGCGAAATTTTTATCGGAGCACAAAAAGTACCAGGGCGACAGAGAAAGGAAGGAGATTTCTTTAAACCTGTGTTAGCAATATGCGAAATATTTCTCAGAGCACAAAAAGTACTAGGGCGACAGAAAGGAAGGAGAGATTAGCTAACTTCAATTGATGACACATCTTTCGACGAAACCTCCTTTCTTTCTCTGTTGCCCTGGTACTTTTTGTGCTCTGAGTAATATAATGATGACATAAGTTCAACGAAACCTCCTTGCTATTTTTGTTACCCTAGTACTTCTTGTTCTCAGAAATATTTTGCATACTGATGACATAGGTTTCACAAAACCTCCTTCTTTTCTCTGTTGCCCCAGTATTTTTTGTCACATCGAATTTTCCAAACCTCTTTTTTTTTTGTTTACCCTCATTTGTTGTCCATAACTTACATTTAAAAAATTAATTCAGTCACAATCGACGATCTTATGTCGCCTGATTACTAAGTTACCAAATTGTTAAGGCAATTAAAAAAAAACAAGATTATTACTAACGCAATTTATTCGAACCAGAATCATCAGTGTACATTATTCAACAGTATAAATCAACGTCAATGTTGTAAGTAGGTAAAATAAACTACATCTAATTGCATTACAAAATCTTAACTAGTTCTAGCTCACACTGAATAACATCAGTAACTACAGATAATTGCACCGTGTTTTAACAGGAAAATGCTTATGCACGTTAACTTATAAACAATCTATTACTTAATAAAATAAACCTTTTGATTTTATTATATATTAATTTTGATTTTCCAAATAAATATTAACAATATCTTCTTTGCGTCACATCTCCATCGATTCATGTAAATAAAATGTAAAGTAAATAAAATCACGATCTCACTAACATAGATATTATGTATGAACATACATCACTAACTTAACCTATCAGAAATATAAAATATCTGAGTCATTCGGTATTCTTGCACACGTCACCATTCATCACAAACACGCAAGGAATAATTTCATTGAAAATTAAATCTTATTTAATACGGAAAAATAAATTGAAAAATGTAAACGAATTATAAAATATAGAATTTGCGCTTAACCTAGAATTCGTTGAGGGTGCCGTTGATGACGAAGCTTTTCACATCCGTAGTGTTCCTTGATTCATAGTCGGAGATCTCTTCGATGACGATATCCTCGTTTTTGACCGGTATGGGAGGAAGAACGTCAAGTAATTCTCCAATTTTCCGCCCCGTAGACAACAGAGTGTTGGCCAAAAAGTTTTCACCAATATCGTCATCTGTTTTCACCTTTGCGTCTAATTTGTAGAAGTTCTCATAATTCTCCTCCTTGACGATAGGCGGCAGATAATCTCTGCCGTCTTCGTAATCAAATTCCAGTTTTTTCATGCGCTTTTTCAAGTTGGGCGGCCAGTCTTCGTCTATTGGCAAATCAACATAGCCATTGGGCAGGACCTTATGCGTGTCCAAATTCTTGACGACTTGGTAATCGTGATCCGAGTGGGGCCTGTTGAATGTGATCAACTCGTCCATGTTGAATTCACCATCATCGATTACTGTCTCATCGAGCGCCATTTCTGTAAAAAGAAAAATACATTAGCTCACCTATATCCATCCATTCACACTAACCAATACTCTTAACATTTGTCGTAAATATTTATAGTATCAAAAATCATGAGAAAAATTGTTTTGTTAACAATCGTAAGTTCAATGGGAAACCCAGTCATGGAAAGCCCCAGCAATAGAATTGGCTTTTTTTTCTCTGGTTTAGTACAGTACAGTTTACATAAAAATTTGGTAACTTCTAAGGTAATGACCTGCAACAGAAGCGAGTCATGTAATGCTGTAACGAATCGAGCGGTTCCATTAGCATTATGTAAAGCGAAAGCTGCCAAGTGAACCGTAAATGCAACGGATAGATTTTAAAACTTATATAAACTTGCAGCTACCGACGAGTAAAATTATGTTACTTAATAAAAGTATTATTAACAATGACTCAGTTTTTATGTGAGAACAAATTATTTACGAATAACAATTGAGTTTGTAAAACAAATCCTTAACATGGAAAACTTGTAACTTTTTGTACCTTTTACATGAGTAGTTAGTTAACTCAATTGAAAAATTGTTATTTTCATGTATATGGAGTCACAGAGACGTGAAATACTATTTTGATTCACTTTCAGATTGTTTCGTGCCTTATTTGCAAAGGCCGAAGACGTACATGATGGCTCATTAAGATTTATAGACATAAATAATAGATAATAATACTAATAGATATTAGTCACTGCTGGACACTTATACTTTTCAAATGCTATCGTGAAATCACTGAATTCGACTCATCATGTTTATGCTATTTGCCCTGTAAAATCATTGCTGCAGCTACCACAAAGGCAGAATTAGGGATCTATTTATTCCAATTAAAAGACCCTCGCCTGCTGGCTACTACTAAAACCAGTACTAGCTCCAACGATTATTCTGTAACTTTTATCATCTTAAAGTTCACTTATGAGGGGATGTTACTCTATATTCCGACGCTACGTTCGAATGTTCGAACGTTCTACATAAATGACAATGACGATACTCTACAAAATATCCAAATCCTCATACATTGTAACCATAAACTAAGTTCGTACTTAATGATAAGTGTCATAGAGAATAGTATTGATTTGAAGAAGTGGAAAATTTATAACTTATACGTGGATGTCGATCCTTTGACCATTCAAACGTCGTGTCGGACAATAGAATAACCCCCAAGACATAGAATGAGTCTCACTGTTAGTGGCGGCGAGTAGTGCGCGCGTGACGGCGGGCGAGACGGCGGGCGCGGCGTGCGGGCGCGGCCGCTCGTGGCGCATGGACGGCAGCGCCACCAGCGCCACGGACAACAGCAGAACTAACAGGCACGTCGCGGGCTGCGCTGATTTACCGGGATTGCCTGTACTCACGCCACTGAGGACGTTCTGAAATGAAAATATTAAAATTATGACATGTCATTATCTTCCGTTACAACTATTAGTTATTACTACTAAAACACTGTTCAAAATATCGGACAGCTTTGCTTCGAATAGTTTGCAGGGTTTAGGCTTACTTTAACATACAATTTATTATTTAAAAAAGTATTTAATATCTATATGAAAAATATATAATATAAGTCTATAATAAATATTCCTAAAACATAAACATTGTAAATAAAAATAATTAGAATCATATTAAAATTGTGGTGATATTTATTCCTGTTTTTTTTTCTTGGCTAAAGCGCACTACCCGCCAAAGCCGCCGACCCATCGGCCAATTGGTTGGCTAAACTTTTTGTTGGCGGGCTAGTTAGCAGCTTGCATTGCAAGTCGGTAAACTTCGTCGACATCGCATGAGAAACGTTTTTATGACGTTGAGTACCGCCGGGCAACTGAGCAAAGCGCCTACGTCGCCAACATGTCGGCGTGCAACACGTGCGGGCGCTTGTTGCTGACGTGATTCTTTTCGAAATGCCGCCGGGTGATGTCGCCGCGCCGGCAACTTTGGTGTGTAGTGCGCTTAATTGGGTTATACATACATAGTATACACTAGTATACAATTTCAAAGCATAAATGTGCGATTACCTAATAAAAAAGTTTAAATATCTAAAAAATAAATACAATACATTGTCACAAGAAAATAACAACACCTATTTTTCCACAAATAAATATTTATCTAGGTACGTAAAATAGCGCCTAGAATTTTATAGTGTCATTTCACGGCTAGCGAGCGTGAAAGGTACACAATGGAGCGTATACCTCACGGCGCATATCTCATGTTTCCACTAAAACGATAATATTCAATGAGAATGAACAGACTAGTACATCTATAAATTAGCCTGGCCTATGCATAAGTATTTTAAATCAATTAGGTTTTTTTATTATTTCAATGAATAGCGAGACGAGCATACCATTCACCTCATAGTAAGCGATACGACCGCTCATGGACAGTAGCAAAACCAAACACCATGAATTACAAAGCAATGCTTGGCATTTCACTGCGCTCGCCATCCTGAGGCATAAGATGTGAGTCTCATTGTGTCCAGTAGTGAATCTGGCTACAATGTCTTTCCAACCGGAACACAACAGTGCATTCACACTGCTGTTTGGCACTTTCGAGAAAGGTACAAAACTACTTGCACAACTAAGTGTGTAATTACTGCGGTGTGGTGGCTTTCTCTTACACTTTTTTATATTAAATTGTCGAGACAAAGTGGCGCAGTGCATCTGATGGTAAACGCAGGGCAGTTGAAATAAAATATCTACCGGGGAGAGGTTGTCTTCTATATCTATGTATGTATACCATAAACATAAAATACCAAAGCTTAAACGCGACACACTTGTATAAATCACTTTGAGGGGTTTTCTACCATTCAGTACAATTGTTACCCAGACGGACTCAAAAAATCTATAACCAGAAAAAATAACATCATTTATTGACATTTGGATCATTAGAGCCAGACTTTTTATGCAGTTTCTTCACTTTATGCGAAGTCGATTGATATGAACAAACCGCAATGCCTGCAAACCGGTACAAAGTTAAATTTGCATGTCTTATTGTGTTCTTGCAAGCTTCTAAGCCGAGCGTGCAGCGAACATGAATTTTAACGGTCCCAAGTTTTTGCACGTTATTGAAAAACTAAATAAGTTGTAAATTACGATTTTATTATTTTACGGCTTTATTTGAATGTTTAATTAAGAATACAGTTTAAAAATTCTTATTTTGATGAGCCGGGGACTCAGAGCTTCATTATTATTTTATTGCAATTGAAAGTCTTTAATTATACTTTACATTTTAGAGATTCACTTTATGACAAAGATTTATACATATTCATATTTCAGCTGGCAACTATTCTATAACTATTCAATTTTCTATTTGGCAACTAAAATATTACCATAACACTTGGTAGAAAAACGTATTTAAACTAAAACGTGTTACTGACCCAGAATATTAAAAACGTAAACACTGAATAACATAATTTTATTATTGAATAACATATTATACACACAAAAACCAGGATATTTGTATACGAATTTATAATGTATAAGGGGCCGTTCAAGTATTACGTAAGCACTATGGGGGGGTGGGGGGGGTCTTTGTTTTGCTTATTTTGGATGACATGGGGGGTAGGGGAGTCTAGATGATGATTACGTCATTGGTACTTATTTACTTTTTTACACGAATGGCAACCCTCACATTGTCTATGCTTGAAAACGAAACACATTTTCGGGGATTCCCGCAAATATACACGCAACGTTTAGGCACTCGCTTTAGAATCGATCATGGATTCGGGTTTCATGGACTGAAGACTGTTAATTTGAATTTAATATGTGTACCAAAAATTTAAAATAAGTTTGTTATGTTCGTAAGATTATAATATTTTTGTCCCTTACTCTATGTTGAATACTGCATCAGTAAAATCTTATCTCTATTCTAAATCTGTTTTCTTATTTTTAAAAATATAATTATAACATTAAAATTATAATATAAAAAAATACATTTTTAATTGAAAAATGTTTACGTAAGCATGGGGGGAGGGGGTAAGAGCTTTGCTTACTTTTGCTGACAAGGGGGATGGGGGGGTAAATAATTGTAATAAATCTGCTTACGTAATATTTGAACGGCCCCTAAGCTTGTTTAAGGATATAGTGTTATTGCTATGCTTAATAGTGAAAAAGCATCTATATTTTACCTGCAACCGTTTCAGTTGTGCGGACAACGACTGGTTCTGGGATTGCAGTATCTTTATCCTCCTAATTAATGTCTGGTTCTCTGCCGTACATTGCTTCACCCTGGAAAATAAAACGTGTTGTTTTCCTGGTGTTTTGTAATTCCTGCTAATTCTATGTGTTCTATTTACAAAACATTTCTTTTTACATGTGATAAAAGTAAATTTATTTTAAGGAAAAATAATGGTAATCCTAGATCTATTTTGTTATATTTTGACCCACATAATATCTCTAATATTATTTGTATTTATTTATTCAGTGAGTTTATTTTAATATTTTTACACATAATTCTTTTGCGATCACACAGACCTATGAGGCAATTGCGAAATAATATACTGTACTGTACCCTATCAAGTGTGGTGATTTATATATTAGATGAACAAATCTATAAGGATACATAAAAGCTTGCTTTAAATCACAAATATTTACCTATCCTCAAGCCCGTCAACATATTCCTTCTTGCGTTTCCTGGAGTCTTGTGCAGAGATCTTATTCCTAATCTTGCGCCTGATCCTTTTGAGTTCCCTCTCTTCGTGCTTGGTCAGTGGGTAGCTAGTGGGTAGGGTAATGCCTTCCTTCGCCAACAAACGGCGTTCCTCTGCAGTGAGAACGAGACGGGGATATCCGCTCCTACCGTCGTGAGGAGGGTCTTTGTGGTCATCCTCTTCTTCACTGCGTTCACTGCCTGAGTCGTCTGAATGGGCAGATAAAGTTTGGCTTGTACGGAATTTAATAGAAACATGTTATCCTAAGTATAGGTCCACTGGTGAAGTAAGGAAGGTAAGGATTTCCAGAGTTATTTGTCTGAAGTGGGTTGCATCTAGGGACTACTTCGATTATATCCATTACTGAATCGAAAATCATGTAATGAATTAATACACTATATTAAGAACACCCCTGGCCCGGCAACTTTTAAATATATTTGTCTAGATATTTTTTCAAATAAAGCGAAGAGTTTAAACTAGTCTACTTTAGAATTCAGCAAGTGGGATTACCTTAATGATAATAACTAGGTGATACCTTGAAGAGTATTGTCTAAATGACCTTAAAACTAAGCAATTAAAGTATAATTGTATTTAGTTAATTTGTAATTAATTATTCCCTTCACTGATAATTGTTATATTCAACAGAATCTTAACACAAATTTAACGGTTGATAATTCCAACACCGCTAGCTATATTGGTGTGATTAAATTTCATTTCGCACTCAATTACCATTCACGCTCCGTAGACAAACATTTGCGAGCATGAAACACAATCAAAGCTGAAATGTTTGATAGTGGCAATGTCCGCATCAATCACAAATAACTTGTCAACGCGTACAATTGCCCTCAATCAAGTGAATCGAGGCGTCTAATTATTGTATAGTTGTGGACAGTACTCACCGCATTGGTTGCTATTGTGTTCGTAAGTGTAGTCGCTGTGGCTCTCCGTTTTAAAATCGTGCAATTTGCTCTGCGATAGAAGATTCGCCGCGGCCAGCTTGATGTTCGACGCGTTCTTCAAATCCGCTGCGTTGATAATCTTTATCGACTTCAGGTCTTTCATGTCCTTTATCGTTACTGGAAGCAGAATTGATCTAGGGTTTCCGGCCATCGGTGCTACTCTAATAACCCTCCTCTGTGGCGCTACTGACTCGACCGGTTTGGAATATACTTTAGTTTGAGGACTCAGCACTTGTATATTGGCCACTTTGACCGGCTTCTGTGGTTGCGCTTTGACCACCAGTTGTGGCTTTTGCGTGTTAACAGGGATTTTTATAGTCGGTTTCTGTACTTTTGGTTGCACTGCGATTTGCGGTGTCGATGAAAGACGTCGTTTTCTGCCCGCTTTACCTAAAAATGTTAATCCATGTATCTATGCGGACAACGTGACATGCATTTTGTAGCTAAATGTTATTGAATATTTAAATACCTGATTATAAATAAATAAATAAATACACCCAACAGTCACATACATAGTCCTGACCCCACACTAAGATCAAGTCTTGTGTCGTGGGTATCAGAAGCTACGATTATGGTTTAGATATTATAATTTTATCTCGAGATAATATATTTCCTTAACAACCAAAAACTTTAATTGCATGTGAATTTGACAATCGTTGACTAAATTTTATTTCATCCAAATTGGATTCAATTTTGGACAAAAACAAGCAAAATACTTATTAATACATTCCTTTAAAATATGAAAGTTATATTTTATAATCACGTTGTCAAAACGTGGTTCACAAATAATCGAAGGTTAAACAAATTCACGTTTTTCATAACTCGCTCTTTTAGGTATCGTATGGTCCGAATTTGGTTCATTTAGGCAAATATATGGCTCAGTGACATATTGATACAAGTGCAAAGGCAGACGTGAATTAACGCGTAAATAATTCGAAGGTCATAATTATATCGCCAACAGAAGCGTGATAGCGTAAATACCTTTATTATTGTAAAAACGTGGACAATTAATCCTTCCTGATAATGGCACTGAATTAAATTGCAAGGCTGGTGGAAATGCAAGGGCTTACTATTTGTGATATTTTAAATATCAGCAACGTTTTATTATACTTCTATGTCGATCTTGTCACTTGTCCTAGACCTACGTGTTGTAAGCCGTTTGTGCATGTTGCAGAATTATTTGACAATCGGCGGTCTGCCTAAAGCCTTTTCATTTTTGAGCGAGCATATTATGTTGCTTGATCTATTAAATCGACAAATCCAAGATACGAAAAAAAATACACAAAAAATAATTACGTTTTAAAATATTTTGTTCTGATTTATCAATTTCATCAGCTTATACAATAGAGATTTTAACTGTAGAGATATAACTAAATTTTATTTTTCCGTACCTAAAGACACACTTCAGAACCCCACACTACTGGACCAACCACATCCTAAACAATCAAGAAATTCTCACCAGGACTTTGAAATGTATTCTTATTGATGAAACCCGGTACGACGTTTTGCGCGAAGTCAGTCATGTCGAAGGTGTCTTCAA
Organism: Deilephila elpenor; assembly: GCA_949752805.1. NCBI lineage: Eukaryota > Metazoa > Arthropoda > Insecta > Lepidoptera > Sphingidae > Deilephila > Deilephila elpenor. Next base: position 5,001,793 of record OX457111.1, read on the forward strand.
CGACCTCGCTGGAGCTATTGGAAGCGTCATTGTCTTGTATGATGACGTCTTGCATGTTAGCCGGGCTTGTGGGCTCCAAGCCCGCTGTGGTTCCATTCTCTTCATCGCACGAGTTCTGTATCAGGAATGGTGAGAGTTGTTGCTCGAAGTCGCTGCAACAAGGAATGGTAGGTTAGTTGATTTGTGGAAGGAATACTGTTTAAGGGATTTTCTTTGTTCAGTCTTTTTGTCGACCAGTTAGAGGTTGTTCATCGTGCGTCGGTGGATGATTTATCTGGACAGCACTGTGTTTACCTTCAGCTGCATTTTAGTCACTTTGTCGTGCATCTATCGGGTCTGGGTGTTGTAAGCCTGTAGTTTATCTGGTGTTTTTGCGATAACTACAATTTACACCATGTATTTTGTAGTGTTAGAACTATTCAAGTGACTATTGGATGAAATCGTATTTATTAAAATTATGTAAATTCATTTAGAAAATTGTTATTTTTTTATCTTTTGGTTATAAAAATGTTCATTAAGCTGTGACGTTGTAGAATGTCACCCGGAATAGTTTAGGTCTATGGCTCAATAATCATATTGTCTATGCCAATCAACGTCTCCATTGCGCTGATTGGTCGATTCAATTCTGACAGCTAAAACGTGCGAACTGTCATCGTACGCATAAATACGCGTGTAACCTCGCTCGCGTCCTCTTTCTAAAAATAAACTGCGTGCTACCACGCGTGTTGTTGTTCCCGCTGGGGTGAGTGTTAAAAGTGCTAACTTGCTAACCGCTTAACCGCTTGCTTCGCAGCTTATTCTGTCCGCCGGCTTGTGAACTACCACGAGTCGCTGGCACGGAATGTAAGCGTAGTTTGCATTCCGATTTCTTGGACGCTGATTCCAGGTTCATCTTCACCTTCACCTTCACCTTCACGTGCTTCACTTCATCTGCTTCTATCTTCTCTCTTCCTGCTTACGGCACGGAGCGTGCCGTGCTTGGCTTCACTCCGCACCGCTTCCTGCCCGTGCTGCGACCGCACCGGCGCCGAGCCGCTGACCTGCGCACCACTACCGGCCACGTGGCAGCCAACCTTGCCGGCGAGCTGTCGTCGGAAACCGCCACGTGCAGAAGACCCGGATCAGTGTCCACAGAAGGCCAGTGACTCTTGTTGCATAACACCAGCAACAGTACCGAGTGTAAGACGGTGATGCGAAATATTAAAGCCTGTACCACGTAATCACCCTGAGTTCTTATTTTCTACCTACTTCTATCTGCGGGCGGTCCCTAAACCCGCCGCAAAGCCGTGATCTCACAGCAAAGGAATCATTTGTCATTATCATCTGTGTATTTACTTTGAAGCGTTACATATTTTATATCACTGTTAAGCTATGTAATATATTGTTTACAAACACTATTATTTGTTAAATAATTAGTTAATTTTATTTGGATATACTGTCATCAATGCTGATATACAAAGTACAAAAAAGAAAAATATGTTTATAATTTTATTGTAGAGATGAATCTTAGAACATATAATTATAGGGCTATTAGAATTGGAAGACACATACTTAGATTAAAAAAGGTAGCGTGTATGAGATAACACCGTGACCAAACCTTGTACAGCATTATGTCCATCTGCATTGTTTTTGAAATAAACGTGACGTGCAAATCAAAATGACCATAATAAGCGGTTTCATTGTGCAATTCGCTTACGTATAGATGATGCTAAACATTGGCAACTTTGTTTATGTGACATCAATTTGTGTGACTAATCGGGTAGTATTATGAAGCTCCCGATTGCGCCGCGTATGAATATTCATGTTTCGTAACAATGTACCGTACGTTGGCGTTTAGATACAAACTCTAATAATTAGTTAACTACGCAAAACTCTAGTGCAGCTACAACTGAACATTCATATTAAATAATCATCTTGGACTAAGTTAGTGGTAGCAAAACACAAATCAAATAATACCACATTTAACTACATGAAGAACAACCTTAAAATAAATCATGAAAGTATTATTAATTATGCTGGATCTGTTTGAAAATTCGGAAGCCGCAAATACGAACTCTACAACTCATTATTTAATTTGGCAAACTTTCCAAATTGGGCACTACGAACAACAGTATATTATGGAAAAAGTTGAAGTCATTATTCCATCACCCAACGTAATAAAAATATATATATAAATCATCGTTCCCTCACTACTGAGGATCGCGACCACATGTGATGTTCCTCCAACGTGTTCGGTCCTGGGTGGCATGGACCGCGTGGTATAGGCTACCACCAACCGCCTTCTTCACAATGTCCGACCATTTGGCTGGTGTTCTGCCTCTGGCGCGCTTGCCTTCTATTCGTCCCAATATTATGAGCTTCTCTAATTCATGTCTGGGAGACCGCATGATGTGTCCAAAGAAGCTCAAAACACGTTCCTGACAAATGGCAGAGAGTCTCTTTTGAATATTTAGTTCGATTAAAATAGACTCATTGGTTCTCATGGCGGTCCATGGTATACGGAGCATTCTCCGCCACACCCACATCTCAAAGGCATCAATCTTCTTCAAATCGCAGCTCTTCAAGCACCATGTCTCTGCTCCGTAAAGGAATATGGAAAAAACTAGCGCCCGTATTAAGCGCACTTTGGTTTCACGGCGTATGCTTCGGTTTTTCCAGATCCTCTCGAGATTGGTCATCGCACTTTTAGCCATACCGGACCTTCGGCGTATTTCCCCAGAGCAGCTACCTTCGCATGTTATTTGCGATCCGAGATAAATGAAGTCCTCTACTTTTTCGTAGCCGCTGAGTGCATCCGATTGTGGTAGAAGTTGAGCTCTATCTATCACCATTATTTTAGTTTTCGAATGGTTTATCTTAAGATCAAACTTAGCACTTTCAGCTTCTATTCGTTTTAGCAGAACTGCCATTTCTTGTTCGCTTGATGTAATTATGGTAGTGTCGTCAGCATACCTAAGGTTCGTGAGTGTTTCACCACCCACCGAAATACCACCTTCCCAGCCATCAAGTGCTCTCCTCATAATATATTCACCGTAAAGGTTGAATAATTTAGGCGACAAAATGCAACCCTGACGCACACCTCGTTCTGGATGAAAAGGCTTAGATCTCCGACTATCCAATTTCACGAAGTTAGAGCTGTCAAGGTACAGATTCTGTATCAGAAATATAAGATGAGAAGGTACACCCATATCAATAAGCACATTAAACATGCTACTCCACTGAACGCAGTCAAATGCCTTCGCATAATCTATGAAACACAGCACCAGAGGTTTGTTAAACTCACGATATTTCTCTATGAGCAGTCGGATGTTTAAAATTTGTTCTCGAGTACCTTTTCCGGCTACAAAACCTGATTGTTCTCTCGGTATCTGGTGGTCTATAAAGGCTGATAGTCTGTTGTTTATTATGCTAAGAAGTACTTTACTCGCATGGGACATGAGCGACAGGGTTCGATAGTTTCCACACTTCTTCACGGAACCTTTCTTGTGAAGTGGCACCACTGCTGATTGAGTCCAATCTGTAGGCCATTGGCCTGTCTTCCAGATCTTAGCACAAATTTGGTGTATAATCTTGATCCCAGCTGAACCCAGATGTTGAAGCATCGCTGCTGAAACGCCATCTGGACCAACAGCTTTGTGCTTAAGTTTTTGTAAGGCACACTCAACCTCAGACAACAATATACTGGGCTCTTCTTTGTAATCGTCCCATCTCCTTTCGGTACAGAAATTACGTTCATCCCGAAATAATTCGCAGCAGTAGTTTCTCCACCTCTCCAAGACTTGTTCCAGTTCTGTCAAGGTGTTACCTCTGCTGTCTTCGATAACCCAGGTCTTCGGTTTGTAGACACCTGTAAGCCTTTTTACTTTCTGGAAGAGGTCTTTGGTTTGCGATTTATCAGCATGACTTTCAATCTCTTCGCATATTTTATTGATGTGCTCATCTCTATCTCTCCGAGTAGATCTTTGAATCTCTGCATGTAGTTGGTTATAGCGGCTTTTTTGACTATCGTCTGTTATGCCTTGTTCTTTTAGTATTTTCCTTTCTTCAATTAACGCCCAGGACTCCTTGCTAATCCATTCTGCACGTTTTGGAACCGATTTGTGTAGATCTTTACTTTTTTTTGCCGTATCCAGTACAACCTTCTTCAGATTATACCAGTCTGCCTCACTCGAGTCAAAGGGATCCCACTGCATTGACCGGATGTTCACGTCTACAGTGTTTTGAAAATGGATTAGAGCTGGCTTACTAAGAGCTATATTCACTGGAGGTTTTGGCTTAGTGGTTTTCAAACGGAGTCTGAAGTCAGCTATTAACAATTGGTGGTCACTTCCGCAGTCGGCACCAGGGAGAGTTTTCGTATTGGTTACTGAAGATCGCCATCTAGACTTGATGGTTATATAGTCAATCTGGTTTCTATGCCCAGATGGGGATGTCCATGTATATAACCTTCGTGGATGGTGTTGAAACCAGGTGTTCATGATCACTAGCTGATTTTCTACGCAAAATTGAAGAAATTTTTCGCCTCTGTCATTTCTCACTCCAAGTCCATAGTTTCCAACTGTTGTCCCTAGCAGTACATCATCTCTGGTAGTACCAACTTTGGCGTTCCAATCGCCGTAAACAATTGTCACTTGTTTAGATGGAATAGTGCGTAACAAGTTATCCAAATCGGAATAGAACTGGTCAGCTACGGTTTCTTCAGATTGAGAGGTTGGGGCATATACCTGGATGATGTTGATCGGTACTGGGCTAGCATGAAGTTTAACAGCAATAATACGATCATTAGGGGTTTGATATCCTAAGACACTGTTTTCAAGTTTTTGCGGTATGAGAATCGCAACCCCATTACTGCTATGATTTTCTGCTCCAGAAAAGTACAAGATGTTCCCGTTGCTAGTTTTTATATGACCGCTGCCTCTTTTATGAACTTCGCTGAGCCCCAATATGTCGATACTGCACCTTGACATCTCCTTCTCAATGACTTCCTGCTTTCCTGGTTTTAACATTCCTCTCACATTCCAAGTTCCCATACGTAGATATTTTCTCAGTTGGGTTTTACTTTTGCCAGTGCCATTACCAGTTACATAATATCCAGTGCTTGCCTGGTGGTCCACAAAGCAATGGCCGGTAACATACTTCACACCATGTGACCCGGAACCACTATGGCGCCGGGGGTCAGTCGGATTGCATGACGTAACACTTTCATTATTAGAACTATTCATGTGGTTTTCTTGGGAAAAATAGTGCAGTGGTTTCCCCTTGCCTTCTGCACCAGGCCTTTTAGGAACTATTTAGGCTCCAAGGTCGCTGAAACCTCTTCTAACCAGTTTCCCAGTTAGGTATGGATGGTTATACCGCCATGGCTCGGTCGTCAGAGCCTCGTCAGTTGTCTAGCAGGGAGCACCGCGAGCAGGTGAGGTTGACAATAGGGTCGGTAGATGTAATTTCCCGTTCTCCCCTTACTCCCCAAACCCAACGTAAAGGTCTTTATAAATTATATCCGCGTACGAAATCATTCATCGAAGCAATAGCAACGTTCGAAGTAAAGCCATCGACCGGCCGTGACGCCAATCTTTAGTCTTAAATGATCTCTCACGATTTCCACGGGCACCGGCTATCAAGCTCGTAATCTACGAGATGTGTCATCTACATTACAAAAGACTATCATTATTTTGTTGGTAAAACGTGACGATAATCCGTGAGATCGATTTCTTCCAAACATCACGTACGCAATTATGAAAGATTTTACTTTAATAGAATAGGATAAAGATGTTTTAAAATAAAAATTCACCAAGATAGAATAAACTAAAATAGATGCCAAAGAATAAAGCTTAAGACATTTGATTCGAATAAAAGATACAAAAGACGTATCTAGTTCCTGATCTATAACAATAATTTCAGTATATCGTAAAAACAACACTGCAATATCAAAATGAAATAAAAAGTACATTGAAACAATTGCGTGATAAAATCACATATTTGTAGCTTATCGTAATGGTGCGTGGCAAATGGGCGACCATTGAAATTTTCATAAATATAATTTATCGCCGATACAAACGCGGGAGTTTGGGATAAAATATGATGTTTCAACTCAAAACAAGTCCAATTAACATAAAAATCTACACGGGTTTTGGATATTAGCATAACAAGTTTTCCGATTCGATAATTATGTGAATTGACGGAATCTGCCGGGTCTAAAAATAACGTTATGTAATTTCATATATTATCTCTTTGCTTTGAACTTGGTGAAAGGTTTCGAGAGCTGCGTCGTGTGCCGGCAACAATGCCGGCCTTTGCGTGACCTTTACTTTCAGCGGCGGAACGGTCCAGAACTGTACAGAGCTATGCTATATGCATACATTCTATTGACGAGATATTGCAAGGAATTCTGTTATTGGTAATTGGACGATGCAATCAAATTTCATTCACGATATTGCTCGACGGCTTATAGCCAATCGCAACTGAATGTTTGAAATCAAAGCGGCTATTTTTACTGTGGCTCGTAAAATAATATCAGAGCGATGAAAACATGATAAACAGATGAAAAAAAAGATAATCAATTGCATTCACTACAAAAGCAAACAAAGAAACTGGACAGGGGCTACAATATTAATTAATTTTGAATGGAATAAAATACAATAGGAATTAGGACAGAGTGCAATAATTTCTCGATGTTTCCATCAATTTACAAAATCAACACTTATTATCTGGCTGATAGTTGATGTTTTTTAGCCTGCAACAATGATACAAGCTGCGCGTTCTACATTTATTATCAATCGTAGTAGGTAGTCAACGAAAGATATCAGACTAAAATAATCCTCGGAGCCATTGCGGAAACACATGATAAAAATTAGATATCTGCTGATAAGTAAACAGTAATTGTTTTTATCGTGAATTAACACAACATAGTAATTAAACGGTAGAGGACGTTAGTTAATATGCTGAAATAAGTTTAAGATAAGTTTTTAGGTCACATACAAACGATGGACTACATAGAGTTATTTATATTTGACAGCCTCCGTGGCGCAGTTGGTTAGACGCCGGCTGTGAAACGTGAGGCCGCGGGTTCGATCCCCGCACCGAAACAAATATTTTTGTGATCCACAGGAATTTGTTTCTGGTCTGGGTGTTTGTGTGACCGTAAAGTCTTTTGTTGCTTCTGATACCCACGACACAAGACTCGATCTTAGTGTGGGGTCAGGACTATGTATGTGACCGTTGGGTGTATTTATTTATTATACTTCTATGTATCTGTTAATATTTGTTAAAATTTGTAGTCAGATGTATGAGAACTACGTCTGAGCAGACTTTTTTGTTACATTACTGTACCTAGAACTGGAACGAATATTATTACCATATTTATCAGTTCGATGATTAAGTAAGTTGCGTCTATTTCAAGGATAAATCAGTCTAATCATCATAACAACAATTTAACAATAAATGTTGTAATCTATGGACTTCAATTCGATATTTAAAATCTTTATTACTTTATACTGGTTACATATGTGTTATTAAAGTACAAATAGGAGATGGTATAAATACAGGAGCAAGATATTTATTTTGTTGAATGTCATAGATAGTGCAGTAGCGTATATTTACAGTTAAATAACGGCACGAGTTGGGCATAAATAATAAAATATACAATAATAGGCGTATAGATAACTGCTTGCTAATCAAAACAAAATATGAAAGTCCACTTAGACAGGTTTATCATGGAGATTAAAGAAAAATATTCCGAAGCTGATAAATAAGAAGTTATTTGTAAACTGCAAATTATTGACTTTACTTGTTGTATTTTAAAGTATTCCTCACGAACGCACAATAATGTTCCGTTAGTGTACATTAAGTTGACTGCTTAAAACGTTTTCAAAAATGAAAGGGTCGAAATTGGGATCACAGCGTCTTTTGCTGGCTAAAGTGAATCGTGGTATCTTGATAGTGTCAATCAATAAGACCGGCTTACATATTGGGAACGGCCTTTCTTTCACAAACTTGTACAAAACAACTATTGTGCTCCCATTTTTTCATTTCGTTAACATTGTTACCTTGGTACTTATGAATTTTTACTGTTAAAAACTATATTTAACCTTTCTGGGATGGGTGTCTTTTGTCAATAACCATAGGGGGTAAATGGAATATATAGGCGATTCCTTATAAGAAACGACAAAAATTCAGTTAAACCAGTAAAATCATAGACGTGGATTAAAATATTTTCCTTAACTTTGGAATTCCCAATTTACAATCCGTAAATGAAACGTATGTTGTCTATTTATACGCTTCCTGACAATCTTAACTTAGTTGCAACAAATTTAATAAAATAGTTTTAAAAGTATTCGAAAATTCAACAGCTCTCAAAATACAATCTGAGGTATTCGAATAGTGAAAACTCGAGATGGACAGTACATACAAACAGGTTAAAGAAAGGGCACACGGTCCACGTGCATTCGCTATACCGAAGAAAATATTTACATAAGCCATGCGTTAGAAAAGTGGCGGTACAACTGTGAATGCCGTGTGGGCGTTTGTACCTAATGTTATTTTCTAATGTGGCATATTTTTATTTCTCCACACGAAGGTTCGACGAATTGATTATTCATCGGACTCTAATACCTTAGGTATGCGAGGTTCTTTACGGTAAATCATTTCGTGATCGTACGAAATTGTGTAAACTGTACACATACGATACTTAAATGTGGAACTGCTTACTAAAAGGTTAACGACTTCATAATGATTTTCGACGCTTAAAAGTTGAGCGTTACCTTCTTCCTGTATTAAAGACTACGTTACGAAGCATACCTTCTTATTAAAGTAAAAGTATAGTGGAATAACATTTACCGCGTGCCAGACAGTAGCTCTTGAGCACCTATGGAAGAATTTTTGAAAATCTGACGAGTCTTCCAAATAAAAGTGAAAGATTATATACTTTTCCAATTATATAAGTTAGACTTTATCATCAATTTGTTATGCCGCTTATTGCGACGTAGTAACTAACAAGGGTAAAATTAATCGGTTGAGTGATCTCTGATTTTTCGGTCGCTGAATCTACTTCGATGTTTTAGTCGTTTTTGCAATTTTACCAACTAATTGCAATGTAAATAAATCGCAAAAAGTAATCACACAATATTTTTTTTACAAAATCTTTAACAAAAACTACACTGGAAATTCCCAATTATCATTTTATCTAAAACACCTAATAGCAACGAGCTCGCTTTAAGTCTTACAAACATAATTCCAGATATTTACGTAACAAATGACCCCAAGACGTACCGAGTAACGCAGCTATCATCTGCCCTTTGGCTGCACAGTTTTTAAACATTATTCTTATCACGCAATCCTTGGCGTTTCCGTCGGGAATATTTAATGTATCTAGTGAAATAATTTGGTCACACCAGTGAATCATTCCGTGCATAGGTGAATGGATTTGAACACCGTTAGTTGTATACGTGACTTTCGTTTGAGCATTTGATGCCGAGTTAGCGATGATTCCGGCCAAGCTTTCGGTTTAGTGGCACTTGAATTGAGGAAAATTTTCGATGCTTTGAAGCTAGTTTATGTATTTGGTAAAAATACTTGAATTTTATTTAATTACAACTAGATGAAATAATGCAGTAAGTGGCCCTATTCATTGGTAGCTCATACAGTACTGTAAACCGAGATCCATGGTTAGATTCTAAGTTTTACAACCAACTTTGTGTTAGATAGATGTCTGTAAAATTGTGTAGAAGCCATCTTAGTCTTCTTATCATATCTTAACAAAGAAAGAACTTTACGAACTGTGGATAATACTAATGAATTGTCCGTCAACCTCCTCAGCAATACATGCGTAAACTAATGTAGACAAATAGTTCATTTGCCCCGCAAATTATGTTCACAACATATTAAGTTGTGTGAATAAACTATAGTTATTGAAATAATATTGAATAGAAGCTGCGTCAATAGTTATTGCTACCTTTCGAAGTAATTCCAGCAGCTATTATTGTGGTAGTATTCCAGGTGTTTTGATCGTCTCAATGTCACCTCATCATATCTACTAATGTCATATTAAATTACCAACTTATTACTGAAATAAAATAAAATAATTAAAAAGATACGCATTACGCAATTTAAAGTTATAAGCCTAAAGCACAGTTCTACGCAGATTACAGTAATTACGTCTTCTTATCCTGTTTTTTTTTTTTATATACAAAAGTCAAACGGTACATAATGTGTGTGGAGTCCCATTCCAAAATATTATGACGTGTAACAGCTGACGAACATATGCACGATTACGTTGAAAACACGTGCCTGGGTCCCAACACAGCTGGGCCAAGACCTCGAGGTCAGCCAAAAAAATTCTGGTTTGATGTCCAGGAATAAAGCCAATGGTACGAATATTTTTTTGATTAAATTAATAATCAAGAAAGCTTAAGAGTCACAATTGCAAGTGTCAAAGCGTTTAGTCTCATAGATTTTTTTTGTCGTGAATAGGAAGCCTGAATATAAGTGACTGAAAAATAATTACATCAACAAACTATGCACAAAATGCAGACGTGATAAATTATTTCCATTTGCAATTTTTCCACGAAATCGCTGATATTGCAGCTAAGTTAGGTCATCGGTTCTATCGAGTGGTATATTCGTTTTAATTCGCTAAATCTTTCCCGGCTTAAGCGTTTCGCTCTCGATAGCATAAAACTTTAATCGGAAATTATTAAAATGCAATGAGCGTTTGCGTTTCAATGTGGAACGTTAGTGTATATTTAAATAAATAAAGCAGCACTCACATGGTCCCGATATACACTACACTCAAACTCGAAACAGATCCTTGAGTTTTTTTTCGAGGAATTCGCTCTGGTTTCTCAACTGATAATGTAACTAGTATTTTTTAGACGACTAACGAGGATCATTTAATTATTTTTATAAATGTAATAAATCATACTTAACATTCTGAACATAAATTATGTGTACGTCCGTAATTAAATTAAAACCAGGTCATACAGACTGTTACATAAAGTGTTCATGAGTTTAAAATATTAATTTCATTTCTGACTGGGCGACCTAAGTGAGCGTCTGGTACCACGCTCAGTGCGGCATCTATGTACTTTTACTCATGTATCTCCTAAACTTAAAAAGATAACATTCTACAACTTTTAATGTAAAATTAATATATTATTAGCTTTATTTTACAACAAAAATAATTAAAATTTTTATATGCCAAGTTATTCAAATTCTGATTAGAAACATTTACTTCCGGTTTAATATAAGAAAAAAAATAGTAATTTCAAATCTCGATTAGAAATAATAAAGAACTATATTTTAACTACATAACCTGATATAAATAGTATTTTATTGTTAATTTCTTCAATTAAAAAAATCACCTCCAAAAAACCCTTTGACTAATTTTTCCAATTCTTTCAACACCAATAACTCAATAACTATACCACATACAAAAAAAATATTTCGTGTTCACGTTCATATCCTCCAGGAGTACAGATAAACAGAACATGAACGAATTCTGAAACCTCACTTTTTTTTTGCTGTCCGCTTCACGTGAAATGCCCCATTTATAAGCCTCACGGATGACAGCTAAAAATAAAACGAATTTTATCGATTTGCCTTATTCGAACAAAAAGAAAAATCAGCAGCGTTTCAAAACATTTGGGAAAGGCTACTCGAATAATATAATCGGTTAGAGCATTACCAAACATACACCTTAATGACTAACGACCTAAAGGCTAAATTTAAAGCGCATCAGAAAGATAATGTCATAACATGAAACGGAACCACTTTCACTATCATGTATCAATAAGCCGCCCCTAAGTCGCTCGTGACACGATCTAAAAGTTACTTGCTCAATAAAGGTTTGTGGAGCAAAGAGTTACGTAAGACTGTCCCGCGGGTACAAGAACCACTATCTCACTGGGCCGGCCGTAACCTATCTGTCTATCGGGGTCATTTAACAGAAATTATATTTGACATGCGATACTCTCGAAAAAATATTATATAGCAGTTGGGATATCTTATAAGCGGTTAATATTTTTATTGGATATCAATTGCATTATTAAAAAATATTTGGGGCTAGATTTTGCGTTGGTTCGCTTTTAGAATTTAAGACAAATATCATTTATTTTAGTAATGATACTACGTACTCACTTTCCCAATACTAGGTCTAATTAGGCTTTATGTCATTACTGAGTTATTACGTTTTGGTTAAGACCGCATTGTTTTCCTAAATCTACTAATTTATTTTACTTTTATTTTTGCTTTAATTATGGAATGAAATGTTGTTAAAAAGAAAACCTGTAATTTTCTGTACTTAAAAGTAAGAATTTAATGACCGTACTATCTCAATATAGTATCCCATTAGTCTTCAATTAATTTGCATTGATAAATACTAACACATACAGGTTCATTGAACATTTATCGCAATTATTAGCATGTACCGGAAGGAAAATAATTTTCACATGAATTCAATAGTATTTAGAACCAGTTATGGCTATGAAAGAGAATATTTGTAAAACGGTATGTGAAAGGTCATTTACACTTTGAAATTTAAATGGAAAATACAACTAGTGTGAATTAATAAGTGTGTTGTATAGAAGTAGTTTTTTTTACCACCTCTTTGGTAACTCGATAAGGCCTTATTGAAAAACTGTAAAATAGCTTCCTTATACATCAACGGCTGAAATTAATAAGCATATTACACTCCTTATCTAAGGATCCTGAATAAACCAATAAAACTAAATAAAATGTGGGTGTGTTGACAAATTCTTGAAAAAAATCTTCTTTCAAATACTTTCTTCTTAATTGATTTATCATTGGGATCAATCTTTAGATAGTAAGTTTCGTTTATTAATTTCAGTCAGTGAATTCGCAATTATAATATATATTTCATAATGCATACTTACAACTCGGCTTGATCGCTCGACACCCCGCTGTCGGAACACGAGCTGCTGATTGCCTCTGCAGGCTGAGGGACGTTGTCAGGACACAGGTTGAAGTCTGGCATGGACTCCTCGAGGAAGTCCAGCGAGCCTTGCTCCAGGGAGAAAATATTCTCCAGGAAGTCGTCTGACGCCGTCCATGAGTCCGACTGTGGGAGAAACTTGAGTTATGAAAAAGAACTAACTAATAGTCTCCTTAGTCAGACGCCGGATGTGAATCGAGAGGCCGCCGGTTCGATCATCGCTCTGACAAAAATTATGCAATCCACAAGTAGGTATTTGTTTCGGGTCTGGGTGTTTGTGACGCTGAAAAGTTTCTTGGTTTCTGACGCCCACGCCACAAGACTTTAGTGTGGTTACTGTTGGGTTTATGTCTTTTTTATAAGATAAAAGTCAGTAACTATTTCCAAAACATGTTTTTGGAGAAATTAAATAGGACTGCCTCGGTGGCGTAGTTGTATTACGGTACGGTTACAAAGCTGAGGTCTCGGGTTCGAGTCCCGGGTCGGGCAAAGTGATATTGGATTTTTCTATTAATTATCAGCCCGGAGCCAGGAATTCGTGCCCGATATGGCGATAGGCTCGCCCCCTATCACATCATGGGACGGAACATATAAGGCGAAATGTGGGTGTCCTGGTGGCGCCTCTGCCTACCCCTTCGGGGATAAAGGCGTGAGTTTATGTATGGATACATATGTAAATAGGATCAGTGGGCACTTTATTAGATTGATTAGAGGTATTTCGAGATACAGATCCACCTGTCTAGATATTATAGGTTTTAAAACGGGCCCCTATTAATAGACAAGGATTTCCAACAGTGGGACGTATATGAGCCGATTTAGTAGATACGTATTAGAGGTTTGGGTTAGGTCTTGGGGCATCCTTGACCTTCGCAACTTCATAATTATGTATTCACACACGTAAGTGTATCGATCGCTTTACGGTGCATGACTTATGTTTTATTAAATTGTGTTTACTGTTTTAAATGCGATGTCGCTATATTTAAACTAAATTAATATCCAATCTACCATAATTCTTGAACTCAAATTGTAATAGGTATTTAGGTATGCTAAACTAGCATAAAGATGAGAATTTAGAATCACTTTATAGTTTAAGAGTGCATGTTGCAATGCCTCTCAGATAATTCATTCTCAAATATTTAATACCAAGAACAGACCAGTATGATGATGATGATGCAACAGGATTGCAATGTAACATTGTTAAAAATTAGTGTACTATATTCACCAAATGTTCGTATTACATGCTTTGTAAACATAGATTTATTATTCTATATTTAATTATAGCGGAAACATTGTGTGAGATTGATTTTGAACCTTCTGGTAAAGTTCAAAATGAACTATATATGAGGGTAGATGAATTAGGCACAATATCGCCCGAATACTCAAACGCCATTTAAATATTAAGTTGCACTTAACTACCCACGTCACACTTAATCAGTACATTTTAGCAGGACTGTCGTAGTTAAGTGGAACATAATATTTAAGTGGCATTTGAGTATTCAGTTGTTAAATAAACAGTTCTAGGGATACACAAATGCATGTCATTTTGTATACAAACAGTAATTTATGGTGATCTCATACCCACATTTGTTTTATAAGACAGAAACCATTACAGTGCCACAAGTGATGCTATAATTAGATATGAATGAAGAAGCATGGTAATTTGATTTGCATGTAAGGAAATGCCTTTGTATAAAATTGGGATACATAATTAATGGTTTATATCAACTTGTATGTATAATAATTACGAAAAATAACTACTAAATATTCTTTTGACTAAGAGAAGCGGGCAAGACAGTCCAGGACAGTTTTTAAACTATATTATTGGTATAACTATAGTATTGGGAAGATAAGGAATAAAGAATGAAAGAATAAAGTAGAAGTAATTGTCCAAAATTAGGACTGAGGATAGAAAGATACATTTACTATTTGACTTTACTTGTATGAAGAAATAATGTGAAAAAAAGTGACATAACATGACTAAATAGGACAACAATTAAAAACAAAATATGTGATTGACCAGCATAGCATAAACCAACAGTTATGACTGATTTTATATGGAAGCACAGTTTATCATTACACCCTGTGACTTAACATCCTGTTTGAAATCTAATAAGGATATCTATACCTCCATATCGACAATTAAAATTCATAAATTGTTACTAAGCAGTGGCCCTACGAGTTCTATTGGGATATAAATATATAAACATTGTAAAAGGGACTTCTTGTAATCCAATTTGTTGCTGTTTACATAATGATAATATAAATTGAGTAGTGTTGTGCGATGAGTCACTGTGGTAACTTTATTTACGTCTGGTTTGCCCTTTAGCTCTTTGCATCATATAAGGAAATCCCCAACTTCAAATAACCTTCCTTAATATAAAATGAGTATAATCTTGTGAAAGAATATGTTTTTTTTGTAATATAAAAAGTTAATTTACATGTGGTTTAAATCATATTCAAAAATAGAATGTGATTCCAAATTCCAATTAAACATTTAAATATAGTGAATAATTAATTATTGATAAATGAGATTTATTTATTTAGAGACAACTTTTAACTAATTGCTAATTTTCATAATATCTTAAATAATAATTCACAGTATCAGTCATTAAATAAATTGTGTATATGATCGGATATTTTGAGTATTCCCCACTAATGATATTAAATAATTAATGTATTATTATTAGCAGTTATTACATAATTAATGCCCAATCATTAATTCTAATGACAACATTTATAACTAATCATATATATATATTTTTTTGGTAATAGAAATTATATTTTGATATACTTAATTCTTTTACTTTTTTAAGATATAGAAAATAATTGACTACTTATTTTTTTTGTTAATCTTTGGTTTGTTATATTTTTGAATACATGGTGAATTTAAAAGGCATGCCATGAAAAATGTCCTAAATGGCAACATGTTTGTTTATCAGCAATGTTATAACATCCTCATGTTATTGTATAGATACATATGTACCTAATTGTTTTCATAGCTATTCCCAAACAAGTGAATATGTATGCCTAAATTATGGTAGTTGGAATTAAATGCAATTCTATGAACATTTTGTTTATATTTTATGAAACAACAGCTTTACAATCTTATTAGAAGTTTATTATATGATTACAATTGTTAATATAATTACATAAATAAATGCTTCCAATAAGAATTTCTATTGTTAATTAAAATAATAGAAAAGTTATGTATGCTTATCACAATATAGCAAACAATAACTTTCTTTCATTCTCACATTGAACAATGTGTACATGTGTTTCATCACCAATGTACTTATTTTTTTTTCTCAATGTTTAGAAAATTTTGAATTGTTTGTATTTTAATATTTTAAACAAGAAATTCTTATATCACAGTGCTATATCTAACAGTCATATAAATAAACATTATTACCATATTACTGGATGCACAGAGGGTTTTATTTAGTTTATGCAACATCCAAAAATATTAGCCAATTTTGCAGGCTGAGTTTAACATTATATTTTCCTCAATGACTAACACCCAAGATCAAGGATGGAAGTTAATATGAGTCAACCATCATCTCAGATTTACATAAACATGATAATGTTACTTTCATTTTCAACAAGTGCACCCAAAGTGAAAGGCGGTCAATTTCAAATGTTGAAATGTTTCATTGTGTGAAAAATTATTCATAATCCAAGTAATGAAAGTAATAATTTGGGGCACACTGCTGCCTCATATCCACACTTGTACAGATATGTCTTATCAACAATATTTTTGTACATGTATTAAGTGTTATCTTAAACGCATAATACTGATAAATAATAGCCCATTTAAGAGGTAGTTTGACATGAAAATAGTTGTTGCCAATAACTTTTCGACAAACAGAAAGGTGACTCAAATAATATTTATAAATGTAGCAAGATTCTGAAAAGAAATGATTATAATTATTGATTCCAACAATACCTCAATGAGTGACAGGAGGTCCACCTTTTTATCCATCTTTACACCACACTTTAGTCTATTACAACATTGATGAATCACAAGTTAAATGAAAACTTTTGATAAATACACTGAATGAGGTCCTTGTACACTTTATTCTGATCACTTAAGGTAAACAGCAGTTTTTGGAAGGTTCACAGATGAATTTATTTTTATAAATTTACGCGGCATATGGCAAAGGCAGCGACCGCATGGTGCCTAGCTGGCACTATCTTGTTTACGCAAATATAGCCGGCGCACCGTCACCGACTGAATGACGCGACTGCGTATCTATCACTGTGCACTAATTAAACAATAACGCGCTCCTTAGGGGCTATCCTTGTTCCAATTAGTACTAATTAGAATGTGATGACACGGGACGAAAGGTGAGCAGGTAAATCGGCGAGCGAACAACGTCCGTTCACGAAATGAAATGAACGTATAACGGTAAAAGTGGCGGCGCGAGTTCACGAAAGTTGTTCAACAAGGTCTGATCGCCATGACCATTATTACTTCACAGCACGCCTACCAGAGCACTCGCCTATTGTAATCTACTCACCTTCGCAATGATAAGTTATCAATAAGATTATATAGCTTATACTGACCATAAGTCCCTCTTGAAATTCCATTTTGTCCGTCTTCGTGTTCAGTTCCTCCGTTTGCTGGTCATTTCTTGCGATATAATATTCTAACATCCTGTTCATGTCATCATTGTGGAAAGTCATTTTTATCTGATAAGAACCGCACAGAGGTCATCATACACTGTATTACAATTTCTTCGCACTATACTTTTGTGTCAATTTCACTATTACAGGAAAACGCGATTTAATTTATGAACATCTTTATTTACATAAAACAAGGAATAGTTTACAAAATAAAAAGGAACATGACATTCCTTTACTACTTCCAACGTGGAAATAATGACGTCATGAAAGTAGGACACTTTTCAGAATTTGATTGGTGGACTTTATGTTAAAACAGTTCTAGTTACTTGCGCCATCTCTTGATAAAACACGTAATTAATAATGTCGTACGCTCCTTTATACGAAGTAATTCTTCACAAGTAATATGTTGTACATGGCATTGTTATTTAATTATTTTCTTGGCTTCAAGGGTCACAACTCACAACTGTTGAATTTAGATAAAATATTTAAATGATATGTAATTATAGTACAATAGCACAAATATATTTGTTATATTGCGTTCATACACTGGATATTGCATTTTTTTAATGTCCCAGTCCACAATCATGGATCATGCATTGCCAAGCGCCACTGTGAAAATATTACTTTGTTCGTCGGCTTTAAGCTAATATTCGTAGTTAATTAAGAATTGTATGGCTCCATTTTGCTTAGCGACCAGTTGGGAACGAAAACCAGGAACCAGACGAAGGACAACATTAATTGTCAACATCAATTGTCAACAAAGGAAATGGGCAACATTAATTGTATACTTTATCAAGAGGGTTATTGCGCCGGGCGGTCACTCGGAAGAAAATTAAGGCGATTTTCGCCCTTGGTTATCCCGTGCCGCCGCAAAACATTTAGAGATTCAGTCCAGTTCGCGTATAATCTATAAAAGTATCTGCGCTCTGGCCTTAGCAGCTAGCCCCTTGGAAAAAATAGATAGGTCTCTCTGTAACTTCTACTAGTTACTAGACATACTGACGATAAAAGATATAATGTCCCAAAGTTCTCGTAAGAATGTATAGCTACATATGAACTGTGTTATTTTTTTGATATGTTATTTATTGATAATATAGGACGGTTGTCTCATAGGTTTAGTCGCCGTCGCGTCGTTAGCTTTTGCATTTGATTCCTAGGTCCAATCTTCGCCAACCCGCACTAGGCCAGTGTGGTGGCTTGGCTTTCCCCTATCAGTCGTACTTCATTGTAGGCTCGTGCCCTGCAGTGGGACGTATATAATATGGCCTCATACATTACAGCACAGTGCTTAGATGTTGAGCTCGCCTTCGAATTAAGATGGAAATATCTCTTAGCGGTACTACTAGCACTTTTGATTTACAAGCGTGGGTAATGTAAATATATTTGTATTTTATCCCTGCTCTTATATAATAAGTACAAACAGTAGGTAACCCAAAGTTTCAAATGTGCACAAAGAGATACCTACAACATTTTTCTTCTCTTTAAACATCCTTAAACCGCGAAAATTGATAGCCAAGTGTGCTTTAAAGCACCACTTTTCCACAAAGGTAAGATCCATTAACCAAAGGCGAGTAAATATAATTGAGAATGAAGCACTTTGCGGGCTGGAAATCCCCTATTTTATTACTAGATACACGAGTGGTTCAATTTTTCAGAAACTGTGCACTTTAGAAAGGGCTTTTGTGCTCTTTGTGTTACTGTAATATGGTCCATTAGTGGAGAGGTGATCAATTGCTAGCAGGATAGTTATTGTGCTGTCTTTTATGTCACGTAAGGACGCTTTTGTATTTATGAATTATTGTAGATGGATGAGTACCTATGAGGTGCAAAATAAAATAAGTTAATTTATATTTCTGGAAATCGATATTTAGAAATAAATTACTTATTGCGTGGCGGCCTGTTGGTAACGGACCGGACGCGACTACCGACATGCCGCCGTTAGTCGCGGATTGTAACTCTGAATTTTGATAGTCAATTACCACTTTAACGGTGAAAAAAACATCACAAGGAAACGTGCATATCATAGATATTTTCAAAAAATTCTATGGCATGTGAAGTCTGCCAACCCGTACTAGGCCAGCGTGATTGATTACGATCTAACTCATCTCAATCGAACTATCGACTTAGGCCCATATTTCTTTCGATTTCCTTTCGCAGGCCAGATGCCCGAGCCCTGCAATGGGAGGTATAGGGACTGGATTATGATATTATACAGCTTTAATGAACGACAGCAAGGCTTTACCACTTTCAAAAACTAGTATACCAGATACCTACTGATATTATTGTCACCCTAGGGGCTACGGGTATAATTTATATGCCTTATGCTTTTCGTGGCAGTGCATGAGCTATAAATCATGATGTTCGATTCCCAGATTCCATTTCATTTGTGAGTGTTTATTTAATAAATTTGCATGGGTTTGGAGTTTATGCCTAAAATGGGGTTAGGCTTGTCCCCTATCAAATCTGGAATTATCATTGATTAATTCATAGCATTAATGGTGGAGAACTTTATTTAAATTAATAAACAAACAAAGTAAAATTTGTCGAAATGTAAACTTAGTATCTTTTTTACAATACATAATGTATTTTACTGATATTTTTTTATCATAATAGGTATTTCTAGTCAATGGTCAGTATTGAAAACATTAGAAAAATATTTCTCGAATGCACATGTGTTTACCAAGAGGTGGTACGGAGGCAGATAAGGGGTTAACTCGCATTAAAATGCGAATGATATGCGTTTATTCAAAGGAATGACATACGATTTGATATTTAACATATACTATGTCTATGTGGTAGAGAAAATGAATGGTGGTAGAATGTCAGTAGTCAGTACTATTTATATATATTTTATATTATACTTAGCCGAATCCATTCATGACTTAAAACTGCTCATTGTACATACCTACATGAGTTTAAACCTGCTTTGCTCCAATTCTGCTTCACCCAAAGGTAGACTGTAATAAAATGCCTCTGGCATTAAGTCCGCCTGCATACATTTTAGTATATAAAGCTAATAAAATTAAATAAAAATGAGTTTATCACCAAAATAATAGGTACGAGTTTCACTAATGCTATCCATAGTTCAGTGAACTTATTTCTATACAACGACTTTGTAGGTGGCGACTCTATCGTTATATTAGGCATCAATTTTAGGTCAGGGCGAAATAAACTGTACTGTATTCATCTATATCAAAAACCAATTTATATAACGCTCATTGTTATAAATATTACGCATGCACCCATTTAGATTATGTGATTGTGTTTAAACCACACATATATACATAATCGTCACGCCTGTATCCCATAGGGGTAGGCAGAGACTATGGATAGCCACTTTGCTTGATCCTGACATATTACTTTCGCTTTATTCACTTTCATCAATCTCTTCATTCATTCTCGTCGGCTCAGGGTACTTATGACCTGATCTTTGTTGAGGGTATCACCGATTTTAAACCAAACAATTTTTTTAAATAACTATCGAATTCTGACTGGCAAATTAATTATTGCCGGGAAAAGCACTGTTATATAAAAAAACACCAATATAAAGCAATATATTTTGAGCTGAAAGTAACTAAAATAATTGTGTAATATTAACAAATAGTATAGACGCTCCAGAGGTTAGGTATATACATTATAACCGAGTAATTTACGACTCACCTTACAAATAGGCGTTACCATGATAGTAAATAATATTATTTGTTACTTTCTACATTATATTGTTACAATATTAACTGTTCACCACACTAACCCAAATGTCAATAGATTGAGTCACAAAACTAGGTCCGGGAGTCTATTTTGATAATTTCTGGCACTCTGTGGTTTGTCGCCTGATGTCGCGTCTATTTTTCATGTTAATGTCTATTGTTGAGAAATTAATTGTTCTGAGTAATATTTACGGATTATTTTACTAAAATTTGTAAAAAAAATATTCCTGAATATTGTAAGTATGCGGATGTCTTGGAAATGTGGAAAATTGACATTATAATAAATAGTATTTTCATTGTTAAGAAAAATTTTAAGGATTTTAGTAGGCATTGTAATATAGTAGCTACGAGCATTAAGTTATACATATATAACTTTATTTTTAAGTAACCAGAGTAACTTCTCCTTTGCTTTTCAGATAGTTTCGTCCGAAGCCTTATGGCCTGCTAAAAACTAATTTTTAAGCAATATATTTTACTTAATTATAAGTTTTCGGTATTGGAACTTCGGAAAAATTAATAGTATATGGGATACAGATGACAAAAATTTCAATTTTTTCCCCAAGAACTACGTAACGGTTCAACAAAAATTTGCTGAAATACTGTTATAATATTAGGATATTGTTGGGGCTTAAAAGTAAATATTAATATGCTCTCATATTAATATTTCTTGGGTAAATTATAGTAAGCCAGACTTTGGTAACATATTTACCTATAACCAATTACTTGCCTGGATACACCTTATATCCAAAATCCCTAATCTTAATTCAGTCTAGACTAAATCCCATCAGATATGTATAGGAACATACATTTTTAATAAGGAATTTCATAACAATAGGGGAGACCAGGGAGATACGTAACGATTTTTAATGTTCTTGTAATTTCTCACAAACCTTACCTGAGTACGACGCTATATTAAAACGCAGGGTATTAACCGTACATTTTCCTAGAACTAGCATAGCCTTCAGTTTTCGCTTTTCGATATTTCTGTTTGCACACAAAAAATAAATGCAGTTGAAAAAAACAACGACAAGTTACTTTATGGGTTTTTTGCAGCATCGACTCGCCACCACCAAAACCTGATGGGGAAAAGGAGGGGTTCAAAATGACTTATGTCCGTCACAGAGTCTGTGTAGATAATATAGTTTTTACACAATTTTATTTGTTACTTTCATTCCGCGTAACTTTTTCCCCTGGTCTCCCCTACCGACTGTGTTACCATTACTGTGCCATTACGCCGACGCCGTAAATTAATAAGGACCTAATATTAGATTTTTTTAAAAATCTTGGTCTATATTGATTAGTCTGGTGCTTATAGACGCGTTAATACGTCACTAGCAAGCCGGCATAATCTTGTCGCACGGCAATTGATAGCCTTTTGCCTTATGCTTGGTTTTTACTACTGGAGTCTCTTTGTGGAACTAGTTTAAAAATAAAACAAAAAACACGAGAACTAGTTTTTTTTATTGCGCTGAATGGCGAGACCAGCATGCCGTCCACCTGACAGTTAACGATACGACCGCTCAGGGACAGTAGCAATACCAAACAACACCATAATTTACAAAGCAATGCTTGGCGTTGCCCTTTGCTCGCCTTCCTGAGACATAAGATGTTAAGTCTCAATATGTCCAGTAGTTACTCTGGCTACAATGTTCTTCAAACCGGAACACAACAGTGCATTTACAATGCTGTTAGTTTTGTTATTTGTACGATACATTTTGCAACATAATCGATCGCTAGTTGGTACGTCGGTAAAGTGCAGCTAATTTCAAAGCCGACAGCACCCGTTAGCCTTAGATTGCGGTATTAGTTTCAGAGAGGAAAGATACTGGCATGAAAAGGCAGCAGTGAAAATAAATCATGAACTATTTTAAGTAACTATTTTCGAATGAAGTTTTCTTTGCGTTAAAATAAACACATCTTGTGTATTATTTTACATTTACTGAGAGGGCGAAATTTTGTTTCAGGTTTGGTTTAATACATACATAAACTCACGCCTTTATCCCAGAAGTTCCTTGTATGTTCCGTCCCATGATGTCATAGGGGGCGAGCCTATCGCCATATTGGGCACAAATGCTTAACTCCAGACTGGAAATAATTTTTAAAAGATCGTATTTATCGGAATATACAGCCTAGGATTTGAACACAGCAACCGCACGCTCCCAGCCCATCAATCCTGTAATCTCTTTTCCAAATAATATACTTTCAAAGTTGAATAATAGAGAATAAATTAAATCTTATTACGAAGTAAACTTCCATTAACATTAAATTCGAACTCATTTACACTATCAATACAATCACAGATTGCAATAATGCACGTAATCAAGAAACTTCAGTTGAAAAATAGTTTGCTGAATTGCTGTCTGGTCAATGGTCGTGCAGAAAATTTACGATTTAACAAGTTTGTTGGAGTTCGTCTTGTGAATAGCCTAATAAAACAACTATGTTTTGAAAAGCAAGAAAAAGGACGATCTATTGGCGTAGCAATCAACAATTTAGCTGGTAAATCGGCAATTTTATTTAATTGAAATAAACGGCGAGTCTAGCACGCCATTCGCCTGTAAATGAAATATAAAAAGATAAAATTCACGTGGAATTTGTGTTTTTAAAATGCACCCATAATACTATGGGCGCCGCCAGGATTAATGTCAAGGAAATGTTTTTTTTTATTTTGTTAAATGGCGAGACGAGCATGCCGGAACCCAACAGTGCATTCACACTGCTGTTTGGCGGGACGAATAGATATTGCGGTGGTACCTACCTAGTCGGCCTCTCACATACGAGAGACCTACCACCAGTAAATGTATCTGTTTCTATACAATTTACTATTAATGTAAATGTAATTTATAAATATAATGAATATCTATTCCCACATCGTCTATCAAGCCTACGTGGTGGAGTATATATGTGGGCTTATTAATATTTTCTAGTTACTTTCAAAGTGTAAGTTTCAAGGACAATCGCTTCTGCCCCTCTCTCGGAACCATGTGTAATACATGGGTAAAGTTCGTATTGTGCAATGCCTTAAAGAATTTTCGATGCCCTTCACACCAGCTATTCATGCAAAATAGTACCTATAATACATCTGTGTTTTGCGAGTCTGGCATCAGTAATCTACAGACGTTAAGGAAAGTCACGTGCCAGTACAAATGCAGTCAAAGCAACAAAAAAGACTTATAATCCTAATCTGATCCCGCTGTGTTTGTTATTTTATATGGAAGACACTTTGGAGATTATTATACTTGGAGAATAAATAAAAGACCTGCAATAAAGAGCAATCAAAAGTATACAAAGATTTTGCGTTAACTGTTATGTTGTCAAATTTGCTGGCTCAAATTGAGGTGTAATCTAGATTCAAAGACAGAGAAAATAAACAGTCTTTGAGAGATATTTCATAGAAAAAGCTTCGAATGAAATAATCATAACATCGGGCTTGCTCTTTAGGTATTAATTTAGTTCGATTTGATAATAACTTCATAGGTAACGTTACATATTTTTTATCTCTCCAATTATGTTTCTATGATTAACATTGAGGCGAATCATTCAGTCAGCCAACTCAGGATTTTTATTTAGTCGAACCCGCAAAGGAAAGATAATTTGCATGATAAATCGTAGAAACAGTACCTACCAACCTGGCTATAGAGCAAAATAGAAAGAGCAGATGGAAGGGAAATATTCATTCGCAATCTTTGGTAATTTGTTGTCATCTTTCCCATTTCTTGCAGATTAATTACAATGCCTGTTATAGATAAACTAGTGTACCTAAGACACACGCCGAGTTTCATTGCTTGGTGTCAATTTTTTACTGATCCTGGCTGACAGGAATTACTGTGGGCTCGTGGGCGGGATAGTCTTATATCCTGAAGCGCTACTAATTGTTATTACGAAGGTGCCACTTTAATCATTGCTGTAGTCACAGTTGACTTTCGCGTCACCATCACTACAACCCAAGCTGCTGTTGAACAATGCATAAACTTGGGAAGATTGTATGAAACATGGCAGTGCTCGTTAACGTTATGAAGGTAGTTCCGTATCTGTAGCACCTAGTAATAGATACTTACTAGCCAGGTATGTGAGGAACACGAGCAGGGTATTTTGTGGTTAATATCAAGGAGGAGATACAAAGTGCATTCAAATAGAGATAAAAATAATGTTTATTTTTCAATTCGTCATTCTCAGCTTACTTGTATATTGTATCTACATAAGTATAAATAACATTAGACAAAATTGCTGATGAAACCACAATATTCAGCACATTGATTAATTATTTATTATTGATACTCATTATACAATTATTATATAATTCCACCAAAATGCACATTGCAATTATCTTGATGAATGAAACCCAAAAATAATAATCCCCTAACATTTTCGCCATTCTTTCCTAAAAAATAAAATTGCCTGTCCCTTACAAATGAGCCGCCATATTGCCAAAAAACCAAAGGCAAAACTGGTCATGGTTTAAAACGGATGTTGCTACACATTTTATACTAACAAACACTTTTTGTTTCATACAAAAAAACATAGTTACTCTTTGCGAACGACGTCCGCGCCATTTTGTGGTCTCTCTAACGGCATTAACTGTGTGTAAAACAAAAATACACCGGGCTACATAACTTTTAGTACAGGCACGTACCGAGATATATTACAAGGGGCCCAGACCTCCCTCATTCTTGTGCTTAATAATTCAGAGCCAATTCGCGCTTGAAATTTTATCAAAATTTATTACTATGAAGACGTTTCCTTCTTTAAAATATTAAGGCAGTGAAGCTTTTGGGATTACGTGATCTATTTTTTGCGACACGTTGCATAATACGTACCTGTTCGTATTAAGAATAGTTTTTTGCACTCGTTTTCGAGAATCACAAGCGTAAAGGTCGTTCGCCTTCGTTTGGTCATGGTATTTAAAAACTGTGAAATGAAATAGTTTGATACGTGTAGTGATCTAGGTTGTGGTAATGTTCCAGGGATGAGAGAACTAAGAAGTCCAAAATTTGATCCCTAAATTTGTTTAATAAAGAATTAAATTAAGTTATAACATTCCAAGTATAACAACGCAAATAGCCAGATATTACTTCTTTGTATTAAATTAAATTAATTATTTTACACTTCCTCTTAAGGTGAAAAGTGGTAAGGCAATATTTGGTTCGAGGAACATTCCGTCTTTATTTAGATTGCCATTAGTTTGTTAGTAGGCGCTACAATTATAATGTAGTTCTTTTAGAATTACCAAATATAGAATTAGTTAAAATATTTCAGTTCTGTTAAAGAAACGCATATATCCATAAGCTAGTAGATAATAAGCTATATTGTCAAGCATGTATATGAGCGGGGTAAGCATAACATATGAAAAGCGGAGGTAGAGCCATTTTTTTTAATGTCATTACAGAAAAATGGGAGACATATAAAATAATTTATTTTTTGAAATAATTTAATTACTATTTTATAAATTATACGTGTATGTTTATCTTAAGTTTGTTTTCCGTTAAGTACAGTA
Source organism: Deilephila elpenor (assembly GCA_949752805.1). Classification (NCBI taxonomy): domain Eukaryota; kingdom Metazoa; phylum Arthropoda; class Insecta; order Lepidoptera; family Sphingidae; genus Deilephila; species Deilephila elpenor. Next base: position 5,028,563 of record OX457111.1, read on the forward strand.
ACTAAATTGAGGAGATAAAATGGTCTCAATCCACCTCTTCACTCTATCTATGTTTAAAAGCCTTTACATAAAAGCAGTAAACGGATACACGGAATATTCTTAATAGAAATGGAAAACTAAAAGTGTTCTACTTTATTCCTGATCCTTTTCAAATACTCTTGGGTTTTGTTCGCTCCCGCTCGTACGGCGCACGTGACATAAACTCGTAATAATATGAGAAATACAAGTTACAACTATTCATTTATTCAAAGTAAAATGCAAGTTAATAGTAAATCTAAGACCAAAACACTAACGGTCTTAATAATAGACAGTTTTAAAGCCTATTTTGGTTTTCGCCTATTTTAGTCTAAAACATATGGCTACATACCTGACTTACGAAATTCCAAAATCACCCGGGTGTAACGGGCATTCATCTCGGGGAAAACCAGCCCGGGGCTGATAGCAAAAATTCTAAACTTTTTCTTTTTTTTTTGTTTCCAGCTTGGTTTTGTTATAATTACTATATTATATAACACTATATGTACGTACATACACAAATGATTATAAGTATGTACTGCTCATATACCAAAGGGGATTCAAGGTCTTTTTTTTGTCATTCAATAATGGACTTATACAAAAATTACTTAAGTTACCTATGTTTAAATGTTACGAAAAGATGTTGTAATGGAACAGGTGGCTAGTAGTAAAATTATAAGCCATAATATTTAGTTTCATTTAATGCTCTCAATACGACATAAATAATATTAAAGTAACTTTTGTACACGTCAATGTTAGAATAGACTCAAAAAAGAGAAAAATTTTCGTTATAGAGTCCGTAATGTACGTTGTTGAAATGTACTAAAGAACCAAACAAAATAGTTTTTCTTTTACAAAATACCGTTTCGATTTTTCGCATGTTAATTGACATAATAAGCCCAATAACCACTCACTTCAATGTCTGTTGCTCACAATTCATGACAAGAGAGTCCTTCTCTTTCTAAAGATTCATAATTTGACGTATTGTTTCCAATGATTCCATGCTAGAAATTGCTTTAGAAACGATTGTAAAAGTTACTGACTTATCTACACATCTTACGGTTGGTGAGAATTGACATAGATGTTTTAAGTCCCTAGGTATCCAGATTTCTTATTAACTTCGAAAAAAGGACCTCCCGGTTACGTAACAGTGAATAACTTAAAAGGGCGTGTTAGGGTACCGCAGGGAGCTTTTAGTGGATATTCTCTACGAAACTAAGCGACTTTCAACTATTTTTAACGTTTGGCGCATATGGTTTGGTGCATTATTTGGGCATGATACAGCTGTTAACAATTTTCGGAATAATAAACATGTGAGTGACGTACGTTACAACATTTTGTTTGAAGACAGATTATAATGAAGTCGATGACGAGTGGACCTTTTACGTATACTGTTATTTTTTATTTATATCTTTATTTTTTATTTTAAAACGTCCTAAATTAGACCTACTCATGTATTGTAGATGGATGAACAAACTCAACACATACAAGAAAGTACAGAAAAACTAGTACCTATCTGGAGGCTATACAAATATTTATCCATGCGGGGATCGAACCCGCAAATTCTGACGCTGAAAGCCAAGTTTGTATTCTCTACGCCAAGTGGTGGCGATGTTACTTATCGGAAATTTCAATAGAAATTTTCCGGGTTTGCCGCGCGAATACAGCGCCTACTAGAAATACGGAGAGCTTATGTTATTCGTAATTTTTTTTTTATTTTGACGATGACACGTTCTATATTGCTCGTTTGTGGGATAATGGAAGATGAGATGCAGACTATCAAACGACAGACTGCAGGATCAATTCTTGCAGCTAAACTTGTGTTTGTTGTTGTAAAATGACCCTTATATTATCCTTGTATACCACGTAAGCCATTTTTTTCACAGTATGGTTTTATTTATATACCTTACAACTGAAAGTATATAGTATTTAATTATAAAATACTAAATAGTCTGTCTAAAGTTTAAATATATCTACATTATTATACAGGCTTTAGGTAGAGTCGTCAATAAACAAAAAATATGTTAATAATAGTGGAAAAAAAGCTTACTTCCATTTTATTTCATGAAAAATGATTTCATTTTTAAAATCTTTTTCAATGTTATCATTACTTTGCAAGACAATAAACTACCAATAGAAAAAAATATATAGCTTATAAAGTGTTAAAAAAAACTTCAACTGTGACTTTCACCAATGAACGTATCCTTATCGTGTGACTTAAAAATGAATTATTATTAAGTGATAATACAAAGACTAAACACATCGTGACAGTATTCAACCTTTCACCCTTCATGTAGAGTCAACATAGATTATTATTGTATGTGAACAAGTAAATACTTATTATATTATTTTTTATTGATAAAGCTATCTTCTACAGTATATAGAATCCTCAATATACCATAACAAGTATAAAAAGACTCGTTACAACTTTATTCAACTCACAATTTGAAAAATGATTCACGTACTACTGGAAAAGTCTGACATATAATATTCTATACATTACATAAACTAGAATAGATAAAAATATACCAATAATTTGTATATACTTGGAATTAAAACAATACATTAAAATTTTTAGTACCAAAGTAATTTAGCGTTTGATTAAATTGTCTTTACAAAATATTTCTTTGTCTGCAATAACTAGATCTTTCATAGATTCAATGTTTGGCTTCAATTATTTCGCCAAATAACTCTTATGTAAATAACTCCGTTTGCAAATGAAGTGTTTCTCTCTCCAGTGGCAAGTTCTGCGAAAAAAAGAAAACATAGTTTTAATTAAGTACACGGGTGAGGCAAAAAATCGCAGGTAGAGCTAATGAAATATACTACGAAATTCACTAATTATTGTAATGGCTTCTTAGAATATATGTTACGCTTTTTTAAATTATGTACATTTGTGTTTTATTCATTGTATTTATAATTTGTCACAATATAGATTTCTATTTATTATCTTTGAATTTCTATGAACAACATTGTGAAAATTAGAGTTCTTGCAAGAGGCACAGATCTATTTTCATCTTCAAGAGTCTTAATTATTTGAAGTACATAAAAATAGTAACCTGCCGGGTATTACTGAGTTTTTTTTATAATTCTGGTTATTTCACTTTTCTTAAAAATTACGGAATCTACATTTGAAACAATGTAGATCGATCTTCACTTTTCTTATAACTTCAAAATAACGTATTCAGAGCGCGTTTACACCCCAAAAACACGGCCACCCCTAATATAAGATTGTGGCATTTTGGTATCGAAGAGGGAAAGATTTATTTGAGGTACATTGATGTTTCAGGTGTACATAGTGCCAATAAATGTTCGCAAGCCACCTTTCAATATTAAGGGCTGTCAGTGTTGAGAAATGTGGGTAGCCTTGAATGATGCTTGGGGAGTTTTGTGACACACCCCTGTCTAATTTCAGGGAAAGGTCTACGAGGTGTCTGTAAGGTATTTCGAAGTGTTAAGATGATATATTGGTGTTTTTATTAGGTAGAGTCAGGTAGAGTCTATATTTTGTTTTTAATATTATCGATGGTTTATGAAACAATAAGTAAGTTTGGGGTTGAAGTTTGCGTCTATTCATTAATATACGATATAATATTTTATACATTTCAATAAATACGATCGAAAAAATAGAAAGGAAAAATTATTTCACCTTTCATAAGATTATCGTAAAGAAACAGCTAATAATTCCAATTACAGTACATTAACCTACCAAAATACATTTAATGTGCAATAATAATCAATAAACAATAATACGAAAGCTTCTCAAAATACAGCATCACAGCGAGCTCTCAGTAAATTTCCCCAAATCGCGGTCAGTTCCCCGGCGCTGGCAACACCCGCACCGTTTTGGGCTCCAATCGCGGCGAGCGACCGAGAGCAAACTAGCGAACGAGCCAGTCAGCATCACGTGCGCGGACGTGACGGCTGTGTCTCGTGCTCCGCGCGTGCATTATTCACGCGCCATTTGACAGTTGTGCCGTGTATTATAATGACAGTAGTGCATCACTGTACAACGCGGTGCTTCTCCCTGTAAATCAAAACGTGAGCAGTTCGTTCCACAAGTGATAACGGCCGGGATGCGAGAGGTGAACGCTCGTCACAGCGGCGCCGACTCTCACCGGACTATTGTCTAAGTGCCACGGAATCTTGGTCCTTCCCATCGGATTCTATCGATGGAAGCATCCGCTTCTCGACGTGGGCTGTGTGCGAATATCGGCTCCGTAACGATTGTTTACAGAGATGAACGGAGATAAGATTGTATAGAAAAAATCCGCCGCCCGCCGGATCGTCTTTGAATATTTTCAACTAAATAACTATGCAAATTACGTGCCGATATGGTATGCGATTGCTTGATAAATAATTGTCGATGCTAACTGTAAATAACAGATTCCGCAGTCTAGGTGAACGTGCGATTGTGGCCGACACTGTCCTACTTTTTCATTTTAAAGGTAAAATTAAAACGAAAACACTCCACGTTTTTTTTTAAATATTCAAAACGGAACTCGTTTTGGTGTGCGCTTTTGACTAAAGTTCTAAGTTAGCCTGAAACTAGTTATTTATCTCGAGACGTTTATCAGTACGAGAAAGTTTGTTTACATTTGATTTTGTAGTGTAATTGTGTGGGTTCCGTAGATAATATTTGTGTTTGAATTCAGTAAAAATAAACATAAACAGAGGTGATGTATAGTTTTCAAACTACTAGTAAAATAGTAATGCATTGTGTATGTAACAAAAATGTTTATATTGTACAGTATAATACGAACATTAAACAACATCATTGACATCATTTCGAACAATGTTTATATCTTTATTATAACTCATTGGGGTTATCGAAGTGTTCACTGTGATTATTCGTAATATTTGCTATAAATTGTACTACATAGCATGCCTATACAATTGGACAAGTTAAAGTTATATTTCTAAGAACTAATATAAAAAACTACGAGTACTTCACTGAGTAAATATTAGGTCATCGGAGCACACTTCAAGGAAACGTACAAATACTAACAAAAGTTAAGTAAGGAGGTGATAAGAGATAAGATTTCTTGACTCATACAGATACGATTTGAAGAGCATTGTCAATTTTCAAAGGACGTTTCAATTGTAAAAAACAATAAATAATCATGTCAAAATATGTGATATATTGTTTACGATTTAAAAGCCTATTTTATTATACTTATATAGCTATGTAAGAAATTGCACATAGTGGAGTCAGCGTTTTGAATCATAAGTTATGATTCTCAAACACTTTATTTACAACGTTATATCACGCCAAATCATGTGCATTTATTCCTTTCGACGTGAGTCACGGAATGACAAAGAGCTATCTTGTTCGAATAAAATGTACTTTATTCGGTGCCAGTACATACTTAAACTCAATTTTTTTCTTTTATTATATCCATTTTTTTTACACTCACCATGAGTCACATAAACTTGTCAAAAAACGAATCACATCAAATTAAATTTTATGCTGAGAGTAGAACGTTTCGTGAATACGTAATAAAGCGATGTGTTCACCTATAGCGGTTGGAACCAAAATAAATCATGGCGAAAGTGGGTGGTCTCCCTGGAAGGAGTTCATTAGGATACCTTATTGCAACGCGGAGGTTATTTACCTCATTGTTACGAACTTCGGGCACACGTAACAAGCAACATTTTGGGAACTTCATTTTAAAACTTCGTCTTTAAACAAGCATTTTGTTCCATGATGTAATTTATACAACGCTTTTCCTGGAGGAAATAATGACCTGTACATTCAAAACGTATGCAAATTGAAATAATACTGTTTTTTTACGGATTTTATCGCGGATTTGGTTTCGGATTTCGTCCCATGACCACGAAATCTGTAAAGTAATCGAAAAGTCGGAAAGTAAAAAAAAAAAAATTAAAGTTAAATCCGCAATAAAATCCGTAATAATTAGTTTATTTTAATGTGTAACATTCGCATAAATCTAAGAATCCATGAAACGTATGCAAACTAAAAACAAAATCAAAGTTCGCGAATAACATAGGATAAAAACAGAAAAAATAGCGAGCGGCTCAAAGGAATGCGGCAGGAGCGCGTGGGGTGCATTGTTTATGGAAAAAAGGGCAACCACCAGACAATACTTTTGGCGAAAGTAGGCTGGAGTACATCGGACCGCGGTGATTAATGGTTTTCCTGTGATGCGATAATAAAGAACGATATAGACAGCCCTATGTTGAGTTGTAGCTTTGTCCTTCGTATATACTTGACCCACTTATTGTGGAAGTGTTGGCAACGCAGCCTCGCACGCTCGTCCAAGTTTTAATTTGCCGGAAACCTATTTCCGATTGATTGGTAATTTACTTCGGTTAAAACGTGTTTGTTCGCAAACGATTGTTTGAAAATTCAATGCAAGTGTTTGGGTTTATTTTGACAATTGATTAGATCCTCTCAGATGTTGGTCAAGTTTATGCAACGTAGTACTATCCTGGTAAAGCAGCTCACCGTATATGTATAGCGTATATTGTACAGAAGAAACTTTTATAAAGCTCAAATATTACTATTATAATAAACGAAGTTTTACAAATCATCCTACCCACTCATCCAACACGGCAAAATCCTTTCAGCCAGGATCAACAATACGCAAAGAGTTGACGCCAGGCACAGAAGCTCGACAAATCTGCTAGGCATAATAGCTTTTCTTTAATTTGCTACAAAGCTAAAGGAAAGGAAATAAATAGAACGAATTGAAAAGATAATGAATGTAGTTTATAAAGACGCTATAATTAAGTTAAATCGCAAACACGCAGCCCACGTCGAGTACCACACCCCAAAAACATAATTCACATCACGAGAAATAACAATGTTTATTTCCAGATCTTCCAATTCAAAAGTGGAGCCATGGACGTATACCCTTTAACTAGCACTTACCACGTTGTCTGACTAAAACTCCGATTTTAAACATTTTGGTGTATGTGCAATGCTGACAAGTACTAGTTGGTGAGTGCGTGCGATGGCGCGTAGTGCTTTAGTGTTTTCGGCCTTATTGGTGTTCATCCTGTCGCTATTGGAGACCACATTAGCTCATTATACGTCGACATGGGCTGTCCATGTGCCGGGAGGGAAGGAGGCAGCCGATGCTGTGGCGGAGACACACGGCTTCGTCAATCTTGGAGAGGTATGTTATGATCCAAATATGAATTTATTAGAAATATGTTAAGTTGGTTGAAGCCTTTTAGCAGAAAGAGATGTAGACACACCACACTGGGAAAGTTGTTACACGGCATCTGATGGTAAGTATAGTGAAGTAAACTATTATAGCGGCTTGTTCGACACTGGATATCCGTAGGCTGATTCTTCAGTGCGACATATCTTGAGCACTATATACGATAGGCTTTATCTGCCTAAATACGAAGAACCCGGCAGCAGTTGAATATAAAGTAATCTGGATTTAGGCACCAAGAAGCAACACAGAAGAAAAGCATATACAATACCTATATTATTAAACGATAACAAGGATATAATTTACATAGAGTTCTAACAAAGATTTCTAATAACGGTATTTATTACGGGATAGAGTTATATAATAATCAAAAAATAAGGGACTAGATGTAGATAAAAGAAGTACAGATAAATCTTATATCAGATTTCCTAGTTATCGTCGTTTTAGCACTGGTCTGACGAATATATTTGATGGTGAGTGCAGAGAAAATCTGGTAGAGCACCAACGAGATAATCTCACTTCTGTGACACAATTATGCTAGTCTGATCGAAACCGGATATTATCAAAACTAATCTCGAAACGCGACATAACACAGGTTATACACCTTGCCCGTGCAAGGTGTTTGCCACCCGAATGGGTGAGAATATTGTACAACCCATCGAACACAAACAAAAAGAAACAAAGACGAGAAACGGATAAACAATACCTACATCGCTAAACTATAATAAACATATAATTCACATAGGAATCTTCCAGAGATTTCTGCAGTGACCCATTATGAAACAATGCTAGATTCTATAAATAAGTAGCTGGTTATAGATAACTGAATGAAAGATCTAATTATCTTCTTCCAACCACTGCAATACCAATCATGTTTTACAAGATACCAATCCATTTAATACTAATTGTAACAATGTATACTGGAATATGACGTGTTCTTTCACAATAATTTACGTATACTTTATCATTACACTATCTAACTTCGGTATTGATAATAACCTCGATTTTGAAAGCGGATTTTGTGTTCGTCAGACACGCGACGTCTCACTATGGAAGTATTACTTAAGTTGAAATGCTTTGTGGAGAATTCTTAGATACATATATTACGTTTTTTATAATAAATATAAATTGCAAATTTTAGATATGTGGAAAATTCTGAGGTATGTCTTCGAATCGGACTTGCGACTTCTTAGTCAGTAACGCATCTTACTATGCTCTCCAAATTTGTTATATTTCAAGAAATCCGAAGAATTTCACAGTTCACTGTATAGGTGAAGACCTGAAGGCCTCTAACTCACTCAAAACCAGCACAGTGGACGGGCTAGCTCATATCACGCGTAGTGGAGACCCTTTTAGTAATGGGACATGACATATGCGCTGACTTACGGCAAGTTTTCTTTCTTGAGAGGACCTACAATTGCCTAGGAGCCGACAAAGACCTGCAGATTCTTATGGTGTTGCGGGTGTTCGTGGGCAGCAATGACGAGTAATTATCATATAGCTACTCTGTTTGCGTCCAATCCCATATATCATGAGCGATGTAACTTCACCAAAAAACATGAACTTTAAATAAACAAAACAAATCCGAGCGGAGAGAGCTCGAGCGTGCAGATGTCCTTTTGTTTTTTATTTAAGTAATTTTGACATCTTCACCATACGGCCAGTTCGGGAAGTATAAGAACAAAAGACTTTTGTAATTTTATATCCATTGAGTAATATTCATAATGTAACGGTTATATAAACATGCCTGTTGGGTCTTTTGTTAACATTATTTTGCAGAAATGCCTTGTATTCTTGACATTTTAATCTTATCTCGCGTGAACTGTTAGATACAAAGAAAATTATGTTAGTTCAATGCACAGAACATATTTTATTATAATAGCTTTGAAAAATATTATCTGTGCGGGTTCAGTTGTGTTATCAAATTAAAATACTTAAACAAACATCTAAGTTGTAGCTATGCGTTTAATGTATATAAAGTATTATATGCTCTAGTTATATAATTCGATTTTTCATTTACGGTAATATACATATACATACAGTCATTAACATACTATGTATATGACAGTAATAGATCGATATTATTTGTTATATATTTATTTAAACTTTCTATACATGTTGTATAAAGGCGAACTTCTCACTACACGTTGTTGTAAATAATTGTAATAGGTATTATTTTAATATTGTTTCCTTCAACAAATTAGTCACGGTTCATACGTAAATGTGCGGTATTGAGGTTATAAAATAATATTTAATGTTAATAAAATAACTATTTCAGGAATATTGTTAGAGAAACAATGTCAATGTGTGTTGAAAATGTTCTAAAATCTTGAGTAAATAAAAATCTCTATTGTGTCGCAAATTGTTATGATGTTGTTTTTAACCTGTTTTATAAAATGTATGTATAATTTTCATATTTGCTTATTTCTAATTGTATAATAATGCAACGGATGATTGTGTTGAAGCACTTTATCTAATATTTTTTATACAGTAATGGCGTGCCGTAGCAGAAGGGACGAGGCGAAATGGAATACAATTTAAAATAGTGTTTAATTTAATTATAATATTTTTTATGTCTGAATTTTAATCGGTACTATACACCAGTAATATAATACTGCTAAAAATAAATAAAATCACAACCATTTGAATACCAAAATAGACAATAGACCACGACGCAAAACCGTGTGCATTAGCGGAAACGAAATACTGCGGTCGGCGTTGGACGAGTGACGTAAAACATTAGTGAATAAACCTATATGGTCAAACGCATGCTTTCGACGTCAATGCACACCGGATGCAAGTCAAAGCACACGCCTAGTTAAAACGGTCATTGCCGTCATACTTAGCCTTGAATATTAAAATCAGCGGCCATTGTAAACTGAAAATCAATGATCTAACATTGACCGGGTAATCAAGTATTTATCCGGCCATTAACGTTATTGACCTCGTAGGAAAGTAAAACAAGGATTTTTTTGTCTGTTTAATTCACCTTGATAATCCATTTGTGTTAATTTTTGCTAAAGGTGCCAGTGATTTGAGAGCATGTTCCACGAATATGGAAGCAAATATTACTTTTCGCCGAATTTAAAAAAGTGAAAAGCATTTTCTACGAATACGGAAGCCAAAAAAATATTAAATAATGCTTTTTAGGTACAGGCGATTAAGGAATTCTATTTTGAACTTCACGATTGATTTTATGTTCCCGTAATCGAAGAATGGGTAACGATGGCTTTCCATGAATTCTAGAGTAATTTAATTTATCTGTTATTACTACGATTGTATCTCTTTTTTATTTTGTTGTACAATAATATTATAGTCTCTGGGACACTATCTCTCTTCCTCAAAAATAATAAAAAAAACAATGTTATAATTACTTAATATTATATTCATATTTGAAATAGCCAAATAAATGCAAGCTCAAAAATTTAAAAAATCGTACGTTTATGTAATCCCCGCTCCCGATTGTTACAAATTGGAAGATTACCAAATAGCACATAACGAGACAGGTAGAAAACTGTCGAGATCACGTAGCAAGGGAACCGCATCGTTATGCTGCACCGAGATAAAATTAGAGTGTTATTTAGAGTAAACTTTGCAAACTGTAACAGATTTGAGGAAACGTACTGTTTAGCACGCCTACAACCCGCGCTTTCAACGTCTTAACACTTTGTCTAAACACGCAAACTAATTGGACGCATTATGCGGTTGCTGAAATATTTACTGTATACTTCCTTTCCTAGTTTATGCACATTGTCGAACAACTGCATGTCTTGGGTTTCCTGGCTCCTTAATATTTTTGCCGCCTGTTTATGTTATTTTGCTCTACTGTCAATGTCAATTAAATAAAATAAAACCATTATTCGAAATCACCTCTACATTTATGCTATGTCACATTTAAGATTATATCGATGCATGCATATTAGGCCAGCCAGTGATTTGTTGTATTAACTTTCTCCTAACTATAGTTTGAAATTACAATTCCAGATTTAATTATTTCTTACACGATTAAAGTCGTAGAACGTTCACGCAAAATTCTGTATATTTACATGTGGGTCTCATAGCAGCCAATTCTATATTTATACCCAGAAATAGTTAGTTTAAAACATTGATCCTTAAATCTCCGCTCGGCATCTGCGTTTAGAAAGAGCGCGCCGCACCGTGTAGGGGGACTAAAATAAACAGGAAATTTAAGTGAGTTGTGTTATTTATTTTAAGTGACAACGGGATTTCATCCATTTACCGTCCTCTATTTTTGTGCGGTGGCGCTTTCCTGAATGTTAATACGTTTACTTTACAAATATTTTCTGAGTGATATTCATTAGGACGCCTCACGTGGTGTTTCTTGATGCATACTTCAATACGTAATGTGTTTATTTCTAACCTATTTACATGGTATTCCATGAATTCATAATGATGTTACACGTGCCTTACGTCATACTTTCAATAAATGCTGTAAAATAATATTCCTAGAATAATATTTTAATAACTCATTATTTTAAAAGGTCAAAGTTTGTTCCCGACCAATTTTCCAAGACTTTGAAAGCACCTTTAACCTCTTATTGTAGTGGGCTTTTCAATCACTCGTCAGGTAATCCAATTGTTTTTTTGTATGACCCATCTTATAGACATGTCAACATACATAGTGTTGCATACTGTTCTGTCACTTTTGTTGTCAATACAAGCGTAGTATACGTCATCGGGCCCAACAATGCCGACCTCGAAATTCTCCCGTTGAATTGTTATAGAAATACAACGACAATATCCAATGGAGGGGCGAAGAATAGACGCTTTGATACTCCAGCGGCCCGCATACAAAAGCTGTCATTCCATGTAGTCGATAACAAAATGTTGTCGGAGCCAGACCTCTGTGACGTCATACGAGCCGATAAATGATCGCGCGACCTGACGTCACCTTGGAGGCTTGGGCGTAACTTTCGTTTGGCTAATATTGTTTATCATATAGCATTTTTGCATTATTCTTAATCAAAATTAATAACTTGCACTATAAGACCCATGTAAGTATTTATCCGTGGTTCTTGAATCTGGCTTCTCCGATTGTAAAGTTACCTATACCTATAGATAACTAGATGATAATATCTATTAAATCAATATTCTGTCTCCCGCTTTCCTAGGGAGGGGAAGTGAATGATTATTTTTTTCCAATTTCTACTATTTGTACATTTTGTACATTACTTTCCGTTTAGTTTCATCGCAGGAAACATTCGTAAAGAAAAACTAGAGTTCTTTAGAGGCTGGCCGAGCTTCAATGCTCAGTGTCAATTCATTTAAACTGATGTCAATTCTTTTCTATCACATTGTGGGACGGAAAATATAAGGCGAAATTGGGTGTCCTGGTTGCACCTCTGTCTACCCCTTCTGGGAAGAAGGCGTGAGTTTATGTATGTATGTAATTCTTTTCGTACCACTGTTGACCTTGGCTGCCTGGAGTTGAAAATAGTACGTGTGTGGACGGGACGGTCTATCATAATATTTTTGTTGTTTTTTTTTTAAATATGTAGACTAAAGACTTTGTAGGTTTTCTTGCTTGGCTGATCAAGCGATTAGTTGATAATTTTGCTTCGTTAATTTAAGATAACAATATTATTTTGTACCTGCATGGCGTAAATTGCAACGAGGAAACTAAATTGGCCAACGTAATAATTATTTGCACATATGTTTACAATATGACCAACTGAAACTGTTAATGGGAATTCATGTTAACAGTTGTCACATTATTGATTTTAAATTTAGTTTTGGTAATACCTATTTATGCGGCAGGTGGTGTCTGCATGCTGATGCAGCTTCGAAAAAATACTTTAAACGTAGTTAATAAATTCGTCAACATCACATCAATTCTTTAAATAGCTAAGTATTAATCTTACTAACTCCTAGATACCACGAATTTGAAGATATTATTATACACGAAATTGTCGCGAGATTTATAAAATCTATTATGCGATAAACTTGACGCTTAAAATCCCCGTATTCTTCTTTATTTAAAAATTATTTTTCTCCAATCGTTTGGCTGTATTTAATTCTACTACTAGCATTACTTACTAAGTAACAAATTTAATTTCGATGTGCTTTTGCGTTTGATATTTGTTTATATTGTTTATGTAAATTATTATTAATTTTATTCCATTCTTTCTAAAATTATCACTCTATTTTGTAATTTGGTATAATTGGTATGTAATGGAATAGGTATGTCAGAGAACTGAGAGCATGCTTCAACAATGATATATTTATCACTGTGTTGTCGTTAACGTCGAAATTGTTGATTAATTGCAATATAAGTTACATTGGCGTCATCGGTTCGCTGTCTCAGATTATCTATATGTGGGGAATTTTCCTTTATATATGGAAGATGCCCAACACTCACAAAAGAATTTTACATATTGATATCCTCGTGTGACTGTATGCGTTTGTACTTTTAAAGTAAATAAGATACATTAGCTACATAAGGGCTAAATATTGAAAATGTTAAAAAGGCTTGTCACTAAATCCGAAAACGGCAGGGTGTTTAATGTTTATATTACATACATAAGTCACGCCTACGTCACCGAGGTGGTAGTAGAGGTGCTACTAATGCAACTTACAGTTCGCTAAGCCTATTTTCATCACAAGGCATGACTGATAGTGCTTATAGCTATATCAATTATAAAACAAAATACAAGAGCCCATAATCAATCACACAGAGGACATTATACTTATTAAAATACAAACTTTTGTAAGTCTAGTACGTAATGGATGGTTAGCATAGAATAGAATAGTTGTATCAGCCCATATACGTCCCACTGCTGGGCACGGGCCTACTCTACAATCGAGAGAATCGATTGAGAGTGGTTAGGCCACATAGTCCACCACGCTGGCCTAGTGCGGGTTGGCGGACTTACATACCGTAGAAATTGTTTAAAATCGCTACCGTATGCAGGTTTCCTCACGATGTTTTCCTTAACCGTTAAAGTGCGTGGTGATTGACTATCAATACACACATAACTCCGAAAAGTCAGAGGTATAGAATAGAAAAAACTTTATTCGTTCATTAAAGTACACATACACTGATACAAACCTACTATTATAATTTACAACGGACATCAAAAAAAAAAGATTAACGAAATAAAAATAAGTACAAAAGAAAAGTGTAGCAGTAAATGTGTTGGTTCAAAAACTATTTGCATAAAACGGTTTAAAACCTTCTATCTATATTTGTCCATATGCGTCAGTGTTAATGGAATTCCCCACGCTTTATGTAGTTACATTGAAGACATAACTCAGAATGAGTTTAAAGGAGGTCATTTATCATAGTATCAGAGAATAATTATCGCTTACTGAAACGATGAAGTAAATCATTGCAAGCAACCTACATACTTCAGTGCTGTAATAATTTTCAAGTTGTGAGAAGTCTACCAACACGCTCTAGGCCAGCGTAGTTCACCAAGGCTTAAATCTCTAAATTTTTTTAAAATATCAGTGCCCATTAAAGATATGTATTCGGGATTACAAATTGTTCAAGGTGATATACACCAAGGCTTAAAGAGGTTAGAAAATAAGTTATTATTCCAGTTAATTAAAAATATTACAAGCATCAATTTACATCAAATGAAATGCCTGTAGTAGCGGGTAGCATATTGTAATATTAATTATGGGATATCGTTATTTCTGCAGTTTTCCTGTTTGCCGTGTAATTGTGTAAATTCAAATGAAGCTCGTGTGCTTCGTCGCATTGTCTATTCGCTAGTTCAACGACGTATTGTCCACCGATTTCTGTACTATTGTTCCCTTCAATTTCAATATCTGTTTTTTATTGATTTGATTTCATTTTGATGTCAGAGATATCTCTAGTATGAATAGGGGTTCGAATTATTTTACGATGTAACAAAAACATTTAAATTAAGCACTACTACTTATAATTTGTAGGTTTGATTTTTAAAAATAGAATTGGCATTGATCTCATACAATGTAAATCTGTGATTTCGACTTTTTGAAGGTTTTTTCAACTTATGAATTGAAATAAAACGATTTTATCCCGGATTTGGTAATTTTTTTTTCAGTTTTTTAACTCCGAAATCAACTAAATAAACATAGGATAGTCCTCAATCGTTCTGTCTTATAACACTTTTGTTGTATTTTTTTATTCTATTCGGACTCTTTCTTTTATTGTTATAAATTTTTTACTATACATAATTAAAAGTGCCCAGTTACAATTTTACAGGGAGCCAGGGTTTTCATTTTGTGGTCTCACTAAAACATTGTTATAAATCGAACAATTAGCTCGCCTTTGCACAGCAGATTTCACAGTAATTATTTATATCCAAGGCGTAATGAGTGAGCAGTTCTATGTATATTAATCATTGTAGTGCAGACTTGTGAGGCGCCTCTTTGTAGTATGATCATTGTGACGCGGTTGGCGGGTAGACAGGAACAACCTAGATGGTTGGTGCCCCGATGGTTCTAGGGCCACGCGTTCTGACAATTATTTAAACAGGTTTTGTTTTTGGTTTCATATATTCCTCTCTACCGTACTCTCATTTGTAGAGGAGGCCTGTGCCATGCAGTGGAACGTATATGGGCTGATACAAACCTAAATTGAGACTACAGTGTGATAACGCATCTGGTAGAGCCTAGTTCAAACAGACTAAGTATCTACTCGATAAATATTGTTGTCTCGCTGGTCGACACATTTTTGCCAGCATGCTCGAGATTGAATATATTCAGGCAGAAACTAGGTCACGATATTTATATATATGGGTGGGTATGAAGGTGGATATTAATTTCTACCATCAGCAACGCATTAGACACCCAAATTAGGCTACAGTTTTCTTTACCTTATTAAAATTTTGTAAGGATTATTTGACCTCTACACAATTTTTCGAGAAAAATTAGCCCTTATCAAATCAACTACTGTCACAAGACTGGAACACATTGTAGGACATCTTATATTTAGTATTGTATCTAACAATATGGCGCGTCCTTGACGAATTGCCAGGATATTTATTATACTTTTTGTAGTGTGTTTTCATGAACAAATTTATCAGCAACATCCTTGCTGCGGGTTTTTAGTATAATTATCTACTGCGAAAATAAAATTATTCGAAAATTCGTATGTTAACCAGATTGTATCAAAACTGATGTTGGTAATTAGCTATGAATGACTATAGGAAGTAATAATAATGTTACCGGGGCTGGGTCTTTACACCGATTCCGTGACCTAAGTTGTAGCGTATAAATGTAAATATAATATAACAAAAACAAATTCTTTATTCAAAACTGGTTCGTTGGAAATCACTTTCACATTTCCATGATACCACGTGATTGTTCTATTAATTTAACAAAAACAAATTCTATAATCAAAATATTTTGATGTTTAATTAAAAAAAATATCGCATATTTCCTTTGTTTTCGCCGCTTCCGCTCTTGTCAGTACATGTACGTGCACTCATCAAAACTGTCGGCGACTTGCCAAAATGCGTCGGCGCCAAACGACGAGCGGCGAGCGACGTGTCGCCAAATGGTGGAGCACATTTAACTCACACCACGTTATGCTACGTTAAGTGGCTAATGGCTTTTGTGTCTAGAATGTTTGTGTTTTCTTATTGTCACTTTTGGATTGTGAAGTGGACATCTGTGACGTCGTCACAATATGTGAAAGGTTGGCAGTATAGTTGACCCGTGGTTCGTTAGTGATATTTAGAATGAGAAACCGATAAATCTGCCAACAAATGTTATCGAATTAATATATGTTTTCAAAACGACGAGTTAATAAAAGCATTGCTTCCTTAGGGTATTGAGTCCAAAAAATAATGAAGTGCAGCAGATGTAAGCTGTCCGTGCAATGAGGTGGTCTGTGCAATTTTAAAAAATACTTGAGAAGTGGAACATGCCGAAAGAGCGGACAATCGAAAGCAAGAAACAAAGGGTAGTGCAGAACTATAAGGACACTTATTTTTTTCCTAGCTTCCATTGTCTCAACTAATACGAGGCTCAGTCTGTTGTCTTATCTATCTTTTTATGCTCTTTTATTTGTAAGAAAGGTTTTAGTTGGTGCTTCTATAACTGCAAGAAACGTCCATTAAAAGATGACTAATCAACTAACAAAGGCTGGCAATTGTTGGATTTGTTTTAATTACGTCACAGAAAAATACTTTAATAAGCACTACGCATTCTTGTACAATTGTCATGAATTAACGGGCTTGCAAGAGAACATTTATTCTCTCTCTGTCAACAGGCGCTTAATATTCTAACAATAAAACGCAGTCTCTATGTCAGCAAAATTGTACAGCAAACATTTGTTTTTATTTTATAGCGCAATTTAAAATTATCTATTCGAAATTCAAAATGCCGCATGCAAGCTAGCCAATAAAATGGCAAATAAAATACGTTATTACCGCGTCGTCACGTAGTGTGTTGCAATAAGTTTTAAATTAGGCTGCGGCTTTCTTATAGAATGTGTTTGTGCATAAATGCGGCACGAGATGTCGTGACACGTGACTCGGCACACATCACTCAAGTAAAAACCGTTGATACACTGCGTACTGCGACCGATCGGCTCACAACTGTGTCACTATTGTGAGTCATTCACACCAGTTCTTTCCGTGTTTCTTGAAATTGGAATAAGATTATGTGTCAGGATCTGTGTTGAGTTATGACATTGTTGAAATTAAATTGGGGATAATATAGCTTTTATTATAATTAATTATTAATTTTAGATAATTCTTAATTGTAAAACATTACAATGAAAATTTGTGTCTATTTTGTTTCTACTAGCTATTAGCTAAGTTCACAGAAACCATTACATTTTACGAACACAAATTCCACATAGTAATCAATCATTCTAAATAACGGATTTGAAAATAATAACTTATTAATATTGCTTCAATAGAAGATAGTAATCACTGGCTCGTCGGTCGACCGTTCGCCAAACTAAGGTAGCAGAGTAATGTAAAATTGAAAAAGCAATTGTGAAAGAATCTCAAACAATGAAAGTCTGTACGGAATGAGATTCGTTTTCTTTCGATTCTGTGCAGACGGGGGTTCACGGATGCCTTTTGTGAGGGGCAATCGTCGTTCGCTTAAACGGTCTGGAGGCCTCGGAGTAAGGGGTGTGGACTGTAGACACAGCTCGGGGCATCGGCTTTGTGCACCCCGCTTTATCTTCGACCAGGCGCAAACACCGAACGCGCCTTTAAAGCGATTGCCTTAACTGCACTAAGAAACAACTATTGCGTATAGGAAGTAGACTGTTGTTTTTCTTTTGTTTTTTTTAGTTGTGGATGTTTGAAATTTAAATTTTGTTAATTTATAAATATTTTTGTTATAAATCATTTAAATCAAGTGTCAAAGATATAACATAATATCTTACAGATTTGCAAGCGGTTATAAACGCGCCTATGGATCGACGATTATATGTAGAAGGAATATAAGGGGATCAATAGGGACGAATAGTGTTAAGTTTTCTTTATGTTTGAAGCGTAGGCCTAAATCTTTTTAATCGAACTCTCGGACTTCGGTTGTAGCTGAGTTCCGTGCTAAACGCGATTTTTTTGGGCTGATAGTGATACAGTACAGTACATTTGAATTGTAATCTGTTTAGTTGTCGCAATTGACATATTTAAAAGTACAATGTATATGAAGACAACTGCAATCTATACTAATATGTGTATTATAAACAAGTTTGTATGTGAGTATGTTTGTAACGAATTGGTTCAAAAAGTACTGGACTGATTTTGAAAATTCTTTCAACATTTGAATGCTACATTATCACTGATTAATATTGGATATTTTAATTGCAAAAAAACAAAAAATGTTCCATAATATTAAAGAATGTTGTTGATATGGACTGGACTCAAAAACTATCTACACCCGGGCGAAGCCGGGCCGTGCCGCTAGTATCTCATAAAATACACAAAACTACATAAAATTAAACATAGATGAAGACGTATTAATACATAATGAAGTGGTGATGTCAACAAATTTGGTTTAAAATTAATAAAACGGGAACACTTTTTCCTTGTATGGGCTATACTGAAAAGTAGCTGTTTTGGATGATTCAATTTACTTTGCAATCATCGAAATACAATGCACTTGATGGTAACCGCAGTGCAATGCATATAGAATGTCCATGATGATGCTTGTCTCGTGGTGACACACACACCGCATCGAATCAAATGTTTGTGTGATCCGATCCACAAGTATTTGTTTCGGGTCTGGGTGTTTGTGAGACCGAAAAGTCTCTCGTAGTTCCTGGTACCCACGACACAAGTCTCGGTCTTATTGGCGTCAGGACTATGTATGTGACTGTTGGGTGTAAATATTTATTTATATTTAGAGCAGTCGCGGTGACTTAAATCCTATCTTTGTTTCCGTTTAAAAAACCTAGAATGGCCCATCCATTCTACAAAAAACGTGACTGGAAACAGTTTACAATGGCCAAACTTTATCGGTACAATTTGTTTTGTCTACATTTAATTTATAGTTGATGCTGGCTCTGAATCTTCTCAGAAAAAGTATTTTTTGTACTGTAATTTGTTAATGAAATACGATAACAACCGTGACATTTTTACTAGAGTCATAAATTTAATGTACCTTTTATTAATAGTTTTAAATCTTCGATTACTAAATTAGACCCAAAGAAACAAACGGGGCAAGCTAAATAAAACTATTTAAAGACAAGGCACTTCGTTCTATAATATATTTAGAGAATCAATACCCATATTAAATTCATGTGTTATATTTGGCAACTGAAAGTCAAGTTTATATAACAAAAGGCCATTTACCTAGAATAACCAAATGTGAGTGAAACTTTGTGAATAATACAACAAAGTAAGATCAGCTTTTGTAAAACCTACGCACCTTTAAAGGGCACTTTTACTATTTAGTTGCTAAGTTGTTCTTACTCGAGCCTCGAGTTTCTCCTTGGTCTAAGGTAATTTATACTGCAAACTAAAATATTTTGTTGTATTCCTTTGTTTGACTGCCTCGGTCGCGCAGTTGTACTACGGTATGATTGCAAAGCTGAATTCTCGGGTTCGAATTCCGAGTCGGTTAATGTAATATTGGATTTTTCTATTCATTATCAGGAATTTGTGCCCAATATGGCGATAGGCTCGCTCCCTATCACATCGTGGGACGGAACATACAAGGCGAAACGTGGGTGCCATGGTAGCACCTCTGCCGAGTTTATGTCTGCATGTTATGTATCTCTTTGTTTTTAACTGGGCTTTATTTTTTTTAACGAGGAACGAGTTATTATTCTGGTTTCAACCAATATACGTTACGGTGAATAGGTGGAGTGACTAGTGACCTGCTATATATCTTTCTTTAACTGCTGTAATCATAGCTTAATGAATAATAAGATAAGAATTAGAAGTGATAACTTGCTGTCCAGGGTATGAAGGACCTCTGACTGTTGCCACCAAGTGTGGTCTTTCCTAAGCTGTCCTTATATCATTCCATCGCAGTAGTATCATTAAAATTCCGTCTACGAATCGAAGTACAAGCTCTTGAAGTACTTTAAATATGTTAATACTAACATATGTATATAACTTCAATAACTTTCGATTACTGTTAAAAAAAGATCTGAATATTGAACACTGTATCTGTATTAATACTTCGTGGTCTATAAAGACGACATCCAGTATCTTATTTAGCTACAATTCATGTAGTATTCTTCAAATGCTTTTACAAATTACATTATTTCGACAGTCTATTTCGGCAATAAAAGCAAGGCTTTAGCAATACGACCAAATAAAGGCTTGGGTTAGCAAAGTTCGGAATTCCTATCTGATCTTATTGTAATTCAAAGTCTGTTTAAACTATAAAGCGTTCTTGTAACTGTCTCACAAAGTGAAAAATTGCACAATAGCAGTAAAGAAAATACACAGAATGAAGGACAAGCACCAATAATTTAGCCTTATAAAATTGTGAACCAATAAATTAAGAATTTCTCGAGGCATTCGCCCATTCTTTTATAGGTAATGTCCAGAATCTTTGTGTGATTTTCTGTACGAATTCCTACTAAACAAGAAATTCTTTCCTCACTTATATCGATGTTTACGGGCTTTGGGTTTATAAAATCTCTTTTAAGGCTACACAGTCGTAATCAAAAACGTGAACGACAGATTTGGTATTCTAGAAGGTCTGGTCGCAAATTTATCTTGGCTCCGTTGACCCGGTAAATTGTCGTCTTAACTCGAAGGAACCATTTATTTGCGTTTAGTCCCGATACTGGGCTTGTCTTATATTATGCAAACGAGTTTTCATTCGGGGTCTCGGGATTTGGGACGAAAATGGGCACCTCCCATCGCAATCTTACCAAGCAGCCAAATCAAAGGGGTTCAATAAAGCTTTTTCATGTTCCTTCCAGAATATTTGCGGGTTTAGTTCAAACACTCGGAGTAAAGGCGTGATTCACTGGCGATACGACGTCCACGATATTGGAATATTGTGTAGCTCCCAGCTATTGATATTGTTGAATCGACTCCAGTTAAAGCATATTCAAGCGATCGCAGCTTTACCTATTTAGTTTCATAAACATGTCGTATTAAAACCTTTTTTTGCGATCTTCCAATGTTTTAATTGAGAACATGTTTTATTAAAATTATTGCAATAGATTTTATAGAAAAAATATACATAAATTATATAATTATGCATTGTTAACATTGCTCTTATATCCTTGCGGCTTTATTCATAGACAGTTTTAAAGGCTATTTTGTTTATCGAATGTTTTGTCTTTTTCGTTCAAACTGAATTCAAAAGTCGTTCGAAAGGGACAAAACATTACATAACTAAAATAGGCTTTAAAACTGTCTATGAATAAGGCCGTTGGAGAATAGACAGAAACCATACATTTCTACACTGTACCCTTTTTTATCCGGCGCTTTCTTCTTTCATAAGTGTCTTTTTTCACATATTCATGATAGGTTAAGATATCCTATGAATATATTTATGATTTATTTTAGAGTGGTATATAATATGACCCTTTATCACTGGTGCATTATAAATGTTTCTTCAACACATTTCTATTAATAACTAATTAATGATAAGCGTACAGCAATGAGCTAAATGCGTTGCTTTAGTTATTTTGATTTCAATAGTGTCTAAACTTTGAAATTCGTCAAATTTAATATCAAAGCTATAATTACGCGGTGTTTGTTTTTGACAAGTTTTCAATGAGCCTCACAAATCAACAATTAAATTGAAATTATTATTCTATTCTGATCTGTTGCTGAGTGTACATTGATTAATGTGAAAAAGGGCAAGTTCGGTACTAAATACTTTAGGTTGACTGTTACGCCCTTAATAGAATTGAGATATGAACGGATGCCACTGAGTTTTTAAAATTGAATTATCTGTTAAAGCGCATATTAATTTTTTTACCTCAGCCTGGAATCTAACCCATAAACTTCATAACTTTTGCTAACTCTTATTCCAAATAATCAAAACTTAAATAATTTTGATTACTCAATCAAAAACCAACGTTGATTGATCAATTACAATCCACTCACAACTTTCAATTAAAAGTCGAAAACTATAAAAAACAATATAAAAAATTATGTAGTAATCATGGAGTTAATAAAATAGCCGTGACGCATAGGGGAGCGTTTACACGAGATAATAAGGTGGTCCGACACGAGTTGAAAAACCTTGTACCTGTGTCCTAATGAAGGTCGCTGTTGGGAATATTACCAACGGATGTACACTCATAATAAATTATAATTCCAAAGGATTTCAAAACGCGACTCCAATGTTGAGTATTCTGAATGAATGATTTTATATTTTGTACTTGTACAAAGCTTACGACCAGAATTTTGCATGACAATCTATTGCTCTGATATATTAATGACATTTTTTAACTTCCATTTATTGTTTAAAAAAAAGTCACTAAGCGTAATATAAAAATAAATTCGGAATAAAATATATTTAGAAGAATCTGATTTAGAAGAATTAAACAGAACTCATTTAGCGGAAATATGTGTAAGCCTATAAAGTATGTACATAAATTCGATACGCTAGAAGAGGTTATAGAAATAAATAATAGATGTTTTTGTGGAAAGGATTAGCTTTGGTGTACAGTGGCCGGGCTCGCCCGCGGTAGGTCGCTCCGACGTAATAATAAGTCCATTCGAAACAATCTGCTTTAGTTTCTTTTATTTGCCTTGGCCCGATGCGGTTGCACTCCTTTTGCTTTCCGTTGTTTTTTGTTTCCATCTGGACATTACGAACATTTTAAATTTAGTTTTAAAGCACAATTTTCCGTTTCCTATCCCAGTGCATTAGCTGGCTATTAATCCGTACCATTTTAATAAAATATTCAGACAAAAGATTACGAAAGACATTCACACTGCACCATTCATAGGTAATACAATTTTCAATAAGCAGAAAGCAGTGTTGCTGGCTCACCGGAATGTTCGCCGTTTTTCTTTGCCGCCGTAAGACCGGCTCACTTGGCCTCTTTTGTAGTTTCTTGCCACCATTCTCGAGCGAGAAAACGTTTCTATTCTCTAATAATAAAAATGGAGAGTATGGATTGCAAGCGGATCGCTTTTCTATTGTTATTACTTCGGGAACGATAATTTGAAAATGAAACGCTCAGCTTGTGAAGGAAAACATGTTTTTTACATTTTTCTAGGCGGAATTAAAAGTGGCTCATGTTTATGTAATAATATTTTTTGTAATTAAATACTGTGCATCTGTTATGGTATAATTAAAAGAATGCATAATTGTAAGGAAAAAACAAGTAAGCCGCGGACACAATGCTGTGCCGTACTTATATGAGCAGGAACACTAATTAATGTACGTAGTTTGCATATTTTCTGATAGAAAATTAATTAAACTTTCATGAAAGTTAAAAGTGTGCTTCTGCAGAGCGGATTGTGCTCTGGTGGGATTAATTTCTTGGTTATGAGCACTACGGTTGGCAAATTGTTGGATAGTTTGGAATGGCTACTAGCAAGTGTTAATTTGTACGACGACCTTACTAACTTGTCCACTGTGCTTCTCGGTTTTGATACAGTCAACTTGAACTTGTATTAAGGAAGCTGTATGAAGAATATAGCACAATTTTCGAAAATCGGTATTAAACGTATAAGAATATTGTTTGATAGTGTTGATTCTGCTACTACTAATAATATAATAGAAGACGCAAAAGTACGTAAAGATATCCAACTGATATCTCTAATTGTATTAAATGAACGGAACACTGCTTTTCCAACAAATCGCTTAATCTAGATGAAACGAGCAATAAAATTTAAGACAATAATATTGCGAGTCAACGTTGAGATAGAAAATATGGAAGTTATTAAGCCAAATTGGATTGCTTTAAAGTGATTTGAGAGTGAAATTAAATTATAACAGAGACTGTTTTCGAAGATAACGAACAAGTTGCTCGCAGACAAAAGATTGATATGAAAGCCAATATTCGTTTTAGATACGGATGCATTTTCAGCAGAATAAGCAGAAACGTTTGTTCAAACTGCCTTAAAGGTGAAATTATTCACGACTCAGTTGAAAGTGAATTGATTCAGCGAAGAAATCGTAGGTTAAGTACACAAAGAAAACGGATTTATACAAGTTCGAACAATAATCACTGAAGCATTCGTGAGATGTATTTTTCTTTGTTCATTTTTGCGAATTTTGTACGTGTTTACTTAACTAAAATTATGTTCAAATGTTTCTTAAGCAATTTCAAGTTCTTTTTTACGCTTTTACTTTGAAACAACAGAATCGCTATTTTTACCTGACTTTCTCACAAACAAATTCATGTCGATCCTTTGATTTATCAACAAGCATACTTTCCATTATATTATGTTATTCTGATAATTCAATATAAACTGGTATATCCTTATACAAACATTTAATCTATCAAAGGAAAGTTATTGATATGAACAGTACGAGTAGATGACATGAGTTCGCTGTGTGTGTTCTAAACAGATAAAATTCTTCCCGGAATATATTCTGTTCCTTCACCTGTGAAAAAATATAAAACGAATAATAAAGCGATACGTGCGCGAGCGTTTTCTTGATTCTTTTGCCGCTATTTTGTTTAGTACCTTTTTGTTACGGGCACGACAAACTGTCTGCAGTGTATCTGGTAAGAGCTGAATGACCCAAATTGCTTATCCACAAATGAGTTGTAAAAGATGGTTATCTGTTGTTTGACACAATACTGGCTTGTTCAAAATTGTTTCCACTTCATGTATAACACTAAAAATATTTTCTATCGTAATTAATTCTAGTGTGTTTTACTTGTGGGGAGTTTCATTACCACTTTATCATTTAACAATTATTTGAGTCTGTGGTTAGGATTGTCTCATATGTTATCAGTATAGGATTGCATAAATCCACATAAGTTTACGACTATATTTCAGAAGGGGAAGGGAGAGAGTGGCTAAATTGGCTATTAAATGTAGTACAAGATGTAGGTGGTATTTCTATTGGAGAGAGCATGCATAATGAGGAGGATACTTATCTTGGATCCTTAACCACCGATAAAATGGGTGTCCCCAGGCTCGGCATCGAACGGAGAATTACGAGTAATGAATGAAATGTACTACATGAAAAAAAAATATTATGTTCCTTTATGGGAGTGTTACCTTCAATCGTTATAATCGATTGGCAAAAGGAAAAACAGCTGAGATGATGTGACGGGTTAATGACCTTAGTAAGGCTTCTTGTTCTTATAGGGTCAGTGTGTGCTACCTTTGATGTGTGACCATATTATTTGTTGTATGGTCGAATTTGTTAGATCTGGCTATCTGTAGTCTGTGTATGACTACATATAGATTTTGATAATACAGTTAAAACGAATATTAGTTTGTTCACAAATAGTATAAGGAAAGATTTTCAAATTAAGAACACTATTTCACAAACACAAAGCGGGACTGAGAACTGAGATTCGGTGTGCAGCATCGATAGCCTCTCGACAACGTCACGCCACGCCACGTGTTCTCGACGTGTTACCTGCGGTACCGTTAATTAATTATCTGTGCCCGAGCGTCATTCGCGAGCGCCTTGTACCGAACGTAATTACTGCGCTTGACTCAGATAAATCAGGAGTCATAACAGTTCAAGCAGACGCAGAAGGCGACGAAAATATTGAGGAGTAATGGTCTTCAATGAGGTCAAATTGGAAAAATGACAAGTTTCGATAAAACGATAAAGGTTTAGGTAAAGTAAACCAACGTTATGAGTATAATTATAAAGCTGATGAGGCAGAAAAGCTCACAGTTGCAGATTACGTTTTGATAAATGTAGCGTCAGACATATTCATACCAAAATAGGTGATCAGGCTACTTGATAGGACATTAAAGAAATCCTCTGCAAATCTAAGGACTATAAATAACATAAAAATTTTAGGGGATGTGTACTAGTAAACACTAGTAAACATCCCGTAACGATGATTTAATGAATGTAAATTGGCTATGAATTGAAAAATAACGAACAATCTTTAAATTGCTCTATTATGCGAGTTCGTATGGGCCTTTGTCGCAAAGGAGGTAGCTCAAAGATGTCCATAAACCGATAAATCCCAACCCTGAGATTCTAAAATGTAAGAAACAGTTCTGAAACATTCGCCGACCGTTCTCGAAACAATTATTGCGAAACAGTCTCTAGGTGATTATTCTAAGGGAAATGTGTCCCGCCCCCATGATGTTGAATTATTATCAGGTTCCTGTTATCGCGATCGGGAGCGCGGTAATGATGAACACCAAACATCTATAGGGTACAATCTTGTTCTGAGATTTACAAGGTAAGGAACTGAGAAGTAATTAGAGTAGCGTGGTTGAATATGTAGGCCTAAATTAGGTTGAATAAATTACCGGGTTATTGTACTGACATTAGCCGTGTGTGTAACTTGAATGTTCGAGCTAATAGGCCAATACAGAATAACGACATTGTATGTGATTTGGATGAAAAACAAAAATGTTTACCTGATCTAAAAATCCCTAAATTGTATAAAGTCCACGTTAAAGAAATATTGATTCAAATCCTTTCCACTGTTACGCCTAAAAATTTTTGAATTAACATAAATTTTAGTTAAACTTTGATCCATACACCACATAATAAAATAAGAACGTGATTATCAAATATAATTTCTACATCAGATAACCTTCTCTATACATAAAAGCGATGCCAAAAATTCTCGCTTCGGCTTTGCGGTATGCGAAACGCGTATTAGCATTTTGAATATTGTAACACAGGGAGTTAATGTATTCCGGACCAATATTGATTCTGCTGGTAATTTATTAACTAATCATACGCTGTTTAGCTATTATATTAGTGGGTGTATCAATACTAATCATAAGGATATATTTACTATTCAAAATTTAATTGCAACCGATTGATGATTATCGTTTCAATTTCGATATGTTTCCTGATTACGTATCGGAATAATTATATTTCATCGTTGATATTACAATGCTTGCTAATTATTTTGATAATCGAAAACTATTGGCTAGTTTTATCACGTTTATTTAGTACGTATGTAAAGAAAGTTAGTAATGAACTAAATAATGAAAGCAGCTGCCTTAATATATTCAAAAAGTTTTTTTGTCTTTAGTTTCCTAAAATCGGGCAGAAATGACGTAAAACCTTTTGTAACTGAAGCCACAAACCGCGTACCTAATCACCTTATATATTACCATGTAACCTTGCTTTAATGTAATGCAGTAATAATAAATTGGAATCATAAGCAGTCAATGTGAAAACCGTTAGTTAACGTCATGTTATTTATTTTCCTAGAAATGTTATTCATTATCCATTTTTTTATTGCGTTGAATGGGGACACGAGCATGCTATTCGCTTGATGGTAAGCAGTACATGGACAGTAGAAAACCAAACAACACCATGAATTACAAAGAATTGCTTGGCACTCCACTGCGATCGCCATCCTGAGACAAAAATGTTAAGTCTCATTATGTCCAATAGTTACCCTGGCTACAATGTCCTTCAAACCGGAACACAACAGTGCATTTACACTACTGTTTGGCGGGAGAAATAGAAAATGCATTGGTACGTATACAGGCAGTCTCTCACATAATATCAGAGTACTATCACCAGAATAAATATATAAAGTGTTGTATATTTTTTGTACTTGTTTATTCCTTTAAACTCCTTCTGTTCGATTACTATTAAATTCCGTTTGTTTTGACTTATTTCTTATATCATTTCCAGTAACCGTATTATCATTATCACTTCCTACGTATACATCCACATACAACCGTATCGAAATACGTTATTTATTCGCTTGTTAGTTCGCTACGGGTCCAGGAAACATTTCCCACGATACCGTGAAGTTTATTATAGAGTGCGGTACATAACTTGCTCCAAGAATTCATCTAAACAGCGATAATTAAATTATAAGCGAATTGAGGGTTTGATTTTGAACTAGCAAAAACGTAGTGTAATAAGCGGTATAATTATTATGTTTGGATAATCGTCTATTGTTAATTTGTTGAAATTGAGCCAAGTGTTACGATTTAGATGAAACTTATTGCAGTTTTTTTGTACGTTCTATTAATAGATATCATTTTGTAGTAACACGACAACGCATCGTAATGTCATTCGTGTGGGATTCTACATGTGTTCTACAATTTGAATAAACCCAATTACTCCCAACCACGAAATTCCCAGAAGAGTTGACGTCAGTTTCAACCAGACCGAACATAAAATCATAGGCCAAATATTTCAGCAACTTGTATAGACACTTTCGATCAACAATACTACATAGATACAATAGAAAAAAAGTGTACTGCTCAAAATTTGATACAATTTAAATTGAAATACCTTTTACAAGCAATGTTTTCCAATGGAAAAAAATATTACGTTCGTCTAACGCCAGTCGAAAGACAGCATTGCACTTAAGGTTAAACAAACATCATTTAATATACACTACATTTTGTCTCATTCTTTTCTTTTTTAAAGCAATTGGATTTATTATATTTGTTGACAAGTATAATGTGTAAATTGTTTAAATATTGCAAATATTTCTCTAACTTTTAAATGTGAAAGCACTTTCAGATATTCTGTGACATTCACGAGATCTAATTGAACCTTCGGTTGCTAAGCAACGGAATACTTGGATGCCGTAATCATGTGGGTATTGTGGGACGAATTCCATCAATATATCATTTGACAAGCCCTGAGGTTAATGGGGCGTGCGGAATGATAATATGTGATACAAATTTATAGGATTTTTGTGCGGTTTTATATAATTGGAGCCCGATTTTTTCGGTATTTTAATATTCCTTTTTTGTGAATCCTACATACAATTTTAATGAAGTTTAGTGTTGTACATTAATAATTATTTTACTTCCGCAGTTTGTTGCTAAGTACGTGTAGATAGTAAAATTGTAAGCAAGGGGAGGTTAAATACGATTTTATTTCAGAATGGTACTATAAACTTTCTTCTTTCTGCTTAGGTGTTATCCCGGACGGGGTCAGGGTCCGCCTTCCGGCCAAGTCTCCTCCATTTCGCTCGGTTTTCATGGTACTATAAACACCAGAGAAAAATAAATCTCTGTTATTGGCTACTTCACCGATTTGATATAATACGGAATTTTCGTTTACTACGCTACGTTTTATAGCGTATTCAAGTCGTACATTTCTATCGTTCTGGCCGGTTTAACAATAAAATATAAGCTAATCGCATTAAACGTTCATACAATAAACTTGATCTAACAATTACTCCCTGTCTTGAATCAGATGTTTTATTATAAAATTCTAATATTTAAGAAAGTTTTTGCAATGATGTTCAATAATAATCATTGGGAGGCACTGAAGACATTATTGTCAGTCATTAGGCAATCATTTGAGTGTACTATCCCTTTAATATTTATTCTATCTGTCGAACACTAAAGTCGGATGAAACATCCTTGTAGTTGGGTGTCTTTCACCCCTTTTTAAATAATGTCGGCTAGGAGTCACATTGGGTTGACCTCTGATCCATTATTGAAAAGCAAACGAATCTGAGATATCTTTTTAGATTGGCCCACGCGTTTACTCTTAATCAAATAAGTACGGCGGCCGGTCCTCGCGCCACACAATTAGTGCTCCATAAACGGTTCGTCAAGATACGAGTAAATAATACCTCTTTATTTACACTTTTAACTTAATTGCAATTCACTTTGAGTCTTGGCTATATTTTTAGTGTTGCGAACAGTTGCGCTGCATTTACATTTTTATTTAGACTTCATATTTGCGCGCGTCGGTTTGTTTTGAATGCATAATTATTTAATTGTGGATTTGAGTATCATCTTCATTAGTCTGTGTTAGTCTTTTAATATTTCTTTTTTTATATAAATAGTGAGCTGAAGCTTTTATTTTACTTATTAAGCTGTTAGATTTTCTACGTTGATACGTAGATTTATCAACGTATCATATAACATAATGACGAGGTCCTCATCATGCTAAATGTAATGTGATAAATAAATGAAAGCATCTATCAGTAACGAAGTTCTCAAACTCAAACTTATTAGAAACTAATTTAAATATAAAAAGAGAGGTACAAAGTACAAAAACCGAGACTAAAGATAATTTTATGGATACGGCTTTAATTTCTCCCGATACAAAAGCTACCCCTACAACCACATGTTTTAAAACAATATGCCTGGTACCTTTAAAATGTGCAGAGTCTGTTTAAATTAAGCAACAAATTTGTATGTTAAAAAGGGCCCGTTTAAGGGACAGCAAATATACGAGGAATTATTAGGGTACTCGGGTGTTAATTATCCTTACCGTATCAATATACTTGGCCGTTTACAAAAATCACGTATGGATTTAATTTCAATTATTATGGTTCAATCTTTAACATTAATGCAGGTAGTAAACTTAATAATATAATCAAGGATTATTTAATTAACAGTCACATGTAATTTCAAAGGATTTGGTTCAATATAGCTTTTATATAATTATTTTAAGAAAAATTCTCTCTTGCCACCTTGTGGTAATATTGACCGATGCCAGTGAGCGTATTTCTGCTCATTCCCCCCCTTGCTACCCGTTTTAAGGATCATCGATTGTATAGCGTTTCGCTCTCATATTAACTTCCATGACGACGTCAAGCCATCGCTGTTTTCGGTTAGAGCGTTAGCTCAGCTGTCGCTTTTTCTCTCGTTGAATAATTAAATTTAACTCCTAATATTATGAAGTAGTATAATTATGATAAATAATTATTCCACGCTATTAACCTAACATAAATTCCATGCGTAGACAATACACCAACTGTAAATCAAGACAATGTGCGTGATCAACAAATATTTATTAAAAATCTGGGGATATTGTAATGTTGTATTCTTACCTGGTTTATTGTTGAATTATTCATAATGCTTTATTAATATAATAATAATAAATACACCCAACAGTCACAAACATAGTCCTGACCCCACATTAAGATCAATTAAGTCTTGTGTCGTAGGTATCAGAACTACGAGAGACTTTTCGGTCTCACAAACACCCAGACCCGAAAGACATATTTGTGGGCCGCACAAACATTTCTCTTGGTGCGGGGATCGAACCCGCTGCCTCTCGTTTCACAGCCGGCGTCCAACCAACTGCGCCACGGAGGCTGTCAATTCATTGTACACCAGTTATACATAAAATTAAAAATAAATAGGAAGGGAAAAGTACAAATAACGGTCTGCGCACAAGATAATATTTTACAGACAACCATAGCATGCATTTAAGAGAAACAGGAATATTAAAAAAGATGCGGCAGTCTGAGGCGTACATTTATTTTCTAAATATAAACGGAAAAACAGTGTATCCTGTCTTAATTAGACATACAGAAATACGTAATATCTTATAGATAAATATACTCATTTGAATACCGAGTCTTAATTACGTATAAATTGTGATAATTAACTTTATTCGTACGGTTTAATGAGTGCGAAAATTTATTCCTAGATATATGGTACCACCACATAGCCAGCTTTGGCTATGACATGAATAAGTCGACATTATGGATTATACAAATATTTCATGTATAAAAAGTTATAAGTAACGTATTGCGTGTGATGATTAATATGATTGGCACTTTGACTGACACCCTGACTGACGGCCTGAAGAGACGAGAGAGAGAGAGAGACGGACTGAAGGACGTAAGAGACAGTTTTAAAACCTATTTTAGTTATCGAATGTTTTATATCTTTCAAATGAATTTTAAATTCAGTTTGAGCGTAGAAGACAAAATATTTGATAACAAAAATAGATTTTAAATTGTCTATGAATAAGGCCGTTACTCTTTTACTCTCTTTCTCTTTCCCTATTTAACCTCAAGAAGTCTTCTGCTGAATTTAACATCCCCCAAAAATTGCTGTTGGAATTGGTCTGACTACTACATGTCATAAACAGAATATGAATTAGAAATAAAGCTTCTTAATTTTGCACATAACAAAAGACGAAAGACAATTACGATGACATTAGCGTCGCGAATGTTCCAGTTATAGCAGTTCAAACAAAAACATATTGTCCAAATATTACGTTACTTAGTTAATTAGGGAGTGTTAGGACTCCATTAATATAAGAGATAAGCGACATCGATCAATGTCTCGGAGTATTTACATGGAGCGTAAATAGCCTGTGCCTAGACTGGACTAGATAAAATGTTTTTCGTGTTACTTTATTGGATTCCTAAGTATTGCCATTTGCAGATATTATTCTGATACAGGATTTATATGTATATTTGTAGTAGGCTTTTGTATTATTATTGGATGAAAAACATTCGAACTTTATAGAAATATAAAATCTATTAATTGTGATTACAGTTAAGGAAATTGATTACAATATAATAAGTCATCGATACACAAGAAAAGTAGTTGCTAGCAATGGTAGCACGAATATTGAGAGTATCTGAATCAACTGATCTAATCTTTCACTCTTTTTGACAATCATTTAAACAGTTCAAGCCGTCCACATAAACTCCTTTTCTTTTAAAAGTACTACAATAAGCAGAATAATAGCAGTATTGATCACAAAGAACCTATTTAAATATCTATTGAAGACTGTGAATTACATTACAGCTCTCTTTTAAAAGTTGCCAGTGCCTTTGCGTTCAGTTCATTTTATAACTTAGCCATTGGATTAGTTCTTTTGTTACAATCGCTTTGTTCAAAGCTAAAGTGGGTAAACGTTACATCCTCAGATGCAAATCCTTTGAATAAGAAATTATTTTGTTTTATAAAGGTAATGTCTTTATCCAACTGTGGATTGGTAATAGGTTTTTATTCAGTCTTGGCAAAGATCTAGTAGAAGTAGAGCACAAAATGAGAATTTCTCACATTTCGATACTTCGGTTTATTCAATTGCTTCTTTTTTTATCAGCTTAAAGTATGTAGGTTCATGATGATGATGAAAATAAATTAGTTGATAGAGTAATTCCAATAAGTATACGAAAGTTACGTAAAACTAAACCGCAGCACGTGGTTCCAGATCAATACAGTACTGAAACCGTTGCGAAAATACCAAACCTTTCGGCAAAGGTATGTAAGCTGATGCTGCGTTTTTTGTTGTGCTTTGCTAACAAGCAAACGGCTGGACTGATTGAAAGTGACCGCTGCCCATGAACACCTAAAAATATCAACGGAATCGTAGTTTTGCTGGGTTTTGAGTACGAAGGTTGACATTCTTGTGCAAATTATAGAACACGGTGAAATAAGAATAACAAATTCAAATTTTACGTCGACAATATTTAGTTTACTGGCAATAAAGTTGACGAATAGGCGAGCGATATATTTTATTTGGACATCCTAACTAGCCGTCGATATACTAACTCAACACACGCAACAGTATTCACAACCTTCAGCTCAGTAATCTTCAATAGCTAGACTCGCGACGGTTCTAATTCGACGTCATCGTCGCGACACCACTTGAAAACATCTGCATCCACATTACGTTCGTTTTCTCCAAGTTTCTCAGCGAAGAGTCTCTCCAAAGGCCCTGACTTGCAGGATCATGCGACGTATTGTGAACTAACGAAGTGCTCTCAGCCCTCAAAGGACGAGACGCTTGCGCAACGGTAACCTCGCCCTTTCATAAGGATACTTTCTAGCGACAAATTGGCAATGGACAAACTGTCATGTAGATTTCGCATCGGATTTTCTGTAGTGAATTACTGTTTAGAGATTGTATTTCAATAAGAGTTTTAGTTTTGAAACTACTTTTTGGGATTCATCGATTTATAGACAATAGTGTCTATTATTCACAAATCAAAAACATCGTGTCTGATATATTAGAGGCATATATTTTTCTGTTTATAGATTCGTTATTTCGTTAAGTAAAATGTAAAATAATACCTCCTGTCGTGTAGTTTTCCTACAAATACGAATAATTAATAAACAAAATATCTTTAAATTTTTGGGGCCTCTTAAATCACTATAAAATTTAATTTAATGATCCCATACTTGTTTGCACAAAAATCTGGATATTGAGAAAGGTATTATATTAAAAGCAAAATTAATCCCTTTGTGTGTTCATTTCACAACGTATCTTTCTGAAGTATATTTTATATTCAATATTAAAATTAATAACTTCATTAATAACGCTAATGAAACGTGATACGAAATAAATTATCGTACAAGATTAATATCAAATACTTATGAATGTTTGATAAGTGGTGTATGCTCAGTTGTTTAGGAAGTGAGCTGTTTAATAATATATGCAAATAAGCTGGTTTAACGTATAATATTTCGTGGTGATGTGAATTAAGTATTCATATTGGCTATTGAGCTAGCATTCACAGACGATTTAGGCTATTTTAGTCTAAGTCGGTGTAAATAGGACGCAGTAGGTCGCTTGATGCAAGCTTAGTGTAATAATTTGCTGGAGGAATCTTTGTATAAGGTCTATATTTAGCATAAACCATGTGACTGTTGTCAATTAGATTTCTACATAGTTGTTTAAATAGTATTTCTTCACAAAATAAAAATGTGTTTATTAAATGTTATAAATAAACCTAAATCTACGTATAATTATGCAACAATTAATATTCAGTGAGCTAATATTTTTTTCTAGGATATTTTTTAAAAAGACAAGCTGTCAAATTCTGGGAAACTTATTATAACGTATTGGATTTAACGAGGACTCGACTCATTAACAGAAACTTGCTCTGAAATGTGTACATTCTAATTATGTATTTTTTTGAACTTGAATACATACATAAACTTACGCCTATGTCCCACTGGGGTAGGCAGAGACTATTGAGCTCCAACTGCGACGGTCCATACAATATACCTTTTTGATCTTTCGCTTCATCAACTGTCATTTATCTCTTCTAAACGTTCGTCAGTTTCGAGAACTCTGTATTATTTCTATCTTCAATAGGTGTTCTATTTAATTTTTTAGGAACGCCTGGGACGTCCTTGACCGAACTGAGTCAGTCGTTACATTACAATTTCTTTCATATGCAGCTATTCTGCTGATTCCCGATTCCCGTAAAATGTGGAATAGAGTGTTTTTTTACCGAAACAGTATTTCTAAAATATTTGTCAACAAATCATAACTTTATATGGGATGGCGAAAATTTTACCCTCGCGTTTCGTAAGCTATTCAGATCGTTTTTGGGCGGATACACAAATTAAAAGCTTTAAAACTACGCCGCGAAATAGATTTCCATTGCGATCCACTAATTCCGCCAGCAAACCCGGCTGCCACACGAAAAACCATTTCTAAAAATGTTCTGAATTATAGGAAAAATTAAGGACGAGTTTTTCCCTTTTAACACCATTTAGTTATTAAGCTTTAATTTAGAGATTGTATGCTGTATGTGTCCGAGTTCTAGTAAATTTTAATATTTAGCATCAGTTAAAAGCTATTGTAATTATATAGTCTGTGATTGATTTAAACAAATGAAGCAAGGCGAGAAGTAAGAAAAGCAGAGGCTTGCATAATTTTTAACGAATTACAAAAGATTAATAATCTTTTGCCACTTGAAACTATTTGTATTGTACTAGTATATAGATGACTGCCTCGGTGGCGTAGTTGTATTACGGTACGGTTACAAAGCTGAGGTCTCGGGTTCGAGTCCCCGGTCGGGCAAAGTGGTCGATAGGCTCGCCCCCTATCACATCGTGGGACGGAACATACAAGGAGAAATGTGGGTGTCCTGGTTGCGCCTCTGCCTACCCCTTTGGGGATAAAGGCGTGAGTTTTGTGTACGTACTTATGTATGCATCTATATACAGATGCAACATGCTCAATACCACAAAAATCTTTAATTATAATCCGGTCTTTTGTTTACTGGCCTTTACGGTGATTTACCAATTTCGGTTGGGGCAAAAAAGGGTCTTTTGGGAGGGCTTTATACGTGATGCTTCGTACCGTTATCTGGACGAGATAAGACGGGCTGTCGATTCAGCACCGTCCCTGTTACTCCCTAGCGTGATAGTTAATTTACTGGCGTGATTGTATACCTAATTGGATGCGGCTTGATTACTTTTAATCTTTGGGTTTTTTTCTTCATAGAGAATACTGTTCGTTTATGATTCTGTGTAAGAATGAGAGTATATTACATTTCACAAAACAGCTTGTAATTATTAAGTAAAATATAAAAACGAAGTATCATCCTTATTATGGAATTAGATAAGGTAATTATTCAATGTTTTAAACATAAAATATATCTTTAGCAAAAAGCCAATAAAAAATTGGTGACGACAGATCCCTACACATGAGTTTATTTGAAAAAGATAAATTGTTATTACCTCACTAAACTCTGAAGTATCGTTATTTAAAATTATTTGCTAGCTTTCCTAAACATAAGCAACATTTAACACACTAAACCCAATTTGAGCTTCGGTCGGCTGTTAGCTCGCCCCAGCTGAAATAGACAAAAGCCTAGTCAAGTCTCATAACAGCTCATTATCAACATCAGCCAATATTTTAACCCTACATTAGCATAATTCTTTCATAACACTGATCTGTGTAATAACGTTGTAGCATACATTATGCGGTCTAAAAGGCCCTACCTGGATATTTGTTGACCACCTGCTAATCGCGAGAGGGTTAGAGATCTGTTCAACAACGCGACCAATTGTGGTTGTTAATCATGATTTAAGGCTTTGTGGTCGGATCGGTCGTTTGTACCTGCGTACGGAATTAGACAAAATTATACGTTCCGAATCTTGGATTTACCTGAGTTATTTTTAATGTCCTTTTTGAATAACTGATTTAATTACTATGTAATTATGATTCGAAAAGAATGAATCTTTTCGGTAGTATAAAATAAAAAAGTCACCATCTTAATTACTATTTTTAGTTGTGTTCCACTGTCGTTTATTAGTTATTCGAGTTAATATTAAGGCAGTCCAAAAGGTATATTTTTAATTTCTTTATGAACGTTTTTATGTGTATGTATCAATAACGAATAAACAAAGTCTTCGGTGACTACTGAACCCTATAAACAATTAACTGTTCAGTATCCCCATTTGTTGTTTCAATAATTGAGCTGGCCGGCCGGGTCGATAGCAAAAACAAACGTACCTGTCTATACGCCCAAATTTACGACTGCGTACGGGTTTAAAACATTCATATGCATAGTTTTGAGGCATTTAAGATATTTTAAACGGCTATAAAAGGGTCTTTTGCACTACAAGTGTCGTAAAAAAAACCTTATATTTATTTGATTTGGATTTTATGGTATACGATTTTTCAATATTTGTTTAATGTTTAAATTCGGATTGAAGTTGATGATTCAGATGACATATTAAAGTTATTCAACAATTTAATTGTAATCAAATTGTCCATTCAGTAGTTTTGTTATTTGAAAAATCTAATATTAAATGCCTGGGACTGGAATTTGTACCCTGTACGACGACAGCCTCATCCCCTCTCATTTATTGGGGTGGAAGTTAACTTGTTGAACTGTAGCTACCTCTGATGGCACCTCTGCTTATCCCTTTGAGAATAAAGGCGTGACCTTATGTTATAGTTTAGATTTGTTGTAGAGCTTTAAAATACTTACCCGTAATTCAAGAGTACCAGATCTTTTTTGCTACAAAATACTGACGTAACAGCTTTATTTCGTTTCGTGAGGTGACTCATATTGCCGTAGGCTGACTAACCTTTAGAAGGCCGGCATTGCGTCTACCATATTTTTGATAATTGATGGTCAAGATCGGTGATGATTGGCCACTTAGCTTCTTGCTTGCTTATTTACAAACCCATAAAAATAGAATAAAATACCAATAACAATACCTACATATTTCCTGTGCAGTCATTTAATAAGATATTTTAACATCCGGAGAGACCACCGTATACAAAACCAAACCTGGCATACTGAGCTCCGCAATTGTGAAACTTTTCTAGATTAGCTCGTGTATATTCAGAATACTCTACCCTACTTTTCACAGTACTGTCTTTATAGGGTACTCAGATCTACCTGGAAACCACTGTCATTCTGGTTTCTTAGATTTACGCGAATGATACACATTGAAATAAAACTATTTTTTTACGGATTTTATCACGATTTGGTTTAATTTTTACCAAATGAAACCAAATCGCGATAAAATCCGTAAAAAATAGTTTTATTTCACTGTCATTCTGTTATCATCCTGTCCTACCTACTATCAGAAGCATTTGCGTCACTTTAAGTATAGCATAAAACAGTATCTGTTATACGGCCTTATTCATAGACAGATTTAAAACCTATTTTAGCTATTGAATGTTTTGTCTTCTTCGCTCTAACTGAATTCTAAAGTCGTTTAAAAGGGACCAAATATTCGATGTAAGAAATAAGAATATTGTTATATATGCCAACAAAAGTGCGAAAGTTTTTACATGTATAGGTTTTCCGTATGATTTGTCAACATATCTATTTGCCTCACGCCTTGCTTATGTTTTCAGCCATCTGTGACGTGAGACAATAGACATAACCCGCATTTACGTGCGGTTTTTATTGTTCGTTCTTCCGAGAACGGCACACGATGCAGTGCGTCATCAAACCGCAGCATTTCCACATTCGATATTCTAGAGACGATTTTAAAATCGAAATTTATATCGACGTTTAGCTTTGAATACAATGGCTGTGATGTGTTGTTTGTTAATGAGATTTAAACCTATGGTGGTAAGATGTGAAAAATTATGATTGGACAGCTTGGTGGCGTAATTACCGTCTTTACTCACGGAGATCTAATATAATTAAGAAAGTAATTGAGAAAATCGTGACATAATAAATCTGGGAATTCATATAGTGTATCTAGCATTATATTGTATTTAAAATTTTAGTATATTTTAAATCTATTAAGTGAAATGAAGTACAGCATAGCCATAAGGAGGTATTTGTGCAGAAGTGGAACACACCTACACTATTATTACTACTTATAGCTATATTGTATATCACGCATCATCATACAAACCTAGCAAAACTCACCTGTCCATTATCACTACAATTTCAGCAAACCTCATCAGGTTTATGTTTACGCGAATCGAGGTTAAAATTGAGCGTGCGCGGCCGAGTAGAGGGACAGTAATATCGGCAGCCCATCTGCGCAAAATGGACATCGTCACTCGTTTCTTACCCCCGGGCTTATCAAGGAGCTAAAAAGGTCAAATCCCAATGTAGGTTACGAGGCTCAGGTGCGTTTTAAATTCGCCACTTTGCTTCTATTTCATTTGCATGTTAATGAACTTGTCCTTTATGCGACGCGAGTGTGGAAGTCACGATTCACATACAAGCTAAATAATGACTGAGGATTGTGTTCTTCGTTAAAATCAGTTTAGGATTGTATTTTTTTGCTTTAAAAATAGATGTTGGAGGCATTCGAAGAGTTGTTTTGGGGACTAGATTTGCAATAAGTTTAAGAATATCAAAACAATACATCACTATCAGAATAGGTTAAAGTCGGACCATAAAATCTCTGCCCACCCTATTGGAACACAGGTTATCGGTTAACATTTAACATCATTACATTATACACATTTCCCTGTATATAAAGCGCAAAATACACCATAATCTGAAAATACCAAATAACATCCAAAATCTTTTCCATTCAGCCACCATTTTATCTGGGACTCCAGTAGCCGAATATAAAAAAGCGTAGTACTTCGACCCGCGCCACGTGACCGTTCGCGGCTTGCTGGGCACGCCGCGCAAGTGACACGCTTACTTTATGCTTTAGCTTCCTGATTCCCATTGCTGTGTACTTCAATTTGACTCGTTAGGTCTGTTACTGTGAGGATAACTTTGTTTTCTGTGTCTTTATCCGGTTGTTTATTTACAAACAAGTTTTTACTATATTGCCAGAACTCATTTTAAACTTTACAACCTATGATTAGGCAAAATGCATTTATTTCTATTTCGCCTTATTCTATACCTACATGCTGTTAGCAAAACATGACTTTGAATTTTAATACAAGATTTGCTTAATCATTAGACACCTAGAATTTAAAAAGAATTACATTCCAAAATATAATTAGCCGATATAAAAAATATGAATCATAATATTACCTGATAATATTTACATTACTGAATACTATTAATTGGTTCATTATCAACATAATCTTCTTTGTAAAATAAATCATAGACGTACTTAGAAGTTTGTACACCAAAGTTATCTTCATCAGAATTACCGGTTAAGTTTTGGTTCCTTCCTCGCCCACTTGTCGGTCCCCGGCCTCGTAATGATGAATGATGTCCTCCCAAGATGTTCTCAAAGCATTTTTGTTCCTTTTGTATCGCATTAGGTCCGGGGCCACCTTCAATACTTTGATCGCCTTTTTATGACGTAATTTTGTTTATTTTTATTTAGGTAGTTTGAAAAAGTGCCTGTCAGCGCGCCTTCGAGTTTCAAAGGATACGTAAATATCGTCTGCCTTCGGTTTGTTTACAGACTTGTCAATCTAGTTTGACGGTATGGACATCTTGTTTAGAAAGGCTTTGTTGCGTTTTTGTTCCGATTTCGCTCGAAGGATTTGGCGTCAATCATCAACCAATTGTGGGCATACGATAATATTTTTTGATTGATTTATCAAAATTAGGTAAAGTAATACCAAATAATTCAATCGTATCGTGATGATCTTTGATAAATGTTGTTATTTAGGAATTATTTAAAGCCACTAGAAGCGTTAGTAACACTAACTTGAGTATTAAATTGCTTAAACTTCCAACGATTTCTTTCGTCAGTTTCCTTTTGTTTCTTTTACTAATTATTTCCGTTAAACATCCCAAAAGCTGCACCTTATCTTAAAACCGATGATTCACGCAAATAGCAGTGATATGACTCAGATGTAGAAAAATGTCTTTTGTGTAAAAAAGATCATTGTCACGGCGCAAACGAAATACTTTGAGAGCGTGACAAACACCCGCTACATTTCTCTATCCGTCCCAGTACCTTCAACTACAGCTATTTTATTCCATAACCCCTAAAACTTATGAACGAAGGTGCAAAATTGCTCAGCAAACTTTAATAAAACGTGTCTACCAAAACACATTTCGGCAATATTTCTACTGACAATTTACACCTTTTTGTAAGAG
This sequence comes from Deilephila elpenor, assembly GCA_949752805.1. Lineage (NCBI taxonomy): Eukaryota > Metazoa > Arthropoda > Insecta > Lepidoptera > Sphingidae > Deilephila > Deilephila elpenor. The sequence continues at coordinate 5,070,224 of OX457111.1, forward strand.
GCATCGAATTTATCAGATCAATCTATTGTGCAGATATTGACGACATGAAAAAATAATTCTTTTTTCTTTTTTTTTTCCAGGTACGTTTCGCAATTGATGGACATGTCAGCACTCAGCGCTACATTTTATGGACCGGTAAAAACAATTGGTGATGGTTTACGTACGTATGTATATATTGATTATACGATGCATTGTTGTTCAGCAGTATTGTTTTCGAATATTATAATAAAATTACTTCTGGTTGAAGAGCAATAGCGGTTTTAAATAGAATACCAGCTGCTGTTCCAATATTTTGTAGGAATATGTCGAATTGATGTATTTTGTAGGAGTATCGAAATATATTAATTTGGGTAGATACAATCAAATCATACAGATTTGATTCTTACAATTCTTGGGTATTGAAGAGTAATGCAAGATTTGTTTTTATGCTGGGCAAAATAATGATCTTGCACTTAAAATAAACTGCAATCACGTTGAGATAAAATATTGATCGGTGAGACATGATTATCTTTTGCTGGTCGATATAATATTGTACATACCTTTTTATTTCCTTGAAATAAATGATTAATCATTTGTTTCATTTCGTGCACAATAAAATTTAAATCAAAAATATTTTTAACTAACAAATGCCGTTATAGATAGAATAACTAAGATGTCGTATAGCTTAGGAAACTCCATATGAAGTTTATAAGATTAAAGAAGTCTTAAAATGTTCCCAAGTGTAGGGATTGCAGGCGTGCGTTTAAAGTTTCCACGGGCAAGTTTTAATTAACCTATAATTAGTTTAATAACGGCTATCACCCGACCATTACGAGGTATTAACTTCTGAATGACCATCCAGTCTATCTTTTAAATTCATGCTATCTTGCTAAATTATTATTATTTCTCTGTGGTTAGTCGATTTCTTTAAATTAGTTTTTAAATGACTAGCCTTTATCTTTGACTGTGTTGAATCCTATATTCCAGTTAATAATATGTGGTTGTCTAAATAATTAGATTTTTTAACGAATATAAACAGTTTGATAGTCTTGCTGTAGTCAGTTTAGATTGCAATATGAACAGGCATCCCGACTGAGATAAAGCGACGGCACTGTCATAGACAACCGATTTGAATTTTTACTTTTCCGTTTCATTAATGGAGGTTCCAGCGCCCCAACAATCCTTAATCCATAACACTTAATAACATATACATACAATTTACCTAACTGGTTTTTTTTTATGAACCTATATTGTCCCACTGCTGGGCAAAGGTCTCCTTCAACTCTTTCCATTTGTCCCTATAGGGTATAATAATTGTTTGGCAATAGTAAAATATTCGTAATCGCCCGCATAGCGACCAACTTATACAGCGGTTAAAAACCCGCTAGTGACTCACATAAGTGATAGCGTTTTAATTTCATTTGAATGTTCGAATATAATCAGTCCGGCATAATTGTGTCGACCGATGAGACAACTATTTCACGTCAACGGATACTCTATCGACCTTATTCATACACAGTTTTAAAACCTATTTTAGGTATCAAATGTTTTGTCCCTTTCGAACGATTTGTGTTTTTTTTTGAGAGAAGGAAACATAGCATGAAAACTATGAATAAAGCCATTAATCTACAAGGAACTTTAAATCAGGTGTACTGCAGTCTCTTTGTCGTGCCAGCATAAATCGTGAAAATGTACACATTTTTTACGTACATTTCTGTTTTTTGCGAGTCATTCGCATACGTAAGTGTCCTCATGTGAGACGCGAATCTTCCGAGAATATGACACAGCTGAAGCTGTACTTAATTCATCTGTCAACCTTGTCCTTGGTTGCTGGAACAAGCTCGCGACCTTCCGTATTGATGTCTTCCTTATTCTTGTGTTGAAGTATCTTAGTGCATTGCAGATGCGGGAATCTTTTGGTTAAAATCAGATTATAATTATTATGTCTGGTGTGTCGTAATTATTAAGGTTGGATTCCATCTTGCTATTATCGTTGCTTGACTATTTTTCTTCATTAATTAATTATGATTTACAAGTTATTTTAAGATCTCTAGCATTTTCATTGTAAAGATGACTGTTGTTTATCAGCTTTACAACATATATAATAATGAACACTAACATACGAATGATATTTAGATTTCCACTCTTAACATGTGTTACCTTATTGGAAATATACTTAAAAATTACCGACACTGATTCATATTACAACGGTTACTATAAATCTATCTAAGCTATACATTTATGATGTATAAAACTGGCTCAAAATTAAGCTAATACCTACACAAATGGCATGAAACAACGTTATCGCGTCCATTTTTTGTCCGCATTCAATATTTTCTATAAATAGAACGCCATTATGTATAGCAGAAACATAGCCGAACATGAATGCAAATCAAATAGTTTTTGTTCGGATTCGTGCGTAGAAATAACAATGATTATTGCAGAAAGAACACAAGCAAAAATATTACTTAAAGCAGGGAGCATGGAACCTATTTTTGCAAACGTTCCATAAATACTTTTTACAGATGGTATTGTTACTGATGTTACGGTTATAAACTAAACTTTGATCGAACATTTGAACTCGAGAGCCCAGATTTTTAAATTAGAAATTCAATTTTGCTCATCATTCATGCTGCGAAATACAAGTCAATGTAAAGGAAAATCCAATAAGCGTTAAAGTTATAAAAATTGCTATTAAAGCTCCTACGGATAGCAGAAACTACTTTAATACTCAAGAAACTGCATGCGAAATAGCATCATCAAACATTAATCATGCATAATGTATTCCTGCTCAGACTCTTTACTGCAGCACTTAATTTATTATAACAATTTTAATACCATATAAAACTTCTGCATCGGGTATGGTAATAAAATTGACCTTAGTACGTGCGAACGCGACCCAGCGCACACGAATCCCATCAGTCTTTTGTGATGACACACGACGGTATCCAATTCAGCATGAATTTCGATCATACGCCGTTTGTTTGCAATGGAAGAACAGGTGTTCCCAACTCTGAGTTATTGCCCACCCGATGCGTGAATAATAGGGGAACTGTTACCAACATTTCCAATACCCAACAGTTTTTGCTTCGACCATATAAGTTGGAAGGTAAAGCTCTGAGGCCTACTCACACTCACTTAGTTTAATGGAGAAGCACGCTACACGAAGGTATTTGTACGTTTTTTGCGTAGTTCATTTCATTTATGTACTTTATCGATTTGGAGAGTCAATGGATTGCGAAATGTGTTTGCGTTCTAAAATACCGGCTTTGCCCGGTCGACGACGAATTCGCACTGAATTAGAGCACTTTTAAATTACATTTTTATGAGTTTCGGCTTGATTTCGTTTTGCTTGTTTATAGCGGTATTAAAGATGTGGGGAACGAACAATATTGAAGTATTTTGACATTATTACAGTGTTAGTTAAATTACCTCATGAACTTAAATTACAATCAAAACTATAAAAGCTCATGTTCTTGAATTGTAACATAAATTTTCATTCCTATAATATTTATTCCAGCAGATGGTAAAATTACCAACACCGTAGAAATATATGACGCTATCTCAAATTCCGAATAATGAGCAAATGTAAGTTAATATGACACTTCTTTTTGTAACGAATCCGAGAATGTAATTAAGAGAGGCACAGACCAAACTCATCGGGCATGACAAGATGGAACGATGTTTGTTTACCGAGTCGTTGATTTACATTAATGAAACATCGGTGCTGTGCTGTGACAGTTATTTTCGATTTTCAAAGCGGTCATAAGTAAAGTTGTAACATCCACACTATTTCGAGGTGTAATGTCTTCTTCGCAGCCATTAAGAGCCATACACATGGATATTGGAGTCTTAATTAAAACTAACGCCGTGTATTATAAAATATAATGTGATAGTTCCTTTCTTGGTTTTTATGATCGGTTTTAATGTGAGGGAACTAATGACTTTCTCGTCTATGAATGGAAGTTTGAAACAGTTTTAAAAATATTTTATGTTAAATTATTTTAGTGTTATATTTGCTAGTAAATTGAACATCGTTTCGTAATATGTATAATCTTAATGCTTAGGTATTGATAACCTTTGAAGTATCAAAATAATAATAAATTCACCATTGTGGTAATTAGGTACTTTATTTATTCAAATGGTTCCTTAATTAGCATAGTTTCATGTTTTTTTATAACATAAATGTAGTTTTATCAAATCATTAAAATGTTTTGTGATAATTTGATTACGATTTATTTAACACTTTTTTGTATCGTGATGTTGGTATTATTAAAGTTCAAATTCAGAGCAGTATAGATTATGATTTCGTTTTTCGTCAATCTTGCAACTCCATGTCAATGGTAGCTAACCGTATTCTCGTTTAATTTTCGAAAATTTTTAGTTGCATTGTGTCTGTAACCACTACAACTACCACCTGGCTTCGTCGGTCGCAGTCTTGATATATACAGGGTATATCAAGACCGCGACCGAAAACGAAGCCAGGTGGTAGTTTTAGCGGCTACAGACACAATGTAACAAAAAATTTTGCAAAATAAGCGACGGATTTTTTTTTAATTTTTTTTAAAAATCATCGTTTTTGAGGGGTAAAAACCTAGTTTTTGCAAAAATAGTAATTTAAACCCTTACGTACTATTGCGTGTTTAAAAATTAAGCGATGTACGTCATTATTTTAGAAAAACTATGTTTAATCACTCAAATACGACGATATGTAAAAAATAACAAAAAAAAATTGACGATTTTTTTTGGAAATTTTTACTTGCATTGTGTTTGATATCACTAATACTACCTCCTGGCTTCGTTTTCGGTCGCGGTCTTGATATACCCTGTATATATAGTTGAACCCAAATCTAACCAAATATTGAATGACGTGTGGCATTAATCATATTAGGTAGAACAGGATCAGTTGGACATTGGTTCAGTGGCTATTAGTCTGCGGTTACTGACTCAAAGCATACATTATACAATAAAGGATGTGTCTAATGATTCACAATGATGAATGCTATACATTTGCTTTCGACCACAGATCGTGAGGTTTTAACGCAAGCGTCATCTTCCTTGTAGCGACTTATTAGCATTTGACATTGTTCATATACAGTCATATTTTGTGGCTTTTGTAGTTAAACAAGTGGATAGGTACTCTCAATAACGATTGTTATGCTTTCGGTCATGCGTATTAAAATAAAAAGCTTCTTAAAAGTCATGATACAAGTCACATATTTTTTAGTAGATTCGGGGCTGTTATCAGACACTTTTGGGTGTATTTATCTATGAGTTTTAACTTCAAATAGAACAAAATACCTATATAATCCTAGAAAGGTGCTAATTCACATCATCGTCTGTTTTGTATTCACCGATGGCCACATTTTTTGCCATATCATGAACATACTCTGTTCCGGACTCAATTTGATCCTTATATGGACAAAACAAGGACAAAATTAAAATAAGGCAAAATATGCAATATCAATAGATAAACCTTTACCTATACATTCAACTTCAGCGACAAACCCTCAGTTTTACAAACTTAAAGCAACTTCGGGAAAGTTATGGTATTTCCATTAGTTCAGCGAAACGGTCACATGTGAGCCTCGGTGAGTAAGCCAGGAATAGATTTTAATGGTGGAACGGTAAATTTACTTCTTTTACAGCGCTGTAAAATGTTTGAAAGAGTTAAACACCGATTTGCCGCGACCACAAATAGGGTGTGTTTATTACGTTGCGTATTCTCGTGTATCGGATTTAAACATGTAAATACCGGCTCACAAATGTTCAGAGCCCAAGTAAGGACCTGTAAGACGATTGTCTGGAATTCTGGAATGTTTGATAAGTTAAATTTTAATTTATTTATTTTATTTTATTTTATTTGCTTTATATACAAAATTGTATACAGGCGGACTTAATGCCAGAGGCATTCTATTACAGTCTACCTTTGGGTGAAGCAGAAATGGAGCAAAGCAGGTTTATGCAAAATTAAGATGACCAAAAATTAAAAATAAACATTATTTATAAACAAATACACATACTTAAAAATATATATACAATTATACATACATATATACATACAATATATTTAACTTAAGTTTACGTTTTAGTTTGTTTATATCTCTCTATTTATTTATTTATTTAAGTATTTTATAATTCAATTAAATTCTATAGTTGTATAGTAGTCCCTGACTTTAAAAACACTGAAAAAGTAATGTTTTACTGAAATAAAAATAGTTGATATCAGTATTCGAAATATGAAGTCACCTTTATGCAAAAAATGATGTCGGTTTGTTGCGTAACAGAAATAAAACGCCATAAACATGACATAACACGCTTTCCCATTAATAATATTTTTAGGTATATTTCGTTTTCATCCATGTAATATCAATCATTATTGCATTTCAAAAGATTTTCACAGCAGCAAATGACGTCATCATGCCGCATTGTTTTTCCAAATAGAGCAAAAACACTGCAACTGCTGGCGGATTTACAAAATCGTCACTTCCGGCCCCCAGTCCAATTATGTACTTGAATGCTTTTTATTCCTCCCTTGTCAGCAATGGACTCTAAACTCGTTCCTCTGGTTACCATTTTAAATTAGTCTGATTTTTATTTTGCCTTAAGCGTGTTGAGCTCGCCTATCTCGTACTTAAGTCTCATTACGTAGAATACTCGTCGGGATAAGTAGGCGAAATGGAATATTTCTCCTCTATACTTATTCGACGCCTTCGTTTCTTGCGAACTCATCAATCTCCTGTGATACCCATTTTTTTGTACCTGTATGGAATAGCGAATAAAAACTGGAATTTTATACGCCGGCCCAGTGTAAAAAACCTTAAGAATGCGGTTTGTCTTGAAAGTCTAGGATTTAAATTCCCCGTATTTGTAATGCATGAATTTATTTTATAAACAACGCCATAGTGATTGAGTGGCGATCGCAATTGCGAATATTAATTTTATAGCGTTTGCTGCTTCGCTTGAGGAAAATGGTTAACTTGTTTTAATTTATTACCATATTCGCCACCCTCTTGAATATAATTAGTTACTATGTTGTTGTTTATTATTGTTATGAGCAATGTTTATAGTCATTTTTAATTTGAAAACACGAGAAGTATACCTTTAAATGTGATATTTTCAAATAATAGTATACATGAACTTCCCAGAAGAAAAATCATAACTCCGGGCTGATAATTAATAGAAAAATCCAATATAACTTTTCCCGACCCGGGATTCAAACCTGAGACCTCAGCTTTGTTGTATCATAGTACAACTGCGCCACCGAGGCAGTCTGACGGATATGTATACTTAAAAAAAAAAACAAATAGACAATTTTTACATTACTAGGTTAGTTAATAGCCACGAGCCATGTATCTTAAAGACAAGAGCACATGTTTGTATTAATAACATTTTAAATTAGTACTTTATTTAATGCCAAGGTCGTTAATTAATTGCCTCAGTCAGGCACGTTGGAACCTCATCAAACTTCAAGAGCAGTGTACCATATAATTTATTAGTCGACATAGTTGTTACCCCCGGTTTAGCTTTATTAAAATTCTCTACGACATTACTCCAAATTGAATTTTTCTCTTGATTGCTATTTTCCAGTGGAATATTCTTTTTTAAAATTAAAAGTTTACCTAACGTTATCGCAAAAGATACTCCTATTTTACTGGAACTGCAGTATTGATTGCCTCGGTGGCGTAGTTGTATTACGGTACGGTTACAAAGCTGAGGTCTCGGGTTCGAGTCCCGGGTCCGGCAAAGTGATATTGGGTTTTTCTATTCATTATCACCCCGGAGTCAGGAATTTGTGCCCGATATGGCAATAGGCTCGCCCCCTATCACATCGTGGGACGGAACATGCATGGCGAAATGTGGGTGTCCTAGTGGCGCCTCTGCCTACCCCTTCGGGTATACAGACGTGAGTTTATGTATGTATGTATGCAGTATTGATAGCAAAATTGTAGCTATTATTATGTTTTTTCGAGAGTTTCGCGTTACCTAAGATAATTATTTCATTGATGTCCTTTTCATTCTCAGAATCATAATTGCTTTATTAGATATTATAATTGATTACACTGTCATCATCATTATCAGTCAATCTCTATTGTTGAATATAAGCCTTTCTAATTTTTATAGCGATCTGCATTCAACAACCTATTTCTAAAGTAAAACATACCCGAACTCCAAAATATAAGTAAAATTATGGATAATAATGACCCCAAACTGTTCAAGGTTAATTAACGAATTATCTTTAATCTGTCCCTCTTTAATTCTGAAATTAAACAGACCTAGTGTTAACAATTAATAACACCAATTATTTATTTACAAAGACAAGTAATTGGACGAAATTATTTTGACTAATACCTAGGGAGAGAGAATGATCGTATTTAATTACTGCAATTTACAAGACAACGGACGATTCGTGTCAAATTAATTTGTCTAATCTAATTCTTTGTCTTTCTTTAAAACAATGCATCATTGTTTTAACTCATATAATTCGTACTTATCCGGACGTGATAATGCATCAGTATCGTACTTAAACGTAATTAATAAGGTAATTAACGTATTAAGCTTTAAATTACACAGCTACGCAAAAATAAAGCGTGGTTTTTCCAAATACCAGATCATTTTATGTCTATTTTGATGTTCATACTTCATATTCCTTCTTATAGCTTAATTTTTTGGAACGGCCAAAACTCCTAAAACAATATATTCAATTGACAAAAATTTCAGTTTTGGGCCGACACATCTTCGAACAAAGTCCAATAACGGTCCGATAAGATCAAGGAACTCTAAAATAAAAACAATAACAGCGTCATAATTCCGATGTACAAGCCATATTTTTGCCATATGAATAAAACTTAATTTTAAGGCACTGACGTGAACGCATACATTTCAGGCTAATGACACTCTTAAAAATTTATTGCCGTCATAAAAAAAAAACTTATTTTCGTACGTCATTTTATTGATAAATCCCCATCACGTTTATTTGTTGGCAAGCTTCCCGAGATCTCGCGAGACGGCGGTCAATGCGCCGAGGAAATCCTTTTCTGTATGCTTTGACTCGCATAAAACTGTCCGTTTGTGAATATTTTTTGTGATCTCTTTGTAGCTTTTTTCGAGCAGTCAACTGAGTGTTAGTACTTATTTTGAATACCGCTTCCGCAATTGAGGAGCTAGCTGTGGACAACAGGCGGAGATCACTTTCCAACAATTGATGTATCACCTACTAATGTTTTGTAAGAACAAAATGTCTCGTAGCCTGACACCTTCGACACAAGAATTAAATCCTGTTCATAATTATTTATGTGGCTGTTGTGTATATTTATCATGAATATAAATTATGTATGAATTATCCAGATATGGTATTCTTGAGAAAAGTGATTGCTTCTAGTATCCTTCGTTGATTCTTTAATATAAGGTTCTGTACAGTGTACAAAGATCTTCGTAGTTAAACATGGGCTGGATTGTAGGCCAGAATCTTAGCTATGTTGACGAATGTCCATACTCACGTAATTATGTGTAACAGTCTATACTCGTATACCTCCATATTGGTGTGAAATGACATCCTCACACGTATTTGAACTAGTCTATCACTCTGGCCTAATACAGTTTAAAGCCAGATTTTTATCGCTTTTTAAATTATTATCGACAATTTTTATTTATCTTCATCTAAATGGAAATCAATTAGCGGACTCTAGTTACAAGTTGTATCTTTTTATTTTTCGCAGATTAACTTATAATTTAGTGAAGATAATAAAATATAAACTATAGTATTAAAAAAAATATATATGCCTCACACAATTTCACAATCAAAATATTTCAACCAATGTACCCCTTTATCAGAGAACTTATTTTAATCAAACTACATCTAAAAGCGAACAATGTACCAAGCTGTAATCTTGGGCCGACAAAGTTTTCTAATAAATAAGAACTTCTGTGTACTCGACGAAGTAAGACGTGTTAACTATTTGCGACGCGACGAAGATTGCTCAAACCGGCAATTGTCCTCGAAGCGGTATTTTTGAATTAGTTCGCCATTTGTTCCCTTTATAACTGGAAGTTTCATGTCTTTTGTGAAGGGATGTATTGGCATAGTGTGGTCATTAATACCCTATTGTGAAGGTGCAGCTGTTTCAACTTCTTCTAATGGATAAGTAATTATTGTTTTGTGAGTCTCTTTTGGTTAAGTTTAATTATTACTGCTTTTTAGACTCAGGTTGTTTTTATTTCTGCTTTGTTTTTATTGATGCTACATGTGAGGATTCCATTGACAAAATTGAAAATTATTTGGTGGTTTTAGAACATTTGCAGCTAAAATTGGGTTCATCAGCCATGAATAATGCCTTTTAACAGTAAATGGTCGCCGTAGCCGTATTGGGCTAAGATTGGATTCATTCAATATTTCTTCTACAACTTTTAGTACTTAGTTTGGTAATATGGGTGGGCTTCTAACGCAGTGTTTGTCGGTACGTGGCTTCCGATTTTTTGGATTTTCGGTTTTCACGTTTTGGACTTTGTTCACTACAACTTCCTTATTGGGTTCGTTGTGTTCTAACTTTTGTACATCCACGGGTGCCATCGGGAGGCATATTGTATTGGTGCTAATTCTTTGGGGAACCCGTAATAGGCATTGAATTTTTTGTGGTGATGTTTATTGGACATTGTGTTTTTTTATCTATAACGTATATACTTTTAGGCTATTTATTAAAACATTGCAGTATTTAAAATTCAATCATAAAAAATATAAGCAATCAATAAAAAAAATATTATTTCAATCGAGTTCCGTGTATCTTTAACGTCAACCAGTAAATTTATCGTGTGCACTTATATGCGGGTCTTATCAATATACCGTTACACGTTATTTTCTATATTCCTTTGGGTTTTACTGGGCACTGTTTGGATTCAGTAGCAAAATACATGCAGTTTTAGAAGGACTAACGGTTCTTTAAGTTTCTCGTTGTTCTGAGTTCTAATATTCATGGCACGAGATCATATTGACCAATGTGGGTCTTAGGACTTTTTATTAAATATCTGGTATTGCTCTTCTTCGTCCTCGTGAAAAAGTTTTACCAGTATAAACCTCCCGCTATATATTTCCCGAGAGAAAAAAACACCCTATATAGCCTATATAAATGGACTATCCAATTTTTTTTACAATTCCTCCTCGTAGTTCCTGAGATTAGCGCGTTCATACAAAAGAACTCTTCAGTTTTATAATATATTTATATAGTTATTGATATATATTTCTGTTCAAAATTACACTTTGCACCTCTAGTTGACTTTCATGTCTTCAACCTCCATTCTCGACGTGACGTCTCGTAATTTTACGTTCAACGAATTATCGTGTAATAATCGAATAGTAAAACCCCAAGGGATTTGCAGATAAATTTTATTATAATAAAAGGGATTACTTGGAATATCTATTTGAATAAATTGAGCATTCATCTTGATAATTCATTTCTGTGTAATTTTCCTTTAGAAATAAAATCAGAATGTTTGTCGCAAATAATGTGTCGAATAATATATCTGTTTTTGCGTATAAGTTTATCTATATTGACGTAGGTAACTAGGTATTGGAACTCAGATCTCGCACTTTGATTTAGCCAACATGGCGGATTAAGGTACCAAGCTCCGTGATAATGCCCAGAAAGGTCAATGCCCTAAACTAGGACGCAGCTATTTGATCCATAACCAATATTTGTAGATGTTTGCTGCTTGTAATTATGCTCAATTTCCATTTAGATATTTGGAGAAAAAATATATAAATTACTCATTTCTTATACTTGCATATGTGCTATGTGCATTTCTTTAAATTCAAAGAGCCATGAATTATACCAAAAACAAGCGATTGACCAATATTTCCTTGAGCCAATAACGATATCCGGCGGATCTTCATGGCGAGCATGATAAAAGGCATCCTAAATATTTTTAATTTAAATTGGGTTAATTGCTCGGGTATAAATAATTACGATGCGATTTTACGGACCCAACGGACCGAAAAATATGTATCGCGGATGTAGCCTTTGTGCTATGTAAAGAATGTTTATTTGCGTGTCGAAGTTTAATGGCTAGTACATTTTTGTTGGATATTCGTATTCGCTCGAATACCATCGTACACTATGGGAAAGGGAGGGGGGGTTTATAGTCATAAACACAAATATGTCGCATTTCACATATGCTGAAACCGAAGCTTGGCGCATTTGTGTTAGTTACCAAATACAACACATGCTAAAGAAAGGCAAAATACGGATTAAATAAAAATATGCAATTTTTTTTCTATTTTTTTACTTTCCGACGTATCTTTTATTTTCGGTCGCAGTCTTGATATATCCTGTATAATATTGCAAAAAACACAAGTAAAGAGTTCGTTGGACGTTCAAATTTAAATTATTTCGCTGGGTGTTCATAAATGTCGTTTAATCATTTTTGGCTCATCAAAAATCACTTGTGTGTAAATACTGGCGCGTCCGGCGTACGTCGGTGTAACTGCAGCGTTGACAATGTGCCAAGTAGGCCCGCAATGTTGGCGCGAATTAAATAAAACACACTGCATGCGAAAACTGATTTATATATGCCGCTTTGTTTGCGGAATTTGTAGCTGTCCTTATTCCATGTAGAGCTTGCACTTTCGTTTCAGGCCGACGTACCGACGTTTTAGTAGGTGTTGTGTTTATAGACGGAGGTGACCCCTTACTTGTATAGCAAATTATTTATGAACTGCTCTGAATCCAACGAAGCTGCGACTCCTGTACAACCACTGTATTGCAAACTTGTTTCGAAAAGACCAACGCTAGAGTTTCTTGTCCTTTCTTCTCTGGCGAAAACAGCCTTGTGAAACGGGTGATAGAGAAAAAAAGTGACTGAATCTAAATAATGTACTTATACCATATTAAAGATTCAATTAAGTATTTTCATTTCATTTCAAGATGATGGCCAAACTGGCCTTCTTCGTCCTATAATATAAAAATACACTCAAGAGTCACACTCATAGTCCTGACCTAAGAGACAAATCTTGTGTCGTGGGTCTGACTTATATCCTGGTATTTGGCAATGCAATGTTGACCAGAAAGAGTATTGAGATGTGAGGTGATTATCTCTGGCCTGTAAACACAATTAAGCCGTCAGTTTCGAAATAGGATAAATCGCTCATAAAAAATATAAGCTGCGCATCTGCTCCTAGTTAGCAACTAACAAATCTTTGTTAAGGATATTGACAGCAGACAAACGACCGCTCGTAAAATGGGGTTACAATTTTGTCACAATTTCAGCGATGTCATTGACCTACCTATAGCCGGACGTCCCGTTGAAAGATCGTCAATTTTACGACTCGGTTACGAGAGCACTAATTTCGTGGTATTATTTTTAACCACTTAAATAAATTGAGTCATGAAAATTTCGAGGATTTCACTAAATAATTTCCCAACCTACCTATATACCATAAAGATTCGCTTACAATTGGTTTTCGCAAAATTAGTAGTTATACAAGAAACGTTCTTCATGATGACCGAAAAAAGTCAGTTGTTCCCAACTGAAATTAAAACAAAGCTTTTCATTGGTAAAAGAAAAGTCACTCGGTAGCCAAAACAATATTTCGCTTCGATAAACAAAACGAAGCATTCCAGGTGACTTTATTATTTAGAAATACCGTTTGAAGTTGGCAACCCTGGAATATCGGCACACTACGGAGGCAGTAAACTGCGATGCGCCCCTAATAAAAGTCAGGCTACCGGGCGACATAAAACATTGCTATGTTTTGCGTCGGTTCGTAGTTAAGAATTCCAATCTGCTGGATAGATGTATGGCCGATGTATTAGTTCCGAGCATCGAACGCGTTTACTATACGTAAAATAGTTTTTGCGACGCGGAATTCGTCTGCAGTGACTGCAGTGCCGTCCTTTTATGTCAACTATTTACGGGAACGGATTCTAGTGGAATCAGAATTTTGGGATCAACGTTGACTTTAATTTTGGCTAGTTCTGGAACTTGAGTACCTATGTGTTAATATGTATAACATTGTAATTAAACTATTACAATTATGCATACATGACTAATATGCAACGCCAGAGATTTTTTTTGACATAGATATTAAAAGATTTCATATTAATATGGCTGAAGTCTGAACGTGTAAAAGTCTGAGGCATATTATACATTATTATTTTTATTTATTTATTATGCTTCTTATACATAGACAGTATAAAGCGGATTTAATATCTGAGGCATTCTATGCCAGTCAACCTTTGAGTGGTGCAGAAAGACATCATGGCGCATAAAAAAGTAAGGTATAATAAGGAATATATTATAATTATGTTCGTTTAAGACTGCCTCGGTGACGTAGTTGTACTATGGTACGACTACAAAGCTGATGTCTTGGGATCGAATCCCGGGTCGGGCAAAGTGATATTGGGTTTTTCTCTTCATTATCAGCCCGGAGTCAGGAATTTGTGTCCGATATGGCGAAAGGCTCGCGCCCCCTATCACATCATGGGACGAAACATACAAGGCGAATGTGGGTGTCCTGGTGGCGCCTCTGCCTACCCCTTTTGGGATAAAGGCGTGAGTTTATGTATATGTATGTATGTTGGTTCAATAATATTATTAGCGATTGTTTCTTTTTACGATCATAGACTGTTTAAATACACCTCAATGGCGTATAAACTTGCAACTTAACTACTCAGACTGCATAAAAACAACCGACGATACTCATGTAGAATAGTAATTGTGCAACACTCTTCAATGTTCATGCGCCCATTATACTTTAAAAATAAACTTTATAATAAAACAGTTTCATATTCCCTTATGGCGTGTAAGCAAGTCAATATTGTGTAAATATCGTCCTAGATTTTTAGTTTTGTGTAAGAATAATGTTCACCTATGTTTTCATAAAGTTAGCACATGTTCCCGCGTATTTGCATTGTCTGCGGTCGCGTTAGCATTATTAAAAAAATACTCTGGAAAAATCTTTTGAAAATAAAGTCATACTGTCCGGCGACTTTCGGCGCTAAGTCCTTTTGTTCTCTCTCTATGCGGGAGGCAGTATATTTTGAGACTTGCAACACAGCAGTTCACGGGTCGTTGTTAGATTTTGAGAAGAAGTGTTAAGTTGTAATTTTTTATGACTTTGCTATTTTTTTAGGGTTGTTATGGGTAGTATTTTAAAAGTTTTCTTTTCTTTTAAGGTATGTTCCATTTTTAATTAACAGCTCGTTTAAAAAGTCAGACATAACTCTGATAATATCAGAGAAAATATTGCAATCAATTTTAAATTTCGGATACGCATGACTATCCAAATAAATATCCTTTAAAAGTAGCACCAATCGTTGCTTTAAATTAAACTCCATCTATATTATTCTCACATAGAAATGTAGACTTATTAACAGTTACACGAGATTACAAACTACACGCTTACACGTGCAAATTCTCGCCATGGTTAAACGAACCACATTAAATTGATTACTTACCGCTCCGATATTACATCAGGTTTAAACACGAATATTATTATGGATCACGACTGAGACCTTACGGCCTTTGTTTGATTGCAAATTAATTATGTATTGTACTATGAGGTACTGAATGAAAGCAATTAAGAATCTAAAACTGGTAATTGGTTGAGCTTCGTTGTAACGTTAACTACGCTTGAACTGGTTCATACATCGATTTTGGCGTATCGTTTAGTTAGAGTATTATGTCATTAAGCCTAAATATATCTTTTTTTTCTCTCACTATCACATCCTAACCTGGGAACTGGTCCAGCTTCGTAAGGGAATTAACTACAGCTTCATCAGACTGATTCAAATCCTAATTATATGGTATGGTTCGGTTGGAGCTAGATAGAGATCCTAATGTTCTACTCCTATTATCCCTCAACAACAATCTTCTCTGGTGTGTTTAAAAATAGATAAAGAATCCATGATTATGCAAATTATGGTGCACATTCTCTCTATTCAGGAGTGATTTTGATGGCTGGTGTAATCATAGTGAATAGTTGTAAATTTTGCTATGTATTTATAATTGTTTAGTCAGGATGTCGCTGGATGCAGGCCCCTTCCATCAGATCGTTGTGGAGATTCTTGGGGAGGCCTATGTTCAGCAGTGGACTTTCTGTGGCTGAATAGATAGATAGCCATTAAAAAAGTGACCTTGCTGAAGGTATCTGGTATATAGAGCGTCATCATTCATCACTTAAAAATACACAGTCCAAAAGGGAAATCCAATAGCAAATACGTGTATTTAAATTCTTGTGATCTGAATGGTCCATTTGTATGTGGCATGTTCTATTTGTATAGAATTTAGATTATCAAGGATGACGAAGAAGAAATCGTGAATACATCTTGGTGAATGCATAAGCAATATTATGCGCCAGGATTACAATATTGCCTGTCATCAAGCAGTCGTTGACATCGAACACGCAGACATCGACATGCATAAAACATATTAAAACTGCACGCAAAAAGAACCGACAAATATTACCAATGGAAATCTTTCAAAATCGTTATTAAACATATGTACATAAAATATACTTGAAAAAAAAGAATCCTTTATCCCTTTTTGAATATACATTTTTAAAGATTTAGTTCAAGCATTACAACCTGTCAATTCGGAAATTAATCTTGTAGTAAAAATATCCTCCATCCAATCCAGCTGCCCCAAAATAGCCGCTGTATTTTGTTATCAAAGCCATTTTTTCAATTTCTCTGAATACAGTAAAAATCCTGACCTGAAATGAAATAGACAATGGAGCATAAAAGCGAATATGTTTTAATTGAATCGATATCAGGCGTTCCAGATACAATTTTGAATTATGTCCACACACAAAGCTAACACGGATGTGTAATACGTGTCGGCGTTGCCGCGCGCAGATCGCATCGTGATACTAATCGAAAAGGCCATTGTGTGTCGGCCGGATGCAAACCGCACGCTCCAATCCCGCGCCAGCACAATGCCTCTCGAAATACTTTGCTTATTGTAGGGTTCACACATCCCACATTACCCATTGTTGGGTTCGCGCCATTTAGATCCCACGTTGCTCATTGTGGGATCAATTTAGACGCCTCTAATTAACTGTAATCCGATCGAGCTCAACCGTCCGCGCTATATCTGCAAAGTTTTCTCAATTAATTGGAAGATCGACTTTGTTATTACCTAACGAGATAAAAGTTAATTTATTGGTATTTATGTGAGTTCATCCTCTTTATCCTCTTCTAGTTCTTAAGATATTATGTCAGTTATTTGGTTTGGAGTAATGGAGACACTTAAATGTACTGTGAAGTTGTGATACTTTACATTTAAAATTTCTCATTTATAAATAAATAGCACACGAAGACACGTTTATCAAAATCTTAAGTCTTAACATAAGTTAAAGCGTTAATTTAATTTTAGAAATAACATTTCTACAATTTTGACAGCTGTCAGCAAGCCTGGCTTGCAATGTCATTTCATTTTGCCTGCGTGGCAGCCCTGGCGAGTTATGATGACATTTATCTAGCCTAACCTACGCTACATTATCTAATGCACTATTATGGTTGAATTCGTTTCGTTTATGAATAGTGCATAAAGTGAAATTTGCTTCACGTACCTGTAATATATTCAATTTGCTTCATATCTGAATCCATTTGATATCATCTACATTTATGACCTGTTTTGAACTACTGTGTGGGTTTAATTTGAAAGCATACTGTGTACTATTGTGTTGCAGTGTTGATTTTGTTTCGGTCAATGTACTCTGCTATAGTTTGTAGTATTTCACTCAATTGCAGCAGTAGCTATAATTATGTGACATTTGTGATCGTTGAGTGACCATAACATAATTTATTTATGTAATAAATAGAGACAGCAAATAAAAAAGGAGACTGTTCGTGTTACTGAGTAAGCTAACCGACTAGGAGATGGTTAACAGGAATTTGAAAAACACGTGAAGTCGGCCAACCCGCACTAGGCCAGCGTGGTGGACTAAAGCCTAAATCTCTTCCAGCTGTAGCAAAAGCTCGTGGCTTGCATTGGACAAATACGGGCTTGCATTATATTTATAGGTATATATTACATTCCGCGGTCGCGTGAGATGTACATATGTACAGATATTATCCCGCGTGTCACATTTACATCACTAATTAACGGTTTGTCAACAAGCCACAATCGACATATCGATATGTATATACATTACACATATTATTAGCAACCGATATACACACCTACATTGCGGTATAGATATGTACGACGGTTGTTGCGGAAGTAATAATAATAATTGTTAAATTAAATAAACTTCTGCTGCGTTACTATTACGACAAGAAAAATCCAAATATCTCCCAAGGATTTATATTGGACTTTATGCTTCATAGTTCATACATACATAAACTAACATCTTTTTCTCAGAAGGAGTAGGCAGAGGTGCTACTAGGACACCCATTTCGCCTTGTACGAGTATGTCCCGTCCCATGTGATAGGGGGCGAGCCTATCGCCCTATCGGGCACAAATCCAATACCACCATTGCCCGACCCCGGATTCGAACCGGAGAGCTCAGCTTTGTTATGGTACCGTAGTAAAACTGCGCCACCGAGGCAGTATGCTTCACCTTTGAATAGAACAAGAATAATATGATTTGTTTAATATTTCTGAATAGAAGCGTGCACCAGCTAATTGTCAGCCCGTACTCATCGTCCGTTATTATAATACGTTCAATAATCAACATTGTTCCTTTGAGATCACCTTTATTTAGTAGTATGTATATAGTAGTATGTATTTAGTAGTATGTATATCTTTATTTAGTAGTAGTAGGTATGTTGCGATAAACTAAATTTCGTATTCTTCACTATTTTCTTTTATTATTAAAAAAATGCTCACGTCAGGAAATCTCGTGCTATCTGGACTCTAACTGGTCTTTACGAATGTACAGAGATTTAAAATAAAAGCAAAGCCGATTGAGTTAACCCATTACCATCCATGTTCTCTACACAAGTACTACTTTATCTATTCACTGTCTTTCTCACATCCGCAACACGTTCATTAGGTTCACGGATGCGGTTAAATTGATTTCATAGCATCGTCTAACAAACGGACTCGCTTCAATTAAATCAATTTTGTTATCAAAGCGGTCGTAAATATTTAATGCAAAACCATAAAAGTTTAAATTAAGTATAAATTTGATTCTTCTCGCTTACGTAATGTTGATAGGAAACTTAGGTAAAATGATCATATTCATACGCATGTTTCAAGGTAAAATTTATCATTATCATCATTTCAAGTTACAAGAAGACCAACAAAGAACAGATTTACCATAAGAATGCTTAAATTTCCACAATGTCTTGTAGAAAGGATCTTGCATCCAACGTCTTTCATTTTACGACCTACACTAGAGCATCATTCCAACTTGTATGTGCATATCAATACTGTGCATGGTGAATACGAGTAATATTGGCGCAAGAATGACATCTTCGGGATCCCAATTTAAAACTATCTATTGAACGAGTAGTGTTCGACTAAAGATAGAGTTTATATTTCAAATATCTGCTATAATGCATAAAAAACATGGGCTGAAATAGAGAGATAATGTAAAACTAAGGATAAACAACATCTTAAAAGACCTTTGACCGTACAATCTAATTTTGTTTCATCCACCTCAGTTTCTGCTTGGAGTAATCCCGTACCTCTTATCGCTAACTTCGAAACAATAGACAATGCAAGTGCAATTTATAAGGATCACGGTGAAATTGGAGTTTCTGTATATATTTTAAGCAGTCTATAAACGTGAATAAGAATGATATATTGCTGAATTCTCCGTGGCGTCGTTTCTGCGTCTCTCAAAGCGTTGGTATATAAACAACATTCCAACATTTATGTTGACTTTGATAGTAAAATCTCGCATTTTAAATTCCGACGTTGATATTCCCTTTTGAGCTTTAGTCTTTGTTTCTATTGTGTAACTAACTGCTACATAAAACACACTTTGTGTTTAAATGGACACGCACCTGCGACTATTGTTAGAAGGCTTTTATAGTTTAAATTTAGTATGTTTATTTCAATAACTTTTGAATTTACATACTGAGATATCATTTTATTAGTCTTGTATATGTCTTGTAATGTTTTTGAATAAATTCTTTAGATTGGAGGTCTTTATGTGAGGTTTTTGTTATTTATTTAATATTTTTTTAAGAAAAACTTACAGACAACATATCAAATTATAAGATTTCAACCATAAATGAAAGAAAATTCCTAATTACCTACAAGCTTCTACATAATATGGGCAAATATCTGCCCTGATTTGGATTGTTACTAGTAAAGTGAAGTGACTGATAAATCATGAGATTAATCCTTCTCTCTCACATAACTGCGTGTTTAAAACTGATGTAATAAAGTACTGAAATATTCATTAAAATCTTTGGTCGTACAAACACGAGTACTTTGTATGTTAACATTATTGAATACATGTAATATTAAAAGAATTCGCCCTTCGGCTACAATCGCGTACTGCATATACTTGATGTATGTTTCTCTCTAAATTGTTAAATTATCGAACAAAGTCCCAGACAACAGCTGAATGCGAATAATAAAAGTCTTGACTAGTAACATGCTTGACTGAACTTTAAGAAACTTAAACATGCTTATTGTGAACTTGTAGTCTAGTTTCTCTAAAGATTGCATTGTTATGTATTTCGACCAAACAAAAACTGCGAATTGATAATGCGAAGAATTGGATATGAAATTGGACGAATTAGATTTCCATACATATGTATGTAAAAAATTAGTCCAATAAAGCCTTTAACATATGTATAACAATAAATAAATTACTTCAAGCACGTGTTTCATCAAACAACAATACGAAACACGAATCCGTCCGTGCAGCCGTAATCCCATATTAATTACGATTTCTAGCTCGCGGATCAAAAACAATCCACACACGTGGAAAATATCCTATCTGTATCAACATATCAGATTTATACTCGTCGGACATAATTGGTTCGCTATTCCACCGAACACGTTTCAAACAAGCTTTCATCGACTCGAAAGCAAGAGGTCAATATTTTTTCACTTAATTGCATTGATTTTCTGGTTTTCATCCCACTTTGAAAGGGAATTCAAGCGGCTCCTGAATATTGCTATACTGAAGTCACAAAGCGTGTGCATGTTTTAATTGAAAAAAAATATGGCTGAAAAATTTATAAAATGTTTCTATTTCTATTAAATTGGAAACGTGTTGGTTCTCTATATGCCTGTATGCGCCCACACTTGGACATGGACTTTCTTCAGTAACGTGCTAAATTCAACGCGTAGGTCTTATGTGGGTTGTGAGATGGATGGGTTTTCCTAATCTAGTAGGCAGTTTAGATTTCAGGTATTTCAAATTACAATGACCTGGATGAAACGCTCGATAGTTCGGAAATACAAAAGAAGAAGCGTATATTTTGAGATTCTCTTTATATGTAGGTATGTCCCGATATAATAAGGAATTTGACCATGATCGATATTTTTTATAATTTTGTATTCTATATCAGCCCATATAAGTCCCACTGCAGGGCACGGGCCTACTCTACAATCGAGAGAATCGATTGAGAGTGGTTAGGCCATATAGTCCACCACGCTGGCCTAGTGCGGGTTGGCGGACTTACATACCGTAGAAATTCTTTAAAATCGCTACGGTATGCAGGTTTCCTCACGATGTTTTCCTTCACCGTTAAAGTGCGTGGTGATTGACTATCAATACACACATAACTCCGAAAAGTCAGAGGTGTGCCCTGGGATTTGAACCCGCGACCACCGTGAACATCTAGGCAGCCGCGTCTGGTCCGTTTACCAACAGGCCACCACGCACTTAACTTTGTATTATTTTGTACAAACACAAATACCAATAAAATAAAATATTTCTGTCAAAAGAGTATTAAAGTAGCTTGTAACATACGAGTATTAGTATTTAAAAAAAAAAGAGTGGGAGTGTAGTGCGGTAATGTTGCTGTCTCTTTCACACGTACACACTGTTATGCATATTACGCCTAATGACGACACTAGTTTTCTTTTGCATCCTTTTTGTTTTACTCCCACTGCAATAATTAAAATGAAAATTTATCTTGTTTAATTCTGAATGGATTTACAAAATTTCCTTTTTTGCTATATTTCGGATGAGGATTCCTTTTTATAAATAAAACTGAAAAAATGAAGTCAAATACCCAATTTACACTCTACGTATATTCTCGGAAAGTGGAATGTACTCCGAATTAAAATAACTGGGACTTTCAGTTTTACGCCGAATACATTTCAAATAAACAAAGAGATTTGATTACACATGTGTCACAATCGTACAGTTGTAATAAATGCAAGTTTTCAGCAGAAATCGGTAATGGTCATTATAGAGCTTCGGTAATATGTATTTCGTGAACGTAAAGCATTAACACACGTTTTATAAGATGTAATAAATCAGGATGATCAAACAAATATAAACAAAGCTATAAACTCGAAACAAACTGCTTCTACAAATCGCAGCGTTCTAAAATTTTGTGACGATTGATCGGAAAGCGCCGAAGCGCTGTCTGCAAAGGATATTAAATCTCCGAGTCAGCATCGGCTTTCAACATCATTAATTTCGTGGAAAATATCGGATTGTCTGGTAGACAAAGCGCAAATTACAATGATTGGAATTTTTAATAACTCGCTCTTTGCCGGAGAGCACCCATCGTTTTGTTAGAATGTTTGCTTTTAGCTTCCTCTAATATTTGATGGCTTGCTGAAGTGAGCGAATGAATGCTTTCTACGATAGAATGGTCTATATTTATTTCATGTTCATTGAATTTTCTTTAACTGATTTTCTTGTTTATTGCAGTACGTTCTTAGTTTGAATTCATATTCTCCGTAAAAGTTATTCATTACGGAATTTCTTTTACTAATTATGTTTATATTCGTATTTAGGAATAAATTATGTTTATTTCTGCAACAGGAATTCATGTTAGTTCAAAGTTCTATAAACATTTTCAAGTGTACAGAAACAATTTCTAAATGGGTTTCAGGAATGTAAATAAAGGATCGGGTTTTCTTCCGTTTATTGTTATTGCTTGTGGTTTTGAACTTGCGGCTATAAATGTATTTATGAGTAAATACACAATTTCCTTGTTATAATTAACCAACCAATTACTCGTTTCTGCATGGATATGATATTCATCAATATTTTGATTTACGATGTAATAAAATGATTGCGCCATATTTTCCAATCTGTGTTCTAGAAAGGCAAAATTATTAGCATCCTGTTACTTTTATATTGATAAATTCTGACAAATATTATATTCTTGGTTTGAAATAATATTTTCCATACATTTAATCTATAATCCATAAAACTGTTAACGTTCGAGTAGGTAAGTAAGAAAAAAAATCCTACCAAACTTATTTCATACATGCTAATAAAGACTTCCATAAAATTTCAATTGATCTGTATGTCAAATGTGAGTTTTACATATGATTACTCGTAGTAGCAAAAATTTAAATACTGGACCGCCCTCACACCCGCAATTCCGGTAAGTCACGATCAACAGTGGCACGCATTTTATTGACACTGAGCACTAAAGCTCCGGGAATGTCTAACTTGACTTTAACCAACGAAATCAATCACAAAGTCAAATTAATAGGAGGAGTTCGAAATAAATTATTGTCCACTTCCCTTCGTAACAAATTAACGTAGTAGCAACAATTATTTAACAGCAGCCAGAAATCAATCAGGTCAAGACATTGTTAAGCAATGTATTGTGCTACTCTATAGAAATACAGCTGTGTCTATATGGCTATAGTATTAGAAATCAAATGGAAGATATCAAGAAGCGTTGGGATTAAACAGAGGTCACGTCGAGAATTCAATCTCGCATCTGGATAAATATGTTTTTGGAATAGCTTGCTTTAGTTCGATTGTTCGGAAACGTCCAAGACGAATAACTGAGTGCATTTACTTCAAAAAATTTATATTACGCATAAAGAAGAAGGAATAGGAAAAGAAATTAATAAGGATAAAAAGAGAATAAAGCTATCAGATGAGTAGGAATGTTAATTATTCATCGCTTCTAAGAAACAATTGAAGGAAACATTAACTAATTAAATGTTTGAATTTATAATTCTCAAGTATGCATGATAAGAGAAATTGAGTTTTTGCAACTCAATGTTATTGCTTCCATAACATTATTTTTTTGGCTGATTACGTCTTTTATTTAATGTTTATATTGAAGTATAATTCGCATCATAAATTACTGTTCATAAAGAGATCCTGGCCTGCGTCATATCGCCAGTAATTTTGGCAAAATTATAAACAAGGATATCCGACGCAGCTGTTGTTTTGTTTCCGTTGTATTCACCATCGCACAATTATGCGTGGAATTTAGTCAGAGTTTCGAAATATTACTTCACGCTGATAATAATGCGATATAATAGGGAGATGTAAGACGTGTATTGCAAATAATCTTTTATAGATTTAAGGCCCCTTGACATTTGGAAAGATAATTTTAATCTTTTGATGCTGGCCCGTTATTGCACTGGTCAGTCTAGAATCAAAATTGTCATGTCTCTAAGAAATGTGATATTGCTTTTCAGCTTTAGAGTATTGGTACTTATGCAATAAGTATACCCTATCACGGATCAATAAAATCACAACAAATCCGTTCGAACAACAAACTCCAGTCAGGAAATTAACTCGCCGTGCTTACTAATCAATTTGTTCCGCAAACAAAAATCAAAAATTGTTTTCTTTATGCGGCTTATGGGGTATGAAATGTAAACTCAGCGGGATTTTTCAATTAACATGTAAATCGCCATCATTGCCGATGACATTTTGTTTTTTTTCGCCGGCCGCAGTATTATAATAACCGCGTTATGTGACATTATGGTGATTAACAATTCATTTCGTTTGTCAACGGGCTTTGTGTCAACAATGATTTTATTCCAATCATTTCTATGGGCTGTGCAAATATTCGCACCGATATAATGAATTTGAGGGTTTGTTTGGTTGATTGATTTCGTGTTAATTGGGTTCTGATGCAAAATGGTGCAAGCGGGTATTAATATTTTGTCCCGTGTTTATTTATGCAAGCAATTGCATCATTTTTGAATATATTTTTTTAAATCATAATCATATTCAGACACAGGAAGTCCATTGTTAAGGAACCAAGGATTTTATTCGACTAACAGAATATGACTATTTCTTCCATAGCGATACTGCTTGCTTATGTTATAAGTGGCTATTCCAAGAACACGATAAATTTGCATAAACTAGATAATATTTATGTTAAGTTTCGCACCGTACATTTCAATGTATATGTATACTGATCGTTATCGGACCTTACGAGTAATCAACCACCAGTGATAATACGCAAATACTGATAATTTTATATACACTTTTATATCTTACGAGATATTACGAAAGCACGTGTTTTACGATTACCATTCGTTTTAGACACATATTATAAACTAAGAAACGGTTTTTATTTTACGTCAGTTCAAAATATCTGCATTATGCATAAAATAAACAACGTTACATCATATTTTAGTGTGAATATGAGAGACACTGAAAAACATTTATAGCTTACGTTTATGTCGTAAAATTTTATGTACAAACACATAATTCATCTGTGACTTTTGAAAGTCCAAGTGCAATGTCATGACCTCACGGCCATTTATTTTAAATACATATTTTGAATAGAGCCAAGAATAATATCGTATCTGAAATGTATGGAGATATTTTGTACAATTTTTTTTTAAACAATTAGTTATTTTTTAAAACAAAAGATTTAATACAACATAGTGATGCACTATTTTAGTATGCTGTATGACGTAATCTAAATTTAATATAAATATTTGATAAAGTTATGTTTGAGATTATTAGATCTAAGAAATTGGTACCAATTTTAACTAATAGCGTGGCTACCATTCTAGAACTTCTAGACATCATTGAAATATTATACGTTAATGCTTTAAAATGTACGGAAAGTAAGATTAAATTAACAAAAAAAACATAAAACTGATAATCGTATTAAACAGATAGACAAGAACTTAACAACTTCTTTAATCTGAATATTGCTTTTAAATCCTAATAGGACGAATATAACTTGATTCCGATTTTTTATTTATTATTATATCTGTCTATATACCTCCCATTACTGGGCACGGGCCTACTCTACAATCGAGAGAATCGATTGAGAATGGTTAGGCCATATAGTCCACCACGCCTAGTGTGGGTTGGCGGACTTACATACCGTAGAAATTCTTTAAAATCGCTACGGTCTGCAGGTTTCCTCACGATGTTTTCCATCTCCGTTATTTTAAAATGAGTAGTTGATATCAAATGGCGTTAAAGTCTCGGTATTTTCCGCGACAAAACATCATCCTCAATCTGTATTATTAGGAACAGTAAATTGTGTACATTACTACTTATCGCATGTAATATAATTGATGAATGTAACACACATATCACGCTATATGTTCAAATAAATGTGTTTATATTTCCAATTGAAAAGAGTGTGAGCGACTACAATTTCCATATATGTATAATGGCTAGTATTTAAATAATCGGTACTGCCTCGATGGCGTAGTTATGCTACGATACGATTACAAAGCTGAGGTCTCGGGTTTGAATCCCGGGTTGAGCAAAGTCATATTTGATTTTTTTATTCAGTATAAGCCAGTCATTATTAATCATTTAGTCAGGCATTTGTGCCCGATATGACGATAGGCTCGCCCGCTCGCTACTCCATGTCCTATGTCCACATGACCTCACTAACCGCAATGACATCATGTAAATAAATTCACCAGTATCGTAAATCTTTTTCAGTAAATGTAATACAATTAAAATTATAAATAATTAACGAAACAATGCTTTTAACATTCCAATGCACACTTTACTCACTTCAATCGCAATGAAATGATAAACACACGGTTATCACGTTGTTAATATTGCCCGGTTTTAATGAAGAGGCGAAAATAATTTACATTTTCCATTTGCCAATGGCCTCTCTTTATCATCCTTTTGTGTCGATATGAAGCTATACCTACTGATGTATTTGACCGTGAGCCGTTAAATTCGACGGGTACTGATGAGACCCTAGTTGAACGGCACAAAGGATGGAAATAAATTGTATCCTCGTTACTCCGATCACTTATTCAACAGATTGTCTTTTCTCTTTTGTGTATTTGTATTTGAAAACATCAGAAGCATTTCTCTTTCAAAATTGGCGAGGATTGGGATGCTATAGACATATAGAGCAACCATGGAAATTCTATGGCCTTCTCTGAGCAGTGAAGTTGGCTGTGAAACTGATAATATAATAATACATCTTAACCTACATCGAGACAAATATTTATAGCTCAAATAGCTGTTGGACGTTCGATTTATGTGGAGCTAAAAAGTCTAAATAAAGTAGATTGCATTGAATACATGGTGAAAAGTGTACGTTTTTAAGTCATAAGCATTCTAACGGTGAAGGAAAACATCGTGAGGAAACCTTGCATACTATAGCGATTTGTAAGAATTTATATGGTATGTAAGTCCGCCAACCCGCACTAGGTCAGCGTGGCGGACTAGATGGCCTTACTACTCTTTATCGTACCCTCGATTGTAGAGGAGGCCCGTGATCTGCAGTGGGACGATCATGGGCAGATACAATACAAAAAATAATAATTCTAAAGTTGGGTTTCCTGGTTGATCATCCGCCGACATCACGCTGACTTTACCCTCAGATTCAGCTTTACCACATAAAATATCATTGTATTTTAGAAACTGGGTTTGATATTTACGTTGCGGTGAACGTCAGTTGCGGTCATTACGGCTATGGGTCACTGCACATGGTGGAAGAAATGACGAAACTGTCCGTGCCTTAAAACCGTGTTGCGCCGTTGAACCCTGGTGTTACCCCAATTACTAAAATAAATTTCGACTTTTTTACATTAAAAAATACTAATTTTCTAACCATGCGATTATCGCTTTTACTTTCGTATGGACCAACGTAAAACATGTCATATTAATCTATGCTAGGAATTAGAGTTAGATAGGGTTACTTTATTTCTAGTAGGTCGACTTAATTGTGTCAAATAAAATGATGTAAAAAGGGCCGAATTATATAAATAGTATGAATATTAATAATCATATATTATAATCGTTTGTTGCCTCTTAATACTACATTTCTCGTCAGACACAGCATAGCCCTTTAGATTTAGAAAAATGAAACAAAAAAATTTAAGTGTAATAATTAAAGCTGACATTTGAACAAAAGGGAACACAATTATTCTTAACAAGCTTAGTTGATTTGTAACGGTCATTCGTTGCCATTTAGGATCTGTATAGGTTTTTGGTTGTTAGACACGTGGGGAAACCTGTTGCTAACTAAAACACTGTTTACGAAGCACATTGGACACACGTATTTTAGTGACGTTTAACTTTTCCTTATTTGTGCTTGTATCTTCGTAGTTATTTTTTGCGAGTGTGAATCATGGCGCGTTGTGCGGAGATTGAGGGAAGCTGAAGTGCCAATGATGTATTTGAGAATAAATATGTTAACAATTGCCTGCGTTTGGTTGAGGATTATGTAGTTAATTTCGCCAGATTTGAATTAAGTTTCAGTGACTTTAAAAATATTTTAGAGCGTTTTTTTTTTTCGCGTGTTTTTATTTTAAAGTGTTTGTCTAGTAGTCAAAATAATATACTTTTCTGCCTTTTAAACGGTGACCTGTATGATGATTCCATTGAATCTCGCTACAGTCAACACTTTTTTAGGTCATAATATATTCATAATACAACCGGAAGAAAATAGTTTTTTTCCTTTTAGCGATATTAAGGGACGTAAGAAATTGCAAAATATGAACCGCCAACCTTTTCGAGAATACAGTCGTATAGAACGCTTAAGCCCGACATCAAAGCGAAAATTCTTTTCCACTTGCCCGTATCTTTAGGCGCATGTAGTATCATTGTGTACCTACAGGGTGTGAACGGTAGACTGAGGCCGGGCGATAAATCCACCTCGCTTGAGTTACACGCCTTTTATCGAGCAAGATATATTGCTGAATAACACGCAAACCTGACTGCTTCGGGAAAACGCACCTCTATACACCCAGGATGCGAGAATTCCCGTTTACCCGTGAAAAGGATTTAATGTATAATTTACAGCTATCTTGTGGATTTGAAAGTGGCGTTAGCCGGTAACACGAATCGTCCTGAGGGAATGTGCCAAGTTTTCGAGCAATTGACGAAATGCGACGGTTTCTTGTTCTATTGAAGTATAATGTAATAAGATAATCCTCCGAATCTCTTAGCTACGCTTTGTGAAGCGCGGCGGTAACGGGAACCTGTTTTCTTGGTTTCATGATGAATTTATCGCTACAGACTCATTTTAATATAAGTCTTTATTTATAAATGATAAATGGTCGTCTGTTTATGATAGTGGAACTAATGAAATATATCTATATTGTAATAATATAACCCGAACCAATTTGATTAATGATTAGTTCCAGTATCAAAAACAGACAACCGTTTATTATTTATTATCTCGAGTTGTCTCGCGACGATAGTGCATAGTTATGCTAAATTTCTAAACCTAGCGCCATATTTAAGTTATCATAAAACTATGTTTGTAAATGAAAGAATTCATGAAAAAAATTCTAAATCTAATTTTAGTACATTTTTCAGTCAAGAGATGGCGCTGTTATATGATGGTATTCACGTGTTCGAATACGGCTGAGCACGATTCCTGACCTCTCTCTCCCATTACCACAACGCTAACTAGCAATTCGTCTTTCATCGTCAAAGGCTCGTTGTGTTGTCTAAAACGTAATTAGACGCTTCATGAGTTGAAGGCGTTTCGTGAACCATCAAGGTATGAAATAACTTCTAACTTGAGTTAAACACCTTTCTCGTGAACTGTTATATTGCGTTGGAACTAACATTTATCATGCCTAGACGACTCTCTCGCTTTGGTACAAATTTTTAAAATACATCCACAGTTATTTACACACCATTTTAAAAGTAAAAGAAAATATTGTAAGAAAACTTATATACCTGATTTTTATGTATAAGAATTTCGAAGGTATTAAAATGTACCATTTGGCGCAGCGGGTAGGAAACCTTTTTCCCGAAAGAGTTCGCGTCAGGTAGTCCGGCCGGCCATAAAATCATACGCCAAATTATATTGCAACATCTACAAAAATGTTAGGCTGATACCACGTATGTAAGGACAGCTACAAGATTTACATGACGTCTTCAATATATATTTGATCGAAGCATGACGTGGAGATATGATGCGAAAAAAATTATATTCAATTGTAGAGCCGTTGTACGTGTTTTTATTACATTTTTTATTGTGAGATCTATTAAGTATATTATCATTTAGTATGTTAAATATCGATGTTTTAATTTGATAAAAAAAAAATCAGTTTCAAGTATTTAGAATGATTCGTTATATTAATTATGTTTTAATGTTATCTACCAGACTGTACGAAGAATAATTTATAAATAATATTGAACAAACATAATAATCTTCCCATTAATTCTTGATGAAATTATTCGCGCAAATTGTTTCTGATTATGTTTTATTAGTGCTAATTTTCGTTTGAAGCATGTTGTATTCTAGGTTCGCGTAACTTCTCCGTAGTTAGCATTAATTGTGCTGCTGTTTCAGAGGCAAATTATATTAGATTCTATGCATCACTTAGGCATAATGTAGGAACTAATTTTCTATTCGATGTGTATCAGGATTTAAGCGAAGGAATACGGTAAAGGCTTTACTGTGTTGGAATAATGATGCATATGTCACCGTAAAATTGTAAATACCGTTACATTACAATCTATCTCGCGAGATTGTGAACTGTCGAAAGATTGTGAACCGTAACATACTGCTTACAATTTAACGCATTATTTTTCAGTAGATTGTAATCTATCGAAGTGATACTGTTAAATCACAACCTTAAAATTGTAAAATCTAGGTGTCTTATGAGTGAAGTACCGCATTGAGTTACCGCAAAGAAACAATCGTTAGGTTAGGTTAGGTTAGTTTATTTTCATTTTAAATAAAATTAAGTCAATATGAACTCAAGTAATTAAAATGAAGTCAATTGACAATCTTCCGTTTATTTATAATATCTCTAGTGAAATTATAATATCACGGCTTTGACAATATACCGGTAACACATACAATACATAATGGTCAAGCGATGTTATTTAGTATTGCAGTAAATATATTCCAATAATTCGTTTTGTATGAATCTTCATACATCCTGTTGTGGATGAAGTGGGGAAAATGATGTACAACGTTCAATATGTTATTATGGATGTTCATAGATGACGTTCATTATTTACAGTCAGATGACTCGTTTGCTCGTTGGCCGACTCTCTACCGTTGGAGAATAAATCCGTGACCTATTTTATCTATTTTCGACAAAGGGAATATAAATAAATAAATAGAGTTCATGTTTAAGGTGTTATTTGTCTTCAGAGCAAAGCGCATTAGGCTCTCACAGAGAATACTCAAACGATTTACAAGCAGACAAAGACAAAACCATCAAAAACGAAATGTACACGAGAAACAATGCTTTGTCCATTACGAACCACTGTCTTGTGCATTGTGTAAAATACACCGCAAGTTATATTTTCCACTGCTCCTAATACACTGTCACGCTTCTAGGCAATCTGATAAAGCGTGTTCATACTTCGTCTGCGTGGGAAAATGAATCTTATTTAGGTGAAGAAGCACTGCTATTCATACGAACACTCGAAAATCAATTATCTTAACACAGTTACGGGTGAATGAAGTTGTGAAGACATTTTCTGTTTATCGAAGTGTAAAGTGAAGGGGTCTTTTGAGTTTGGCTTGCAATGTAAAGTTTTAACCGCAAAATCTTAGCTGTATAATTTATAGTGATATCGACAGTGCAATAATAAATGAACCACATATTCCTTTTCGCGTCAGCTAAAATTTTACAAAATGCTGGTTTTTTTAAAACTCAATTTTAGTTATCCAATGTGTTCACCACGTCGTATATTGCACTCAATTTTACTGAACGAGGCGACAGCTAACAAAACTTCGTCCTTACTTATATAGAATATGACGTTTTATTGCGTATACGAACTTTTTCAAATCTAGCTTTATCGACTCAAAACTCTTTAATATCACTTTTGTATTGTTATTCTCAAATTTAAAATTTATTCCTATGATGACAATATCATGAATACTTGCTACCAACTTTCGAGACATCGAGTGAAGGATAACTTTCTATGTTTCGCAAAGCGCAGGTTGAGTTAGTTTCACTTGGGTTGCTTAGTTAAGATTTATAGGTGAGCTCAGAAGGCTTAGCAACAACATAACATATCATGAACCTTGCGTTCGAATCCAGAACGTTGGAGCGTAGAATATTGGTATAAGAGACCACTGACGCGGAATAATCTCTGAGGTTACTAGTGAAGTTTCCGATGGGAACACAATATAAAAATAATTACTGGTGGTTTGAAGGACATTATAGCCAGAATAACTACTGAACATAATGAGATTTAACACCTTATGTCTCAGGATGGCGAGCGCAGTGAAATGCCAATCATTGCTTTGTAATTTATGGTGTTGTTTGGTTAAATTGCTACTGTCCACGAGCTGTCGTATCACTTACCATTTGCTTTATAAGACATGCTGGCGAAAGCTACTAAGAGTAATTAAATAAGTATAATATTTGGTAACGACTATCAATACAGGTTTTAAATTAGGAGATGGGATCTTGATACATGTCCGTGTCGAAGGCTTCATAGCACATTTAATAGGGTGGCAAATCTTTTATAATGGATTATGGAGACTGCAGTTTTTTTATACAATTTTTAATAAGCCCCTTCTACTTAATTGATATATGAATACTAAAATGTATGCAGAGTTCAGATTAGAATTAAACATTTGATAAATTAATATCTACTATGTGTATATTAGATGGGATTAATACCTATTCATTCATCAGTATAGTGTTTAATAGCTTAAATAACGCCTTTATTGACTGACATTAATTAATTTATTAGTGACGTTAATTTACGATCACCAAGTGCCTTTTGCATCCTTTTCGTGCCATTAATCTGTCTAAGCTGCGTCCCTGACAAGATACATTTAAATGTTAGTCTAAATGTCACTTGTCAACATTATGATGTCTAATTCTCGGTCGCAATGAAACTTCCTCGATCCGGTAGCAATCAAAGAGCAAACAATTTCTCTGATTATTGAGCTTAATGGGGCGACAATAAGAATCGTTACGAGACCTTTAAGATGTTTAGATTTAGACTTAACGAAGTCTATTATTAAATGATTTCTCGGCCTTTTGGCTAAGATCAAAGTGTGAAGTGTAGTAAATCGTAATAGAAATAGATTTCGTAGTTGAGCAGATTATTTTCCACCGCAGGAGATTAAATCGGCATGTTGGTTATGTTAAGTGGTAGAGTGTTTGGGATGGAAACGATGGTATATTAAATTCATATTTATTTAATAAAGGTCTCTCGATTGAAAGTAGTGGATGTTATGTAGGATAATATCCTGGAATGCCTTGGATTTGATCCCATGACCTCAGATGTTGCCGTCCGATCTTTACCCAATAAAAAATCCTCGGTTTAGGACTGTATACGACTGTACCTAAACACAAATGACTTTAGAATAAATATTTCTTTATTTCAAACAATGTTTAAAAGATTTCTTGCTACAATTATCACAATACATTTTTGGAGCATATTATGACGGAATACGTGATGATTTTGACATACTGTAAGAGCTTTAATAGATCTTATTCTGCCATTTACTTTAATTTTTTTCCATCGGGCTTTATCTCGCCTTTCGGCTGGTTTTTGGGTCTGCTTTCTTTCTTCATTTTTTTACTTTTCACGCTCTTTATCGGTCTGAGCAGTGAAATTGCAAGATATAATATATGCAGAATAAAAAAATATATTGGCATCGCAGACAGACACCTCCCACACAGCAGACCCACCCCCTCTGCCTTAATAAATCTCATCGAAAGCATATAATTTATCAAAAGCCGATTTATTGCTGGAAACTGAATATAAACTATGGCTTTGGCCTTTATATGAATTGCGGTTCTTTGATGTCTCGTTATTTGATCAATACATATTTCCTCCTCATTCTTTAACATGTTTCTTCACAGAGAGATCACATGCTTGTCGGAAATTGTTTTTTTAAAAATACAGATTATATCGACATTGGATATTTGGCAATTTCTGCCACCTTATAAGTATATACTACATGGATATACATATGTATACATAACCGTTACGCTTGTATCTCATAGGTGTAGGCAGAGACTATGGATTGCCATTGTTCCATCCTGATATATTGCTTTCGCTTCATCCGTGATCGTCTTGGATGTAAGAAATATCACATGGATAGAACCGAAATATTATTTTTTACTATCTATCAAAGCTTAGATTTCAGTATAAATTCGAATGATTCGTTCGTTTCCCTTATAATAACAGTGTTCGTGATAAGAATGGCAACGTGAATTTGAGATGTAATATGTTTGAGCTCCTCGTTCCCATCACGTCTTCGTGTATCGTAAAC
Source organism: Deilephila elpenor (assembly GCA_949752805.1). Lineage (NCBI taxonomy): Eukaryota > Metazoa > Arthropoda > Insecta > Lepidoptera > Sphingidae > Deilephila > Deilephila elpenor. Next base: position 5,104,718 of record OX457111.1, read on the forward strand.
TCATCTTGAGTTTCCATTTCACACCCTCCTATTCGTTTGAATTAAACTGTAAATCTCATTTTGATTTGAGTTACGGCGAGTTATGCTTTATTTTTAATCCCGTTGTTTCCGGTGCGCGCAGGATGCAGCACATTGAGATGACATCTTAATTCAAACGCTTACGTTTTGACAAGTTGTGACATCGCTATTTTCAAAGTTATTAATTGCTTTTCTTGATGAATTGCTTTTACTTCGCACAGTTTATTGTGATCGTAGAAGTATTCTTCATTTCTCTAACATTACCCATACCAAAAAAATACTCTTAAGAGTTACATACATAGTTCTGACGCCACATATTGTCTTGTGTCGTGTATATCAGTAACTAGGACCGACTTTTTGGTACGGGTCTACATACGTACATAAATTCACGCCTTTTTCCCAGAAGGGGTAGGCAGAGGTGTTACCAGGACATCCACGTTTCGCCTTGTGTGTTCCGTTCCACGATGTGATAGAGGGCTTGCCTATCGCCATATCGGGCATAAACAAATTCCTGACTCCGGACTGACAATGAATAGAAAAATCCAATATCACTGCCCGATCCAGGATTCGAACCCTAAACCTCAGCTTTGCAATCATATTGTAATACAACTGCGCCACTTAGGCAGTCTGGTACGTGTCTAGATCCGAATATTTGTGGCTTACACAAATATTAATTGTATTTTGTATCCATATTATTATTGCTATTGAATAAATCGGAAACATAAAATAATCTGAATGTCAGTAATGAACTGCATTACATTAATGGAAAATTCATTTACTACTCGCGCTGTCTTATATACTCGTAATACAGTAAAATCCATTACCTTTATCAGTTTGGTAATAAAACGAAAAAATGTTCTATAATTAAAAGTCGCATATTAATAATAAATAAATACACCCAACAGTCACATATATAGTCCTGACCCCACATTAAGATCAATTAAGTCTTGTGTCGTGGGTATCAGAAACTACTCTCACAAACACTCACCAAACAGCCAGACCCGAGACAAACATTTGTGGGCCTCACAAACATTTGTCTCTGTGCGGGGAGCGAACCCGCTACCTCTCGTTTCACAGCCGACGTCTAACCAACTGCGCCACGGAGGCTGTCATATACTCAAAATATTTTTTATTATTATTCTTTTTAATAAACACCTTAGACTGTCCTCTCATTCTCCTATTTACATATCCATCCTAAGGTTGCAAGAAATTGCCTAGTGTGATAAGACCGCCTCTTGTACTATTATTATGCCATTTATTTACTGTAAATGTTTGTTTTTGTGCAATAAAGGATTAATAAATAAATAAAATAATTAATTGATATTTCTTTTTTGTTGCAGGTAATAACACAACACTTCAATCTTCCGTATGGTATTTGGTATAATCTATACTGAACAACTACCAAGTAAGTTAATAGTATCCACTAAAATGGTAAATTGTGCTGACATTTTGTGTTCTCGGGTTGGCAACTGACAAAAGTAATTACTCTGACTTGGTTTACGAGTGATGTACCTTCTATACGTATATTATTAAGTAGAGGAGATTGTTTAAACGCATTAATCTTTGGAACTAAGTCAGATTTGAAAAAATATGTTCTTGATAGTCCTATTCTTGAGGAGGGTTTAAAATTTAAACATAGACTTAATATAAACTGAGCAAAAATTATAAAATAAATACATAAATAAATACACCCAACAGTCGCATACATAGTCCTGACCCCACACTAAGATCGAGTCTTGTGTCGCGGTTATCAGAAACTGCAAGAGAATTTTCGGTCTCACCAACATCCAGACCCGAAACAAATACCTGTGCATCATACAAATATTTGTTTTGGTGCGGAGATCGAACCTGCGGCCTCTCAATTCACAGCCGGCGTCTAACCAACTGCTCCACGGAAGCCGACAAAATTTAAAATCTATATGAATGTAGCGAGATATCTATTATGTACCTATTATTAAATTTGATCAATTTTAAGTTACGAAGGTATCACAGTAAGAAACGTTTGCTTCCTAAACATCAAAGTGTTATCAATGATAACCTCGAACGCCTGTCTCTAAACAACTTACGGATATAGTAATCAGTGCACTGCATCGGTGGGTTCGAACTCCGGGTCGGGCAGAGTGTTATTGGATTTTTCTATGCATTATCAGCCCGGAGTCGGGAATTTGTGCCCGATATGGTGATAGGCTCGCCCCCTATCACATTGTATATGTATGTATGAAATAATGTCTATATCACGGGATATTACCCATTAAAATGTTGTTTTTCATTCACATTGATTGATTTATTCTTATCTTTGTGTCAATAATGTAAGTTTTCCAATAATACCTAGAATTAATAATACCTAGTTTATTACTATACTGATAACTATGACACGTGTTAGACTCATAGTAATAGAAATAAGAATGACCTTCAACTTCATGCTTGTCTTAGTCCAAACCAATATTTAGAATGAAAGACGGCTTATTTCATATTTTATAATGAAATAAGTTTTCTATAAGACAGGTTGTTAAGTAAAATGTAAGGAGGCATTAGAACAATCTAGCTCAATTATTTATCAATTGATCTCGTCAGTTGATACTTGTTTAGAAAACGTTGCACTTACTGTTAAAGATTCAATGGATTTTCCAGTATATAAACTCACGTATTTTTCCCAGAAGGGGTGGGCGGAGGTGCTACTAGGACACCCACATGTCGCCTTTTATGTTCCGTCCCACCATGTGATAGGGGGCGAACCTATCGCCATATCGGGAACAAATCCCTGACTCCGGGCTGATATGTATAATTAATAGAAAAATCCAATACCACTTTGCTCGAACCGGGATTCGTACCCGAGACCTCGGCTATTTAATCGTGCCGTAGTACAACTGCGCCACCGAGGCAGTCAAGTTTTATAAGAAAATAATTACAAAATATAAATATGTCCTTTTAGTACATTTGTCTGTCTACCTAGATGGGAAACCGGTTTGAGATTATATATGTATAGTATATATAATATGTATGTTTGTACAACATAAAAGTCACTTGCAGTCTTCCTTATTCGTCTGTACTTAAATGTCGGGCAAGTGATCTCGTTGTAACAAGCAGGTCTAGTGAAGGTAATCGACCGATTGAATGTAGCTTGGGCACTAGTTCCGCGTAACCTTGAAAACCCACCGGGGTAGGCTGAGATTAATAAACAGATTTACAACGCTATAAATGTTAAGGACACTCGTTATAGGTTCACTTTCAAATATCTAGAAAGGTTTAATAATGAAGCACTGTTTATACTCGGTTGGTAAACTAACATTTTACACGTGGAGGTATATTAAATAAAAATATCACAAAAGTTACCAAAAAATCAACTAAACAAATCTACTTACAAATAATATTGTATACATGGCGAAAAAAAAAGATTTAATTAAATATATTCCCTAAACCAAAAAATTGCAGTGCAGTCTCTCGCCGATCGTAACAATTATGCCGGCCTGCTCGTATTGTGTACCGTGGTATACATAACAATAATATTATTCGTGAGTCGTACGTATCATTTTTTATTCGTTTCAATTGTATTTTATCTTACGAATATTGTTTCACCGACAGTGAAAAAACATATCTAAAAAAAAAGCTTGTATCTGCGGTATTGACAAACCAAGACGATGTTATGAACCTTTTACAAGACTGATAATATTTTAAACGTCACTACAAGCCAGTTCAGTTTAGTATTGATTATCACCCGGGCTCTGGGTTTTCCGTGACGATTCGAGAAGGTATTTACCTTTCCTATTATCATTGCTAAATATGTAAAAAGATTACAGTTAGCAAGAACTACTACCTAAGGTGAAGTATTGATATAAATGTTTGACGTTTTTCATTTAAATGTTTTCCTAAACTGGGAGGTTTATCGGAACGAAAGGTGCAGTGATTATAAAGTAGACATTTACTGTGTATGCTTTTATGGTTTAATAATTTAAAGAAATATACGATTCAAATAAATAGCCTAGTACTTTTTTATATCTATATAAAGGTATATATTGCGTAACCAAGCTCACAGTGAGCATTACAGAAATTATAGTACCCCCATTTAGCAAATTAAGTACACCACAAAAGCCCAAAAGATCGCGAAAACACATAAAATATATCCAGGGGCGGTAGGTTAGAAGTTGGGGGCATAAAGCTTATCAATGACTGACGTCGTTAAACCCTAGACGGACGAGCTGAGAGCTCTCCCGAGTGTCTAAACCCTCGGCAACGCTGGTACGACCACGGCATTGTGCAGACTGCGGACATTTTTATATATCTAGATTTTTTTAAGTAGTAATTCTTCTCAAAACTTTGTTTACTAGCTAGCGATTAATTTGCTGATGGTAGGCAAAAACTAGGTTTAGTAATTAAGTAGTGAATATTTATTTTTAAGCAACCGGTGGGAGATTACAGCTTCAAAAATGTCTATATAGGTGCTAGATATTCCATGCATTCGACGAGAGTTTAATTACAAACGTGTGATACACATTAGCGTGCGAGAAGGCCTGTTGGTAAGCGGACCAGATGCGACTGCCAACATGTCCACGGTGGTCGCGGGTTCAAATCCCAGGGTACACCTCTGACTTTTCGGAGTGATGTGTGTATTCAAAATCAATCACCACGCACTATAACGGTGAAGGAAAACATCGTGAGGAAACCTGCATACCATGGCATTCTGCACTAAGCCAGCGTGGTGGATTAAATGGCCCTATTAATAGTTCTTTCGCTTGTAGAAAAGGCTCGTGCCCTGCAGTGGGACATATATGGGCTGATACAGCAACAACAGTATTAAATAAGTATGATATCTGTGTTTTACCTACGTAATAATGATGTTACACACAAGGGATTTCCCTAGCCAAAGCACTATGTAAAGTGTTATCTAGAAACGTGATGTATCATATTATGAGGAAAAATTAATGCATTCACGTTCCTAAAAAAATGACACATTATTGTTGCAAATTAGTAAAATATTTTTATTTTACAAAAAAATATTTTTGTAATTTTTTTTACCCAATATGTTTTCGGCCAATGCCATCTAAAAATACAAAATCGCAAGGTATTCGTACATCATGCCTACCCTTTTTCAAACATATGGCAACAATAGGTTGTTGAGGCTGTGTTCTGCGCGATTCAAGATATTAGAAGCATTCAGGGCTTTGTGCCCAGTGGCTTTAGACTACTTGGCGAGACCGGCCGTATTTTGCGAGGACTTAGTATTTCCACTTGGCCTTTTGACTATTTTATAGACACATCTTTATTGCAACCTTGGTGGAAGGGTTTTATATTTAGATCTGCTCTAGCGGAGTTTTTGTTTTCATAAAAAAGGAGATTGTTGTATTATTGACTTTTTAAATTATGTTAATATTCACATCGCGAAGTATTGCTACATACTACAGGAAATAAATTGGAATGAAAAATAAACCTATAAACTGTGTTTTCGCTTACAATTTTCTCATTTATAATTCGTCAGAACTGTAAATGCTTTTTTGAGGCATTGATACAAAAATTATAATTTAAAGTATGGAAATATAGTTATACAGTGCATTCTGGCAATGACAGCATATATTAATTATTCCATGCCAGAATTAATGTTACAATTCCCAAGTGCAATGAATCCACATTTTGCGCATCAAAACTTTTGCTTCAAACAAGTATATATTATGAAATTGGGTTACATCAAAATAATTGCATTTGGCATGTCGTAGAGTGAGATTAAAATTAAACATTCTTGCCCCGAATTTTCTAAGAGTTCAAAGGAATTTTATTTTGTTCCCTAATTTAACGATATTGGTAATTTCCTCTGGTATTTTTTACTTTGAGAGAAAATTCATTATTTTGCTCCCGATTGAGACAAGAATGTTCTTTCTGTTGTGTAATATCGTTGATGCGGCGACGGGAATATACATAATATAATGGAGTGCGTCGTAAAAATATTTTGGGGTAATATGGCGGTCGGTTTTTTATATGGCCTAAATCCGTTTATGAGAGTCGAAATGACGGGTTAGTTTAGTAAATATATTTCATTTTTTTTTTTTAGGGTTTCGTATGAAGGCCTTATAATCAATGCTCTTCTTCTCTAGACAATATAACGATCTTTATACTCGATATGTTTAAGTTTACTCACTAAATATAATATGCTAATTAAAACCTACTTACAACATGCTTAGGATACGCAACGCTGGCGACGAGTCCTTTCTATCGTTAAGCCGATCGATTGTTTGCTCCTCCTAGACAAGAAAAAAGCTTTAATCATTGTAAGCAGTTTAATATATATTTTCTATTTGGTCGTGTTGCCGTCGTTGTCGTCTAAGTGCTTGCACTTATAATAACAATTATTGTTATAAGCCACCTCTTAACGTCCCTGGACCAAAAGAGCCCAAAATACTGGTGGAATTACCTCTCTGGACGGCAATGGCTATCCTTTGCATCAGAAACCACCGAAAACGATAGTCCCAACCTAGATCTCTATGACGTCGACCAATGTCTTTCACAAATTATTTATATTAAAAAAATACTTTGGTGTTGTTTGGTTTTGCTACTGTCCATGAGCAGTCGTATCGCTTGTCATCAGGCGTCTTTACCTTCAAACATCAGGCTAATGGCTTGCTCGTCTCGCCGTTCATCCCAATTAAAAAAAAAGAATTTGTGTAAGCTCAGGATCGAATATTTATCAACAGCGTTAACGCCAGAAAAATTATAACTAAAGTAGATTTAATAAAAGGCACATCTTAATTGTTAAACCTTGACGGGTAAGCTAAGATTATATTAATTATTAGAACCAAAATATCTGTCTCTTCTTCTGATTATTATTAAAACAATTTATCTCTATAATCATTCCTATTTTATCAAGAAACAAATTATATTCGCTGGAATTGTGAAAGTAACAAATGTAGTGAGCAAATTGTGTACATATTTCAATGCGCCCAATTGTAATGGCGTTTGACTTATGACCGTGCAATAACCGTGTCGTGTGCTGATGCACAAAAAATTCATGCATGAAGGGGTTCAGTCATAAATTATCGATATTGAAAGTTTTATATTAAATGTCTGTCTGTTTTAGTATTGGTTGTACTCTTGTGTGATTTATAAATAACGTAGGGAGATGTGAGTCCTGAAAGTGAAGGCAAATGATAGTGGAGGTGACTATAAATAAGATACTACAAGAAAACGTAAACGAAATATAGGTATATCTAGATATTGATTAACGCAAAATCATCTTTAAAGCAACAAAACTGACTGATGACTACCAAAAAATACTAAATTTAATATAATTAATATTATAACAAATATAGGTAATACAGAATAAGTACTATGTGGATTGACTTGTCATACGAGCTATTTAGATGCCTACGTGACCAAAAACGAATTTCATTTCAACGGTTCAAAAAAAAATTGAATAACATGATGCAATGTAAACCTAAATGTTTTGTTATTAAAGACAAGATTAGACGAGTTAATCCGAAAAACTAATAACTTTTTTGTACAACCATAAAATTCCAAACCAGCAGCAAACATTTTCAGAGATTCAGAACAGAAACAGTTCTATTATAACGTCAAGCGTCTAGTTTGCAAACACGGGCAAATAGTTCATCTAATTGACAATTGTATTGGAGTACAGTGCATTGTCGAACAGATGCATTGTTATTCAAGCGCTGAACTTGCAACACTTCAAGTCACGACCGCTATTGAAAGTACGTACTTAATAATGTTTCCTGTTTTACGTCCCAAGGATCCTTACACCTGTCGCCACCTTTCAGATGTATAATTCAACGCAAAATTTTATTGCAATGAATAATTTATTTTATTACCTTATTTGCCCAGAAGCGGGTTGTGGGAAGTTCAGTTTTTTTATTGGTTAATAAGGGCCATTGTGTTTCCTGACTGACATGCCTATATGAAATAATTTGTTTTATTTTTGTGTTATAATGATTTCATTGAATTTTATTGCTGAAATATATTATCAAGTGACAATAATTAATTCCTGAATTTAAGCTGAAGATTTTTATACACAGGTTCCTAACCGGACTGTAATGCATTATGCCAATAACCGACATTGAACCTAATCAATTTCCTTAATTTCCGCCGAGTTTAAGTGCCCTAGATTGAGTGATCATTGATTATTATTGTTATTGATATTGTGATGGTGTGCAGATAGAAACCATTGCAAGTACAAACTATGAAAAAACCACTTTACCGTAAGTTGTCAATACCTATTAAGTCCTTTGAGGTCATGTGTATAGGAGACAATAAAAACTAAGTATATAAAAATACAGATGATATAATCTATGAACCCAAATCTAAGTTTATTTATTTTACTTAAGTTTGATATTACTAATAACATTATATTATCAATATTGAACAGATGACGTAAAACGCACTATTTTGGTAAAAATGTTACGATGTATTGGCGGCGTACGGTCGCTGTTTCTGTTCTTAGTAATTCTCATACAAAGACATTCGTGCGAAACGTCAATAAAACCTCAAAAGTATTAACCCGCCTATTAAAGAGACCAGACATCGTCTAGACGCACAATTGTTCCGCCACACACTAGATCATTGTCGATTTTATGTGGGCGTCATTTTATCTACATTTGTCGGTAATTGACACAACGGTCCAGTTGGGAGGCAAACTAATGACTTTAATTTGCGTCAATTACTCAGCGGAGTAGGAAAGTGCTCAGAGGTTACGTGGCTCGGACTTTAGCTATGCATATGTGAAGGCGAATTAGGCATTCCTCCTAGTGTGAATTAAGGTGATTTTCGCTTGTTAGCCTCTTTAGAAATAGTGCTAGTGGATTTGCGATGGTTGATGTTTTAGCTTATTCTCTGCTGATGTTTGGGTCCTTTAAGAATAACATGGGTTCTAATAATATATTGTGTTTACGAAACATTGGTCCATGGTGGACTGGCTGGCGATTGTTTTTGTTTTGTTACAGTAAATTGCTAAACATTACCTACTGTTTTATTGCTGTAGGAGAGCACACTGACGTAAGTCTCGCGTGCAATTCCCAAATAGAGCGAATGATATATTTCTCAATTCAAGTCAAGAGCAAATTTTGGTTCGAGTTAGATTTCTAGTCACTATAAAGATCTCTCTCTCTCTCCCTTCAACCACAGGAAGTCCAAGATCATAGGCCTCCCCCATGGATCTCCACATAGACCTGTAAAGATATGACTATATACAGGGTATATCAAGACCGCGATCGAAAACGAAGCCAGGTGGTAGTATTAGTGACTTCAGACACAATGAAAGTAAAAGTTTCGAAAAAAAAATCGCCAATTTTTTTTTTATTTTTTTTCTAATCGTCGTATTTGGGTGATAAATACATTGTTTTCCAAAAATAATGATGTAGACCTCTTTATTTTTAAACACTCAATGGTACGTAAGGGCTTAAATTATTATTTTCGCATAAACTAGGTATTTACCTTCCAAAAAAGATGAATTTTAAAAAATTTTAATAAAATATCAGTCGCTGTTTTAATGAAATTTTTATTTGCATTGTGTCTGTAACCACTAAAACTACCACCTGTATTCGTTTTCGGTCGCAGTCTTCATATACCTGGTATTATATAAAGATCTATTGCATGCTAATTTTGATCACTCACCCAGGCCATCGATCCACTTGTCCAAAAACCTCACTCTTACCTTATACAAGATTTATTTGATTACAAAGTTGTGAATGATATTAGATAACACTACTAGGACATATTGTTTTAAAATGCGGTTCTGCTGCGTGTCACGTGTCCAACGACCAGGTTATTGTTCGATAACGCTACCTTTGCACAGATAATAGTAATTCATTAACTGCACAACGTCACGTGCTGTTTGTATGAATATGGATTTGTTCACTTTAATCCTTTTGAAAATTCTAATCATTAGTTTAATTAGTCGTGTTCTAATAGGACTAAATAATCAGAATAAGCCATATATAACGTGAGTTTGAAGATAGATGAAAATAATGACAGAAAAGTAGATAATGATTACGAATGACAAACAATATGCATTAGTCCAACGTATTGGAATTAAATCCGAGAATCCTTAAATAAAGCGAAAAAACAACTGTACCTTGTAGGGAAAATACAACTTGATATACAACTGTGATATAAAGAGTAAGTTATACACACAGATAAAATGCAATTTATGATGACAATATCGCAAATATATTGACTTTTATGTTCAAAGACAAGTTATATTATCTTGAGAATACACTCTTTTCAACATCTAGAAAGACGACGTAAACTTTACACAGACTATTTATTACAGTTAGTTCTAAGTGAAGAAGTGCTCAATAACTTGTTAATGTCGGAAAGTTATTGCTCCACGCGATATTTTACAAAGAAATTCGGGATATTTTTATTGCAGCGAAGACGTGTTTAGAAGGAGTATAACTGAGTTGCTATCTGAGTAAATCCAGTATTCCTTATTAGTTCTATCATCGGAAAGTTCCTAAGACTGGCGTCAATAGAGAATTAATATTTGTTTCATTTAGTGTTATTAGCTTCTACTTCGTTAACACATAGTAAATGGGCGAGATCCAAGTTCTCATTTCGTGTTGGAGTTAGTTTGTAATTCAGGTCCCGTGTGGTATGACCTCTACAACTTTCATTTGTCTAATTCTATAGAACAAGTTTGTTGGTACTTCATTGTTGCTTGCCATTAATTATTTGTTCCCCTTTGACGCACTTTGTCCTCAGTTAGATGTAATGAAGATAATTAAGAGTCGTGTGTTCTCATTAAGTTGCATTGCATTTACATCGGACTGTTAATTTCGTATGGTGTCTTTTTATTTTAAGTGTTTCACACATTTTAACGATTGTATTGTATGGTCTTGTTAGTCTACAATCTACATTAATGGATATAGGATTAACTGCCAAGTTCAGATCTTCATCGTTTTATGTACAGACGTTTGCACTTAAGTCGACCATGCTGTGTCTGTAAATCCTTGAATGCACGTATATTTGCTATGCTATTAACAGAATGTACAAAGTTAACACAAGGTTTTCGACGTGGATTAGTTCTATAAAATTCTAGTCTAACATTGTATACTTGTTGGGAATAGTACCTTCATCTATTTATCGTTATGGACATTTATGGATATTTTATATGTGTCTGCTTTTTATTTATTCTATACTAAGATATAGGTGTTTCTGCTACAGTATTGGAAATATTGTAATTACAGCTATAAAACCCTTGTTGTAAGAACGATCTCATTTTAAAACTAATTTTTCAGAACCAATAATAATTCTGTAACAAATTAACTGTAAGTAGATTATAAATAGAAAAATATGAGACTCAATATTTTCCATTAAATTCCTTTAAAAATGCAGAATTTTCAACTGCTTCAGTATAAACCTATAGATTTTAAGACCACCCATCTGTCAACCGAACCTTTTAGCGTAAGTGGCGCTTTGTATTCTGCAGCGAGACATATAGCTCTTAAGATTTATCAGGAAATACATTTATGCATGCGCTGTTGGCTCTGATATTGATTGCATTCAATATTATGCTCATACTTTTCACTATTCTATAAAATACAACTAAAAATTAGTTGCCGTATTATTGTTTTTCAAGGTTCTACTCTTTGATATATTAACTCAGGAATATATTATCCCACTTATGTATATGTCATCAAGAATATAAAATGTAGCAAAATATTGTTTCACCATCTATTTTGAAAAGGTTCTTTTATTAACCGACTTCAGAGGAGGTTATCAATTCGTACATTTTTTTTTCTTATGTATGTTCACGGATTACTCTGAGATTTCTGATTCGATTTACGTAATTCTTCTTTAGTTGGATGCAAAATAGCTGCCATTTGGTCCCATAAAAAGTTGGTGAAGACCTGATGAATATCTTCGGACTTAGAGAGTAGAACTCCTCGAAATTGAGCAGGTTTCCGATAGTTTTTATACAATAGGTTCAGTATAAAAGTCAAATTGTAGTGAGGTAGAGGAAAAGGGGTGGGGGTGAGGAGGGGGTGAGAAAATTAACATGCATGTAAATACTTAATATCTTCGGAAGCTTTGAACCGATTTTAGTGATTTTTCTTTTGTTTGATGCGGAATAGTTGTCATTTGCTCCTATAAAATATTGGTGAAGATCTGATGAATATCTTCGGACCTAGACAGTAGAACTCCTCAAAATTGAGTAAGTTTCCATCAATTTGCAAGTAAATACTTAATATCTTCGGCAACATTGAACCGATTTTAGTCATTCTTCTTTAGTTTGATGCGGAATAGTTGCCATTTGGTTTTATAAAAAAGTGGTGAAGACCTGATGAATATCTTTGGACCTGGAGAGTAGAACTCCTCGAAATTGAGTAAGTTTCCATTAATATGCATGTAAATACTTAATATCTTCGGCAGCTTTGAACCGATTTTAGTGATTCTTCTTTAGTTTGATGCGGAATAGTTGCCATTTGGTTCTATAAAAAATTGGTGAAGACCTGATGAATATCTTCGGACCAATACAGTAGAACTCCTCAAAATTGAGTAGATTTCCAATGGTTCTTTTTGTAACAGGTTCAGTATTAAAGTCAAATTTTAGTAAGGTACAGATAAAAGGGTGGGGGTGAGAAGGGGGCGAGAAAATGAAAATAATGTAAATACTTAATATCTTCGGCAGCTTTGAACCGTTTTTAGTTATTCTTCTTTAGTTAGATGCGAAATAGCTGTCATTTGGTCCCATAAAAAATTGTTGAAGACCTGGTGAATATTTTCGGACCTAGACAGTAGAACTTCTCAAAATTGAGTAGGTTTCCAATAGTTTTTTTTTTAACAGGTTCAGTATTAACGTCGAACTATAGTGAGGCAGAAGAAGTGATGGGGGTGAGGAGGAAGGTGAGAAAATTAAGTTACGAAAATTGAGTTTAGCTCACACTAAAAAGTAAAAAATAAAAAAAAACTACGTTTAAAAAAACCGACTTCAACTACTAAAAAGTATTAAATAACTTAAGAAAGATTTGTTTTAATACACCTCTTATGCAAACCTATACTTTTCATATCAATAAAATACAATTTATATGTGCTACCTATTGATAGGTTTGAAGTCGGTGCCAAGCCCTAAACAAAATAAAACTTAATATTATAAACAGCTTAGTTTCTGTAAACAAATTTTTACGCTAAAGATTAACCTTCATAAATAATCCTATAAGCATGTTTTGAAAACAAACTAATAATGGAATTAAGTAATAATGAATACCTACTATTAACTTATTACTTATAATTAAACAACTTATATACTATACCTTCGTGCAGCAGATAAATTATACAAATCTATAATATATAAATTAGGTTACAACGAATCAAAATTTTACTATATTTCGAGACGACCGTCTACCTCGTTTGCCCGCTTGGTTCGTTTTCATTGTTCTAGACTAGTATAGACTTTTTCAATATTTTTGAATATGCGACACTTTTTCAGTTTAAAAACTTCTGGCGACCCCCGTGGGCGATAGACAGACTCAAAGTTAGTGATTTAGAAGACTGTGTTAATGAGTTTCTCCATTTTAGTACCTAAATTTATTATGAACACCTAGGTACCTAATATTCCATTTGGCTTGGCACCGATTTCAAACCTATCAATAGGTAGCACATATAAATTGTATTTTATTGATATGAAAAGTATAGGTTTGCATAAGAGGTGTATTAAAACAAATCTTTCTTAAGTTATTTAATACTTTTTAGTAGTTGAAGTCGGTTTTTTTAAACGTAGTTTTTTTTTAATTATAAGATTTCATTTCTTGATATTTTTTCTCACCAAACTATTACGGCTAAAATGAGATATTATATCAAAAACGAAGCACCTTAATCAGAAACCTGGCTTAATCACGTAAATACAGAAGCTTGTTAGTTGAGAAATTGGATCTGCTTTTTCAACTATGATTGCAATTTGTGGGTCTTAACTCTCGTAACTCGCGATTTCCCGCGGTTGGTTTGCAGCACGGGGTCCCGTAGAATCCCCGCAGCATATTTGATGAAAACAAACGCCTCGTGGATATAATTTACAATTGTGATTTTCTCCTTGTGTATTTTCTGACACATTATCTTGGGCTGAAGATGTATGGCTATGAATATTTTGCTCTCCTCACACCTATTTGCTTTTCTATTATTCATGATGGTAGAATAGGTTTTGGCCGGTCTATAAATGGAATAATAATGCTTTTCAGAGATTCCAGGACAAAGTTTCCTAAAATGTATCTATGCTACCATAGACCATACCATACCATTATACTTTTAAATTATACACTTAAGTTGAAGAAAAGTACTATCTTTAACAAAACGTTTTTTACTGTTAATTTTATTCTTTTTTCTGGTCGTACCTACTGTGAGTCTGCAATTTAATACACCCAAAATTATTCGTATTATAGAATAACGACCCTTAACTCGAACATTCCCTTTGTAAGCAAATACCAAACCAGTGGAGCCGGTATGATTTTCAGAAACGTCAGATCATGTTCAAAGGGACGTGGAGAGCTATTGAAATGCTTTAATAAATAGTTACCATACTGCAGATATTAGACCGTATGTAACGTAAGTTTGCGAATAATAGTTTTAGGAGCTCACACACGATGCGAAACAGTTGTAAAATAATCGAAGAATGTTCTCAAAAGCATAGCCAGTGTGCTTAGTTGGAAAACGAGCTAACTGATTCTAACAGCGCGGAGCTCGTGTTGTTTAGGTCTAAAGGCGGTAATTCTCGGTTATTCCCGCAAGTGCTCTCAGTTGCACGAGGGTCGTTAGCGGGCCCGTCACAACAGCAACCTGATTTTTTTTAATTTGAAAAGCCTCGCCAGCTTTTCTTTACTGCAACGTTGAAAATTACAGGAAAAAAATGCATTTTGCGCGTTCTTGGCGGTACCCTATTGAATGGGATAACAAAATGAAATTCAACATCAAATTGTAAAGGTTTTGCTATCATAATTTACTTGTGAAATGTGGTCCACGAAATCCGCACCAACAACAAATTTTACTTTAATAATACTGGTTAATACTATTTTGCTGGGAAGTATTCAACATATCGGTTGAATTATTCTCTGTTTCTTAGCGTTACAAATTGTATAGCGTTTTATCTTCGCTTGCAGCGAGGTTCTTAATAGGGCGCCCTTGAGCTGGTTGCTGCCACTTTTGTTCTTTCTAAAGCGTCTTAAGTGTTCGCTCGTTTTCCAGTAATGTTGTAAATGCTAGTGGTTGGGATCGATTTATTATCATTTTTTATCAATAACGTAGAACGACTGCGCCACCGAGGCAATCGTTTAACGAAATTAAGTGATTTTCGTTTTAAAAATGGTATATAAGATGCTCGGGTTGTTGTAGCCATTTTAATGCTCTGTCACAATTTGGAATAAAAATATTTTTTCTATAATGTAGGTGTCATCAATGCGAATTCTGCCTAGTCCTTTGACAAAACTTGAGTCCGATAAGTATGCAGATGCCATTAGTTATAAATAATATGTTCTCGTCAATCAATCCAGATAATTTTAAATTTAGCGTACCACACGTAGCGAGACAAAATGATAAAGCAATTAATAAAGACAGAGGTACAGACAGTGAATCATAAACGAGAATAACAAATCAAATACGTGCTGTCAAGAAACTGCATAACAATATTTCTGATATCAAGTTTATTACGGGAAGTGCGATAAAGGGTATGAATTTAGAGTTAACGAGATGACTAACTACACTGCTTGCTGTAAAGGACTCATGTTGATGTTAACGAACATTGTCATAGCGTTAATATCATGTTTATATACATTTATAGAAGTTACGAACATAAAAAAAATGTGTGATAAACAGTTGAAGACAATAACTTGGCATTTTTTTCTTTGTTTCACTTTAGTGGCGTTGATCAACTAAACCAATAAATGTATATTCCGATAAAGTATGTATAGGAATTGGAGACTTACAATTAATTGATAAAATAAAAGCTATGGCTGAGTCTTGGTTAAAATCTTTTAAATCGCTTTTTTCATTCATAATACCCAATAAACACTTTTTGTAAAACCTTTATTTAACAATAGGTATTTCACGTTTTTAGATCATAAAGTTTTATTTAACTAGCGTATCATTTAATATAGCAATTTATTCCTTGACATTTAATACGCCCTATTTAGGCGTGACCTAATTAATAGGTGAAAACTCTTAAGTACAACAAATGAGAAAACAACGTACGAACGCCGAATCCCTTTGTAACCTGATTTTTACTCCAAAGAGGGCTCTCCATTGAGAATTGCGAAACAATTAAGTTTTAATGGACCAATTTTATTGTTTCTTTTGTTGTATAATTCGGCCACTTCGTAAATTTGGGTAAAGTGGATTGTTTCCTCGATTGCTAAAGTCAACTCTATTGGGTTTGACGTGAAGGCGATGACTTTCAAAGTAAAAAAACATATAATTTGGTACACAGTTTGGACAGATTTCGGTTGATATACGAGTTACTACTGAAATTCGATTAATTGTAAAGATGTTTCATAATTGTATTGAGAAAAATTTCATTTATTATTATTTACCTAATAATTCAATTTAGAATTATTCTAATGTAACATTACGTGTGTCTACAAGCGAGCTTGTTCGATATTAAAGGCAATTTTCCATATTTTCAATAGGTTGTAATAAATTGTATCAGTATGTTCGATGGATTCATTCTGGGAATGTGTTCCGCAGATAAATACAAACCAATTACTTTCACAAAGAAACCTTTTCGAGGCTAAGTTAATTAATATTAAAATATGCTTTTGATAACGGAATTACAGGCAATATATTTATTTTACCTTATATTAAAATTAATTTATTAGCACGGAGAAGTAGGTACCTGGAAATATAATATTTATTTTTAATTAACGTCGGGAACTTACTTACATTGGACCATATTATTAATTTTAAATGTTTTTTCTGTTGTTTTTTTTCTTTAACCTTATAAGCAATAATTACTTTTGATGATACCAAATTCAATTTTATTATAGTTTAACGATTGTTTTTTTTTTTTCTAGAACGACATCGCTTGTTACAGAAATATATAACACGAAGTGTATGAACTTGTGTGGGTGAATGAAGATGAATGAATGAACAAGAAACCTGCATGCCAATGCGACCTACACAAAAACAAAAAAATGGCGTCCAAGTCCACAACCAGCAATAGCCTCACGTGGACTATGGTCATCAATCGAATTATCCAACTTATTCATATTAAGTGGCCAATGACACATACTAAAATAGCAAGAATTCCGTTACTAAGTTTACTCGCGAGTACACGCCTAGCAACAGTAAACCACGAGTAAATACGTGCTAATTATAAGTTCGCTGAAGACCGGACCAATGTTACCCCAAACAAGAGTGGGAGGCTAATTATGATTTACCAGCCTACTATAAAGAAAGTTCGCGTAATGTCTGAAACAGTACACATTAAGCACAGTTTAATGGACAAGTTGGAGTACTTTAGGCAGTAAATAGCTATCACATGAGTGCAAGAGTTTGTCGGAACTTAACGTGTCTGTTATAATTAGTTTGTTAATAGGACATAAACAAGGCATTACTGTGTCCTCACATTAGGACCCAAGTATCTCTATGATATTGTAGTTTTTCAACATACTTAAACATACCTACTTTGAGGGCACTCTGGAAAACTAACTAGTGTTTAATTTATAAAAAAAATCAGAAGAAAGTTGGATAAAATATTTATTTATATTGACACATACCATAGCCACCAATTCATTGTAAACTTTTAATAATACACACTTAGCATAGTAGTACATATGCATAGTTCGTAATACCTATACATTGTTTTAACATAACTTTTGTGACAATAAAATAATACGAACATGTGAAAAATACCCTACATTTGGAAATAACATTATATTCATTTGTGAAACCACATTAAGGTATGCCGTATGCCTGATGCCATACAATGAATAATGACAAAGAGTTGTCGCCACCACGAAACATGTGTTTGAATCATCATTAAATGGAATAACAACATATTTTGAGTAATATGTGGGCTTATATTATATTTATACTCTACTGCCTCGGTGGTGCAGTTGTACTACGGTTTTATTGCAAAACTGAGGTCTCGGGTTCGAATTCCGGGTCGGGCAAAGTGATATTGGATTTTTCTATTCTTTGTCAGGAATTTGTGCCCGATATGGTGACAGGTTCGCCTCCTATTACATCGTGGGACGTAAAATACAAGGCGAAACGTGGGTGTCCTAGTTGCACCTCTGCCTACCCCTTTTGTATAATTTTTTGCATTATATATGAGATGCTTTTAGTACTGCACTATTATCTTCAACCACAGAAAGTTTTATAAAAACTAGGTCTCCTCTAAGGATTAACAACTGTTGGAGGGTTTTGCCAATATTCCCCATGCTTAGCTAGTGAGTTAGAACATAGTACGTAGCTTCTCTGATGGTGTTGCTATCCGCCATCAGCCCATCAGGCCTTTGTTTAGTAAAAACTTTTGTGACTGAGACACATAAATATTTGTGTCCGGTCTGGGCGTTTAGTGACACAAAAGTCTCTGATGTCCGAGTATCTACATATCTCATACAGTTCTTGATACCGAAGACAGAAGACTGTATTAATGTTAGGTCAGTGAACAAGTTAGTATGTGAAAGAACGTAAAATGACGGTGATGATGTGAATATCTCATGTTTCTCATGTATCTTAACGAAGCGGCCTAATTAAAACAAATGGTTGTTTATCTGTATCATGAACATTTGATTTTTCCTTTTGTTGTTGTGGACCGCACACGAAGTTATAAGGAAGTAATTTGTTTAGTCGAAGCGGTAAGCTCTTTCCTTATTGAGACAATTAAAACGGAATGTGTATTAGTCTCACACAGGCTGTGTTTGTCTTTGGCTATCGCTTAATAGATAGCTTTGTTTTCATTTATCCATAGACAATATTTATTATTTTCCTTTTGGTAATTATGCAATGAAAACGTCTGATGGATGGTGACCGTGACCACCCAATTATGAACAGTTGAAAATATTTAAATTGTTCTAATATATACTCACACCTAAATTGGGCCGTATTGATTCGTTCCTCTATTTCGGATTCAAATCCAGAGCTCTATAGTTCATAGCTCATATTATACACTGACTAAAACTTATTGGAATATAAAACCGGTCTAAAACTAAATGAGATTTTTTGACACAGTACAGCTACAAACCGTAGCAAAAGTTGTCTGGTGTAAAACTGAATAATGAGTGGAAGAAGAAATCTCCTCGCTATTTCCGGCTGCTTGGTCGGGACTCGCGGAAATGACAGCTAGAATGGAAATTAACTGAACTTTTTGCTTCCTTCGCCGGCTGTGGATCTGTTCGATCTGTAATTGGAGTTAGTTGGCTGGCGTGTTGATATTTACGGTACGTGAAATTTTAACGGTCATATTTCTATTCATTTTGTGAATATGTGTGGATCGAAAATGGAATTAACAATTATGTTTTTGAAAATGTTCGTTTTTTTAGTAGATTAACTAGCTTTTGTTTTATTAATATGATATTAGGTTTAAGTTATTCTAACTTCAAATGCGATTAAATTATTAAGGAATGTGTTTATGATAATTTACTAACGCTTAACTATATGCATATCCAGGCAATGCTGACTAATTAAAATTTGTAACTCGCTTAAAAATGGCAATCTTAGACGCCGAATAGAAATGTTCGGATCTGGGAGCTACAGTCATGATTGTTGCCACTGGCACTGGCACAATATGAATATAATATGAAAATACTTAATGATAACATTTTTAAGATCTATGAATTAAATAATCTAAACTCAACTATTTTTTACTGATACCAATATCAGTAGCTAATACCTATTGTTTGCGAAACCAATATAATATGTATTATTATTGTTCATGTTTCGACACTAGTTGCTATCCAATATCCGATAACTAACTGTATGCAAACTTCTTATTACCAATTAGAAATGGTCTCGCTTGAAATTTGCACCGGAACTGATGTCATTCGTGATGTCACTCAACCATTTGACATGAACTGCGATTTAGATTGTGTAACTCTGTAATGGGCCTGAAGTGTAGTGTTTTTAAAATTTAAGCTAAGTACACAATTTATGATGAGTACAGCAGTGAACTTCCTACGGCTGAATAGAATGATAATGATGATGATAAACATGATGGAATCCATAATATTATGGTAGATAAGATATGAGAGCCAATTATCTTACAGACAGCGAAGCCTAGGTTCAGGCAATTTGTCGAAAGTTTAACATATCATTAGCCAGAAGTTTCTTTATATCAACGAAAAGATAATTGGACACATATTAATTAAAAAGAATGACTATATTATGGATAATTCCCTCAGATAGAAACGCATTCCACATAATATTTTCTGTGTTTTCCTTGTTTCTATATACCTAGAGTAATGTAGGTTATCTCGAATGTATAGTAGAATGTAATGTTACGTTAGGTAATGTTTTACTTCCATATCAGCATGTACATATATATATGCTTTACCAGATGCAAAATATTTGAATTCTAATTGATTTCATTGAGAAACTAGAAAATTTCTCATAGTTCCTAATAGCCTCGTGTTTTTGCGGGAGCTTGGTAGTATGTGTGTGACTATCGAGGGTAATTATGCATAAGCCAATTACAAAACCATCGGAGCCCATTTCTAGTTAATCTGATAATATGTAATCGCATCTATTGAAATCTATAATACCCAGATTCCCATACATTAACCCAGTAATATTGGAATTAATGTAAATGACGTACCGATTGGTAACATTTAATGGAACGTCAAAGCCTTTCACAATTGAATTGCCGTATGAAATAGAGATAACGAATTGCGCATAATGTTACATTAATGTAGGATTATTTAAATTTTAATTGGCATTGTAGGTATTAACTACTACAAAATTATTTAGTGTAGCACCGTACTCAAGAGATAGGTCAACAATACTCTGAAGCATTGTAAATGAATGAAGAGATTGATGAGAGTCGATGAAGCGAAAGGGATATGTCGGGATCGAGCAAAATGAATACTCATTTTGTATACTATAGTACCATTATAGTAGTAGGTAGCAAGGTACCATAGTCTTTGCATATGGGATACGAGCCTGTACAATATATGAGGTTCTATCATGAATAGGAAATCATATATATCATTGTAGCTAGAGTTACTACTGGACATAATGAGACTTAACATCTTATATCTCAGGATAGCGACCGTAGTGGAATGCCATGCAATGCTTGCGTTGCAATTCATGCTGTTGTTTAGTTTTGTTACTGTCCATTAGCGGCCGTATCTCTGACCATTAGGCGCATGGCATGCTCGTCTCGTTATTTATCCCAATAAAAAAATTAGTATTCTTTATGAATTTCTTTACAGTCTCGAATTTCTGTTGTTTCGAAATATCCCACTTTGCTTATTCTGTAAAAGTAAGCACGTTTTAAAGTTAAAGTTTGCGTCGAGCATGCTCACAACTAAATGTAACGCGACAGCAAAGAACATAACATTTACATATAGTTTTTAAGGGTTATTGTATTTTAGTATGTATGGATCAGCCTGTATACGTCCCATTGCAGGGCATGGATTGTTGAATGAGAAGATTTAATTTAAAGTTTTCAAGTTTTTTTTTAGTAATAAATAGTAATATACAGGGCATATGATCCAAAGTGCGACCGAAAACGAAGCCAGGTGGTAGTTTTAGCGGCTACAGACACAAAGCAACTAAAAATTTTGCAAAATAAGCGACGGATTTTTTTTTACAATTTTTTAAAAATCATCGTTTTTGAGGGGTAAATACCTAGTTTTTGCAAAAATAGTAATTTAAACCCTTACGTACCATTGCGTGTTTAAAAATTAAGCGATGTACGTCATTATTTTAGAAAAACTATGTTTAATCACTCAAATACGACGATATGTAAAAAATAACAAAAAAAAATTTTACGATTTTTTTTGTAAAATTTTTACTTGCATTGTGTTTGATATCACTAATACTACCTCCTGGCTTCGTTTTCGGTCGCGGTCTTGATATACCCTGTATATATGCTATGTGTTATGTTCGTTGGAGATTCTAATAAATAAATAAATAAATAAATAAATCAAAACCGTTGTGCTCCTGTCACAGCGGTAAGTTTAAAACCAAAATAAACTGTGTGTAAACAGCTTTAAAGTGGTCGTTACTTTATACTTTGTGAAAGATCGTCGATGTCCAGTGGTTTGATATACGATAGGCAGCAAGATGTCGCGAGTATAAATAGATCGGAGGTGCGTTGACCGCGTCACCGGGTTGCCATTTCGGTTAGGGAATTCTGGTAAAAATTATTCCCGAGCTATTGAGCAATTGGTGGTAATTGACGCTTCGTTTTTTTGTTCTTGAGTGACGTGGTCGAGTGGCAGTTGTGAGTTTATAATTATGGTTAAATGCTTATACCTATTACTTTTGTGGTTCATGAGTGTAATATGGACGTATTGCTTCTTTAGTCTTTAAAAAATGTGCGATGACTATTAGTCCTAATGCGTTTTGTGTGTATGTTAGAAATAAAATAAAACTGCAATCAAAATATTATAACTAAATTAAAAAATAGCTGCAATTATTCGGTATTTTCGGTAGCAATTGTGTTTCAATTTATTGGACGGGTGGTAAATAAATGGTAGCTATTGGGTGATTACTTTACCTCGCAAAATTGCTTCGAAATCTCCTAGACATGCAATGCTTAGGGGAGAATTTCTCATTACTGCGCAGCCCCCTGTCTTACCCGTGCCATTCTATTCTTTATTGCCCTTAATATTGTTTCGGAAGGTTACGGCGACAAAATAAATGTTTGTGTGAACCGCACGTTATCTGCCCCGCATCGCAAATTCGGCTATAACTTACGCATTTCGACGAACAAAAGTAACTGAATATTAGGAGATATTTTTCATATAAAATACATATTTGCTCTGACTATTTATTTCGTGAAGTAATTATTAAAAACAAACAAAAGAACGTAATATTTTGCAAGCTGAATATAAAAGAGTTTACTCTTATTTTGTAAGTTTGTTCTTGGAATCTGTCGATTTGTTTGCAGATATTTTACACGTAGGCCGATATTTCTCATTCTGTTATAAATGGCTTCAAAGGAGCCAGATTAATCCTTCGTGTGTTGCGTATTCTTTTCAATGCGCCCTCGCGACATTCCGTTGTCGCGTACAATTTATTTTTGTTGATGCATTCATTTGGGGAATCAAATATTTTTATGTTTATGTAAATAAAAATTGTGTCGCTTTTGGCAGTGAGCACTAATTTGAATAACGTTTGTTTAGTTTCCGAGTGTGACGTTTAACGTGGTGTTATGGCTACGTTATGTTGCTGCCGGAATTTAAAGTGAAGATTTTATTTTCATTTTTTTCTACACCTATAATAACTTTGACCAAATATGATTATTATACCGGGTATATCAAGACTGCGACCGAAAACGAAGCCAGGTGGTAGTTTTAGTGGTTACAAACATATATTTTAGAATTTTTTAAAAATCATCGTGTTTGGGTGCTAAATACCTAGTTTTTGCGAAAATACTAATTTAAACCTTACGTACCATTACGTGTTTAAAATAAAGAGGTGTACATCTTTATTTTAGGAAATTATGTATAATATATCACCCAAATACGACGATAAGTACCTAAAAATTACAAAAAAAAGTTGTTTTTGTTTTTGCGAAATTTTAACTTGCATTGTGTCTGAAGTCACTAATACTACCACCTGGCTTCGTTTTTGGTCGCGGTCCTTATATACCCTGTATAAGTAGTTTAAATTGGTCTATTTTTACTTTAAATACTTATGATATCTCTTTAAGAAACCTATCAGTGAAAAATATAAGGCATCTCTGGCTTTATTTACCTTCAAAAATCTCTTTTACAAATACCACTGCCAAGTTTTCGTACGTAAAATTCACATCATTTGAGCGCTTATTTCGGCTTTTACAGGAGTATTTAAATTCACCTGTACTCATCACGAACCAAAATATTCCAAAAAATCTGCACACGCGATTTTCTCTTTCAAAACACAAACATTTCGCAAAATTGTTATCGTAATATTTCAGCTGTATGTTTCTCGTCTCGCTGTTTATTGCCTTTTATTTCACTCTGTATATTTTACGCATGGCATTAATATTTAAAGAGTTCTTTTTCGTATGGAAGGCGGGAGGAACGTACAAAATTTTGTTGTAGGTGCATTTTTTCCGAGGGTTTGAGGGCCCGGTGCCCTCTCGGATTAGATCTCCAATTACCGTTCCAACTGACGCGCCGGCAAAATGAGCCTTGGCGTAAATCAAGTTGAATTAACACGCCCCTGCGAAAAAGTAAATTTGAATTTGCAGAATATATAGTGATGCATCATTAGTCTTGCTTACCGCGCTTCGATAAAACCTACTTTGTAATATGATTTATTTTTCTGAGTATTAGTGGTAACTTTAATATCATAAGGATTTTTAAGTTTGCATAAGATAAGTTTTCAAGTTTCCAAGGATACCTACTTAGATCTACTTATTATCTTTGTCTTTTTATTATGGACTTATCTGAAATAAAGTCGTCACACCTTGATTTTTGTTGAAGGATTTTATTTTTTATTAGAGCCTTCTAATAATTTTTAATTTACACAGTATTAATACTGTTTTAAAAGCAATTTTCCAGTAGCACAATATCGCTCGATCAGTGCACAAGCTGCCAAGCAAGAAACTGCGGATGCGGTTTTTTCCAATAACACTCTCAGAAATTTTCAATTATCAATTTCATCGGCTATATCCTTATACAATATCATTTTTGCCAGTGTACTTAATTTCAAGATGAGTTGGATACACCAGAATTTATAATGGCGCACGGGACCTCAATATCATTACCCCCTGTATCAACCACATTTACTACTATTAATTGAGTGCGGAATTTAACCATTAACTTATATTTTCCCTTAAAAGAGTGTGCTGTGATAGTCATGGTGGTCTATTGTTAATGGACCAGACGCGACAACCAACATGTTGCACGTTGCTCGCGGGTTCAATTCCCATGGCACACCTCCGACTTTTCGGAGTTTTGTGTGTATTAAGAGTAAATAACACGACGCACTATAGCGCTGAAGGAACATAGTGAGGAAATCTGCATACCGCAGCGATTTTGAAGAATTTCTACGATATGTAAAGTCCGCCAACTCGCACTAAGCTAGCGTGGCGGACTATATGGCCTAACCCCTCTCAATCGTACTCTCAATTGTATAGAAGGCCTGTGCCCTGCAGTGGGACGTATTTGGGCTGATACATATACACATACATATAAAAGATTATCGACTATAATCATACCAATAAAAATAATCACTATTATTGAGCCGTAACAGCCAAGTGTGCGTGAAGAAACTAACAGTTAGTGAAGCGAAAGAGGTATAGTCGCCATAAGTTTTCATTCCGAGATAATTCATAAGCCAATTGTTAATAAAGACTGTCATATCTCACTAGTTATATTATCGCAGTTCCTGCAAAAATGATTGCATAGTGCGAGGTAAAAATCTCGGCAGCGAAGCCGTGAGTAAAATATTAAAAACGGAAGCCTGTTATCGTTTCGCAGTTAAGCCAACGAGCTAATTCTATTAAAGTTAACCAGGGAGATAAGTTAACAAGAGCGATTGCTAGTCTTTAAAAGCATATAGATGACATTTCACACTTAAGAATTGTTTGGTCCTTGAAGATTAAAGGATTACGGGCAATAGTATACGATGGCCGTAATTTAAGTAATACCTCTTTTATATTATAATAGGAAAGTTATTAAATAAATTTAGGCAAAACCCAGTTACCACATTTTACTAAAACCTAGTGAGTTATTTTGTTAAAGGATATTTAATTTACTAAACTAAATACGTGTACAATGTAACCACCCACTCAAAAACCCAAAAGGCCTAGAAACTCTTAACAAGTATTTTAATACCTAAATAGTCTAGAACAACCGAAATCTAGGTTGTAAGCGTATGTAAACGAACCTTTGAATTTCAGATTAGAATTTGAATAGGCGAAAAATATTTTATGCTTCCTAACCCTTAGTTGACTTTAGGCACTTTTCTGTTTATAGAGTAACGAACTCTTGTTGAAATTGTTCGCTCAAGGATTGAATAATTAACTTGAAGACAAACTAGAGAAATAGGTAACGACCCAAATAAATATTACAAATTTATCTAAAATTTACGTAGGTGGTAAAATAAAAATACATACATAAACTTACATATTTATCCCAGAAGGGGTAGGCAGAGAGGCCACCAGGTCACCTACATTTCGCCTTGTGTGTTCCGTCCCACGATGTGATAGGGATATTATTATTATATTATTAAAAATAAACAGAAATAAAACTGTTTTTTTTTAGTTTGACACTTTATATCGAAGCAGCATACTTCTACCAGAAAGATCTGTTTTATAATTTCTCCAGCTAATATCAACTTTGCCTCTTGATTGTAAAATAATGGGACAATGGATCACCCTTGGAAACTGACAGTTGTCCGATTGTCGACGTCATATAAATAGATATATTGGACCATGGAGACAGACACAGCCTAATTTTTAACCTGAAGAAATGTAATATTCCTGTGGTATGACTCAGGAATTCAATTCAAATGTACATATTTGCTACTCTTTCAAAGTGGAATGGATGGACAGGAGAGGACAGGATTGCAAGCTCTTCGTTACGAGACAGAACGGGATGTGAAGGTACGGGATGGGAAAACTAATATAGTTGACGGCGGTCACGGTTTAATTACAATTAGAGCACCCTGGGAAACTGACAGACTGTCATGTATCAATGTAATAAAACCAATTGTATTGTCTTTTTCTACGAATACCTATGTGTATTTCAGCGCAGAAACACAGGGCTGGCACGCATATCACATATTTATGTCAGAATCAAAATATGAAACCTGGATTCATTCTTGTGATGCGAACAAACGCGTTACTTGGTAAGATAAACACGCAACCACGAGTTTGCCGCTTTAACAATAATCTCAAAATGGGAATACCCAAATAAACACAAATATTCTGAGAACGCAAACCGTATTATTGAAGTATTTTTAATATAACCTCGTTTGGAATATTTTGCTGTGACACCCCTCGAAGGACCTTGCGCGACCCCTGACACCATTTCGATAAAGAATGTTTATTTGGATCGGTGTGTATTTTTGTATTTTGGACGATGTAAAAATATGTTAAGTAAGGTAAACAGCAGATTGTCGTCTTTTACAAAATTTGCCGCGACATTTTGTTATGTGGGTCATGTTTTTTTACTGTGAATAAGTCTTTCATATGTGAGAGGCCTCCTGGATAGGTACCACCACAATGTCTATTTCTCCCGCCAAACAGCAGTACAAATGCACTGTTGCGTTCCGGTCTGATGAACATCGTAGCCAGAGTAACTGGACATATTAAGACTTAACATCTTATGTCTCGGGATGGCGAGCACAGTGGAATGTCAAGCATTGCTTTGTAATTCATGGTGTTGTTTGGTTTAGCTACTGTCCATGAGCGGTCATATCGCTTAACCATTCGGTGAAGGGCATGATCATCTTGCCATTCATCGCAATAAAAAAAATCGACCATTATTTCATACGATGTGTGCAGGTATATATGTATGTATATATGTACTCAATATTAGTAGATACAATATTATTTATTTCATTAGGATTTACCAGTAATAAAGAAGCGAAAGTTTCATAAAATAATCACTAATTCGAAAACTTCATCTAAGATTTGAAGTATTGTTTAAAACTTCCGAACTACTAGTGCCTATTCGCCTTTACAAACTTCTAATAGGCACAATCCACTTTCTATAGTCATTCAATTATTTTTAAGTAAGAAAATATTTCCCATTGTTTGAATTCAATGCAAAAGTTGTTAAGTACTTCGGTACAAGAGCTTCAGCGGCCGAACCTATCGCCGACTTTGAAATTAGTTCGGCGTAAGATAGTTTCACAGGACAATTGGAATGACTATTTTTGAAATCTACCTCGAATACAGGTCGCGGTGATATTCCATGAATGTTTAATGTCCTGTCGTTTCTACACAAACTTTAGAAACTCTGATGAATAATCTTTATACTGCTTCCCTCAGTCCTTGCGTACACCGTTGAATGTTAGAAGTAATCAAGCCATCGATGTTGGGATTAATCAAAACTTCCTCTCATAACTTATGGAATAATAATTGCTTTCAACTTTTCAACTACTTTCATCTCCACCGAGCCTTATTTAATACACCAATCGCCTACGCAGAGACCACAAACTTTTTTATATTTCAAAGGAAAAATGAAATATTACTTGAAGTGGAACAACTGCTTTTGTATAAGTACATTAAAAAATAAATTCGTGTATTTTTTCGAGCAAAACCATGCAAAGACGAGTAGGCAAGGATACAACTGGTTCAAAAAGTTGAAGCTCTCACTGAGATTCGGGCGCGTGCAATAAAATTAAGTATGCGCTAACTCGAGGGCGTGTCTGACCCAGTTTCAGAGATGACAATCGCTGAACACACATCTTTTAGTCATCAAGCGGAAATAATTGCAAAAAACGCGATAGAAAAGTCCCCCAGCTGCGTCGCGAACGTCATGAGTACAAGACTGATTTGAAAACTTTCAACGATCCATTATGAAACTTAGAGCGTGATGGTAAGTACACAGCTTCACCATCTACGGCTAATGACAATACCATATTCTTTAATACAGCTAAAACTGCCTTTCTGATTAATTGTTACATTATAAATATAAAAGCAACATTTCCCAACGGCCTTCGCGAAAGTTTGTTATACAAAGATGAGATTTTAAGAAGCGGCTTTTCAAGTAATCTTTAATATGAAAGTGAAAGAAAGCGGCTTTAAATATGCAGATGGTGAATTAAATACGCCTTACGAACAGTTAATGCTTTTAGTGGAATTGACCGAGCACGTACGAATGTTGAAAGGGGTCATGGTCAGTGGAGCAAGAAGCTCTTAGAATTACAATGGAGGGCAATTGGATTTGTGTGGGTGCAGGATAATGCACATATACATATGTATAGAGGGAAGTAAATGGACGGTAGAAATACAAAACATATACATACTTACATAACGCAGATGCAGGATAAACAATCAAGTAATAAATATCGTTTTATGAATAGATCGAAAAAAAACAGCAAGCGAATAACAACTTACCTTATAAAACATTGTTGGATTTAAAAATAGTTGTGAAATGAATGAACGAAAGGGGAAATGAATTTTTGAGTGTTCAAATTTACTGACTAGATTTTATCTTGGTTTGTTATTTTTAGCAATATAAGCGCTCCTCTTTTATACAATACCACATGTTTCTGTTAAAAAGCCGTAAAATCTACTATACTAATCGTGATTCAAAAAGAACTGAAATTTATTTGAACATGTCCATTTAAAATTATGTTCTTTATGAAACGTAGTCGAATTATATTGGAAACTAATTGTTCCAACTGACGTATGTGCTGGTTTTGTTTTACCATCAAAGGTGGGTTGTGTGATAGAATGTTTTATTTCTATCAGCCAATAAACATTTCAGTAATGAGTCTCACAGTACTGGATGCTGTGGATTTGGATAAAATCTACACCAGTGCATTGCAAACAATATCCAATATTCCTAACAAAGAACAAACGTTATAACAGATATAATGTCAAAGACTTTTATCAATATTATGGTTATGTTTCATATTCTTCTCTTAATTAATTTATTGAAGAAGTTAAAAAATCAATTTAAAACCTCAACAAAACGCACTTCGCTTATAAATCTGTTTTTTATTTCAACGTTCTTAGTTCTTTCGTATGCATTAATCTTTGCTTTAGCTTCGCAGCCGCGAGTTCGTATTTTACTTTAACCAAATCTAGCAAAATATTTCACAGGCGACAAAATGGCCATGATTAATAAACAATCTTCGTTTCTATCTAAAGATCGATCGTGAAAATAAACCAATGGGCTTAAGGTATTGCCGACACGTTCACATTTTATGTGTTCTGATTGGTCTATTTTCCGGATCGATCCTTAGATAGGGATTGGGATTGCTTATTAATTTTGTGTGTTAGTGGTGACAGATATAGCAACACGCCACGGGCCGATTGTAAGTGATATCCGAGAGGGTTTAAGAGATTTCGAATGGATGGGGCTATTAATTATGCAACGCTTAGTTCAGCTTCACTGTGACCCAATTTCGTGTCAGCCTCCTGCGAACATCTGCTATCAGGGGCTCTCGACTTAACTTGTCCGCACCGATATAACTGCATACATTGATACAGTGGTACGCAGGTCATAACTTTCACTATGGTTTGCCATGTGATGTATGATGCCAGGAACTTGTTAAGGGTCTTCGCTAGAGTCGTGTTTGTAACTTGTTTTTCTTGCATATTGATGATGTTTATTGGGCGTAAAGTTCTATCAGTTTATTGTGGTACTTTGTAGTGGTGTTACTGTAAAGTGTTTAATGTGTTCAGTGTCTGTATAGCGGTATTCGTCTTTTATTATGTTTGATAGATTATATTTATGTAGTTATTTTAGAATAATATAGTCTATAGTAGATTAAATACATTATTTCATTTAAGTTTACTGTTCAATAAGTTACATTAGAAAAAATAGTTTTCCATTTCTTATGCTTACATGAAATGATTAATTATAAATCTAAATTAAGTCATATTTTCGTTTCGAGGGTTCGGTAAAATTATACAATGTATGTTACAAATAAAAGGTCTTGTATATATGATAAAAATGTAAGAGACCATTATAGAAATCTTTCCTCACAAAATTTTACCAATTTACTTTTTAATCGGATGAATCATAACCTGATGATTTAGTAATGAACAAAGAAATATTTTACTCTATATAAAATAAACGTTAAACTACTACCCGGATACCTGATTATATTAAGAGCAACCGAAATTGGATATAAATCATACAACACTTCAAACAAATGTTTGATACGCGGAAATCTGACACACTTTCGAAGTATATGTTTAAAAACTTTAAAATCGTAATCCACACGTGCTTATGAACAAAGAAGAAATTCAGTCTAATGAGTAATAGTATTGATTGAGTCAATGTTTATATTATTAATATAGAAAGTTTGAACGCATTATGCATGCTCTGTCGAAATCATTGATCAAATATTTTTATTGGTTTTGCATTTCTAGGGTTTGAACCAAAAATCTAGCTTAGATTGTCTTGCATAAATATGGTAGTTAGGTGAGCTAACATATTCTTCTAATATAAATAGGTCGTAAAAGAAAGCTATATCGAAAGTAATCTAGCATTTCTGTCTCATCATCATCATCATCATCATCATCATCATCATCATCATCATCATCATCATCATCAGCCCGTTGCAGTCCACTGCTGGACATAGGCCTCTCCCAAGGTACGCCACAGAGCCCGGTCTGCTTCTTTACGTATTTCTGTCTAACTCAAGATAATATTATTTTAATACGTAATGTGTAGCCATTTTGTAACATCAAACTTGTATATGTTGTCACAGACGTTGCCTTTAGGTATGCTTCTATATTTATTTCAAAATAATATGTCTTTGCAAATGACTTCGACATTGTTAGTAAAATACTGAAAGTAAAGCGTATATAGCGAGTGAGCGTTTGTGAGACCGAAAAGTCTCTCGTAGTTTCTGATACCCACGACACAAGACTCGATCTTAGTGTGGGGTCAGAACTATGTATGTGACTGTTGGGTGTATTTATTATTATTTATTATAGCACTTCTGTAAGGTATACTAAACGACATAATGATATAAAATATCTCAATTTTCGTCGTATCGTGCATGAGCTATACAAATATTTGTTTATTTTTAATCCAAGTTGTAGTACCCGGGTTGTTTATCGTGCGGCGTGTCGCGCTCAATAGCTGCCTATTTAAGTTAGCCTATCTCGCCACTCTGACATTCCGGACTTAGTTATCTGGTTCCAAAGTTGTGCCTTCATTTGGTTTAGTTCCGGACATCGCCAATCGCTTTAAGATTGCAAATTCAAAACTTCGGCTATACTATTCCGGTTCCAGTTGTTGACAGCTGGTCTTAAAATGAAACCCCAATAACAAACTTTGGAAATTTTCAGCTGAATGTCCGAGGGTGTTACTAGATGTAACTTGGGTCCAGTGCCTTTACTGCTGTTTATTACCGAATCGATTTTGGATTGCTCCAGTTGACGAAGTTTAATCGCTGTAAATTCACGTTTTAGACTCAGCACTGTCCGTTCCGGCATTTCGGTGTCCACGACCATTCGGACAGAATCATTCCGATCGACTAAGCTGCGGCAAGCTGTTCTAAACTTTAATGTTCTCTCTGCAGGGTTTCGTTAATAAACCGCATCGGCGAAGTTATCGAAGTGCTATAACACTATACCAATCCATTTGTGTCCTCTAAGCATCAGCAGTGACAGGCTGCAGCCTGGATGGATCGAATTGTCAAATAATATCCCGTTGACAGCGCATCGCGCATAGTTTGTTACTCAAACCATTTATCATTCGCAATTCCCATTTGATGAATTCTTTATATTTATGACAACGATATTCCCAATTCATCTGTTTGTATTTTCAGTATCGCAAATTTTGCCATGATAAATTTATAGTTCCAATTATTAATTAATTTTCTTTTGATCGTGTCTTTTTATAGCACGATTGAAGCATACGTCTTTCAAATATTTATTTATGATAAAGCCATTCATAATAATGTGGTATCGATAATTATTTTTTACTACAATGTATACTTCAATATTTATATGAATTGTTGTGTTATTTGATAACGATCAAATTGGATCACTTGATTACGGCACATAAAACTGAAATAAAAGGAATCCACGCAGGATTCGCTCCAATCAATGTCGTGTTATTTTATTTAGATCTTTCTCCAGCCGTGCAGACGGGCTGTCTATTGAAGTCGTGTTCGAGACATAATTGTATTAAGCGTTTCACTGATACACGCAGCATGGAGAATGAAATTGAAGTCCCTAACTATTGTATCGGATAAAATTGAAACTGAAAGTGAAATAAACTCTCTGCAGTAAAATTGAGACTAAAATAACCTCCCCGTAGTAATTTCTACTAGTTGGCACGAAATTTCTATTTTGCGGCGTCGTCAAGTTTATATCCATATATCATTGATATTATTTCAGAATTCATCGAAATCAATCCTTAAACGTTCAGCAATTCTATTATTTTGATTCTGAGGATTTGTAATACTCGGATCACTAATTGCTTGTAACATTATTGGTGTCTTAAGGTAAATTTCGCACCTAGCAGAATTGATAACTTTTTTAATATCATCACGATTTTGGCAATCAACTTTAGGATTTCAGAAATTCTGTTTGGGAACATGATGTAATCAAACTCTACCGTTTTACGCCTACTTTGCAGGTTTGTAAGCACAAAAGTATTGCCCTTCGTGGCTAAAATTCTAACAATTTTCGTAATGGTCGGCGTCTCGAGAAACATTTCATTATATAATGGATGTTTGCGCTGATAAAAAAAGGAAACCATTGCAAAAATTACAAAAAAACGTAAATTAAAGCTTTATACTTTGGCGTGTCGGGTAGACGAGGGTTTCATTTCTAATGTAGCAATACTCTGTTTAGCAGGGATAATGAGATATAAAAATGCTTACAAAAACGGGGAATTGAAATTGGAATGCTGCTAGTACGAACTGATATTTATTGTTTTATCGTGCAAGATTGTTTATACGTAGGTATAGAACTTTTACACAATAGAAAGCTTTTCAAATAACATAAGAATAATCTTTTATTAACATCATTAAATAAATCTAACACTGGTTTAGTAGCCAGTAATAAATACAAAAAACCCCATATTAGACACAGATTTAGGAAAGAAAGAACTAGCCGGATCGTGAATTTTTTCCTTGGCTGACTTTTATTACGTACGCTGAAGATTACTGGTCGTTTTCTTAAGCTGGGTTTCTCAATGGTACTGTTAAAATAGTAATTGCTCTTGCAAAAGTACTGCGGTGTATAATTAAATACAGACACATCGTTTTCGGGCAGAAATTAAGTAATTAAATCACAAATCTTGGATAAGCTTTTTATTTATAGTGGAACGCAAACTGAACCTACTGAAACCATTGTAGGTCCTGTTCTCTACTTTAGATCGACTGGTTAAAATTGATTAATTATTTGTATGGTAATGTCTATTTTTTTTGTTACAGGTAAATTAAATTTGGTGCATTAATTACTGGCTTTGGCAACGATACTCTTAGTGGAATTCCAGGTTTGGCTAGAATAGTAACATTTTTCATAGAATTTAATACCTTTTCAGATTCTCTGAATAATGAATCTATATTGGACTCAGACGTGCGAAGAACTATCTTGTGCAGATATACAAATATATAATAACAATTTTCACACCTTATATTTTCTCTACAAATAAAATGTGCTTCAAAGATTGCACGTCACTGTACATTTTAACAGAACGCGAGCCCAATTATTATTTCGCCAATTTACGCGAGTGTACACTGTTCGTTCATGGATAAAGTGTCTGAATAATGAAGTGATTTTACTGGCCAATGGCGACGAGGTTTAATTGCAAACTGTCGCTGTCCAGATATTTATCCAGCGTAAAGATTACAACACTCGGTAACTATAATGATGCATGTGCATTATTTATTTTGCGGTTAAGCAATACGATGGGAAGATATTACATGCGCCAACATTAACCCTATGAGACCTGTTCTTTTTCTATTATTATATCATTATGTTTTTGCACTAAAACTAGAATGGAAAAGAACCAAATTTATGTTTTTTCCGCAAAATTAGAATATCTTCGTGTCCACAAAAATAGTATTTATCCTAAACAATGATCTATATTATGTGGGGTATACCTTAAAATTTAATCTTGAATTGTGGACACTAGGTAAATGGTATCTATTTCAAGCAACATAACTCCCACTAGTGGACGCAGGCGTAATCCCATAGGAAATCTATTGTTTTGTTAGTCCACAACGCTGGCTCGGGCGGCTTAATGGCCGGATAGACTTTATCAGACTAGCAAACAGTCTAGTTTTAGAATTGTGACGCCATCCACAGGTTAGATCACTGCTTACCTGTTATTATTAAATTCAAAACGAAAGTCTTCTATTTGCTGGGTATAGAATATTCGAGATTTTTACAATGTACTCACCTGATGCTTGGATTCGAAGACTATAACTTGAATAGATGCTGTTAATAAATTATTTTGCAAAGGAAATAAATAAATAAATAAATACACCCAACAGTCACATACATAGTCCTGAGCCCACACTAAGATCGAGTCTTGTGTCGTGGGTATCAAGAACTACGAGAGACTTTTCTTTCTCACAAACACCCAGACCCGAAACAAATACTTGTGGTTCTCACAAACATTTGTCTCGGTGCGGGGATCGAACCCGCGGCCTCTCGTTTCACAGGCGGCGTCTAACCAACTGCGCCACGGAGGCTGAATAGTACGGAAAAATAGTATGGATCTCGTATGTGTGATACATTTGATGGAGCATTCTTATAAAAGCAATAACATTATTGTTGTTCGGCCATGAATGACACGTAATACACAGCATTTGAAATGAAAGTCTCATATATTTTTCGCGAAACGGAAATATCGAAGCATCGTTTGGTGCCAAATAAAATATTCAACGGGCGTAATTTGAAAGGTTCTGGTTCACTTACCACCGGTCGCCTTGTCATCTCGGACTTGATTAACCGAAATTCTACTTTAGTGCATTGAATTTAAATATTAAAATCGATTGCACGCGAAAATTGTAACACATTTTTGTGTATTTTTAAAATCCCTCAGACGATTTAATAAGAAATACTGAATTATTTTGGATTAAATTATGTTTTGCGAAGACGTATTAGAATTTGAAAAAATATCCAGCTTCGTAAATTAGAAATATTGGCGCCTGTAGAATTAATAAAGTGTAATAAGGTTTTCTAATTCGTTTTGATGAGAAAAGAAAAACAAATTTACATTTGTATTTTCAATCAAAAAAATATTTTTTCATTGATTTAGTTATTAAAGTTTTTCAATTCTCTATTTATTTAACCTATTCTAAATCAAAACAAAATTTCTTATTTTTAAATAATTTATTGCTCATTGCCAACCGAACTTCACACCGATGGCGTCGCTTCATTTATTTTCAATGCAATTCCTTTCAAACTCTTCGCACGTTCGCGGAAACGGCTCCGTTAAGAAATCCTCTAACTATCTTTAATTAACACAAATAGTTCATTGAGCGCCTCGCAGTATTGACGTCATGGTGCCATATGAATACGTGGTTTCGTCCGTAGTGATTTTAAGGAGATTTTAGTATATAAAAATAAAATAAATACACTCAACAGTCACATACATAGTCCTGACCCCACACTAAGATCGAGTCTTGTGTCGTGGGTATCAGAAACTACGAGAAACTATACGGTCTCACAAACACCCAGACCCGAAACAAATACCCGTGGATCACACAAATATTTGTTTCGGTGCGGGGATCGAACCCGCGGCCTCACGTTTCATAGGCGGCGTCTAACCAACTGCGCCACGGAGGCTGTCAAACTTATATATGATAACACTTTGTGTTTTTACTACTGGCACGTTAAAGTAACTACAATATACTGTGGTAAGTGCAGTAGCATCAATGAATTCATCAAAGAGACACAGAAATCTTGCCGTTCGAAACAATATTAACTAATCCTACTCGAAACTGGACATACGCAGGCTGAAGCCGAAATGCGACCCATTTGTTTTCCACCATTGAGTACGACGGTTTTCACACTGAACCAAATGTTCATGTGTAATTACTTGTATCCTGCCTAGCTGTTGTGATAAAAATATCTGGTTATTAGATACCAATTACATATTTATCTCAATGTAGGGTCATAATATGTGACAATTAAATGCATTTATCTCGAAGTTCTCCTTCATTAATGGCTCCAAAGCTAGCAATCAGCGATGCACCGCCGTCCGCCTTACGCTCATTAAGTGTTCTACTAGATGCAAATGTTCTGGCACATGACCTCGTCATTAGATAATACTATCAACTAATTACTGGGAGCCCTCCGACGTCGAATGCTCCTACCACGTGACGTTGAGGTGCTTACGTCACTGTTATGACTGCATGTTGCGGTTATGGGAACATCAGTAGGGTGAAGTTTGATGAATGGTTGCTGAAATTTAATTCTGTCAAGTGAATAAAGTGGTGCGGTGTGTTGTTTCTGTTATATCTGATGTTTGTTATAGTCAATTATTTGATAGTTATACTTTACATACATACAAAAACTCAT
Source organism: Deilephila elpenor (assembly GCA_949752805.1). NCBI lineage: Eukaryota > Metazoa > Arthropoda > Insecta > Lepidoptera > Sphingidae > Deilephila > Deilephila elpenor. The sequence goes on from OX457111.1 coordinate 5,142,000, forward strand.
GACTTTTTCCCAGAAGGGTTAGGTAGAGTTGTCACCAGGACACCCACATTTCACCTTGTATGTTCCGTCCCACGATGTGATAGGGGGCGAGCCTATCGCTATATTGGGTACAAATTCCTGACTTCGAGCTGATAATGAATCGAAAAATCCAATATCACTATGCCCGACCCGGGATTTGAACCGTAGACCTCAGCTTCATAATCGTACCGTAGTACAACTAGTGGCGTAGTTGTAATTTAATCAACAAAATTTTAGGTGTATGGCCAGCAGTGGACTCTCTGTAGCTGAAGGCGATAAAACACTATTTTTAATCACTTTTTCAACAAACTATTACAGGTGTATTCATGATAGTTACGATATGTTTCCTCTACTCAACCTCATAGTTAAATAAACAATACTTTGCATTAGATTTAGGGGCCGTGTGATGGATTGCAATAGCTAAAATATTTAGTCCGAATGGATAATTAAAACAAACATAATCATGCACAATTCCGTGAATTTCGACTGCATGTATTTGAACTTGTGCGCATTAAGCTGCAATGCTCATACGAAATTAATATTACGATCAGACTATAATTAGACTTTGGTATACAAGCGTTTGTATGTGACTTAGCTTGCGAAATGGGCAAATGATATTGCAGACTTACGAAAGCACAAGCACTATATTATTGTAGAAGACAGTGCTACGGTAAATGGAACTGCATTTTATCAGTAATTTTATCTCATGGTTCTTGTGATAGAGGAGACGCTAATTGTCTGGATAAATCCGATGAAATATCCTATATTATGTCACAGTAGTTTTTACGGAGGCTGTCAATTCTGAATCTAGATAACACCATAATTAATTCTTAGATGTACGCGAATATTACACATAGAAATAAAAATAATTTTAGTGATTTTATCGCGGATTGGTTTAATTTTTACATTTTTTAACATACCGAAGTTTTGATTGCTTTACAGCTTTCGTGGTCACGGGGCGGACTGGCCGTAAAATTAGTTTAATTTCAATAGATAACACCAGCCTCCAAAAACACCGATATACTAAATGGTTCCATTTATTAGCCTACGATAAGCAAGCTTATTTAATAATGCTCCATATTTTCTCTATAATGTAGCATATTTATAGACTGATACAAATGTAAGTTCTAGAGGGCTTAAGAAACAAATGGTAAGGGATAACGCAAGTTGTGTTCAAGTAAAACACTTGATAAGATACACCGCAACACACAGGCGCTAAACAAACAAAACGATTTCAACCCAAATAACTTAGACGTAAAGTACAATTTCATTCAACATTTCCTGATATAGTTTATTAATTATCATAATGGGTTTATGTTGGGGAATTAATAGAGAAAACTGTGTTTCGGTTTGTTTCGAATTTGTATTAATTAATAACGTACGTTTGGAATTTCCATTAGGTTTTGGTTCTTTGGCTATTAGAGACAAAATAAGGCGTAAGATAGGAACCTGCTATTTAGGTAACTGATATAATTACAATATTATGTTAAGCTACATTCGGTATTTTTTTTGTATTTTAGCTTTTAATTTTTTAGGGGTTAGAATGAATTGAGTAAGCTGGCATAAATGTGTCCAATGCCGGATGATAATTATCTTCATCTTGTCGATATAAAATCTAAACGGTACTGCATTTACACTAGATGTAATAGAACTTTTCCGGCTTTTAATATTAAAAATATACAATATTACTGATAATGATCCTAGGAATATCGACAATATGACTGATATTCATAGTGGAAATCGATAGCGTCAAGTGTTAGTTCTTAAAATTCGGCCATCATCTCTTACAATATAATTACTTACTTAAAAATATTATTTCTAAGTATTTTACTCTATTACGAGTATATACTCTCACCTCATTTAATTGTCTATGTTAAGCAAGCGTTTTCTTCATTTCAACTAGTTGGTGCAATAAAAACAAAATTTGCTAGGAAAAGTTATTGGGGCTAATACCACTATGGGTACGATAGCTAAATCAATAAAACGTAACAACGTAGCTTTACAGGATTACGTTTTCTATAACAATTGTACAAAGTGGACCGTTTAAAGCCATATATTATTTCTAACAAAACGTCACCACTGTTCACTTAGGTGTTTTTATTCCAAGCTAGTTTCGTTCTCGGCACCAGATAATTTCAGTATATTATTTTATTTTTATTTTATTTTATTTTATTTTATTTTATGCATGGAAGACTTACAGCTAAATAAATCGAATAGTTAAATAGTAAAGCAGGTAACAAAGAGCCAATAACAAGTCTTCACTTATAGAAAATTATTTTTGATTTTTTGTCTAGACATTGAAAATAACCACGTCTTTTGTGTAGCTGTGTAATATAATATTTTCACCCTAAATTCTTAATACTAGAATGAAATATCCCTGGCGAAATGTGACATGTAATACTAGTACCACATATGTCGGTATTAATAAGCCGGCGTCTGAACCAGACAGAGATAAACACTGAACAAGGAGTTAATATGACGCAGTGCATAGCTGTTGCTGCGTCCCGGCTGCGTCGGGTTAAAGGTTGCTCGCTGCAAACATAAATTGGCACTTAAATGCGGTTTACTATACTGCAGAATAGAAGCAACTTTGGAGATTAATTTAACTTTGATGAAACAAAACGTTTTGTGATGCTATTTTGATTTGTGGTAGGGCCTCAGTGTAAAAAAATTAAACTAAAAGACAATTAATAGATCGGACTAGTAGTATTGTCTATAGGTTTCTAGCTTCACTGTTACATTTCATTTAAGGATATATAAAAAGATTAGTTGCCAGCATAATGTGGCAATTTAATGAACAAGTCGAAAGCTAATTGCAAAGCTTAGGAGAAATGTGTGTTTCTAGTGTGGGTGTTCAAGGACTAATTGCTCTAGTTTCCATTATTTTACTGTATATGTATGTATAAAATTGTTTAAACATATTTTTTTAAGTATGTATATTTGTTTTTAAATAATGTACCATTTTTTTGTATCTTAATGTAAAATAAACCTGCTTTGCTCCATTTCTGCTTCACCGCATTAAGTCCGCCTGTATACATTTTGGTATATAAAGCAAATAAAATAAAAAAAAAAATGTCACATATTGGGTCATTACTCGGGTACCATAAAAGGACTAGGGTACAAAAAGAAATATAGCCAGAGAATTTGCATAATATTTCAATGTAATGCCTAACGCCTGAGACACGTGCCCGAAATGGCGATTGCTTTGCCGTCTATCATGTCTCGCTAAATAGGACACGGAAAATATGGTCTGTCTGCGCGGATTACTACATCAATGCTTGTACGTAACTTTCTGGATGTGAGTTATGTTAGTTATGTTACAATGTACTGTTGTGTGTTCGTCTTAGTTTATACCTATGTAATGTCAAACCACTCTTCATCTTTTTTCATTAAATAACACCTTCCTTTATGATATAAGAAAGTTTTGGTCTTTAGTGTACTGAGCGGAATCTTTGAGGTTTTAAGAATGACGTTTGAAGCTAAAATTGAAGTGTCAAAATTCCAAAATTTTTAGTAAACTTTATCGATATCTTATATTGCTAAACGGTTACGATGTCAGCTGATTTAACATAAAATGAACAAGTGCGTGGTGGCCTGTTGGTAACGGACCAGACGCGGCTGCCTACATGTTCACGGTGGTCGCGGGTTCAAATCCCAGGGCACACCTCTGACTTTTCGGAGTTATGTGTGTATTGATAGTCAATCACCACGCACTTTAACGGTGAAGGAAAACATCGTGAGGAAACCTGCATACCGTAGCGATTTTAAAGAATTTCTACGGTATGTAAGTCCGCCAACCCGCACTAGGCCAGCGTGGTGGACTATATGGCCTAACCACTCTCAATCGATTCTCTCGATTGTAGAGTAGGCCCGTGTCCTGCAGTGGGACGTATATGGGCTGATATAGAATATAGAATACCCAAAAACCTTTTCATCAGAACAGATTTCCATAGCTCAGCAACACAATATTTATCGTCAATACTATTCGACGTGGGAGATCAACTATCACTCACAGCTGAGTCCCTCCTCCTTTGCCTATTACATGCATTATATATCGATCATTAAAAATTATTTGTTTACACTAACATCTGCAATTACAGTGTAAACACGGAGGCTCGTTGCGTCAGGTTCAGTGGATATTCAGTGCGGACACAAACGCGGACGGTCGATATGTAGTTGGAATCAGGCCAGAAGATTTCGTCGCGTCGTATTTGGTAAAAGTTGAGAGATGCTTTACTGCGCTTACAAATGACGGACGCCCATGTCATTAGGGAGCGCTTAGAAAATGCGCGTCTTTAATCATGTATGGGTAATGACAAAGCCTGGATTCTGCTCGCTTGCGGTATAAAACGGGAGTTTAATGGTATTATGTGGGGATGTGGGTCACAGTTCATGTATTTCTGGTTTTGATTTCTATCTGGTCTTATCGTGATAGGAGCGAGCATCTATCTGCTGTTTGTTCCAGTTTATCTGATTTTAAGCATCCTTATTTGTAAATCCCTCTGTTGTTACTTTTTATGCTAAATTTTGATTCATGTCGATCTTTAGGCTTGAATTAGTCTATATTGCTCTCTAGTCCATGTAAAATATACAATAAAATATGTACATATTATGTGAATCATTCGCTCCGATTTTGCATGTAGGAAAGACAATGGCATTTGGTATTTGTGATATCTTTTATTATGGATAAATGTATTAATTAATTGTCTTCAGACATTTCTATTGCGTCATTTGTTTTATATTGTTTAGTCAAGTGCGAACACCTTGATACAGATGTACGGAAAAATCAAGGGTTTAAAATGATTCGTACATTTCAACAAATTGATACATAAGATTTTTATGTCAAATAAACAAACACATCGGAATACCACAAAACCTTGAGTATTTTTAAATACTATATTATATTATAAATTAAATAATGATTAACATAATATTTATGTTCGAATTTGGAATTTATTATTCGAAATTTGAACAATCTTTTATTTATTATCGTTTCTGACAAAATAAGTCACGTTTTACATTTTATAAAGTTTTTTAAACAAGAACTAATTGGTCTCATTAAGCGTTTATCTTGTAATATGGCTAGTGTAACTAGTAAACAATAAATGGACGTGTACTGCGCACTATCTGTCATACTTGACATGCGAGTTTATCTTATGCCAAATGTTAAGGAAACATCCACTAGTCACTCGTGTGATACAGATATTTGGCGCCTAGTGTCCTTTCTCGTATCTAATTGAGTAATATTCATTATTAAATGTAGAATTTAATACTACAAGAGCTATCTTGGTGAATAATAATTTACCTGTCAACGTCTCGATACACTTAAAATATGAAAGTTTGAAAATAGTCATTAAGTCGCAAAAGAATAAAACAGTAATAAAAGAAAATGTTACGCCTACTTTACACTCTTGAAAATATCAGAACTTAAAACTGTAAAAAGTGCGTTAAGTTATATACAGGTTTATTTTGATTAGAGCATTTTAACAGGAATTTTAACAGGAGGTTCTAAATCCCAACTATAGTCCATTAGTAAAACAAAATCTTTTTTGCTTTTTCAAACTATTCTATCATATTTATCCTCACAAACCAAATATTTAGACAATAGGCACGACCACAATAGCCCATACATAAACGACCACCACACAAACACGCGCGCGCATCTGTGTATAAAAATTTCGAGTTAATCCGTTTTGAAGGGGGTCAAAATCATGTTCAAAGATTCCATACTAACATACATACGCCTGAAGCTAAAAAAAGCGTATAAACGAAACGAAACGAAACGAAACGAAACGAAACGAAACGAAACGAAACGAAACGAAACGAAACGAAAAGAAACGAAACGACTGTCTGTACTGTACTGGATCAGCCTATAATCACCCAGTGCTAAGCACGAGTTTTCTCTACAATCAAAAGTTCGATTGTCTAAGTTTTCATCTTTCACTGGACATTGTTTTTTATTTGTAATACCAACAAGTGCATTGCCGTCATAAAGAAGAAATATAGTTTGTAACATATGAAAATATTTACTTATTCACTTTAAAAAATGCGTAATAGAATATTTTTCGTCTCCTGTTTTACTTTTTATTTAAACGCCATGTTTGAAAACCTTTGTGAAACCGGTGTTGCGGATGGCTGATTTTAAAATGAAACTGGCGCGATAATTGAAACGGTGGTGAATAAATTGACAACTAATTTGGTTGATCATTATGGATTTTTTCATAAAGTTTACCGATAAATGCATAACATTTTAACTAAATATAAGTGAGAATTTTTATATAGTCGTAATGTGTATTGCTGTACGAGTATTTAAAAAAAAGAGTTAACAGGTCGGGAAATATTATGTAAGAAAAAGAAAAACCGTATCTGCAAGTTGAACAGGTATTCATTTTTCTCTCTAACTTTCGTTAATGGTTTTAAATCCAATTTTTAAAATGAATGTATATAGTATAAAAAGAAAAAGAATTTTCTCTTTCTACCTTGAAAATTTCACAAATAATTGTCACGTTCCTATTAATTTAACTAGTCTAACTTGAACAGATAAAGCGACGTACCAACTAATTATTCCATACTTTGAAATGGGTACGCAAACCAAACCTACTTCCCACAGTATCAAGATGAAACGTGAAGCATTGTTAGGTCGAAGTAATTATAACAGAGCTAGGCGTACAACGGAGCTATCAATACAAAACATCTAAAGAAACCGTATTACTTAAGGCGTAAGACCGACTATTGCTTGACAATGGTATAATTATACAAATAATTTTTGAAGATTGATTGGGAAAGTAAAATAGTTTCTTTCACATTAATTTACCTATTTTATTAACTTACTTTTTATCTTTTTATCTTTGGATTAAAATATTGATATAGCGACATCTAGCAGGACATGGCTTAACCAGTTTTTTTTTAAATTCAGTGTTCCATTTTTGAATTGCCTTATTATTATAATTTTTCTTTTTTCTTATACAACGTTTAGTCTTGAATCTGTTCAGCCACGTCATGGCAGGACAATTTGCGCCGTGTACTGATTGCCCTAAATATTTAGACAATGCCTTTGTGGTGGAGGACAATTAGAGAATAATGTTGTCGCACAGTTCCTCATTGCGAACATACTTTAAATTAAAATTGTCAATGAGATTAAAGGATATTTCGTTCCTCTTGTTTGTTTACAGTGTGGTCAAAGAAATAGTCAATGACCTTACCTTTAGATATTGTCTTACCTTATATATTATTAAGAGGAAATAATTTCTCTGCAATTACTGTGTTTAAGCTTTACCTACTTTACGGAGGCTCCGTGGCGCAATATGTTTGATGCCGGCTGTGGAACTAGAGGCCGTGGGTTCAATTCCCGCACCAAAACAAATGTTTGTTTGAATCACAGGTTTTTATTTCGGCTCTGGGTGTTTGTGAGACCGAAATGTCTCTCGTAGTGTCTGATGCCCACGCCACAAGAATCGATCTTAGTGTGGGGTCAGAACTATGTACGTGACTTTTGGGTGTATTTGTTTATTTATTAATGTATCTAATTAATGTTGTGAATGAGTATTTCTACACTCCGCATGTTGTACAAAGTCTCTGACTCTCTGTAACTACTTTTTTCTTACTTTTACGTAAGCTACCACAAGTTTTGGCATCCATGCAAGCCAGGTTTCGTTGCAATTTATTTTGTACTGCACTTTCAAAGCCAACGTAGTTGGATTGTTCTTTTTGTAATTTAAATTTGGAAATGCAATTATGAATATGCCATTATAAAATCTGTTGAAATAATTACTTTAAAAATGTAAGTTGCTATTTACTGTATATCCCCAGGCTCTAAATGATTATTATTGTAACTATACCTTAATATTTTATCATTAACTGCCTGCAAAGATAGCTAATATATTTTCGTTAGTTAACACTCGTCCCCTTTTTTAATGCACAGGTGCGGCAAACAGCTTCTACGAGAGTTAGTGTGTGTTACAGTTATTCAAAACTTGTATCATGGCACCAAACTTTCTTAGCATAGCTCGCAGTGTGTTTATATAGCAAGAATATTAAAAAGTGCGTCTCTATCTTTGTTCTCAGACCACTCAGATCTTTTGCAAGAGCTCAATATTGCACATACACATACACCTATACACATTAACATAATATAAACAATATGACCCACATTCGTACCGTTATTAATGAACACATAGTAAATCTGTACTTTAAATATAGTACGGTTATATCTGGTTGACGTTCTGGAAGAAGGCCAGGCTCTAGGGACGCGCCGCTAAATGTATTATATGATATATGCCGGTGAAATTGCATTTTCAACGTACCTGCATGAAACCTCTTTAATGGGACCTACTACGGGTATATTATTTGTAACGCAATTTTATGTTGCGAGTGATGAAAGTTGGATCCAAGATTTGTAATTGCGACATGTTTGTGATTGGAAAATGTTTATTCTAAGTTAGAAGTTATCATTTTTTTATGCGTTCCTTAATTGAGATTAAGAATATATTTTATCTAGGTGTACAGCCTCACGTGTAGTCCTGCCGTGTGTTGTCTTTTGTCTTGTGTACATTAAAATATATCATCAAAGGAAATCAAAAAAAATTAAAGGTAATCATCAAAATGTATTTCTGGTTTGAATTCCCCCAGATCGTAAACGAAAAGTAATTGACAGAAACATTTGTTTCAGTTTCAAACTCAAATCCGCGAACTTTTATTCTACATCCAGCTTCTTGCTTATTGTAACAAAGGCATTTTCATTCAACTATGGTTACTTAAAAAAAGAAGCAAAAATAAAAGGTAAAAATTCACAAGTGACGAAAACTACTGCAATAATTAAAAGTACTTTTAAATAAAACTACGACTGTTTTAAGTTGTCGCGAATAAAATACACTAAAAACTATCGATACTTGCGCCATCCCTCAAAGTTCAAACACACCGAGCACAAAAGGCACACAAGCATAATTCACTAACATTTATCATTTTAGAAACTTGATAACCAGTTCACAAAACTACTAACGTCTGCGCGCTCATTCAGTTATTAATATCGCACAATGCAATTTAAATTCAGAACGGTTGGTCGCATAAAACCGGCCATTCATTACCCTGCATGCAGGACGGATCCGATAACAGTGCATTATGGAGGCCGTAGGAGGCCACAGGAGGCCAAAGTGCACGCTTCCTCGCATGAGTCATATTTTATGGAAGCCTTCTCCTTGTCATTAGCTAACCGCGTTTATAGGTCGCGCTATTACTGCGTCGCTCAAATGTAACGTGCGATGATCTGTGTAAACTAGATACGATTTATAATAGTTTTACGGATTTATTTATGTTCTGTAAGAAGTAAATTGTGTTGACTGTAGGAGGTTATAACTGTGATAATATATTACCTATAATACCAATAGATTTTTTCGACAGTCGCAGTGCATATCAATGACTAAATAAACATTTATTATTTCCTTTATTTTTCGTATACCTTATGGTTGTCCTCAAATTTTCGTTCTGTCTTATCCATCTTATGGTAGGTTGCCTGGAAGAGACCGCCTCGAGCGATAAGGCCGCCATTGTAAACTTTTTTACATATTTTTAATTTTTATTCACATTTTTTGTTTACAATATGTTGTTAAATTAATAAACATGTGATTATTTTTACTTCGTCGATATTTTATTATCTTATTCTGCTTTATGATATCCATTCACTAGCTATCGTATTATTGTGACTAAGTAGCTATACTATGTAGCTTATATAGACACAATGCAAGTTTTTATATTATGAATGTCGCAGTAAGTTGTAGCTTATAATTGCAATCGAGCGGGTGATTAACATCAAACACCTGCGGATAATCGTATCCTGAGCATATTCTATTAAAATCACAACCTAATTAATAAATATAATGTTGTCTTTTGCTCCAAAAACACCAATATAAATTGCGCAATCCTAAACCAACGCAATACCCCGTGGTTATTTATTAACTATTCTCATTTTCACAACAGAAAAAAAAACAGCGCGTTTTTTATTACATGGCACCCGCTTCCTGTGTCGATTAATTTTTCATACATTTGCAGGGTTTTGTTAACCGAGCGGTTTTTACATTGGCTGCATGCCAAAAAAACAAAACAAGTTATTAAATTACTTATGACCAAGGGGTTCTTTTCATTTTGTATTTCTATTGATATTTATTGTTTCACGGCAACTGTATTTGTTATACTTTAAATATTGTATCGTTAGTCAGATACTTGTGTACAATATACACATATTTTTGCTATACTAACAAAAAGAGATAACAAAGATTTTTTTTGAAATGGTATCATAATGATTAATCGTTTTCTAACAACTAGATGAAATCTTGACACCATTCTTGCATCTCTTCTCACTCCAAAAAATACACATAGTCGTATATTTTAAATCAATGACACATCCCGCAATCACATTTATATCTACGAGAGTTGCGTGCGCCTCTGGTCACGCTGCATTTTAAGACAACAGTTATAAGCACTAATTTAATCTATCCGCATATTTTACGAGCGAAACTTCAGCTTAAAATTTTAGCAGCGATAATTTCGTTTCTCTTGGCTTTTCGCGTCGGTTTAAGAGTAAAATATGAATGCCGGTTTTGGCTAACAAAGAATTTGTCACGTAATTAGATAGTATAAAGAATGGTAGTGGAAGAGCTGAGAATCAAATTAATTATATTCTCCGAAAAGAGCCGGTGGTGTCCTTATCGTGCAATCGTGCATCGTAAAATATATTAATTTATTGCATGACAAAGAGGCGAAATATGTGTCAGGATTATAACTCCTAGCATGTAGTAATGTCGAACCAAATGAAATAAGGACCTTAGTGTGAATGAATTTATTGCAGCTAAAGAATGCAAGCTTATGGTGTCAGTAGTAACATGCGAAAATATTTTAATGGTAATTAGATAACTAATTATATAATTATAGTTAAGATACTGTTTGTTTTCCGAATAAAATAAATAAAGAACGTACGAACTAGAAATACTATAACAATTATGAATAATTGTATTGAGTTGCGCAAACATTACTAAATGTCGCGTCGTTGTTGATAAAATTTGGCGCCGTGTATGAACTGCACAATGTTAAATCTTGGATCTAATTTCCCGGATAGACAATTATTTTCGTGTGTTGTTAGATTGAAAACATATACCTTATTAGCTTTAGATTGAATAATTGTGAAATGATTCTGCAATTTGCATCACTAATTATTTTGAGCCAACTATTAATTCAGTGTGGAATTGCTAGAATAAGTCATCAGCAACAGTATTACTCTGTATGGTTGCTGCTTATATCGTTGGATGTAAAGGGATCATAAAGAAACTTTTGTAAATAAAACATTAGCAGAAGAGGTCCTTTCGGTATCTTTTGTATAGAAAAATATACAGATTTGTCAAAAACCTTTCGCGCAAAAGGAAATGTAGCGGAAAAACCCGCATGTCATTACAATAATTTCCAATATTGTGTGAAATTGCTTTCAAGACGGTGATAACTTCTATGTGTCGAAATAAAATAAACTTCAAATAGAAAGTTTCTTTAGTGTACATGAGTATCGTTCGAATTAAGAATTAGTATTAATTATTGTATATACTGATTTTTTTTTATTATATCACATGTAAATAAATAAAACAGACACGAATAAAGATAATCTCACAATGTTTTCGTGTCAAAGAATTATCTAGGCAAATTAACACAACTTAAGCGTCAGAATTTTAGAAACCGGCGTTTTCAAACTCCACAAAGGCTGGAACTACTTTGAGCCAAGTTCGTAATTTGAATAAAGTTTTATTACGAGTAGGTGCAAAAACATGCATCAACATACTATGTGAATACCGTATGTAAAACCTCACGTGAATTATTTAATAACGCTGTCCGCGGGAAGTTTCCGTGCTAATGTCGCTTCGGTTGAATTTATATGATTTATACTCGTGCGAGGTCATGGGAAGTTTGGCAAGATGTTGACTTAATTTCGCGTGGATGAGCACGATTGGAGATGTTCTGTTTTATTTCATTTGTACAATTCTATTGATTTATCGTTTAATTCATAATTCATCGAATGTTGTGGAAAGTATAACTTTGTAATCTACAATAATAAAATCCTTTACTACAAGAATCAACAAAGATTTTCTATATCAAACTACTAAAGATTAATTTCAAAAATATACAAATTAAATTAAATTTTCCTTTACCATTAATCCTTCTATTGCATAAATATCTATTGTACATAAATATGTACTTTGCTTTTGCAATTTCAGTAAACTCGGTACCCAGAGACAGATAATACTGTCAAGACACAGAGAACAGTTTGCTTTAACAGCTCAATTCACAAACTCAAATACGACCGAAAACCGATGTCCCTCTTGTCTTAAAGGAAACGACAGAAATGCTTCTACGTAATCAGAACGGTTGAATAAGATCGCTAAAGTTAATAAAAATCCTTTATTTCATTAAATTAGATGTCAGTTTCAAATTCAAGAATAAATATTTTTATACAAATTAAAGAGGTCTATTTATTGATAAAATATCCAGTGCCAATACTGTTGTGGATAAATTATTATTTTTATATTGAAGTATGTTTTTAAATTGATTTTCCTTGTTGCAGGTAATGCAGAATTTGGCGATGAAAAACATTGGTATATTTGAAACTGTTCCGCGTGAATAAAAAGTAACCTGCTATTTCAGTAAGATTTTCATATTTTTGGTATTAAAATACTTATTCTATGTGCTGAAATCGAATGTCGAAGTGATCTGTTCCCGGAAAAACATTTCACTTTATGCCTAAAAACTCTCAAACAGCCTCCGTGGCGCGATTAGTTGAACGCCGACTGTGAAAGGTGAGGCCGCGGGTTCGATCCTCGCACCCAGACAAATCTTTGTGTGAACCACAAGTATTTGTTTCGGGTTGGGTGTTTGTGAGACCGAAAAGTCCCTCGTAGTTTCTGATACCCGCGACACAAGACTCGATATTAGTGTGGGGTCAGGACTATGTAAGTGACTGTTGGGTGCATTTATTTATTTAATACTTCTAGTTATATCTAGCACGCGGATCGTCTCATTCAACATTATGTTAATACTACCGATGGTGATACCACAAAATGTTGCTTTTTTACCAGGAATTTGACAAACTAATGGCTCAACATCGGTATCAATATTGTTTTTCAAGTTCAAATTAGTCGCCAGATGTAATACCAAAGCATATAAAAAGTTTGTGTTGCAACTTGGCCGTGTCAGATTGTATTGTCTTGTAACGGAACACTTTACAAACAAGATTCGCGGCAATTTGAATGAAACTTAGCACAACGTTAATTTCAAGCGATTTACTTGTCAAAAAGTTTGGCAATTGTGCGCGTTAGGGTAAGGCCGACTTTATGAATTAATCTTGAAGTAAAGCCCGCTGCCCACGACGCTTGTTTTGCTGCTAGATTGCTTGCGGGGTTCGCCGATGGCTGCTCTGCTGGCAGCGCTGCGAGAAAGTAACGTCACTGCTGTCTCTGAAACGTGGTCGCGTGCTGGATTTCGGTGATCGAACGCGTGCTATTTTTCGTGATAGCTTGCTTACGTGTTTGGGGTTTCTTGAAGTAACAAATAAAGTTGAAATGTTATATATACATACCCGAGCTCACTAAATACCATGTTTAGAACATTCTGTCCTGTATCACGCCGTAACAGCCACTCGCGACTCCATAATCGACGTTTTCGTTTTTCAAGCTCTCGTTTCTGTTTAAAAGCAATAATTGCAGCTGCCACAATAATAGCTTTTCTACGTCGAATTATCTCAGCTGCAATAGTTTGTTGTACTCGAGCGTTCATGGTACTGTAGAGGTTAGGAATACTCGTGTCTTTAATGGCGACGTTGCTTCGCATGCACGCCTAGCGGCGAGTAGTGGCAAGCACCGTGTGTAGCCAACATATCAAGAGAGCCATCATTGCACCCAGCGCCACAGCCAACTTTGAACCCAGCAGCAAATTCTAGCAAGCTATCCTGCAGCGAAACAAGCATCGTGTGCAGCGGGCTTTAGACAGCGATATTTCAAATTTAAATTTTGTGTAATGAAAGTTTGATTACAAAAATTACGATCACTGAGACGTTAATTTTTTAATGAGGTCTGTAATAATTCTGAGGCGAGCGAAAGTTAAAGATAAAGATATTTTTTACCATTATGATTATAGCTTTTTTTATATGTTGGTTTGAAGTTCGGTTTGTATATGTTTTGATGCCGCTGCGGAAGAAAAAAAACAGCAGTGAATTAAAATACAAATAATAAACTGTGATGAAAAGTATAATATAATAAAATAATATTCCAATTTTGTCGGAAATTTACATAATACTAGTTTTAGTGAATACTAGTTCCTATTAAAAGGTCACCAGAAGTATAACCTAGTGGGAGATCTATATTCAGCAGACGATTTTATGACAGAAGATAATGATTTCTTCTTTACAGCCTTTGTAGCGCAGTTAGTTTAACGCCGGCTGTTAAACGTGAGGCTATGGGTTCAATCCCCGCACCGAGACAAATGTTTGTGTGAACCCTAATTACTTCGAGTTTGCGTGTTTGTGAGACCGAAAGTCTCTCGTAGTTCCTGATACCCACGACACAAGACTCGATCTTAGTGTAGGGTCGGGACTATGTATGTGACTGTTGGGTGTATTTATTTATTTACAACAGTATTATCACTGAATATTTTATCAATAAATAGATCATCTCTTTAATTTGATTATAATTAATTATTTTTGAATTGTATACTATCATCTAATTTAATTAAAAGTAACGCATAGCGATCTTATTTAAGCATTCTGATTAGATAGAAGAGTAACATATACCACGTATTTGTGTGCATTTCTGTCGTTTTGTTAAAGACAACAGCACTGTATGTGACGATTGGTAAATTTATTAATTTGTTACATACAGCCTATCATTACTAGCAACCCTACGCGGAAAATAAGAATGTTGTGGTACACTTGATTTGCCCCTCAGCGCTACGGAAAGTTCCGGATGAGATTACATTAGCAGCCACTTGAGTACACTTAGAAGAAGTTACTGTAAATGAACCAGGAACATTGCGTTCTTACTAAAGGATATAACTCATACCTGGAGTTGTTGTTCAGCCCATAAACGTCCCACTGCAGGGCACGGGACTACTCTACAATCGAGGGTACGATTGAGAATTGTTAGGTTATATAGACCACCATGCTGGCCTAGTGCGGGTTGGCGGTCTTTACATATCATAGAAATTCTTAAATATCGCTATGATGTGCAGGTTTCCTTGCGATGATTTCTTTCAACGTTATAGTGCGTGGTGATCGACTATTACTAAATAACGGATATTATTATCAATTTTTTAGCAGCAAAGCAGTGCGTATTCGTAGTTTAGTTAGTTAGGAAGCGGTTGTGAAATAAGAGCAACCAATTCGATCTCAAAAAGCAAATTTTCGGGTGATCCACGAGTAATTATTTCGGTTTTCGGTGTTTTGATATTAAAATGTATCTCATAGTTTTTATACCCACGAACCACAATATAAGTTTCAGGTAGGGTAATAACTTTGTGACTGTTGGGTTTATTTAAAGTAGCCACTGCATTCGAGTTACGAAGTTCGAAACTTTAGTCAGCGGGTAAACAAATATAGAAGAGGTAATTTTAGAAAGGTTCGCTGAAGTGTGAAGCTGATAGCTCAGTAGCTCTAATTCAAATTTAAATTCAACAATATTTTTGTCGCTTAATAACGACGTAATATCGCCAATAAAATAAGAATTAATTTGCTACGAGATCTACATTTATTTACAGATTACTCAAAAATTTGAGGAAATCAAATCCGGATTTATCTCGTATAATAGATTACTGTCGTATTAGGCTATTATATTACAAATATTTTTACAAAAAAATATCATTTTATTTTCTTAACAACTTTATTGATTACAAAGCGATATCGTAATGCATTAGCCGCATAGCTCCGTAGAACGAGTCGCCCTACTGTTTGTTTGTTTGTAAAATAGAATCATACAGCAGCATATTTGGACTGGGCTTTGATCCGTTCGCGCTTTGAGGTGCCATTTACTGGATTAAACATGTACGCGCTGTCCAAATAAATAATGCGTTCAAAATAGCTTCATATAGGATTGTGATGTTTCCATTATAAATGTTATGGGATTACCGGAATTCGATTACAAATATTTTTATGATGTTCTTATACGGTTCGTTGTAAACTGAGCAATTATAGAAAGGTGAATAATGTTTTTAGTAAAATACATACATACATACATAAACTCACGCCTTTATCCCCGAAGGGGTAGGCAGAGGCGCCACTAGGACACCCACATTTCGCCTTGCATGTTGGTCCCACGATGTGATAGGGGGCGAGCCTATCGCCATATTGGGCACAAATTTCTGACTCCGGGCTAATAATAATAATGATAATTAATAATGAATAGAAAAATAAAACTACGCCACAGAGGCAGTCTTTAGTAAAATATTAGCACTTAAGCAGCAAATATATTGTCTTTGATGATAAGGACGACAATGGTGGATCTGAGTAGTGAAATCTTTAAGAACTATTCTAAAAAGCACTCGCTCTCTGTTGTTCCGCTCTCTGATATTCAATCTATACCAACTTTTTACGAAGATAAAACTCATGCCAATAAACTAAGATAATTGGAAGTATAGCAATCATAATCACAATAATGATTTCCCTGTTATAACCCCTATTTACAAGTAAGGGGAACTAATTGGTATTCTCTGCACAACATACAAATAACCGAGACTACAAACTATAACAATAAATACATTTGCCTGTTAATCCGCCGTGTCTATGAATATGAAAGTACGTGTTTCCCCAGGAAATTCCATTAAGGTGAATGTCATTTGTCCTCAAACTTTTGTTCAGAACACCTTTCATAGACATCGATTTTTTATAAATATTTTACAATAATTGAATATTGTATCATTGCTTTACGTTGATTACTGTGTTATAGACATAATTAATAAAAGTACAAATGGCGGTTTTATGGATAAGGCAATGTCTTCCAGGCAACCTCTTAATAATATTCTACAAAATACCTATGAAAAATAATAATTTGAAATAACAATAATCTTTTTACTTGCAATTAAGTTCTGCTTTATTGCGATTTGGCAATTGAACTAATAAAATTTGATTATGTTTTATTATCTTTTAATTTACTAAATATACATAAAATACCAGTTTAAGAAACACTGTCCCGGCTAAATAGTTTACTCTCGTGCAATCCATGCGCTAACAAAATAAAAGTTCGTATATAGTATAATATACCGAGCGCAGATATCGCATGCATCGGCGGATATTGGATACTTTAAGTAAAATGCACACGTGAGTGCTTTGGGAAAGAAATTTGTTCTTAAAGACTCGCGAGGATTATCCCTCCATCGAATACGATTTGCTTTGTAGATACGATAACTTGAATGAGTTCCCGGCAGTTACTTCTATAGGTCATAAATATTTATTTTAGAAGTTAAGAGAATATTCTAAGACTTCTAAAAATGTAGAGAAATTAGGTCAAAAACAAGTTTACATACATATCTGGTATGGTTACTTAATTGATTTTACAGTTTTATTTTAATTTCGTAGACGATTCAAGATACACCTTTTGCGAATAACAATCGTGCTCTCCCACTTTTACAATTTGGATACACACAAAAACTAATAGAACAATGTGTTTGGATATTCGTACCGTACATAGATAGCCATGGAATTCTGTGCGAGAAGTGCCTACGTTTCATGTTTGAAATGTCGAGTAAATGCGAATTGAAAAGCAGGTTAAGATGTTGCCAGTTGCTAAATTTCAGCCGTCTGCAAGACAGGTAGCCTTTGAGAGGCTTGAAACTCTGACGTTGACTGAATCTATCTTTGTTCTGTTCTGGATTTGATTATGTGCTATGTAAGAATTTAGGTCTTTGAATTAACTTCGTTGTACTGGCATAAAACCCACTAGAAGTATCAATTTAGAAGTAAACTTATTGTAGTTAACGCACTTTTCATAAAGTTCCTTATTGACATTGCCACGGTGACGTCACGAAAGTAGTTAATCTTTTTTATGGTTGATATTTTAATAAGGAGAAAGTAATTAGGGGTAGCAAGGTAGAATTTTTTTCTGAGGTCTTACAAATTTTGTCAGAGTTCAACGGCAGCTGTGAAAAAGTATGTGCTGCTCAGGAAGCTGATTACAATTCCGATTCCGTCATCAAGTACACAACCAGAATTAACTTATCTATAAAATGAGCTGTGAATTCGCAGCAATTTGTATTCTAAAACAAAGTGTATTTAAGTGCAATTTCCTTTTTTCCCTATCAATCTGCTCGCACATCCTCGCTGATTCCGAGTGCTTAGTTGATCGACCTCAATGGTTGGTGACCTACTTTGTTAATTAACGAAACTCCGACAATACGTCGGGTACCGTTAATTAGAGAAGAAACGGGAATAAATCGAAAAATCGTGGCTAACTTAAAAATTGGGTCTGACGTTGCGGTGTAGCATTCTAGTTGAAAATGTGGGAGTGAATTCTTGTAAGGCAAAAGTTTTAACAATTTGTGATGCCCACGACTAGATTTGTATTTTATTGTGGAATGCGGAAGTGTCGTCGAGTGTATTTATTTATAAAAGTAATTAACATGTGTCTTGTTTTTTTTTATTACAAACTGGTGTTGAATATGGAAATGATGAGAAATGTTTGCGTATAAAGTATTTTAGGATCAGCTTTCGTATTTTTGTACTATATGACATACCTATATATTGCAGACCCCGTGGCGCAGTTTTTTTGACGCCGGCAGTGAAACGAGAGGCCGCGGGTTCGATTCCCACACCGAATCAAATATTTGTGTGAACCACAGATTTCGGGTCTGCGGGTTTGTGAGAACTTAGTCTGGACACAAGACTCGATCTTAGTCTGGGGTCAGGACTATGTGTGTATCTATTTTTTAAATAATTAAGACTGCCTCGGTGGCGCAATTGTACTACAGTACAATTACATCGCTGAGGTCTCGGGTTCGAAACCCGGCTCGGGCAAAGTTATTTTCGATTTGCTATTCATTATCAGCCCGGAGTCAGGAACTTGTACCAGATATGGCGATAGGCTCGCCCCTATCACATCGTGGGACGGAACACACATGGCGATACGTGGGTGTCCTGGTAACAACCCTGCTTAGCCGTTCTAGGAATAACGCGTGAGTTTATGTATGTATGTATGTACGAGTATGTAATAATTAAATAAGCAGTCTTTAGAAATAGTACAGCAATAATGACCACAAAAGGTATCTATTTTTTGATACATAGAAATAATCAAAACTCAAATACGGCTATATTGCGTGACGACACAGGTGTTATAAGTAGAAAATATGGCTTCATTAGCATTTCCCTTGAACTTGCGCCGTGAAGATGTTATCGTGGCGTGCCGATTAAGCCGATAATGTCCGTTTACTGAGCTATTTAGGGTAATTACATTTCTATTTATAATAATGTGAAGTTATTTACGTAAATGTTCAGGGTTATATTGCTTTTTATGGGTTTTTATTACGGGTACTGGTGTCTTTATTTGTGATTTTATCTGTTTGTTTATTCAAATAAGGTGATATTATATGCATATTGAACTACTAGTAGCCAGTTGAATTCAGATGTATATACCATTTATAGGAGGCAAATATTGCAGCACTTTAATATTATATATTTACGGTATATTACACATTAAAAAGTGCGTGGTGGCCTGTTGGTAACGGACCAGACGCGGCTGCCTACATGTTCACGGTGGTCGCGGGTTCAAATCCCAGGGCACACCTCTGACTTTTCGGAGTGATGTGTGTATTGATAGTCAATCACCACGCACTTTAACGGTGAAGGAAAACATCGTGAGGAAACCTGCATACCGTAGCGATTTTAAAGAATTTCTACGGTATGTAAGTCCGCCAACCCGCACTAGGCCAGCGTGGTGGACTATATGGCCTAACCACTCTCAATCGATTCTCTCGATTGTAGAGTAGGCCCGTGCCCTGCAGTGGGACGTATATGGGCTGATATAGATATTACACTAAAGCCTCATTTACACGGGGAGAGTTTCTCGCCTCGAAGATTAGATTATCGTAAGGATATAAAAAGTTGCATCGTGTAAACATTTGTCAGAAAACGACCTACCTACTGATGGTAGATCTCTCATATGTGAGAGGCCGCCTGGGTAGGTACCACCGCAATGCCTATTTCTCCCGCCAAACAGCAGTGTAAATGCACTGTTGTGTTCCGGTTTGAAGGACATTGTAGCCAGAGTAACTACTGGACATATTGAGACTTATCATCTTATGTCTCAGGATGGCGAGCGCAGTGGAATTCCAAGCATTGCCTTGTAATTCATGGTGTTGTTTGGTTTTGCTACTGTCCATGAGCGGTCGTATCGCTTACCATCAGGCGAATGGCATGCTCGTCTCGCCATTCATTGCAATACAAAAAAAAACGATAATCTATGACGCATACGATTCTCGCCGCGAGAAACTCTCCACGTGTAAATTGCATTTAATTGTCAATGTAGCACTGTAGTTATTAGCTATGCTTTCAAAGCAGTATTTATGAGTGAGGAAGAATTTTAGTTCATTATTTACCTATGTACTACCTATGTAAAGCAAAGCATTTTTTAGTTACTATGAATAGAATATCTAGAATCGTTCAGCAGTTATGTATGTTGCTTCGTAGCTTCACCAAATACTGTTAATGCTATTAATGTTATTACTTATTAAGTTTTGCTCAATTTTATTTAACGTTTCGGCTGCCTATTATATAAGTTGTATCTTTAAAATGTAAATCCGTTATTGGCCGTAAGATAAGTAAACCAGTTGTATTATAGTAGTATTAAGGGCTGTGGATTTTATGTGAATAAATAAATAAATAAATAAATAAATAAATACCTTGCCAAAATTTTTCAACTCAACCACACCTAACCAAAACATCTTGAACAGCCAAAGCCTTTAACGTGGTCAATTAAGACAACCGTTAGACAAATCCACACGATCAATGTCGATAATTAAGTCGCAACGAACACACTCGGTCCCTGACAATGGCAAATTGTCGACACTAGGTAGCTGAACTCTATCGGTGTTTATTATTTCAATTACTACCTGTCATGTCGGTTATCACCTAGGGGCCAATTCTCGGGTGCACGCTAATATTTTCCTCGTAAATTGTCAGTGGAATTTCTATCGGTTCCGTTAGTGGAACTAGGATGGTAAGCTTTTTGAATGTTGATGTAGTGACGCGTTGATAATGAAATATTTTAAATTCAGAATCCTTTTGCATGGATCCATGATATTGTTTATAGATTTTAATTGATTTTACAGTTCTATTAAAAGAAATCTGAAAGTAACTAAGTCATTAAGCCAGATAATTATCAGATTAATGGTTAGATAATAAATAAAGATTCTTGATAAGAACTTATATTCAAAGTGACTTGACAATATAACACAATTTTCAGACTTGATGACGTAATTGTCCACGTGCATCAGTCATCGCAAGGTTTAACGTGTTTGCACATAATCTACCTTTGTTTGAATATGTCGTCAGTTCCCAGTATTCCCAAGAGGATTAGAATCATGTCACTACCAAGCTATATGCATATTTATACTGCGCATAGCTACTATCACATGAACTCAAAATATGATGAGATATTTACTATGTTTAACTATTTTTTGTCCAATGCAAATATTGTATAATATGGCAATATCAAAATGGATTGGAAAATACCTAAGGAAACATAAATAATATTTAAAAAATAAAATAATCATATAAATGTGAGTGCCTGATCTGGGATTCGAACCCTGGCTGTGAACCGTAGGTAGTAGACCTACAGTTCACAGCCTATGCATACTGTCAACGGACCCATAATCTACCAAATTGAAGTCGAAAAGTCCGAAATACCGATTGTCCAGCTCAGTAACAAATGGGCTGTTTTTTTCGTCCATTAGTCAGCATCGGGCTTTTATGGCGCATTTTCTCGGATGATATACGCAAATGGTGTTAACTTAGGTGCGTTAAATAAATCCACTTTTAAGGTGGACATTGAGTTCAGCTCCATTGTAATGGACAACTGGGTGCGTTAGCGCGTTATTTCAGCTTTGCCAGCGTTTTTATTGAAGATTAGCTGGAAAATATGTCCAGAATGCGGTAATTTATAATCTTTATTTATTATGTTTTGTTTTGGGGCAGCTGAATTTAAAATAAAGTATTTAAATTGCATTATTTAAATGTAAATTCCGTTTTGTGTACATTAAGAGGTGGAAACTTCGAAATTGGTAACAAACGTTGTCGATTATGACCCAACCCCCTTAATTGTAATTAAATTAGTAGGAGGCCCGGGCCCTATAATACAACTTATAACATGTCATGAACAACTGCACCCGTCATTCATTGACAGCCTTTGTGGCGCAGTTGGTTAGACGCCGGTTGTGAAACGAGAGGCCGCGGGTTCGATCCCCGGACCGAGACAAATGTTAGTGAGGCCTACAAATATTTGTTTCGGGATGTTTGTGAGACCGAAAAGGCTCTCGTAGTTTCTGGTACCCACGACAAGACTCGATTTTAGTGTAGTGTCAGGACTATGTATGTTACTGTTGGGTGTATTTATTTAGAATCCACCACAATCCGAATCCCAATCACACATCAATTAAACTACGTTCGCTAATTGCCGGTGTTTTCTGTCAATTTCCCGGGTCACAAGGCGTCTAACCAGCGGCTCACGGTATGAGGTGTTAACACGCAATAGACCCATCACTAACGGGAAACGAAGGTGACAAACAACGGCAATGTTCTGTTTCGTGGTCCATTTGTTGCATTCTTTGCACGTTGACGAAGTATTTTTGTTATCGCGATGAATCGCAAGACGAGCATACCATTCGCCTGATGGTAAGCGGTACGACCGCTCATGGACAGTAACAAAACCAAACAAAAGCATGAATTACACTGCGCTTGCCATCCTGAGATATGAGATGTTAAGTCTCATTATGTCTAGTAGTTATTCTGGCTACAATATCCTTCAAACCGGAACACAATATTGCATTTACACTGCTGTTTGGCAGGAGAAATAGACATTGCGGTGGTACCTACCCAGACGGCCTCTCACATATGAGGAACCTACCACTAGTAAAAATACCTAACGTAATATTACCGAAAATACATAAAAAACACCCATAGCAAATGATTTAGCACCACCGCATTGCACTAAAAGACTATTTTCTAGTGTAAAACAGCGCGCTGTTCAGAATATCCAGCCTAGAGTATGTTTCGCCGGCTTTTGATAAAGGAAAATGTTACTCCAGGGATGCGGTATTAACGCAGTTAAGGTTACCTGCTCCCAGTTCGGTTTATTTCGTCCCCGTTCGAGGTCAACGGCCCCTTGAAAGTGTACACTATGAGCAAGTATTCAAATTGGTTAGTTCAGTTTTTGCAAAATGAAGTTGGAATTGTGTACTCTTTAAAAAAAATATTATTATGTATTTTATTTTAAAATTGCATGTCTTTTGGAAATTAAATATTTATTTATCCTTTATTGAACCACACAAAGAAACAATTACAATGAAGTAACAAAAGCACAAAAGGCGGCCTTATCGCACTGGCCAATTTCTTTATTTGTTCATAGGCTTGATGTATAGAATTTAAACTGCGTGATCCTAGTTTCGATTCCCTACACGGTTGCTGTGTTTTTGTGCGTTTTAGGATTGAGAATTCATATCATATGAGTTGTCGTATTAATTTAGTAAAATTACTAGAACAAACACTTTAGGAAAATTTGCATACCACTAAGATTTTTACAAGATTTAATATGTCATGGGAAATCGGTCAACACACACTTGTCCAGCATGGTGGAGTATCTTCTCGCAGTGGGACGTAAAAGGCTTAATTTATTATTACATACATACATAAATTCACGCGTCCCATTGGGGTGGACAGAGATAATAGAGCGCCAAGTGCTACGGACCATACATACGAGTACCTCTTTCGTTTCAACTGTCATTAATCTCTTCTCAGGTTCCGAGGACTGCGTATTTTTCCTATCTTCAATAGGTATTCTATTTTTTATAGGACCGCCTGGGACTTCCTCGACCGACTCCACCACCCATCTTCGCATCATAAATCTCTTTCGTAGGTCTCCTTGCATCCATCCTTTCAATATGGCCTTAGGTATTCCTTTTTATAACTACTATGTTGTTAATAAATGAAAAACTTCCTGTAGATGTCATTAAAAAGTTTCAGCGAGTCATTTCACAATATAAAATACAGAAGTTATTCATATGTAAATAAAATTAACGAGGACACTGATCACGCGTGATGTGATTAAACTTTGTTTTTATTTCCGTAATTTGGTAGTGTGGGCGAAATTAATTCATTTCTTTCTCGGTCACTATTATAAATACCATTTTTATATCTTAGAAACGTAGTTTAGTTTTGGAAATTATGAGTTTAAATACATCTAAAGACACAACGTGAAGAAGAAATTAAAATTGACATAAAAATATATTAATTTAGGCCAAATTCATAAAATAAAACTATAATTGGTCTAAACTTAAGGATACATAATTTCTTCGTATTGTTGCTTGCTAGTAGATCTGTGTAAAATACTGCATTTACTGTTAGCAAATGCAGTATTTTAATGATAATAATCATTATGAAAAGCAAACACTTATTTTTCCTTATTTCATAAAAAGAATTCGTTAGTAAAGTTGTTCTATATGGCCTAACACTACAATGGCTGTAGGTAAAGAAAATTAGTTCCACCAGTGCAAACGTTGTGTTTGATGAACCATGGTTGATCGCAGAAACAATGGACTTCTTCTACCTTCAGGCACGGGAATTACTTAGGGTCGTGAACCTTGGTGATTTAATCGATCCAACCTTAACCAATTAATATAATCCGAACTTAAATGATTCTTAGAATTGTCTCACACTTGATGCTAACATTTCTAATACATATTATGAAAAACTAAGCATGTGTATGCTTCTGGCTATTAGTATACTTTAATCTTTACAATACAATTATTGTGTAAGAAATCCGATATGACACAATATTACGTTGAGAAAAGAAGATGGGACAGGACATAGGAATACTAAAAATAATTAAAGATTGCACGCAGATTTTACTTACTTTTTCATTATTTTCAGCCACAGAAAGTCCACAACTAAACATGGCCTCCCCCACAGATCGCCACATGCACCAATACATAAGATCACTAACCTGAGCACTCGCTGCGAGTCGTTAGGTAATGCACTAGCACATTTTAATGTGATTTGTCACACTGTCGATATCACGTCAAAACCGAACCTTGGAATTCTCCTTGTTTATCAAAATCACTCACCGAGACATTTCTTGTAGCACTCCGAGTACGGATTGTCGTTGGACGCGACACGGTCCGATATTGTTTTGTAATCTACCCGCATATAATAAAAAAAATGCCAAGGAAATAGAAATAACGTCAACTACGGAACGTGGCCTAGGCATCAGCCAGGTCTAGATCTACCTGAGGTAGCATTAGCTGAATACAGGCCGCTTCTATCAACTTTCTATCGAAATCCTTAGAGGAAAATATTTATCACATGGGTGTCCGAGTTGCTACTAGGGAAACATCTGCCTACCCTTTCTGGGAAAAAGGCGTGAGTTTATATATTATGTATGTAGAAAAACTCACTCCGAAGAATGTGGCCTGGACAGCCATAAATACAGGAAACTGCATAAACGTTGTCTCAAAGGGACTCGCACTTGCTAAAATCAGGTATCGTAAAATACCGCGGCAGTCCCTCTAAAATCCATTATGCATGAATCGGGTTAAAAGGGTTTTGCAGCAACACGATCTCAATGCGTCATGCATTTGCAAATAGCAAATTCTGGACGATATCCGTTTACTGATGTACCTAAATCCCGGAGATTTATCGCAATGGGTCCTCTGTTGTTTGTTGTACCTGATTTTCATAGATCTATGACCTTGCCTTAATGCATATTTATATCAGATAGGCGAAATATGATTTTTATAAAGTTTCGTTACCAGCTTATACAATGTTGAACGATTCAGAAAATTATTGCATTTGAGGTTAAAGTTTATTTTAAAATTCTTTAGGCAGGCTAAAATGCGTTTGTTATTGAATATTCATACAATTTTTTTATCATTCGTGTATAGGAGTATCAAACGGTTCCTTGTTTACGAATCCTATATTTGCTTGTTAAACAAATCTATCTATCTATATCAGCCCATATACGTCCCACTGCAGGGCACGGGCCTACTCTACAATCGAGAGAATCGATTGAGAGTGGTTAGGCCATATAGTCCACCACGCTGGCCTAGTGCGGGTTAGTTAAACAAATATTACACGATATTAAGGATCTCCGGATTCATTGAAATTACGCTAGTTAATGATGTTAGTTTTAGCAGGTCGCCGCTCCAGGGCAACCAACTTTGTTTGAAATTGAATGTAATTATATTACACATACATACATACATAAACTCACGCCTTTATTCCCGAAGGGGTAGGCAGAGGCGCCACCAGGACACCCACATTTCGCCTTGTATGTTTCGTCCCATGATGTGATACGGGCGAGCCTATCGCCATATCGGGCACAAATTCCTGACTCCGGGCTGATAGTGAATAGAAAAATCCAATATCACTTTGCCCGACCCGGGACTCGAACCCGAGACCTCAGCTTTGTAACCGTACCGTAATACAACTACGCCACCGAGGCAGTTACTAAGTTAATTATATTACTAAGTATAATCACAATTATACTGTGTTCAAATAACACTTGTACACGGTTCTTGAACGTATTTAAGTTTTCTATTTAACTCCACAATGTATTTCTTTCTATAAAGCAGTCTCAAACTGTATTATAACCACGGGGCTCCTTTATCATCGAAAGTACGAGTGTGTGGGGTTAGGCCATATAGTCCACCACGCTGGCCTAGTGCGGGTTGGCGGACTTTACATACCATAGAAATTCTGTAAAATAGCTACGGTATGCAGATTTCCTCACGTTGTTTACCTTCACCGTATAGTGCGTATCGATTGACTATTACACAATCTAGATTTAGACATCTTAACTGTAAATTCTTTTAGTTTTAGTATTTAGTTCAATTATATGAAATTTGACAAACAACAACGATAAAGAATGATATCACAAGTTGCAATAGTTGGCTAAATCATTATTGCAATATTGTGGTCAGCCGTCACATAATTTTATAAGGTCGATTAAACTATTTTAGCATATGACTTCACTTTTATCAAGTAGTAGAATAGTAAATCGTAGCCTAATTAAAACATAAGTATATTAATAATGTTATCTAGAATGTAAACTTTGCATGTAACCCAAATTACGAAGAACAAATATTTGTAGCGTTGCGCGGAAGTTGACCAAACATCATTATACTTTTAAAATTATTACAAGAAATATTTACTCATTAGCATAGTCTACAATTGTTTTATGTTTTACATTAACTCATCAAATTGTAATGAGATTACTATAAAAATATTTGGAATTGTCGGTTTTTGACTGAAAGTTTTGTTTCTACAATACATTAATGGTCTACAAACTTCATACTGCGCCTAACCATTTTGGAAACAAAGGTATCGGTACACAATATTTACGTGCTGAACAAAGTTGATTTCTTTTAACATTAATTATGTATTTATGTTTTACATTTGTATTCTCAATTTGACTATAGGATAGGAGCCGTCGTCTTGGTCATAATAACATTTTAAAATCATCCAGAAGTTTATTACAAATACTCAACAATCAAAAGACCACCATGCTAGTCAAAGTATTATTAAACTATTTAAGACCAGCATCATAAAAATATCAGGTCCTAAGGGTACTAAGTATAAAACTAATAGACCGAAATAAATCACATTGTTTGCACGAAATTCGGCCCATGTAGTGGATTAAGAGGAATTCCTTTTAACGCACCTTACGCAACATTGTGGCACCGCTTATCTCGTTGCGAGCCTAATTGCTGCCGACATTTTTGCCCCACTTCAGCGCGATAAAGAGCCTCTACTTTGTTCAGGGGATTTTGTGCATCCTGCCCTTAAGACCCTTCGGTTTTAATATCCTTATTACACAAAACATGTTTAGCGTAAAACTTGTGTATAAATTTTATACGGTGTATTGTTATATCTGTGATTTTTCATTACCATTCATAGTTTAACTATTAAATACGCTATAACTGCATATTTCTTTACTCGGTGTTCTTATATCCTTACTTCTTTTATATTTGACTTTTATATTTACCATTATAAATCAATCATTTATTTACAACTTTTACTGTTCAACAAAAATAATTTTAGTCCATGTCACTATCACCTTAAATGCAAACTTGTGTTTGTCATTACTATTTTACTAGCACAAAAATCACTTCAACTTAATAAACTTTGCAAACAAAACTGTAGAACTTAGTACAATGAGTGAAACAATAACACTAGACGACGTAATCAAAGACATCGAGATTGCATCGTAAATGAAAAGCAATGCAATTTCAGTGGCGTACGCTACCTACGCAGGGAGGTCCGCGCCACGCTGTCTGGCGTGGGAGGTCAGTCCCCCTATAGAACGGGAGGAGGGGGGCACAGGCCTACGAGCCCGAGGACGTAAAAGCTTCGCCTTCCACAATAGCGCACGTTTTCACTACATTGCGTTTGCTCGCGATCTTATTTCCAATGAATTTCTGCAGTTGAAATCAGTTCGCTCCATCGTCACCTCAATACGTTCCCGGCAACGGAAATGTATCTGAAGGAATTGTAAAGATTCCCGCGTTCCCGCAGCGGTCGGGTCTTTGTGCTCAATGTTAATTTAATTAACACAATTTTTATGCACTGCAAGATTTTTCTAGTCATCCTTTGTGTTGTGTTGAAATAGGTCCCCAGCGACTGGTTTTTTGTTTTTATTTCATGCATATTTAAACTCCTTGGCGAGGCGCCCTTTGCGGTGGCTGCACTTAATGGTTTTTTTAACTACCGCTACTTGCCAGGACAATGGTCGGAGATTCAATTTTCTTAATAATACACTGAAAAACTTTTGTTGTTTAGTGATGCTGAAAAATAAGATCTCCGTTCGTGACAATATCTTTTATACGACTTTAATTGTTTAGTTATCATCGCTTTGATCTGCAAGTTCTCGATGCATAAGTATAGATATTCTACGGTTTTTTGGCGTCCGAATGCGTTGTTGTCAAGCAGTTGTCAAAAAATTAGGAACAAATTTTCTCTCCACAATTTATTATATTGGACTTTTAATATTATTAGACTACAAATATAAATGCTCGTTGTTTATAATAAGAAAACATATCTCAAATAGTGTGTTATAAAGATATTTATAAAATTTTATTTGTAGTTCCAAATTTTGCCACAGACCATTAGAATATAGATGACTTATAATTTATGAATTCTAAAAAGGTCGACGTCTGCTCTATATCAAAAATACTCACAATACATACGTGTTTTGTTGTAACAAAGAAAGCAGGACATATTACAACGAATGTACTTTTGGAAATAGTCCTTTCGGCTTCAGGTTTCACGTAAACTCAAGGTTTCCTCAGAGACCACTTTGCATCGATATTGTGCATCCGAAGTAGTCAGGGCTGCCGATGGCTCGTACCAA
This sequence comes from Deilephila elpenor, assembly GCA_949752805.1. NCBI lineage: Eukaryota > Metazoa > Arthropoda > Insecta > Lepidoptera > Sphingidae > Deilephila > Deilephila elpenor. Next base: position 5,171,642 of record OX457111.1, read on the forward strand.
TTTAACCAACCAATTTAATGTATTACATTACCATTTCTGTGTTTCTTGTGTTTCTTTTTTAGCCTAAAACAGAATTTAACTTTATCATTTCTGTTTCTTAAATTTTCTTTCTTCTTTACTATGAATAGAATTTAGCGCATCAAATTAAATTTTGAACTAAAATTGTCTTTAGCATTATAATGGGCATTTCCTTTACTTAGCAATATTCTAAAAGAATCGAGACTAAAAATGAGGCAACGGAACAATACACAATTTGTATTGTCAATGATTTCAACAGTACAAACAATACAGATAAAAGCTTACAACTAAAGAATACCATTCACAATCCCGGTGTAATATCAATTTTCTAGCAACCCTAAGCGCCTGGAGTCAACATCGACTGCCCCAAAGGGGAGCAAACAACCTTGCCATCTTTTATTGTGGAACTGTACCGTGTTGCTACTGGAAAAATACAAGCATTGAAAGGTATAAGGTGGTTTATTATACTGAAGCACTTGATTCTGAATTGTACGAAATTTGTTTTATCAGGTGTATGAGATCAATCAATAGGAATTTGAAGTCAATCGATACGCTTGTATGAATGATTAGGTAAATGGAACTCTTTTATAAATTTTAGTTCTTAGTAGGGGTCATTGGGGTAGGCCTATGTTCAGCAGTGGACTTTCTGTGGCTAAATAGATAGATAAGGTAATAAATAATCTCGCCACCGTTATACTCATAAAAAATTTTAGACACAGGAAGATTTCATCTCCTAAAGATTTATGCAGTAACCTTTGGCTTCCATCCAGCGCTTTTCTTTTACCATTTACATGGCGCCTTAAAATGATATATTTTATAAACGGTATATACATAATTCTGGATAATCGCAGCCATTTCTTTTATTATGTAGTGCTGTTCTTGCCTGGAAGGAAACATCATGCAACTCAACTTCAAAATGTTAATATTGTTTGTTACGAGCCTCGATCTAATTGCCAAGACAGCAAACAATTTCGCAAATGTTCTCCTTGTGTTTTATTCCCACCGCGTCAAAATTGTCAGTATTAATTTCCCAAGTATATTTGAACAAGCAATTTTGAGACATTTTCCCCTGAAATTGAATCCAATTTCGAAAACTCAAACCTATTTCCGTAGGGAAATATAGAACACCAATAAAAGTATTTTTTTACAAGACCCTCTAAACATAATACAGTTGTTAGGTTTTATTTTTCTTAGCGCCGAAACCTTTTTTTGCTTGTTACGTGTCAAACGGTGTGTCTTTACGACTTTTACTTACAACAGGATCAATAGAGACATGTTTTGGATGTATAACCCTATAAACGTCATCTACGAATCACAACTCGAAGAGATTTATTTTATTCTATGGGACTTTTATTCATATCGTAAATATGTCAGACATTTTAAAGAATTAGTTATTTAATATCAATTTATGGTCATGAAGAAAGCTCGAGTAATAAAGCAAATCTCTCCAATATTTGGGGTTTCGCTGGTAATTGTGTTGCACTAAGCAACAAATTAATGAACAATGTAGGTTTAAGTTAAAACAAAAATTAGAATATTGACACAATATGTAATTTTCAAACTGAAAAGACTTTTTAAACTAATAATTGTAACACTTAAAATGCTGCTGACAACAAAATTTTCTCTTGAACAAATCTAATAACATTAAAACTTTCAGACTAGTCTTACAAAAGTTAGTACTGTCAATCATGATTAAACACGCTTAATACAAAATGAGTGTTAAGCGAATCCATCAGAACGAATTTGCTTAACAACATTTAGCGGAAAGATGTATAGAGGAACTTTTTCAAACAACCGTTCCTTCCCGAGTGGAAATAACTGGAGTAAATCCCATGGGATTGAAACTGGAATCCGCGACGCGTAGTCGAGTATTTACGACTTTTCAATATGGACGCTATATATCACAACTGTTCGACGCCCGGCGGAGCACCGCTGAGGTTGATTTAAAAGGTCATAAACATCGAATTCACGCACGTAAAGTTAACGTATTTCGATGTTCCTTTGACTGTGATAACTGATGTTTTTATGGGCGTGTTTCTTCTATAAACACTGTCTAAACAAATCTTCTAAATCGCTGCTTTTGTGCAAACTTTATACTTTATCAACAGCTATTAAAATACATTTTGCTATCTATATTTTTTTCTATACTCGCACGGCAATGTGAGTACTTCATCTGATGGTGAATCTTTCGCCGATCAACCCAAATTATCTTATCATAACACAAAACACGATACACTTGCGTGGCTCACTGTAACGAGTTTTCTACCAGCATTTACCTCCAGGACTTTAATATAAGATTTGAATCGAGTTGTTCATTAAGCTCTGTCGGTCCTGCTATTTATCTTTTATCTGCGTGGGCTATTTTGTTTACCTCGCTTTTTACGTTTCCAGCTTCACGTTTAATATAGGACGTTTCATTTTCAGGACGAAATTTCCCTAGTAAGACAAAAGGTTCTATTTAAAAATATATTACTGCGAGCAAACTCCTGTTAATGGAATAACCTATTTCAATTGTAACTCAATTTCATACGCGACAGACCTTGGTTTGTAATTTAGTTTAACAATGCTTTGAATACAAGAAAATGAATAGAACTTAGTCCCAGTGCTCCCAACTCGACACGATATTCATGTGTTACATAAATGTTTGATTCGATGTTAGTTACATCTGGACTTGGCGGAATTGCTAACTTTTTATTATATTAAGGACCTTCGTGTTCAATTGCTACACAGACAATCCAAATTACTGCGACTCATGGGACATGAAGAGTTTAATTCTGTGTTACATAATATCAAGGACTTTTGTAAGTAGTGGAATACTATTTCATCAAAAGTAACGATGATTAGTAAGTAAGTAAATTTTTGTAATGCACATGTATCGTTAGAGTCTGGGAAATGAATAATAAATTGGGCATAGAAAATTGTTTATATAACAAAAATATACGTTGTTGTTATCACCAAATAGAAATAAAACAACTATTTAATACAATGAGAAAATTTGTACAGTCAGCAGATTTTAATAACAACACAGCATTTCGTGCTCCTAATCCGAAAGCAATTGTTTGCATTACAATGAACATGACAAAGTTTGTACGTAATTGTCAAACATTAAAATTTCGGAACACAAAGTTAAACGTGAAGAAATTTGAACACGCTCATGAGAAAATCATATTATGTATCCTACAACTTTCTGGAAATTTCACGTGGAGGTAGTCGAAGTGCCTTGTAGGAACATAAGCTCTTTGACTCGCATCGACTGTATTATGTGGAATGCTTAAGGCCGTAAGAACGTTGTCACGATTATCAGGCTTTGTTTTAAATTTTGCCAAAACTGAATTACATTTTCAAATGTGGGCTGGCCTGATACTGGCTTTTGCCTTCCTATCGCCGCACTGCGTCGAATTCGCGTTGAGTTATATTCAAAATAACTGGATTCTCTTTGTTATTGACAATGATGATGGTGATGATGATAATAGTATCGAATCTTTATAATTTGTAATATTGCAGTTACAAAGGTTTTTACCATTTAAATCGTCGTTCTTATCTTTAATTTCCGTAACTGTGTTAAGTTATTGAGAATTGAACTTTCTAGCTTGAACAAATGTTGTCGATTGTTATCGTTTATGTTTCGTTTCCGTTGAAAATGGAGAACTTGGGCCATCGGAATGTTATTAAATATGTTGAAATTGCATTTTAAATTAAGGTGACTTTTAACTCGTTTGAGAGGATACTTCGCTATGTCTCGCTCCTTTGGTATAATTTTATTTATTGCAAAATGTTTGCTAATTTTAACGTATTTATTTATTTTAACTGTAATTTCTATTGTCATTGGTTGATACAGCGGCCCACTATTTGCACCTTTCCAATTAAATATGTAAAGACATTTTGCAAAAATCAATGCTTCAATTTCTTGCTTTGCGCCGTAATAATCATTACAGTATGTAGGTATGACAGGGAAGGTAAACTTCGGAACGATTTCGGTTCCATAAATGTGATGAAGCCGCGACTACCGCCATAGTGGCCACAAATTCAATTCCGAGCAAATTATGCCCCTCGAAAGCATCAAAAACCTCATACAAAGTGTTGCTTGAACCTGCGGGATGTTGCACTACTTAGTAATAAAAATAGATTGTCTTCATTCTAAACCCAATTCAAATTTATACAGATTGATTCATGGGAAATAATAAGCTGTATATGTAGTAGTGTGTGCAGTATTCATCGTGAGGAATTATTCCGTTCAACCCAACAATGACGTACATATTACAAAGTATTGACCCTACAGTAAAACCCAAGTCTTATGTCAACGTTACCAGAAAATCCAAAAACCTCTTTGGTCTTACAAAACTAAGACGTGCAGCAAATAACTATGATTCACACAAAGATGAAAATATATATTTATAAATATAGTTAGAATGCACCAATAATTTAATATACGCGATGGAATCGATATCAATTCAGACCCCATCCCATTCGGATGCCATATGCGAGCAGGGCCCTGTCGATCCATTAACGTCCTCTCTATGTGAACCCACACCATTACTTCTCCCAATATACGATACCTACATTCAAGGTATGGGATATGTATGGAATGATTTGCTGGAAACGTGATATTATTAAACTATAACATTGTATCTATTCGATCAAAAAACATACTTTAGAATTGTTAAATTAGGTGTCTCGTCAAAAATCTTTTTTTTCCTATAAAGACCATATTGTATTCTAGAGTACGCTATAGATTAGAAATATATTTAGTAAAAATACTCAGCGTACCTTACAATAATTATATAATTTTGTTCCGCAAACTCCTGATTTAATACTTTGGTGTTGTTGTAATAAATGTTCTCAAGTTTTCACCATCTGCAATTAATCGCTTATAGTGTGTTTACTAGTAGGAAAATTGCAGAAATATTCACCGTAAATTCAACAATTCCCAAACCGCAATGTTTGGACAGAGGGCTGAACGATCCCCTTATTCCCTTTTGTTTTCTTTGATCTCGAATCGAATATCGTTCCGCGATTAGCTATCTTTTATTATTCCAATTTCGCAAAGCCGTAGTAAAATTGAGTAGTGTTTATGATAACGGTCGTGTTATGTAGGTAACATAATTTTAAACGAGACTATGAAACTAAGGAGGAAAAGTGTTCAAAAAATATTATTTGCATCCTTTCCGTACTCAAGCCTTCCGGCTAAATTTAATAATGTTATTTAGATAACATTGCTAGTATAATTAAATATTAGATAAGAATCATATTTAGTAATGCTATCAATACAGGCTTCATTAACGTTACAGAGAAAACCAGCATTTGAAACTGTGTTTCCAGAAGTTAAATCTAGTTGTCTCTGAAAGCTTTCCTTACATCCAATCAAGTCGTGATCGAAAATGAATGGGTGTTCTACTAGTTTTAATTAGACTAAACACGTTTTAACAGAATCATTCTGACTAATCTAACCTACCAGTAAATTTTAGAAGTAACATTCAGTGAAATTGAATTACGTACCAAAAGAAAATATCTTTCCAATTTACTTTACGATTAAACGAAATGGCATAAACAATAGATTGTTATGTGATTATAAGATAAAATGCCGATGGCGAAATAACCGTTTAAGATAAAATTTGTATACCGTTGTTTACCTTATTGAAGGTTCATACATACATATTATGTACGCCTAAGAATATTTTATGTGATTTAAACATTTATATTCTATCATCATTTTCAACCTCAAGTGGTATTTCTTCCCTTTTGGGGGAACCGCGCCTACTATTCCACTGTTGTAGATGTTCATATCTAATCCACTTACCATCTCGTTAACCATTTAGTCATTTGCCGGACCTCTGCAAAAAAATGAACCTATAGCTTAGAATTCCACGGCATTAACTTGACTCGGCATTTGAACGCTGCACGGGCTACAAGTGACACCGTATATCTGCAGGTCGAACGGGGCGAGAAATTCATCCGTGCGTTCACGGCAGTCTCTCGCCATTCGAATAAATTCCATCGCTTTATGTCTTTTAAATGGTTAAAGAAAATTCCAGAACAAAAGAGATTGCTGTAACAGTAACAGTTTCTAGCATTATTTATGAAAGTAGATACTATTGTCCTTTTTTCCCACTAAATATCCGAATGTTGCTCTTTGAAAGTTAGCAGATCCAAGTGGTTTAAACAAGTTAATACAAATAATATACTAGGTATGTTACACATATCTAATTGCAATAAGTTTATCGAAGACGAAATATTTCACAGCATTATTGTGCTTGATAGAACTATAAGCTAAACTAGCATCCACCCAATTAGTGTAATGATCAGAAAATTCCAATGTAAATGTAATATAGCTGCTATAAATGCCTTACCGAAAGAACGTACTCAGGCAAAAGCATCGCTTTACAAATACCATTTGACACAGCGCTAAACTTCATCCCATTACAAATCGTGCTGTTCCCAACAAAGTTTTCAAACGTATTTGTACGAGAACACCTTTGTTGAGCATTAACAACTAACAACGTCCCGACTTACCTTTTATTTTACGCCGCACCCATTCTCGTACATAGGGGAGAATATTTACTGTTATGGTACAAGGGAGGTCCTTTGGAGATTACCCACCGGTTGTCATGGCAACGGGCCGAAAGTTGCTCCTGGTCCTTAGAATTAGGGATCACACGCCGCGTGTTTTTAATTTGAGGGTTGCTTACGTGTGCGGCTGTGTGGAATGCGTATACCCTCGAATTTATAGGGACACGGTACATGATCTTTTGTTACAATTATTTTTGTAGATTTCACTGTCCCAAACGACTCTCGTACGTGTGATAATTGTGTCCCTTCATGCCCTTAATTAGCATTATTTTAACATGTTTCATTTGTGTACACAATTTTAAAATTTTTATTTTAAGTATGATAGGTTTTTGCCTATTTTAAGTAGACTTCCTGTGGCTGAAAAGAGAGAGAGAGAGTCATTTTTACAGCTTTTCAAGAAAATTTGAATGTTACTTTCATTAAATTGTGGCCAAGAAACAGGACAAGTAAGTAATAAAAAGATTTTAATAAAATTACTATTTGAAGCAGTCTGTTAGCTGAAGTTGACAACGTAAGTGCTAAGACGACTTTGAAATTTTCTCATAAATTAAGTGACAAGAAATCTATTTAGTTTGAAAAACTGAGACAGTTAAAGCTAGATAAAATACGCTTGAGGGTCGATCTCCAAAGGCATTTTTTTTCGTGTCGGGCTGAATAAGCCCCTTTTAAAATCGAAAAACGTTTTCAAGATATTTTTTTATATACAGTTCGGTGCCTAATCTACGTGGTACAACGCTAATATTATGAATAAGTTTATTATAAATATTTAAAAAAAAATCTTAAACCCTAAAATCCTGATCGCTCTGGGTTGACCGAACTCCCGATTGAATGAAAAAAATATTTTTTAACTTTTTAATGAGAAGGTTCATATGAAACAACTTATTTAGATTACATAACAGATAGTTAATCTTCATCAAAATAACATATTTTTAGTTATATGAACAATACTTTTGCCACAATTTGAACTTAAAATCGTGACCGGGCATTTTATCTCATCGCTCTGCGCTGAGGTAAAATATCGCGCTCATTCCTGGTTACGCGTTATAGACACTCTATTCCCCTCCCTCGGGGTAACGCCAGTAGTGGTCTAACCGCCGAGGAGGATACTTGTGTGCCACGTTCCCGTGCTCCAACATTACGAAGGTAAGTTTATGATTGCTCTGGATTTGGTTCTCGAATTTTATGATTGCTATGGCATGCTATTTAAATTAAATAATAAGCTTGTGAATATGTTTTTTTATTTGAATTAAATGATCTTTATGATGTTTTTTATGAGAGGTAATCACAACTTTCTACTGCTTTTAAATTCGGCTATATTGATGATTTTGTGACTTTTTCTGATCGCTATGACTGTGATTGCTCTGTCCAAAAAGACCAGAGCGATGATATTTTGCATTAATTGTACGTCTATTTTTCAGCAAATACTAAAAACGTTTGGCTATGAGGCGACTAAGCTGTGATTTAGACAACTGCTCACAAGAGGCTGTACAATGTCCGCACGGCAAACACCTCAAAGACAAACATGTCACGGGCACCAAGGAAGACAAGCCGACCTTCGCTGGTTAAGCGTTCAAAAAATTACAATCAAGAGAAGCAAATTCAGCTCCTACAAATGCTAAATAATAGACAGACTATAACTGCAAATCAAAGTCAACAATCATTACACAACTCGGACCTGCCGAACAGTTTTTTGGATGAAGTTCCATCTATTGACTATGAAAATTTAATTACTCCAAGTATTTCCGAGGTAGTTTTATCTTCGTTGCAAAACGATAACACCTTGACAAAGGTTGCTGCAGCAGAATATTTACCCGACTCCGACTCTGATGACTTTTAAATTTTCTGAGCTTCCAATAAACCTTATATTCTTAGTTTGTTGATCAACTAAGCCTTATAGAAATTGTATTTTTTTTACTTGGTGATAAAATTTGTATCATTATAATTTGCAAACAATATTTCAATCTGATCTGATCATATTATTATGAATTGCATTGTACTTTGTGTTGTTCTATTTAATTCTTTACTTTCGACTAAATATATAGTTAAGGAAAATGTGATTATTACAAATCTGTAATAATCTTGAAAAGACTGTTATTTTTTTTATAAAATGTTTATTTTTAAGAATTTAATTTTGTTTTTTATAAACCTTAGTTTTCTTTAAATACTTTTTAAAAACTAATATTTAATACTTTAAATTAAATTTTAATTAGTCTAAGTCATTTTATAACTATAAAAGCCTGTAGGTATTGAAGGTTGATTTCAAAAGGTTTTTAATTTTGTCTCATTAACCTAGAAGTGATTTAATTAAGTCCAAATAAATGAAACTAAGCCAAAAGTTGATATTTTTATTTCAAGTTAATTTGTTATTTTAGCAATTATGTTATATAAAATATTTCGTTTTTTTTATTTATAAGACTGAATAAATAAAACGGCTAAATAAATAATATTTTATTCAATATATTTATATTTGTTTCACTGATTTCACCATTTATGATTGCTCTGGCACCAATTATGATTACTCTGGTCGCGATTTTTTTTGAACTTAAATATTTCAATAACTATATGTGTAAATTGAAGGCCAATAGTAAAAATGTGCTATTTGAACATCATTATTTTTAATGAGATACATAATTACTATTAAATATCAATAACTGAAAAGCACCAGAGCGATCACACGAATACGCCCGATTTGGAGATTGACCCTTGAGTAAAATCAACACCAACTGTCTGGAATTCAATCCAAAGAATTAATGGCGGTGAAAAGCTGACAGCTAGTCTTTTCTTCTTATAAAACACGTTAAAAGTTTGTACAAATAAAGGTAGTAATTTTTTGACATAATAGATAGTAAATATTAGGAGCTATACATTTATCATCGCACGATTGCTAATATAAGATGGGAGAAACAATGGTAATTAGAGATATTCGAATTATACATGTTTAAAAAGTAAAATCAATGTCGTCGGATTGCAATTTGGTTTGCAATTATATGTACTAATATTGTTAAACAATTTAAACCAGCCGAGTTGTAAATATTAATTCCCTACGATCCCAATCGCTTCAAAATCAATTTACAATAAGCCATCTGATAAAACACTCACATACATATTCTGTAATATCTGTAACCCGATATGTTAGCTAATGATGTCATACCCATTTAATCCTTTTAGGTAACATTCAATATCCATTGAATCCCTATCTCCACTTATTACAGATGTAACCCTTCCATTACATATCCCTGCCCATTCAATAATGAAAGGTCTCATAAGTAACTTCATTCCGTACGTAAAGTCAAGGGCAATATTCTTCTTTGAGCAGCACACTTTGGTCTCAGATTTGGCTGACCCTCGGGACCGTATTACCGGAAAGATCGTCAATGTAAATTTGATGTAGGGACGAATGCTGCGTAATACCTACTTGTTTGCTCATTTCTTATGATTTATCATGATATTTTTCTACAATTTTTCCCTTACTTTGTTCCGTATTGATTGTGATAGCTTCGGGCGAAATTGTGCCTGATAGGATTTTCCTTGTTTTCATATTGATATTACTTTGAATATCAAATATTTGGGATCTTAATTGGATTATTTTTGTAGATGTTTGTTTGATTATAGATATTGTAATATTTCATACAAAGGTGATGTAATGGCATGTATGACTGTACCTATTACTACAGTTTGTGTGCCAATGTGAGAGACAAATGTTATGAGTAAGATTCTTGATTTCATAAATCTGATCACACCAAATCAACATATATAACATAATTTTATACAGCACTCATTCATGCCAAGCTCTGAATGTCTTCCATATACTTTTTATGTGTTATGCTAACCCTATAAATTGACCTTGCTTCCAACGTCGAAAATAGGTAGCGAAGCTCGTGGAATTTCACCACGTTGTCACTTGTACACTACAGCAAATCATATTACCCGTATTACGTGAAAGCATACCCGACCCGTGCAAGTTCCAAACGCGATCGGTAAAGAAAGATAAATGTCAGTGCGGAACGCTTTGGATTGCATCAGAAAAAAAAGATAAAATAGCGGAACGTGGTGATTGAAAAAAGGTATCGAGGCATTCGCAAGGTAATGCTATAAAAATACGGTTTGAGGGTGGTGAGCGTGTAAATCCTTTGCATAGCAGTCACGGCCGATTCGTTTTGCCTCACGACAAATTGTTCAGTATGGTTGATATTGCCAGTGTTATATTCAGTGTGGATGGTTGTATAGAAAATGCTTTCTCCATTTTTAGAAACATCCGCTGGTGTGATGTCAAAATTGTATCGAAGTAAAAAAAAACATTAACCTTTTTTTCAAATTTATCACATGAAACTCACTTCATAATTAGACCTACAATAGTGACCTAAAAAACATTTGCAAAAATAATGACTCATTAAAAACGTAAAAGCGAAATGAGACATTAAAATGAAACAAAAGAGAAACAGTAAGGATCCTAGGGTCATTTGTGACGGCACGGTTCAACTAGCGCGGGTCATGATCTGCCCTCCGGCAAACGCTCTCGTAAGAAACGGTATGTGCGGTGCGAAATTTACTTCTTTCAACCCAGAAAAGGGTAAAAGGGACTATTCCATTATAAACAAACGAGAAGAAATAAAATATAGTTGCCTTAGGGCGTAGTGTGAATCCCCTTTATGTAATACAGCAGAACAAGGTTAGGCGTCAAACAAAAGGCAGGAAGTAATGAGGTAAACATGATAACTTTATATGTAAAGGTGATTCTCGAACGTTTTTGAAATATTTCACCTTCGTAATTTTAGTCAAGATACACTTGAATCTTTATTTTTGGCACTCCTTTTACTTTGGTTGGACTTTCAACCTCTCTTATTTAAATCGTTTTATTTGCATTCATCTGGCAATACCACCTGTATTGTTAGATATAAAGTTCAACATATAAGCTTCTTAAAATATACGCAAGATAGTCCTGCATTATCTTTAAATCAATATTATTTCGTAACACGCTGATTTTACTAACAAATGAAGACTAATTATTGTGTTCAGTAATTACCTGTTTGAACATAGATAGAATATTGTATCAAGGGCAGTTCTGCTACTTCATGTATCTAGGTTGTTAAAGGATAGACAAAGTTTAATATCTTCGTTTTCGAGTTTCATTGAACTTTGTAAATTAAGACAAGCGCAGACCGGCTTTTATTGAATGTGCTTGCAAAGTGGTTGCTAGTAGGACTTGAAATCTTTATACTTTAGTAATTACCATTAAATATTGAAATCCTTTTTTCACCTGTGTTGGTAAAGTTTGGGGGTAGCCCAGGACACTGTTACTCCGTTGTAAGCCATCTTCTTATTAGGAGGCTCAAAGTCGCTCAACTAACTATGGAGAGGGCTATGCTCGGGGTTTCCCTATGAGATCGAATCAGGAATTAGGAGATTCATAGGAGAACTAAAGTAACCGACATAGCTCAACGGATTAATAACTTGAAGTGGCAATGGGCGGGGCACATAGCGCGGAGATCTGATGGTCGGTGGGGCCAAAAAGTTCTCGAATGGAGGCCACGTAGCAGAAAGCGCAGCGTAGGACGTCCACCTACAAGGTGGTCAGACGACCTGGTAAAGGTCGCGAGACGTCACTGGATGCCGGCTGCCTCCAACAGGTCACTGTGGAAATCATTGGGGGAGACCTATGTTCAGCAGTGGACTTCCTTTGGCTGATGGATGGATGGAAGCCTTCTTTGAAGGCAAACCTTTCGACGGTAGAGTCGAACGTCGGTTTGGTTGCATTTTTTTTCTGATTGCTTCTAGTAAACAATTAGATAATATTGTTTGTTATTTGTGATCCATTTGTCTTGCTGCCTTAAAGCAATAATTGTGAAGTGTAAAATGTGGTAGTGTTATTTTATATTGAAGATATAAATTAGGTTATTAGACGACTCACAACATTAAAAAAAAATATTTTTATGTAATATTTTTTGCAAAAAAACATAATAATAATAAACATATGACTAATAGAGGCGACAATAGTGTTGTTCTTTTAACGAATTTATGTATAAGCCAAGAAGATTTTTCCGAAACTAAAATCTTTACGATGCTATCGACATTTTGTACTCTCATTTGGTAGTCAATAGGAAACCTTTTCTGCTAAGAAACACACGCAATGAATAACAAAATACTTATTTTAGGCTTTCTTGAAACGGGTATAATGTTAGAACCTACCCTTTTTATTGAATATGATGTAAAGAAAAGCAAACAACTATTTATCCAATGTTTTATTATATTCACTACTAAAATGTACTTATGGGTGTCAATTTCGTGACAATTTTTTTTATAAACTATTTAATAGTAACTTTATTAAGATTCGGTTACAGTAAAGAAGACCATCTATATTTTGGTATAATTTTTCATAATATCATTATATCAATAGACTTTTAGTCATAAAACTTACCCGCTATCTAGATACCACACGTAATATTGGAAATTCGAAGTCATAGAGTACTAACTGAATTCCAGAGTCAACCACTGCACTAATATAATAACCGGTGTCACAGCAAAAATGCAATAAAAACGATCAGAAATTTAGCCCGTACCAAAATACAGGTTTCAGCTAAATATTTCAGGTTCGCTGGTATGACAACGGATATTTCTGGCATAAAATGTTTGCTGTAGAAAGATAGTCAAGTAAAAGCAAGGTTTTTTTAGTTGGTTTTATGTTGAGTACGAGAAGTTATTATTAACTTCCTTTATAGGAATATTAATCAAATAAGTAAAAATGTATTTTAGATAGTAAGTATACCAAAACAACGACGCATACTACACATTCAATGTTTAGAGAATAAAGCTCTAATTATTGGTTATGCAAAAATATGTTCTACAAAAGAATAAACAAACATAACAATAAAAAATACATCTGCTTCACTGAGAATTGTCTCAATAAATTTCCGAAGTTTTAGAAACATTTCTCCAAACAGACATTTTATTCCCGTTGGTTTGGTCTGTGTTAAATTGCGGCTGAGGTATGAATTATCGCTTTAAAAATGTATCCGTTTCAACCGAAAGTTCTGTCGGATATTGCTTTGCACTTCCCGTAATTTAAAATCTTTTAGTGTATTTACTGCAGCGAAATATTATATTTCATTTGAAGAGTAAAGTATTTTGACTTAAAAATTATAAAAAGAATACGTTTTGCACCTAAAGTGTTATAATTATGATCTATTTTTAAATGAGACAAAGAGTAAGATACCAATGTAATTATGAGCAACGAGAATAAACAACATTATATTCACAATACCTAATATAAATTCAATAAGTAATGTGCAAGATTATTCTAAAATTGCTGTTCTGAAAATTAAACCCTACTTTATTCTTTAAGTAAACTGTATTGTTATTCCTTAAGCTTCACAAATAAATATAGCTGTTTTTGAATTCCTATTTGTCCCGTGAAGTGTTAAGGGATAACCATAATTTAATTTAAAATAGGTCACGTAGAACCATTTCTGACATTATTCCGTTTTGCAATGCGAATTGAAATTGGACTATTATTAAAATTCAGTTACTAAATTAAACTAATTTGCACAGTTTGGTAAAACAATAATGCGAGGGAGAAAATTAGTATTTAAACGTAACTGCCGATCCTATTTTGCAAGATTTGTTGACAAATTTAAGCTTGGGTACAAAATAAAGGTTGTGCAACATTTTCGATACGGTCGGCCTCTGTTTGTATATTCGTACCACATGGTTATTTACCGAGGCGTATGAACTCATTACACTTTTTTGTATACTTTGTTTTAACTATTATTATTTGGGCTGTTGCTATTTTTATTAAGGTCAACTAACTGGAAATAGCTTAATCGCCGCTATAAATACAACTAGGTCTTGTTTTATCGCGCTGACCTGTGAATAATTGTATTTCGGATATATTTAGACGCTTTTAGATCGTTGACCAGTCTTTATTTATAGCGAATTTTACTTCCAGCTCCTAATTCGCATTTTCTAAATTTTCGTTTCCAATAGCATCAAACGATTTTTGTTCTCTTACTTCCTGACTGCCGCTACATCAACATATACTTTACCTTCTACATCTGAAGTATAAATTCTAGCGATATTAACTTTTATTTTCCTTGTCCACAGATTTTCGACAATCATTATCACTTCCATCACAATGCGATCGCGCGGCGATCGCTCACTCCTGCCCACGAGCATCATGGAAGATTGGAAGGAGATGCTCGCGTTCGATGGGCAAGGCAACAACGAGCACTATCCAGAAAGAAAAGAGATTTTATTCCCATACCCGACCTCAGTTCAACAGGTAAATTGAATTTTTAGTAGCAAAGGAATCGAAATATAAAGGCCAATAGATAAATGAAAAATAATACCTAGAATTGTTCTGTCATGTATTCACGTGTGGTGATTCTGGAATTCGAGGGGTTCCACTTTAAATGGATGTTTCGATTACAGTCACTCAAAGTGATGGAAAATAAAGCAATTGTTTCCAATAAAATAAGAATATTTTTTCTAATAATTGACTTTGGACATCATCGTGTAATGATTTACAAGACCAACCTGTGGGAATTGTGCCGCCGAACATTATAATTAAACTCACACACACTAATGATTCTATCTAAATCTTAAAAACAACGTTCCCGTTTTGATTTAACATGTTGAAAAACAGAGAGATATATCCTTTAATTACGAATGTGTTTGATATAGCTGAAACAAAAACATCGTACGCGCCTGCGGCATCGTCGGCGTCGAAACGGGATGCTGGCATGAAACGAGAGCTCCAGTCGTCACGGGTGAAGGCGCGGCCACGGGCTGCCGATTCCAAATTCCAGCTCAATGACCCCAAATGGCCTCACATGTGGTATTTAGTAAGTAGAAAATCTATACTTAGAGGAGCTATAAGCAAACTAACACAAGAAACAAGTCTATAGCTATAGAAGTGTGGTTAAGAAGTTTGCCATCGAAATTGCCATGGGTTTGGTGGAATATTGGTACATATAAGACCTTCTAAATGGTCGCATGTAATCAGAAATCCCGGAATAGCAGCGACCATAGACACGTGGAGGGCAGGTTTGGTTATAATAGTTGACATTTACTAATCCGCATTTGTCGAATTCACGAAAATAGTCGGAAGGTCATTATGCCATTTGACTCTAGGCCGCTTTTTAAAGGTCAGTGTGAAAATATTTTTTAGACTTTTAACCAGTGGTCTAGACCTCTTGGTTCAATATGATACTAATGATTCGTTTAAGAACTCGCTTTTATCAGCCAGAGTACAAAATTAAGACTTCAGTATCGACATGACGATTGTTATGTTATAAATTAACTATTATTAGTTTTGTGGCCAGGGTGACAGATTTTATTAATTATAGAAACCAATGGCTGTGGATATTAATTAATACAAAAATAAAATCTGAACGAATCCCAAAATTGGAATCGCTTTATGTTAATTTTTAATCAAGTACAGTTCACGTCGAAATAAACTGCGATCATTTATGTCGTTGTTTGATTCAAAAGATTTATTTGTTTCTAATTATAAGCATAGCCTTTTTTATTTTACTGCTACTGAAAAAGTTCTTATTAAGAATAATGATAGAATAATTGTGAAAAAGATCGTTTCGTATTCCGTCACCAAACCCAAATCAAAACACATAACAGTAAGCTACGAAGCTGCAAAGTTTAGAGACTCATTTACTCCGTTTTGTTTTGCTTCAACAATTTCGGTTCAAAGTTAAATTTTCACTCGTCAAAGTTGCTCTTAAAATATTGACAAGATAGAGAGCAAAACTGGGTTCTAATAAGATATCGCCAGGGATTCGCGTCAAAGGTTATTTTTTCACGAAACTTTCCTTCAGTAATGGGAGTGGAAATGTTTTGGGGCTTACATTGGCACAGATACTTTTGACGCTTGTTAAAAGTTTATGATATCGAGAATTAGGTAGGTACCTATTTCTCACTGAACATGGGTCTTGAAAAATGTCAAAAATTAAAAGAAGTTAGGAGTGAATTTGAATGCTGTCAAGTAAATAATAAAGTTCCTAATTTTTAAGTGCCTTGTTAGCGGAGTTTGGGACATGTTTCTTTAAAATTTGTCAACACGTAGGATTAATTTGGATAGAAATTAAAGACGTAGTACTTGGAGTATATCACTTTCCAGTGGCGAAGGGTTCATACAAGCCGATTCCTAGCAGCACGCCTTATAATTTAAAGGAAATTATTAATTATGAACATTTTTTTAAACAAGTTATATGAAGAAAATAATCAAATAATAAACAATATTAAAATAAATATAAACAATAAACAAATGTTATTCGATATTAATAAACAAAATATTATCGATCAATTAATAACACAACGACAAACGTAAGTACATGCATACGAAACACGCGGCCGCCTAGATCCCGATGACGTCACGTCAGGCTACAAGAACACAGCACGAGTTCCCGTTGCTCTCGCGCGCATTTCCAACGCATTATTTGCCATCTCTGTTACACGTTTGTTGCTCAGAACTGCATGCAAAATTGCTCCTTAAAACCTTTTAAGGTCTAAATTTATTTGTAGAAATACGACGGTATTCGCTTGTGAATATGCCGGTGGGCCTACGGCTTATAAAGTAATTTGCCAGTTCGCGCCTCTTTTATTTCGTGTTTATAATTAGAAAATATTATTTACTACTGTGTTGTTTCAGTGTATATGTATAATGCGGTGTCTATTGTTAGGTTTGTATATAATTAGTGGGTAATTTATGAAATTTTACTGGTTTCGAAGTGCAAACAGATCTATCTATTTAGCAAAACTTTAATGATGAATGAAACTTGATAATGGTCGTATGTATCGTTTTATCTAATGAATTGCATTATTATGAGGTAATTTTAAAAATGCTGCATTTACGTAATTAAAAAACGCACTGGATATTATATTAAATTTGATAATACATTTAAGTACCAGAGAAAGAACGGCAACTGACAAGTTTTAATTATTTAATAAATATTGTTATGCCGTATTTTTGTTAGCGTTGATTCAAAATAGGACTTACAAACATAACCCACGCCTGCATCCCATGAGGGTTGGCAGAGACGATGGATCTCCAGTTAGCTCTATACTGGCATCGTTTTACTTTCGTCCACTTACATCAATCTCTTCATCTTTTTTTATATATAAGGAACGTTTGAATTTTTTTTGTCTATCAATTTCAAAACAGGCTAATATTGTCTTTTGCATTGAATCGAAATTTACTTTAAAAACGTTAAAAAAAGCACCTAACGGGCACAGTGCTATTCCGTGCAAGTTTTTTATGAGAATATAGTAAGTACTACTAAGCAAATATGTCGCTAAATATCTTACGTACATAGCGGAGTAAAAATATAAGTATCGGCTTCCCTTTTGAAAAAAGTCACCCTTCGCCACTGTCACTTTCACTTATTATTACTTTACAATATACAGTTGTGACACATCACTAGCTGATAAGTATTAGTCACATAAACATTATTTTTTTCAGAATCTGATAATTTCAAATGCAACTTAATATGCTGTGGCTCTTGAGTAGCTGATTGCTTCTACTAAATTGTTGTAGATTTTGTACACAATGTCTTCTCCCAATTATACCTTATAGATAAGTATAGACGAAACAAAAAAAAATATATATTACAAATCAATTTTCATTTTGTATCAAAAATTCTGCATCCATTTTTCCATTGTTAGTCAAACTGAAAATACCTAGTGATTTATAAAAACCAATTTGGTACATCTACGAAGCGATCCGTCAATACAAATTTCCGGTGGGCGCACCGATGCCGCGGCTGATATTTCATTTCGTTTTGCTATCAATTGAAATATATTTTTTGCGAACCCTTTTTTAGCAACATTTACTAAATTAAATTTCCATCTTGCTGATGCCAGATACGGTGTGCGTGCGTTTTAAATTTATTAATTTTGCTTTGTGAATATTTTATGTATATGTTATCGTGTGACTCATTTCTGTGGATGTGGAATATTCATAATTTTCTTTATAGTTTGTGCAAATGTAAAATGAATAATCAGTATAAGTTCTCAATTCGTCTTCTCGATCATAATCAGTATTCGTAGCGTATTCATTAAATAGCTTCATAGATGCACAAAAGTTTCAATATTTATTTATTTTCATTCTGGGCATGTAAACTGGCAACTGGTATATTAATTTAAATTTGTAATTCGTATAAAATTCAATTTACTTTTCTTTTTCAATTAATAATCAATTTTATTTTAATACTAAATGAATTTAACATTACTTGAAGCTGCTCCGGCGAGAACTAGCCTAACTTAATATACTTTCAAGACTGTATTAGTTAAAGTTATATTTAATTAAAAACTCATTTTATAGTGTAAGACTTTCGTACAAAATTGTATTATAAATGCCCCTACTATTTTTTGTAAAATCTCTTGAATCGTCAAAACAGTGATTTATAAAATATTTTACAGTTTCTTCAATCGATTGTGCAGTGTTTAATAAATATTTTTGTTTAGAATCGCGGTGGTGGTTTGGACATGAACGTGATACCAGCGTGGCGGGAAGGCATCACCGGCAAAGGAGTAGTGGTCACCATCCTCGACGATGGCCTTGAAACTGACCATCCTGACTTAATTAACAATTATGTAAGTATCCAACTCGTTCACTCATATTAAATGTAGGTAAATCATCAATGCCACCAATATAGGGCTGATAGGAAGCAAAAATAATATAGTGTATTTTCAAAAACAGAATAGAAAAGCACAATTGTATTTCAATTTCTAATTTGACGCAATAGACTTTGTTGAGACATTTAAAGAATTTCGCACAATACAATCACAATGTATACAATATTTATTCAAGCTCCTAAAGCAATAAACGAAATCTGGAACTTCCATTTACAAATTATGTACGGAGCGAATTCGGTACATTATCACGCCCCGGCAATTCCTCTCCAATCACAGAATCGTATTTCATTTGACATCAAACATCCTTATTGTAAATTGTCAGGCGTTCGATCTTCCGAAAACATTAGTGCGACGCGTTTGAAAAGCGCCGATGAAATCAGCACGCGCAAGTAATCCCTCGGTATCTTCACTCCGGTGATAAAAGCCCGCGCAATGTCATCTGTGAGCCGAACAAAAGCACCGAGGTTTTAAATTACACGATTCATCTCGCCAGTGCGGTGCCGTGCATAACCGTGCGGTGCCGTGCAAAACGGCTGTAATTTCACTGTTCGGAAAAATAGGTAATTGGGTCGCGTTTATACGTATGCCAAGGAGATTTATATGGCGTGTTGCGCAAAGGCGTCTCACAACAATGATTAGGGACTTATTATAAAGAGCGACGAGGGAGCTCAAACGCGCTGAATTGTTTCAGTTGAGAAATGACAGTAAGCGCTGAAGCTTTATGGTCGCGTCTACGGTTATTAGCAGCGAATGTATATGTTTAGCGAAGGGATTGTGTTAGAAAGCACTTTTGGTTAATTAATTAAACAACAGTTAATTTATTCGTGGTTTTATCAAATAATAAAATTTTCAATTCAATTAATTGTATTAAGATTTTTTTTTATCAAATGTAATGTATGTTTTTGCTCCATAGTTGAAATTGTAATTTAGTATTCTAAAATCCAAATTTTATATCACAAATAAAAACCATTTTAGACATCCAAAATGCATGGATTTGTTCCATTTATAAAACATAACCGACAGCCTAATCCGCTTCCAATCCATTTTTAAGCTTTCAAAACAGCGCTTCAGCGGCGTTTTTTGCAACTAATCCCTTAGTCTGTGACACGCGTGTAGTAGCGTGATCGAGGATAAATTCATCGATAGGTTATTAGCGATGCTTTGAAGGTCTTAAGCTTACGTAGATCACGGGATTACTGCTAATGAATGTACAGAGCAGTACGTTTATCGTGGAAGGTTTAAGGGATGTTATTCTAACGAACTTTCAATTTATAAAGGGGTGTATTAGGATTTTCGCTTGGTTTTCGATACAAGTAGACGGTAAACTTATTAGTCAAATTCTATGAATTCGAAAATAGTGCAAACATTGCAGGAAATAACGGAGCTATTAATATTTTTACAGCTGGTGACTTAATGCAACAGCGACTCAATTTGAACACTTTCAATACAATTCTGTGGCTCTTGTGATGAGTGATACAAGTCGAAAATCATCATTTTACAGGAGAGCAAAAACAAGATTTAAAAAATTCTCGGTCGTAAACTAAATGTGCTAGATTAAACTTGAATACCTTATTTTGTGGGGAAAAATGTTTTCTTTCATTGTGCGTTTTAGGTTTTTTGATAAATATTATGTTTAAAAAGTAATTCACGAGAAACCTGTGAGATATACCTCGACTTATGAGAAACATGTGCAAAAATGTTGTGATAAATAATATAAGTGTAATTATATTACGTCGCACCTAAATACTGTGTTTAAAGTGCTTTCGTGTAAACTGATATACAAAAGTTTACAAAATGTAATAACTAATTTGTATGAGTTCCAACGATAATGTTGCTCAAACAAAAGATAAAGGTATAATCCGTAAGATTATGTTTTTTTAATCCGCAACCCCCTACTTTCATAAATTACTTGAATAGTATCTGTTTTCTAATATTCAAGTCTATTGAAAATATGTGTTAAATGATACAAGTCAAGTTATATCTCTCGTTAAAATGATATTATGTAATGTGTAAATAGATACAAGTTTCATATTATAAAATAATCAACTTTGTTGCGATGTTTTTAATAATAAATAAAAGGTACGATGGGTCTCCCATGTATTACCGGATAGTATAAAAATCCCTTAACTGTTAATGAATAAAATAATAATAATAAATCAACTTTAGTCAAAAATAACTGCTTGATTTAGCAACTCAATCAATATGGAGTTTGGTGTAGATAAAGGTGCGGTTATCCATGTCAAGCGAGGCGAGGTTGCAGTCTCTGATGACATAAATGTCTCAGAGACTGTAAGACTCAGATCTCTTTCGCAGACGGAAACCTACAAGTGTCTGGGTATGCCTCTAGGGTCTAGATATTATAAGTGCAGAGGTAAAACAATCAATGAAGGAGCGTTTCTTTAGCCGCCTGACAAAAGTTCTTAACTGTTTTTTAACAGGTGGAAACAATATTCGTGCGTTTAATGGTTGCGTTATGCCTGTACTTATGTACTCTTTTGGCAAACTCAGATGGACTCAGACGAAATTGGACGCCCTGGATCGTAAGGTCCGGACTCTACCAAATGCACATCGTATGCATCATACAAGTTCGTCAGTGATGAGGTTGTGCATCCCGCAGAGATGTGAGGGCCGAGGCATTCTTAATGCTAAGGATCTGCATAATCGTGAGGTGTGCAATCTAAGGGAGTATTTCCATCACAGCTACGTAGATATGCATAGGGTTGTAGCTATAGTGTGTAAAGGATTTACCCAGCTCTCATTGGCGAATGAGAACTGGCGGAAGCCTTTGGTGATGAGCGTTTAAGATCGCGAGGAAGTATGGAAGAGCAAAGAGCTGCATGGTCCGTTCTATCGGGCCCTACACGGGCCTGAAGTGGACCGGCCTGCATCCGTAACTTGACTACGTTTTGGTAACCTCTGCGGAAACTGAGTGTTTTGCTTTTGCAATCGTCGACGAAGTTATTAAGACTATAGAAAATACATCCTGAAGGACGGTACGGTCGACATTTGTAGGGCATGCCAACGTCCTGGCGAGCCAATGAGACATGTAACTTCCGGTTATTCGTATCTTGCTAACGGCGAGTACTAGCATAGACACAACCCAGAAGCCAAGATCATACATCAACAAATTGCTCTTCGATATGGACTATTGTGACTCTTGAAGTGCCATATTACCAATATGTTTCCCAACCAGTTCTTGAAAATGGTCATTCAACGCTGTATTGGGATCGGTCTGTTATCACAGATAGGACTATTGCTGCGAATAATCCTGATTTTGTGATAATAGATCGATTGACGCGCCGAGCAATACTTGTTGATGTTACCATACCGCATGACGATAACCTCTTTAAAGCTGAAAAAAAAACAAATTGTCTAAATATTTAGATTTGGAACACGAGGTTACTGACATTTGGGATGTAGACTCAACAATTATTGTCCCGATTGTTGTTTCTGCACATGGACTGATACTAAAGAGCCGAGACCAACATCTCCAAAAGCCGTTGTTGGTCGTTGGGTCAAGAATCAGATCCAAAAGGCAGTATTGCTGGACATACCACTCATAGTGAGGATGTTCCTTACTTTGTATCCCTAACCACTGCACCGGTGGCTTGGGACTTGAGCCTAGCCACCAAAGAGTAACTATTTGTTTTATACTTTTTTAAGTCATTTTTTTAAATGTAATATGAATGTACAAAAATGTAAAAAAATCTTACAAAATAAACACAATTACAATAAATTAACTTTAATAAAATTTAGATTCAAAACTAATTAAATAAATTACAAATTCTTAAGGCACAGTTGTAACACAATTATTAAAATCTTAGACTGCCTCGATGGCATAGTTGTATTACGGTACGGTTACAAAGCTGAGGTCTCGGGTTCGAGTCCCGGGTCGGGCAAAGTGATATTGGATTTTTCTATTCATTATCAGCCAGGAATCAGGAAATTGTGCCCGATATGGTGATAGGCTCGCCCCCTATCACATCGTGGGACCGAACATACAAGGCGAAATGTGGGTGTCCTGGTGGCGGCTCTGCCTCTCCCTCCGGGGATAAAGGCGCGAGTTTATGTATGTATGTATGTATTAAAATCTTATAACGTACTTTTACAATATGAATGGTAAAGGTCTCTAATCTCACTACTAACGTGTCATAAACTCAAAGGTTCGAAAACGAAGCAAATAATTTTTAAACTAAGATATAACACAGATGAGTATTATACAAATACTACAATAAGAAAACATGTAAAAACTATTCCAGAACAGTTGGAAAAGAATAAGGAGTTTGTTTCCATATTTAATCTAAGATAATTTGAGTAAAGTAGCAGTAATATTGATAAATAAGATTTTTAGTTTGCATTTTGTTTGTATGTGGTGTTTAATAAAGAATTTAAAAATAAATTATGTACCAATACCGTTATGACAACTGCCATTTTTCAAAAAAAAAAAAAATAATAATATAATGTTTCCGACAGCTAGGTAAAATTTTTAGTTTTCGTATATTTACATTGGATATTGTATCTGATGATAGAATATAATATTTTAATAAATCATATATATAGTACAAAAGTATTATATATTTGGACATTTGAATTATTGGGTCTGTTGTATTTAAAACAATAAAATCGTATTGCCGCGCACAATTGTCTCACTTAGCACATCTCATTTGATATAAAATATTTTTGTAATTTGTTTGAGTTTTAGATACAACTTGATTTGTATTCGTTTGCACATAAAATAAAAAAAATCTGTAGATTGATATATGTCGAGATGTATCACTTAGCCCATCAAAATCAAAAAATCACATTTGAATTGGTAGGTACATGTCGAGTTGTACCCTAGTCAATATTGGAAAAAAATGGTTCAAAGTGATATAAACCTCGATATATCAATATTCACGTTAAATGCACTGAAAAAATATATGTGAAAAAAGTTATAATTGTACTTATACCAGTAGCCACAAAAACTGCGTATTAATCGATTACAAAAACGAGTTACAACACGAAATATATCAATATTCACGCAATTTTCGCCAAAATAGCTGCACTTGTATCACTTTACACAAAATTATCTCCGTAACTATAGCAGATAGAAAATCGTGAGTTAGACCAAAAAATAGCTAATTTTTTTCTGATCATTTCTATATTAAAAACTCAAAAAGGGTACAACTCGAGTTGTATCACTTGTAACAAGAGCCACAGAATTGTTAGAAGTCAATTAGCATTCCTAGTTATGAGCCCTGATAACCACGATGTTAAAGACACAACTTATTACAGTGCATGTCTATGTACAAGTCTTGGTTAATATAAGTTCATACCTATATTTCATTACTTAATTCCTATAAAGCATTGTCTCAACCGATACTTTCATTCGCTCGCAATCTTGTCCACTTTAATCTTCTGCAAAATTAGATCTAAGTATTGAACATATTTCTTGATCTATTGTTCCCAGGACCCCCTAGCGTCGTACGACGTGAATGCGCACGACTCGGACCCTCAGCCGCGGTACGACATGATCGACTCGAACCGACACGGCACGAGGTGCGCGGGGGAGGTGGCTGCGACGGCCAACAACTCACAATGCGCTGTCGGTGTCGCCTTTGGAGCTAGTGTTGGAGGTAATGTGACTTCTAATTTTTCATACTAACACGACAAAGCAACATCAATGTGTGCACATGGATGCCATGGTAAATGCAGTGTAGCCTCTATAGGGTATATCCGGAATGCGACCGAAAAAAAATTGTCGCTATTTTTTATGCGAATTTTTTGTGTCCGTAGTCTACTAATAATAAGTCTAATAATACTACCACTGGGCTTCGTTTTCGGTCGCAGTCTGGAAATGCCCTGTATACATGTCAACCGATCCGTCGAAACTGTTCGGTCTGTCTGATTATGTCCAGAGTTTTGAGATGACATATCAGTGATAAAAGCGCACCTGAGATTTTTGAAAAAAGAATGGTCCGGGTTCTTTAGGGTGATACTAAATACTAAAAACCACCGCACTTCAGACGTCTCATTGGATCAATACTATAAAACCTATATTGATGGTAATGTCATTTTTTCCGTAATAAGGAAAGAAGTGACGGAAAGGGGAACGAATAGGAGACGATAATTCTGGCTTCAGAATTTATTATTATAGCCAATAATGTGAGGCCATTTGGGTGTATAACTATAAATGTAATGTGCAAAAACACTGGAACATTTTTGAATACGTATTGTATTGTATTGTATCAGCCCATATATGCCCCACAGCAGGGCACGGGCCTACGCTACAAGCGACGCTCCGATTGAGAGTGGTTAGGCCATATAGTCCACCACTCTGGTCTAGTGCGGGTTGGCATTATTAATTTTATACGTATTATTTTCTAACAAATAGATTTCAACATAGTAGATGCGGCATTTATTCGGACTATATGGCCTAACCCCTCTCAATCTCTCGATTGTAGAGGTGGCCCTTGCCCTGTAGTGGGCCGTATACGGGCTGATACAGAAATGCGGCATTAATAGTTTGTGGCTATTCTTGCTCGGTCATTTTCTTTTACCATAGCATCATTAGCAGTGGTTCCGGAAATCTACTACAGGTCATTACCTCCCCCAGATATTTCCACAACGGCATGATGAAATCCATACATCCAGCAAATTCCTATTTTCCATTGCAGTCATAAAAATGTCTGCATAAAAATCACGTTTATTTCACACATCACGTAATTCTGGCACGTGTAAAGCAGAAATATCATCAGAAAAGTAATCAATCCTTTGCGTCTTCAACCATAATCAAGATGCAACTAGAGAATGATGTAGCTCTTCCGAAGCCGTCTCATCCACGCCCATTCGCCATAACTAATTGATCGGTAATTGCACCTGTACGCAGATAACTAGCTAATGCTACAATTATACAGCATATGATTTTCCTGATATACGTCGGAAATTATAGAACATATTACGATTGACTAGAGAGGATAATATTGAATTATTCTAGATGCAATTATAAATGCGAAAGTAGCTCTGTCTCTGATAGTTTTAAAACCTATTTTAGTTATCGACTGTTTTGTCCCTTTCAAACGACTTTTGAATGCAGTTTCGAGCGAAGAAGACAAAACATTCGATAACTTGAATAATAGGCTGTCAGCGTTTGCATGGAATGTATTTTTGACTTTTATTTAAAACGTATTATGAATGAGAGAGAAAGAGAGAGAGAGAGTAAAAGGACTAGAAAATTAGGGCCATGAAATGTTAATAAGACTAATATTCGTAAAGTCCCGAAATCTAATTGATATGTTTGGGTTAAATTGAGCACTATTGTTATTGTTGCCTCTACATTTAACATATTCGATTGGCCTGATTGCCCACTCTATTCAATTTTATTTGTCAGATATCCACTTTGGCAATCAAGCGGCGTAGAATGTACGTTTTAGGGGTAAAACTGATTTATTTTTAAACATACCATGTCCTGTTGTTAGTTTTTAATTTATTTGTAATGTTAAAGTGCTATCTTTTCAGTCCATATTATTTGCTTCGGATTGGCAGATCAATTGTTCCATTATAATTAATACCATATTAATAAACACTGACAGAGATTTCGCGTAACACAAGTCGATGAGACGATAATACATTTGTTCGTATTTGATTAAATATATAAGTTATGAAGGTATAGAAAGTAAGATAAAGAAAAATGTTTTAATTACTAAGACTATGATATAAGACCAAGATATTTTAATTAAAAAGGCTAATTGTTCCTAAAGCAATTTAACTTAGATTCGACTTTACGAGACTTTAAAATAATAATCATACTTTTTCCAGCAAGTTTATGGCAAGGATATAAGTTTCAAATTTATCTGCGGTGTCGTTGGTCACCAAACAAAAGTTAGATATGAATCCTGACGCAAATGTCAGATTATAAAGCGTCACTGATAATAAGTTAGGAGACGAAACTGTGTCACTGAACTGAAATTTGACGACTTCAGTTGAAGTTTGCCAAGTCGCGGTAGATCTAGATGCAAAGTTCATAGAAGTTAAGTCTCAAAACGTAAGGAGCACTTTGTTGCATTATTTAGTTTGCTAACCGCATAGGACTCTGGTTCGAGACGCTTAAATGTTTAAGCTTAGACAATTCAGCTTGAGAATTTTCGGCAAAATTTCAATGTTATTGTGTAATATGTTCAAATAACTTTGGCTAACATTGCCTTGGGATTTTTAAATGGTAATGATGTCTGAAATATGATGTAGCTCATTGGTTTTTCGATGTGAATATGAGAGAAGAGGATACGTTCATTAAATCGAGATTTTATTTCTAATCAACGCCTTTATATATGAAAGTACAAGAACAAATAAACTTCTCATTACAAATAATGGTGAAAATAATACTATATCAAGATACAAACTTCTCATTTTATATTACAAACGCTTAGTTAGTTTTTATAGACCATTTATTTCGCACTTCGCAGAATTCACAAAGCAGAAAAATTATTCTGCAAATTGAGCTAATACAGTTAGCTTAATGAAGCCTGACCTTTGGCCGTCCTTCGGAAGGGTGCAAAGATACTTTATCTTGCAATAAACTAAGCAAAACATTTAATTTTCTAGGCTACACGCCAATATAATCAGTCGCAACGTTAAATTGTGGACATAAAACGAAGAAATGACTATTCCCAACGTATTACACTCGTAAAAGATATTTCTGTCTTGGGAATCTTCAACACGTATAAATGTGTAGAATATGTAAAAAAAATGTTTCCAAATTTACTATACGGTTTTACGACGTGCAGTATTTTTTATTGTATTCATGTATTATATTAAATTGTAACAATGCTTGTTTATGTTTTTAATTCAAAGACGGGTTTTATGATCTTTTGTGGTATCAGTTGGATTAATTTTTTTTATGACGCATCGTAAATAGGTACTGTATAAACACAGCGTCAACAGTTCCTTTGGGTCCAACTAAAACAAGTGTTAAAACACATGTTCATAGATAGAAACTACTAATCTATGTTTTTAATAGCAAAAATAAATAGAATATATTTTGATTATTTATTTGCTTTCACCTCGCTCTTGAGGGACGAGTGCCGAAATATATTAATTATGAAGTATTTTTTTACAATTTAGTATATGATGGAACGTTCCGAATCTTTTATGTAGTTTTCTGTAAATGTTACAGAGGTTATTATAAGAATTTACCCATATGGTAGCAACGATGCAATTTAGGTTTTGAGGCAGGCACTTAGTGCCCAAGTTGGGGCACATGTGGCCGTTGTTAGTTCAGTTCCGCTCCCAATTTTTATACTGTGTAACTGTTCTTCGGGTGTGAATTGTAATATACCTATAATTGAATATGTATTTATTATTAGATATGATTTTTATTCCATACAATAGTGTAAATAGGTAGATATTTTAAAATTAAGATTTTATGTTTGAATGAAAACTGAAGTAACCGTTCTTTTTATTGGATAAAATAAGCGCACATTTTAAGACTTTATTTTTGTTGCAGGAGTTCGTATGCTGGACGGTGACGTGACGGATGCTGTGGAAGCCAGGTCTTTAAGTCTGAACCCTCAGCATGTAGATATATACAGTGCTTCGTGGGGGCCAGATGATGATGGAAAGACAGTCGACGGCCCTGGCGAACTTGCTACAAGGGCGTTCATTGAAGGAGTTACTAAGGTAGGTTCTTAAATGGAATATTTGTTGCTTTTGGATCCCAATACAAATCTCATGTGAGCTTCCCTGGACTGGAATTTGTGTCCAGTATAGTTACAGACCATGTAAGTTAAAAAAATGCAACGTATTGACAATTAATATTCATATTGACGTATGAAATTGGTACATACATGAAATGGTACGTACATACATTTAAACCTTAGTGTAGGATTTTAATAAAAAAAATAGTCTTGGTTCACTAATTGCCCCGCCAAAAGAATAGACGAGCATAATATAAATGTGATTACAAGAAGTTACGTCAAATACAAAAATATATCTGAACAGGACCGTGTGATTGACGCCATCGATAACAAAACTGTCACAGAACAGATCTACGAGACGTCCAATGTTAATTTAGAAAATGAGGCATTTGGAAGAAAACCTTACGTATTTTAAAATTCTCACTTTTCAAAAGTAACCTTTATAAATCGAGATAAAGAAACTGAGAAATGTCGTCGACGTAAATTAACGAATGGAAATGAGCAACAAAAATGTCGAAAATGGACACGAATATATTTTTAAAATTTGTGTTCATTAAAATGAACTTTATAAATTAATTCGTTAGTACTTTTAAAATATATAGTATATATGAAATTTTATTTTAAAAAGCAAGTTATTGAAAATAAATTTACAGCCGTATGTTATTTTAATATTCCTTCTTCTAGATATTAAATTGACACTTGGAATTTTGGAGTTCTTGCGATTAAAGATGGAAATATATAGCTCATACATATCGTTACATACTTTACCTTTGTCAAGGCAAAAAACGTATTCTGCCTGAGCTATTTCGAAAAATAACAGAGGGAGATAGAAGAAACCTATGATTACATTATGGACTGCAATATAACCGCTCTGTCATACAATCAAAAAACTAAGTTTTTTTCGATATTGTTGACTGAAAAATGTATGTTAAACTGATGTCACAGTAAATGAGATGATATAATAAATACAATAGAAATGATTACTCAATAGCCACAATGTGTTGTTGTTTATAAAACAAACGACGGACAGACGTATGTAAAAATATAAATATTGATGCATCTAGTACATTTCACCTATGCATCATCTCAAGGCGGTTAGGAAAGAAAGCCCCAGACATTGCGTCTTTAATCTTTATAATTACTACAATACTAAGTAGAAAATTGCGACAAAATTTTATTTTTATTTAAACAATTGATTAGTTATTTGTGCCTGATATAACCTTAGCTACAAGGACCCATATTTCAACGTAAAGCCCTCCTGCCCTCCATATTGCGCCCATCTTCTTCATACTTTAGAATAGTTTATTACTGCTTATTTTGATACCGCCAGAAACCAAAAGAGTTTAAAAATAATTGGGCTGCAAACCGATTAAGTTCTGGATTCGTTTTCTGTTTTCATGTTTTCGGCACTTCGCTTTGTGTTAGTTTGTATCACAAATAGGTTTTAGTTGGCATACTGTTGTATAATTTGGGGCCCAGCTAGGCGGCAAAATCACCAAGCCCCCGGGTGGAAGGCCAGTTACAATGGCATACTCATTTCAACCTCCGAGGGACAGGGAGTTTAACAGATTTTCATTCAAAAAATATAACGAATCGAAACGCCACTGGACTTCATATTGTGCTCATATATCACACAGCTTCTTAATTTAGCGTTTTAACACGCGGGCCGCATTCAACCCCGACGGGGACAGTGGAGTGCCACTGTTGTAATTAATTATTTTAAAGTGCACTTAAAATTTGTTCGCTAAGTGAGAAATACTCGTAAAATTTTCACTCCAACTATACCCGTGTAATGAAAGTCGTACCAGCTGGCCAAGTTTGAAACAATCATTTGAAAACATTTTTTTCTTTTGTTCGATTTTTGTACTTGTTTTTGGTTAGCTTATATTTTCTTTAAGGGTAGTAAGGAGCTCTGAACAATATAAAAATTCTGTTACTAAATTATAAAAAGTATTACTTTTTTCTTCATAGAAACTACTTGCAAATACTTATAAAACTTATAAAAAATGATTTTTTTATACTAGTGTTCCTACCGCCCGCAAAGACACTACCCAATTTTATTATTTAAAATACTTGTATTCAAAATGGCACCCTTAAAATTTGTTAATTAAATCTCTCTCATGTAAAAATAAAAATGAAAATACTTGAGCGAAATACCCAAAAAATATTTTTATCGTTTTCCCGAGTTATGCGTTTGTTTTGGCGGGGTGAGAGAAGGGTGCGCAACCCCGCCACTCTCGGCCGTAGCAATTTCAGTAATGATGCAATTATTTCCCCTCTATTTCCCACATTATATGGCAAGTGTTCACGTAGTTTCAAATTTGCGTAACGTCACTTACCCTTTCAACTTTACTCACTCGTTTTATTGTAGATGAAATAATAAGTCTTTAGCATGTTGTATGTAATAATAGGTGATTTTATATTTATAACGAAAGATTATTTTATGCCAAGCATACATTTTCTATAGTATGACAAGACTGCGAAAACGCATAAGGCCAATTTGCTTAGACTTAATTCTTGGTGGTAAGACAACTGTTACGGACCCGTCATAGTGACCCAAGTAGGCGTGTCGTGGTTCGAGTTCATTTAAACACTATTTACAAGGGGAGATTATCTCGCGGCGAGAATCGTATGCGATTATCGCATGACAGAACCGCAATAGATTATCGTCTTCTGATACTCGTATCTTCGAGACGAGATACTCTCCTCTTGTAAATGGGGCTTTACTGTACAATTCGGAAACAATGAGGCCGACATATTTGCATAGAACGGCAGGGGATAACCATATTTGTCAACTCTCTCTCTATGCTATACTTACCAGCAGGAGTATCGTTATTAGTTTTTCATGCCAGGATATAAAAAGTCTTCCCTCCTTCAGGACTTGAATGCACGTCAACATTTTCAAAACATCTCTTGGTAATTTACATACATACATACATAAGCTTACGCCTTTTTCCCAGAAGCGGTAGGCAGGGGCGCCACCAGGACACCCACATTTCGCCTTGTATGTTCCGTTCCACGATGTGATATCGCAAGCCTGTCGCCATATCGGGCACACATTTCTGACTCGGGGCTGATAATTAATAGAAAAATCCAATATCACTTTGCTCGACTCAGGATTCGAACCCGAGACCTCAGCTTTGTAAGCGTTCCGTTGTACAACTAAGCCACCGAGGCAGTCATGTAAATTTGATACTTCTTTAAAATGTTGTTTATTCAAAGCGACGTTTTAACCGCCCTCCGCGCGTTGTTTCGCGTTTTTTGTATTATCTCCTGTTTAAAAGTTGAAACAGGATACGCGGTAGAAGCTTTCATAAATAAACATGCCGCCTTTTTAAATGATACAGTGAGAATTCTCCGGGTGTTTTGTTTTGCGAAACGCTTGAAGCTCAATTATTTGTAATGAATTTGAAAATATACACAATATTCACTGGATAAATTGATATTTTTCTACTAACATGATTAAGAGATTACATTAAGGATAACTGCAAGAGACGATTTTTATCCCGCGCCGGTCCATTTTTTTTTTTCAGCTTGCTCGTCACCGAACGTTTTAGCAAGTAGCGTGCTAGCTACAGAAAAGCTCTATCTCTTTCATTATAATATTCATATTTTTTTTAGTACATACGCTGAATATTTGTGAATTATTTACGTGCAATTATTATAGTTTACCGAAAAGTCCAACTACCGCAGCACCCTGCCGGTATACTGGATTTTTAACTCTTTATCTAATAGTGTGTACTTGATGATATATTTAATTTATATAAATGATGTAGCACATGGTCACGACAATTAATATTTTACAAAAAATATTATAATATTATGAGAAAACTCAAAATGAAGTGACGTGAGCATTTTATAATACATTACATGATAGTTCACACATGATCGCTCGGTAAAGAAGCCTCGTCATCATTGCAAGATGGCCGCTTGGAATTTCTCACAATCTCTTGGGATAGAAAGGGGAGATTGGTATTCTGTGCCATTCACGCCACCCCGCATATTTCTAGGCGTTGTCTCGGTATTCCTAAATAACGTGATTAGAGTACGTGCACGCAAACTATACCAATGAACTGTGTTAGACATTGTTGGGAATCATTACTGAAGCAAATATTTCTGGACCTTCACCTAAAATTAATGGTAAGACATTTAAAAAAAAAGATCTACAAAGTAATGAAGTAAATAATAAAGACAGTAGGCAACAATAAATGATATTTCGTAAGTCAATAAAAAAAACGAGAAACTTTGTAAGTAATACTTAATTGGTATTTCATCATTTTAGTTATTTGCATTTTGATCCGTCTTACAGCTTTTAACTCTCAAGTTTATTTCAGGGCATCCTGGCGGCACCTATGGGTGATGCTGCCAGGACTCTGTTTGAAAACATAAATTGTATTTTAGTTAATAAGGTAGATTAAGTTAGTAGATAAGAAAGATGTTTGCTTAAATGGGGCCGGCAAAGTCACATAGTGACTAAGGCCCATAAAAAAAAAGACAATAAAAAAATAAAAAAAAAACTCTCAAGTTTCGCAGAATTTAGCACACATTCACTAACATCGAAGTCTATGTCATCGCAATTCATAACAGACACGTCTGAATATTCATATTAACGTCTATAACGTTTAGCTCCCTTGCTCACTTGAATGATATTGATCGAATCATTGCACATCAGTTCCAATTGTGCACGGCTGCGCTCGGCTAACAACCTTAGTGATTATGTTGTTGATTCTCCTTAAATCAATTAGTAATATCTCCGGAACGGTTAGTGAACATTTTCGTTGTTAATTAAGAAATTCCGTAGGTAAAAATAAAAAATTGTATAAATTTTACAAAAACAGTATAAGTACATAAAAACCTAATGAAAACTATTTGGGATACAATAGGTAATCTTATTGCATAAAGAGTTAAATTAAATTGCAGTAACAAATACTGAGACTCATCATCATTAAGTTATTTTTTTGGAAAACATTGCCAACTCACGTAGTCAAATTCAAAACTAAGATAAATAATTAAATAAATACACCCAACAGTCACATACATAGTCCTGACCCCACACTAAGATCGAGTCTTGTGTCGTGGGTATCAGAAACTACGAGAGACTTTTCGGTCTCACAAACACCCAGACCCGAAACAAATACCTGTGGATCACACAAATATTTGTTTCGGTACGGGGATCGAACCCGCGGCCTCTCGTTTCACAGGCGGCGTCTAACCAACTGCGCCACGGAGGATAGATACCTATTAGTTTTATCGTGTGAAGACGTGGTTACAAGAACACAATAAGAGAGTTATCGGAATAATTAATATTTTATCTCATAAATTATTTTTGCACGGAAATGGGAACGACAGCCGGTTTCTTAATCGATTGGTCCAATTTACTCAGAGTAAGTGTAGGTTGTGTGTTCTCTAATATCCCTATTTCATCGGCTGATACGTCACGCAGCCTTTATATCTGTCACGGATTATCTTTAGAGGGTTTTCTAAGTACATTGACATTGGGATTGGCAGTTGAGCAGCCCCAATTTTATTCTGTTCTATTTTCGCAATTCTATTAAATCTTTTAAAGGTATTCTGTCATATTATAGGATTAAATACTCTTTCTATTCAATTGTATTATTGCTATATTTTATCAATTATGATCCATACTGATAAAAGTCTTCGCATGTTTTTGTAAAATTAAAGCAAATTTACTTCAAGAGAAACAATGAGATCTAAATTCAGTGGATGAATAAATGTTATCTTTAACCCTTGTTAATTTTGTTTGACCTCTTCAACAGCCGTTTCAGGACACTTCAAAACACAAACATTCGCGTTAAAATAAAATGTCCTTTTTTTCGTCGTCTCTGTTAGTTAATGGCAATGTCTTGAAGGGAACTTTAATACATGACAACAATTGATATATAATTTTATGGTGTTTTTCATACAAATAACGAGTGTCTTGTCTACGTGTTTTAAAGAAATGAATTAAGGGATCAACAACTTAACTATGTTTCATAAATCCACCCAAATTATCAGTAATTGCGCTTCAATAATAATTAAATTATTAATTAAGTGAAATAAGGTGCACAGTGATTAATTAATTCCAGTCTAGACTCTAGACGCAAGCAAACAAACTGAAAACAAACAGAGTCTTAAATGCGGTGATTGTTTGTGGTGCTTATGGGACCGTTGCGATTAAAGTGTTTGTTTTACGCTGCACCGAAGTATTAAGATATTATGTTTATTCTCTAGTCTGGTGGGTTCGATTGCTTTCGATCGTTTGTGGCTTACTTGAGGTTGTTTCATAAATTGTCTCAATTGAAGTTCTTGCTCAGTGACGTGAACCAGATACGCATGTGTCTATTAGTGGAATGCTATTTGATGTTGATAATAATGATGTAAGTGAAGAAAATATTGCCGGAGATGACACAGTAAATGACAATAAAAACATAGAAAGAAATGACCTAGTTTCACCTAAATTTTTAAAGATAGCCTCGAGTGTTCTCCTTGAGGACACTGCGTCGCGTCGCTTGGAACGTAATTTAGGTAATGTAAACATGACCAGAACACCGCCCTTTGACCTAACAGCTAGGACTCGCAGAATAACCATTTAAACCATTTAAACCATTTATTTCTTCCACACACACAATACAACTAAATAATAATATAATACAAGGAAAAGATCAGGTCTACATTAATATCTATTTTGCTGTAAGATGTGCGTAGAAAGGATACCAGCTCAGTATATGCTATTTTACAACAGCACTGATTTTCAGCTGGCTCCGCAGCCATAACGGGTCATTACATGTCTTAGTGTTTAAAATTTCTTAGTGCCATTTAGAAGAAATATGGCAAAGAAATGTTTAGTCAACAACCTTAAACGCTAAACCTTCTACAAAGAAGCTAGATTTCCCACAAACTAATACCCGCCCAATATCTTTGGGCTTAAGCCAACTAACCCGCTTGCCTCAAAGCCCCTTAATTAAGGCACGCTGGCAAGGTACCAGAGCTTATTGTTAGGAATATCAGTTCGCGTAATACTCGCAAAATGCTAAATGCGTCGGTTTAATAATTGAAAAGGCGTTTTCGCAATCTCGTTGATCTTCACTCTGGTCTCGTAAATTCTAGCTGGCAGTTTAGAAGAATTTCATATTATGAGTTATTCGCACATTTCCATACGAAATGTTAGGTTCGTGCTTCATAAAGGAAATAGGAACTATATGTTATATCTGAACAGCATTCGATCTTACGAACATTTTATACGGTAAATGCTGTCATGACTAATAGTGTTGCAACGTGACAAGCGGAAATTCTTGGCTTCAAATACAAAAGATCAGGAACGTTAGGTTTTAAGTGAAAAATTCTAGTCTCAACGAAATTTATTTCGAAATGATGCAATCAATGTAGAATACAAAGAAATTCGCTCATTTATTATAAGAATCTTTGAGACATTTCATATTCTTCATTGGAAAGGTTCTTTCTTATGGTTTATTATTGGTTCGGTATGCTATTGGATGGTTTTCAGGTAACTTCACATCGATAGTAGTGATAAAGGTTTCTATATTTACATTTATGCCAACGCTTTTGAAATTATATTCCTGAGCACATATTAGAAACTGGCATCAACCTCCCACTTTATAATATCCGCAGCAATATTTCACAGCGTTTGCACCGACTAGCGTGCGTTTAGTTTTAATATGTAAAATAAGGAGACGCAGTAGGTCAGGCCGTGCTACCCTTTTAATATGAGGGAGGTGCGCCACTTCCCGCGTATGTAATCTAAAGATGGTTCTTGACATAGTACGTACATATGCTACGGGGTCAGAAACAAAGTTCTGAGAGAATAAATTTAGAGATAAATAACTGTGTACGGAAATAAGTACAGATGCTACCATAAGTGGTGGCATGAATGGTCTTGGGGTATAGAATAAAAATAGAAGTACTTGTACTAAAAATACATTTACATAAATATGATCAGGTGCTACCGTAGGTGACAAAATTGTGATGTGTGAAATAGGTGTAGATAAATTTTAATTAGGGTATTTTAATGTAGTGAATGATGTATGAGTAAGATGATATTGGTAGAGAAGATATTGGGTATTGAAATAAAACTATTTTATACGGGTTTTATCGCGATTTGGTTTAATTTTTACATTTTTTTACTTCCCGACGTTTCGATTACTTTACAGCTTTCGTGGTCACGGGGCGCACTGTAAAGAACCACGAAAGCTGTAAAGTAATCGAAACGTCGGGAAGTTAAAAAATATAAAAATGTAAAACCATTAAGATATTGGTTATTTTGGTATATACATCTATATCAGCCCCTATATGTACGTCAGACTGTAGAGCACGGGCCACCTTAACAATCGAGAGTACGATTAAGAGGGTATTCATGACAACGGCCTTATCCATAGACAGTTTTTAAACCCATGTGTCTAACGAACGATTTTTTAATTCGGTTTGAGCGAAGAAGACCAAACATTCGATAGCTAAAACAGGTTTTTAAACTGCCTATAAATAAGGCCGCAAGTCTTTAATGACTAAATTAAAATACAATATTAATATATGGTGACAAAAATCAATAAACAATTCTCACACTGATCCTAAATTTAATCACATCGTCATATATATCTAATAAACCAATTATTGCAACGAAACCATTTACGCATAGTAATTTTCTAATTATTTGTATAATTGGTCCATTACACAATAATAACGTAATTTTACCGTTCTGCTGGTTGAATATCAAATTTAAATTAAATTTTATTGCAGTGTTCGGATATAATTCGGCATGTGATAATTGCAGTCGAGGTTCATTAATTTTATTCCCTGAACGACGGTTTTCGTTGTAAAATTGCAATGTGTTACCGCACTGAAGTGATATTAAGAAGCAAATTAACTTTGGTGGAGCACGTCACAATGCTAATTAGTATTCCGAAACTCCACTGAGGGCATCAAAGTTTGCGTAAGATTTTTTTTAGAGGTAATCATGTGTTATTACTATATTATCAGTTTAACAATTGTGGCGAACAAATAAAGAAAAAAAGTAAGGCACAAAAATCAGATACAAGTCTGAGGAACAAATTTTTTAATATTTATTTGGTTCAAATTGGATTAAAATAGATGCTGGTCTCCTAGCAACGGTGAACAGATACTTAACACACATTCCAAGAAAATATGTCTTTATAATTATTCTCTTGTGAATTAACCTCAAGTTTATTATGAACTGTTATCCCAGAACTATCAATAACATGAATTGATATTGTGATAATTTCAGTATTCCAGTTACACAGATTTAACCAAACCGATGAAAATTTAAACCGTTTCTGCGTACTTGGCGATAACATTTATACAATGTATGCTAATGATTTACTGGAAAGTCATGAGTCGTTATTATTAAGTTTAAACGATGAACTCTTGCGGGATATTTTATAATAATAGCGGTTTAATTAGGTGCGGAAAAATTAATGTCATATTATACGTTAATTTATTGTATAACGGCATGGTTGGGGAGTAAACGGTGCATACTCTTCCTTTATTTATCACTGCGCTCTATTCAGAGCAAAATGTAGTTCAAATATACGCCGGTAGGTGTCGTTAAATGAAGTTTGGTACTCAAAGATTAATTTGGTATTTTCATCATGAAAAGAAAACTTATTACATTTTTTAAGGCATTGCTAAGAAAAAAAGCATTTTTCTAGATAAAAATACATGACCACCATCACCCGTAGGCATAAGCATGCCAAACAAGCTGTAGGTACGTCAAAGGTCTATGACCAAAGATAGCAGAACAAGGAAAAAAGAGGTCAGAGATAACCGGTATTACTGACCTCCGTGGCCTTCGTGGCCTCCTTGGTTAAGACCCTAGCTGTGAAACGGGACGTCGCAGGTTCGATATAGACACCCAAACAAATGGTATTTTGATACACAAATATTTGTTCAGGCATGGGATCTTGTAAGACCAACAATCTTGTAGTTCGATTCCCACAATACAAGTTTGAGTTGTCATCAGGATTATGTTTGACTATTGAATGTATTTATTCATTTGTTTCTTCCTCCAGGGTCGCAACGGCAAAGGTTCGATCTTCGTTTGGGCCTCAGGGAACGGAGGCAGGGAGCACGACAACTGTAACTGCGATGGCTACACCAACTCAATATGGACCCTGTCGATATCCTCGGCGACGGAGCGGGGAGAGGTACCCTGGTACTCCGAGATGTGCAGTTCTACTCTAGCGGCGACGTATAGCAGCGGTGCTATTAATGAGAAACAGGTATGTTGGATAGAGATAGCATAGAAGTCGATTAGGTTTTTTATTACCCTTATAGCCGCCACACACGTAATAACTGTGCAAGTCTGAGTTTGCACCAGTATACTGGAACGTGTGAGTAAATAACTGCGCAAACTTCGTACTAATTTTCAATTCGAGACTTGTGCAAACTCAACTTATATGTAGAAAAAAATAGCAACAAAGACAAATAATAAGCCTCGTAACGTTATCAATTTATCTAAATTTCTAGTCGTAATATCAGGAAGAAGTGAAATCTAACAAAACCTTAAATCTTAAGACTACGTTTCCCGAGCTGGATATCATACCGAGAACGTTTGATTCCTCTTTTATAAAAGCCACGACAGCAAAAACTTTTAATTAACACAAAAAACATAATATTTTTGTGTATGTTCATATCAAAATACGACATCAATGCCATTAGCCAATTAATTCTTGTTGTCCATTCGTTTTGCAAGCGTTCGGTTAACCGAATGTTGTTTCCTAATTAAGCCTAACGAACTCCCAGGTATAATAATAGCATTGTTTTTTGTCCTAATGGAACAATAATTTCCCAGTTTTTAATTGCCCACGGTCACACAATATTAATTAAACATAATAAAAACCAGTTCGTTTCATTATATTTATATTAACTTTTGTTGGACTCCAGAGATTATTTTTTTAAGTTTAATTATTCTAATTCTCTCTTTTGTGGAATTCTAATTTTTTTTTAAATTTCCATTCCAACGCCCACACAAATTGTGTTCACTTTAATAATTGTTAGTTACTCCGAGGTCCTGGGTTTGCGTCGACCCTTTCAGTGTGGGATCTGCGCAAATAAAATTATGTCATTTGAATATAAATTAAAGGTTGGTTTTGTTCCAAAGGTAAATGTAGTTCGGAGGTTTTGTGTGTTACACACGACAAAAGGGTGCGTTCTCAATCAAAGTTTGAGAAACTTTTGGGTCGAAATGTTCGTGATGGGCGAACGAATGATTCACAAACTATCCGTTGACTCGGCTGGAGTAATAAGGACACGTGTTCCGGTGAAGTGTTATTGAAATGGTTTTTGTTTGGAGTCTCTGTTAGAGAATAGGTCGGCAATGTAGCTATGTATCAGGGCACGATGATTGCTTACATAGACAACTATACCTATAGAGCGATCGATTATGTCGAAAGCGATGTGGGGCTACGTTAAAGCTGTGAAATATCGTGACTTAAACGAGAAATAAATAAGTGTACGTATCGACTTACAATATATTTTATTAAGAGGACACCAAAACAGCACCCCAGGACTTTAGAATCATATATGTTCAAAATTCACTCTTTATCATTTTAAACATCTTTCATCGCGTCATTTTCGTGCTCCTATATCGCTCATATAAATTTAAATCTAACTTAATTTATAAAAATGCAATCCACACCGTCTAACTTAGTTTTTAAAAAGTATACAGCAAACATTCCTCGTTCCGGTACACCGTGTCACCTACACATTAAATCTCCGCGCAGTTTTCATTGCAATAAACGTAGCCGCTAACGCTAGGTGTAATTCATGTACTTTCTTTTCTGAATTTCGCCTTTATCACTGGCTGGTATTGTGATTCGGGATTGTTTTTTATTTTCAAAACTCGGCGTTCTAAAAAATAAACTTTAATGATTATAGTCTTATTTATAGACAGATTTAAAACCTTTTTAACTATTGAATGTTTTGTCTTTTTCGCACAAACTGAATTCTAAAATCGTTCGAAACGGACAAAACAATCGACAAATAAAATAGGTTTTAAAACTATCTACGAATAAGGCCGTTAGTGTTTATTTTAAATAATTCATATCGGCAGCTCATAAAATGTATTTTTCATTTTGTTACATTTTGTTTTATGTTACAAAATAATTCCAGCCGGTTTTTTCGGGAAAGTATTAATAATTTTGCGCTTCGACGTTTATATCCAATAGTTGAATACCATAAATTTTAAATCCGTAAAGTGAAAAATAAATGGTCATACGAATTCATATGAAGTCATATTTTTTGCTTAAACTAGCTACTAAATAAATACCAAATATATAACGTTGGACAGGTATATAAACATTTTAGTTTTTTAGCAATTTGTGAATATGAGCTCATATTAAACTACCTACTAAATAAATACCAAATATATAACGTTGGGCAGGTATATAAACATTTTAGTTTTTTTAGCAACTTGTGAATATGAATGATAACAATATAGGCAAGCTGAGTCAGAGGTTAATTTGCCTAATGACAATGAACGCATCTAATTGATCGTGTACAC
This sequence comes from Deilephila elpenor, assembly GCA_949752805.1. Classification (NCBI taxonomy): domain Eukaryota; kingdom Metazoa; phylum Arthropoda; class Insecta; order Lepidoptera; family Sphingidae; genus Deilephila; species Deilephila elpenor. The sequence continues at coordinate 5,213,072 of OX457111.1, forward strand.
TTTAATAACAAAAACTAACGCTAGAACTATATTTGTAGGATAGACGACAAAATACCAAGCTAAACATACCTCATTCACTTCCTTTAACGCCTTTAATTTTCTAATGCAAGTTAAAAGGAATTCCTTATATTTTTATGAAGGAAAACGAACAAACTGGCCTTTGAAATAAAAACCATTGAACCATCTAAGAAACCATTGAACAAACAGGCCACCAGATATAAATAATCAACACTGCCATGACATACACATCCACAACAACATAGATCAGGGCTGCGTTACAAGTATTTTACCAATTAGAGTCTTTTATCTGTTATGAACACATTTTAACATGCCATCAATGGGTACAAGTACTTGATTAATATATTTTGTTTTAGGTGGTAACAACGGACCTGCATCACTCGTGTACAACTACCCACACCGGAACATCGGCATCAGCGCCGCTGGCTGCTGGCATCTGCGCACTAGCCTTGCAAGCCAACAGGGATCTAACTTGGAGAGATATGCAGCATATAGGTTTGTATTTATTAACTCTTTTTCTGATTTTTTATCCCTTATGACTATCTTGATGTTTTTGTGAATGAATTGAATTCATGTGATAATGAAATGAATACATTGATGATCATTATGTAGCGAAGTGTATCTATGCTTCAAGCATATATCGTTTGTAATCGTCTTATTGGTAGCATGGCTGTCGAAGCGTTCAATATTAATTCTTTATATTGTTGTAACTAAGTATGATCTATGAGAATGAGTGTTCTAATAATATTAAGACAGAGCTTGGCACGCAAGTGCGCCGAAATGATACAGTATGAACTAGACAAGAGATTATTATATATCATGGTCATAACCATTATATATAATTATCCCGTATCCCGATTTCGAGCCGGTTACACGGACCGGCTCGAAATCGGATCTAAACTGGCTGTTTCCTGAACGCAACAAACTTGCGCGAGGTCATTATGGTCATTAAGCTCTTAATACTGATGCGTTTTAATATAACACGAGTAAAATAATAAAAGACATAATAAAATAATATAATAAAAGCACGACATTGTCTAAATTCAACTACCTCAGAAAAAAATATTATGGTAATAATTCAGTAAAATTATCTTGAACACACAAGCACCAATATATGTGTACTCGTATATATCGTGAAACCGTGATAATTCGAACGCAAACATCTTTACATGGCAGGATGAATCTTTCAGCGAATACTCCTCACTTTTTGGAATCGTTTACTCATGCGGACACTCGCACGAGTTTGGCGATATCATGAATGTTTATGGTTATGCTACGTCTCGCGTAGTGTTTAATGTAGATTTTCTAATGTTGATTTGAATTATTAGAAAAATGTATGTTATTGTTATGATTCTTTTTTTAAATATGATTTTGCCATAGCTTTTAATAGGTATTATACGTTCCAGTGATATTTTTCCTACCTAAAATTCAAATAGATTTTTTTCAATTCATATTCTAAAATTCGGAGAGAAAAACGTACACCTACTATACGTGTATACTCTCGAAAAACTCACGACTATATTATACACATATATACCTCATGGTACACGACAAAAGAATCCCTTGTACCCCATATTTCAATTACACGACATCCTTTAAGTATAAAGGATGTTGCGAAGGGTCCCTAATGCAGGGAGATTAGATTTTACGTACCAAATAAAAGGTGTTCAATAAAAGGAGGAATCCATCTCCAAATGCCATTCAAATGTGAAAATATTGTGTATACAAAGTTACAAACTAATATGAGCTTAAGATCTTTAAAAACATCACCATGACATGATATTATGGCCATTTAAATTTCAATATAAACTTATGTCTATTATTTATATTGTGAAGAACTGTTGGTTTGCTCAGACGGACCTTTTAATTTACTCGATTTATAAATATATTTGTTAGTTGATAAAACGTATTTAGTTGATTTGTAGGTAAGTCATAGATTTTAACGGGGCTATAAATTCTGACCATAATGATATTGTTCAATTAAGTTTTTGAATGCTGTGAACATTTTCAATTGGCTATTTACGTTTTCTAGCTAGCTATTATTTAATATTACAATGATTTTTTGAGCGTCCGATTTATAAAATTAACTCCAAATCCATGATTCAGGTCTATATAAGTAAGATCCTAAGTAACTAGTTATTATTAACAAATTAATCATCTTTATATAAATAAATAAATACAAATACACCCAACAGTCACATACATAGTCCTGACCCCACACTAAGATCGAGTCTTGTGTCGTGGGTATCAGAAGCTACGAGAGACTTTTCGGTCTCACAAACTCCCAGACCCGATACAAATTCCTGTGGATCACACAAATATTTGTTTCGGTGCGGGGATCGAACCCGCGGCCTCTCGTTTCTCAGCCGGCGTCTAACCAACTGCGCCACGGAGGCTGTCGAATAATAAATAAATGACCGGTTATTGACTTCACTTCTAGTCAGACGTCTGGAACGGAATGAGTACCACGAAGTATATTAAATGCACGTCTTTTAAGACCTTCAGACGAAATTCTAGAAACAACAATGTTCACTTAAAATATCTAAGATGATATTCAATTTTAGCTTTCAAAAAGCTGTAACATTTTCTGAGTATCGAAATTGCTTTACAAATTAAGGTCTTTGGCCAAAACAACGTACATACAACTGTACTATGAATATATCAGAATGAAATAAAATAAAATAATTATAAATACACCCAACAGTTTCACACATAGTCCTGACCCCACACTAAGATCGAGTCTTGTGTCGTGGGTATCAGAAGCTACGAGAGACTTTTCGGTCTCACAAACACCCAGACCCGATACAAATTCCTGTGGATCACACAAATATTTTTTTCGGTGCGGGGATCGAACCCGCTGCCTCTCGCTTCACAGCCGGCGTCTAACCAAGTATGCCACGGACGCTGTAGATTTTGCCATATACATTGATTTATTCGGAATAGAATATGTGACGTCTCGATTCTTAGCCGTTTAGATATAAACGTACGCGTATATAATTACGTTGAAAGCATTTCTGTGAAAAGAATATATTCTTCAGTAAAACCAGTAATTTTCGTGAAAGGTAAATGTCAGGTGTCAACTATATTTTTATTTTCTTGTTTTACTTTTGTGACAGAATTTAATGACTCAAGTAGAATTATAAAGATTTGTTCAGTAGATTCATAAATGTCAACTGTCTTGACGACTGCGTCCCGCCCAATAATACCCACCGTCTAAAACATCGATAAATTTAAGTTTTGCCGTTGTCAGTCAGTCCGATTTCACTAGAATAAAAAATTTCTAATCCCCTTCTTCAGTTTTTGTACTACCATGACAGAATAAATACAATACATTTGATGGTAGCTGCAATGCTACCAAATTAGGTTATTCAAAGAGATTATGGTTGTCAAAATATGCCCGCTTGACAAGTTGATTCATACTAATCACTGTGACAGATATTTACGATGGTTGTTATTTGAGCGAATATTCAATCATCACCCATATTCTAAATATTCAGTTCATTCTATTGTTTTGAATTCTATTCAGTTCGTTCATTCTATCCTTCATCCACAATTCTTGTGAGTGGCATCTGTCACTTAATGTGCTTAATGCTCCCATGCAATACATAGAACAGGTCCGAGAAAACCAGGAATATATTATAAAATATAACAAGACTAAGTGTCAGGAAACGTCTAGTTTCCGCCAAGAAGGTTGAATATTGCAAAGACCGTAATAATTTATGTATAAGGCAGTTCTTGAAAGCTTTCGGAATGATTTGAATGAGTCCTTTTGAGGCATCCCAGCTAAACATAATCCCTGGGTGTTTATGTATACAGATTACTGTTAAGTAGGTCGGCTTACATTTTTGTTTCCCTAAAATATTATGAAATTCCTCAAGTTTTTAAGTGGAAACACTCTTAGAAGAGTTTAAAATTTAAGAGAGTTTTAATTTTAAAACTTTACACACTTTACGTATTTATAATGTGCCCTGTGTACATTCTTGGGTTTTATTTAAAATAAAATTAATTTAACAGTACAAATACGTTTTTACGAGTAGCTAAAATGTAATTTCGCTTACATATTTCAAAAGTTAATTAAATCATTTTATTTAAAAATGCTTTCAAAAACTTGAATTAATATTTATATTATTAATTGTACGCGAATTATAACATTTACATTGCATGCAACTTATTACCTTTGCAAATTTACTGTTAATCAATTTCCAATAATGTTTGTGACGTATTCATTCCCGTATCTTAACATTATTCTCTTAAACCTATTATGGCGAGTGCTCATGTTGAAATTCCTGTAGACATATGTATTTGTATTTGAATATGTTATGTGACCCGACTGAGTCATTTATCCCTTACAGCACATATTCACGCATTATTGATGAGGGTTGCATGAATAAATTTATAGTAACTGAGTGCCTTCGCCGGCCGATCAAGCCGTCAAGTGCTCTGTGCATTTTTAACAAGATAAATTGAATATCTTCGGAGCGTTTGTAAAGGAAAAACGTTTCTGACGAAGCAATAAAATATATCATGTCATATTTTTTCACAAAATATGTACTATTTTGTCATCTTATGTCCCACTTTTATTAGAGTTTCTATATAAAACTTTTTTGGATTATTTACGAGTTTGCGGCCTTTAGTCCCGTATACTGTTTTACAGCGGTTTGAAGAAAACTTGTTATTTTTTGATAATTTCTCAAAATACTTCTCAAAAGACAGACCTTTAGTTAGTTAAACTTGCAAACCTGCTCAATTACTCAACCTTAACGTCTTACCACTACCTATACCACCTGCTGCTGCCAAATGGTAACCGATTGGCGTCCTAACATTCTTTCAGAGGTATTGATAGACTCAATATTTTCAGTACCTAAAAGTCTTATATTATTATCATATCCAATAATGGCGTCTACGTATAAGTCCTCTGTCTAATCAATATATCTTGTATTAAACGAAATGCTACAATGACATCGTGAATACATTATTCACATTCACATAATCCAGTTACTAGCAGGATCGCGCTGCCTGATTAATGTTACTGTATCTCCCAGCCTTTCGAATAATATGTCTTTATTTCGGTAATCCGTGACTCGGGGATATGAAATGGGAGTAATTGTTGGAGCGAGTCAAAAATTATGTGTATGGTTTAAAAAAATTGCTTCATGCCTTAAACAGGTACATTTATTGCTAATGAAACTGATGAAGCATCGTGAGTATTTTTAAAGAATACGCTAAGAACCAACGAATGAAGAGCCATTGTGAAAATCATATTAAAATAGCATATGCAGAGCTAGGAACTATTAATGAAGATATTTTCCTTTTTTAAATTTAATTTGTGTTTTCTCAGTCCTAAGTAGATCTATTAGTAGTAACACTTATTACTTACATTGGTCTCGGAAAATTATATTACCAGCTAGAATATAATAAATGGCCCATAAACAATATTTATGTCAGCCAATATCACAGGCCAATACACGCTTTTGGGTGCCACCCACCTAGGATAAAAGAGATTTAGTAAAACATTCTGGTCTGGTAAAAACTATATATTTAAACCTAAATTAAGGTTTAAGACTACTTTTTATAAGATTACTTAAATTCACTTACTAAGAAACTTATACAGGGTGTACAAGAGAATGGCGCACCTGCTAATATACATTTTAGTAAATCGTGATTACGTCTAGATTATGATGCATTTTCGTAGCGTCCTCTGATAATAACAAAGATGGCGAGAAATCAAGAATTACCATCACACGTGCTTCCCCTTAACATATTACGCCAAAGTCATTGAACCTTACAACTGAACGGGTCGCTCCACAACAGATAAGTAGGAATACTTCTCCATAATAGGTGATTAAAACTACATGATTGCCACGCCACTTAGTGTACATAGTTAGGCAATAAGAATTTAGCATTGAACGAACCGTAGAATATGGTATCTAGAGAACATGGGCAGAAGACCTACAATAATTAAACGGTACTGCTTAAGTGCCGCGAATGATCATAAAATAAATAATAACTAACCCTATAATTTAAGCCGTAAATAGGTACTTTAGGTAAGGAGGTAAGTGCTGGACCTGCCAAAATCCAGCACGAAAGCACTGCCACAATTTGATAACATACAACACTTTTACGTTTATAATTCACTTCATTAGACACGTAAAATGTACTATGTGTACGTAGAGCCGTCGCTCGGTCTTCCGATGCAACGTGTTTGATTCAACTTCGCGTAATAATGCACAACTTACTAAAGTATTCTACCGTTTTAGCCACGAACCCATGATCATTGCAATGCCCAAAATACACTTAGATATTAAACTAACACTTCACAATAAATACCATGGGATATTCCGTACCTACGTCAAAATTGATAAAATTCAATCAAAGTAACTGGAAACGAGTTAATACATAATACAAATGTACACGACAAATACATGTACACCCGAACGTAGTCCGAATTCAACTAATAAAAGATAAATATTTTTTTCGAAAAACGAAAAATAAAGGCTTGTTCACATTAGACACCTTTACACCTATTTCAGTTCATAATATTTTTTTTTCCAATATTGATACACGTTTTTACTGTTATCACTAATTTAATATCATAATATTATGCTATTTCTTAAGTAAACACTATTTATTCGGCTACAAAGATGTTTTAAATTTCGCTTGTAGTATGAGATTTTAGTACATTTTTATCACTTTAAAGCAACATCATTATTAATATTAATTAAATCATAAGCAACGGCAGTCTTGTAACTGAATGGATCAAATTATGTAACTATTTTAACACATTTAAATAAGATTAATATCTCTGCGGAGAGTAACGATCATTTTATCAATCCATTATGATCTTCCGTTTTTACGTAACTCTAATTATCCAAGTACCTAACCAAATTAAGTTGTACTAAGTGTGAAGTGTGAACACACCCTAACGTGGCGGTCATCCTTTGAGTAACGCACACAAACACCGCCAATGGTATTAGTGTCACTCACACTCGGAAGCGGCGAGCTCAAAGGAAGAATAATCGAGCCGCGCTAGTTCCGACAAAGTTCAGACGAGTACACAGTGACCTTCGGCTTCCTTTAAGAAATGGGCCGAATTCTGCAATCATTTTAATATCTTATTTTTTATTTATCAGTGTAAAAAGAAATGTTAATAAATATTAATTACTTCGATAATTTAAATGTTATGTATTACTAAAACGTTTGTAATTAATAAAATTGCATGGTACAACATGGTTTAACCGAGGACCAGCGTGATTTATTGGTATCTTAGAGTTTAGATTTGTGACACCTTAAGGAAAATAATGACAAAACACTCGATCCATGCTCGATGCAACTATACCTACCTTGTTATTATGTTGTGAATTTGTTGACGCTATAAATCTAAGGACGCCCCTGTTTAACGGTTTTATTTCTTTGAAATGAAACAAAAAATACATTTTTGTAAAATTAGATAAGGATAAAGTATACAGCTGAGAGTTAATGACCTGGCCTATTTGTAAAATATGTTAAGGCGAAGTCTATGAAATTTTTGTTGTTGAGAAAAAATGGTTTCGTGGTATATTTCGTTAACCATTTAATTAACAACGAAACGAAAAAATACGTATATGTTTAAATCTTGTTCTTTACTCATTTCAATTATTTTTTTGCGAAAATGTGATGATTATACTCAAAACTTTAAACGGTCATAACTCCAAAACGGATAAGTATTTTCCAAATATTATTATTTTATTATCATATTAATATTATGCCCTTGCACCCAACTTAGCTAGTGCGCCATTCCCTTGTGCACCCTGTATAATCCAACGTTCATACTTGGGCGAGCATACAAATTAGGTACATGCAGTGATTGGTTAACCTATGTTAAATTATCATCACATTTATACGTTTATTACAAAGTTAATAACATCATATAACAATAATTTCACTATATTAGACTCCGTGGCGGTGTAAGTTGAGAACCAATGACAAAGGAGATTTCGGGTTCGATCCCCGCACCGGGCGAAGACCTAAAGTGACGTGTGAAATCGAAAAGTTTTTCGTAGTTTCAAACTAGTAAAGACTTCATAATGTGATGGACATATGTGGCTATTGAGTAATATGTTTTTATTTCCGCCGGAGGTAGACGAACTAGCGGCCCACCTTATGGTTAAATGGCTATCACTACTCATGGATACTATAATGCCAGGGGCTCAGACAAGCCGCTGCTTATCGAGACAATAACTTTTTTATTTCTATCGCAGTGGTCCGCACCGCGCGTCCAGAACGCCTGAGCATCGGTGGTGAATGGCGCGTCAACGGCGTGGGTCGCAACGTGTCCCATTCCTTCGGCTACGGGCTGCTGGATGCAGCTGGTATGGTGCGGCTGGCGAAGAGCTGGCGCACTGTACCTCCGCAGAGAAGGTGTGAGCTCGCCGCCCCGAGACCACAAAGGGTCGTGCCGCCCAGATCTTCGGTTACTTTGCAGGTTGGTGCTATGATGATAACTGGTCATGTGATGAGTGATATTTGTTGATTTAGGATATAGAATTGAAGACCAAAATAATTTGAAACAAGAGTACCTATCATGAACAGAAGAAATAAATGCTTAAGAAATATTAAGAATGAGATAAAAAAGGATACCAAGGGTAATATTATATAACTTAAAGAATAGTAATATTTATAGAGACCCACAAATGGTTCATGGCTGGACTACCCGACTACTTGACTTATTTGTGCGGAGAATTGCCTCTGCGTCATTCACAGTAGCAATGCGGTAACGGCCTGACTTGTACCAAAAACTTAACCACTTAAATATGGTTTTACTCCTAACCGATTCTTTGGTCGCTGGATTCCATGTCTTTTCTCCCTAGTTTTGCATCACAAAATGCCTTTTACTGAAATGCAGACTCTCCTAACTAACTGAAATGCACTCTCCTAAGTACCTTTGTTTTTTGCCTACAATTATTTTTTCAAGCTACTCAATATATTACATGAAAGTGTTAACGAAAGGTTCATTATAAGCGACGAGGTCGCAACAGCTTTGTAAGGCCGATATTAGTGTCATAGATCAAAGTCAGGGGAAAGCACCGGGGGTCGAGCCCGGTCTAAAGATTTACGTAAACTTTTAAGTAATAATATCAGGTGCAAAAGTCACTTGAACTTTAACAAAGCGTTATATCTAAGGTAAAGTGGCTATTAATTCCTGTCGTATATTTGACGAACATTTTAAGTTTAGAACTCGAAGGTTTGACCTTTAATAGAGACAAATCACTTTAATGATAAAAAATATGTGTATTGGATAAATACTAAGACGTTTTATACTGGCATGACAAAGTGAATGTGCTCTTGAAAGTCAGAGCAGTGCCGTCCACAACAAGAAAATTCTATAAATAAACCGGCGAATTAATAGATCGATTTTTCTTCGGTCATCATTATTATACTGGTCTGCTCAAAACTAGATTTACACATGCTGACTGAATCTGCAACGCAACACACTTGCCTATTACCGGGTATATCAAGACTGCGACCGCAAACGACGCCAGGTGGTAGTATTAGTGACTTCAGACACAATGAATCTAAAAATGTACGAGTATATGATTATGAATTTTCCACCATCGCGTACGGTAGTAACTTTCCAAACCCTAACTACTAATTGTGAACATAATAATAAGAAATCAAATTCCTGGACAGTATTTTTTGGAAACATTCAATGAATTGCCTTACTACAAACTTCATAACTTCACAGCTCACAGTGTACTTGAAATGAATTTATATCACAAAATCAAAACTGCCGAGCGTCAAACAATACTACACAATAGAGTACTTTACCGGCAATAACATGCTGGGAATAAATATGACGCCTGTTCACTTTTAAGCTTTTTAGTACTGTCAGTCCGTCAGTTAATGCTAATGGCGTTGGAAGAGCGGTGGAACTGTCTCGTCGTGACGGCGTTGCCAGATTAATAGAAATACCGGGATTATGGAAATTATTTGTGACTGCTGGAAACGGCATTATTTGTGGTATATATTTTATATTTGTATAGATGGGAACCATCCAACGCTTCTAGTGTCCAATAATATTGTTTCGCGGTGTATAATCGGTTTCGAGTTTCGTTTATTACGACTATTTTTTTTTCTATCATGAACGGTAGTTGTGATCATACCCCTAAATGCAGGGTCTCCGGCTATCTCATTTATCCAAGCAATCGTAATGCTTACAACCAGCTCCTTGGCGGCTTACATAGACAAATTAGTGGTACCTGGTGGTAATAATTTTATTAAGATCGAATACAATATCTACTTTGATCAAAGGAGCAGTCACATAAAAAATCACAAATCTATACTAGAATTAGTTAACTGGCAACCCCCACCAGTTATATAATATATGCTCACCCGAGGTTCTTGCGCTCTAATGAATGCACCATTACATATGCAACATTTTACACCTAGAAAATATATTTTCCGCTGTTGAGGCGTTAATGGTGTAGAATTTAAAATGTTGCAGGGAATTAATGGTATTCGACTTTGCGCCCGCTATTTTATTACTGAAACATTTTAAGTTCGTTTCCACGTGAGGCTGTCCATGTTCCGTTTTATTTAATGAATGCCGATGACGTGAATAATTTGCGTTGAAGAGACGGTTGTGATAATTTCACCAGCAACTGCGGAGGAATGTTTGTACGCAAGAGTGTAGTGGTTTTTTTTTGTTATCAGTTTTTGTTTGAATTGGGTATTTAACTCAATTTTTTTTTATTGTATTTATCAAAAGATGTCCATATACCAAATCTAGCAAACAAAGAAATTTGTAAACGTTTAAAATCTTGTAATGGGAGTAAAAGAAAAGGGATGCAAAACTAAACTAGTGACGTCACTAGGCCTGATATGCATTGCAGTGTGCGCGTGTGAAAGAGACGGTGAGATATCCCCACTACGCTACCAATCTTTTATTTAAAATACTAATGTGTGCCTCATGTTACAAGCTACTTTGATACTGTTTTACAGAAATGTTTTATTTTAATGGTTTTTGTGTTTGTATGCAAAATAATACAAAAAGTCTATCATAGTAAAATACCCTATTTCATGAATGTCTGTTAATTTTAAAATGATTTTTTGATTTTGAAAATTAATGCGATTTTTATGTAACTGAATTCATGACATTTGTAACGGACAGGCGAGGGCCAGTCTCGTGTAGTACATTTCATGTACGTCTCGGTGTGGGAATCAAATCCGTGGCCATTCGTTTCACAGTCGTTTTTTATGACTGAAATGATATAACAGATAATGAAGCTTATATTTACTTATATACAATCCCTCAATGTACAAATAATCGCTAATAGCGATAAGACCACCGATTGTTCACTTATTTCGACTGCCTCCGTGGCGCCGTTGGTTAGACGCCGGTTATGAAACATGAGGCCGCGGGTTCGTTCCTCACACCGAGACAAATATTTGTGAGGCCCACATTTGTCTCGGGTCTGGGTGTTTGTGAGACCTTTGTCTCTCGTACTTTTTGATATCCACGACACAAGACTCGATCTTAGTGTTGGGTCAGAATTATTAATGACTGTTGGGTGTATTCATTTATTTATTTTTAAGGTTTCTGTAGTTTGCGGTGTTCAATAAAATGTTGTGTATCTCCATACAAGATATGTATTTCTCCTGTAGTTGGCGGTAGAGGCGTGTCCCGGCGTGAACTATTTGGAGCACGTGCAAGCGCGCGTGTCGCTGTCGGCAGCGCGCCGAGGGGACCTCAGGATCGCGCTGACGTCACCGGCAGGCACCAGAGTCACGTTGCTTGCACCGAGGTAAGGAATATTTTACTACGGAATGGGAAACTATAGAAGATATTCAAAACAAATGTAGATAATGTAAATAAATGAATCTGTGTGTAATGTTAGGTATGTATGTTCTAAATTAGGCATTAAAATAATGTGTTGTTTGGATCACCATTAATAAATGTGTAACAAAAATCGTCTCGAAAACATAATTTATTTATTTATTTTTACACTTTAATGTACAGCAAATACAATAATATTTATTTTATTCCGAAAACCATATAATTTAGGTCTGCGAAACTCAAAAAAGACTGTTTGAATGAAATCAATGAAAACAAAATGTTTTATATTGATCTTTTCTGCTACACTCTTCTGAAATCACTGCTCCCAAAAGAATTTCACATTTATTTGATAATTTACGCCATCTGTTTAAAAAGTTATGATCGCAATTAAAACAGAGTTAGGGCTCAGACACAGTAATTAGCGAACTAAAACTTATTTCAATTTGCAACACTGGATATGAGTCATTACGGTTGTATGAAAGCAGAACTTCTAAGTTCTAAATCAGTACCAAGCTATAATTTATAGGAAAATGTTTGAATAAGAGCTGAAACTATGTCGCACCAATAACGTGTTATAAGGGCGTGTAAAAAAAGAAAAATAAATAGTTAATAAATAATCTTGAATATTTTATTCACTGCTAGTTGTGCCTTCGTGTTGGTTTTTCGTTTCATTTCTCTCTCTACGATGTTAGTTTAGGAGCAATAAAAGTTTTACCATTACAACTATTACCGAGCCGTTAGCAAAATGTCGATTTGTTAAACTAAAAGTTTGCCAAACACATCCTTGGAGGGATAGTTGGTTTTTATTGTTTGGACAAAGTTTAATTGAGTTTTGTTGGGCGTCCAAAGTGTCCGTTCCACAACATTCATATTAACATGAAATTCTTTTTAGTGAAATAGTCATTCACAAGATTTTCGGAATCGGTTCATAATACACTTGTACAGCTGTGAAGAAATGCAGCAAGAAATTCCTTTAGCAATACGAAATGTTTTTTTTTCATATCTATTATTAAATTACATTTTCTTGCAGACCACACGATTCTTCACGCGCTGGCTTCAACTCGTGGCCATTCATGTCGGTGCACATGTGGGGAGAATCTCCCCTCGGCTTGTGGCAACTCGAAGTTTCCAACGAAGGACGATATATGGGTAAGGAATAATATTATCTTGAAAACCCTTCATCTCTTATTAAATTGGCCGCCAATAACAAAATTTAGCTTGGAATCCTTTCACTTGTGATAATTTTTCACACAAAGCCACCTCGTGTCACCGAATTCGCTCGGTCGGAAACTTTAAGGCGCTAAGCAGGGTTTAATGTATATTTTCCGAAACGAAATTCATTTTGCTGGGTTATTTAAACGTTGCCTTTTGGGATTACTGTTACCAACTTTTACAGTCTGACATTGATACATTAACAACTCACACATTTTGAATTTATTGTTCGCCATACATACTTGCTGACACGATGTACATTTGTGACACCATAGGCCGGGCGACCTTGCAAGAGTGGTCGTTGACCTTATACGGAACTAACTCGCCGGCGACCAAAAACGATCCCATACCGTTCCGGAACCCAATTATACGCAAGGGCAACGCGACGCGGCCCGTCATGGTGCAGTCGGGCCGCAAAAATAACCGAGGGAAGCCCCTGCCGATCGTGCCCACGTACACCGTCGGACTTGTCAAGAGGAAAAAAAATAAGAATTCCAAGAACCCGAATAGGAATTCGCAAAAGTCAAAGCAGAGCCGGCCGGCGACGCGCTCGCCTATAGAGAGCACCACGGCGCGCGTGACCACGCCCACGGCTCCGGACCTGAGCCTTAATTTACGCGGGGATCTAGCCGATCCTTTGGCCGACGCCCGCGGCCGCAAGATGTCCAGCCTGTTCGAGCAATATCCGAAAATCCAGCGCATATACCCGGCGCCGCTGCAAGCCCACGGTACCTAGGCTGTGTGCATGTTGTGTCGTTGATTCGTTTCGCCGAAAGCGATTCATTCGGCCGCCTAGTTGAGCCTGCACGTCAATTACCTTTGTTCCGGAGTCAGCCGCTCTTTGCATGTCGTGTGTTTGCATTGTTTAAAATTTTATTTCGTAGCCGAAGTTTGTTTAGTCGGATAGTTTTGTTTTATTTCAGTTGTTTAACTTATTAACGTAGACAGTGGCGTTAACTTTGTTTGTGCGATGAGTTTGTATTATTGTTTTTGTTATTGCGATGTTTTTGTTGATTGTCGAAAAAAGTTCGTGTATAGGTCTGAGTAGCAAGTCAGTACGTTACAGTACGTGCCTAATTGAACTTTCATCGACTTCAATAACGTAGTTATCGCTTTCTGCAGCTTGTAACGCCTTCACAGACGTGTATTAATTAGTTAACACTTCACTTTTTATCTCTGTTTTTTTGTTCAATTGGTACAGTTTCTAAAGCTGTGTTTTTTTCTAGCAGCTGGTCCGTTGGCGCAGTGGGAGTTGATTTTCTACGGAACAGAAACGCCGCCGCAGGAAGACGACGCGTCTCCCGAGACGAACTCCGTTGGGACCAACCCAGGAGACCTCAAGACGTGGAGCGGGACCAACGAGCACGAGTCCGTCGAGGAAGTCAGGCAGAATGCTATTGAAGACGACTTAGCGCTCGTTTGGCACGACTCGCAAACGGTTCGTAGATTTATTTATATAACAACTTTCACTGAGCAGTACATGAAATATTACTAATTCTTTGTGTGATCAAAAAATTTAAATAGTATGGGACTGGAAATTCTTAGTAAAATATGATGCCCAGGAGATATTTTAGTTTGGGGTTTGGACTATAAATATGTAAATGCCCATTGATAGCTCAACTAATGATATTTAAATTATTTTATGACTATAATATGACTTATAATATGTCTATGACTTATAATATGACTATAATATGACTTATAATATGACTATAATATGACTTATAATATGACTATATTATTATGACAAGCTGATAATATATTTCAAATAAGTAAGCAGAAAAATCTTGAAACCTTTCACTTTCAAAAGAAATTAATTTGAAATACCTTCTATGAATTCCTCATGTACCTACCTTACTATTAAGGTAATATATTGGAATGTGCACAGAACATTAACGTAATTAATTGAATTCCTCGGCTATTACACGAAAACAATTTGTTGCATAGCTATGAAAATTAGTTGGACCTAAACAAAGCGAGGGAAACTATTAATTAAAACATTCTAAATTTAGGCAAACTACTGCTTTTTGCTCGAAATAATAGAATATAGGACTTAATTGCTCTACATGTTAACGTGTTATTTTGTAAACGAGGAAACGAATACATTTTGAAATTGCGCAATTGAAGGAATGATTTAACATTTTAGGACATTTTGGTCAAATAAATCGGTTGCAAATTCTGTATTATTGGATGAAAAAAACAACTCAACAGCTTTAGAACCACAACACTGCAAACTAGCAACTTAAAAGCAGCCCCACGGCATAAAATATGTGGAAAATTTACATTCAACTTGCAGGCCTTTACCGTAGGAAATATTATTACCAATAATTTATTTCCCGCTCACATTGCATTAATCATCTTTCATTTGATCGGTTGGCATTATTTGTACAAGAGAATTCTCGCACAAGCAAGAATAATGGAATATGTTTTAAGCCAGGAAATAAATATATTTTTGCGGAAATACACCTTTTCAAAAGAATTTTATGCTTAATTAAATCTGCGTCCCGATTGAACTGGCAGATTAATAAACAAAACCGCGAAAATACGCATTTTATCAAAGGATATGAAAATGAATTCCATTTACGTGGAATAATTTCGAGAAATAGTTGAAATAATGTGGGTCGGTAGTATAAGTGTATGTATAATATAATATTTAAAAAATACTGAAAACTGTATACATTTATTTATGATTCATTTACAAGGGGCGTTTAAAGTATGTCAAGATATATTCTGTGATTCGTGGTGGAGTAACTGTTCTGTTTCTATGAAGTGGTATCCTTTAGGGAACCTACACGAACAGGAAGACTTTCCACATTCTATGTATCGACGATCTTTATTTTTTCCTTTTTTATTGGTCTGGCAATCGAGCAAACCGGTCACCAGATGGTATGTGATTTACGGGCACCCATGAACACTCACAACGCTGGATCATGGATGTGTGAGCCTATCAAATTTTCCAGGTAATTTTGTTAATACAGAAAGTATTTGTTTACCAGGTACCATATAAATACACCCGACAGTCACACACATAGTCCCGAGCCCACATTAAGGTCAATTAAGTTTTGTGCCGCAGGTATCAGAACTACGAGAGACTTTTCGGTCTCACAAACACCCAGACCCGAAAGAAATATTTGTGGGCCGCACAAACATTTCTCTAGGTGCGGGGATCGAACCCGCGGCATCTCGTTTCACAGCCGGCGTCTAACCAACTGCGCCACGGAGGCTGTCAAATATATATATTTTAAATCAATATGCCACTAGCTCCCAGAATCACGTAACAAACACTTCTGTATAATACAAACAGATGTTATTATTAAACAGACGCAGTCCCTTTGCTCAAACATCATAATAATTGTGACATGTTTACGATATCTGGCTCTTGTTAAATGCATTATTTTCAGTAAACTACTCAAATGTTTGGGATTAATGTTATTTCAGCTGGCAATATACTTTATGTGTCAAGGTTCTTGTATGATATATTATTAGAACAAAGGAATTAATACAATATTGTAACGTTTAAGACTACTGTGCCCCTAGCCGGAACATTTTTAACTATCGTATAGTAATACTCGTATATTATCGTAAACGTTTCCCGCTGTCAAATTTTAGTTCCAAATACGCTCACAATGGCGCTGTTTAAATTCCCATACAAAATTTTACTATTACTATTCTATTACGATACTACAAAATGTTCCGGCTAGGGGCACTGATGGTGAAGACACTGACTGAAACGAAAGCTCGCGGGTTCGATTCACCGGTGAGAGATAACCATCTAACAAAAACTATGGCGATCTTCCCAAAGTCGCGTAGCCACTGATTGGACCCGAAATGCAACACAGTTGCGAAAGAAACACAAATCGATATAATTCCTCACAAAATAAAACAAAACTATAATTCCTCACAAAGCACATTGCACATTCCTGGATATTCCTAACACTCATTATTTACCCAAATTGACAGTGTGAAGTTTAACTAAGTCAATTCTCAATCATTCTGACACTAATCCCGCGCAATCACATTCACAACACAGAATAGTTACCTATATTGTGAGCGGCATAAGCTAATGAATATTTTAGAATTTAGAGTAATGACTGCCTTGGTTGCGTAGTGTACTACGGTACGATTATAAAGCTGAGGTCTCGTGTTGAAATCCCGGGTCGGGCAAAATATTGGATTTTTCTATTCATTATCAGTCTCGAGTAGGAATTTGTGCTCGATATGGCATTTGTGCCCCCTATCACATCGTGAGCCGGAATGTACACGCGAAATGTGGGTGTCCTGGTAGCACCTCTGCCTACCCCTTCCGGGAAAAAGCCGTGAGTTTATGTATGTATGTCTATATGTACCTATTTTAGATTATTTGTGACTGTATTGTCAGGGGGATAGAGACCCTCGGGATCTTGTATACTCTTGTCATGATATTCATTACTTTTGCAATGAAACTGAATGCCGATTGTTGATTGGGATGGTTTTTCATTATTTCATGGTATTTACTTAAGATATAATAGTAAGTACTTCTTACTTTTCGCTTATTTTGCATCTTATTAAGTTAAGAATATGGTGACGCCAATGACCTTAATATATCTAACTTGCTTTTTGTTACATTTGAAATCAATAGGCTAAGATGTATGAAGTTGTTTGATTCGCGATAAAAACACAAAAAACTTATTGTTTAAAACCTATGCCTACTACCAATAGCTCAGTAAGAGGTAATATCTCGTTTGATAAAAGAAAATTTGATATTTCATAAAAACAAATTCACAAAATTCTACGAAGGTCTCTTCACTCTTCTAAGACGGTACAAAGTAACATTTATTATGTCTAATAAAACATGTTTGATCGAAAACATATCAACTCAAAAGAGTATCTACAGCTAATAGAGTTCTTGAAAATTATATTTCATATTATTTTCTTCGAAATATAATAAAAACATTCGAGATAACTAACGAATTAATTCTATTCGCTTCAGATATTTTTGCTTTGCTGAAATACTGAAGATAAAGGTAATAAATAGACAATTTTTACGTATAAATGTTACTAAAAACTTGATAAATACAATTATTAGAGTAGCATTTATTTTAATGTTGATTATGTTGTAGTTAAAGTAAAATTTACATAGTATTTGGATGAATAAACTTAATATTTAATATATTAGTTGTTTTAAGTATTTGGTAATGCTGTATGAATTCACAAATTATAATATTATTATTAAGTTAAAAACTTATCATAACAAGACTCTAACACAATAAAACATTTAACAAAACTGAAATGATAAGTACGTGGTGGCCTGTTGGTAAACGGACCAGACGCGGCTGCGAACATTTTCAATGTGGTCGCTGGTTCAAATCCCAGAGCACACCTCTGACTATTCGGAGTCATGTGTGTATTCAATGTCAACCACCACGCACTATAACGGTGAAGGAAAACATCGTGAGGAAACTTGCATACCATAGTGATTTGCAAGAATTTTTATGGTATGTAAAGTCTGCCAACCCGCACTAGACCAGCATGGTGGACTATATGGCCTAACCCCTCCCAATCGTACTCTCGATTGTAGAGGAGGTTCGTGCCCTGCATTGGGACGTATATGGGCCGATACAGTACAGGAATAAAAGCATTCTGAAGTCTGTTAGATCAACGTGTGTAGATTGCCTTAGTCCTGATAACCTTAATAATTATCGTCTGCCATACTTTCCATCTTCCATGCTAAAAGGCCGACAAAGCGTGTGTGCCATCTATTGTGGAAGCTCATGGGCGACTGGTACAATATTCCTTCCAAGAATAGTCGCCCGTTTGGTTCCACAAGTTCAAGTCACAGGATGTTCACTACTGAACATAGTTCTCCGCCAAGGGTTTTCAGAGCGACCGGTGGTAGAAGCTTGCATCAACCAAAAATTTAATGACCTTTATTTCTCAACTAATATATTTCTTCACATAATTAATACGTACACAATAACATACAAGTTGTAAGTGAAACTGTTATGTTTTAGATTCGTGAAGAGAATCCCCCAGTGGTCGGCGACGTGGACACAGGGCAGTACTCCAGCAGCGCCGCGGGCTGCGTGACCCGTGCCCCCCAACCGCCCCATACCTGTCTAGGTTTGTGCCTGCTGCTCGTACTATTACTATCCACGGCCGACGCTTTGCGCGTAAACACCCAAAGCAGACAGCCAATTAGTGTAAGAAAGCGCGACTGTGCACTAACTGCTAGCGTAAGGTTAGAATTAACAAGTGGGGTCGCGAGACCTGCGAGGGCGCCTTGCTTGCGGCCGCGTTGCCTCACCGCTCCAGCTACGGTCATCTAGTACCAGCCGACACACGGCATGTGATTTTAGTTAAATTTACCGGGTTTTTAATAAGTACAAGCTGTTATGTATTTTTCTCTTTATTTTGTTTCTACTCTAAGATGCTGTCCCATCACAAGACGTTAGTTTGTAACTAGTTAGATAATGTGTCTGTCAGTCAACACTCTTCGATCGTACTTAAATATGCGTAATTTTTGTTATGAATTAATACACCGCTATGTAAGTATGAACGGAGTTGATGGCAGTTAAGTTTACATTTTTAAATGTTATTGTTTTTATACACCCCAGTGTACGTTTTGAGTTGTTAATTCAGATTTCATAACGGTTAGATGTTGGATAGATGTGACGAGAATGTCTTCTCAGTTGACAGCTTGATAATAATGTTTATTTAAGGTGTAACGTTGTTCGCACATTTCATTCAATGTATATTGTCATAAATGTAACGTATAGTGTATTTTCTGTGCCATCGCTTGCTAATTGGCAAATCGATTATTGAAGAGCTAGACAACAAGTGCAATTACATTTATAATAATGTTATATATACGATATCAAAATCGATAACGTCCATTTTTCATGAGTAATTGCAATGTGAAATTGGGAATGTGTGTTGGAACGTTTTAGTATAATGACACACGTATGGCACCCATTATGTAAATTTTAAAATAAATTTAAGCATAATAATATTCATTTATATTAATATGTGTCGTACTTAAAGTTTGTGCTGTTTTCTAAAGATGTTTTTAATCATTTAAATTTAACAGCGGCATCTAGACGGTGGTTTTATTGCATTTTATTATTTTACTGAATACGTATCTGTCTGATGAATTACACTGCCTATAGAAATAGATATTTTTTTTTTTGTAATGGAACACATGCCAAATGTTAACGCATTTACCTGCATTCAAGTTATTTATTTATTAAAATATTTAGGTAAAGTAACTATAGTAAAATTCATTAGATTCGGTTCCGTCGATGGCAGTTTTAATTGGCTTTGACAATTTTATTTCTAGACCAATTACAGCTAATATTTTAGTACTAATTGCCAATATGTTTCTTACTAATCAAATTTAAAAGAACAGGCATACATATCTGTTACAATAAGTTTTATGGTTGAATGTTATACTATTGAATTTATCCCTTAATTTGTTCATCATAGTATAAAAATATTTTTAAAGGAAAAGATAGTTCTCAGAAAAGAAAAGATATCAAACCATTACAACATTTAACCAATATAGTAGTTATTATTTTATTAAGCAGATAGATTCAGTTCATGATATTGATAGCCTCTGTGGCGCGGTTGGTTAGACGCCGGCTGAGAAACGAGAGGCCGCGGGTTCGATCCCCGCACCGAGACAAATGTTTGAATGAACCACAAGTATTTGTATCGGGTCTGGGTGTTTTTGAGACCGAAAAGTATCGTAGTTTCTGATACCCACGAAACAAGACTCGATCTTAGTGTGAAGTCAGGACTAATTATGTGACTGTGGCGTGTATTTATTTTATGTATTATGATATTAAATTATTAACCGAATAATACAATACAATATTCATCCGTTTGATATTATACTATGCTGAACAAATTACCAAATATGTAGTATTCATGTGTATGTAATTGATCGTAACTTTAGGTTAACGACCTATAATTTCATATTGTGGTTGTGATCATAACGGAGATTGCCAATCCATATAGCATAGATAATGAATATAATTGTAAATAATTCGTAGGTACTTATCGATATAAATATATTTGGAGACTTGTACAAATTGCTCACAAATCTGTAAATTGAAAACGACTGAACGATCATGATTTCTCATCGACTGGTAGTTAATGTTAAAATAAGTGTAATTAACTTATTCGATATTTTCCAATATTATTTTGTGCTCACACGCTGTACTAGTACGTGTTTTAACTATCGCTCGATGTAAAATGGAAGATCAACATGAGGCTCATTTTTGTAACAGTTTTGTCGTCAAAACATTGTTTACCGAGATCGGCGTTAAGTAGCAACCTAATTGTATCTATTAATGTAAATGTTGAAGCATCATTTGTATATATTGAAACTAATGTGAACGGAAAATAAAATAAAAACAATCTTTTATTACAAAATTCAAATAAGATTTTCATTTCGATTTCGTCAACGAGTCTTGTCTCTGATTGTTAGTTACGTACTAAATAGCAGTTAGTCGCAATACGTTTTGGTCTAATTTAAGGAAACAAACATTGTTAATTGTATTTTTGTTACTTCATTTTAATTTTATTGCATGTTTTGCTTTGCTTAATACGCGCTGGCTTTAACAATTAATTTGCTTTCTTTTGGTTTCTTTTTAACTTCGCACTACATTACATGGCACGAATCTTCCTTCTTTCTCTGTTACATATCTTTTGTCATGTGACAAAACCTATCTGATTTCATTTAATTTTGTGCACGTATTTCTGATTGCATGCAAGTAGCTTACGTTTGTTTTCCTAAATTATTAAATAATGTGAACCAGTAGACAAAATTATTTGAGATCAGTGACAAGATTCTAAAATTTACCTTTCCTAGTTTTCCAAACTTTCCTCTTACTTACGAAATGACATCGTGCCTTCGGACGCGCCTCTACATCATATGAGCTGCTAGCAAGAGGCGAGCTGCATGGATGCTGGAAAAGGTGAAGGGCGGTGAAGGATTAATATCTATACTCTCAAATAATTAAATGTATTTATTCTTTTTTTAATAGACTGCGCGAAAGGCTTGCATTTGTACAACGGCCGGTGCTACGAGCATTGCCCGGACAGTACATACGCGAGTGAGATATCATTGGAAAGGAGCTCGAGACGGCGTAACCTAACCTACTTTTCCGAAGGTGCTGTTATGAAAAGACAGAACACTATCGCAAATTCCACCACATTGGAGGCTTTAGATATGGAACCCTCAGTTAACGATACCAAAACACCGCTCACGTGTCTCCCTTGTCATTACACTTGCGCAACTTGTGTAGGTCCCCACGACAGCGAGTGTACCTCTTGTTTAGACGACGCTAAGCTATACAACGTGACTGAAACCGAACCGAAATCCTACTGTTACTCAAACACTGTACTGTCGCAAATTAGTGACGCTAATTGGCTCTCGAGAGTGAACGTGGCGCTGTCTGTCGTCTCGTTCGTGATCAGTTTCATCGTATTGTACTTGATCATATCCTGCCTCTTGAAAAGGTATTGTTGTGGCGGTTATTACTTCTCCAACGTGAATGGGGCGTATAATAAATTGGCTGTAGACGATAAACAACAAAGCGCCGCGGAGGTCGAGGACGAGATCCGCAAAGCTTTAAAGGATAACAGCGAGAGTGAATCCGAAGACGACTTGGATTTATAGCAACTGTTAACATTCCAGCACAAGTATTACGAATTAATTGATCAACATTATGTTAGTGATTAGATGTGTAACGTAATTTTAAACTAAAGCAGGGCTCGTGTTTGTGATATTACAAAATCGGTTGTCACAATTTTTTGATGTATTTTTATAACGTTAGTATATTTGAGGTAGATAAAATGATTCGTACAAATGTTTGATAATTTCGTAAAGGTATTCGATTATCCAAAGAATTGATTCACGTTTGCTTTCAAATACTGTTTCTAAAAAATCTATCTAACTACCTTCAGTTTTGCGTTAAATATAAGCATCTTAGTCATAACACCTAAATTCTGTTAACGGGATGTAATTATTGTTTATAATTTCATGTTTTTTTTTAGTTTTAAGGAATACACAAAAATAGTTTAAGTTTTCAGAAATTCTACTTTACTCATCCCACCTGGGAATTAACTTTATGTATCTTTATTACAGAAATCAAACTCTTTGCAACTTATGATACTTAATTGCTTCTCTCAATATCTTTTCTACTTACTTCATCGCTAATCCCAATAAATATATAAGTTTGATATATCCCATACTTTGTCACATTAAGGACATCCGTGAGCGAATCTATCTCAGTTTTCGGGTCATTTGAAATTGACAAAGTTATAGCAAGTATTATTCCTCAAAGAGACTTGGCTAAGTAAGCATCTAAGTTAGTGTTTGCTAATGTTCGTTACGCAACAGATAAACACATAATTCATAATAATTAAGTAATCGTTAAGCATAATATTAACGTGTATTTGCTCAAGTTGCCATTTTGTTTGTTTATGTAATGTCCTTTGTTGGATATGTAAATATTTTTGTATGTATAATATAAATGAGTTCCTATTTTCGTTTGCTGTTTTATTTTGCGCTTAATTAAAAGCTTTTGCATATGTTAATAAGTAATTTCTAACTTTACAAAGAAACCGCTAAATAAAAGAAGTTAAATATTGGTAAGTACATATTAAAAGTTTAATCATCTAAAATTCTAATCAGTGGCGCCTCGTAAGGATTATGGAAGCTTACATTGTTCGAACTATCTAGACAACCTAAGCTAGATTACCAAATCCAACAATCCGCTTTGAGTGAGTTTTTGTTGATTTGTAAAACGCTGTTTTTCTGGGATTTAATAATTAACCCTCTCGGGATTGGTAAAACAGGAGGAGAATAGGAGTTTACAAATACAAAATGATTTGGGAACGTGAACTTTCTAGGCTTATTTGTTATCTTACTTTCGTATTAGATTTAGGAAATCAAATTACAAAAATAAAAACAACCTAATTACAGATATATTTACAATGTCTTCAGCATCAAATCCTTTCCAATTCCGCAAATGAACCCAATAATCCCATAAACCAGATAAACGCTTACTTTCTAGAAGCAAAGCTTAGTTCCTACGAATTTATTAGCAAAAGCATTCTTAATAATCGACCAGAACACTACAAGCTTCTATGTAAGTCTTTGGGGAAAACCTATGTTCAGTAGTGGACTTACTGTGACAGAAAGAGAAATACAAAGGGAGGAGGGAGGGATAATCGCCCCAATATCAAATATCGACAAAAGATCAATACAAGGCGATGCGTCCAGAAGCATCAACGTCCATTATTAAAGATCCCTCGGTATAAACGCGCATCTGACGATCAATAAAGCTAATGTATTGGGTAATAGAACCCTCTTACACAGATGTTGAAGGGCTGGACGTGAAGGTGTGGTCTTGGTTATAATTTATTTTAATGTATATGAAGTAAGAGCAAAGGTAAGGTAAGAGGATTGTGATGTATACTTTGGCAAGTATAAAAAGTTTGGAAAAAACTGAGTATCCGGCAAAGACGCAAATGACAATATTTAAAAAAAATTATTTTATTGTAACAATGACTTTAAGATTAAGTTTAAGCGTATGTTTTAAGAGTAAAAAAAATGTGCTACTTAATTATAATACATGCCTATTGTAAACAATAAAACAAAGCTAAACCATGATTACAAATAAGCATTTTTTTAAAGAATACATGTCATGTAATTTATCCATAAATATAGAGATACTCGAATAGGACTTCACTACAAACGTTATATTAGTTCTGGTCTGTACTAAAAGGCTACACAACAGCAGCTTTGGCAGCAAAATACCAGATGATTAACTTCAACAAACAGTACCAGCCAAATGAGTTTTCCGAAATAGAATGGCAATAAAACAAACAAACAGAACCAATAGGATTCAACGGTATGTGCAATCGCATCAAAGCAGCGCAAATTAAGTTAACGTTGGACGAGATAGCTATACTGGTACTAACGGTAATGGCTGGATTTAAGTTAGATGAATTTGAGAGTTCAATGAATTTTCCTATTGGATATGATGTTTTTTTCTTTTATATGCGAGAATGAGAAGATGGGCAAGTCGCTCGTCTGATGGGAACCATCACGCCTGACTATACTGATACTATCAACGAATATCATAGACACTTATACGTAATACTATGTTCAAGCATGTTTTTTTTTTCTATGAATGGCTAGACGAGCGTGCCATTTGCCTGATGGTAAGCGATTCGACCGATGGACAGTAGTAAAACAAAAACACCATGAATTAAAAAGCATTGCTTGGCATTTCACTGCGTTCGCCATCCTGAGACATAAGATGTTAAGCCTTATTATGTCCAGTAGTTACTGGTTACAATGTCCTTCAAACCGGAACACAACATAGCATTTACGCTGCAGTTTGGTGGGAGACACAGACATTGCGGTGGTACCTACCCAGGCGGCTTCACATATAAGAGACCTACCAAAATTAAGATTAACATCATTCAGAACTTAATATTAAACACTGCATGTCACTGCTTTGCGATTGCCACATAGTCATTATGTGATAAATCTATTAGACCCAGTAATTAGCGGCATACAATTTCGTTCACTGATACAATTAATTAATGTGTTGGGATGTATTAATTCTTCGGTCGACTTGAAAGCAAAGAAGATTGAACAGTAATGCGGACCCTGACATCGAACAAGATAACTCCAGGTAAGGATCTTATCGACCGAGCTTGGTCGGTGACGGTACAGTTAATGGACAACATTCTACAATAATTAATAAACAAAATATTTTTTGAAATATTTAATAGATAGCATGGTTGTGGTTATAATAGGCGGATATACTACTGCGAAATAACTTCTTAATCTTTTAATTTTGCGAATAAACTATAAAACATTTTGTTTTCCCTATCATGTCGTATCCAGTAAAATACAACATTGCCCTCACACCATCCCCTTACGGAGTGATGTCACTTCTGCGCTTCGAGATTTGTGCCAAAACGCCAATAATTACGTGGGGGAGAAAAATATTTCTTCCCCTAACCTGTTTTAGACGCTACTCATGTAGCAATTTCCTTCTCGCCATTCTACTAGGCGCTTAACTGTCAAGTGGGAACAATATTGCAATTTTGTCAAGGATATACGGTTTAGCGTAAATAATATAGGTATAAATTTAATAGTACCTGGTAAAGACGATTTTAGAACCAAGGAGTGTGCCTACCTGTGAAGATTATTTAGAATCCTACTAATATTATAAAGGCGAAAGTTTGTGTTTGTTACTTCTACACGCTCAAACGGCTGGACCAATTTTGATGAAATTTAGTATGGAGGTAGCTGATACCCTAGATTAACGATTGAGTCATGGAACAGGTTTACAGGGGACAGGACTGGACGTAACAACCACTATAAACGACGGCAGTCACGTCGAGTTTAAATATAAAACAGTTAGTAGGGCGAAATAAAATCTTATGTCTGATGGTGGCTGGACTCAAAAAGTGTCAGTATCCGGGTGAAGCCGGATCGGGCCGCTAGTTATACAATAATACTGAATCGCTGCAGGTTAGTGAAAGAATAGCTAGATTTATGATCAATTAGATGCTTAAATTTCCAAGAAAATTTTACATATATTTGTATTTTTCCTGAAACCTAAATCATAAATACTTTCAATTAATATAATATAATACGTAGATAGATTCAGATGAAGAAGTTTCTCATAGAGTAAAACACTATAGAGTGGTAATTACTAGGGGGGCATTACTTCCAAGTCATTTGTCGGCGATATCGACTGCAGATCGACACACGTCCCCGTCCAAAAACGTGTGACCTAATTCTTTTACATGTGAACCAGGGTTGGCACATTTATATTTTTATAGGCCATATAGCGCAGTAGATGAGGTTGCGGAAAATATGGTAATATTTCTTTCGTTTCGTTAAAATTAATACCTACGTCTTAATTTATACTTTCTTAGATTTACGCGAATGTTAAAAAATTTAAAAATTTAACCAAATCGCGATAAAATCCGTAAAAATTCGTTTTATTTCAATGTCTTAATTTCTTTTTTTTTATTATTTTTTTTAATAACGTATCTCACGCCACTGCTGGGCAACGTTCTCCCCTTTCTCCCTCCACAATTCGCGCTCTAAAGAGATTTCAGACCACATGGGCTCGAAAGCATCCAGGTCGTCTCGCCACCGTATCTTAGGTCTACCGTGACGTCGTCGACCATAATTGGGTGCCAATATTTGCCCAACGATCTGGATGCATTCGAGTCACATGGCCTACCCAATTTCATTTAAGCATTGCTGGTGTTTCGCATCCTATCACTCAGCCTTATGCCCAGAATGCTGCGCTCCATAGCTCGGTGACAAACCTTGAGTGGAAACTTTTGTGATTCGGTCAAAGACCACATCTTAGCTCCGTAGGTAAAACAGGCAAGATACACATCTCGATGAGTTTCCGTTTTGAGTATATTGAAAAGGTGCCCTTCATGTGTGGTTTCATGAACCTGTATATTATACTTACCACCATAACCACTACACAAGATAGATAATTAAAATCCTAAGATTCTTAATATCCTAACTTTAAATATGACTATTGTGTGTAGGTATTGATTTTTATTCTAAAATGTTACGGATTTTGGTGATGATTTTACAGAAGGTTACCTATGAATTCGACTTGTCGAAGAAAATCGCAAGTCCTCTCAAGGAAATAACCTGAGGTCACTACTTTACTTTAAAGCGTTTTTTACATAGCAGAACTTCAAGGATTTTGTGTAAAATAATATTCAATAATAAATAAGGTTGATTGGTAATAATTAATATGGCTTCCGCTTAAAATCTGCCTTTACGAATGCTTGAATAGTAAAACAATCGAAACATTTTATACATTGATTTAATATTGAATTAAAAAAGTGTATAACCCTAAAACGCGGAACATGTGGCATCAGAATGTCATAAATCATTCGCTCACTGATAAAAGTTAGCTGTTCCTAAACGCCGGGCCGCTTCTACCCCGCGAGTTATAAAACAGCCCATGTGAGCCTATCTGGAACTCTTTATAGGTTAGGAGCATTTTATACACTGTTGACCGGCCGACTGGGTACAATAAGCCCCCGATACGAACATATCTGTTCTATATCTTTTGTTTGCTGCTGTGTTGGAAGTGATAGACGATGGGAGGGTTACTCGTCAATTTTATAGGTGTATTTGTTAAAGTTATTGTTGTAACGGGTTAGATATCTAAGAAATGATTGAATTCGAATAGTAATTTCAATATTTTTATTCTGCAATTAAATGCACTTCATGGTAAATGTAGTGTAGCAAATAAACACTTATAGATAATCGATTTATTCATACTGGAACTTAATAATGACTAATATGCATCTGATGTTAATAACAAAGAACTGTAATGGAGTCTACACAATTATTCGGTCTGCTCGAAGCGCTAACTCACGCCTTTTTCCCGGGAGAGGTAGGCAGAGGTGCTACCAGGACATACCATTTCACCTTATGTGTTCCGTCCCATAATGTGATTGAGGGCGAGCCTATCGCCATATAGGGCACAAATTCCTGACTCCGCGTTTATTATAATTAATAGAAAAATCCAATGTCACTCTGCCCGACCCGGGATTCAAACCCGAGACCTCAACCCTGTAGTACAACTCCACCGAGGCAGTTGTTATCCATATTTTCCATCTATCGTTATATTATACCAGCATTTAAGTTCTTCATCACTTGCTTTTTTTTTGCTTTTTTTATAAGGTATGAAAAATATAGTTGCTATGAAGCATACCTATTTCGAAAGATAAATTAAAACACTAAGAACAGTTGAGATATTGCACCAAGAATTTGCATTTAAATAACGCCATAATTCTTTAAACTCCTGCTTTTAATTCATATGCCTTTTTACACTATTTTGCACTTTAATACGGAACACGATTATCCAAATAATTTTCGTTAAAATAAGATAGGATTTAAAATTTATTATATAAAGTTCATGCATGCATAGTAATGAAAACCTCACAATGGACAGTCTTAGCAACGTTTTTAAATGGATTGAGCACAAAAATAAAAGAAAGTTTAGAAAAGCGGTATTTAGATATATTATTTCAAATGCAATCTTTTTGATCGGATTCATTGGTTATGAAGCATTTTCAACGCGTTTTTATTTCGATTTTAATGAATGTGTTCTGTTGTGGCCTGTAGAAATCGACTGAGCATGCTAGGATTAAATATTTTTCTATTTGCTAATCAACTTTCAGCAGATTTTCAAAAGCAAAGATTATTACGACAAGCAAAAATGCTAATACTTATGTAATTTGTGATACTGGCAGCGTTTATGGCTTGTGAACACAACGACCCTAGGGCCGATTTGCAAAGCAATCAACTATGCTTGAATATTTTGCTGTGAAAAATCTTGCGCAGTGGAATGCCTAGCATTGTTATATAAATAATGGTGTTGTTTGGTTTGTTACTGCTACTTTTTAAATAAACAATATGTATGTTCAGAAAATTCCTTTAAAAGAACAAAAATATAGAACAGTGTGATTAATCAGGACACGTTAGAGAAATAAGAAGAAATTGTACCGAGCAGCTATCATTCTTCAAAGTCAATTTTAAACCTTCACATAGCAGTTCTATGAAAAGTAGAAATGAAAGCTTATTATAAATGTTTCCTAACGGAACTTCATATAAATGCACAATATAATGTCATTGAAGATTTTATGAACATGCAAATGTCCATTGTTAAGAACCTTACACTGCAACGTGCCTTCCCTACGATTGAGAGAACTTTTAACATTATTATAAGATTGCTTAAAAATATTTTTATAAACATACATAAACTCACGCCTTTATCCCAGAAGGGGTAGGCAGAGGTGCCAACAGGGCACCCATATTTCGCCTTGTATGTTCCGTCCCACGATGTGATAGGAGGCGAGCCTGTCGCCATATCGGGCACAAATTCCTGACTCCGAACTGATAATGAATAGAAAAATCCAATATAACTTTGCCCGACCCGCGACTCGAACCCGAGACCTCAGCTTTGTAACCGTACCGTAATACAACTACGCCACCGAGGCAGTCAAACATTTTAAACATCAAATAATACAGAAGGCAATAGACAAATCGCATGTATCACATGTCCCATTGAACTCCTCACGAACCTGATCAAACTCAGTAGGTACTAGTGAGTCACGTGAGCTACCAACTTCCGCGAACTATTGGAGAGTGGGTTAAAGTCTCGATTAATTTTCTACTGATTTTCTAACTTCGCAAGCAGCTTACGCGCCGCATGTTGTTACAAAACAGTGTTTTATTGTGTATCTTCAGTATAGTTTGATATTCTTAACTTTGATTTTGGATGACCTGTCTATAAAGTAGACCTACTGCGGTTTTTTGCACAGCAAAGTGACTGATTGGAGAATAATTTATATAAGATTGTACTGCCTCGGTGGCCTAGTTGTATTACGGTACGATTACAAAGCTGAGGTCTCGGACTCCAATCCCGGGTCGGGCAAAGTTATATTGGATTTTTCTATTTAGTATCAACCCGGAGTCAGGAATTTGTGCCCGATATGATGATAGACTCGCCCCCTATCACATCGTGGGTCGGAACATACAAGGCGAAATGTGGGTGTCCTGGTAGCGCCTCTGCCTACCCCTTCTGGGATAAAGGCGTCAGTTTATGTACGTATGTGGAGATTAATGTGAAATTATAAGATTCGTATTTAGTGGCTTGTTTTTGTATAGGAATGTATTATCCAGAAATGTAATAAATAGGATAATAATATTTCATGAGACATAAATCAGTTTACCAGATTAGTTAACACTTTACAGGTTCCTCTTAAGTAATTATCGACTGCCTCCGTGGCGCAGTTGGTTGGACGCCGGCTGTGAAACGAGAGGCCGCGGGTTCGATCCCCGCACCGAGAGAAATGTTTGTGCGGCCCACAAATATTTCTTTCGGGTCTGGGTGTTTGTGAGACCGAAAAGTCTCTCGTAGTTCTGATACCTGCAACACAAGACCTTATTATTGATCTTAATGTGGGGTCAGGACTATGTATGTGACTGTTGGGTGTATTTATTTATTTATTTATTTAATTATGAATTTATCTATGCTTGTGCTGGTTTGCCGTAGGTTATGTATTTTCGTAAAATTTGTACAAAAGTAGCTTTAGTAAAACTTGTAAATGTACATATTATCATAGTTTCATTGTGTGACAAAGATTAACCAAATATGAGTTTGACCCGAGCCTACCGCGCCTTGCTCGAGGCAATGGACAGTTTAAACATACACTGCAATAACATAAAGCTGTAGTTTCAAATATTCTTAAATTAAATGAAGATGTATTTAGAAATGAAAATGATATTATAATAAAATATTTTCATTTCGACGTATAAGACGGAACATAGGTACTTGTACTTATTTTTAACGTAGGCAGGTAATGAAAGTTACCAGACCAAAACCCCTATGATGATATTATGTTGAACAAAAATAGTGATTTAAGTTCTGAATGCCTGTGTCAATTAAATGTAAAAACTTAAACTTACAAAACGAAACTCTTTCTCCCAGAAGGGGTAGGCAGAGGTGCAACCAGGACACCCATGTTTCACCTCGTATTTTTCGTCCCACGAAGTGATAGAGGGCGAGACTATCGCAATACCGGGCACAAATCCTGGCTCCCGGTTGGTAATGAATAGAAAAATCCAATATCACTGGCCGACTCGGAATCAATTTTATGTATTCAAGTTATTTTTCAAGGGTTATGTTATCAGATTTTTCTTTTATGTTATGCACTAATCATAATATGTAGAAGCTTGTTATTAGCAACATAAGTTATTGATATAGTTATATTTCTGAATATTTGTCAGTAAGTATTCTTAAAATAAAAATAGTAAGAATATTTTATTTTTCATATCTATGAATTCACATTATATGGATTTCTCGATCGAAGTTAGTGCATTCCGGCTTATGGACCATTTACATTGCGACAATAAGCGACTTATGGAACTAGAACACCAATTTCAAAAGTACATAATATAATATTTGGCTGTCTCCTATCTCCTTCAATTACAGGCAAATATATCAAAATAAGCATTTATTAAAGAACAATTACGTACTTCTAAAACTATTTATCTAAACATCATCTACACTCCTATTTCATAACATTCGCTGCAATATTTAATGCATTCAATCTGTAGAATTACTTGCAGTCGGCGGAAAAGGCAATGGTCGGGAAACTTGCACGTCTCCGAAGATTCCGAAGGACGTCTGTAGCCAGTATCTGAGATACAACTCGACTGACTGCGCTTTGAACCCCTTACTTAACAAAGGAAAGTTGAACATACAGCCACAGTGACTTAGAAATGAATTTCCATTATACTGTTTGGCAGGTAGTATTTATATTAGAAGCGTTTTAAGGTATTGTACATAAACGAAATACATAGATATTACGCATTTCTTTAAATTGAATAAATTAATTGTCATTTTATTTTTAAACTACCTACGGATTTATTTTGCGTCTGAATTTCGAAAAGGTGAATGATCATTTTTGAGTCCAAGTGTGCATATTTTAGTGAATTTACAAAAAAGAAACAAATACAAATTTCGCATTGCACATTGACACAGCAAAATAATTGACACTAATTAAAGTTAGAGCTGATATTAGTACTTGATTATTCAACCAATTTTGTGATTTTAAAGTGTGACGATCTTTGAACCGAATGATGTAGAACATTTCGCTTTTTCTTAGCGTATTAAAGGCACATTTATAGTACCAATCAATCAAATTTATCAAATGCGAATGCTTATAATAAACAAATTGATTAAAGCAGACGACACGCTATTTCTCCAAATATGTAACTTAGTTCGAATCACTGGTTTCGATTAGATCGGGAGTGTTCAAACGTAGCGAGACTAATGAGTTTCCCCAAACTTTACTATCCGCGTATTAGACTCGAAACATTATGAAGTTATGTGTTTTTAATTGCTGTGGTACTGAAGTTACTTTCTGCATGTTAAATATTTTTGATCAAGTACAGATCCAATTAACTTTTCTTTTAATATTTTGAAAGTAAATTAATACATTATACTTGTTAATTGTAACAGTCACTGAGCGGATGACTAATACTTCAGTTCGCCCCGTAACCACAAAAGCTAGAAAGCAATCGAAACGTTGGGAAGTAAAATGTAAAAATTAACCAAATCTGCGATAAAATCCGTAAAAGTTAGCTTTATTTCGAAATATTGCTCGTTATTTTCTCTGTGATCGATTACCTTTTTGTTTTTGCTGAATGCTCAAAGGCCGAGAATTCATGTAAAAATCCAGTATTCTAGAATAAGCTACATTAAAATCCAGAGTATTGATCTATTTTACAATAAATATTTCATTGCGATGTTAATATCCAAAAATGGCACATTAATTGTTAACAAATGTGCGTGTATAAAACCAACTTTGTGTTATTGTAACATCCAATTCAAAACTTGAGCGTTTTGCAACTTTTGTTGCTGACTGTACGTGTTTTCAGTAGGAAGGTTCAGCTTGTTAGTTTTACTACCAGTCGCCTAATGTTATGTCTCTTTGGAATTAACTCGCGACTAGTTAGACTTAATCATGTACAGACAAGTATAATGTGCTATGCAATTTATTGAATCGGTAATAGATTAAGTGTTTATTTTATCGCCTGGGGCAGTAAGCTGCCTATGATTTGCGTTTAATGATATGCTCAACGAAGTAGAAGTTAAATTAGTATTTTTTATACTAATGTAAGCTGTGTCCGAGAGAAATTTGGACACTTACATATTAAAAAAGATTCCAAATTTTAAATTAATGTGTCCTTTTTCCCTATCTGTAAAAATAAAATAATTATCCATCAGCAAATGTCAATAAAATCCCAATGATAGCATCTAAAAGGTACCCAAATAATAACTCATTATTTTTGTCAGTTTATTTTTTATCAAGAATTCTATTTATTAAGATACAATATCAAACTGACTATAAAATGAATAGCCTTATAACTAAAATGCTTCAAAGAATACTGAAACGCAACTTCTGAATGCTCTCCAGATTCTACAATATCGCCGGACATAAAGAAATTCTATTCCAAAGCTGTTGAAATTCTCGACAAAAATAATTATCCATCAGCAAATGTCAATAAAATCCCAATGATAGCATCTAAAAGGTACCCAAATAATAACTCATTATTTTTGTCAGTTTATTTTTTATCAAGAATTCTATTTATTAAGATACAATATCAAACTGACTATAAAATGAATAGCCTTATAACTAAAATGCTTCAAAGAATACTGAAACGCAACTTCTGAATGCTCTCCAGATTCTACAATATCGCCGGACATAAAGAAATTCTATTCCAAAGCTGTTGAAATTCTCGACAACTTATTGACTTCTTTGCACAAAATACGGTCCGAATAATCGACGCCTTTAGCGAGAAACTTTTTCTATAGCAACTTGATAGTGTAGTGGATAGATACCGGAATATCAGTGTAGAATTGTTAAATAAGTAAATATATACATCCAACAGTCACATACATGGTCCTGACCCCACACTAAGATCGAGTCTTGGGTCATGGGTATCAGGAACTACGATAGAGTTTTCGGTCTCACAAACACCCAGACCCGAAAAAAATATTAGTCTTGGTGCGGGGATCGAACCCGCGTTCAACTGCGTCCGGGAAGTTGTTTATTGAATAAATAATTCTGCTTTTTATACATGCATGGTAAAGTGACGACCATACTCTTGATGACAAACGCAGACCACATAAATTACTGACTGGTGATAAACGAACCAATCGCTTCTTAACTTGATTATGCAGTCTTACTAATGACTTCTTTACGCTTCGTTTGATGTATCCAGAATAATAGGAAAGAAGGACCAGAAAGGACTGCAAACTGTTTAGCGGCTTAATAGTTTGGCCTACTATTATTTGTAAGCCTTTTGGTTCAGGCCGAGTTGATGTCGATAAAAATGCTGTGTCTTCGTAAGTCAGCACGCCTGGTTTAGTTAAGATCGAAGAGGATGGAACTAAGTTGAATAACTCCTCAGAGCATTCGTTTAATTAACAGGAAGATATTTGCAATGTCAACACTCCAACAACAATGGGCAAACACTCCAACATTCATAATATTATAATCAGACCAAGGCTTTTGGTAGTTTCTAATAAATTCACGCTCCTAAAATCTATGTTTAGTTTGGGTCAAAAGGAATTGTTAAATGTATTATTAATTAAATAAGTCCACTAACCGCGTAACCCATGGGAGTCCTCTTTGGCAACTTCTCAGAAATATAAACAATTAAACACCCTAGTTCATAATTATAATTTTGGGAGCTACGAATTTCCATAATAACTTTCCTTCCATGTTATAATAATATTATAGTATAAAATATTTAAAGATAATAACCGTGCACTGTGCACACAATCTTGATGCTACAATAAGACCAAGACTTCATGTGTATCAGAAACTGTTAGAGAGGAAAATAAATTGAGAGTCACACGAATATTTGTCTCGACCGGAGGTTAGAACCTGCAGCCTCTCGTTCCAACTTCCACGGCTAGTTCTTAACCAACCATACCACCGACCGACATATCTCCAGGTTCAGAAAATGAAACCATTACCGATATTGATACTGCCATGAAACGATCACTTTTAATGTCAGCCAGTAAAATAAAGCGACACTGTACAAAATATTTGCCATATAAACCACAAGAAGGCATTATTTATGAGGGCTTCCGAGTTCCACGTTGATCCTATTAAAAAGGGTCCTGTTACGACGGAGTCACGTGTCAAACGAGAATTTGTCATTGCTGCCATTTTTATTCGAAGATTATGGGCCGCCTTGGAGACAAAGATAACAGAGTCACACCGAAATGGGGAGTCATAAAGAAGTTTTATGTATGAACGTATATTTTTATTTGTGTATGAAGTAAAGTCTTTGTGTTGAAAAGGGCGAGATTCGAGAAGAAAAGCCGTATAGCATCAATTGCAAGACTATTTCTAATTAGTGTTGTTAGTTATGTCTGTAATAATAAATATACGTATACTGTTAACAGGCGTTTTTTTTTCAAGAATTATCTGAGACTACCTATTGGACGATAGAAGGGAATTTTAAACGAATATGCCAATTAAAATTTGTTAAATAGGCACACTAGGCGTTCTTAAAATTAACTATGTAACGGGTATCTTCGAATTCGCCCACGTTGATCGCCAGTTTGTGGCGGGGATGTGGTTGGGGTTGTCACAAGGCGTAGACGTTGAAACACCAAGTCAAGTAAAAACAGTTTATTACTCACACACAACTTGATACACTATAGGTTTCACAATAATTATATTTATCAAAAATCTACACGGGTTCGATGTAGTGTCCCGAGGCAGTCCCACACAGTGGAAGCTGTCCGGAAGCGCGACAATGCAACAAAGTCAAGCGAGCGTCTCCAGGTGGAAAGCACACGCGACACTGTGTAGTAGTACTTGTCCTTAGGCGGGTCCGTACTGTGGACCGTTCCCCTCTCTCTTTCTCTCAACTCATGAAGATGTGATCTCGGTGTCCTTATATACTATGCGTGTGCATAAAATTATAGCGCGATCTAATTCGATCGTGGTGCCATCTCTTAACGACACTCAAACTTTAGTTCTTGAGTAATAAAGGTGGCGCTGGTTTTACGATTGTTTGTTACAGTCTCCCCCTCAGTTTCTAAAGGCGTCCCGACGAGGAAACTGAATAAAATCGGTCTTCCTATTTAGCCTTGCGTGGGAGTCCTCTTTTGCGTAAGGGTTGGATCGGAACTGGTAGTTCTTTCTCAGCTCTTGTATAAGGCCTCAAAGCTGAGGTGTGATAAGTGCCTATAATCGTATCAGGATCTCCAATGTTCGCAAGCTTGTAGGATGCAGGCCCATTCTGAGCTACTATCATGTATGGTCCATCCCGTTTGGGGGCGAGCTTGGAACTATAACCCTTAGCTGCTCTGCTTATGGGGTGCACGTTCGCTAGAACTAGATCACCAGTTGTATAATGTGGACTTTCCCTCCTCTGTTTATCTATATACTCCTTTCGAGCTTCTTCTTTCATCTCCTGAACTTCTTTAACATGTTGCATAGTATTAGCCATGCTTTTGAGCTTTGGTGTAATTTCAGCTACGAAGTTCTCAGAATCGACTATCTGACGAAAATCATGCTGGATATCATCTGTTGTCCTTAACTCTCTCCCA
This sequence comes from Deilephila elpenor, assembly GCA_949752805.1. Classification (NCBI taxonomy): domain Eukaryota; kingdom Metazoa; phylum Arthropoda; class Insecta; order Lepidoptera; family Sphingidae; genus Deilephila; species Deilephila elpenor. The sequence continues at coordinate 5,250,320 of OX457111.1, forward strand.
AAGGTTAGGTAAGCGGGGGAGTGTCCTGTTGAAGAGCAGACAGCCGTATTCATTGCAAAGCGAATGCTTGGAAGTTTATCTGACCAATTGCCATGGTTTCCCTCAACCAAGATTCCAAGTTGTGTTTTCAAATCTCGGTTGCGTCGTTCCACAGGATTTGCTTCAGGATGATATATGGGTGTTAGCGTATGCTTGATTCCTAGACAAAAACATAACTTTTGCATAACTGCACTAATGAACTGGGCCCCATTATCGCTTGTCAATCGTCGTGGTAGCCCATATTTCAGAATGACCTCATTGAGTAAGGTTTCGGCACATGCTTCCGCTGTTGCACTCTGTAGGGAGAATAATTCGACCCAGCGTGTGGCGTTATCCTGTACTATCAAGATCCAATTTTTGTTATCTGGAGAGACAGGTAAGGGACCGAATAGGTCCAATGATATAGCCTCAAATCTCTTATTTAGGGCAGTTGTTTGCAGTAAGCCCGCTGGTTTCCGGTTAGAAGGCTTATAGCGCTGACAGGGAATGCAATTCTGCACGTATGATTCGATGTACTTGCGCATACCTCTCCAGAAGTATCTCTTTGAAATGCGTGCGTGCGTCTTTTCTGCACCATAATGTCCAGCCATCGGATCGTCGTGATACGCGGCAAGTATATTTGCCCATTCATGCTCGGGTGCAACTAGTTGTGCATCATCGGCTTCAGAATCTGGTGCTAAACGGTAAAGCATGCCGTCGTTCATGAAGTAACCTTTGTTACTCCAGTAAGTAACATTCTCGACGGTATTCTTCTCAAAATCTTCAATAATTCGAGCTATAACAGGATCCTTTAATTGCTCTTCACGTATGTCACTTTGACTACGTACTGGCATGTCCATGGTGATGGCGCAAGAGCCACAATTTGCTCTGTTTTCTTCAGTGCATGGAGGTCGCGACAGGGTGTCTGCAATGACGTTAGTACGACCGGGTTTGTACTCTATAGTGATATTGTATGGTTGCAGTTGTAAAGCCCATCTGGCTAATTTTCCGGTAGGCGATTTCAAAGACATAAGCCACTTCAGAGCTTGATGGTCAGTCACTAGTGTAACTGGTACTCCCTCTATATAGCTTCTGAACTTCGCTACCGCCCAAACAACTGCAAGTGCTTCGCGTTCTGTTGTAGAGTAATTTCTCTCCGTTGCGGTCAATAGACGACTTGCATATTCGACCGGATGCTCCTCTTCACCCTCCCCCTGGACCAAAACCGCCCCTAAGGCATAACCGCTTGCATCTGTTTTAATGATGAATGGTTTTGTTTCATCGGCTTGTTTTAGTACGGGAGCCGTAGTGAGACGAAGTTTTAGCTCATCATAAGCTTCTTGTTGTGCTGGTGTCCAAGTCCATTTCGCACCTTTCTTGGTCAACTTGGTTAATGGTTGTGCGATAGTTGAAAAGTTACTAATGAATCTGCGATACCATGAGCAAGTTTGCAGGAAGGATATTAAGTGCTGTAAATTGCTGGGTGTTGCAAGATTTGCTACTGTTGCTGTTTTCTCGGGGTCCACTTTGAGTCCAAGAGGCGTGATAAGGTGACCCAAATATTTAATTGAAGAGCAACAGAATTTACACTTGCCCAAATTGACAGTCAGGTTAAATTCGCGCATTTTGGTAAAAACCTTCGACAAATCGGTGAGGTGTGAGCTGAATGAACTGGAGAATAGAATGAGATCATCCAAATATGCGAGCATTTTGACATCAGTCAAAGTTACTCGAAATCTGTCAATTACTCTTTGAAATGTGGCGGGTGCATTCCGCAATCCGAAAGGCATGCGTTTGAAAACGTAAATCCCGAATGGGGTAATGAAACCTGTTTTGTTTACGTCTTGTGGGCTGATTTCAATCTGCCAATATCCTGCCTTGAGATCAAGACTAGACATGAAGGATGTCGGCTTAGCTTCATGTAGTAAGTCATCAATTCTTGGCATTGGGTACGAATCAGGTACTGTTATGGAGTTAAGGCGCCGATAATCGACGCAAACTCGTACATCTCCATTCTTCTTCGGAACCAGAACTACCGGTGCTGCCCACGGCGTAATCCGCGGTTCAATAATTCCGTCTTGCAGCATCTTGTCAAGTTCTTTGCGTAGAGTCTCCCGACGCAGCGGAGATAATCTGTATGGTGGAACTGATATTGGTCCGTGGTCCCCTGTATTAATAGCATGCTGTACGTGTCTTGCTGGTTCCTTCTTGGATATAAACACATCCTCGAAGTTGGTGAGAAGACCTTTTAACTGGTTTTGCTGCTCAATGCTTAATTCATTATTTGCGGGTAATACAATGTCGATTGTATCAATCCTAACATCCGTTGTCTCGGGAAATAGAGCCATCGATCGAGGTGACAAATTTACTTCTTGTCTTTGAATGTTCAATTGTGCATCGCGGTACATGTAATTAAACCTAGGTGAATACCCATCGAATAGTGTCCTACTTCGCTTAGGACTCTCGAGAGCTATGGGTTTCAGCTGGTACTCTCTTTTTATTGTGGCATTCTGGTTAGGAAGGCTTGCGTCTGACATCGTATCGGGAATTGATACACTGTCTGGTTCGGATTCAATGTTCGTTAGCGTTGTTTGGCCAGGAGCATAAGCAGTGTTTGGCGTTAGGCCTAGTTGTTGGACGCTTGGCTGTGTCGTGTTCTCCTCAAACTTAACAAAGTCTTCTGTGAACAACTCATATGTATCATTTGGGTTGTCCACAAAATGCCATGTGAATTGGGGTAAGTTGAGTACCATCATTGCTCTGGTAAGAAATCCGATACCAAGTAATGTTTTGTTTCTTCGGGACTCTGGTAGTACGATGAAAGATGTGGGAAACACTCGTCCATATACTTCCACATCTGCTCTAACTGTCAGAACGGTATGCTTTTTCGTAACGCCATCCGCCAAAGTGAGGTCCACTTGCTGTTTATTGAAAGTATACCCTAACTCACGCAATCGACAGTACAGAGTATATGAAGCGATGTTTGTTTTAGCGCAGGTGTCTATGTATGGATAACCTTTAATGCCTCCAATTGTAGCCGGTATGACAGGCCGTGGTCTGGTCTCTACTCGAATACCCAGTGAACAAAATCCAACTTCTTCGTTTTTCACGGTGGATGTAGATTTTCGAGCACATGTGGGGCAGTTTGTGCGAACAACGTTTGGAGCGCCACAGCCATAGCACGAAAATTTTGGCTGTGATGTTGTTGCTGCCTGTGGATGAGCTTGCCTGACCGCTGAATTAAGGCTCTGCCTGTGAATGTTGGCTGTCTTCTTCTTACGGCACTCTTCAGCTGTATGGCCGGGATTCTTGCAGAAAGAACATCTCACTTTAGTAACCCGTGGCACAGTTTCCGCGCTGTTACGTGACTTTTTTTCGTTAAGGATGTTCTCAATGCCCTTTGCCGATTCCAATAACTGATTGTATGTGTTGAATGATGTGCGTGGCGCCTTATCCCTGATGTCTAAGCGCAGCAAATGGTATATCATGTCTAGTTGCTGCGTTTCCGGATGCTTAGGTTCGGGGAGCAAAGAAAACAACATCCTCTTCCGGGTTACGAAGTCTTCAGTGCTTTCAGAGGAACCTTGCTTGATACTTGTTAGTTCCTGGTAAACAAGATGAGGTAATTTTAGTGGTGTAAACTTGTCTCTCAGGCGCGATTCAAAGTTTTCTACACTAGAAATCTCGTGTTTTACTCCCTGCCACCAAATTGCAGCATCGTTGTGCAACACCAATGGTAGACCCTGGATGAAATCGTTGTCCGATATTCCTTCCAAACTTTTGAACAGGCGCAGAGATGACAAAAACGATTCAACTTTTTCTATCTCCTTTTCGCCGTTGAAAAAACTGTTGCATCTCGTCATCGTCCCACTTTTGTTGCAAGTTAAAGCATCAATGAGAGACTGTTGTTGACGGGTGTTATGGTCTAACAGTTTCTGGAATTGCTCCGCCGTCAATGCCATGTTTGGTGCTCGTCTTGTACTTGCTGATGATACTCGTCCCGATCTTGTGACGTAAATCCCTGGTGTCTGCGAGTCGCCCCACGTTGGGCGCCAGTTTGTAACGGGTATCTTCGAATTCGCCCACGTTGATCGCCAGTTTGTGGCGGGGATGTGGTTGGGGTTGTCACAAGGCGTAGACGTTGAAACACCAAGTCAAGTAAAAACAGTTTATTACTCACACACAACTTGATACACTATAGGTTTCACAATAATTATATTTATCAAAAATCTACACGGGTTCGATGTAGTGTCCCGAGGCAGTCCCACACAGTGGAAGCTGTCCGGAAGCGCGACAATGCAACAAAGTCAAGCGAGCGTCTCCAGGTGGAAAGCACACGCGACACTGTGTAGTAGTACTTGTCCTTAGGCGGGTCCGTACTGTGGACCGTTCCCCTCTCTCTTTCTCTCTACTCATGAAGATGTGATCTCGGTGTCCTTATATACTATGCGTGTGCATAAAATTATAGCGCGATCTAATTCGATCGTGGTGCCATCTCTTAACGACACTCAAACTTTAGTTCTTGAGTAATAAAGGTGGCGCTGGTTTTACGATTGTTTGTTACAACTATATTTAAGTTATTTTTTAATTTGGTATAATCTGATGCGCATTACCGATTTTATTATTAACCTACCTATATTCAGTACATTTATCATCAGCATTAAATCCATGCTGTCAGCTACAAGCAATCTTAAGTTAAGTTCTGTCATTAACTTTTCGTATTTCTTTTAACGCTGTTATACAAGATGTTTGACACAGACTGGGTTTATGTAATAAAATCCTTATGTACTTACATACATACATACATAAACTCACGCCTTTATCCCCGAAGGGGTAGGCAGAGGCGCCACCAGGACACCCACATTTCGCCTTGTATGTTCCGTCCCATGATGTGATAGGGGGCGAGCCTATCGCCATATCGGGCACAAATTCCTGACTCCGGGCTGATAATGAATAGAAAAATTCAATATCACTTTGCCCGACCCGGGACTCGAACCCGAGACCTCAGCTTTGTAACCGTACCGTAATACAACTACGCCACCGAGGCAGTCACTTATGTACTTAAAGCTAATTACTATCAAACGTAACCAAACGGCGAGGATCGAACTATTCAACAGGTATTTTTATGACCGCAATAAATAACTTCGCGGGATATCGACAGGCAAATAGACGTCACAGAATGTTTGTATAAATATTCAATGCAATAACGAACTTGGTTTCTTTAGATGTCTCTATTATTGTATGCTTCTGTATTGGAACTACTAAATGTGTGGGTAAAAAGTGAGCTCAGAGCAACAAAATCCGGGAATAAGCAATTTATTTTACCTTCGGTGTCTATAACCGATCAAATAGGTACTGGTGGTAGGTCTCTCATAATATTGGAAAGGCTGCTGGATAGGTCCCACTGCAATGACCCAATTTCTGCCACAAAACAGCAATGTAAATGCACTGTTGTGTTCCGGTTTGAAGTACGTTGTAGCCAGAGTAGCTACTGGGCATATATAACATTTTATCCCTCAGGATGGCGAGCGCAGTGGAGTGCCAAGCAATGCTTTGTAATTCATTATTTTGTTTGGTTTTCTACTATCCATGAACGGTCGTATCGCTTGCCATAAGGCGAATGGCATGCTCGTCTCGCCATTCAAATCAATAACAAAAGAGAAAAATGACCCTAATTCAAAGATTATACGAGTAGTAGCCAAATCTCTAACCCAATAGTGTACAACTAAATAAGAAACAACATCAATAATCAACCCTTCATTTCGTTCAGTCTTAAGTGTTATTTTTTGTTAAACCGTTAGATCTAATAATACCTTCCCCACCATCATAATTCAAACTATCAAAAGATAAATGAAGCCTATCAAAGATGAAAGTGTTAATTAATTAAAATTAACTAAGCCGAACAATATCTTTGAGTGGAAATTAACAGGCGTACCGCTGATTCCTTGAATATCGATCACTTTGCCAAAGTTAATGCTTTTCCACTCGAAAAATTAACTTTGCCCGAGGCCGGGGGAAATTAAATTATTTGAGATGCGGATTTATTTAGGTTAAACAATAAACAGAATCGTAAAGATTTAATAACATGCGGACGGAGGGAGGGAAATATTTGCGGCAGAAAGTAATAAAACTGTGGCATTACGATAATTCGTTTGGTGAATAATGGAGTCATACAAAAAGTTTGCAGATTTTATATCCGCACAAGTTAAGTGCTTGTACACGAATGATTGTGAAAGTAGAATGGTCTTGATATAAGTTTTTATTGTAATAATCGTAAAAAGTAGGCATAAAGCTAGTTTGCCTCTCAGGCTCTATTGGTCCCGTAAAAACGTAACTGTTGTGTTTGCTTCTTTCCTTCGAATCGAAAGTATTTGTAGCTTTCAGAAGTATGTATAGAGATTATGTATGTGTCCCGAAATGGTTGTGAAAAGAAAGAATATTATACTTCTCCGGAGGGAAATAATTTCGTCTTTTCAGTTGTCAAGACCTTCGCGTTGTTTAGTTTCAATCTCGGATAAAAGATCTATGTGTGAATTTAATTTTAATAATAAAATTAATATATCAATAATTTTTTGAATAGCTTAAAAAATATAAGGGAGTTAAGCCCGCATAGCTTACACGACACAAAATTCAATATAAAAATTTTTGCTAACACAAAATAACGCACAGCACGTCACATTTCTGTTAAAAACTTCGCCGTAATTAGGAGACTCCATTACTTCGTCCATATTTTTTAAAAGACCCTGAACAAGTGACTCTAATTGACTCGGACCTCCGAAACTCGCGTTATTTATTACAAAACCCTCGGCGTGTCCAAAATTTCGCACAAGTTTCGATACTGTGAGTGCGCACGCCGTGACTTTAATTGAGTTGTTCGACTTCGCTGTCGCTTCTTTTAAACTTTTGTGATTTCAAACAAAATATTGGCTCGCGTGAAGTTCTGTTTGGATTTTACACGCCGTTACTTTTGTGAGTGAGTGTGAAGATATGTATTGAATTGGCACATATTTCACCTATTGTATTTTTATTGTATGTACCCTTTTTAGTCTTTTTGAGTCGGTACTCTAATAAAGTAGAAATTTTTTATGTCTTCCCTCCTCATTGGCTTTTTTTTTATTATTGTCCATATTGCATTGACTGCCTCGGTGGCGTAGTTGTATTACGGTACGGCTACAAAGCTGAGGTCTCGGGTTCGAGTTCCGGGTCGGGCAAAGTGGTATTGGATTTTCCTATTCATTATCAGCCCGGAGTCAGGAATTTGTGCCCGATATGGCGATAGGCTCGCCCCCTATCACATCATGGGACATACAAGGCGAAATGTCTGTGTCCTGGTGGCGCCTCTGCCTACCCCTTCGGGGATAAAGGCGTGAGTTTATGTATGTATGTATGTATGTCCATATTGAAGAATGATTTGATTTACTATTATTTAACTTGATTCCCTATCGTCAAATTATTTTCGTTTTAAAAGTATAAATGAAACAATGCAACCACAATGTTACGAATAATATGATCATCTTAGATGTTTATGCTTAGAACACATAAAAAACAAACAGGAAAGTATAGAAATTAAATTTTTTTCATTTCAAAAGCAAGATACCTAATTGCTTGGCTGATTGCCAATGTAAGAAGCATTAAAAGCACAAGAGTTATAGCGGACGGGCCTCGTCTACATGTAATTGATTGTTGCTAACGTTAACTTTAATGGCTATTCAATGTTCTATTTATGAACCGAATAGAGCTTCACTTAGTACAAGCAATTAGAAAACACTTATTTTTAGCCCTATTGGAGCAAGGGGCAACGTCTATTGGCTGTGAATTGTTAGATCTAGGTTTTGAATCAAGTCTATTTAACTGCTTTGTTTGAATATTCCCGTTATAAAATTCTAACGTGAGTTTCCCGGAATTTGTATACAACATGACAATAGACTGACTCTCAAATTATGTGACATAAGCTCAGCGAAGCATGGCTGTCACTAGTGTCTCGTTCGCCAGCCTCTTCGGAGACATTGTAGCCAGAGTAACTAATAGACATAATGAGACTTACCATCTCATGTCTGAGGATGGTGAGCGCAGTGGAATGCCAAGCATTGCTTTGTAATTCATGGTGTTGTTGCGTTTTCTACTGTCCATGAGCGTCGTATCGCTGACCATCAGGCGAATGGCATGCTCATCTCGCCATTCAGCGTAATAAAACAAAAACATTCGTGAACATAGTATTACGTAAAAGTGTCTAGTGTCTACGTTATTCGTTGAAAATGTCACGCTGATGATTTATCACATTCAAAAGCCAGTCGTGAAAATAAAGTCAGTGATTTGATCCTTAGGCTGAAGACAAATTAAAAGTATAATTCGATACGAAAAGATCCTTGTATTTATTTTCATGAATTATAAAGGAGAAAACCAACTACAAACCGACAAATATTACATTGTTAATAAATTTACATCGGGTAGTTGAACAAACCGAAGTTCCCAATTTGCCGGTTAATAGTTATGACAATAAGACTACTCAAACATAGACGCCTGGTGGTATGACCCTTAACAATGTTGAGTGTAGACTATTAAATAAGGTTTTTAGTATAGAGGCTGATGAATTTAGATTTAATAACTATACTGGCAGAATTGAATGTAATAAGTAGTTAATTTTTCAACCTTTTATACCCATATCTAAGTGATCAAAACGAATTATCACTATTGCATTGCAATGACTGGGTTCAAATCTAGGAAGGAGTCGTAAAATGAAAATAAATGTTCATCTCTCCGCGCGGGGTTGAAATTCGCTGCATCTCGCTTCACAGGTTAGGATTTACCTAAGGACTTATTACTTTATTTTACTTAAGGACTTATCATAAGTGATACCATAACAATCAATGAAGAGAATGATGAAAGTGGATGAAGCGAAAGTTGTATGTCAGGATCGAGCAAAGTGGCGATCCATAGTCTCTGCCTACCCCTATGGGATACAGGCGTGATGATTATGTATGTATAACAATCAAAACAGAACGAGTAAAAATTACAATACAATTATCCAGAAATTTTACAAAACCTCCTATTTCACACACTGGACAACACACACCAATAGAAGTTTGAGACAAAGACCAATAAGGACGCCCTGTGACTATCGCGTTGGGCTGTCAAAAGTGGCAACTTAACACAATTCGTGTTTCTGAACTCAATTAAAAAGTTAGCGGTACCTGGGCGAGTTCTGACGATCAATTGTTGTTGTATAAAAGACATTGCGTGACATTGAAGTGCGTGGTGGCCTGTTGGTAAACGGACCAGACGCGGCTGCCTACATGTTCACGGTGGTCGCGGGTTCAAATCCCAGGGCACACCTCTGACTTTTCGGAGTTATGTGTGTATTGATAGTCAATCACCACGCACTTTAACGGTGAAGGAAAACATCGTGAGGAAACCTGCATACCGTAGCGATTTTAAAGAATTTCTACGGTATGTAAGTCCGCCAACCCGCACTAGGCCAGCGTGGTGGACTATATGGCCTAACCACTCTCAATCGATTCTCTCGATTGTGGAGTAGGCCCGTGCCCTGCAGTGGGACGTATATGGGCTGATATAGATAGATAGATAGATAGAGAAAAGACATTTATAGGCGCGTATATTTATGTTATAAATATTATTGAATAGCGTGTTTTATTAAAAGACTTCTGAGTCTGGGATTCAAATAGTTAATGTAATTGTATTGGCTTGTTATTGTTATGTCAATAAAAAATATTCCTTTCTTTTGGAACTTTATATAAGTATCGTTCTATATAGTTAAAGCGTCTGAGACTCGTCCATGCCTATAATTAGACCGGTCCGTGATTAATTGTATGTACACATTCTATACAGGTATCGGTAATATTCATCTTTAGAGACTTTAGACTTTCCCGCCCACACACCCATCACTGCAACTCCTGTCAGCCAGGATCAACAGTGCCACGCAAAAGAATTGGCCCCGAGCTCCGGAGCTCGGCGAGTCTCTAAGGGAGGGTCCCTTAGTCTTTAATATTTATCTATAGGGTTTATCTGTGCGATGATTTACAAGCAGCTCTTTCAAGATACCCGTTTCAATGGGAGTCTAATTTTTTATCCACGACGCCTATCCAACTCATAATTCTTAAAATAAAATATTCTATTATTTTAAACTGCCCATGGTCATTAGAAACACCCACCAAAGCAATAATGCCAAAGTACCGTGCCAGTACTTGCGTCGAATCGCAAAAAACCAAATTACCAAGTTGCGAATTAATGGTCCGAGATGCGATTATAAAAAAAACTTTTGTGAACGGCAGCACAGAGAAAGGACTGTTTTTTCCGGCGTCCACGACATTTATAAAAAGGGAAGATTTATTCCCGCAACTCGTGGAAAGGATGGTCTTGTTCGTTTATTGTGTGTGACACAGAGCAGAACGTTTAGATCTACACTAGGAAATAACATTTTACATGTGCCGACGCGGCGACGGATATTAAAAACGTCGTAAAACCGGTACAATAGCTTTGAACACTAGCCAGCTTGGAGTAGGAGCGATTTAATAAAATTGTCTGCATCTTTTGACGGATTACGGGAAGGCCGATGTAACCTAATTTGGTATAAAATGTAACATATTAATATAGAAACAAGAAAAAATATACATAGATATGTAATGAGATTTTTGTGATTATTAGTTAGAAACAAGACTTTAGTCCTTTCATAAATCTTGTATGGAAAACTCATTCATAATATCTCAGCGTTTACGAATGTTGTTATTTCTCGTTTCTTATTAAGACGCCGTATTAGCATTGTCTATATTCTCCCGGGGGCTTATGGAACAAAGTTTCTAATTTACGGCCTAAGACTTTGTTTCTTGCCTAAACGCAAACAAAAATATGTCTTCTTGAAAGTATATGGCGAGTAACATTGTCTCCGTACAATTAGATGATGGAGTGTTGACATTATTACGTATGCGGAAGTTTGTTACTTATTAAGGTATTAATATTATTGTTTTGAAATGTTTGATATAATAAAAACAATTACTGGGACCAGGTATAATGTCCTATTATATTTAAAAGAAAATCATTCTTTTAAATTGATTCTTTCTTAGGAAAATATTATTTTCAAATTCTTAATTTAATTTGTTTTTCGTGTCCTAAATAGGTTATCATTGTAAAAGTTACAAACTGAAAAGTAGTAATATTTTTCGATGTCAATAAGGGTAAGTACAAAATTTAAATTCGACAACGACATTTCGATTAATCATCAATTAGTCAGTTTCTTACATTATAAACTTTTATCACTATGAAAGACCTATTTATACTCTAAATCCAGCGAACTATTCTAAACATTTCAATTCATTGTATTTCTTTAAAACCAAAACCATGAAGAAATAAATCTTCCGAAGTCTTTACAGTGTAACGCAGAAGTCGGACAATGTAAATGTTCCACACGAAGTAACATTCGATAAAACTTCCAATGTCGAAATAGTAGACACAAATAAAACTATTTAAATTCAAATACATGCACTTAGTTTTATTCGTGAATTTGCTGCGAATATAGCTTGAATATAGCTCACAGTGTCAGCTCGCACGATTCCGACACGTCCTCCACAAATGCGGATTTCGTTTGAGAAAAATACCATCCAGGAATACTCGTGCAATCAGTCCTTAAACGGAACTTACAGCTAACATGGTGTGAATATGAAAAGGGATTGTTTTCAAAAATTTAGTTATTCATCTAAGAATAATTTTGAAGAATTTTAGCTGTATTGATACATTGAAATTCAACCTATTTCATATTAATAAATCATTCACAATTTTGGACACTTACATCTCGAAGTAAACAATATTGGAAAAACATATGGTGCTAATGGCAGGATATAACTGACACAGCTAAGCCGTGAAAACATTTATAGCGCTAAGTTCTCTAAGCTTGTATCTCGTTTTGGGATGCACCAGTAAACATCTCATTTTGAACTGGAAAGCATTATCATGCGAACCGGCAATACATTACATTCGACACCAAGGGCAATTAAATAAATTTTCAATATCAGTATACAATAATTATTACGACTTCTCCGAACACAAAAGTGTAAGAAGCGGTGATCATTATCATCAAGTGCACAGCGTACTTGTTCTATTATTAAAACAATTTTAACATTTTTCTTGGAAAGCTGATGGTTTTATTAATGGAAAATTTCCTCGTTTGCAAAGTGTCCACGTGAACTTTGTACTTCCTTTCATAGCTTAATGGCAAGGCACGTGCAGCCTCGGAAATTTTTATTGAAAGGTTTCTAGCTATAAATAAGCTGTACCAATCAACCCACCAACATCTTGTGAAATTATTATTCACTTTGTACGGTTTCTTTAATTTTGAATTAATTTTTTGAAACCTTTTTATTCTAATTGCTTTTAAGAAATTAAAAATGATGAATATAGATTCATATTTAGACATGCGTTTATGATTAGTATATTCTTAAAACATACTTAAGGTTTATTCTGTTTATCATATTTCTTTTTGATCTTTCAATATTTTAGATAATTTACCTTTTTAATAAAACATACTTCATTTATTGGTAAAAATCTTTACTGGAATATAAATAGACAATGGCAGATTTCTGGCTGTTCACCCCAACCATACCGAGTGGACCCTTATTTTAACGCATCACGTGCGTTCTTCGTTCGGAACACGCGGTACAAATGGCACGACTTATTTTATAGTAGCTTCCGTCTATCCCATTGAGAAGATATTTATAATATATTATATTAAGAAAGCAATATAAGTAGCGCGACTAAATTTTGTACAACAGTTTTTTCTCAACAAGCTTCTAAGAGTTTTATTCATACTTGTTTTACTATAATTTTTATCACATCCCTATAGATTTCTTAAGTGTTCGGAATCCACATTTATCTAGTGTATGTACATACATTAGAATCTTGTATGATTTAAAAATATTTTTATAGCGTCTGTGGACACAAACGAACTAATGATAAGCGTCCACTACAACTCCTGGACTTTGGCAGTGGACACAGTCAAGCCCAGCATGAAGCGTGGTCAATACCCTTTGTAAACCATACTTAGAGATGGAAAGTTCAGGAAATACGAAGGCAGTCAAGCCCTTAGTTTCGAATAATAAAAAAAAATTAATGTACGTTGTTCACTGTGCATTATATTTAAATTATAATTCCAAAACTAATTTCCTAATTGTAATGTCTTTTCAGTGTTTCGCGTTACGTCGTGATGTTAAATTTTATACGCCAAGGTTTCATGGCAATAATAATTAAAACTCCCAGATGTTTGCCGGTACTATAAAACCCAAACAATTTTAGGAGACTCTTCGCTCTTGAGGTTTATTTATGGTAATGGCCAGTTCACACGAGAATAGTTTTGTCTTTTTGTACTTGCACGACAGAGTGATTACAACATCCGATGACAAGTGCAGTGCATTCCGATTTTTTGGTTTTATTGCGTTGAATGGCGAAACGAGCATGCCATTCACCTTATGGTAAGCGATACGATCGCTCATGGACAACAGAAAACCAAACAACACCCAAAATTACTAAGCATTGCTTGGCATTTCACTTCGCTCGCTATCCTGAGACATAAGATGTTTAATCCCATTATGTCCAGATGTTACACTGGCTACAATGTCCTTTAAACTGGAACAAAATAGTGTATTCACACTGGTTTGGCGAGAGAAATTACATATTGCAGTGGTACCTACCCAGGCGGCCTCTCACATATAATAGACACAAACCATAAGAAATTTCATTCAAAATAACTACCTTTGTATTTTCAATGTACTTTATCCTTGAAACAGTACGTTTCAAAAACGCACTGTTCTTCACTACGCGTGGGCGGTGTAGCTGACAAAGACTTTTCGCTTACAGTAAATTAAATTCATTAAATATTTATTAGTTATTTCTACAATTCATCAACAAGATTCTCACATAAGAGCGTACCGTCTGTTCTACTTATATACTGATTCATCAACTCACCTTAATCACGCACAACATTTTATTTAAATTCTTAATACCAAAACTCGTATTAAATGTTTTTATGCTTGTTTTATTAACAATAATCTGGCCATCGTATCTAAAACAGGTTTATATACCTCATCGACATCACTAGGCAAAGAAAATAATTTTATCTCCTGTCCTTGTGTAAACCAACCGTCAAGGCGTAATTAAGTTCCCTGTACACATTACGCAAGATCGTTTCGGTCACGTTTTATATCCGTTCGTTAGTGAAATTCGGGAACGAACTTCAAACAAACTTCAACGTGAAACAGTCGTTTTCATCTTTGTAAGGCGACTCTGTAAGGCCGCGCCCACAATGGCAGCGGGACATGAGCGGCGAGCGGCAACTTCCCGCTCGACGCTGCCGCCCGGCGGCCATCGTGGGCGCGGCCTTACAACAGCGATGAGCGCTTTAACTAAAATACTTTTATCTCGTCTAATTAGTTAGCATTATTTAAACTGCAATTTACAATTTCAGAAGCGAGACAGGTGAACTAAAGTTGGGAATTCATTAAGACTACAAAACTGCTGATCGTAAACCAAAACGGCATCTGCAGTATTATATTTTGGCAGCAAAAGTTTTGTATCTGATTGGTACATAGAAAAACTATACAATCAGAAATTGTTAAAAAAGATTTCTTTTGAGAAAACTAAATTACAAAAAGAAAATCCATGCGATACTCCGACTTATAAGACTCAGAACGCATTATATATATAGCGCAGTCGATAATGGTTTGAAATTATGCTCCTTTCGCTAGTTTTTCACTTCCTCAAAGGGAGATAGTTTTTATATCATCTTTTGCTTCTTTTTACTGATTGAAGAATTTTAATTGCCTCTAGCTTCCGGGTTTTCAGTTACGCTAAGTAGGAGTGGATCGGTAATTGTTAAACTTCGTTTTTATTAGATTTAATTGGAAATAGTTACTCTTCTACCAAAGCTTTGTGTGTTCAAAAATAGCATAATTTTTATTTGTCTACCTTTTACCTCTTGGTGGCCAAAAAAGTAATCAATCTAAGCAATATTTTAATTCGTTTTTTTTTGTCTTTTTTACTGATGAACTGATGCAAATTGATTATATCTCGAATGGATTGATACTGTACTGTTTTACTGAAAACCAATGTAGAAGCATTGTTTTCGGTCCGTGACATTTCTAAAATTCCAAAAATACCCACTCTTTTGAACGTGTACCGCAACATACCTCACCTGACCTAAAAAACGTACCCATTGGCATTAACTTTTATTGTAAATTTTATCGAACAGCACAAAATTTCAGCTACCTACGCAGTATTTTTGATATTTGCCTACAAACTCCACTTCTAACTGGAAAATCATAGTGCTCGTTACGAATACTACACCGCAGAATTACAAGCAAAATACTAGTTGTAAAACAAACCTTCGACATTAATGTCTGCACAAATTGCTTTCAACTATTCAATCCTCTGCTTTCCACTCAAATGAATTAAACAAAGTATTTAGCAGAAATGAAATATTCAGTTGTATAGTTGGAGGGTTAATCGGAGTCGGTTCATTGGAGTTAAATCATTAATATCCGAGTTCGTTTATTTACACTTCATTAAATACGGCAGCACTGTGAGGGTTAATGCTAATTTATATAAACATGAATTAGATACATGCGTACAAGTTTGGTCTTTATGGCTTTTGAATTACTTTTAAATGAACCAGAAATAAAGTAAGGGTATTAACGAACCGAAGTTAGTTATTCAGTTTTGCTTTGTAATTCATGGTGTTGTTTGGTGTTGCTACTGTCCATGAGCGGTCGTATCGCTTACCATCAGGCGAATGGCATGCTCGTCTCGCCATTCACCGCAATTTAAAAAAGTCTAAATATTAAGTTAGATCGTAGTATTATTATATCACAAAACATTGGTATGCAATAATAAATTTACTGCAACTTTTCACCTCTTTTGGCTCTTGAAGTTCCAATAATCTGTTGGAAAAAACCTGAGTTAAGTGGACCTCTGCTACATACACCTTTAATTAGAGCATTGAAACATTGGACACTATCTTTAGAGCATGCTTCTTCCTATAACACCACATACCTAAGTTGTCTGTTTTCAAAAGTTATCAAGTGGCAAATGGTACGCAAAATGTCAAGATGGTCATATCAATGTTAAGCCTGCCACACATGTTCAAGTGCGTTTGCGCAAACGCGAGTTAGCACTAGTCTCGAATCGAAAATTGGATCGAAGTTTGCGGAGTTATTTGCCCCGCACACGTCCAGTATACTAGTGCAAACTGAGACTTGCACAATTATATCATTACGTGAGGCGGTCATTAGTAAATATATCTAAAATTATAGATAGATATAAAATACAGATCAAATAAGTAAATAGATTGATAGGAACTAAAATATTATATCTGAAAGGTATCTTATCAAAACTCCTTGAATAATTTGTAAACAATAAATCTGTTCGAAACCTAAAACAATGAATGCCTAAACCAATAACCCTGAAGGTATTATTTCGTTCAGGTGAATACCGATAGTATTCTAATTAGTTAAAGGCTTATCAACAAAGATTTCGCCGATAGATTCGGTATCCCTGGAAGCTATTAACTATAATCTGTGGTTGCCTCTAGACCTTTGTTACATTGTACTAGTTTAAAGGAATTTGTATTATTCATAGACTCCAAGATAAACTTATGATACAGATTTTCACAAAACCAAAGACAAGTTTGGATGGAATAAACAGGTCTACGTTATCTTGGAAATTTTGTTTATGTTTTTTTAGCCGGGGCTTGTAAGGCTTCGTTGTTTATGTTTTACTTTGGAACTTTGTTGGTTATCGACTTATAGGAATACTTAAAGGAGCTAGTCTTCATTTAGTAATAACAATGAATTTATGCGTAGAAAAATATAGAATGTTTGTCAGCATGGATAAAATAAATATGGGTTTATTTTTCTTACATACGTTTTTCTAACCTCTCTTTGATATGCAATATGAGTATAAAGTATACATTAGTACAAAATTATGATCGTATAAAATTAGGTGTGTATTTAATACCACGGAAAAAACATAAAAATCTGGAAACTTATAACTTAATAATATTATCAATTTCAAGGGAAACTTCACCATTATTACCTTTCTACCCAAAACATTTGAAAGGAATCTATCTATATTAAAAAAGTCCCTAGAATATCAGGGGTACATTACGGTGTCAAATCATTAGGGCCAACCTCCTGCAGCGCCGGAAATAACCGCATCAATAACACATTGCCTCCACAATATACCCCTAACGACATTTTAATACCATCTCTATATTATTTATCGTTAACTGACATGAAAACATTTATGTTTCTATCAACTTTGAAGAAGGAAAATGTCGAATGATTAAATCTCAGGTGCGTCGTCGTGAGAGAATTATATTGATGCGTTTATATTAATTTGAAATAATAGGCTTGAATTTTAGGTGCTAAGGGATTTATATACAAATTAAAAAATATAGGTATAACAAGCTATCCAATTTTTTTATGGTTCAAAACAATATTCACAACAAATAAGGGAGAGTTGTTATTTATCATGCTGTGACTTTTTTTAACAAATATAAATATTTGTATCATACACACATAAACTCACGCCATTTTTCCCAGAAGTGTTAGGCAGAGGTGGCCACCAGGTCACCCACATTTCGCCTTGTATGTTCCGTCATGAGCCTATCGCCATATCAGGCACAAATTCCGGACTCCAGGCTGGTAATGAATAGAAAATCCCAATCACTTCACCCGACCCGGGATTCTAACCCGTGACCTCAGCTTTGTAGTCGTACCGTAGTGCAACTACGCCACCGAGGCAGTCAATAAAAATATAAGTGTAAAATAAGCCACAAGCATCGATTTCACTTCAAGATTTTTGCCTCAACGATATTTAATAGTTCCAAGGACTTCACTCGTTCACACAAAGGACATTCTATTGAATTCATGAACACGTATTGTATTTTAGATTCCACGCGTGAATTCTCGATACAACTATATCATCGGAATAAATGTTGCGAGTTGAAACGTTAGGAATGGTCTTCACTTCCGATGGAGGAGCACGTTCTAACAAGAGCTATAACAAATGATGTATCGACACTAGTATCTGCTACAAAGTTTATCAGAACAGAATGAAACAAGAGATATCGAAATAAAATCACCAGTTATATACACGATGCCTTCTATAATAAATAAAAAATTAATACACCCAACAGTCACACACATAGTCCCGACCCCACATTAAGATCGATTAAGTCTTGTGTCGCAGGTATCAGACCTACGAGAGACTTTTCGGTCTCACAAACACCCAGACCCGAAAGAAATATTTGTGGGCCGCACAAACATTTCTCTCGGTGCGGGGATCGAACCCGCGGCCTCTCGTTTCACAGCCGGCGTCTAACCAACTGCGCCACGGAGGCTGTCAATTCTATATCAATGTCTGTTCTATATCAAGCATTTGTAAATTTCGAAGACAGAGATAATTGTCATTAAAATAACAAACATTGTTACTCGTAACATGGCCCCAGCCATCCAATTTCACGAAAATACATCAAAGAGGTTCAAATACATTGTAATAATGTAGTTAATCGTGATATAGAATGGATAAGGCTGCTCAGAAGACATCGTCCAAAAGCCATAAATTCTTGGCCAAGTCAATAAAGCCGGGGCAACGCGCCTTACACAGCTTCATAGTTTACTATGTCGGCATTCGTCATATCGTGATTTAGATTTCACCGGACATTAGTAGAAGTTAATAAAACTGTATTGAGTTTCGGTTTGTTTTGTAAAGTTCAAGTGTAAGCTTTATCTATATAATTAAATACATTTATGAAAATTAAAAAGTGGAAAGAGAAATCTGTTTGTTAAAAAGTAGGTCAGTACTATCTTGTTTGGCTTATTTAAGAATTATTTTAATTTTACCGAGGCAAAGTCTAACAAAATTAATTGTAAAATTACATTTTAGATTCGGACAACTTCCCTCTTTTTCTCTTTTATCTTGTGAATACAATTTAGATGTTAGAACTCTCTTGAGATATATAATATTTGCATTTAATTTGAAACTAAGTGGCAAATTAAGGTTGATATACCCTTTTAATATTAATTTTCCTTATCGTTACCATACTTCTTGTAAGTTTCTGTAATCTTATTCAGTGGAGACGTTTTTCTTTTATAGTTTACGGCTAAATGGGCCAACTTTTTGGCACCTGCCACGTAAACCTATAACATTGTGGGGTTCATTGTTGCAACGCACGTCTAATATGACTGAGACCCGAAAGCGGGTGGAGATTATTAGTATGCTGCAAAATTTAATTAAGTTACACGTACAAGAAGAAATATAAAGCAATGCTGATCCTTACAAATCCTTACCTTGAAATTTAAAGTCAATGTTTATTTATTTTGTATTAATTTATTCATATTATTTCATGTTACATGGACCCATTTGGGTTTTAAAAATAAAACTATATTGAAAACAACTTGCTTTTTGGAATTGGACATCACATTTGTGTACCCATCATTCAGTTTCGAGCCATTTGTTATTTGAAGAATAGGATAATCGGTATGTTTACAAAGAAGGCAGCACTTACGAACCGGGTCACGGTGGTACAGTTTGCATAATGCGTCGGGATTACGGCGAACGAGTGCCAAGCGAAAATATTGCGAATTAATGTAAATTACAGTATCGTATCGTTACAGAAGGCCTAACAACTACCGCGGGACTTAAACTCTCGTCGATCTTCAAGGATTTGTACAATGGAACGGATTTTCTAAGACAATTTCGAATTGACGTTTTTTGATCAGCCCTACAAAATTGGCTCGGTTGGTAATGTTATGTTAAACTAAATTGGGACTGATGTAGCCGACGACGCAACGGTTGTGTAATTCTCAGATTTTCTTAAACATTGTAGTAGCAGTTAAGGAAATTGGTCTGTTTTCTTCGTTTTTTTTTAATTTTTGTAATCTGGATTATCTATCATTGAGCCCATGATGCCTTTATCCATGTCAAAACTTGGCAATCATGTCTCCAACTTATGGAATAGATTATAGTCAGAAGAATGGATGCGATGTTGATGATGTATAAAATGTTAATTGATGAGTCGGCAGCATTGTCGTCACATATACACGAGGTCAACCTTCCACTCATTTTGATTCTATTTCAGTTGTCATACCCATAAATTATTGTTCATAAAATAATTTAAAAAAAGGAAACGGTCCGTGTGACTTTCATGCGCCGTTTCTTCTTCATGCTTCAACACATTCCGGAACGTCTTAAATGTATTAAAAACTATTTGAAAAAAGTTCATGATTCCTTTATATTAATACCGTTTGTCCCACATACATCTAAAACTAAGGTCGCAATATGACCCAGAGCAGGGTTAATGAAATAAAACGCGTCATATATACGGGGCAGCGAGCGCTGAAGCGGGAATGGCACGTGCAATATTTTTTATTCTTTTACATTTCATCCCACGGAATGGAGTTTCACTCTGACGAACCCCGGGTTACAGTTAGCTTGACTGACTAGTGTGATTGTCTTTTTAACTATTTTTAAATATGTGATGGGAATGACGGTTTTACTTAGATAATAATAACTTTTCTTTTGTCGCCTTCATTCGACACTTAATTAATGTGGATTTTGTAAAAAAAAGTATTATTTGTAAACTCGTTGATGTCAATTATATTAGTTTACTATATTTTAGGAATTAAAATCTGATGTTGAATGGATTGCAAGGTCAAGGTCCAGATGGATGTTTAGCTTAAAAGTTTATGATTTACAGCATGTCATGATACTAGAATCTAGTCGGGACATTAATAGTAACTATGACTGGTCGATGAAATCTTACGATCAATGTTTGACTTCCTGTACCTAAAAGATGATGATGAGAATAACAGCAATTTATTTTATGAGAGAGTAAACATTTGTTCCAACACCCTGATTGATTCCAGGCTGATAAAGAATAAAAAAAACGAATATCATTTTGGCCGACCCGGGATTCGAACCCGAGACCTCAGCGTTGTAACCGTACCGTATTACAACAACGCCACCGAGGCAGTCATTGCAAAATCCTTCCAAAATATAACACATCGAAATTATAACATCGTTTCACCAAAATCACGTATGTAATTTCTTTTGGTTCTAAAAAAGCAAGATTTCCAATCTTGAGTCCAATTTCTGCAGGCACTATAGTTTTATTATAACTACACTGACGGCATTGAATTGGTACTTTCCAGAACATGGAGACACGATAGCGATTATACCGACAATGTTCTACAAGATGTTACTGAAATAACGTGAACCGTGAAATAGGTCTTTCAATATCCGACTCTTGCTTTCAGTAAAGAGTTGCTATATCTCAATGTGCTTTTTTGACCGACTTCAAAAGAGGAGGTAATCAATTCGACTGAATTTTTTTTTGTATGTTTGTTACTCGATTACGCTGGTATTTGGGATCCGATTTTAAAAATTTCTTTTTTGTCGGAAAGCATGATATACTAGGTTGGTACCATAAAAAAATTGGTGAAGACCTGATGAATATCTTCGGTCCTGAAGACCAGAACTCCTCAAAATTGAACGGTACAGCAATAATTCTTTTTGCACCTGGTTCTGTATAAGTGTATTACTACAAAGGGGGGTTAAAAAGGGAAAGGGGTGTAGGTGGGGGGGAGAAAATAGATACTAATGTAAATACTCAATATCTGTGGCAGTACTTAAATGATTAAAAAAATAATAATTTTGTCGACAAGTATGATATGTTAGATTGGTGTCATTAAAAAATGGTGCAGACCTGATGAGTATCTTCGGACCTGAAGAACAGAACTCCTCAAAATTGAACGGTACAGCAATAATTCTTTTTGCACCTGGTTCAGTATAAGTGCATTACTACAAAGGGGGGGGGTTAAAAGGGGAAAGGCGTGTAGGGGGGGGGGGTTAGATAAAAGATACAATTAATTTCCGTTTTCAATATAAAAGTTTTACTATAAACAGTAGGTGAAGAAGAGGGAGAGTGAGAGAAATAGATACGTAAATTACCGACGTAAACTAAGAGAATCCGACCTGGTCAGTGTCTAACAATAGCGGATATCATAATTTTAATGACTTACAATCTTCTCATAATTTCAAAGCAATAATATCATGTTTGGTCTGAAGGATTCGTAAATTTTAAAGACTTCGTTTTGATTATATTATGATCACCTTTCTCATCATTACGATGCCTATCAAAACTAAAAAGGGACAAATAAAATAATTTTTAATAAAAAATAAAAACCGACTTCAAAGTGCTACTACAAAGTAACAAATAATAGGTATATATTTCATCGTGCTAGTACACAATGATTGATGTTCTTATTGACTTGACTAGCTAACAAATCTTAAATACGTAATATTTTGAAGGCGGGTCGCTAAATAACAAACACGTATAAATTTAAGTAAATGTTACACGATTTGATATTACATGTAGATTCTGCAATGTTGGCTCAGAAAGGCACAGAAGTAAATTAAACACAAATGAATATAATGTGCTAATCCTACGTGTAAATTTATTGAAGTTTTGATAGAATTTCTATGTGTCTTACATGTGTGTGTGATTGCCATATGATGATGATTGCCATATGATCATAATTATCTAGATATGATCCACGAGACGGTTGACCACCGTCTCGGTTATAATTCCTGGGTGTACACCTCCGGAATTATCGGAGTCACTTGTGTGTTGATGATATTCAATTACCAAACTCTTTAACAGTGATATATTTAAATCATAGTCAGGAAACCTGCATGACATAAAGGCATTTAAGTACAAGAAAGGGTATGTTGTGTCCCATGCTCAACAGTGGACGATTACGGCCTGATATATTAAGACATATTAATATTCCGTGTATATCTTGCGTGTTTTTAGCTAGAATTTCTTAAACAAATTAATGTTAAGCGTAAGGCGTAGGTAGGTACATGTTCGGCACTTAGCGACCCGCCTTCAAAATATTACGTATTTAAGATTTGTTAGCTAGACAAGTCAATATGAACATCAATCATTGTGTACTAGCACGATGAAATATATAGGTACCTATTATTTGTTACTTTGTAGTAGCATTTTGAAGTCGGTTTTTATTTTTTATTAAAAATTATTTTATTTCACACTCTAGAAACAAGTCTTACACGTTTGTTTGAGAGAATTAAGATGAAATCCACCATATTTTTCAGGAGAAACTAAATTATGTACCGATGCTTGGTAAATACCCAAACGGAATAAAAACAATAAGCTTAAAAATGTCTGTAATTTTCTAGTAAGTACTATGCAAGTAAGTAAGCTAACAAGCATTTGATTGTAAATTTAAACCGCATTCGTTCATATTAAAACATCCTTTATGCATTTATACCCATCATCATTTTGCATTAAGGAAAAGCCAAAGTTTTTCCGTTACGTAAAATTCATTCATCTATCTAACAAGCTCCCTCGGCTGTAGTCCCTATTAAGCCCGTTTCGTATGCTGAAAGGATCACTAGAATTAATACCGAATAGTAAATGCAATCTGGCCGAATAGCCCAGCCGACTGACGGATGCATACCTTTCGCCTTTTACATCCGGACTCGCTTGATGAAATTCTCGAAGCGTTCCGAGTGTTCAAGGTTTTGTTTTCTAATCAGATAAGTGTCATGTATAAGACTTAGATGTAGAGGTAGTTAGAATTACATATACACATACATACATTTATAAAGTCAGGCCTTTTTTCTAGAAGGGGTAGGCAGAGGTGCTACCAGGACACAAACATTTCGGCTTGTCTATCGCCATGTCGGGCACAAATTCCTGACTCCCGGCTGATAATGAATAAATAAATCCAAAATCACCTTGCGATCCAATATATTATACATGCATAATAAACTAAAAAAGTAATTTCTATATTCTAAAAAATGTCAAAAATAAATGCAATTCAAATCAAAGAGAGAGATATTTCGACTCAATCATTTATATAAGAACATAATATAAATATCATCTTACTTCATTTCTATATAATGGTCTAGAATCTAGATCAAAATACAGTACATAACTGCCTCAGATCTTGTAGATGGATTGTGACCTCGTGTGATAGCGATCCAAGAGCAAACTATCCAATTACATTTGATATTGACAAAGCAAGCTATCCACCATTGTGTCGCTCCACAATGTCCTATTATATCATTGTAATACCTATTACTCGTATTTCTTACGATTTGTATGACTTTATCTATGTACAAGTTGAACTGATACATCTACTTTTTTTAAATTGATTGTGCCAACAAAAAGAACGCGAAAATGAAATGATAGTTTCGGTGCGAACTATGTTAAACAAAATGATATTTACTAACCATTTATTGCTACAATATTTGAGCACTATGTAACAATTTAGCAATTTTATGTAACGAATTTATTATTGTAGATTTCTTTTCATATTTTAATTTAAAAAAATCACTCTTCATGATGCTAAAACGTAGGGAAAATAACACTAAAGCTTAATTTACACGAAAAGAGTTTCTCGCGGCGAGAATCGTATGCGATTATCGCATGACATAACCGCCTTAGTTATTGTGTTTTGCCAACGTTTACACGATGCAACTTTTTTATATCCTTACGATAATCGTATCATCGAGGCGAGAAACTCTCCATGTGTAAATGGGGAGGAGGAAAATACGACTTGCCTATAAACAATTACCATCATTACGGTTCGTTTGGAAGGCCCAATAATAATATAGAAATATTGACGCAATATAGTCAATCACCACGCACTTTAACGGTGAAGGAAAACATTGTGAGGAAACCTGCATACCGTAGCGATTTTAAACAATTTCTACGGTATGTAAGTCCGCCAACCCGCACTAGGCCAGCGTGGTGGACTATATGGCTTAACCACTCTCAATCGATTCTCTCGATTGTAGAGTAAGCCCGTGCCCTGCAGTGGGACGTATATGGGCTGATATAGACGCAATATAGACTGAATAGCTGTCCCGTAGTCATTTATATAATGCTTCCAATGTATTAATTACTTCATAATTTTCCCAATAATTCACACATGGATGCAATTAACACAATAATGTAATTCTGTATCAGCTAATACTGCTGCTAAACACAGTACTGAACTGCACTGTATCAGCCCATATACGTCCCACTGCAGTGTACCGCCTCCTCAACAATCGAGAGTACGATTGAGAGGGTTTAGGCAATATAGTCCACCACGCTGGCCTAGTGCGGGTTGGCGGACTTTACATAACACAGAAATTATTGAAAATCGCTATGGTATGCATGTTTCCTCACGATGTTTTCCTTTACAGGTATAGTGCGTGGTGATTGACTATCAATACACACATGACTCCGAAAAGTCAGAGGTGTGCCCTAGGATTTGAACCTACGACCACCGAGAACATGGCAGCCGCGTCTGGTCCGTTTACCAACAAACACAGTACTCCTCCAAAATTAAAAGTTTGGACTGTGAGGTTTACATAGCTCATCACGCTGGGTCTAAAGTGAATTGTCCGACTTCACACAACAAAGAAATTCTTGGATAGATTTCTAAGGTGGGCAAGTTTCCTCGCGATGTTTTCCTTCGCGGTTAATATGCGTGGGGATTAACTATAAATTAAAAACCATAACTTTAATTATTTTATCGATATGACGAAAGGGTCGCCTCTATTACATCGTGGGACGGAACATACAAGGCGAAATGTGGGTGTGGCGAAAAAGGCGTGAGTTTATGTGTGCATGTTTAATATATCATTTTCTAATAAATTACACATTCTTGCATAAAACATGAGGTATTAACAAAGGTATGATTTTTTCGTGCTCGTTATAAATTCACGATTTCTGAGATGAATAAATAGAGAGTGCCAATAATTCTCTTTACGAGGTGCTTATATAAAAGCTTTAAAAATATTATATTTTAACACACCAGCTTAAAACTTTTTAATCCGACAAAGCTATTAAAAGGCTTCAATAAATGGTTAAATCGTGCCTTCCAAACAAAGAATACCTTTACATTTTAAATAAAAAAAATTGAATATTAAACAGTGATTTCATCTGTCAAAAAATATTTTGTTTTGATTAAAATGTAATAATATTCGAGTTATATTCCACAATGTACGAAGAATATCTGAATTCATCTTCAATTTATTTCTGATGTTACGACCGAAAAATAGCCACCGAAATGATCTTAGATCACAATAAAAATAAAATGGAGTTTCTACTGCGGTTATAAAAAAAAACTGTATTTTTTTCCTCTTATTTGTCATTTTTACTAAGAACTTCTAGGTTTATTATGTTTATGCGCAAATAAGCAAAAATCTCTTCAATGTCACCTCAATAGTTCAGTGGCAACGTGTGAGAGCTGGTAACTCTGATATTCTAGATTTGATTCCCAGGTCGGGTCATTCACTTTTTAAGAGTTTTTGTGATTGAAAATGGAGATAGGCCGCCAACTATTACATGGTGCGACTGAAGTAGGCTCGGCAAAATTTGGGAAGCACTAGTAGCATACCTATGTACATACATACAGGGTATATCAAGACCGCGACCGAAAACGAAGCCAGATGGTAGTATTAGTGACCTCAGACATAATACAATGAAAAATTTCGCAAAAATTAAATCGTCAACTTTTTTTTGGTAATTTTTTACTTATCGTCGTATTTGGGTGATAAATACATAGTTTTCCTAAAATAATTATGTACATCATTTTATTTTTTAAGACGCAATGGTACGATAGGGTTTTAATTCGAATTACTATTTTTACTATTAGTTATTTTTATTACTACTATTAGTTCGAATTACTATTTTCGCAATAACTAGGTATTTACTACACAAAAACAATGATTCTCAAAAAATTGCAAAAAAAATCTGTCGCTTATTTTGCTCAATTTTTATTTGCATTGTGTCTGTAACCACTAAAACTACCACCCGGCTTCGTTTTCGGTCGCAGTCTTGATATACCCTGTATGTATATGGGGTATATACATGGATGTCCGTATTAGATTGTGTAGACATGTATTTGTTGTATTCTATCTAAAATGGCTTAAAATAGAATCGTACTTGGATCAACAGTAGTTGAAATCCTGTTTTGTATTCCTTCTCTCTCACACGATCGCCTTGTGCAATCGCCGTCCATTTGCGGAATTTCCGGATCGACACGACTTAGGACCCTTTGTGAAGCATAATTCTTACTTCTCAAAGATTCGAAATGGCACTATTTGGGACCAACTGCGCCCCGCGGCTACCCGCGTAGTTCGTAGCGAGATGTTAAATAGCTTATGTTAAAAAATAGTTGGCATGTTTAGGTATTTTAGAATTTTAAAAGGTTAATTTTATTTCTCTCTTTTTAATTACAATTTTGAAGTCGGTTTAATTATTTAAAATTGTTTTTTGTATGTGATGAAAATCTTACATAAAATTGAATGTTTCTTTGTCATTACAAAGAAACATACATCATTATGTAGATCTGCAATCTACTTGACAGTAAATGCAATAAGGCAGAATAGACATCAGAAAACACAATAAATGTTTCGCTACCGACTTTTGATTGTAAATGTGCTCATACTGATCCTGGAATACGCCACGCATAGGTTTTACACCTATACTACCGTGGTCGCTATCGAAGCGTTTTCGTATACCCCGCCTCTAAACCAGCTTGTTCCATATATTTTAGGATTAAAGGGACTATAAATGTTGGTATAAACAACCTTACTAGTACAACGAACGTGTTTATAGCACCACTACTAGAATTATACATGAGGACGTGAATATAGCAATGCGACGGTGAAATTTTATTTTAGTTGGTTTTGTTATACGCGGAAATAGGTTTTTATTTTTAGTTTTAGGCATTTTTTTAGTAACAGTTGGATGGTAGAAATATTTAGTGGATTATTATCATGAACCTTTTGTTACGACTGCTCATACCTCACGTTTAGGTATATGTGGTCACCGCAACATAGCTTTAACCACGTTTCAGATTTCAGAGTGATTTGGCCTATAATTTTACAATCGATCGCATTATGGTATGTGCATATCCGAATTGTTTAAATCAGTATACAGTTATTATAATGAGGAGATTTTATCTTCCATACATTGCGCTTATTATTGTCTTTCTTATAATGAAAACTATTCGACATGTTATGAATTACTTTGCCCCGATAAAAACACATACCTACTTTAAATAATAACAAGGGCACTAGGAGTCATTTAATTATTACATAATCAAATTTCCTCGAAACAGATACTCGAGTTATATTTTCTAAGAAATATTCTGAAACAGAAAATGTTTTGTGAAAATTTTATTAACTATTAATTTCCACTCGACCCCGTATCGAAACCTTATTAATGAAAGTTTAGTCGGTTGAAAATTTGTTTACTTAATTTGCAAACTTGGAGTGTATCAAGTTATATTCGGTAAATAAAATTCTTCCGTAATACTGAATTTAAAATTTAAAAAGAATACGAAAATTACGAGGGTAAAACCCGCCGGGAGGATATGACGCAAAGTAAGCGGCGTTTTGGTGCTGCCTCGGGACTAAAGTTACTCCACGCGAGGTATTTTTATCTTACTTTCGTGTGTGGAAAATTAACTTTTTGTTAAGGTTGTTTATTATAAATTAACTTTAAATTATATCATAAAATATTATAAAAAAAACCGTAACACCATCAAAGTCCCTTTTCATAGACAGCCAACAACGACATTAACTTCAAAAAATTAAATTCACAACACCAACAAATGACAGATGATCAATCAAAACCAATAAAGTCAAACCATTGATACCAAACAGTGAGTTTATGGTCCAGCACATTGTTCTAACTTAACACCTGTAAGTGCCCGATCGCAATACATTGCTAACACAAATGAATGTTCGACACGGGGCTATTTACTGCCGCCGTAAAGAGAACGGGCCCTCCGTATTATTTCCGCGCTGAAATTTACATCGCCATTCCGATTAATGGCACACACTGTTACAGCCTGCTGTTGATTATCCTTTGTTCGTATTTGTCTGCGGTATTTGTTGTGTCTTTGACTGAGGCTGTGGGTGGAAGTATGGATAGTTATTCGGGTCATCTTCATCATCATCCATATCATTTTTCCCATCTAGGCTAATTTCTGAGTGTAGGTCTTCACCAGGAAATTGCAGAGCCACCCGTTCGAAGAGGTTTTCATGCTTCGGTTTAATAGGAGAAAGGTATTTATGTTAATACATTATTAGTGTAAGTAATCAAATCAACTATGTTATTGTTGTTTATGACAGCCTCCGTGGCGCAGTTGGTTAGACGCCGGCTGTGGAATGAGAGGCTGTGGATTCAATCCCCGCACTAAAACAAATATTGATGTGATCCACATGTATTTGTTTCGGGTCTGGGTGTTTGTGAGACCGAAAAGTATCTCGTCAGTTCTGATACCCACGACACATGTGTCGATCTTAGTGTGGGGTCAGGACTATGTATGTGACTGTTGGGTGTATTTGTTTATTGTTATTTTTTCATTAATTGTTG
Source organism: Deilephila elpenor (assembly GCA_949752805.1). NCBI lineage: Eukaryota > Metazoa > Arthropoda > Insecta > Lepidoptera > Sphingidae > Deilephila > Deilephila elpenor. The sequence continues at coordinate 5,279,808 of OX457111.1, forward strand.
TAGAGTCAAGGAGTCTGCATTGCTATCCTAAGTATAAATAAATGAGTCTGTGTAGTATGTTATGACGTCACATCACAATTAATAATATCATCAAGATCAACGTGCTCTCGTTCTTAAGAAAAAATTTATTATAAAATTAATGTTTATTTACAATTACGAATCTCGAGTATCGTGGTTTTCAAGAATTCATTTCCTCGAAGTAATCAAGCTTCTTAACTAAAATTAGACACATCGTTATTTATATTACTAGCGTTGCTTCGTCTAATTAACGTGTCAGTTTACGTTTGATTAAAAAGTTATTTATATTAAAATTTCCGTTATGGAAACCCAAAACGTTAACGTCAAAATATTAGGTAACGTTATAAATTGCGTTTCGTATAAATTTAATATACCATTAAATACGCTTTCAACAACGGGCCTTAATATTGCGTTACAGCAATGTGTTACACGTACAATGTACATCTATTATTTAAGAACATGTTTATTCATATAGTAATTTTATATTAAAACACTTGTAAAGTGTTATTACAGTTACTTTTATCGCACTATACTAGACGCTAGACAACCTCCGTGTTGGTTAGACGCCGCCTGTGAAAAGAGAGACTGCGGGTTCGATCCCCGAACCGAAACAAATATTTGTGTGATCCACAGGTATTTGTTTCGGGTCTGGGTGTTTCTAAGACCGAAAAGTACCTCGTCACTCTGATACCTACGATACAAGAATCGCTCTTAGTGTTGGGTCAGGACTATGTATGTGTGTATGTGAGTGTACTATAGCTATAAAACAGACATAGATTCTCGATCAATATAGTTATATTTAAACGAATGCCCGTGAGTTGTTACAGAATAAAACTACTGATCATAAATCATACGTTATTAAACACAATATTAATGACAGGTAAACCAGAAATCTCTCACCAAAACTGTTCTTCTACCAATCGTCTTTAAAAGTAGAATAGGATAAGTTAAGATAAAATTTTGTAATACCAGAAATAACGAAAAATAACAAGCAATCTGAACTGAGGCACCGACAGTTCCCCAATACTTGGGCTGACTAACAAACAAAACTTTTGCCAAACTATTGACTTTCCACTACTGAGAGTTAGCAAGGTATACAGAAATAGGTATGTTTGAAACAGAAAAAAAATAATTAAAAATGTATTTATTGACATTGTACATAGAGTAACTACTGAACATAATGAGACTTAACATGTTATGTCTCAGGATGGTGAGCAGGTAATTCATAATGTTTGTATTTCTACTGTCCATGAGCGGTCATATCGCTTTTTACAAGCGAATGGCACGCTCGACTTTCATAGCAATAAAAAAATATATATATTTTAAACATCATTATTTTTTTCCGATATTTTTTCGTTGATTTTATGACAGGTACAATTGGTTATTTGTAATAATCTGACTTTGATAATTTACATATCAAATAAATATTCTTCAATATTGTCGATATGTATATTGTCGATACGAACAATGATTAAAGTACGTACTCGTTTGTATTTTTATACTGTTGAATGAACTCTGCGCTGATAATGCGTATATTTACGTATGGTGTTGCTTATCATAAATTAAATAAAAATTACGAGCGTCTACGTACTTTATTATACAAATTGCTTACTTTTTCATAATAATGTTCTGAACACATTTACAATATACACAGAATGGAATGGCTCAGTATTCATTGTAAGGTTTCTACAAGATTTCTCTAGACGCATCAGTTTGCTAACTGATTGAATTTTATATCGCAGTGCTGGGGAAGTTTCCTCTCGTTGCGCACATACATTATAATACGTGTCGGTTTGAAATAAGGTTATTAAACGTCAGCACTCGCTAGTTTGCGATAACATATTGATATCCCGTTGCGAAGAATATCCTCCCTTTGTGCTCAAATATATGTGCGTCTTGCGTTTTAAATATTGCATTAGAAACCTTTGGTATTTGAAAATGCGTTTACAAATAAATACAAATTGGTATAGGAATAAGATGCTTGGATAAATTTTATATTGATATGATAAAGTGCACATATTGGACAGCTTCCGTGGCGCAGATGGTTAGACGCTGGCTGTGAAACGTAAGGGCGCGGGCTCGATTCCCGCATTGAGACAATTATTTGGTATGATCCACAGGTATTTGTTTAGGAGTCCAAAAAGTCTTTCGTAGCTTTTGATAACCACGACACAAGACTTGATCTTAGTATGGGTTCAGGGCTATGTATGTGGGTGTATTTATTTGTTATTTATTTATTATATTTACATGTTATGTTTAGATACCGCATCAATTACCGGAAGAAGATTATCTATAGACATTTTATGCAATTGTGTATGCCTGTTGGATTGTTTCTACTTTTTTCATATTCCGCTTTAAGATTAAAGTAATGTATCATCGTTTATTCGCTGCAATTAATCCTTTCTTTTATGTTAGATTAATATATTACGTCAATTTAAGTCATAGTTGCACACGATTACCTGTGATTATTTAAGTGGCCCAATAGACCAAAATGTACACGTCATTTTGGCATTAGATGCACAAATTATTTTTTAGTTATTCCTATTAAGCACGCTCGTTTGAAATCGGTTACACCGAAAACATGCATTAGATACTAAAAAATGAGTTTTTTTCCTGCCTAGGTTTAATGTCGAGAAATAAGACTAAGATTTACCTTAGGAATATAGTCTGTCTGTTCCCAAGTACTTTCGTTCTTTACGTTAAAGTTTATGAAACTATGTAAATTAAATTTTAATAACCTTACCATTGCAAGATTGATAAATGTGAGACCTTGAAATAGAAGATCAAATCTTAGACTAAATTCTTTAATGAAGACACCAAGCTAAACTTATTCCAACTTGTGAGTGAGTTTATGCGCTAATGAGTTTAGTAAATACTATAACACCTTTGATTCCACCCTCCGAAAATGGAGAAGAAATATCAAAGTAATTTAACCGTGGATTTATAAAGTAGGGCTCAAACAATTGAAGCATGAAACGTAATTAGAAATCTGAAAATAGAAAGGCGGGGACGGAACGAAAATCAGAGCAGAGGCAAAGTTAAAATATTTACCGTAATTAAATATCAAAGTTTGAATTGCCGAAGAAAATGACAGGAAGGGGGCAGCGACAGAAACGCCTGGAGATTTGAGAGATTCGGCCGAATTTCAATGACGTAATGGAGAAAGGAATATTTCTTGTAATTATTAATTAAATTTTGCCTTCGCTCGGCTACTGACATTAAGGTTTTCCCGATTGATAAGCGGATAATGAAAAGGTGACGTCCGGTTTCATTTATATCAGTCGTGGCGTCAACTTGTGTTGATATTTCAAACATTTGTCAAGGCGGTCTCATCGTTCTACTCTATGAATCTTTACGTGTAAAGTTTATTAACATACTGTATTAACAGGTATTGTTGTAGGTTCGCTCACTTATCACACTATGATGAAAAAAGCTTTCTTTACTTAAAGTGACACTAGAGTCTCCTCAGCTTACATCTTCGAGGACAACAACGTGAGCCTCTATATGTTGTATTGTAGTAAAATATCGGCTCAAAAAATTTGAAACATGAATCCAAATGTAATTTCGAATAAGAAGTGTGAGACATATCGAATATGGCAGCATCTCCTAAGGTCACCTTCTAGGCAATACGTAAATGTAATACATAAAAGTATATTTTTTACTATATGAGTCACGTAACTTTTGGCTCATCGGGAGAAAGATAAAGTCAAAGAGTTTGATCGCACGAATTGCTATGGCCCGAATTGATGAGGCGAGTTCTTTAACCTGATTCTATTCCCAAATGTGCTGTATCTTGTATTGATATAATTATAGGTCTATTTATTTTACAATAGTGGTAAGATTTTCAATCTTTTTTAATTATGTCGTGATACTTCATTGGTTTTAATACTTTAAATAATAAAAAAAAAAACAAAAAAACAATTACAACAGCTATTCTTTCACACGAAAGAAACGGTAATAACCAAATTAAATGCAATTTTAAACGTACCTACTATTATTGTCTTTTCACATTATGTTATTCGTGTCATATTTTATTATGATTTTACTACAATGTCTATTAAAGGTATATTCGTATCTAGTGACACATTGAGAAAAACTAGGAAAATACACAGAGAATTTCTATCTATCTATATCAGCCCATATACGTCCCACTGCAGGGCACGGGCCTACCCTACAATCGAGAGAATCGATTGAGAGTGGTTAGGCCATATAGTCCACCACCCTGACCTAGTGCGGGTTGGCGGACTTACACACCGTAGAAATTCTTTAAAATCGCTACGGTATGCAGGTTTCCTGACGATGTTTTCCTTCACCGTTAAAGTGCGTGGTGATTGACTATCAATACACACATAACTCCGAAAAGTCAGAGGTGTGCCCTGGGATTTAAACCCGCGACCACCGTGAACATGTAGGCAGCCGCGTCTGGTCCGTTACCAACAGGCCACCACGCACTTTTATAGAATATAATTTCTATGTGTAATGTTTAATCCATTATTTTTGCCCCACATGTTTACCTACTAACAACAAAGATATTATAATCATGAATTAAATAAAACCCCTTCAAAGGCCAAAGACCAAGTGTAACCGCAAACTAGTAACGGCTTCATAGACAATTTTAAATCCTATTTTTTGTCACAAAATGTTTTGTCATCGTCTCTCAAACAGAATTTAAAAGTCGTTCGAAAGGGACAAAACATTTGGTAACTGAAATAGGTATTAAATCTGTCCATAAATAAGGCAGTAAGTATACTCATAACCGCTTAAGAAATCAGTAAAACTCACAGTAAAGCCGTAGTTTATACCAAACAGGTTCGGCATCACAGCAGGTGGAAACGCACCTGGCCCTTATGCAACTTACCAACTAAGATGCATGCTATTGAATCATTTAGAAACGGTCATAAATTGGATTATATTATATTTTTGGGAGTAGATATTAAATTATTTTAATTTGATGTTTTGTATATTTTTAATTCAATTCATATTTTGATTGATTTATACTGTGGCGGCAAAATTGATAATCATTTTGTATTATATAAATTAATTAGTAATACCTGTTACACGGATTGGCATATAAATTAATTATCGGGGGCAAGTATAAATACTAAATACAAACCACACCATGAATTACAAAGCAATGCTTGGCATTCTACTACGCTCGCCATCCAGAGATCTTAAGTCTCATTATGTCCAGTATTTATTATGGCTACAATGTCCTTCAAACCGGAACACAACAGTGCATTTACACTACTGTTTGGCGGGAGAAATAGACATTGCAGTGGTACCTACCCAGGCGGCCTCTCACATATAAGACACCTACCACCAGTAAACATAACTCAAAAACAAAACTCTTCCTAAATCCATTTGTAAAAGCATTTAAAGAAGAAAATACCATATTAAGCATTTCATAAACTTTAATGCCGCTTTTCACGCAAGGTGTGCATTAGCAAAGTCTTGTATTGTCTTGTACAAAACTGTTAGCTGTGTAACGACATAAATCTAGCTGTCGCAACATGCCACGCTTGTAAACGAATTTGTTGAATGCACATGAGGGGTACAGTTGCTTACAGAACTGCAGTGACACTGTGAATCATCTGTAGCTTGAAGATGTATTATATGAGAATACAAAGATAAACTTACACTTTTAAATCGTACGAGATACGAGATAAAAAAGTCTTAACATATTACTGGTGACGATAATTCATACGCTCCTGGTTGGCGATATCTGTACATATGTACTTATGTATATAGTGTATCGTAGTAACACGCGCAATTGTGTGGCGTTCAGAGTTCAGAGAGTCATGTTTAATTATATCGGTAAATGATCACCGACTTCTACCTTGATATTACCCCAAAAAGCCTTAATACCGTAATCAATTCAAACTATGAAACCATAAACCATAGTCTGAAGGTAATGAGCACTCTTCCCGGCCCTCTGTCAGTCGGTATACACTCCGCTATGCCGAGGATAGTAATTGCATAGTCAGTACAGTGTCGACGGCATCTGCCACTGTGCTCCACGTACACAGTGGATATTAGTGACAGTAAGTAAAGTTGCTATAATCGTTTAATTTGAGGTTGATTTGTTTTGAGGTGCCGGATATTGGTATTGATTTCGTCTGTAATTATGACGTCGTAGTTATAGCGTCCTAGTATCCACTGTCATTGTTTTATATTAAAATAAAATCCCCTTTCCCCTACAGTTATTTCATTCATCAATAACCTAAGACAGGATACGTAGTGCGACGACTGTAGACTCTTTTTATGTAGATAAAGAATTGAAGTACAGTTAATGTAGAAACGTAAGTGTGTGTCAATCGTACCACTTGCTGCTTTGTACCCTCTGCCTGCTCCTAGGAGCTGCTCCTAGATTCATGATTTTATTCGTGATTGTTTCTTTTACTTTTATTATTAAGATTGTTCATGTTGTCCGACTAAATGTAATGCAAACTTGACCTTCTGAATAGCCTGTCGCTACTCCACTACCGACAATTTGGACCCACACATGCTTGCAAGTGTGAACGGCGCTTTCAACATCTATGTTAGGGTGCCTTTACATAGAGTGGCTAATTGTGCGCATGTATGTGCCGAGCTAATTTTATTTAAATAGCTTATCGGGTTTAAGATGTTTGTTCACCACGTTGCTGATTTGTATGTGAGTAACCAATTGGGAATTGCGCATGTGATTTTAGCTTGCTTGTAACTGTGTTTAGTTGAAACTAGAGATTTTGCATTGTATGAATAATATGAAGTGAAAAGCGCCAAGTTAAATGAAATAGACGCAAAAGACCAACAATCTAAGTGGTATGTGTTCGTGAACATTAAATTAAGAATAGGAAAAGGACACTATGAAACAAATTAAAGATAAAATAAAAATAAGAATAATCTGTGATAAGAATAAAAATGTGGCTAGGATACATCTGATTGTAAGGACTGTGCAAAGCAAATAGGGTATCCATTGAAGAGATATAAGTAAACTTTTTTTTTTTTTTTTTTTTTTTTTTTTTTTTAACCTGGCACGGCATAGTGACTGCATTGCACCTGATGGTAAGTGCTAATGCCGTCCAGATAGAGTATCGAATGGTATCAAACGGTAGTCTCATACCATTCAATACAATCATGCCGGCCCGCTGAGATGCCTCTTCACGCTACGGCGGAAGGACCCAGGATTATAGGAAGGAGGGAACACGTGCGATGGCAAACCGTTCCACAGCTTGACTGTACGGCAGAAAAAAGAATTAGAGAACCTTTTGGTTCGCGCCGAAATGGATTGAACAGTCAAGCTATGGCTCCGCAAGCCAGCACGCGTGGTTCTGTTAAGGAAAGGAGAGGAGGGGATTAAATTGAACAATTCCTCAGAGCATTCGCCATGATACAGACGGTAGAACACGCTTAGAGAGGCGACATCCCTCCGTAACTGTAGCGACTCTAAGTTGCCCGTAATGTCTGCATCATTCACAATGCGGATGGCCCGCCGCTGCAATCCATCCAAGGCATCGAGTAAGTACTGGGCGGATCCATCCCAGAGGTGCGAACAGTATTCCATACCCGGCCGAACCTGCGCTTTATACAAGCCGTAGAGTTGACCGGGCGCGAAAAACCGACGCACCTTGTTCAGGACCCCAACCCTGCGGGAAGTGGCAGATATTACGCCCTCGATGTGATTCCTTGGATTAAGATCACAACGGATATCCACACCAAGGATACTCAGGTCATTCCGCATTGAGAGGGGAATACCCTGAAGAATGGGGAGGGGAGAGAACGGGGATTTTTTGCACGTGAACGCACACACCTGGGTTTTCCTGGCATTGAACTCAACCATATTCCTGGAGCCCCATGTAGAAATGAGATCCAAGGATCGATTGAGCTCAATGACAAGATCCTCGCGCCCACTCACAGTGTCGACCCGGCAACCTGGGGACCCATGGCAGTGTCGCCCATGAACCGTGCTGTCATCTGCATAGCAATGAATGTTGCCAAGTGACAACATATCATTGATATGCAGAATAAACAGGGTGGGCGACAGCACCGAGCCCTGCGGAACTCCGGCATTTACCGACATGAGCGCCGAAGCGTGTCCGTCAACGACAACACGCATTCTACGCCCATGCAGAAAGCCAGAAATCCACGAACACAAGTTGCCGGGCAGACCGTATGCCGGAAGCTTGGATAGGAGACCACGGTGCCAGACCCTATCAAACGCCTTGGCTATGTCGAGGCTCACAGCAAGAGCCTCGCCACGCCGGTCTATCGCCTCACCCCAGCGATGCAGGACAAACGCCAGAAGATCACCCGTTGATCGGTTGTGACGGAATCCGTACTGTCTGTCACTGATCAACGAGTGATCCTCCAGGTAGCGGACCAATTGAGCGTTTATGATCCGCTCCATGACCTTACACATCACTGAGGTGATAGCGATAGGGCGATAATTGGTAGGGTCTGACCGATCACCCTTTTTGGGGATCGGTTGCACATTGGCCTCCCTCCAAGATTCCGGCACAACACCTGTGCGGTAGGACACTCGGTAGAGGCGTGTCAGTGCAGGAGACAACTCCGCTGCGCAACTCCTTAAAACCACCGCCGGTATTCCATCCGGACCACTGGCTTTCCGCACATCGAGAGACCGTAGCTCACGCCGCACATCACACTGCCTGATGCGAATATCCGCCATTGAGGATCCGCAATCAGGCAGCACCGGCGGGGGCCGGGAACCACAGTCCTCGAGGCGGGAATTAGCCGCAAAGAGATTTGCCAGTAAGGCGGCTTTCTCTTGCGGCTTGTGGGCCAGCGAACCTTCCGGGTACCTCAGCGGTGGCAGTGCTGGACGGCAGAAGTTAGACTGGACGGCCCTGGCCAAACTCCAATAAGCACGACTGCTAGTTGGGTGATTGGCCAACGCACGCCCAATCCTGCAAACGCGCTGGGCATCCGCTCTAACGTAGGCCTTCTTGCAGGCCTTGGCGGCTCGATTATAGGCTTCCTTGAGGGAACTGATATTAGGATCCTTGTTAGCGCGACCCCTGATCCAAGCGCGATACGCCGCCTGTTTGTCACCGACAGCATCGGCGCATGCCCGATTGAACCAGGAGCGTCCACGGCCCTTACTTGCGATCTCAGAGGAAGGAATATAATATTCCATTCCTAGTCTGATTTCGTCAGCAATAGCGTTGGCACTCGCAGAAGGATCTTTTCCCTCAAAGCAGCGCTGCCGCCAAGGGATAGATGCGAAATATTCCCGCATACCATCCCAATCCGCCGACGAGTAATGCCAGACCCTTCGCTTAACCTGCACGGGACGTGGAGGAGAAGCGAACGGTACCGACGACCGAACCAGGCAGTGATCGGAAGTGCCCAGAGGAGCACTAACGGTCACACTATACCCGGCCGGGTGACTCGCCAGCAGAAGGTCCAGCAGAGAAGGCGCATGACTCGCCACATCCGGGATCCTGGTGGGCTGGTTCACCAGTTGTGACAAGTCATGTGTCAGAGCGAATGCATGGGCAGCTCTGCCAGCATGATCGGTCTTGGAGGAGCCCAACCACAACTCATGATGTGCATTGAAATCCCCCAAGATCACCATTTCCGCTGACGGGAACTGCACCTGCGCGTCATCTGCCGCCTGGCTAAGGTACCTGAACAGCCGAGTCGTCTCATCGTCCCCGTTGTGTGACCTGTAGAGGCACACGTAGATGCGGCTCAGAGAACCAAGATCCACGTGCACCCACAGTGCGGAGAAGGAGGGGCCCTCCATGCAGCGCAGACGGCGACAGCAGACGTCCGACCGAACATACAAGCATACCCCGGCTTTTGGCTTGAAGTTTCCTTCAAGCGAATAACCGGTTTTTAAAACATTGATTATTTTAAATAATCAATGTTTTCTGTGAAAGAGGGGTGAAAAAACCTTGGACGAGTCCACCCTTCTGCGATATAAAGATGAATTACCTAAGTATTGTGTGGTGGTAACCAGAAACCAAGAAACATTTTTTCTTACCCCAAAATTCCGACACAAATTCCTATTTTATTAAATATCATATTGAATTTTCGGTGACTCTAAATCATCTCTGCTTACCTTTTCATGACTAAAGACATTACCTTACGTATGTTTGTATATACTTACTGAATTTCCCGTCTTTTTAAAGTATCAACTGCATACAAACTATTTTAAATTGTGCCAACTTGAACACAAAATGCACGATGCCAAATTTTCTAAAATACGATCAAAATTGCTTTGCCTTTCCGCGACATTTGCCTGCGTGACTTCCTTCATATAATAAAAGCTGTATTTCTGATTTTATAAAAGTATCTTCATATATTTTGAAGTAGCTCTAATTTTTGGTGTAAATTGTTTATATAAATAATAAACTGTGATGATGACGACTTTATGGAGTTTTTTTTATCGCAAAGGTCCGGCAAACGAGCAAACAGGTCACCTGTGCCCCTAGCCGGAACATTTTGCAGTATCGTAATAGAATAGTAATAGTAATTTTTTATGGGAATTTAAACAGCGCCATTGTGAGCGTATTTGGAACTAAAATTTTACAGCGGGAAACGTTTACTTTACTATACGAGAATTACTATACGATACTTCAAAATGTTCCGGCTAGGGGCACTGATGGTAAGTGAGCACTGCCGCCCATGAACATCCGCAACACTGGATAATGGGTGTGATGCCGGCCCATCAAATTGGGAGCAGAAAGAAAAAGAAAAAGGGGGGAAGGGGTATTGAGCATTCGGCAATCTCACTCACCGAATGAAACGCGAAAGCGAAATCGTCGCTTCACGTCGATGTTCTGTGTCACGGTTCTGTCCCGGACGAGCCTGACCATTCATGCTGAGTCATAACTTTCAACATCGTGGCTCTACCAATTCTTCAAAGTTTTCTGGTTGTCTATGGAGGCAGGCCACTATAAAGAGATTAGAGATCCTCGGAGAAGACTTATGTCCAACAGTAGACATCCATTGGGGGAAGATGGTGAAATGAAATAATTTAAACTTTATCAAAAGTCTCATAGCTCAGTTCGGCGAGGATCAGGCTGGCTTTTAATTGTTCTCTTGAGCTATCATATAATAAGGACATATTTCACAGAAACCAGAGTTATGATATGAATCCTTCAGAATCAGTGCATTCAACTCGCTTCAATCCACAACAGTTTTAATATATAAGAAAAAGAAGACGAGATGGAAATGTACCCATTTGCATCCATTACAAAGCGGAAGACAGAAGTATCAGAAGTCTCCAGCCAAAAACGGCGCAGAGAAATAAAAAAATCACACTTTGTACGCAAAGTTGCCGTTTTGCGAGTTCCGTACTGGTTTATAATCTGGGACAGCCGACTTTTACTAGAGCGTTGCAGTTGAGCGCTTTCGTGAATATCAAGCGACAGCAAACGAGGACATTTGGGCGCTACATCATTTCCTGACATCACCCACACGCGCTGGGGCTGTGTGCATACGCTTGCACAAATGCGCACATATGCACGAGTGTGCATCATGTATATGCGTGCAGCCTGCGAGTACCCTTTAACCTCTGTAACGCTTGTAAAAATATGGCTTAATATTTTTACAGTAACGATTGCTGGTTATAACGAGGCCATTTTCGCCGCCTCGAAACCTGCTGTAAACTGCAGAAGGCGTAAAATTTTATTTTTATGTTTGTAAATTATCTCCTTTTTGTAAATACACTTAAGATAAATACATTTTTATAAGCAATTATTTATTACAATTACTTAAATTTAATGCTTAAATACAATGAATTTCGCTTTATCTAATAGTGAACGTCGTACTCATGAAAATATTTTGTTGAGAAATGTAAGTTGGTAGATAGTTGATCTCATTTCTTGAAAGTCTGAAGTGATATTGGTCCGGAAACTTCATAGACGTAAGCTGATTACAAAAGGTAATGTTGCAAAGTTGAAAATGTCACAAATACCTTTGTTAACCTATTAATTTTGCGTTGCTAGTATACTTTATGTAATATTTATTCAAGTTGGCGTTATTAGGTTACAAATAAACGTGACCATAATTCGGTAAACTCCTTAAATCTCTCAATTTAAGAAAAATCCCTACTAATATTATAAATGTGAATGTAAGTTTGTTTGTTACGCTTTCAGGCGAAAACTACTCAACTGAACATCATGAAACTTTGTACACATATTCTTGGAGGTATTAGAAGTAACATAGGATACTTTTTATCCCAAAAAGTTTAGTGTTCCCGTGGGATGAAGAAGGAATTCAGATATATTTTTAGATATACTTTTTTATACTCAAAAGGAAGGATGGGATGTGACTGGATTACATTCCATTAGTGAGAATGAGCCTGGGCGGGCGGGATATAACGGGACGGGGCGGGTCGGGATGGGAGATTTCAAATAAAGTTAACCACGCAGACGAAGTTTGCGGGCAGAAGCTAGTATAAATATAAATTCAATCGCAAATTATGTGAAAATTTCTGAAAATGAATCAAAAGCCAACGCAAGCAAAAGTCCAAACACGTCTGAAACACACACTCTAAATAGCGTTTCAATTAAAGCTATTTGGTTTGGAAAGAGGCTAACAGTGTGACGTCACGTGCGGCGGCGTCCCCGAACAAACAGTCAGATCAACTCGGGCTGCTGGCCCCTTTGTGCGAAACTTTGGCCAATTAGCATAAAGCCCCACAAGAGCCCGTGGGCGTCACTACAACAAACAAACTAAGGAGACCAGTACATGACTTATGGTTTTTAGTTTTTAATTTAAGGACTGAAGAAAGTGGATTCGATTTAACACTTAGGTAAAACATTTTCATGAGTTTTAAAACTTCATGTTATTATTGTCGCTGGTCACAAAAAGCTTAGAATTAAAAAGGAATAAATTGGAAACATAAAAAAATACCATTGCCAACTATGACAATATACCTGAGTACTATCGGCCTTATTCATAGACAGATTTAAAGTTATCGAATGTTTTGTCTTCTTTGCTCAAACTTAATTGCAAAGTCGTTCGAAAGAGACAAAACATTCGATAACTGCCTCTTATAACTTCTGATAACTTCTCTGTCCTCAAAGGCGCAACTAAAATACCCTCGATAATGTGAATGATTATTATAGGCCACAGTTAAGCTCGAACTATTAAGAGTGCTGTATGTAACATGGATAACATTGGGCGGATACATAGGCTGAAGAAGAAGAAGAAGAAGATGAAGAAGATGAATGTAACATGGTCGCCCATGTTTTCAGACTAAATAAACATACACATGAAGTTGGGGGAAAAAGAGTGTATAGAGCGTCAAGTGTCCGAACATTCCTTTTCGCTTCAAACTGTCTTTGATCTTTTCATAAACGCTCTTCGATCATAATTCTGTCTTGGACAACCTCTGTGGCGCAGTTGGTAAGGCGCCGCTTGTGAACCGAAAGGCCGCGGGTTCGATCCCCGCACCGAAACAAATATTTGTGTGATCCACAGGTATTGTTTCAGGTCTGGGTATTTGTGAGACCGAAAAGTTATTGTTTCTGATACCCACGACACAAGACTCGATCTTAGTGTGGGATCAGGAGTATGTATGTATTTATTTATTTTTAATAGCAAATAGTACTCAAAACAGCTAAACATAATGAGTTTATCAAGAGAACAGTAATAAAAGGCCGTTAAGTTAATTCTGTCACGCGTCAAGTTGAACCTTTTCGTCCAATTTGAAACTCCCTCGGGCCTTTAGTTGGTACAAGTGGCTAATTACCGAATCGGTAACTTTGGTCTCAACTACTTGACGTAAGAACTGATACGAAATTACTGGGCGTGTTTCCCTTCGCCCTTTGTTTTTCATACTGGTCGAGTAAAGCCGAAGTGAGAAGTTTCATTGTAGTTATACCGGGTATATCAAGACTGCGACCGAAAATGAAGCCAGGTGGTAGTTTTAGTGGTTACAGACACAATGCAACTAAAAGTTTCGCAAAAAAGCGACAGTTGTTTTTGCATTTTTTTTTAAATCATCGTGTTTGCGTGGTAAATACCTAGGTTTTGCTAAAATTGTATACAGACGGCTATAAACGTCCCGAGACTATCGAAAAAAAACACAGAATAACATTACATCATATAGTCTTGGGTTGAAATCACATAATTCATTGATGATTAATTGATGAAATTTTCATCAACGCTTTTTACGTCCCATTACGTAAGAGTAAAAATCTGTGTAAATTATAAAAGTCAGGAGACGGCTGGACTTGACAGTGCAATATCTGTATTTGGTTCGCGCTCAAACATACCATTACTTTATTTTACTATACGTTAGTTTCTCCTTATATAACCATTCTTGAAAGAGCTCTGCCGCATTACTCTTACACTTTATTAAGCTAACCATCGTCTAAGTCAATCAATTATCCCAATGTAACGTTATCCTCGAGATAGTGGCTAATCTATTTCCACTGATTAACAATTGATTAATTATATGAAACGTCTAACTCGCTTATAGATCGCTTCATCTAATTATTATTCTAGATTTTTATAACATGAAATTTAAGTCTAGTTACTGAGAAAATTAAGGAGATTTTTGGAGGAAACAGGATCACTGAATGCATCTGAATATTGATCACCGTACATAAAGGAGAAAAATCCTTCGTATCGACCCACAATGGTGTAATCGACTGGCGAGATAAACGTCTCTCACAGATGGACTCTCTATACAGGGTATATCCAGAATTCGGCTAAAAACGAAGCAAGGTAGTAGTTTTAGTGAATTCAGACACAATGACATTTCGCAAAAAAGCGACGGTTATTTTTTTTACTTATCGTCGTTTTTGAGCGGTAAATGCGGATAAATAATAATGTACACCATTTTACTTTTAAATAAAGGGATGCAAAACAAAACTATTGACGTCACTAGCCCTAATATGTATTACACTGTGCAGGTGTGAAAGAGACGGTAAGATGTCCCCACAACGCTCCCAGTTCCCACTCTTTCATTTAAAATATTATATATTATATAATAAATATTTGCCTCGTGTTACAAGCTACATTAATACTGTTTTTACATAAATGTTTTATTTTAATGGTATTTGTATGCAAAATAATACAAAAAACTTTCATAGTAAAGTACCCTATTATATATATTATATATTATTCTAACCTAAAATGCTCACCTGAAAATCCGAAAACTGCCTCGATAGACTAATGCTAATATTATTATTTTTAGCGAACGGTCCAGACGATCAGAATGTCATTAAGCGATACGTTGCCAAAAATAAAACCATTTTATTCGTATTCGTGGAATATGAAATGTCGCTTTATTTTTAAATTAATCCAGTTAAGAGTTCAGACTGATTTGCATATGGGATATAAGTAAAATTTACTGCTCAAATGTATTTACATAAAAGTATGCGCATACTTGCTATATATTTTGTATTGTAAATTAAATGATTTTGGTTTTTTTTCTCCTCTCTCTCGGCTTGTGCTAGAACCTTCTTTCCTGCTTAGTTTTTCCTTTTTGACCGATCTTTGTCATATTCGATTATAAAATTATTCGCTCCCATACCAACCGTCCCAACATCATGCCAGCCAGCGCTTTATGTCCAAGTTAGTAAGCAATATTGATTGATTAGATGCTCTGAATTTTATAAATGAGTCCTTTCCTTGTTTCCTAAGCTATGAAATAAAAAGGTGATTTTTGAACAAAATCAATAAAGAAAATATAATCAATGTATTTCTGTAATTTGTAACAACTGTATGTACAATGGCGGCATTTATTCCATGGAAAAACTTATTTCAAATGGTACTCTTATAGAATCGCACGTTTCGGAATTTAAAATATAAAACTTATTAAAATATTCAATTACTTTACTTCAATCTATAGCGACGTTAAATATTTTTATGTAACAAAATCCCATTGTAAACGTCATACGTGTATGCCTCTACAAAGCAACATATTATGACGTTCCGTGTGTCTATTGTACAGGCACTCCCTAGTGTTCCTTACAAAGGTGAAGATCTACCGAGGCGCGTGGTTCGTCCATACGAACACGCTCAGATGGATGATATGGGGAACCATTTCTGTGAATAGTGTTGCAAATTCTAGTATTATTGAGGTATTGTTCGGGTTTCATTTGATGTAACAATTGTCGTGCGTGTCTGTAACCGCTGCTAGTGAACACAATATGAATATTACGGTACATAACTTAATTGAAAAATTATTACTTCAGTTTTTAAATTTCATACATTACATATGGGTCTCACAGTAAAAAAATATTCACAAAGAGTGAAAATGAAGTTAGTTTCTTATAAAAAAATTTTTTTAGATTTTAAACATATTACTGTATCGACCAGGCGTTTTATTCTTCCACCTTGTCTAATTCATGTAAAGATATAACATATCATAGAGACCACATTATTATCATATTTTTATTCGATTTAGATGGCCAGTAAAGTCAAATTATTATTTCGGAAAGGCAAAGGACTACACTTTTCCTGGAAAATTTTACCTTAACTGTTAACAAAGAACATAAAATTCTTATTGTGCCACATAGCCAAATCTCATAGAATGAAACGAAACGTATGAATTCATTGTAGTATATTTTTCCACTAGGCTCGGTTCCATTGAGGTGTGTAACATACTTAACTATAATAGTTCATTACTGAACATTTCTTCCATTTCTATGCGAATGTTACCAGAGCCGGCTTCACGTTACGGCTAAATACACATACATATACCTGACTAAACCCATTATGATTAAATAATTCTACAAAAAAGTAAAACCTAGTATAAACCAACCGTATTCAATTTTGAATTGCGAAATTCACTTACGACTTCAATATCGTTTCGGTTATATTAAGAAATACTAGACTCTCAAAAGTCTCGTCTATTTTTTGATAACCACAACCGAATAGACATATATTCTTACAGTAGAGTCGGGACTTACGCCCGAATACTCAAACGCGATTTAAATATTAAGTTGTACTTGGCTCGCCCCGTAGCACATCGTGGGACGGAACGGAAGGAGAAATATGGTTGTCCTAGTAGCACTTCTGCCTACACCTTCTGGGAAAAAGGCGTGAGTTCATATGTATGTAAGTTGCACTTATCTACCCAAGTCCCACTTAACCAGCACATTTAAGTGGGAGTTGCGTAGTCAAGTGCAACATAATTTTTAAGTCGCGTTTGAATATTCGGGCATATGTGTGTTTTTTTTTTTTTTTTTATAAACTTCAGTTGATGTTATACAAGTACCTTTTGTTATATATTGATACTATTGTTAAGTCTCGTTAACTTTAGTATAAACCTCTGGTTTGTTAGCGGCTATATTGTATGCTATGTATTTTATATAAATAAATAAAGAACTTTAGAAAAATATATACATACACACATATTGATGTGCCGTCCTGAAATACCATTTTCGTTTTATCCACTTTCATCGATCTCATGCATTCTCGTCGATTCGTTATTAAATAAAACTGGTTAAAAAAACGAATAGTCAATATATACAACCAGTGTGTTTTTCTCCTCAATCCGTCCCTGCAGTGAGATTTTCCTCGTAGGCTTAACTCGTCATCTTTCACGGTTTATCCGGTGAGCTGTGAGCGACGCGCGACACATGTACCGGATTACAGCCCGTCATTATGCGCCTTTGATTAATACCAAGCTGTTTTTATTATTGCTAGTAGTAGGTATAGCGGAGAAATGATTATTAAAAAATATAATTTTGACATAGCGTTTTAAGTTGTAAAATGGCGGCAAGGATATTTAAGTTCCGAAGATATCATTGTGTTATATTCAGTAATACGAAAAATAAAGAGAAGAATATTTATATTGACTTTCAATTTCATGAAAAGTCAACTTGAAAA
Source organism: Deilephila elpenor (assembly GCA_949752805.1). Lineage (NCBI taxonomy): Eukaryota > Metazoa > Arthropoda > Insecta > Lepidoptera > Sphingidae > Deilephila > Deilephila elpenor. Next base: position 5,297,628 of record OX457111.1, read on the forward strand.
CACATGGTACACAAAAACTGCACACACAACAAAAATATTAAAGTGAATTAACATAAAAATACGCCACGAACCGCGAAAATAATTCCAACATTTTTTGACGCCACGATTACACAACTGCATAATACAATGTACGGATAAATTCGACGTGCTCGACAATTTGTCTATAAAACAAAAATAAACGCCCCAGCTAACCGCAGCGCGTTCATTCGAGAGCTATGTCGAGGGGCGCAATTTCAATTATTGGACACATTAGCTTTATTGGACAATGTCGATCAAGTGTTTACTTTGTCCCGTATCGAAGATCGGTCGATTGTCATTAATATCGTTGTTTTGAGCCGTCCTTTATTCATTTTTGTAATTAGATTTACACGCGAATGGATTTATTTTTTGCGTGTTTCAATTTTATCTTTTGATGTTTTTTATACGGGCTCGTTAAAGTTGCTGTAATAAACACCGTAATTATGCTGTAGTTTCTAAAATATACTCTACTGATGAGAGAAACTGAACTTGTGAGCTGATGATATTATATTATTTAATCGACAAAATTATGGTGGCCTCCCAGAATTCAGATAATATTTAAGGCTGCGTTCGATGGCGACATAATTGTATAACCATGACAGGTTTTCCATCCACCATTGTGTAAGGTGAACGCTATCCGGATAAGATTATCATGTAATTAAGAAATGGGTACTATGTCAGTTAATTTAAAATCTTATTGATTTTATAGGAAGTATTAAATTATATTAATCTTCTTACACAATATCCATTTTAATTAGACAAGATGGACCTTTGACAGCCTCCGTGGCGCAATTGGTCAGACGCCGGCTGTGAAACGATAGGCCGCGGGTTCGATTCCCGCACCGACACAAACATTTGTGTCATCCACAGGTATTTGTTTCGGATCCGGGTGTTTGTGAGACCAAAAAGTCTCTCGTAGTTTCTGATACCCACGACGCAAGACTCGATTTCAGTGTGGGGTCAGGACTATGTATGTGACTATTGGGTGTATTACTCATTAATACTTTTTTAACTTTCTCTTTACTTTTTTTTCCGTTTTCAATTAAAATAAATATTTTTTGTCTTTATTTGCGTGAATGAGTGTAGTAACTCGCCTGGCTTATAACCGTCACGTCTGCCCCTAAAACAGGAGCTACCTTTCAGAACTTAGGTAATTACTAAGCACTATACATTGCACTGCGCTCGTCACCTCGAGACATCAAATGTCTCTTAATGCTAAGTAACCACTGGTTCCAATGTCAAATCATACAAGCAAACAAGATGTTAGCGAAATCCACCAAAGGTTCAACTCCTTTCTCTTATGTCCATCCAAAGGTAATGTAAGAGATCGCCTAGAGCAATAAAATCGCCTATTGTATTTTCCTTAAATATAATTATAATTATTATGTATCCCTAGTGTACAGTAAAGACTAATTAATAAAATAAATAAAGGGACTTTGGCCGCAAACCACACATCGCAATTACAGAACGGAAAATTGAAATTCTAAACTGTTATTTAATTCACACAATAATACAAATTGGCATGCGGGTCACGTTAGTGTCATTCAAACTAAATTAGGCCGCGAGAGGCCCTGGAGATTTGGAAGCCTTCCAAATAGGAAGGTAGTTGCAAATATATTAGGACTGTATGGAGGTGGAGCGGAAAGATTTTAACCTCATTGTGCAATACATTATAGTTTGGTAAGTTTCCGCTTGGTAAAAGTAAGTTAGGGCGTGCAATTCGATAATTTGCTGCAAAATTTAAGCTACTTTAGTGGCAGTATATTCGGTATCCCTCAGATATTGGCCATCTAACATAATCATGGAAACTAGACGATAGTTATACAAGTGTGTCGCGTTTCAGGTTTATTCCATTCCTCTTGGGACCAAGTCAGTAATTATGGCGTATAATGGCGAGACGAGCATGCCATTCACCTGATGGTAGGCGATACAACCGCTCATGGACAGTAGCAAAACAGAACAGCACCACGAATTACAAATCAATGCTTGGCATTCCACTCCGCTCGCGATCCGAAGATATAAGATATTAAGTCTCATTATGTCCAGTACTTGCTCTGTCTGTAATGTCCTTCAAACCGGAACACAATTGTGCATTTACACTGCTCTTTAGCGGGAGATATTGCCATTGCGGTGGCACATACCCAGGCGGCTTCTCACATATGAGAACGTGTTCGGAGATACCAGCTCTTGCCACTCGATAGTCTATTTTCTCATGCAATTGTCAAATCTAACTAGGATCCGGCTAAATAAAAATACAAATTATATGAAACATAATATAATTTTAAACAAAATACACCCAACAGTCACATACATAGTCCTGACCCCACACTAAGGTCGAGTCTTATATCGTGAGTATCAGGATATACGAGAGACTTTTCGGTCTCATAAACACACAGACCCGAAACAAATACTTGTAGTCCACATGAACATTTGTTTCGGTGCGGGGATCGAACCCGCGGCCTCTCGTTTCACAGCCCGCGTCCAACCAACTGCGCCACGGAGGCTGTCAAATAATGAATTAAAAATGCGTCAAAGCGTATTGCACGATGATATTATCTAAATATTCGTTTTTGAATTCAACATTTCTGCAATGCTTTTATCTGTCTCATGTTATATTCAGCAGCCTCGGAGTTCTGATAATTCGGGATATGCGAATTATTTTCAACAGTGCATGCTATTTTGTAGTTTAGGATTTAAATTGATTATTAGTGACTAAATTCAATATTAACTTCTGCATATTTTCACATATGAAAGACCTACCACCAGTGAGCTATAATCAATAGAAGGTGTAAATACTAATATACAACTGATACGTACGGTAGTACGGTACGGTATGGATATTATAATTGTAATAATATCTATACCTATAGAGTTGCTTGGCGACATGTCACGCCTTGTTCAATTTAACCAAACACTCCAAATCAACGGTAATATTAGGCAACTACTCAGCTCTCTATTAACCTAATTGGCCATTAGTAAACGAACGCACACGCATACAGTATACACATATGTTCATATTAATTTAATTGACATTTTCCGAAACAAATACTGGTAGAAGTTGATCAGTGTGCAATTTGTTTAATGGTCTCGCGGTGTTCGGGTCAGGATATGAATATTGGTGTTTGTAAGCGGGTTAAGTGAATTGTGTTAATGAATGTTAAGGTACTTAGTATAAGCTCACACATAGTTCCCTGAAGGGGTAGGCAGAGCGGTAAAAGTTCCACTCACAGACTACAGAACTTTATTTCATCCTAAGAGCTTGTTCACGATAACTCGCGGGCGCGGTTACGGGCACGGTCGCGAAATATCAAACATATGGGATGTCATTCAAGTGTACACGTTGGAAACGCACGTGCAATGTAAGAAGTGGGCAAGCCACATCGCCCGCGCGTTAACGTGAACAAGCACTAAGATATTGTGATGGGGCGACGTTGCTGTTTACCGGACAAGTTCCAATTCCAGCCAATTGATATGATTAAGGTGTATGTGGAGATCTATGGAGGAGGCCTATGTTCAGCAGTGGATTTGCTGTGGCTGAAGAGAGAGGGAGAGAGGGATATGAATGTGAAAATTTCTAAAATCGAAAATCTCACAAAGTGCAGTGCATGTCACAGCTTAAATAATTAACCAACGAAACAACAGTACGTATGTTTATTCACCATCATCCTTGTTTATTTGTGCAAAGCGTAAACTATAAGCACAGTACATAAATCCTAACGTATGGCTTTATGACTTTATTTACGAAGCAACGTCTCAGTACCCAGCTTCTAGAAATGTGTCAGTGCTCACTCAAACCGTTGAACCATTGAACAAAGGCACAGCTGGCTTAAACGTTCGATCGTTCATACATGTTGACGTTCTAAAGGGGAACTCCATACATATGATTAAGAATTACTGTATAGAACAAGATAGAACAGATGGAGAATTGAAATATTGACTTCGATTATTGCTGTCCAAGATCGAATCGAAGGGGATGCAAGTTAGCATTTTTGTTATTTTACATGTCTGTTATTATAAATATCAAACGATTTTAACGACTGGATCCTAATAGCTGAAAATCGAATGCCGAAATAGATTCCATCTAAAAATATTTCATAATATGGCCAACTCAACTTAGTATCTAAACTCAAAAATATAAAACACATTGGTATCATTGCAGGTAAAAAGTCAAATGCTTTGATTAATTTTCTAGAACCAAAGCAAACTTGTTTTATAAACTTTGACTCAAAAGCCCTGATTGAATAGAAGACAGAATTAAACATTAGGCCACAGTATTTATTTACGAAAAACTAATCAAATAAACAGTACAGTAAAAAGGAGATAAAAGCGGCAAAAGGGTAAATGTTAAAGTAATTGATTAACTGTCGCACCCGCAGTATTTCTGAAACTCGAGATAAATACGGGCGTTGCTCCACACATATCCGATTTCGAATTATAAAGAAACTCTCTCAGTTGCCTTACCCTTATTTTTGTTTGTATCAACCTTTATTTACTTAGAGACAAATTCGGTACCCACAGTAAAGGGCAAATTATAACAAATTATGAATAAATACACTTAGAATAAAATGGAACAAAATAACTCCAGTATTGGTATAATGAAATTTACTTCTTTCAAGGAAACTGGTTACTGGTTCTGGTGGTAGGTTTCTCATATGTGAGAGGCCGTCTGGATAGGTACCACTGCAATGTCTATTTCTCCCGCCAAACTGCAGTGTAAATGCGCTGTTATGTTCCAGTTTGAAGGACATTGTAGCCAGAGTAACCACTGGACATAATGAGACTTAATATCTTATGTCTCAGGATGGCGAGCGCAGTGGAATGCCAAGCTTTGCTTTGTAATTCATCATGTTGTTTGGTTTTGCTACTGTCCATGAGCGGTCTTATCGCTTACCATCAGGCGAATGGCATACTCGTCTCGCAATAAAAAAAAATATGTCTGGCCGGTATAGATAGATAGATACCGAGTAGCAATTTTTGCATAAATGTTCAACATTTACCGTGATTTTTTATTAACAGCAACTGTAAGCAACAAATTCAACGAATAAAAATGTAAATGGAGTTTATTTATGTTTGTTTTTATTCAGTTTATTTGCATGTCGAGCTCATAGTTTTAGGGAACTTATATTCGCAGCTGAGTCGCGTTGAAACAAGGAGAAAATATATTTTAAAATATTTTTACATGCTGAATATACACATTTATCATGAGCTTATATTTTTAGCTGTATATTTTATCTTTGTTCTGTTTTTATACTTCAGGTCACACTCAACTTAAAATAATTAAAACGCGTGCTTTCAATAACAGAAAAATATGAATTGCTAGTAATGAGAAATGGGTACATTTCACAATACGTTGGTCTGATCAGATCCGCACTGCTCTTGACTCTTCACTTCACAGCGCCCTTCACACCACCAAAGACAGAACCAGATGAAGAAAGCTCGTTCGAAAGAAATGCATAAAGAAGGTCACGACCCTGAACTATGAGGAACAAGACACAAGGAGGAAGAGTGATGAGAAATGTGTTAGGTTAAATAAGCAAATAAATATATTTAAAAAGAATCACAGTATCACACAGAGTTCCGAATCTACCCTAAGTTTCGTCAGAATAACAAAACAAATATTCGTTAATGACACAAACTGTTCAAAGCTGTCTCTGATTTCTAAGCAAGTTTCCCTCCGACTGTTACGTCAGTTTCCAATACATTGACAAATGCCGTAATGCTGCATCGGCGTTGCGTCCTCGCTATCTCCGCAAGCTAGGACAACTTAGCAAACAAACCAGCGATTTACCTGAAAATTACTACCCTCCCTCATAAACGTTAACTACATTTAGGTATATCGGATACACCTGCCATTGAAATTGAACGGAAAGGAAAAGACAAAAAAGGGAGACGTAATTATAAAAGTATTGTGAAACATTTCACCAGCGACAATCCGCGACAATAGCAGGGCCTCAATTGCGCCTCCAACTCGCGATTCAACTTGAGTTATGCAAGCATATTTGTGCGCGAAAATGAATATTACAAAGAAGTAAAGAGGCCAAATTAACTAGTTACATAAAAGAGAAAAACGACGCTGCCGTCACCGCCGGTGGGAATATCGGCGCAATATTCCCACCGTGTATTTTATAAGCGAGTTTTGCTCATCTCGGGTCATTTGTCCACGTAATTGCAGACGCTTTGGCTCATTTCTGTGAAGCGACAGACGGCTTGTTTTAAAAGACTCTTTTTATCTACCCTGTAGATTCTTCACTTTGAATTGGCCTGTCTGAAAAAAAACGGCCCTAATAATAAATAGGCGTAATTTGTTACTAGTTTCTGCCGAGATCAAACAGCGCTATGATTAATGATGTTGGATTATACTTCATTTTGGATTTGAGACCAAAAGTGGCTTCGGGAGTGAGTCGGCGAAAGTTTGCTTATGTTCAATGGATTGAATCGCGTCTAGACATATCGTAATAAAGTTAATGCCTATTCATATTATTTATACGTGTATATGTAGGTAATTTATACATGAATAAATCCAATTGAAAAAGCAACAAAGTCTCTAGACAAAGGCCTCAGCAACGATGTATCACTTTGATATTACCTCATACATGTATATAATCTCACTTTTTAGGGCCGCTTAAATGAGTTTTTTTTATTGCGGTAAATGGCGAGACAAGCATGCCGTTCGCCTGTTGGTAAGCGATACGACCACTCATGGACAGTAAAAACAAACAACAATGAATCACAAAGCAATGCTTGGCATTGCCTTGCGCTCGCCATCCGGAGACATAGGATAGTCCAGTAGTAACTATGGCTTTAATGTCCTTTAAACCGGAAATAAATAAATAAATAAATACACCCAACAGTCACATACATAGTCCTGACCCCACACTAAGATCGAGTCTTGTGTCGTGGGTATCAGAAGCTACGAGAGACTTTTCGGTCTCACAAACACCCAGACCCGAAACAAATACCTGTGGATCACACAAATATTTGTTTCGGTGCGGGGATCGAACCCGCGGCCTCTCGTTTCACAGGCGGCGTCAAACCAACTGCGCCACGGAGGCTGTCAATGGAAATGCTGATTAGCGAGAGAAATTGACATTGCGGTGGTACCTACCCAGGCGGCCTCTCACATATGAGAGACCTACCACCAGTAAAATGAGTTTTCCACTATAACTACGGTTATTCGAGTAACCACGAATATCCTACCAATTTTCCATCCTGTTGAAACAGCAATGATTAATAAAACATGAATAATAAAACAACCTAATTTACTCTCAAAGTACATTGTATTTAAGTAAATACAGGGCAGTCCCGGGAGACCGTGGCGTATGATGGAGCGAATCTCAAGCAAGGTCGGAGGGAATTTATAGAATTCCTTTGGGACGGAGTATCCTTCGATCTGAAGATGGCTACGATAAGCCTATTTCCGATAAATTCACAATGCCTCTGTTTGATTTCATTTGTTGCGGGGATCAAGGGAATTTCCACTATGTAATTACGTTGAATATTTGCCTTATTCTAGTAATGGGTCTGTTTTTTTCTGTGATGGCTAGTGGGTATTAGTGTGTGTGTATTGGAGATAGTATTGTGCTCGAATTATGATAGTAAATACATCCGACAGTCAAATATAGCCCTGGGTTTGTATTGACTTACGGAAACTACGAAAATATACGAAATTTGTGAGTCACAAAAATATTTTTTCTTTGCGAAACCTTCTATTTTTAAATGAATTTCTCATGCAATGAACCACAAAGGTTGTGAAGGAATATGCTATGTTCGTGATATTCGGGATAGCAGTGAAATACAAGTGTGACCGGAAGTATCTATGTAAAAGCAACGTATGTAATAAATAGCATAATTCCTTCCACATTTAAGAAAATATATAGCGTTTGAAAGTATATACACAATTATATCGAGTCGGCTAGCATTGTCATCTCTCGCTGTTTCATATTCAATTTAGATTGCACTGCAAATACCACTGCCTCGGTGGCGTAGTTGTATTACGTTACGTTTACAAATCTGAGGTCTCGGGTTCGAATCCTGTTACACAAAATGTTATTGGATTTTTCTATTCATTATCAGTTCGGGGTCAGGAATTTGTACCCGATATGGCGATAGGCTCGCCCCCTATTACATCGTGAGATGGAACTTATAAGGCGAAACGTGGGTGTTCTGGTGGCGCCTCTGCCTACCCCTTCTGGGATAAGTGAGTTTATGTATGAATGTATGAAATTCTTCCTAAAAACTATAGCCGAACAAGTACCAAATGATTCTTTACTCAGCAAAGTTTTTATTACATACTAAGAAATGTACCAACCACGTTGCAATAAAAGCCATCACAAAATTGCCCATCAGCCGAATAAAAGCAACTCGCACAAGGTAATAACTTTCAAAAGTGTCTGTTATAAATATTTTTTTTATATCTAAATTGCCCGTTTTGAGGAAGACAAAGAGGCCATTACGCGTACACTCCGCTTCTTTTTGTTATAATGACGTTACTTCGGAGTTTGTAAGTGACACCGTTCTGGCTCCGTTCGTCAGTAACTTGGGTGTGTATTTATATTTAGAAATATTAAATGAAGGCATATTAAATACAAATACAGTAATTATGAAGGATTCTGAAACGCATTACTTCGTTTTGCCTGCCTCGGTGGCGTAGTTGTATTACGGTACGGCTACAAAGCTGAGGTCTCGGGTTCGAGTCCCGGGTCGGGCAAAGTGGTATTGGATTTTTCTATTCATTATCAGCCCGGATTAAGGAATTTGTGCCCGATATGGCGATTGGCTCGCCCCCTATCACATCATGGGACGGAACATGCAAGGCGAAATGTGGTTGTCCTGGTGGCGCCTCTGCTTACCCCTTCGGGGATAAAGGCGTGAGTTTATGTATGTATGTATTACTTCGTTTTGTTAAAGATGTTGGCTAAATAAAATGTTCACAACGAGATCGATATCCACAACAAGACAATTTCTAATACGATCTTCAAATATTTGCTTCTGATTTGATGCTGCGAATATCTCATAATAACTATGATGCAAAAATATTTCTAAATATAGAGTGAAGACTGTGTCTCATCATAACCTATAATTATCACTTTTCTGGTATTACTTAAAATATGGTAAAGCAATATGCCACGTATCTCTTTTTAACCATAATATGCCACTTATTAATTTTTTCTTCTTCGTTCTTCGTTCAATATTTCTTTTATTTTTCGGAAATCCTTAAAATATTTAATTTGGTTATGGAGTCAAAATGCCTAGGATAGTTGTTAAAGAATTTTTACTCGGTCTCACGCTTATACTTAAAAAGTAAATGAATGCATAACAAGCGGAACAAATTTTTAACGGCAATTTTATTTTTAAAACCAGTAATTATTCTTCGAAATTTAGCTTTCCGCGGACAGTACTTTTAAAAAACTATTGTTGCAAACACTTTTATGAAATATTTTATAAAAGCTGTGAATCTTTTACGAAACTCAGACCCGTTTTTACAAAGTTCCTTATTTACCTCCCTTCTTTACTTTATGGAACTATAATTATTCATTTCTTTAATGAAAAGTGCAAAGCGGAGATAGGCGAAATATTATTTTTGCAAAATGCGCCATTTTAGTGAAAAATATATCGCATTTAACGTTTTCAGAATAAGAAAATGCGGCAACAATTTTTAATATTTCATGCACTTATTATAATTAGAAATATTTTTATTGCATAAGCTATTCTTTGCGGCTCATAAAATATGGAGAAACAGTTTCGCAAGGCTACATAATAATAGCAACTGTGAAAAGTCGTGGATATTTTCAATGATATTTCCTCGTATCTCTTCTTCCATACCACAAAATATAGTTATCTGGTATCAAAAAAGCATAAGGTCTGTATAATACCTAGCGACTTCCCCAAGTTTTATAGCTATACATGTCGACTAGTGATGACTTTATCATTACTCATCATCAAAAACAGTTACAACAAATACACTTGTGAACATAGCCCTATTCTAAAAATGTCTACAGCAACGTATTCGGCCCTATTCAGCGACTTTTCAATCAATCAATCAATATCAGCCCATATACGTCCCACTGCAGGGCACGGGCCTACTCTACAATCGAGGGAATCGATTGAGAGTGGTTAGGCCATATAGTCCACCACGCTGGCCTAGTGCGGGTTGGCGGACTTACATACCGTAGAAATTCTTTAAAATCGCTACGGTATGCAGGTTTCCTCACGATGTTTTCCTTCACCGTTAAAGTGCGTGGTGATTGACTTTCAATATACATATAACTCCGAAAAGTCAGATGTGTGCTCTGGGATTTGAAGCCGCGACCACCGTGAACATATAGGCTGCCGCGTCTGGTCCGTTGCCAATAGGCCACCACGCACATATTATACTTTTATTATATTATACTGCGACTTTTAGTCTTATGTAATTTATCTTCACGTGAGAAGTGTTTCAAGTGCAAATAAGAGAATAAAAAAGGACGAATGTGGGATCTACTCAACATTAATTACCGAGAATGTAGAAACAGACGGACTAAGCACAAAGTTCTTGTAATATAGTAACAAGTTCGGTACAGCTACGTGTTTCAAACTTAGCTTCTTGTGGGGTCATGTTACTATTGTAGTTATAATGAATTAAATTCCTGCTTTGTAATGTACAAGATAAAGTTTACTTCGTAATATTAGTATAAAAGTGGTAATCGTGCTAAGATATTATATTCAAGCCCAAAAAAAGTATTTAGTGTGAACAAGAACTAATAAATGCTCTACTAAAAATGACATTAACGTAAATCAATTTGAGCATAAAAATAATGAAATAATTGAAATTAAGTTTATCTTGATTATGAAACTTTACTTGAAGTGCATACTTATAGAATGCAATAGAAAGACGCAGAACGATGCTAAAACGTCATTTTATATGTATTTAAAGGTTACCTATATTTTATTTTTGTAAAATGTGTGATCTATCAAACAATACATATTCCTTTAGCCTGAAAGCCTCCGTGGCGCATTTAGACGCCCACAAATATTTGTCTCGGATCTGAATGCTTGTGAGACCGAAGTTTCTCGTAGTTTCTGTTGCCCGCGAAATAAGACTTAATTGATCATAATGTGGGGTCAGGACTATGTATGTGATTGTTGGGTGTATTTTGTTTGATTCAGTTACGAATAAAGTGTTGTTCTAAAACCACATAATGTAAATTAAATATTACATAAGAAAAATAAAATAAAATGAACTCTAATTAATATGATTACAGTTAAACTTGTATCTTATCCTGAGGTGAAGATAACACTTAATTTGTGTATAGAATATGAACAATTCTAATATTTAATATTACTACACCGGAGGGTAACAGCCCGCAGCCACATTAGTAATGGAACGATAAACAATTACACTCATGTTATTCTCAAAGATTACTGACATGAAATACCTGCTTTGCTGTTTGTGTGTTGAACTGTTAAGCGAATTCGCTAAAGACTTCTGCTTCCAAAAGGATCGCCTTTAAAGGTTAGCAATTGATTATGTTACGAGATTAATCAGTCAGTGATAATGGATCATAAATGGTCTGTTTGCGTCAACAGCCTCATTAATTAAAAGGTTTAATAAATAATAAATAAAAACACCCAACAGTCACATACATAGTCCTGACCCCACACTAAGATCGAGTCTTGTGTCGTGGGTATCAGAAACTACGAGAGACTTCGGTCTCACAAACACCCAGACCCGAAACAAATACCTGTGGTTCACACAAATATTTGTTTCGGTGCGGGGATCGAACCCGCGGCCTCTCGTTTCACAGCCGGCGTCTAACCAACTGTGCCACGGAGGCTGTTAATGTTCTCTCAATAAGACAAGAAAAAGAAAGTGGTGAGGATCCTCTGGCAATGTCACTGACGAAACTCAATAGATGGTGAGTAAAATGTATTGTGTAGGTTCTACGAGACATGTCGGGACTTCAGATCTGTTTTCTTAAAGGGATTATCGCCTTAGTCTTTCCTGTCTGTTCATGATTTTTGACAAAACTGTCTTTAGAATAGTTGTAGTAACAAATTCAGGTATTTATAATAATTTTCCATCAATCAAAGAATTTTATGACTAATCCAAACCCTCAGTAGTAAATGCTTTGATATCCACTTTGTAATACAATTGGTTTTCACAAAACAGTTCTCCGTTTATCATGCACTTTATACAGGGTTAACCCAAATAAAAGTATATTGGAAAAGAAATTTTGCTAGCGCGGTCTTTGTTGACAAACTCTAAAGCGCTCCGGTACTTTGTACCCCGTAAAATAACACCATGAAAGTTTCCCACTCTAACTTTTTCCATCTTAGGAATATTGTTCCATGAGTACACATTGCTTGGAACCACCTGATCTTAAGAGCTCAATATCGTCTGCACATGCATCTACTTAGCTGCTATCAAATTTTTCATGGGTTTAATAAGTTTGGAGTTTTTAACGAGCCAGATGCGCTGCTATGCTGTGTTTGTTATGGTTTTGAAGGAAAGGTTTTATTATATTAATACACGTGTTACTTACACATACTTCAAGACCACTATACATAGGAAAATTATATCAAGAATTATAGAGTATTTTTTCTCATCACTTTCAGACCTGATATGATTTTTTAAGTCATAATTACGTTAAAAACATTAATTACATTAACATTATTTAATGTATAAAACGTAAATTCTGTAAAAAATAGCATCTCACTAAATTAATGGCTAAAAAATATTCACTTTTTCTACAAGCAAAAGGAAGCAACTGCTTAAAAAACTCAGAAGGTACATTAAAAATTGCATAATTTTCGCCCCACTTTTTTCCATTCAAGATAGAAACGTAAATGAAAACGGCAGGAGAGAAATGGCGCGCAATTAACATTTACAGAGGATGCAAAATAAATGTCCGTTTCCAACCGAAAAACAAAAACACTAATTGAGTGCAATTTGTAAAATATTAAATTCTTTATTTTTGTAATTATTTGCGGTGGACGCGACTTGCCGCGTGTGGTTTTCAACCACGGCGAGCGAAAACCGCATATTTTATCGTACAAAAGTATGCGGTAGTGACAAAATAGCACTGTTAAAATCCCATTTTGTGTTAATTAGCTTTCGCGCGCGATTAGACCTGCTCTATTTTGAGTAGCATGCGAGTGTACAGGAGTAATGTTTCTGGGAAAACTCTTAGGCAAATACATATGCGTATTGTTAATATATTTTTTCATAAGTTTTTCGAAGAAGTATGGAGTCCGTTAACTAGGCAAGCGTATTCAACTAGAAGCCTAAACCCCTCTAAACAGCTGAGGAGTTCCAAGCATAGCAGCTAGACATATGGCTAGCATACTAAATCTTTATTTGTTGAAGCATCTTAGTTGTGTTGCCTGGTTTTCAGGAAGGAATAATGTCAAAGAGGATCGGCAAGGATAATTGAGTCTCCCACAAACTAATTATTTATTAAAACAACTCCTGTTTCTAACTAAACACACGTGTTAAATATATAAATGTGTTAATTAACAAAATTACCGCAGCCATATTTTAGGCAAACAGTTTCGGCGAATGAGGCACGGCATACACGAAATACGCGAACCTGCTAACTTGCTGGTAATTTAGCTCCACTTGTAGACGAGAGTAACTAATTAAAAATCACAACTGAAAAGGGAAATGCCACGTTTTGCATTCAAAGTACGGGGGAGCGTGGCAGATTTTATCTTAAGATTTAAATGTTTTCAGTAATTGGAGAATAGATTAGATGGTACCCTGGATGGTAGATAGAGGAGGTAATGAAAGTTTTGTAAAGGCGATGCAGGCCGTTTTTAGAAATACACTGTGAAAATTCTTTGAGGCCAGTATCCAGCAGTAGGCTTGTGGAAAAAAACGTTGATAATGATATTGTGTTATCGATTTAATTTTCACAATATTTTAGTTTGCCGGCGTGGCATTCGTTCCTTTATTAAATACACACATAACAGTCCTAATTTATAACTTCTATTTAATGCTAAATTTCACACAGTTGCTTTTGACGTTTTTTAAATTAATTTTAGGAGTGAGATTTTATAACTTTAAATATGCTACATAAAGCCAAGCTATATTATATAAAATGTTTGATCAAATTATGAACGTCCGGCTAGGATATCTACTAACGTAAAATAAGATTATCTTAGTTCTCCAAAAAGCGCTTCTAGCTATCCCCAGAGAGCTATAGTTGTTTTAAAATTTTGATACGCAACAAAATTCTAGACGAAAAATTCATCGCTAAAATTTATTGTAGAAAGATTTTCTATTCCATCATAAACTGATAACACAAATCATCCTTAAAACCATTTTAAATATTCACAATTTATTATATTCAAAAACAGCGCTATAAATTCAAAAGGCAGCAATACATCAAGCTAATAAAGCGCTGCACAGCGCATTATAATTTTTCATTAACACCATTACAGTCCGTAATCAAATGATATACAACTAACAACAGTTAGCGGTTCCGCGCAATAATGGCTTAACTACGGAATTAGTATCAACACGAATGATACATCTCTCTGCGGCTTTCATTTGTAATGTACTGTTGCTGTGATTTAGCTGCTTGCTTTATTATTAGAGGATTAGTAATAAAAGGATCTTAATATGCTGAGCAAACGATAGGAAGTGTACAACGCAGATCTGTATTCTTTTGAAAGTTATAAAGCTTTTGAAAAAAGCCCTACATTAATACAATACATTACTCTTTATTGTAAACCAAAAAAATAAATATGTGTATATAGACTAAATACAAAAACTTATGGTATTACATGGGCGGTCTTATCGCTTAAAGCGATCTCTTCCAGACAACCTTTTAATAATGTTTTTAAAATCCTTTTAATAATTAAATAAAATGGAGAGCTTTTTCGTCTAGTTACTAGCTGTTCGGAGAAATATTGGTATCGCCCTAATTAACTTCAAATAGTTAATTAGGCAGAAATCACTAGCGCGACCTTTATCATTTGAAATAGAGAGGACTGATGTAATCATTTTACTTTGACTTCCCGTGCTAACCTTTTTATCTTTGTATACTTGTGATTACCTCCTGCAGATATCGAATGAAATAAATAATAAATACACCCAACAGTCACATACATAGTACCGACCCCACATTAAGATCAATTAAGTCTTGTGTCGTGGGTTTCAGAAACTACGAGAGACTCTTCGGTCTCACGAACACCCAGACCCGAGACAAATATTTATGGCCCTCATAAACATTTGTCTCGGTGCCGGGATTGAACCAGCGGCCTCTCGTTTCACAGCCGGCGTCTAACCAACTGTGCCACGGAGGCTGTCATAGCATTGTAGCATATTGAATAATACTTAGCAGTTTTCCGTGTATAGGTACCTTTTACGGTGATACTCGATATCAAGATGAACATCAAGGAACAAAAGTACAATCTGTGCAATAAACCCTAGACTCAAAATAGCTTCGAAATTCATACTATTAATACTACATACATACATACATACATAAACTCACGCCTTTATCCCAGAAGTGGTCGGCAGAGGCACCACCAGGACACCCACATTTCGCCTTGTATGTTCCGTCCCATGATGTGATAGGGGGCGAGCTTATTGCCATATCAGGCACAAATTCCTGACTCCGGGCTGATAATGAATAGAAAAACCCAATATCACTCTGCCCGACCCGGGATTCGAACCCGAGACCACAGCTTTGTAGTCGTACCGTGGTACAACTACGCCACCGAGGCAGACAATACTATTTCTTATACAGTCAGTCACTACTATTAATACTATTTCTTCTTATTACCTAAATATGCGACGTACATATGTCTATATCAGCCCATATACGTCCCACTGCAGGACACATACCTTCCCTACAATTGACAGTACAATTTGTAGGAGTTACGCTTTACAGTCCACCACGCTGGCCTAGTGTGGGATGTAAATTATGCCATAATTTTCTTTGTTTTTATATGAAATATTCATGTACACAGCGTTAAGAATGCGGCCACGTAATTCAGTATGTCGCATTGTGTCAAGTTTAGTTTCACGCGAGTTTTCAACAATAAGATGAAAGTTTTAACTTGAATAAACAAAACGGTCGCAACAAGTTTAAAAACGAGTCGTGGACGCGTTTATATTTTTCTATAGGGACGCGTGTATAACTTTCATATTGAGTAATGAAAATATCGAATTGTTTATAGTACCAAAACTACAAGTTGCAGAGACATTAGAGGTAATATAATTTAAGTAAAGTTTTATTGTAAAGTTTCGAATTTATTGACGTGCTTGTTAGGTCTGGTCTATATTTCTAATTTGAATAATTAGAGACCTAGATAATGCACAGTTGCTAGTTGAAGCCCATTCAGTTGAACTGTGGTTTAGACAAAACCGAAATTGAAAAGGCAAGGCTTTCGTACGGTTTTGGTGAGTGATGCAATAAAAATTGACTATGAATTCGTTTAGTCTTAGTCCTTAATGTATGACTTTAATAAAGACTAAGGCTGTATTCAAAGGTCAAGCCGTCTCTTTCAAAAAGATCTAAATGGATATAAGTCGAGCAATTTAAGAAGAAGCTCTTACTACCCCAATTATAAAGATAAAAAACACACACTTTTTGCAGCATAATGACACTTTTTGAGACAGGTATTTCCTAATACGAGTTTATCAGGTCACGTCAACGCATGTCATTCGGTAATATGGTGACGTGGGTTGCGGTAAAACTGTGGAATTCGTAAGTATGGGTCCACTGTTGCAAAGTGATAAAGGTTTGTCGCTGAAAATAGATCATCTACTTATAAAAGATTAAAAGGGTTATGAGAGTTATATTTGTAGGTAGGTGTTAATTCTTCTGTTATTATTCTAGCGATTAGCGGCAGACGTGAAATAGCCATTATACCATTATATCACTGGTAGGTCTCTCATATGTGAGAGGCCGCCTGGGTTAATACCACCGCAATGTCTATTTCACCCGCCAAACATCAGTGTAAATGCACTGTTGTGTTCCGGTTTAAAGGACATTGTCGCCAGAGTAACTACTGGACATAATGAGATACAACTTATGTCTCAGGATGGCGAGCGCAGTGGAATCAAGCATTGCTTTGTAATTGATGGTGTTGTTTGGTTTTGCTACAGTCCATGAGCGGTCGTATCTATATGAAATGCAAACTATGGACAACAAGTCCTGTGTTCAATTCCCACGTCAAACAATGCCTAGAAAATCAGTATTTGAATCATAAAGAATATTATAATTTATTTGGAATTAGATTTGGCGATATTGGTCCTATACCGCGATGATCATAATAACAAAAATCATGCTGAAAAATATTGTAAATATATCAAACATTTCCATGTATACAAATATGCGTTCACTATTACAGTATTAATGAAAAATAAATTATGTGCAAATGGAACAATATAATTATGGTTTTTATGTGAAAACACCTAAAGGTCAATAATTCGTCCATAATGCGTCTAGTGTTGATAGACAGTTATAATCCTTTTAATAAATAAATACACCCAACAGTCACATACATAGTCCTGACCAGACCTTTTACCAGATCTCATTACTCATTCGTGACTATTTTATACAACGTAGGTACCACCGGGAATATTAGTAATCAATTTCCCAAATATGCTAATTCTCTAAAATGAAGTTAAAATAATGTATTCCAAAATATTCACGTTTGCAACTTTAACGTACTAATGTAGCTATTAATAATTTACAACAGCGAAGTAACAGCGGGTAATGGAACGGAACATTTTAGTTAATTAATTGTTTAATATTAGCATGCCACAGGAAATGCCACTGGCTAGAAGGAATGCATTGCATTTACCGAAGTTGGGTAGAAGCGATGCTACATTTCTGAATTAGTTAGGTGCTGCATAAGATGCGATGTCGTTTTAAATCGCTCTTATGTATGAGAGAATAAGAGCTATCGAGGGATCTTGATGAACTAAGGTTGTTAAACAATAATGTGAATATGTGTGCTGTTGAAGTCTTTCAACGAGCTCTGGTGAGGACTATTCATATTATATTCCTACGAGATCTAATTAGGAATAAGGAGATTCGTCATCAAGATAGTCTTTCGGGATGTTTTCACGAACTCCGAAGTGGCCAAATGATAAATCGAAGTTAACTCGATAACATTTAAGTGCAATAATTGCGATGCATTAAATGACTCTATAACAAAGGTTTTATAAAATAAATATTATATCAAATACGCGACCTTCAGTTACCATAAAGGTCAGAAAAAAAATCGAGGGATGTCAAAATCCTTCTCAAAATTTGTTCCCGCATCAGTCAGTTAAAATTACAGTCGGCAAAGCAAATAGATCTGAAACCTAATGGTCGATAGGGCCCATATATGTACAAGGTGTAATTACGAGAGAAATATGGATATCTTCAATTTCAATGACTTTAAACAAAATCAACAACTTCGCCCTTTTAGAAACAGCTTATAAATAAACAAAAGCAAACGTACAAATTTGAAAACTCATTAAACATCCGTCTGGTTTGTATTAAGACGTGCATCATATAAAATTAATACAGCAGCTAGTTTCCGCTACAGCGAATATCCTAGCACTTTGCAAAAGTCTGGTACTATATGTGCTAAAGTTATCTCAGGTTATAAACACGTCAAATATGAGGGAGCTGTAGCCCACAGACACGAATCAAAATAGATGCCGCAAGTTACTTCAAAGTATGAAAACCGACAGTTTTTGATATCTACTATGGCGTCACACCACAACTTTTGAGATTAAAAAGAACATTAACAGCAGTGTTAATGCGCTGTTGTGTTCCGGTTTGAAGGACATTGTAGCCAGAGTAACTACTGGACATATTGAGACTTAACATCTTATGTCTCAGGATGGCGAGCGCAGTGGAATTCCAAGCATTCCCTTGTAATTCATGGTGTTGTTTGGTTTTGCTACTGTCCATGAGCGGTCATATCGCTTACCATCACGCGAATGGCATGCTCGTCTCGCCATTCATTGCAATAAAAAAAAAAAAAAAACCTGATAATCGCATCGCAATCGAATAAAAATGTCAATAGAAAAGGAATGTCATAAGGACGCGACTTACAGGAAAACATCGTTGAAGTAAACTAAGTTAAAGTAAGCCATTTGTACTTTGTTGTTTTATATTATCTCTTCATGCAGTTATGTTTATTGTGTACAATAAAAATAAATAAAAATAAACCAAGCTGAATTTGGACACGTAAAGCGTAAATGCGGCTTCTATCCAGAGTCAAGTCTGTGACGTCGTATTTAATATTTGCTCACAGAACATGTTAGACGCTGCAGTCACACGTAACAGCTTTGAGCGAAATATTTTTGAAGTTACATCGTGAATTTACATATTTTTTGAATTGATTCCGGATGCTTACAACCTTTACAGCGACGGGCAAGCTCGTGTCGTGCATTTTGGCTGCCACTGTCGAAGATTTTCTGGTACAATTTCAATTTTAGCAGTTGCCTTGGCTTTTCATATTTATGGCTGTGTAATTCTACTAAAATCTTTGGATGTTCATTTATAGCTATAAGCTTTGTATGCTTATAAAGTGTAAATGTTTTATGGCTTTTTTTTATTGCAATGAATGGCGAGACGAGCATGCCATTCGCCTGATGGTAAGTGATACGACCGCTGATGGACAGTAGCAAAACCAAACAATACTATGTTGCAAATGCTTGGCATTCCACCGCGCTCGCCATCCTGAGACATGTTAAGTCTCAATATGTCTAGTAGTTACTCTGGTTAAAATGTCCTTCAAACCGGAACACAACAGTGCATTTACACTGCCGTTTGGCAGGAGAAATAGACATTACGGTGGTACCTAACCAGGCGACCTCTCACATATTATGAGAGACCTACCAACAGTAAAATAACAATTTGAAATTGAACAAAATATACATAATTGAAACGTGGCATTAAGGCATGACTATTCTTAATTCTCAACTTATATTAAAAATACACTAGGTCTAGTAGTAATAAACGCAATCAATACTATATGCTCAAAAATATTGAAAGAACTATAAAAAGTAATCTACACAATGGCAAAGACATAGTGCCATTGAGTACAATGCTCACCCAAAAATAATCTCAAAATACCTTGAAAATTGTCTAGCCTAATATTCTTCGCGAGGCAATCTATTCTAGATATAACTCCATTACACTCCCGACACCGCTTAATTTTCTTATCGAACCATCTCCATACGCTCAAGTTCAATTTGACCTAACGTTTCTATTAACTCTGTCGCCCTCACTGCAACCACTCTGAATATTGCTACTCAAGATGTTACTCGGAGGAATCTGGCGGTCTCTGTGATAGGCCACTTAGACGCTGCTTGCTTGCACGTATATTATATGCTAATCAATATGCACTAGTAAATTAATTGTCTTGTCAAGCCCAAACTATGCAATTTAGCGGACCTGGCTTTGGATGACTGCGTTTAGAATATGTAGGACCGAATGTGTTACAGACGTTTAATAATTGTGACTTTATTGGTTTGTTGTATTCACTTTCTGACTTCGGATATAGCTAATTCTAGTTATTAATACTTGTACATGCTTTATTTTTTTAATGAAAATATTGATCCAGGATTTTTCTTATTTTATAACTCCGCCGACACACATTTATTTATTTTTTCCCAACAAATATATACCACAACTGAAATAAATATGTCTTAATTCTAGAAATATTTACGTTAACGTTAGTGTTTAAAACTTTACTGGTATCACGCATCATTATTTAGCGAAGTTTAAATAAGACGTTACGCCAATTGCGCCATTAGTCGACAACAAATATAAATAAACTCACAACTTACCTGATTCCCCGCTCACACGTCTATCTATAACAAAAGCATAAAAATCTAAAGTATTTATCCAATGAAAAATTGATACAAATACATCAGATACAGAAAGATTGTTCCGAAGTTGTTCCGGGTTTTGTAACAATCCGAACTTGTGTGACGCGCCGCAAGTTATGTTCTGCAGTTGATTTATGGTCTGAGTCATAGGATTTTAGGTTCCGTGTTAACTTTACGACGAAGTTGGAAGCAATATGTATAAGCGTATTTGTAAAGGTATCGGACGTTGACAGCCTCCGTGGTGCAGTTGGTTAGACGCCGGCTATGAAACGAGAGGCCGCAGACTCGATCCCCGCACCGAGACAAATGTTTGTGAGGCCCACAAGTATTTGTCTCGGGTCTAGGTGTTTGTGAGACCGTAAAGTCTCTCGTAGTTTCTGATACCCACGACACAAGACTTAATTGATCTTAATGAGGGGTCAGGACCATGTATGTGACTGCTGGGTGTATTTATTTATTTATCGGTTTTGGTATTTATGTACGGCTATTCGCATATTTATTTATAAATTATAAGGCGCCAAATTAATAATATATTTTGCCATATACGGTTTTCGATTACCTATAACACCGCCACACGAAACGCATCAACCAAACAATTATCACAAGAAAAGTTTCTGATATAAGTACCACCTTGGGTGAGCCGTCCTATCCGTACTATATCATAACGAGCTACATCAAGCAAAATTTTTATTCATACGTCGATAAACGCATACAAAAACACATCTTAAATCTTGTTTCTATTACCTTTACAAGCACAAATAATAATTATAAACTGATAATACATACATCAAAGAATTAACTCCCTTCTATATTACATTTTGAGCAAACACTTTCCATTAGTGCACCAGGGCTGTCCCTACAATATCGTTTACGGTCCATATAACCGTAACTTATTAAATATGTACGTACACAACGAGCCCCGAAGTTATTAAAACCCCAACCCTAGCAAGGAAGGACAATCAATTACTTGCGTCTCCCTTACATCCCTAGAGATAATAGCATATAAAGGGCGTGTGCACGTATAAAATATTAAGTGAACAACCCTCTTACGTGAGTGATTCTTGGTTAACTATCTTTTAGATGTAAAAGTTTGTGGTGTTATTACACTTTATTAGTTAATTGTTGCAGTAGCATTTTAATTTCAATTACTTACGATTGGATAATTTCTGGTTTATTGTCCTCGATTTTTTCTGTTTTATTTATATTGCATCGTTGTTTACCTAAAAAAGTTCAGTTATGCCATTTCGTTCGTCTTTTTATATATCCATACTATGGTTACCTGTAACAATTTTCCTAGTGTGATAAGGCCGCCACTTGTATTATTATTATGTAATTTCTTTATTATTTCTCTGAATACTTCGAAAAAAGATTAAATAAATAAATAATACAAAAATAAAATACGTTCCTCGTAGTGGTATGTTATTTATTTATTTATGTACATTTTATTACGTAATCATAACCAATACGACACATACAAAATTCTCCATTCATTCATGACTATAATTATATTTTTGTATTTACCACATTGATTACATTCTCGTAAATAATTCAAGCTTGAGGCTACATCACAATCACCAGACCTCCAAAAACAATCCTACTAGACTTGACATACCCGCTCCCGCTTATCCCTTGCATCTTAAATGGCGGATGAAATATGAATCCTCTTCGGACGTGCTCTTCCGCATCACCCCGAATATTGAGTCTCGGCAGACCGCCTACATATCGTATGCATTATTTACGTGTTACCACCGTTTTGGAAGTTTCAATGACGTACCACATGTGGTGTTAATTGATTAGTTGTTGTAATTTATGTAGTTTTATTTTTGTAGTTAATCTTAGATTAGATTAGGATGGTTTTGACTGTCAAGCCCCAGGTTCGTAGGTTTGATCCAAATTAATATTTCTTTGCATAAAAAACAGGATATATACACAGCCTGAAGCCGTCCACTGCTGGACGTAGGCCCGAGTCATCGCCAACCATCCCGGTCTCCAAAAAACAGGATTTAAAGCGACAATTGCAAGCAAAATAAATATATTTGTTTTAACAAAGCAGTCTCGTATAAAATTGTGATGAGAATTAAATATGTCCTATCTTAGTTACATACAAACTATCGAGCTAAATAGAAAACCAGATTACCGGAAATATACCAGTCTATTTTATTTCCACATTATTTAAATCATTCCAAGAAATCCTTGGCATTCGCCGCGGTCTTAGAGAATGTTACGTTTAAATGAAAATAAATTGCCGGGAGCGGAATAAATTATTAAACACAAGTTTCAGACGAAGAGTTAGTATTAGAGGATATGAAAACGTAATTGGATTGATTATATCATTGTGTATTTGATCGTATGGCTTTGTGTAAAAGTGAATTTGGTATCGGTCTAGATCGAATCAATCAAACCCAATTCTGAGATAAAGTATTTATTGTTTTAGGTATTCAATTGCAAAAATGTGATTTAGATTACAAAGATTTGTACGCGCGTATCAAGGACGCGAGAAATTAGGAGGCCAGAGGTAAAATTATGTGACTGCGTAGGAGTGACTCAGCATTGTATTTGCAATGTGGCTTAGCAGTTTTCCGTTACAGTAATTTTCGCTGTCACCTCTATATAGTTTAATATGTCAGTGGTTTGGGATCCTATAAGTTGCCGATAAAGAATAAAGTAGAAGTTTTTCCTACATATGCCACACTTGACCCAACGTTTTTAAATGAACACCATACACGTCGGTGGAAAATAAAGAAAGAAAAAATAACCATTCATTTATGCGTAACAATTAATTACAACAACAGAAACAGATTTCCATATTTATGTTAATCGTAAGTATTGATAAATTTAATAACGTGAATATCATTGAAATTTCACTAAAATGTAATGTAAATTCCATAAATTTAATTTGTAACTCAGTAATCACTATATGATAAGATTAAACAATTTGAACACGTCCCTCATGAGATTATGATAGACGTGTACTTGAAAATTAGCAACACACTGCAGAGTCTCATTTGATAATTTAATTCATTAATTCGTATATAATTTGTGTGTGTTGCCTTTAATCAAGATCCTTTTCATAACACATTCTGACGTTTCAGAGCCTTACTTGTTTTAATAACTGACTTCAAAACAGAGGAGGTTAGCAATAGAGTTTACTATAACTGTAAAATCTTTGAATATAGTGTATACGTGTAAAATGTTAACCCTACGTTTTTACTGTTTTGAACTTTGCTGCCTGACTGGAAAATATTACGTATAAAGTGTTATCCACAAAAAATTTATTAACATGTATAAGCGCAAAGATATTTACATTAAGTATAAATTAAGAGTGGTCTAGAAAGAGATGGGAAGACAATCTGGAGGCTTTTGATCCTAAATGGAAAGAGACGATAGATTGAAATGAAACTATTTTTTACGGATTTTATCGCGATTTGGTTTAATATCTACATTTTTTAACTTTCCGACGCTTTGATTGCTTTACAGCTTTTGTGGTCACGGGGCGGACTGTTCGCAGTCAGTTAAAAATTAAACAAAAAATTAAACCAAATCTCGATAAAATCCGTAAAAAATTGTTTTATTTCAATGTGTAACATTCGCATAAAGCTAAGAAACCATTAAGAGATAATAGGTCTTTGAAGCGACTGAAAGAGAAAGAAGTTTGTACTCAGCAGTGAAATATTTAACATACAAACAGCAACATACAATAATATAGTTTAGTATAACCACTCCAAGACGAAATTGAAACCAACTTTTTTATATTTACGTTGAAAAATAATTCAATAAAGGTGTCTCTCCGAGTTTCCATCGTCAAGATGTAAATTGGAAAAATTTCATCTTTATTAAAAAACTTACGCCTTTTATTACTACAGTGAAAAGGAGTTTTTAATATTACTTCGAAGAGAAACACATCTGTATGACACTGATTTAATTTTATCACAAAGCTTTGTATGTGGATTCACAAGTATTCTAGAGAATGGTTTTAACATTGCAATAATAAATTAAATTATTAATACATATTGTCATTATTAATGTTGAACAAAATTTGAATAAAACATTTTAATAAGTTTTGTATAAAACGTAATTGTAGTTTTCTGATATTTTGGTAATGCCGTGGATTTATTATACTATTTTTTAAACATGTTACGGGACTGCAATCACACAAAATAAATCATAATGGCTTATGAAATAATTAAATACACATTGTTTAAATTTAATCTGGTTCAATGACATTATATTTCATTTGAAATCATCGCTTTTTGCATGTTATACGTCAATTATAATTGGAGCCCAATAAATTTTTTTATGTATGCGAAGAGACTGACGAATGACGAAAGATTTTTATGATGTAAAGGAGTAACAGAGGCATCCAAAGACGTCCTTTGCGGTTCTACATCATTCAAACAGTAAAACTTGTTTGAAATGCTTAAGACAGATACTCGTAAAAACAAATTTTACTAGCGGTAGGTCTCTCATACGTGAGAGGCCGCCTGGGTAGACACCAGCGCAATGTCTATTTCTCTCGCCAAACAGCAGTGTAAGTGCACTGTTGTGTTACGGTTTGAAGGTCTTTGTAGCCAGAGTAACTACTGGACATAACAAGACTTCACATCTTATGTCTCAGGATGGCGAGCGCAGTGGAATACCAAGCATTGATTTGTAATTTATGAAGTCGTTCGGTTTTGCTACTGTCCATGAGCGGTCCTATCGCTTAGCATTAGGCGAATGGCATTCTTGTCTCGCCATTCATGGTAATACAGAAAGTAATTAAGCGGTATTTTCTAAAGTAGAGTCTACCAACTGAAGTACGCCCTAACCCCGTCGACATCAAAAGTCAAGAAATTAAAATGACCTTATATTCAAAGGAAAATTAGATACAAAGACAACAAATTTATTAGAACACCCCGAGGCGCAAGAATACACAATGAGACAAAAATAAAGAGAAATTTCTTATATCACCAATATTTGAGAAGCCTTTGTAATTTAATTTCGTGTTTGATTACATGTCAAATTATATTTAATTTTAAAAAGGTATTAATCATTTTCTTTGCGACGTTGACGAGACGATTCTATCTTCAAAGTTTTGTATTCGCTAAATTGAAATAAAGACAAACAAAAATTTGTCTCGTCTTATATAATATTCAGCGTTAAACTACTTAAATTTTATGTTTATTACTTAATTAATTTCTTTAAAACTTAATTCAGGTGACATTATCTGAAATTTAATATTTGATAGAATAAATTTGCGTGGTCTCCGTGTACGCTTAATGGCATTATCATTAACCAAGTTATCAATTTTAATGGATACGGACACTATCCCGACACTGCAACTCCCACAAACCACGATCAAAAGCAGCACTTATATATTGCAAACGAGCAATGAAGCTCAGCGAGTTTCCGGGAAAGTCTTTAACCCCCAACAAAATTAGTCAATAAGACTGTCTCGGTGGCGTAGTTGTATTACGGTACGACTACAAAGCTGAGGTCTCGGGTTTGAATCCCGGGTCGGGCAAAGTGATATTGGGGTTTCCTATTCATTATCAGCCCGGAGTCAGGAATTTGGGCCCGATATGGCGACAAGCTCGCCCCCTATCACATCATAGGACGGAACATACAAGGCGAAATGTGGGTGCCCTGGTGGCGCCTCTGCCTACCCCATCTGGGATAAAGGCGTGAGTTAATATATGTATGTATATAAAATTTGTCAAGCAGAAAAAATAATAGGACTTGGAAATTTACACGTGACTTGGTAAGTTTTTTGTTCGAACTCAGCTAAATTACTGCACTGTACTTGGTTGAAAGCACAAAGAATACAGAACGCCGACGGACATCTTGTTTCTATTACTATTCAATCAAGACTGTATGTTTGACTATTGGGTATACTCGTATAATGGTTTCTTAGATTTGCGCAAATGTTGTACATTGAAATATTTTTTCGGAAATATTATCGCGGATTTTTTGGGTATGTTAATGAAGTTTTACTTGAGATATACTTACTTGTAAAAACGCTTCCATGTATAAAAAAAATACTGTCTGAATTCAGAAAAACGTCTGAAGAAAGCCAATCGTGAAGATATTCGGAAATAATTTTAGTTTGCATTCACAATTCCGTATTTTATTTATATTTTCCAGATCCGAAGCGTCCGCAGCCTGATCCGTGCATTCCACAGGGGTTTGTGTTCCTTGAGATTTCCTTCGTTAGTCTTTATGCTAGCGAGTAGCGTACCTGCGGAATTGGCTATGACGTGTGTTCTTTCGATACCATGCGAATGTGCGATGATAAAGTATTATTAATGTAGAGATTATAGTGAATTAGTAAGAATGAATATCTCAAAATATTTCAACTGGTCATACATACATACATAAACGCATGCCTTTATCCCAGAAGCGGTAGGCAGAGGCGCCACCAGGACACCCATATTTCGCCTTGCATGTTCCGTCCCATGTGATAGAGGGCGGCCTATCGAATCCGAATGGTCAAATTGGTTAAATTATATAATATATATACCTATTAATTTAAAAACAAATATTATATGTAGTGTACACGCGAAAGCTACAAGTGTAAAGATCAGTTGTTGATAAGTTAGAAAGTGAATGACTTATCAGGATCAGGACTTACCAAGCGTACTATTTTATGTGCCATAAGCAAACTCAATTATAATTTTACCTAGAACCCCGTATATTCCTACATTTTCGTCGTCCAAGGCTGGTCCATAATAAAATATCTGCTTGCGCAATAAAGTTCCGTCACACTATAATATTAAACGTTGGAATTTATTACTATTCAAGATTACGTACGACGTCTCTAGTCAGCAGTCGTTATGTCGCGAAGCAAATAAAATGCAAGAAATCAGAAATAGCTACACGTAGGGACGTATTCGCGTGAAATTCACATTTTCCTGCATTTGTGTTGAATTAAAATGTAAGCAAACTTATTTTTCAGCAGCGTGACAAATTATTCTGCAAACAGCATTGCTTTAATATTCGATTTTGAGATGGTGGCATTCGCTGCGTAAATGCCAACACGTATTATGTCTGGAATATCGTGATTTTAATTGTACTAAAAGTGAAATGCGTGGTGGCCTGTTGGTAAACAGACTAGACGCGACTGCCAGCGCAATTTTGTCTCATCATCATCATCATCATCATCATCATCAGCCCGTTGCAGTCCACTGCTGGACATAGGCCTCTCCCAAGGTACGCCACAGAGCCCGGTCTGCTGCTTTACGCATCCAGTCGCTGCCGGCCCTTTTGTCTGAACGATGCAAAAACAAAAAACATAATTATTTTAGTACAAATTACTGTATAAGCCATATACGTCTCACTGCAGGATACGAGCCTCCTCTATAATCGAGAGTACTATCGAGTGGGGTTAGACCTTATAGTCCACCACGCTTGACTAGTGCGGGTTGGCGGACTTTATATACCACAGAAATTCTCAGAAATCGCTATGGTATGCACGTTTCCTCGTGATGCTCTCTTTCACCGTTATAGTGCGTGGTGATGGACTATCAATACACACATGACTCCGAAAAGTCAGAGTTGTGCCCTGGGATTTGAACCTGCGAAAACCGTGAATATGTTGGCAGCCGCGTCTAGTCCGTTTACTAACAGGCCACCACGCACTTTACACGTTACCACTCCTACATTAATGTCATATTATCTCCGTCAGTACACAATGATCATGCTCAAATAACGTACGTTGAGAACGTTCCACGTAACGTTCACGTGGAAAAAGGTGTGTCGAGGAAATTTCTTCAGATATTTTGATTCAATAAGATTTGTCCCTTTTTCTATCTTTATTTCAGCAAAGAATTTATAAGAGACGACAATTTAAGCGATCTACCTTGGTATTATTTAAATTCGGAGCGTGACTAGGTGTTTTTAGGTAAAACAAAATTTATTTTATTTGTAGTACATTTTACAAACGGATGGTGAATGCTAACATTTTCTTATTTAGTTATTTGTTTATTCATGTCGTGTAAACGAACCGTATTTCAGTAGCTTAGAAAGTGAGATTACATTGGTTTGGGGGGAATGGCCCTTACCTTCTTTATTAACGTTTGTGTATTTGGGTAAATGTGTACTTAGTAGGACGAGACCTAATGGGGTCATCAGAATGGTACTTTTTTTTTTTGTGTCCAAGAGGAAAAGCTATTAAGCTCCCCTTTCGGTACCCTAGGGGGGCCGGAAGGGGTATGTCAGTGTCTCTGGCCTTCCAACCCGCCACATTGCGGATTGTGGTCGAGCTGGGACCCTAACAAAACCTACGCCAGCATACTGACTAAAAACCCCTCGGTGACCTTCACATGCATTATGGGCGGCACCGGACATCCCAGGGCGACAATCATCCTGATATACGTCCGATTAACCGCCCGGCGCAAAACCGTTGCTGGTCCTTACGAAGTGGGGGTCTGAATGCCCCACATTTACTTCTAGTTTGGACGCCCGTTTAGGATGTTGTGGGCGTCCACGATAGAGTCTGACCCATGCACTCTATCACACGTCTCGAGGTCGTTGTAAGTGAGGGCGCACCGCCCCCGCAGTTTGCCCAACGACCCCGATGGCCCCTTTAAGTCGCCTCTTACGACAGGCAGGAGGTACCGTGGCGGAATTCTTGCACCCCCGAACCATAGGGCAAATCAGAATGGTACTGCGAAAGCGGTACACCCTCACTGGCTACGATGCCGAGATGGGCGACACTGCGCGTAGCCTCGCATCTGTGCTGGACATTTATAATTCCTTAAACGCATCCAAACCGAGATGTAAGTGGGGGACAACTTTGGTCCCCAGTAGAAATGACCAGACATGGTTCGCCGCCGAGCGATCACCGGGCAGGAATTGGAGCGATTCTCACCCTAAGGTATGCAGTGTGGCCTAAAATGCGCACAACGGCCACCGAGTGGTTTTAGTTGGTATGCTAATGTGGGATTTGATAGGGACTCGGCTTTGGTAAGTAATAATATATTTAATTATGGTAAGTAAGTGCGTGGTGGCCTGTTGGTAACGGACTAGACGCGACTGCCTAGATGTTCACGGTGGTCGCGGGTTCAAATCCCAGGGCACACCTCTGACTTTTCGGAGTAATGTGTGTATTGATAGTCAATCACCACGCACTTTAACGGTGAAGGAAAACATCGTGAGGAAACCTGCATACCGTAGCGATTTTAAAAAAATTCTACGGTATGTAAGTCCGCCAACCCGCACTAGGCCAGCGTGGTGGACTATATGGCCTAACCACTCTCAATCGATTCTCTCGATTGAAGAGTAGGCCCGTGCCCTACAGTGGGACGTATATGGGCTGATATAGATATAGATGGTAATAAGAGGCGAACTAGGCGAGCGCGGTGGACTAGACCCTAAGACTCTCTCTATCGTGCTTAGCAGTAGGACGCATATGGGTTTATACATTATCACTATTCATTACATTTTCATCATCATCATCATCATAAGCCCGTTGGAGTCCACTGCTGGATATAGGCCTCTCCCAAGGTACGCCACAGAGCCAGGTCTGCTACTTTATGTATCCTGTCGCTGCCGGCCCTCTTGTGTACGTCGTTAGATTATTATATTACATTTTTAAAGGCGATAATTATTTTATGGAAGATATACATTTAACGACCGATTGTCGTGAGTGTATGAAGTCGGCTTTATGCGCCGAATGTTGCCGGAGCGGATAAATATTTGTATGGCATGCAGATTTTGTGCTTCTCTAGGCGTTTGTAAATTTTGTGTTTGTGAAGTCACTTGTGATATAAGCGTACTCGATTAGGATACGAGAAGCAATATTTTTAAAATATATATAGCATGTAGTTATAAATGAATAATGCTTATAATTAATTAAATGTGTTTAGATTAGAAGGAAGTCGCTGGATGCGAGCCGAGACCAACAGTTCTATATATGACGATCCATATGGCAGGCCTATATTCAGCAGCGGACTTCCTGTGGGTGAATAGAGAGAGAGAGAGATTAGACAAATTACAATATGCTAAAATTGGCCACACTGCCAAATTATCAAAATCTCGACATTTCAATCACTGACAGTTCCACAATACTCATTAAAGATTGACTATT
Organism: Deilephila elpenor; assembly: GCA_949752805.1. Classification (NCBI taxonomy): domain Eukaryota; kingdom Metazoa; phylum Arthropoda; class Insecta; order Lepidoptera; family Sphingidae; genus Deilephila; species Deilephila elpenor. The sequence goes on from OX457111.1 coordinate 5,328,545, forward strand.
ATTAAGCGTATTTATTCTTTTATTTCCATCAATACAATACTCGCTTATAACCGTTGCTTTTTGCGCTCACAGCTTATCTGGTTCACGGGCGAGTTAGCACAGAATCTGTCGCGCGCCACATCGGCGTGACGTTACAGATTGAACTAATTATCAACGTCGCGATGATCCGAAGCACGACTCATGACTCGGATTAATAAGGTTCGATGGTCGAGCCAAGACTGCTTTGTCTTGATCTAACACGACCGCAGCTGTAGACGCTAGGCTTATATGGTTGGGAAAAATTGTGAAATATCTTTAGAATTACGGACTTTTATAGTAAAATAGGTGGGATACCTGCTAGGTTATTGTTATGATGAATAATACTCGTAATAGTCGCAGACGCAGTCGCAGTTAGATATTAAATATCGTGTTGTAGGAATCAGAAACTACGAGGGTATTTCATGTCACGAATATCCAGATATGAATCAAATATGAGTCATATAAGTATTATATTTTAGCTTATAGTTTACCAGCCGGATATTTTAACAACTTCTTCATGCCGCAGTTAAATGAATATTTTTATAATTTACGAAATAATGTTGTTATAGATAAGAAATATTATTATAAAACGCAAATTGATCGATGGATAAACTAAAGTGATGTGGAGCTTCATCGTCAATTTCATGCCCTTTCATTCCAATATAGAAAATGCAATCGTACATTAATAATATTCTAAATATACTTAGTTCAATTACCAAACATCAATCAATTTTCATTAAACGGCTACTGGTCCAGTAGATTTTGTACCGACAACACAAAAAGGCCATTTTAATAAATGAGTTAAGTGCCACGCACACAGTATTTTAAAATAATGGCCTCCGGTGGCACGAAAATTACTTTACATATGAAATGTTTTGCGGAAATGTATATTCCACAATTCAGGTGTAAAGCGTGTTATGGTAAATTGAAATGGAATGAAGTGCTTCGGGAATGGCTCGATCTATTGTGCTCTGATTGTTCATTAGTGCTCAATTTTTGTACACGCGGAGTGTAACATGTATAGCGTGTATTATATATCTGGTGTACGCATGTGTATAGCGTGTAATATCTGCTTTATTTTTTTTATATCACGTCGAGCGTCGGAATTAAATTCGGCGGAAATAACACCCAACCGTCACACATCATCTTGGTTCCACATTAAGATCATAGCTCTCAGAAAATGCGAGATACGTTTACGTCTAATACCATCCAGACACGAAACAAGTAAGTTTATAGATGACCAATAATTTTCCTGCTGTGAAAATCGAATACCTAATTTCACACTTAATAACCAACAAAAATCAAATTCTTCTACACAAACCTGCAAATTCGACAGAAATCCCTATAAAAACCACTCATTAACCCTTAACTGAAAAGCAAAATGAAAACTTCCGAAAGGGCAGTGGCCATTACCCTATAAAGTGAGGCCTCAATTCCGGACGCCTCGTGTCGTGCGCTGACGGGTGATAAATGACGTGTCCCGGACACAACCGCTTATGACTGATGGATACCACTTCTTGCACTGTGATTCCGGGGAAGAAACTTTTTACTTCCAAAGTCGGGACGATAATTTATTTAATGCCGCCCATTTGAGCATTTTTGTCAATCAACGGCAGATTGTGGAAAAATAAATTCATTCAAGGGCATTCTTCTTTTTTTTAAAAGGTATATCAAGACTGCGATGATAAGTTTTATCATTGTTTTTGAAGTCACTAATAATACTACCTGGCTTCGTTTTCGGTCACAGTCTGGATAAATCCTGAATATATAATATTGTTCTCATTATGTTTAGTGTTTTAGTAAAATTTGTTAACAAATTTTAATGATAGCAATATTTTATAACTTTTATAACTTATTTGCGGGTGCTCGTAATTGGACATCTCTTGTATACAATTTGTAATATATATACTTGTTTGCTATTGATAGCTGTTACTTATGAGCCACCCAAATAAAATAAAATAAGTTGAGTGTTGTTAGGTTAGGCTTTTCGATTTTCAAATTCTCGAATGCGGTTAGTAAATCTAAGTAGCGGCTCATGCACCAGCTACCAGTCGACTCAGACAGGTAACTACAACCCCGCAACAATATAAATCAGACCTTATGTAAGACCAGACCGAACTTAATGGCATTACCTTTCTATACGATTGTGTAGGTTAGGCTACAGTCCATTAAAAGCGTTGAAATTATATTAAGTTTGCCGTCTAAACGCTTTCAGAATTTACGTAACAATATGTCACGTAGTATACACAAGTTATACAATATACAAGTACAACAATTAGAAATACACACAGTCGTGCCCTTTGAACAAAATTAAGTACATAAGTTTAAATAATCTGAAGAACAAAACAACATACATTCACGTGAAATACGAACCCATAATACAACATAAAGACGAACATTAGCGCTAATAGGGAGTCTTTTGTCTCGAGTAATACGAGATGTTCGTATGAGAATATTCCCTCCACTTACATTTGAAGGTGGGTAACTATATATGTAAATATAAATGACAGGTTAGTCGGTATGCATCATACAAAAGCTAATGGATAGATGTCAATATTATGACTTCTATATTTTTTTATACTTCTTAGATATTTCTTTTCTTAAAGAATAACACGTAATATATACAAATTATAAATTTTTAAATTATTTTACATACCATAGCAACAACCATTCTATAACCGCGACGTTCACATCAATATGTGTGCTATTCCCTGATAGCTGAAAATATTATAATGTAAACATTTGGTAAATATAATAATTTAATCGCACTAACACATCTTTGAACCTCTACCCGCATGGTGGAGAGACAATACTTGGTGTATCGCTGGATACCTTGCAACTCGTTTTGAAAATACTTGGAGGGACCTATGTCAACAGTCGACTGCGTGTGGCTGAAGATTATTACAATGAAATATACAACAATACAATAAACCACGCAGACAAATTCATCTGTACCACTTAGTTATATATTATACTCCCTCGTTATTTCGGTATTTTGATCCGTACATGTCGCAGAGGCTGTCGCGACGCTTCATATTATTTTTGACGTCCTCATTCCGTTTTTAATGGCTGCTTCATTTCGGTTCGAAATTTCATTTTTTTTTTTAAATTGAATTCCAATTTTAAATCTGGCCATTGTTTTACTTTTAAATGTCGATGCTGAAATCCGTGTTCAAATTAATCATTGTTTTGGTGTTATTTAAATAAGTCGATTTCTAATTGACTTAATACCAATGTTATACATAATATGACATTTCAATTTGTATCAGACAAAATACCTTTTTTTTCATAGAAGTGACTTACAAAAGAGACAGTGATATAATACTTATAGGCTATGTCTTATCTCACAAAACTTATATTAATTAAGAAGCAAATAAATCTGCGGAGATCATCAAGTGTGAAATATGCCAAATTACCAACTTTCCTTAGATCTTAAACAATATTACTAGACTTATGTACAAAACTGCACCCTTTACATAAAATAAAACGCAATAACGAAACTTAAACACAAAGATTAATAAAGGAGTCACAAAGGATATTCAAGATACCAGACAAAAAAGGAACAACTGCCAACTGACTTTCGCGCAATAAACAAGATCCACTCTACGCCAAGTTACGAAAAATATTGCGCGTACAAGAAAACCCCACCATACCACAAAGACCCTTCAGAGTCCACATAACATTAGAAATACAAGGTCAATTAATAATGGACGATATGACCGCGTATGGTAAATATTTACCCGAATGTAATACTTTTCCTCCAGTATTACGTAAAGTCAATTTATTCTAATATATATTAGATGTATCGGAGTATATAATGAAAAATTGTATGGATAAGTGTGAAAAGGATAGGTGCTTGTAGGTCAGTGCATAGTATCACTGAGTTAGAGAGAAGCGGGTTCAAAACCATGTGCAAAATACTCAAATTTGTTTTAATAATTTATCGATTTGGATCGATATATTTTTAAAACTAGTGATTAATGTGGAGAGTTAAAAGCATAACAAAGATAAATAAAATGCTTCCTACATGAGAAAACTTATTATTCTTCTCAATACATGTCATATTGTGAAATTAAAAAATCATAGATCTAATACATGTCTTTCCGCATTGATTGTATTAATTAAAACACTTCGAATGGTATTTCAATTTCCAAATAATATGTTCTTCAAAATTTATATTAGCGTGTAATCTCAATTACCGCGAACTTAAAACAAAACGCCTACTCCAGGCTTTAGTACTCAAAATTATTGATAAATTAGAACATTTTCGATAAACACCAATCATTTTACCAATTAAGAACCCGTCATAGCAAAATCTAATTTATTTTATGTTCCAACTACTCAAAATACATAATGGCGTAATAAATTTGATTGATATCTGTAATACGGCCTAAAAACGTTATTCCCATAAATACAGGAATACAAATACATTCCCAATAAAAGCAATAAAATAAACAAATCAATTTGAAAGTAAAAGCAATTGGAGTAGCGAACGGAAACCACCAAATCTAACTAATGGAATACCTGTGCACTGTACAAAATGGCCTCCGATCGGCACATATATTGATGGGTATACCTCAATTGCAAGTTACGACCCTTACTACGAGACATGTTTTATATTCATTTAATGTCAGTTCTGTTCGTTTAAAATTGATATACTTTCTTGTTCGTAGTCGTGCACTCTTGGCAGAGTGATCGTGGTCATGTTTAGGCTGATAGATGAGCAGGCGTTCTCGCGATGTGTCTCGACGTGGTTCGATTTTTAGCGAAACGGAAGCATTTATTAATAGGGGTTATGAGTCGTGTAGGAGCACGTCCTCTAGCTCGTTTGCTGTGTACTTTTTCTTTGACCAGTAATCGTTCCATCGGATCCTCGTTTCGATTTACTTATGTGATATGCTTTGGAGGTTGCTTTTTGGTTCATTATGTTAATTTAGGTAAAGTGTATCTTTTTTTCTTTATTTTGTGAGTTGAATTTGTGCCTAATATGGCGATAGGCTCGCCCCCTATCACATCATGGGACGGAACATACAAGGCGAAATGTGGGTGTCCTGGCGGCGCCTCTGCCTACCCCCTTCGGGGATAAAGGCGTGAATTTAATATATGTATGTATGTATGTATCTTTTCACTGTCCTTGTAACAATAACACCAATGATGCCTGGCAATGCTGTAAATCCTTTCTCCTAGTCATATTATAAATGTAAAAGTGTCCGAGATTGTATAAATGACAGATGTTTGTTTCTTTATCACGCAAAAACTATTGAACTGATTTTGATAAAACCTTACTGTGTTACTAATAATTATATATCAAAATGGCAATGGATTGTAATTATTTACTGGGCGATAATCCAGGCAAAACCAAGTATGATGCTTGTAAATTTACGATAAAGTTAAAGTAAACAATATTCGGTGTGAAAGGATTTTTCATTTCGTATTTTAACATTTCGTATTTTATCCAACGCTTCGTAGTCGTGCCTACGTTTGAAGTGCAAAGTAGCTGCATCTACATTATTGCACATACTCAGGAGACTTTTCCATTCTGTTTTTGTTTTATTTAGCAAAATGTTCACTCCTACGAATATTCAATATATTCGATAGTGTATAATTTCATTAGTACCAGATAATAAAAAACAATAAAAACCGTTGATAAAAAGAGTTAGTTGTTGGCGTATGATCGTATCTGCCCCGATATTGAACATCATTCTTAAATAGATTTTACCGTATTATCTAGTAAATTATTTAAAATCACACGAATTCTATCTCAAGGTAGGGGCAACGAAATCGAACCCAAACCACTTGATACCAATTCCCGCATTCGTTTTAACGGTATTTTTGAACCAAATCTCGCACAGAAAGTAATAAAAACCGTATTACTAATAAAACTTTCCAAAATCTAACATAGTTGCTCCAATATAATAACCATTCTCATGTTAATGCTACGGCGTAGCAAATTCTCTACGGCGTAGCTAGTTCGTAGATCTTAGAAACTTTCATACTTACGAACAAGGCTACATCTAACGTTTTTTTCACAGACTAACAATGTCCTTGTTTGTATATCAAGTATGTCCATTAGAAAGAAAGGGATAGAATATGTTTATTGCTATGATTATATGAAAAAGAAAAGGACAGCACATAATTGAATAGACATCAATTTTTATATTTATGATTTAATAGAGGGCTTTACGAGGATTCCTTTTTGATTCTATCTATTATAATGGTCTGATCATTGTATTAGATTACATTTCATTCTTAATATAAGTAGACGGAGTAAAGGTTGATTTCCACGAAATAAAGGTGAAGACCTTTATAAATAAAACGCAAAGAAATAAACGCACTAAGAATAAGTATCCATTAAAACACCATAACCTTAATTAAAATAATGGTCATGACAAAATGATGGTAAACATTCGAATAATTAAATGTCCATTATGTTAATTACACGGAGTTTTCGTCTTTATTAAATGAAAGAAATGTTAATTAATATTTTTCTTTGTTATATAAAAGTAACTTGAATAATACTTGACTTGTATACGCTAGCTGATTTCAATATAAAGGAACAAAATACATAAAATAATAGATGTAAGTAATAGCAACTGCAGATGTATGACAATATTTATAGAAATGTTACGAAACTGATTTTTGATGAATGAGGCAATTCATACTTATGAGAACTCAGAAAAACGTGAAACAATACGTAAACTTTACAATCACAATTAACAATTTTTAAACAGACAGCAGACAGTTTGACAGCTTCCGTGGCGTAGATGGTTAGACGCCGGCTGTCAAACGAGAGACCGTGGGTTCGATCCCCGCACCGAGACAAATGTTTGTGAGGCCTACAAGTATTTGTCTCGGGTCTGGGTGTTCGTGAGACCGAAAAGTCTTTCTTAGTTCCTGATACCCACGACACAAGACTTAATTGATCTTAATGTGGGGTCAGGACTATGTATGTGACTGTTAGGTGTATTTATTTATATTTTTGCCGTACCATTAAGCTGTGGAACAGTTTTCAGGTGTCCCCTCATACATATAATCCTGAGTCTTTTCACTGTTCCCCAAAAAAGCACTAAAATGTCGCGATATCATTCATAAATGATACTCTAGCTGGCTGCAGCATCAGATACAGTTCAGTCGTTCTGCTAAGCCACAAAATGCCACCATAAAATGTTGTATCTGTGAATCAAACCAAGGTTCTTGCACATACAGCTGACGACTAATAGCTCTTATATGTTTTACAGCTTAAATAAGCAACTGTTACACAAATGAGCTGATTAGACTAATTACTTTATTTTAAAAGATACTAAATTTCACTTGGGTTTTTGAAGATAAAGAAATTATTACGTCCGAAGGCGACGATTTTACGGTGCACACCATTTAGCGCTTAATTAAATAAAAACCGCGATAAAACGACATTAGTGAAATTAATTTATCATCCGGTTTCTTCTGCAACCGTTTTACAGTAATGAGATGATTTAAATGTGTAATTATATTTTTTGAAACATATTCTGCTATAAGACATGAATCTTGTAAGTATCTTATAACTTGTCGGAAATATCTTTGAACCTAGCTAGAATGCGGTTCACATTTCATTTTTTTGTGTTCCCCTATCTACTATGTTATTTTACATTAAAAAAGTTTGGACATGGATGCGAATTCTATTTTTAATTTTTTTTTCTATTTTAATTCAATTAGTTGAATCTATATTTTGAATTTGCTGAGCTTATGTTCCAATGACATTAATTATTCAGGTCTACAGATATTTCCGACGTGTTATACGTCTAATATTCCGACAAATGAGCAAGCTAACTAGATAAAAAACATTTGTCGCTAGATCACTTTTAAATGATCTAATCGTAATAAATGAAAAGGGAAAACGATGAACATGTTTTTCTTTTGTGAATGTAGTACTACATTATTTTATTCTATTCATTTTATATATTTATACGAATATGAATAATCTACCAGCAGTCAATTAATACGCTGACTATAAAACGAATCCTTAAACATTTTTTCATCGTCCTTAAAGTGCAATAAATGACCATCTCTGCACTTATCCTCAAGAGCATTTTCGTCCATAGCAGTATAAAATCCAACATTGTCCCTATTCGATATCATGATTGAAGCCAAGTTAAGACGGTGGATCATGGCAGAGTTCCAGGCATAAGTCATTCGCGTTCAGACGTGCCTTATCAGCGCCTCGCATCTCGGATCACGTTGATCGTGGCTGTTGATCTCACAGCGTTTTGTGCCCGCTCGCCTCTTTCCAGATTGCATTGTGATTTATGCTGATTGTGCTTCTGATTTTGATGTTGGGTTTGTTTTGTATCGGTAAGGGTTAAGAGTCAAAGTCAATAGTTGGGTCAAATGTTTGCTATGGGACATGTTCATCTACAATATTTATTACATTTAAGTTCCATTGCTAGTCGTAACTCAACCTAATAACTGAGAGGTATTATGTTTTAGAATATTGCCCTAGTTAGCGTGGTTGTGGCATTCGCATAGAGCATACTAAAATTTATCCCGTATTATTGTACTAATTCAACTTCAAAATGTCTGAGCAAATTGCTTAAAACTTGTGCATAATGTTTAGTACACTGACGTTTTAATTTGCGACTCCGTTTTAAGTTATTAGTATGGTATAATTTAGCGCGCTATGTATTGCATTATGTATTTAGAGCATGATACAACATTACGGGGAAATTTATAGCCATTATTTCGTAGTTATTCATACCTCGTACTCTATATCAGCCCATATACGTCCCACTGCAGGGCACGGGCCTACTCTACAATCGAGAGAATCGATTGAGAGTGGTTAGGCCATATAGTCCACCACGCTGGCCTAGTGCGGGTTGGCAGACTTACATACCGTAGAAATTCTTTAAAATCGCTACGGTATGCAGGTTTCCTCACGATGTTTTCCTTCACCGTTAAAGTGCGTGGTGATTGACTATCAATACACACATAACTCCGAAAAGTCAGAGGTGTGCCCTGGGATTTGAACCTCGTACTCGTATTTATTTATTTATTTTTGCGGTAACGTACTACAGCTACGAATTGGGTTAGGTTTCGGTTCTAACAATCCATTTTGTACCATTATTTATTTATATGGAAGTTCTTCCTTTTTGAAGTTAGAAATATAAAATCAGAACATAGGTAGGCTCTACCCTGATACTCTTTTTAATTTCTGGTTGTCCTTTTTACCTTAATATATATACACGGCGATGACTGATTATTCGCGGTATACAAAATTAGTTGCCTTGTGAATTCAATGCCGTCTCATCTTAATGCTTGGAGGAAATGAGTACGCATTGTAACTACGCTTGCAAATTACGGTTTGGTTTGGTAGACCTGATATATATTCATAATTCTTATTACTTATTATAATCTATACGCACGACTTTCTTTGTCACTTCAATTACTCATAAAACACAAGCATATTAGAACAGCATGACCCACACATTCATTCCACTCCCAACCATACTTTTCCCCAACAAAAACATAAAACATGACACCAAGTTTCTAATTCTAATCAATGACATCCTTTACTTTTAAACTGGGAGTGCTAAGTAGATGTTGAGATGGGTGGCGTGACGAATGGACAGTATCTCGCGATTTGTCAGTGTCGCGCGCGGACAACCGACACACATAATGGATCAGACGAGCTGACCGATTGAACATTCACTTAGTCTTTTAACTTAAGGTATTTATGGTATGTAAAAGTAGAATATAATATATTCCTGTTAGGAGAAATTTCATAAATAGTGTTATAGTAGTATCAGTTCAGTATGTAGTTATTTTGGATATTAATGGTGAATGTGATTAAATCGCTGTGAAGTGTGTGAGTGTGAAAATATGATAGAAATATATGCTGTTGAACTGGTAAATTACCATATTACTTAATCGCTAGTTTCTGACAAATCTTAATAAGTGCCTTTACCAAATCAAAATAATCGGGACCGACACCTTTTCTTTAAGGTGTGGACAAATTCAAAACTTTTACTACCAAACGTGTTTAGTTATATCGCCATAACTTAAGCCCATGTCACCACAGCAACACGAAAATGCTTCTACAACTAAACTCCCAACTCCGAGTTTCTTCACAAGCCTTAAACTATAAACTTCATTCCAACTTTAAAGTTTATACTCATTATGAAGAAATTGAACCCAGTGCTCCAACTAAAAGGCGTTAAAGTGGAAAAGTCTTTATAAAACTGTTCTATGTCTTTCCACTAACCCGTTAGTTAATCCCTGCGGGAGACAGTCCCGTTATTAACTAACTTAGAATTAATAATTAAGTAGTCACCGGCAGATCTTCAGTCAACTAAATTTAATTTTCAGTTCTCTGAGTGATTTATATGTGCTTAAGAACCTGTAATTTTAAGGAAGAAGTTAATTAGGATTGTAAAAGTTTATTTTAGCTTCCTTACGTACGACCTTACTGTAAAATACTACACTAACTGTATACTAGCATGACAGCCTCCATGGCGCAGTTGGTTAGACCCGGCTGTGAAACGAGAGGCCGTGGGTTCGATTTCCGCACCGAGACAAATGTTTGTGTGAACCACAGGTATTTGTTTTGGGTCTGGGTATTTGTAAAACCGAAAATTCCGTCGTAGTTTCTGATACACACGACACAAGACTAGATCTTGGTGTGGGGTCAGGACTGTATGTGACTATTGGGTGTATTTATTTATTTATTATTTAAATAAATCGTAGATAAGTCCTTATCGATACCTCATTGAAACCTAAAATATAATATCAAAGGTATTAACCGCTGACTAATTAATAGAATATTCACATCACACGCAACTTATCCACATATCAGACTTAAAATCTGCTGCCATCATTAATTATGCTTTGAAAAATCTCAGCAGCAAATCACAATTGAACTTCATATGACATAATAAAGGAAAATAAGTAAATCCCGTAGAATAACAAACAACATTCGCGAATGGCTTAGCCCTGCCTTGCCTCAAGCTACGGCGGAAACACCACGTCACTTGTACAACGCTATGTTTCTGACACGTATTGTCAAATTAGTTTGACCTAGTGACTTAGCAGCCGGAAAGGAGTTGGAATGCAATTATTTTGCTTAAAGTTTGAGCGTTTTCTTCAGTGATTTGAATAGCGTAATGGAATAGTACATAATTGCTTTTTTCAAGCGTATTCTTAAGATATATTTATTATTTTCTTGGATTTATGTATTTATATAGGAGATTTCAAAACCGCTTTAGTAATCTAGAAATTACTGTATTCGGCCCCACACTTGTTACGATATGACTGTGCAAGTCTGAGTATGCACCAGTATACCAAAAAAATGTGCAAACTTCGTTCCAATTTTCGACTAGAGATTGGTGCAAACTCGCGTTTGCGCAAAAGCACTTGAACGTGGATGGCAAGCATAACTTTTTAAGATTAACCAGTATGGCAGTATATAATGGCAGTAAACAGTTTCAAAGAGACAATTACAATTCCGAGAGATTTTCAACTTTCGCTACTATAAACTTAACCTATTGTTAGTTGAAGTGACGTCACCCTCATAGTACTACGAAAAAAAGTGTATGAACAACAAATAAAATAAAAAACACTTACCGTCCCATACCAGCAACAAGGGAATCTAACCTCGTGTTGAATAATAAAAATTTAATCCCATATCCGTCTGCCCAAGTGAAAAGTAAAGAGAGGACGTTTATTTATTCACGTTGGCATATCGTACACAGAACGTAAAACTTCTGTAAGCGGATAAACGGATAACGTATGGACAACACGTATCTGATAGGTAAAAACGGATTTCATATGTATAGGAATTGTAGGAGGCCCTCACGTAGGGATTTCCTCTATAATCCGTCATGTTCAAAGCGCGTGGAATCACACTGAATTCTGTATGGTATTTTGTAGCCTCGATGTTTTGGCGATCAGTGTGATCCTTTGGTTATAAATGATTGTTTATTTAGAAATTTCGCAATTGTACATAAACTCACGCCTTCTTCCCAGAAGGGGTAGGCAGATGTGCTACCAGGACACCCACGCTTCGCCTTGTGTGTTCCGTCCGCCGGTCTTGTGCAATTGTACTATCAGTTACGATTTCCAAATTAGATTTGCTCTGTCCGGGTCACCAGTCTCCAGGTCAGATATAACTATTCAGTTCAATGAACCACAAATTCCATATATATATATATATATATAGCTCAAAACCAATTGTGGGGTAAGCTCATGTACGTATTAGAAAAATATAAGAATCAAAATCAGTCAGATAAGAACCACTTAAAGATGGCGTAAATGACACAAAACTTTTTCAAAACGCCTCTACCTGTCATTTTTATTTATATCCTGAAAACCTCGTACCTCATCTGTCAACCTAATAGCGTATTCGACACTAGCTCACAGCCAAGGGTCAAGGCTTTTCAATTAGAGAAATCCGACAATATTGATTAGCGGTTTTCAACTGCGTCTAAATCTTGACTAAGTAGTTTAAACTCGACAATTTCCAAGGCTTCTAAAATCTGACAAATTGGGCCAGACATTCTGAACTAAATCGATTTGTTCTACAAATGGCCAACTATAGCAAGCTGTGAAATGTTAGATTTCTTTGTATAGAAATGTTGTTTTATTAAAATTTGTTGAAGTAAATAAACCAAGGTGTTTTTCGACACGTAAAGGCTATATAATCGCGTCATCTATCTAGATTAATGTCTGCGCCTACCATTTCTAGTAACGTCTCGAAGTAAAGTGCCGAAACAGATTGATAAATTCGATGAACTTCTCGTGGGGGGTGTAACTCAGTGGTAGAGTGTCTGCTTCGCATGCTGAAAGTCCTGGGTTCAAATCCCAGCACCTCCAGATTTGTTTGTAAGATTCCGTTTTTATAATTATAGATTTTAGATAAAAATTAAATTTATTTATATAGATCCAGAGAAGATATTATTATTATTTTTCAGCTCATTTAAGGTCTCTAGACATTCTGCATCTTTACACATTTCCTAACAATCACGTTTTTCCGGTTTTTATTCTTTTTTCGAACCAAACCAAACTAACATTTTCTACACCTCATTAGATTAAGCATATGCATCGGCTGTATGCCGTGGGGTTAAAATACCGATTCTGATATTGGGCACTGCTTTAGTGTTTGTTTTGAAAAATCTTATGCGTGTTTCACAGAGTTTTGACTTCGCAGTCATGTGGGTTTTGATAGTCAATCACCACGCACTTTGAATGGGAAGGAAATTGCGAGGAAACCTGTACAGAATATATCAAGAAGATTTTCTATAGTATTTAAAGTCCGCCAATCTGCAATGGGCTAACATGGTGGACTATGACGTAATCTCTTCTTGTTTTCGGTGGCCGCTAACCAGGCGAGACGAATATCCTTACAAATATAAATCCAAATAAATAACTTAGCTCCTTTAAATACACTACTCACAAAAATTAAAGGATATTTTTTTTGATCAAAAATTTTTTGGTGTTTTTTGAGAGTCTGTATCTTAGAGAAAATTGATTGTTAAGAAATTCGGAAACTAAAACTTGGAAGCTTGAAATGTCTATTTTGCAGATCTGTGCTCTATTTCTTGATTCCTTGCTAAGTTAATAAGCAATCGTAAGAAAACCAACGAGAAAAAAAAAATCCAAAAATTTTCTGGCTTTCAAAACCGTGCATTTACATGGGTAGTATTTTTTTGGTGACATCATTATAAAATTCCCGTAGATAATTTAATTGCCTTTAATTTGATATACCAGAAACCTCAGTGACATGATTTGGAGCTGACTTATGGTAAATCAAAGTAAAAATGGCTTATCACACTTTGACATTGGATTACTCCATGAATATCAATCATGGGGAAAACAAAATCAGAATTTTAGTAACTTCAAAACATGCTTTATAAGTTGGTATTAAATTCTAATGATAATGTATAGTATTTCTAAGTAAAATTGTTGACTGAAAAAAAGGTAAAAAAAAGGTTATTTATGGACATTCGGAAAACACTGCATATCTTTGGATAAAAGAAACAAACCAAGGATATCGTCGGTAACTTTTCAACCTTAAAGTATTCTAAAGACACTCTGAAAATTTCAAACTGCTCCGATTTGATTATCTTAGTGTGCGGAAGGTTTGAACTTACTGTATTCGTCAAAATTGTCGTAATAAGCATTTTTCGTATGTGATCGATTTTTGTCACTTCAGAATGCTTTTTTTGGTGATTATCCATATTCTTTTAATCAAATAATTTTTTCTAACGTTTTCGCTATTCTCCGTAATTGTAAAAAAAATACTGGCACTGTTCAAGCTTCCAAGTTTTAGTTTCCGAATTTCTTAACAATCAATTTTCTCTAAGATACAGACTCTCAAAAAACACCAAAAAAAATTGATCAAAAAAAATATCCTTTAATTTTTGTGCGTAGTATATATTAAAGTAAGCGTGTCAGTTTTTCACAACACTGCAATTGAAAAGAGTCGATTTGTTGAAAGGCAAACTGAACGCTGCCAGTACCAAACGAAAATGATGTAAATGAAAATATGTTCCAACCACGTACAAAAGGGAAGCCGGAAGGAATCAGGTTTTATGGACATTTCGCTGCTGCAAAGAGTACTGTAATGGACGGTTGGTCTCGGTTGAACTTTTATTTGATATAATAGAGACTACTGCAACTGTAAGCCAGGCTGAGTACTGAAGCTCAGCGAGCCTCTACGAATGACTAAGCTTTCTTCATGCGGTAAATTAATCAAACTGTAACATGAATACGAATTGAATTAAAAGCTAATCTATTTGGCAACACCATTATTATTTAAATCAATTATTATACTTATTTATCTTTCTATTTTTGATTTAACAGATTTTGAATTCAAGTCTCCATTTTAACCACTAATACTACATAAAAATAACCACAATTGTAAAGCTAAGCCGTATTGTGACAATTTAATGCAGCTGCACGTCGACAAGCGAGCATTAAAATCGACGATTGTGTTGCAGCACGCAGGAAACATGTTGCCAGCCGCACGACGCGCGCGTGTGGCGTTTATTTCATATTTTACAATACTACGAGTATTCAACGATAAACCACAGAGGAATTTATATCGCAATTTATGCTGCTGCTGTTCGTGTTTGTTGTATTTTAGTAGGTAGTGTAAATGCACTGTTGTGTTCCGGTTTGAAGGACATTGTAGAGTAACTACGGAACATAATGCGACTTAACATCTTATGTCTCAGGATGGCGAGCGCAGTGTAACGCCAAGCATTTCTTTGTAATTCATTGTTGTTTGGTTTTGCTACTGTCCATGAGCGGTCATATCGCTTACCATCAGGCGAATGGCATACTCGTCTCGCCATTCATTGAATTAAAAAAGTAAAATATTCATGGATACGGACCATCATAGCACACGCTGGTGGAAAAACCATAATGATCAAATCAAATATCGAGTTCTGGGTTTTGCCTGGGTTCAACTATACTTGGTTTTAAGAACGCTGGGATATGTCTAGGTGATATGTTCAGTAAATGAAAAAGCCCTAAATTTATAATAATAGGCTGGGATATTATATTATATAATAGTGTTGAACGGCGAATAGCCATTTCTCGTCGGTGGACGCTTTATCTACCAAAAAAATTAAAAACTGAAGCTTTGTCCGAATAAAAATATTCCTAAAATATTTCCATAAATAAAATTTATCACTAACTTCATATTAGCGTAAATAATAGACTGTGACACCTATTTTGTTATCAAATAAATCTAATAAACAGTTTAGTTTGATTGGACAGTCACTTTACGTAAATGCAAATCTATATTTGTTTGAACCAGATCCGATCACAGCAAATATTTGTCTAAACTATTGTTTGTTATCAAATCGGAGTGTTTGTCATGTATCGTGTATCATGCCATGGGAGACTATTGTAATAAAGCGATTGAAAGGTATTGTTTTTACTTTGGTTGTATTTTTGGACGATTTCACGAAATAAATTGCAATTCGTATGCCTGTTGCAGTATTTTATGGTTTATGATTTATCAACCAATCACTTAAGGATAAAGGGAAAATTGTGGTCCGCACTAGCCTTATGGGAGTTTTTAGGTAACACAAATATGCGGTAAAACTGTTTTTGTATAGTTGGCTATGCGCTACTGTTATGCCCATACACGAATTTCGATCTGGACTTCATTAGTTTTCACTTAAAAATTCTCATAAAGAAATTAAATACATTACGGTTTTTTTGTGTATTTCTTCACATAAGAAGTGCATATGATTAAAATACATTAGCGTAGGGTTAAAAAAGTTACCTCTTCGAATTAAAAAAACTTGAAAAAGGCAACCTATAATATAATATTTATTGCGTTGAATGGGTAGACGAGCAAGCCATTCGCCTGATGATAAGGGATATGACCGTTCGTGGACATTAGCATAATAAAACAACACCATGAATTACAAAGCAATGCTTGGCATTCTAAGTCATAAGATGTTAAGTCTCAATATGTCCAGTAGTTACTCTGGCTACAATGTCCTCCAAACCTGAACACAACAGTGCATTTGGACTGCTGTTTAGCGGAAATAATAGACAACTTATTAATACAACTTAGATAAGAGATATCAGACGGACACTTAACTCATTTGCATCCATCCATTCCACAACGGTAAAAATGCAAAAATCCTTAAAAACAAACGAACGGTTCTATATCTTTCAATTCCTATTCAGCTCGACACAGGGAAATATTTTACTGAAACGCCATAATGTCCGCGGTAGTCTGCTTTCATAGATTTCAATACATGTCAGTTCTTTGTGAGGTACGAATTCAGTGGAAATTGGCATGAAGCCGGTGACGTAGTTTGGAAATGTTACAACATTTTATGTTACTTTGAACGTGTGTTTTGGTAGGGATTACACCACAGACACGGAAATAGACGATCCAAGTACCTTAAAATATATGAAAATATATCGGGCTTTTTTCCATGTACCGTACGTAGCATTACCACAATGCTTTATTGATGTAATTTTGTCGCGTAACCCTGGTAGACTATAATATGGCCTAACCCCTCTTAATTGCACTTTCGATTGTAAAGAAGTCCTGTGCCCTGCAGTGGGACTTATATGGGCTGATACAGATACCGTTTTAAAATTTAACTAGTTATGTTTTGAAGTACCTTATAATGGCATCACAAAAATAGTCATCCCAGAGCGCGACTAAACGAAACGTGGTTGAATTAAGTAAACTTTGCTTTGGACACGTCAAGCGTATATAATAATGATAATGAAAAAATACACCCAACAGTCACATACATAATCCTGACTCCACACTAAGATCGAGTCTTGTGACGTGGGTATCAGAAATTACGAGAAACTTTTCGGTCTCACAAACACCAAGACCCGACACAAATACCTGTACATCAAACAAATATTTTTCTCGGTGTGGGAATCAAACCCGTGGCCTCGCGTTTCACAGCCTAACTAACTACGCTACGAAGGCTTTCAATATGTATATGTGGCGTCTATTTATATCCATGCCTGTGGTTTGCACGTACGTAGCGAGGTTGTTGCGTTTTTATTATCCCAGTATATGAGTGAAGGAATACGAAATATATATTACAGCACCTACTTTCCGAGAAGATACTACACAAATACTACGTTAAAACCACGTTTAAGAGCGATGTTTATGCTTCAGGTATTCTGGAGTTGGATGTATAAAATATGGCTACTGGCTAGAGAATTTTATTTGTGTTGTCTGTACCGCGTGAGGTGGCTTGAACGAACACGATTAAAATGTAAAAAACAGATGATAGGCGCCTATCACATACAGTATACAATAGTAATATGCTTTAATATGTTGATTAAATTGCCAAGTATTTTAAAAGTAACGTGTTTTTTTTTAAATTGATTATGCAATCAGAACCAAATCATTAGATAATTTATTCAGAACTCAGCCACTGAGAATAGGAAATAATATATTTAATTGTAAAGTATATCATGCAGTGCAGTTTTAATTTCGCTCCAGTTGAAATAAAGTCGACTTTAAAATTACGTATCGCATTTAAAATATAAAGTTTAATATTTCAATACTGCCCGAAGACTCATAATTCCTTTTTAATTAACGTGCCGATTTTTATGCGTAATATTATTTTCATTAACGAACATGAATTAATTACATCCAAGCTGTACCTCATTAAAGAACAACACTCATGTCTGCAATAAAACTCAATATGAAACACACCGATAAATAACCCTTTATTGCAATATGGAAACATATCGACCTCCCAAAGCAAAA
Source organism: Deilephila elpenor (assembly GCA_949752805.1). Classification (NCBI taxonomy): domain Eukaryota; kingdom Metazoa; phylum Arthropoda; class Insecta; order Lepidoptera; family Sphingidae; genus Deilephila; species Deilephila elpenor. The sequence goes on from OX457111.1 coordinate 5,346,804, forward strand.
CGGGAGCACTACAATGATCAAATACCATCTCTGGCAAGATACGGAAGATAAACGAGACGTTATTACAAATGCAGCAATGCTTATCAAAACAATAATTTTGCCCGATTTGGCACCATTGCGGTTCGGAATGATAATAGCGGTGTCGGGGACGTGACTGGACCCGCAGTGGATATGCAATTAAACTTTATGTTGCCGAATTAGTACGGAAGTTATGCCCTTTGTAACATAAGCGACGTAGTTTCCACATTTGTCTTTGTGACTTATAAAACAGCAGTTTCTAGTTGTTAATGTGTAGTGTTCATTTTGCAAATGTAACCCTCGTTTGCGAAAATTTTATTTTGTGTGCTTTCTGAGTAAATTTAATTTACTTATAGAGGTCATTCAATGAGATAACAAATATGTATAAGGGTACCTATGTCTAGATATAGGTGAAACCTGAGATACAGGGTTGAATATCCAAGTCGAGCAAACTTCGAATGTAAGTTTCGGATCGCATTTCGTATGTGTCTCGTTATAACTTGTCCATTCTAAGACCCAGCTCCTTTAAGGATACAACCGTTAATTTCGTTTCGTTTTAATAAAACTAGGTTAATTATTGAACGGTTAAAAAAATAGACAAGAGACTTACCAATGATAGTGCTGGCTGACGCCCATGACTACCTGAAAAGAATAAGTAAAGAATTTAAAGAACAAAAAGCCATTTATAAAACAATTCTAAGTTACGGCAGAACGCAAAATTATTCGTAGAAAAAAATCTACTCAAAACGTACCTTTACCCATGATATTCTAAAGTTTTGCTGTAGTGACGCTGAAATTAGACATTTAGTCTAGTTTTTGAAATTGCTATTACTATTTTAATAAATTGCAGCTCACAAATAAATATGTATAAGTTTATAAATGACTTTAATACTGCCAAACTAAATTGCATATCTAAGAAATTTGAACTAACTAAAAATTAATAAACATAGTTCATATTATAAAAGTTAATATAAACAGCTATAATTTTAAAAAATACCCATTCCATTCAAAAAACTAATCATACTTAGACTGGCATTCTACAATCCTATGTCCGAAATGGCTTGCAATACAAAGGCCACCGCATTGTACTGAAAGACAATACACATCAAATATTCCACAAAGCCTTACCTTTACAAGTCCAGCAACAATACAGTGATATAAATTGGTAATTCACTTCGTCGGTCTCCCGTACTGAATTGTTAAAGAACAATAAACTATGGTTAAGCGACCGCACAAAGTTTTCCAAGACACAGGTGGTGATGTTAATGGATTACGCTGTTTCCTCATTGGAAAATGTGTTTTGAGTAAACTAGCGCTTGCATTAGAGTACGATGGTGTTTAATAATAAGCATTTATTAGAGTAAAATATAATTATCATTGCTGTCGTGACAGGCAATAACATATTCTTTATATGAATGACTGGAGAATCATATAACTTCTTTACTGGTGGTTGGTGACTGCCTCGGTGGCGTAGTTGTATTACGGTACGGTTACAAAGCTGAGGTCTTGGGTTCGAGACCCGGGTCGGGCAAAGTGATATCAGATTTTTCTATGCATTATCAGTCCGGAGTCAGGAATTTCTGCCCGATATGGCGATAGGCTCGCCCCCTATCACATCGGACGCAACATACAAGGCGAAATGTGGATGTCCTGGTGGCGCCTCTGCCTACCCCTTCGGGGATAAAGGCGTGAGTTTATGTTATGCTGGTGGTAGGTCTCTAATATGTGAGAGGCTGCATGGGTGGGTGCCAACGCAATGTCTATCTCCTCGCCAAAGAACTGTTTAAATGCGCTGTTGTGTTTTGAAGGACATTGCGCCCACGGTAACTACTGGACATATTGAGACTCAATATCTTGGGTATCAGGATGGCGAGCGCAGTGAAATGCAAAGCTGTTTTTTACTGACACGTTCATATCTTGGTTATAGCATGCTACGTTCTAATGGGTCTACCCATAAAGCAGACCTTTGTCGTGTCGTGTTACAACACGTGTTAATCAATCCTAATGTCGTTCGAAAATAAATTGCTACATTTTGCAGACTTAAAGACTTGACGACATGACTAATGATACTCGTTTCGAAATGATGCGAAATGTAGATAAAAAAGAAGGCTGGTTTTAGTAATTATACAGTAAAATATAATGTGGGACGTGATTACAATGAAAGATAAAAATAGAAACATTTAGGATTAAAAAATTCGTTTTTGTAAGCTAAATAAAAAAATATTCCAGTAATACAATAACATCTTTAGACAATTGTGCAGTAATAATTGATTGATAATATTTATTTATCTATGCTTAAGTAATATATTTTCAACAAACCTTAATTAAAGAATTAATATCAAACGTACAGTGAAAAGGAATTATCCCAGAATTTAAAGAATAAAGACTAGATTAGAATAAAAACTTTATAACTAGTTTAAAAAATGTATCATTTTGAAATGCACACAAGTTACTTAATTAGTTACCTGTACAAAATTTAAAACACCAAAAATAAAATAAAACACGAAATGTAAAAGCTTTCCAACTTAACCACACTCCATTCTTTTTTATTAACCTTATGAAAATGAAACACGGTAACTAAAGCCGTGTCGGCGAGTAAATTATCCACTTGTTTTAATTAAATAAAATATGTTAATGTATGCAAATTCAAACTCATACAAAAAGCGTCAATACCACCATTTGTGGGTTTATTTTCAAATGTCCGAGTCTAGACTGCTTACATGAACTCACGCCTTTTTCCCATAAGGGGTAGGCAGATGTGCTACCAGGAAAACCACGTTTCGCATTATGTGTTCCGTCCCACAATGTGAGAGGGGAGAGCTTATTGCCATATCGGCCACAAATTCCTGAATCCGGGCTGATAATTAATAGAAAAGTATTATTACTATTTATATGTTTTATACCGTAGTACAATAGTGCCACCGAGGTAGGCTGGACCGTTTACTACGAATAAATAATGTGTGCAAGTTATGCTGATACTTTTTGCTCAAGTCCTATAAATATATTGTCGAAGTTATACAAACAAAACATACTTAAATATGACATATGAAATTGTTATTGGCACGATATATGACATTGGTTTATTTCTGTTTAGAACTTTTTGTACTAGTATTTTTTATGGAAAATATAATCGTACTAATTTATTACTATTATTTAAAGACGAAAGGGGGCGAGCCTATCTCCATATCGGGCACAAATTCCTGACTTCGGACTGATAATGAATAGAAAAACCCAATATCACTTTGCCCGACCCGGGATTCACCCGAGACCTCAGTTTTGTAGTCATACCGCAGTACAACTACGCCACCGAGGCACGAGGATTTTTTTAAATTCATCTATAAATTAGGTAAGTCATTATACAAAGTAAAATATTATTCGGAATTGTACTTTGTATCTTACAATCCTATTTAACTTTATAATCCAAGAAATAAGACTTTACATTTTGTAAAGTTCCATTATAATAATTTATTTCAAAGGCTAAACTGAATAAATTTGCTTATTTTATCAACAAAATTAAGCCGCAGAATTATCTGTATTTACAATTTTTGATTGCAATATTTTTAATAAAAACATCTTTATTTTTATTTGTAGTCGCCCAATCTTTGTAGTGTAACAACGACGGCAAGTAGCAACACATACTGAAGAAATATACTGGCATTTTGTCCTTTCGTTTAAAAAATACGTCTCATTTATTAATATTCCATTTGATATCACGCCCAATGATAATGACGCAGACATCGTTTAAACACCGAAATATTTTATTCGAGGGAAATGTATGTCTTACTTCAGCGTGTCGCATTTAACAATCTCAATTGGGACTTGGATTCACATAAAGTTGTTCAATTCAAGAAAAAATATATAAACTACTTTCCTCTTTTCCATTCTTATCTCACACTGACATGGGTTTAACGCAGCAATGTTCAGCTATTTTGCAATAATTAGGGCCATTTGCACAAAGTTTATGGAACTGGGCCTTAGGCTTACAAATTCAAGACCGGCTGTCTGCCTGTCATCAACTCTAGTTTACCACGACAACCTAATGTATTTTGTAGACTTCGCATACATACATTGTCTTGACCCCAAATTAAGATCAATTAAGTCTTGTGTCGTGGGTATCAGGAACAACGAGAGACTTTTCGGTCTCACAAACGTCCAGACCCGAAACAAATACCTGTAGAACACACAAATATTTATTTCATTGCGAGGATGGAACCCGCAGCTTCGCGTTTCATAGCCGGCGTCTAACCAACTGCTCCACAATTTCACGCAGATTTCTTCACAATATTCCAAAATTTAAACTCCTGTTGTAATATAATGCAAAGCTAAAATAAATTAAAGTTCATTAACATGAAAAACCGCGTCACCGCAAAACTTACACGTGATCGCGATTCCGAATGATGAAGCAAATTGTTTAAAACTCCGTTAAAGCTCACTAAACGTGTCTGAGCCTAAACAAACGTCCACAGTTTTAGAATTTTATTTCATTTTTATTTTTGTTTCGTATTTACTTTTAATTTAGTGGCGGGTTTTAATAATCATAATTTAATTTTTATTGTTAAAATGAGCGTAATTTCTTGGAAAGGTTAATGACAGCAGTCGTAAAATTATAAGCACATAATTATGTAACTTTAAGATTACAAGTTGCGACTTGCGTGGATTTCATGTATGTGTGGGTCTAACAAATGAAATAAGATAAAGCGTTGGCAGAAATGTAACTGTTAATTATTATGATGATCCAACAATTCTTGTTCATCCAAGGGCCAGGAAGAAATCGCTCTATACGAAATGGTCGCCAATTATACTCTTTTTAAATTAAAATTGTATTTGTTATATTTAATCACTATGTATTTAATATGTACGATAAAAAATATAAATAAATAAATAAATTATATGCGATTGCGCCTTAAGTGAACATATGGTTTCACATTATCATTACATCACCTACTCATGGTTACGGAATATTTACATAACCAAGTGGTAGCAGCTTACATCAAGCCACTTCTCGATTTCTCTACCTTTTAATGCGGGTACGAAGAAGTGACAACAATGCTGCTGATGGGATGTGCAGTCCACTTCGCATATACCATCTTCCTTATTATCCGAGCTTATTGCTCGCCGTATATTGTATATTTATTAAACATCTGCTGGTAGCTGGGTATACAGACAATTTATTTACTTAAAAAACTTATTGTATACCAGTGAACAAAAAAAAAGAAATTAACAAAAAGCAAAAAAGTATACAATGGCGGCCTTGTCGCTCGAGGCGATCTCTTCCAGGCAACCTACCATAGGATGAATAAGACAGAACGAAAAATTGGGGGAATCATGAGACGATATGAACTTGTAACATACACTAGCGTCGCTTCGACGTGTTTTTACGCCATTGTACGGTGACGCTATCCGGACGCATATATATTTCCTACCATAACAAATGATTTATAAAATCAAAATGTTTCTTGTGAAATAAAAAAAAATAACAACTGGAATATAAAATATTAAAACGGAAATAACAATGTAATACAATATAAATAAAGCCGCTATTTGCCTATTCGTATTTACGAAGCAAATCGGTGTTTGCACAATTATTCCATTTCATAATTTACTTTAGATTGAATTCCGTACAAAATTGATTTGTAATTAACGTTTCAATAGTGTAAACATTAAACTTGTTATTGCCTATTTGCTTTTAGGTCAATATTGATTTAGATCATGAATATCGTATAAATAATTTGATAAACATCTAAAATAAATTAAAGTACACTAACATGAAAAACTGCAAAAAAAACTGACATGATGAGACTTATCTTCGTATACCCATAGGATGGCGAGCGCAGTGGAATGCTAAGTATTACTATGTAATTTATGGTGTTGTTTGGTTTTGCTACTGTTACCATAAGTGGTGGTGTCGCTTACCATGTGGCGAATGGCATGCCCGTCTCGCCATCTATTGCGATAAAAAAAAGAATTAAGCTATGATTAGATGTGTCGTTGGCTTTCATGTTGTTGGCTTTCAAAACATACTAGAAGATTTTATCTTTATTTATCATTTTTTTCCAAAATGAAAACCCTTACCCTCCCGTTTTAAAGAAGTTCTAAAGACCTAGGAAGTGCACAAGATAAAGGGGACCTAAGGTTTTAACCTGATACTACAAAAAACCATTTGTGAAACACACTGGTTTTAACTTTTATTAAAACAAATTCAATTCAATTTCATTTCCATGTGATATTTAACTCTATAAAATCTAAAAATACAAATGTATTCATAAATTATTAGTAAATGTAATTCAGTTATGAATAGTAAAATATATATTTCCTACTAATGGATGGATATATTAATGCAAATACTAACAAACTTATTAGCTGTTAATATAAAATTTATGTCGATTCAATTTTATGAATATTGAAAATCGTTTTAACAACCTTTTTATTGAAATTTGAAACTAGAACAAATTGACGATTCGTTGAAATTACACTATAACATTGTTTTTAGGTCACCGGTTTCATCTGTATTTCATATTTTGAAAGGCATTGTGCTGAAGTTAATACGTAAAATATTTTACAGGTTATAATTGGCGACATGAGTGGATATTATATTTACGGTTGACTTTTTCTGTCTGCCCTTATCGCACACTAAGGGTCGGATTAATATTTTGATTTAATTTAAGGTGGGTTTTTACTCTTTACTACCAAACTGAACAACCGTTTTCTACAGTACAACGCTCCTAGAAAACTCACAGAAAGTTGATTGTTCAACAACAGAAAAAAACAACGTTTGCTAAGCTTTTTTTTATTATTTGCCATAATATTATTATAATATTTGTCATTTGATAGCCTCCGTGGCGCAGTTGGTTAGACGCCGTCTGTGAAACGAGAGGCCGCGGGTTCGATCCCCGTACCGAAACAAATATTTGTGTGCGTGTGCACACAAATGTTTGTGAGGCCGAAAAGTCTCTCGTTGTTTCTGATACCCACGATACACGACTCGATCTTAGTGGGGGGTCAGGACTATGTATGTGACTGATGGGTGTATTTATTTATTTATAATATTTCGATGTACAAAACAGAGAAATCGCTCTATAAAGTAAAAATCTTCCAATATGTGCTCCAATAGTAAAACCCATTATTTATTTGACACTCGGCATCGATAAGAGCGTAGTTACACCCTAGGATGTGTCTGGCAGAAACATTGTTGCCAGTATTATGATCTATTAAACCAGCGAAATGCCTTTGTTGAAAGCTTCGTAAGTGTTTTTATGGGTCATCAAATAGAGAAGGCTTTTTATTTTTATTCAGCCTTTTTCTAAAATCAAAAGGTGTTCCACTCAGACATGAAGGTTTAATAATTTTTATACCTTCTATTTATACTAGATAATTTTATACTACCATATGTGTAGATAGCTAAACAGATTTTCTAGAAGGATTTCGAAGCTTAGATCGCGTAGCACGTACCGCTGATACTTTGTATATGTTTTTTGAATATGTTCAGTAAATAAATAATAACACATACTTTACAGTACACATGTGAATGTATTATATTGCAATTGGTAGTGATTTTTCATTCCCAACCATACAAAACATTTTGCAAAGCTCGAACGCGCGAATTGAAGCTTGCTTCTTACCACCTTTGAGTATAAAAATGAAATTTCATGAACATTTCATAAATTTTCATAAATTCTCAGTAACCCCGACACTTTGCACAAAGATTTAAAAAACATCGCAAATTCTCATAAACAACTTTGACATAAAAGCAAAATATCACAGTACCGAAGCGAAATAGAAATAAATTTCCTCGTATTCCTTTCAACATTAAACGGGTTAGATTTCGTTGCGGATTAAGCTATGCAACACCTCAAGGTAAAAAAATAAAAAGGGTTAAAACGGAAAGCGCTGAAAGAGCTGGGTGTGAACGGCACATGGCCGATGTTTCATATCGGTACACCGCATATTCTTTGTTGGAGCCCGAATATCTGTTATTGCTACATTCTGTATTACAGATCTGTTTTTTTTTTTAAAACGGCGGCAAGGCGATAATCAGATTGCTTGGCTGCTGGTCATGTTATACACGAACAGCACCACTCAGAATGTATTATTATGACATCAGTGTCTTGTCACTGTACACGTCATTAGGACATAAGGTATTGAATCTCTTCTTCAGTAATCCTTGGCTACAATATTCTACAAACCGAGACACAACAATGCTTACCCACTGTTACAAAGCGGTGATACCCACCCAGCGGCCCGATGTTTACGAGAGACCTACCAACTAAGAATGTCTAATTTCATTATTATATTATTATGACTGCCTCGGTGGCGTAGTTGTATTACGGTACGGTTACAAAGCTGAGGTCTCGGGTTCGAGTCCCGGGTCGAGCAAAGTGATATTGGATTTTTCTATTCATTATATTTGTGCCCCATATGGCGATAGGCTTGCCCCCTATCATGGGACGGAACATACGAGGCGAAATATGGGTGTCCTGGCGGCGCCTCTGCCTATCCCCTTCGGGGATAAAGGCGTGAGTTTATTCTTATGGAAGCTGTAAATAATTCACTATAATATTTCTATAGTTACATCAGCCTGTACGCATACACCCTTCATCACGGAACTCTATTATAATGGAAAAACAAATATTTGTCATACACATTGTTAAAAATATTTTATTTTATTCGCATATAAATGTACCCGTAAAACGATTTTTGCCATCAGATCTACGGATTTTAAAATAAATTGAAGAATTTAATTTGATTCTGAAAAATAATAGAATATAAAATAATGTAATTTTGTTTCAACAACACGTAATCCCATTAAATTATTACACCAAAAAAAAATTATTTTAACAAACATGCCTATTAGTATAAAAGCAAGTACGTTCTGCTCGTTTTTAGACTTCTTACAATGAAATTTTCCACATATTATACTAATGTCTACTTGACCTATATGTACATAGCCTTGAAAGTCTGACTTAGATGAGCAACTAATATTCGCGGCTCCAATAACAGACAAGTTATTTTATTGATTTAGGCTCAGACAATTATGAAAGTTTCTAAGCCTTCGTGTGAAGATTAAACTTAAAATGTATTTTCCGAAGCATCTCAAAACTTACGAACTTGACTAATGTACTTAACCCAGATACTAGGCTAAGATTTAACGTAAGGTACCAAGAGGGCAACACGGGGTTTATTTCCCCGCAACAACAAAAAAAAACCTTACGGCAGTTAAACTAAAAGATGAATATGACGTGAAAGAGGACCTATAAAACCTCTCCGATACATTTCTATATTTTCTCAGGATGTGATGGCTAACAGAGCCGAAAATTTCTCGGGTGGGTCAGACCTGGCATGCGCAATTTAGATCTCCGCCGACGAAGTGGACAGTTTTGTTTTTTTTCTGCGCTCGCCAAACTGAGTCTTAGGATGTTAAGACTCATTCTGTCCAGTAGTTACTCTGGCTACAATGTCCTTCAAACCGGAACACAACAGTGCATTTACACTGCTATTTGGCGGGAATAATCTAATATCAAATATGTATAATATGTTGTAGAATTAAGCGGGAAGCATACCGTTATCTCACCGCAATATTATAAATAAACTGCTATAAGTATTATGACAAAGGACGATAAAACACAATAAGGAAACTATTCCAAAGTATATTTCTCCACGACAAGTTAAGAACTTGTATAAGCTGCGCAAACTGACACGTTGGAATACAGTTTTTATCCCGAGTGTTTTAAAGTTTGAGGAGAAGTAACCCAACCCGTCCGAGAAAACTGCAGTGGGAGCCAAAAGTCCTCTTACTCTTAAAGTTTTTGTATGTAGGAGTTTTGCAATTATTTCCTTTAATAAACTTTAAAAATTACATACATACATAAGCTCACGCCTTCATCCCCGAAGGGGTAGGCAGAGCCGCCACCAGGACACCCACATTTCGCCTTGTATGTTCCGTCCCATGATGTGATATGCGAGCCTATCGCCATATCGCCAAACTTTAAAATTGGGGTTTAAAAATAATTATGTTAATACACTATATTTTTGAAAAGAGCGAAGTAATTACAATAGACTAATTGAAAATAATAATAATTATGACTAACACATAAATACACTTTAAAGTCACACAATTTGACTGGTGGTAAGTGTCTCATAATAATATGTGAGAGTCCGTCTGGGTAAGTACTACCGCAATGTCTATTTCTCCCGCCAAACAGCAGTGTAAATACTCTGTTGTGTTCCGGTTTGAAGGACATTGTAACCAGGGTAACTATGGTATGACAAGCCCGGGTATGACAGCCTCCGTGGCACAGTTGGTTAGACGCCGGCTGTGAAACGAGAGGCTGCGGGTTCGATCCCCGCACTGAGAAAATGTTTGTGTGAACCACAAGTATTTGTTTCGAGTCTGGGTGTTTGTGAGACCGAAAAGTCTCTCGTAGTTCCTGATACCCACGACACAAGACTCGATCTTAGTGGGTGGTCTGGACTGTGTGACTGTTGGGTGCTCTCAAGAACAGCGATCCCACATATATACACTAATACGGGCAATTCAAATTACTCAATCACTCAATTACTCACCTTCCACACTTCTTAATTATACGAAGTAATAAACCCGACCAAATGACAAGCTTGAAGCTATGAATACAAAACATAAACAAATGACATTTCTGTCCAAAGCGTCCTGAAACCATGTTTTATCCCATTCAAAAGGAATTTAAAACACCCCGTCACAGTAGAGTTGGTCTCATCTTATTATTTCGGTCTGGTTTACTCCGTTCATCGGTGTAAAAGCCGAAAAGTAAATTAGAATCCTCAGAATGGATCCGACCGCAGCGTCTGCGCTCAGATTAAAACTAGTAAAAGCGAAGCCAGTCTAAACAGTATTATGGCTCTCGAGCAAAATGGAATCTCTGGGTGCACACTTTATCACCCTTTCAACGAATATTAGATTTGCCTTGGAATATCTCTGTTATTATATTGTGTATGTCAGAAATGTTAGTAATAATTATTTTAATATCTAGAAAATACATACACACATTAGCGAAGTTTATATCCTTAACAGGACAGGAAGCAGTTCCATTAATGCTTCCTACTTGTTACGGAGCTTATTTCGGTCCCTTGGGATAGGAGAGCCTTTAGGTCATAGCACAAATACTAGTCCCGAGGAACTCGTATGAATCTTTCATACTCATTAGACCTACTAGGCTGTTAAATTATAGTTTTTTAATTCCTCAATCCATATATTTTGTCTTGTTTTACAATATAAGAATATTTGAGCATCAAGAGGTTTATTTATTTATTTACATTTTTTATTGTACACCACAATAAAAAATATTAACACAATAACAGTCAAGTTACTTAAAACTAAAGTGATGGCGGCCTTATCGCTACCTGCGATCTCTTCAAGGCAACCTTCGGATTGATTAAATCATTATGATATAGAATTATAGCTAATTGCAGGATTTACAGCTAATTTAAAAGCTTATACTCTGACTTTCACTAATAATTGAACTCACCAGAGGACACAGCAATAGAATTTAAAATAAGATAATATTTGTACATATATTATACATAAATATCTATTCTCATAATCCAATTATAGCTTCCATTCAGCTTCAATTTTCTTTTCTGTCCAACCTCATTGTTCCTTAAATCCGTTTTCTCCAAGGCTCTCTTCCACAGCGGTGTACAAAGACGATTATTTTACAGAATAAATACTAAGCATGAATCTAGCCGGGACACTTAAAAGAAACGTTTTTATTGCCAATATGTGAACACGTGACCGTAACGATTGTGCTCAAGATGCAATGTCGCAGTCATACTTGAGAGACTAGGTTAAGGATGTAATGTCTATTATTTAAAATTATGTGTGGTTAAATTAAATTTATAAATTAAATATTCAAAGTCGAGTAGTCTTCAAAAAATATTATTGATCGGTCACCAATTTACTGCGTGAAATAAGGATTAACATAATTCTGCATTAATTATAAGCGAACCTAAATAAGAACATCATTACAATATATCAAAATTATTAGTTATTCTGGTTCGATGCACAAAACGGAATAATTAATTACGAAGGCTACTTTAATGATAACCAAAATTAGCTGTCATCAATTTTAGGTAAAATTTTGTTTCATTGTACGACGTGTTAGTAAGCGTAATATTTATCATTCCAACAATTTTCAGTAATTTATTACAATGAGAAAAAAACCATAAATAACATTACGCACGACGGTCTTATCTTTCAAGGCAATGTCTTATGGAGAACCGTGGGATGAATATAAAAAAGAAAAAAAGAGGGAAGTCAATAGTATAAAAAGTTGCGTATCTAAAAAAAAACAGAGTCCCTGTTGAATACATTTTTTACTTGTACTCTATAATATTTAAACCAGATACAGGCTTGCAAAGTGGTTGTGGTGGGTGTAGAGACCGGAAAGAATGAACCAATGTGTGTACGGAATCCTTATTGCGTAATTCCGTTTCGCACTTCTCAGTTCTTTTTTATTTCTTATCCTTCTATAAGCAGAAAATAATATGGACATCCTGTTACATTTCGTTCTTGAATACATAATTATTTTATAAGCCAAGAATGGTAATAACGGTGACTACACGTAATGTTTGCTGTTCACTACATTTCCAATAAGGATAAACGGCATCTAATCGCACTCGCTGTGATTGGGTTTAACCTAGTTAAAGCTGATAGTTTCCTGCATAGCAATGTAATTAGCTGACTGTGGCTCTTGCTTAGAACACCCTATTTATTTATACGACCGCTGCATTAGAGCATTACTTAGATAAAATCCAGTATTCTCTTTAAAAATTGCTTTTAATCAGACAAGACTAAAATCTAATTTATGGAAGTGAATACCTTGAGTTCGGTTTATAAATGACGGCGTAGTAGTATCAGAAAATCAATAGTCACGCAGGGAAGTTCGTTAATGTATAAGTTATTTATTTATTTAAATCTTTATTGTACACAGTAAAATAACATACAGGAATAGAAAAAAAAAACAGTACAAATGGCGGTCTTGTCGCATAAAGCAATGTCTTACAGACAACCATGGGATGGATTTAAAAGACGGAGAAAGAGAAAGAGAGGGCAGTGTAAAAAAAGAAATGTATTATTGTTTATTTTAAGATTTAGACAGCCAATTATTTTATATAACATTTATTGCATAAAAACAGATTAAACTCATGTAATCAAACTTAAAATAAACATCTGAATTTATTATGTGTACAATTAATTTATAACTTTACTAGACAATATTAATAATACCTAATTCAGTACTTGTCATAGCACAGTGAAATGTATTTTATTGCATCGTTTGTATGCGGGGGACATGATAGCGACCTTCAAGCAGCCCCTTTTGGCAACTTATAAGTAAAAGTTTATGTAAAAGTTGGAAATTTATTCCGCTCCTTACGCGTAGGATGTTAGTATTCCAGATTTTTTGCAATATTCCCGAAAGGGTTTCTCTCTACGCTTGAAATGGGCATATTTAAGTCAGGAATTGAAATCAACTGTATAGAAGATTTTCTTAGTACATTTGCAGTTACTTTAGGATGAAAAAGGCCAATAAAAGCGATTTTAAAAGATTTTCAGCTGGACTGAAATATAATAGATTGAAACTGAAATGCAATGAGTGCTGAGGGTTCAAATTAAGGACCACTTACGGTGCCAAAAATCGTCACTATTAATTCTCATAAGCTGCAAATTTGGTATCATTTCCACGACTTCTTAGCGCTATTTCACAAACATAATAACACAAAACAACGTCTACAATACAACCATATAATTTGGGCCAATTTATTTGATGTCTGATCGAGAAGCGTGCAGATTCCGGATAACAAAATCGTTCAAGTAGACTTAGCTTGTTCCAACATTTGCTCCCGCATAACTCATATGGAGCGGTAAAATACGTCATGACGTACGAACTCGGGCCGTCTAATGCCGCCACTGGTTTTCAGATGTCATCCCTGGGTTTATCGCTGACATAAATCTAGCGGGATAAATATTGGCGTTAGTACAACCCGTCATCTGGCGATGTGCCAAAATCTTCAAAATGTGGACCTAAATCAGAGCTTGTGTACTTATATGAGGGTTGTTAAGTAATTTTGGTTCTAATTCATTTTTCACAGACTATTATGTTAGTAAAAAGTATTTGATGCTATAATTAACAATGCACAGACACACAGATTGAAAACGAAACGCGACACAATCGTGTATTAACTAGTATGTCATTACGACGCGTTTTTCACGATCATAAACGCTAAGCACTATTCAAACGCATATGATTAATCACCACTTAATTTCGTTGTCTACGGCTTATTCAATAATTAGAAAAACAGAAAGAAAGACATACATATTTATTTCTCACACAAGACAATACACACTCGCTCAACATACATTTACATCAAATAAAAAGAAAAAAATAATGCAAGAGAATGCACGTCGCATCGCTGACACATGTAGGTGACCACTGACCTTTTAGATTAGATTGCCGAAGTATTTATAATATTTCTATCAAATGTATGCGCTGTAAATGAAAACTGTCATTTGTAAGACTATAATATAACTCTATTCCGATGGATAGAATATAATATACCACGCTAAAGTAATTAAAATTATTCGAATTATATATTATTTTATATTAAAAGTCTCTATGCTCAGTTCTATACTAAGGACTCCAGAGATAAAGACGGATATAGCAATTATAGGATTCCATAAAGACTACAGAACCTTAATAAACAAATTTTTTTTCTTTAATAATAGATAATATTGTCGTAAAAAATAGGCTTATTTTAAAGAAATATTTCTTATTAAACCTAATAAGCCGTCTCAAGAATTAATCCGCCGACAACAATTTTTCAACTTCTAAGAATTAAATTTATGCGAGCCTTATTGAGCAATTAATAGATTCTTGGAATTTGTTAAAGAATTCCTTAAACGCCGGCTATCATTAACAAGTATGGTAGCAAACTTTTATTTAGTTTTAATGTCTGCATTTATAAGAGGATTCATTAAGCGATTGGTAAAAGTGGTGTTTAACTTGTGTTCAATCAACGAAGTTGTTTTTCAAGCAGTCAATTATTTTGCATGATATCTATTTAATATGATCTCTCTTTATTTAAGCCTTCGTAGGTAGTGTTGACGCAGTAAGATTTTTAAGCAAGTTGAATTATTAACAAGGACTGGCCTTAAAGCAAAATATTAAGTTATACAATATAAGTCATTTCTTATGAAAAATAAAAAATAGTCCTACTGCTAAATCAAACTAAAGCCCTTACAATTTACAGTTTAAAAATGTTGTTGTTTGACCAATGGTACAAATACAGCATAACCAATAAATAGACAAAGGGAAATATATTATGTATAGACCGTTTCTTGGTAAGCCCATGCATCAAGTCAATTGCCTCTCTATACTGCAATGCAGAAAATTCAAACACTTCCCTGGAATACTTTAAATAATAATCATTCATCATAACAGACATTATCAAGCCCATATTTCACGAGCCCGCACAGTGCACCTTTAAACGGTGTGAATAGAAACGTAGGGGGTATAAAGGAACACTGGGTTAAATAGGCACTACATGGGATTTCTTATTTTTAGATTTTTCGTTGTGATATTTTCTAGACACCATCAATCTTTTTGTAATAAATAAAAATATTTTTGATTTCCAATATAGGTACATATAGGTCATATTTCATATTATGTAGTTAATAATACGACCACTTTTGTCTACATTTACCCCGGCGTCCCAATTTACCCCGTTCGTGTGGTATATCATTAAATTCACGTTTTCGTCTTAGCAACAATGCAAGTATACCTAAGATGACCTACTAAGTTTTAAGTCGTCATTAGACGCATACAGGCTACAAAAAGGAAGCGATTATCTTCCGGCAAAAAACCTTCATGATTATGCATTCTTATACGCGAGTGAAGTTCCTTAGTCGGCTTGGCTCAATCCTTGGAAAGTAAAATAATCTCACCGCATATATTTCAATGATAGTTAAATAAGCGGTATGATCTTATTTCTAACAAATGATTACAATAAAATTAAAGTGAAATACCAAACAACACCTTAGGATAAACTGACTTTTATGTAGTGTTTAGTATTTGAGTTTTGTTTTTAGAACCATAAAATCCTGGCTTCGAGTGCTAGGCTATCTCCGCATGAGTTTCGATTTAAAAATTATTGCATAATATGTTGCCCAGGACTAGAATTCGACCTACGCCATCTGTATAGGCTCGTCTCTTAAAAAAACTCGAAAGGGAAATAAATTCGGCTTAATGTAGATGCTGCTTATATTTTACAATAAGTGGTCTTGCAACAGAAAGATACTGCTTCCATGAAATCTCTTTAACAATATGCTGCTGTTAAAGGTTTTAATAAAAAAATTGTTCACTTCTATAATTATTCTACCACTATAGATCATTGATAGTGACGCCCCTGTCTGCCTCCACCCTTTTGAAGTAAAATTAAAGTGCAATTCCGCGTTCCCTCTTCGTCAGTTTCGGCCTCAACTGATTTCTGTAAGCGGAACTCTCGTTAATCTTGCTTTGTCATCGACCTGTCTGTCTGTCCGCCAGTCCGTCACATCGAATTATTTTGAAGCCAAAATTCAGGACAATTGTCTGAAATTCTACGAAATATCAACGCACGGTTCAATGGCTTTCCTAGAAGCAACATAATTTGGTGTTTACAAAGCCAAAATTGATTTGGTATAGATACTTCTAGGGAAACCCAATCAAGTGAAATTTGCTCAAGGCTTTGTAGTTGTGGATAATTGGATTATGTTATAATCAATTAAGGCAATAAGTCAATTAAAATTTATCTAATTTATGATTATATCGACTGTGTACTTTGTCCTGTTTGTGGTGTGTTGTTAGCATAAATAATAAGTAATTAAGACACTAATTCCACCTGTATACAATTTTATATAAAATTTAAAAAGGTAAATTGTTCTAATAGAATTTATTATTGTCGGTCTGACGGCAAGCGCCTATGCCCTACTTATGGGCTTTGAGAATTCCAGGAAAACAGTCGAGTCGCTGTTTATCCTGATTACCGACATTTTTTTTGCGCTTGTGGGTTTATAAAAACATCTAAGGATCATTTCGCAGCAGGACGCGAATAAGCAATAAGCACGTTGCTTACCTTATTACAAGATGTAGAAATACTTAATATTTGGATACAATTGGAGTTTCTCCGCACTTCCAAGGGGTTGGTACATATTATGTTTAATATTTAAAGAAAAACTCTAAACACAATATTATTATTATTCTATCTTTTTATTTCTCTTTATTTATTTTACTATTTTTTTACATTTTTACATATATAATAAAAAATCAAAATACATATAAAAATATAAAAAAAAGAGATTAACCCAACGATGGCGAGGCTCGAGACCCAAGCCACCGGTGGTTAGGACCCCAAAGTGAGGAACCTCCTCACTATACGTGCCGTGTCAAGCAATACTGCCTTCTGAATCTGGCTCATGACCCAACGGCCCATTAAGAGCCTCTGGAGATGTTGGTCGAGGCTCTTTGGTATCAATCCATGTGCAGAAACAACAATCGGGACAATAATTGTTGAGTCGACATTCCACAATTCAGTAACCTCGTGTGCCAAATCTAAATATTTTGTCAATTTATCTTTTTCTGCTTTAACGAGGTTATCATCATGCGGAATGGTGACGTCAACAAGTATTGCCCAGCGCGCCAATCGATCTATTATCACAATATCAGGCTTATTGGCAACAATAGTCCTGTCTGTGATAACAGACCGATCCCAATACAGCGTAGCATGACCATTTTCAAGAACTGGTTGGGGAACATACTGGTAATATGGCACTTCAAAAGTCACAAGTCCATATCGAAGAGCAATTTGCTGATGTATGATCTTGGCTACTAGATTGTGTCTATGCAAATACTCGCCGTTAGCAAGATACGAACAACCGGAGATAACATGCCTGATGGACTCGCCAGGACGGTGGCATGCCCGACAGATGTCGACGGTACCGTCCTTCAGGATGTATTTCCTATAGTTGTTCGTCTTAATAACTTCGTCCATAATTGCAAAGACAAAACCCTCAGTTTCCCCAAAGAGGTTACCGAAACGTAGCCAAGACATAGACGCTAATCGGTCCACATCAGGCCCATGGAGGGCCCGATAGAACCGACCATGCAGCTCCTTGCCCTTCCATATTTCCTCGCGATCCTTAATACCACATAACTGGCAACACTAACGATCATCAGTTGTGAACGTCAAATTTTCGTCGATTTTTCTTAATTTATATTACAATATACTTGAATTCCATCAAACAAAATTAGTCCACAAACAAATTAAATAATGCCATATCACAAAAACGTTAAACTTATTTCTAAAAGCAATAGTTGTACTCGTAATAGCAAAGAAAGCATTTTGACAAAAGTGACAATGTCACCCAATATATTTTAATATAACGATGTTCACAAGATGAAAAAACGAGCCAGAAGCAAACACGCACGACCAACATCTCCCAGCTCGTCGAGCTCCGCGTCGTGGGCGTCAGCTTCGTACGTATTCGAAGTGACGCCGAACATCGACGCGTCGAGCCAACGCGACGAGCTGCAGTCGTCCCCGCCGCCACCAAGACCTGCGCGGCGAAGAGGACGACCCCCTCCAGTGGTGGGCTTGGGACCAGTGGGACCGAGTGTCCCGCCTACGGTCCCCGCTACCGGTGGAGTAGTGCGCCGCATGAGATGGACTCATCAAATAAATGAAAATGTCATGCGGGCCTACTTTGGGGCAACAAGGGGAGGAACTCACCTTACTGCGTATCGTGCTAAAATGCTGTCTCTGTTTCAGGCTTTGGAACCAACAGTTGAAGTATCATCCCAACGATTGTCGGATCAAGTGCGATTTATTCAGCGGCGTAAGTTGTTGGATGATGAAGCACTTGAGCGGTTGCGCACAGACTTAAGAGTTGTCCAGGACAACAATGTCCAGCCCGTCAGTGGAGATCAAGCAGCAGACCCAACACCAATACCTATTGCTGTTATTGAGGTGACGGACAATTTGGACGACAACGTAAGTCCCCAAGATGAACAGCGTCTGAGAGGGGCTTTGGAGCGTGTGATTTCGGAATTCATGCCTTTGTCGGCGTCTTGTAGACCGCGTCTTCCGCGTTTGCCAACGCATAGAAGAAATTTGGCGCTGATGGGAGCTTTGGACTCCATGTTACCTATATACCTGGAGTCCAGTCGGGATCTTGTTGATACGCACTCGATCCTTTACTGCGCAGCCGTCGCAGCATGTCGTGTGGCTCATGTTAATTTCCCAAATGAACGTAGAGCCACTCGAGATGTTGCGGCTGTGCCTGCCTGGCAGTGTAGGATTGAGGAACGTATCAACAGGGCCCGAACTCTCATCGGCAAGCTAATTTCCTTCAAAGAAGGAAATAGTAGACCGAAGATTATGCGTTTTGTGGCGCAGGCTTTTTCGGGGACTAACACCAGTCCTCGCAATTATAGACTTTGCGTCACGGAACGCATAGACTTCTACAAACAAAAAGTCTATGCGTGGGCAAACCGCATCCGCCGCTACAGGAGGCGATGGGATCGTTTCCAACAAAATCGTATGTTCCAAAGTGATCAAAAGAGGGTTTATAGATGTTGGGAGAATTCTCCACAAAGTGTGGTAGATGGGCGGCTACCTAGTGCTCATGAAATGCGTGAGTACTGGACAAATATCTGGTCGTCGCCTGTCTCTCACACTGAAGCCCCCTGGTTCAGTGTTGTAGATCGAGCTTGCAAGGTGATACCGGCTATGGAGGCCATTTTAATCAGTCCAGAGGACGTTCTGACCGCGATTCGTCCAACCCAAAATTGGAAGTCTCCGGGACCAGATGGTCTGCACAACTTCTGGTTAAAATGGTTTCCAAGTTCGCATGCTCGATTGGCAACACAATTCCAGGATGCGCTTGAAGGGGGATCACTCCCAACATTTATGACAACAGGTGTCACTCACCTACTCTTTAAATCCGGTAGTACCACGGAACCAAAAAATAATAGACCCATTACATGCCTACCCACAATTTATAAAGTACTTTCGTCGATAATTAGATCAAAAATTCAATGTCATATTACAACTAATCAAATTCTTTATTCCGGACAAACAGGTTGCAAGAGCGGGTCCCGTGGTACTAAGGAACTCCTTCTCATTGACATGGCCATTTGCCAACAGGCTCGTCAGAACCGAAGGAATTTATCAGCTGCCTGGATTGACTATAAAAAGGCATATGATTCGGTGCCCCATACATGGCTCATGAGAGTGCTTAATTTGTATAAAGTTGATACAAAATTGAGCACTTTTCTTGGGGCATGTATGGGACAATGGACAACTGTTCTTAAATATCCAGGCGCTACCAATCCTTCGGTGAATGATGAGCCGATTAAAATCAAGCGGGGTATATTCCAGGGTGACAGTCTGAGTCCACTGTGGTTTTGTATGGCCCTGAATCCCCTCAGTACTCTGTTGTTGGATTCGGGGTTAGGCTACCGTCTGCGGAGAGGGTCTGAGCCTATCTCTCACTTGCTCTACATGGATGATCTCAAGTTATTTACATCAAAACAATCTGAATTGATTGAGTTGTTAAAAATAGCTGAAAGATTTAGCAAATCAATCAATATGGAGTTTGGTGTAGATAAATGTGCGGTTATCCATGTAAAGCGAGGCGTGGTTGCGGTCTCTGATGACATACGTGTCTCAGAGACTGTAAGACTCAGATCCCTTTCGCCGACGGAAACCTACAAATATCTGGGTATGCCTGAGGCTCTAGGTATTAGGGGTGCAGACGTAAAACAATCGATAAAGGAACGTTTCTTTAGCCGCCTGACAAAAGTACTTAACAGTTTTTTGTCAGGTGGACTATCTTTTTTATTATTAGCATTTTACCAATACCTCAATTACATTATAGTATTAGATATAAAAAATCACAGCCAACGCATCCTTCCTGAATGTATTCTATTAATAGACAAATCAAATTTCAATTAAAAATACAAATTACACATACATAGTCCTGACCCCACATTAAGATCAATTAAGTCTTGTGTCGCAGGTATCAGAACTACAAGAGACTTTTCGGTCTCACAAACACCAAGACCCGAAAGAAATATTTGTGGGCTGCACAAACATTTCTCTTGATGCAGGGATCGAACCCGCGGCCTCTTGTTTCACAGCCGGCGTCTAACCAACTGTGCCACGGAGGCTGTTTGTAACATCCTCACATAGGTGACACATTCCGCTCATTTGAAGTCGTGCTCCAGACTTCAAACCAATTATGACACAAATATTTCAATACATATAATATTATGTTATATACATGTACTAGTAGCTCAAACTCAGTGCAACTGTGATTGCCAGTGTCGAGTACAATTGTTGGCCAACTAGTTACTGCCGAGTTGTAGTTAAGTTTGCCGATCGTCTTCCGTGAAACTGTATTGATAGCTGCGAAATCATATTGTTCCAATTTTAATGTCTATAATTTACTTTTTGGTAAATAACGAGTCTAACTGGCCAAAAAAAACTATTGCAATTATGATGAATACAAAAATAAAATAAATGATAAAAAATGTGAAAATAAATAAATAAATAAATACACCCAACAGTCACATACATAGTCCTGACTCCACACTAAGATCGAGTCTTGTGTTGTGGGTATCAGGAACTACGAGAGACTTTTCGGTCTCACAAACACCCAGACCCGAAACAAATACTTGTGGTTCACACAAACATTTGTCTCGGTGCGGGGATCGAACCCGCGGCCTCTCGTTTCACAGCCGGCGTCTAACCAACTGCGCCTCGGAGGCTGTCAATAAATAATTGCGACCCAACAAGTTTTTATAATGAATACTATTTATCATTATTTACTCGTAGAGCAGGCCGGTATATGTGTCGACGGGCGAAGGATAAAAACAAACTGTATTGCGCTTCACGCACGATTAGGAGCATTCATACTATCTCTCCAGTATAGGAAATACACGAAAATTAAATTAACTCTACACAAAACGACGCGTAAGATCTGTCCGTAAAGACATCGCAGGCCGGCTAAGCTTTGAAGCGTTCAGCGTGGCGAAAATCGAGATATGCTAGATTAGGCACGGACTGTTCGACTTAACGATACCGCAAAAAGAGGATTTTGATTCCGTCCACATCACTGACCCAATTACAGATCATATTACGGGTAAATGTTTAGATTACCAATCTCCACTAAACCTATATACTAATAAAGGAAAATGAAGCTTAATTAATGACGGAACTCAAATTTCAGCAACTCCTAATATTATTAGAACAAATTATTCCATTCTCCTCTTTGACAAAAGTCAATTAACAAGTAAGTAAATTTTTGGAAGTGGGCCATCGTTAAAATAAAGATAATTCAATGTAAAAGTATTTTATAAGGATCTTTGAAGCCTGAAGGAGTGTTTGGAAACTTTTGGGATAAATGAAAAAATAACAAGAGAGAAATTCGTAACTGTAGCCTTATTTAGAGAGGTAAATATTTCTTACTTTAACATACATACAAGAAAACTGCAACCTAAAAAGAAATGGATGAACTTTTCGCCATTAATTCCATGCAACGTTATGATCAGTATGAATCATGCGCAAATTCTGTTCCTCGAATTAATGAAAGTCTGAGGAAGTACATTCTCCATCTTAGAAATGAGACTTAGGCTGTCAAAGTCCAAGGTTCGCTCAGGGTGCTACAATAATCAGGAATACTACTAATAAATATGATAAAATAAATAAGTTATGTTTCTTGAAATAAAAAAATTAAAACATAAAATTGTCTAATCATGTCGCCGTATTACATATTGATTTTTACATTATTAATTATCCTGTATCATTTTAATTAATATCTAAACCATGTTCGATAAGCAAATCCGAGGACTTAATAAATCAATAAATGCACCACCTACCACCACGAAAGAGTAAGCAGAGGTGCGGCTTATTTATACTACAATTTATTTAAATTGGACTTTATAATATGAATATTCATACAAAGCCAAATATATCAATGATGTCTGTATATGAAATATCAGTTGGTTATAGAATTTGTTAAAATTCATTAGACTTTCGACTTTATATGAAGAATTAATTTATTCGAGAATTTGTCAAAATACGATTTTGTGTGCATGTGTGTCGCTATACGCTATAAGCCTGCATAAATGAGTATAATACCTATATAAACCTGTTTTCGAGTAGGCTGGTACAATTGTGTTCGCCGGTGAGAAATAGTCGTAGTTTCTCGTCTGTCGATATCTTACTTGGACCGCACTACACTTACCATACAAAGATGACAATAAGATGACTGCCATACCAGTACAAAACAATTCTTTTTATATTGTTAAAATAATTAGAAAATGCTATAATCAATCACAAATATTAATACAAAACTGCGTAAATAGTCCATAGATTTGACTAGTGCAACGTGTATAGTAATCAAATTTTTCGCAATGCAACGTAGACACGACTGAAGTTTTTCCTCTAAAATACAACAATTATAATTTTTGATCTCCTATTTTAATTACTATTTAACCAATACATCGAAAATCCCTTTGTATCGTTGAAAACATAAATTAGCGTCTCGCACGGTAATACGTCGCTTTAAATGCCTGGCCCATTGTCCTGATTCTGGACGGAAGCCAGGCCTTAATGAGAGGATCCAGGCCGTTAGCCCGAATCCCTCGCACTACGGCCTGATTCATTGGCAACAAATATTTTGTTAAATAGCTCGTATGCGCCGTAGACCTTTATCTGGTTAGTTGCCAGTATTTCTTTTGTTGCCTAGCAAGCGACCCGCCTGATTGTGACTATTGTCTTTATGAAGGCAGAATTAAATGTTTATTATTGTGTCTCTTTTAAGAGATGTTTAGTGGTAGATGTTGGTTAGTATTCTCAATGGTTTGGAAATGTTTAAATTGTTTGCATGGGACATGAAATATTATTAAATATTAAATTAACAATAATAGGTTTTAACTGCTCAAACATATTATGCTGAACACGCATTAAACTTGAATACTGAACCGGCATCAAGGTATTTTTATCCTTGAATAATCACACACGGAACAATTATTTTTTATATACACGTAATATTTAAATAGATGGTGTAAATTGACTTTTTCCAAGCATTTTTTTTTTCACAGAGCTAATGTACATAATTTGTTTGTTTTCAATGCCTTGTTTATTTTTTTAAGAAAAACAAGAACCTTTTAGTTTTTGATTATAAAAATTGTATCGTAATCCCTACTAGCGTTGCTTTTACGTCTTAAATCAAAGGAATACTTTTAATATAAATGCACCGGAATACCATATTTCAATGACGTGTCCGTTGCACTGCCGGCGCTGGCTGTCACGTCGGGAAATTAAAAATCAAAACGGAAGGTAGATCTCTACCGAATACCATTTATACTGACAGAATAACATCCTCTTTTTACAACTGGTCAAAATGTATATTTTCTTTTTTTAAACTGGCTGTATGTCAGTGGCCAGTTTATATTTCATTTTGGAATGTCTGATATTCGATTTTTTGTACCAGTCTCTGGCGGTGATTCTGATAGTTTTCATTCCAAAATCAAAATATCGTTTATTCAAACAGTAACTTACACGATTTTCTTTGTTGTTAATGATTATATAGTGTAGCATTGTGTTGTAGATAAAAGAAGATATGGCGCAAGAAACTCCCTTAGTAATTGTATTCCTTTTTTTTTTACGGCAGAAATATTTTCATATTTTTTCCGTACATGCACAGTAGTGATTACGCTGCGTTTAAAGTTAAGAGCTTTTATTTATTTATATTTTATTTATCAAACATTTACGTCCTTATTCATAGGCAGATTCAAAACCTATTTTAGTTATCGAATGATTTGTCTTCTTCGCTCAAACTAAATTCTAAAGTCGTTTGAAAGCGACAAAACATTTGATAAAAGGTTTTAAATCTGTCTATGAATAAGGCCGTTCAGCGTTCTGAATCATTTGTATACGAGCACAACAGCTCAAACAGCATTCTTTGAAAAATTTTCTCCAATATTAAATTAACAATAATTACATAGTGTTGATTTAACACGTGCAATTAACTCGAGGCGTCACAAGCCAGAGTGGTCGATGTGACCCTATTCCACGTAATGCTGTTTGCAATACAAACTTTAGAACAGTCTGTTCTATAGAGCGGGTTAAGTCTATCGTTCCTATTCGAGTTGTTTTAGGTTAAAATGAATTTTCCAGTCAATTAATTTACAAGGAAATATTTGTCTATAGTTTCTTTGAGTATTCAATTTCCGTTATTTCGGTGCGGCAATGGTAAATGCTATGTTTGTTGCAACTCCCTCAAATATCCTGTGAAAATAAAATAAGTGTCTTAAGTTTTTGGCCATTATTACAATCTTGATCTAAACTGTGTTGATACACCGTACCATAATTTACAATTTGGTCTCTCTTTCCTATACTCTGTTCTACATACATACATACATAAACTCACGCCTTTATCCCCGAAGGGGTAGGCAGAGGCGCCACCAGGAAACCCACATTTCGCCTTGTATGTTCCGTCCTACCATGTGATAGGTGGCGAGCCTATCGCCATATATTCTGTTCTAGCTTTAAAATATTCTAATAAAACTAAAAGCAAAATGTCCTGTATTTATTGAATGTATTAATATTCTTTACTAAAATAAACAATAGCAGGTTAATAGATTAGACTGAAAAGTTAGACTTATCGTTAATAAGACTTGGATCAACTTTCAGCCGCCGCGCCCTCGGCAACGCAGGTACGGCTGACGCTCCAGTTAATTATTTAATTGAAACTAATCATCTTAACAAAAGGCAACTTGATCTAATCTATATCGTTTATATTTATAAATAATAATTATGAATAGTTGACTTTAATTTGACACACGGGAGATCTTTTAAATTATAATAGAATGGAATGTAACATGACTACACTCATATACATTTACATAATTAAAAATGTTTATGTATATTATACGTGGGTCCCAAAATAAGCAAGTCCGTGTCTTGGACACCGATCCTAAAATTATTACTGCGAGTGTAATCAAATAAACATACGTACATTTTTATAAATATAGACAATTTATTTATATGTTGACCGCTTATAGCAATATATAGAATTGTGTTGCGTGTTTTTTTATCTTTATCGGCATTTTTATATATGTATATTTTATTCACTGGTATATGTTCAATTATTATTTCGGATATATTATTAAATTAAATATGCTGTCCGCAAGCATTTTTCCAATATATTATGAAGAATGACTAACGCAATAAAAAAACTTACCTGGAAACTCTAAGAAATTATTTACAGCCAACAAAAACGTTTTTTTAAGTGCAAAGTAACTTCAATATAAAGTTCCGCACAATTTTCCAGCTTCGGTGGCATTTATATCAAAAACCAAAGTTGGCAAGAGTCTGTATACTTTTATCATGTGCAAAGTTTGTGGCGCGGAGGGAGCGCGAGTCATTATTTTCATTTTAGCTTTCTCTCTGTGCCAGTACCGTTGGTTAGGAAGTAATACTGTAGTTATTTTAAGTATTCGAATATAGTACCTACTTATATCGAATTTTATTTATTTGAGAAAGGTACAAAAAACAGAAATATATGCAAATATAGCACCGTTTTTTGTGTTATGATAGATGTGTTAAGAAATTGCATTTTTATCTTCTTTATAACGTGTACACTAAACCCATACATAGAAATAATGGTATTGTCAAGATCTTTTGTCACACACAATAATATGTTTATCCGAAAAGTCCGAAAAACGACCAACAAGTCTCTTGTAGCTTCTGTTCTGTTGAGTGTATAATATAATCATTTATCATGATCATCAAAACCTTCTAAAGATTTCATGGCCCCACAACACCTAGCCTCGAAACAAATATTCACGAATCACATAAAAATATGTTTCAGATCGGTGAACGAACACGAATCGTTTCA
The DNA here is from genome assembly GCA_949752805.1 of Deilephila elpenor. Taxonomy (NCBI): domain Eukaryota; kingdom Metazoa; phylum Arthropoda; class Insecta; order Lepidoptera; family Sphingidae; genus Deilephila; species Deilephila elpenor. Next base: position 5,373,796 of record OX457111.1, read on the forward strand.
TTTCCGACGATTTAACTGTGTTAAAGAGGTTTCTACGGTTATTGTAGTTATTAACTTCTACTAATGACTATTTAAATCCAAAACTAAATGAACATTGCATTCCTAGCCAGGCTTTCAGGATGTACGTTTAATATGTGCGTATTAAGACCAAAAGCCTAAGTACGAAAGCCAAAGCCTAGTTAATTCAATACGTGCTATAAGGCTATTTCAGGGGCGGTTAGTTTCAGAGTCTCTAATGGCTAGTAATTCCGGAATATCTGCTTCCAGAACACTAAGGCGTATTCCATTTACTGACAATATTCATTAAGCCAAGAGGCTATAATAATATTGGTTATAACTTTGACGAGCTCTACCCCCTTTTGAATGTTGGATATGAGCAATATATCCGACATTCATGCGTTATGCGGATAGTAATAACCGTCATTGAATTACCCTTTGGCAATATTAACGGGAAATCGATTATAATAAACTGTACTGCGTCGTTTGGTGGTAGCGTGGCGTAGTATATAACCAGGCAGGTTTAGTGAGACGTGACGACAAAAATCTATAGTACAATTTACTTAGACAATTATAGGTACATTGTTGGTATTAAAAATTGATGAACTACCATACAAACATATTCTGAACATATTTTTATTGATAGCACCAATGATCTCTGATAGTAAATCGAACCATCGACCTCTGAATTTACAGCTAATTTTTATGCAATGGTGATAAAGAACGCTTAAAACAATTAACAACAAAAACTAGCTAAAAACTGATCTCTAGTTAAATACTGTAAGTTAACTACAGTTATCATAGTAGCAGGTAAGTTTGCAAGGCTAAAGTTGTTTGAGAATCGTACATCTAAAGTACACGTCTTCGACAAATTGGACAGACGTGATCTATCACTCCGGTGGGTCCGAACACATCACCGATAAACACAAACTCGTGTAAATCGTGCGCTAGCTTATTTACAAGTCACTTATGTCACATATATATATTCTTTATTCTTGGCGGGATGATAAAAGTCGACTCTGGTGGAAGGCTATAGTAAATCGTGTACCGCCAGCGCATTTTGAAGTAGCCTATTTGTAATTTACCGTATATTTGTCACACATCTAAACTAGGTACCGCCTCGGTGGCGTAGTTATACTACGGTACTACAAAGCTGAGATGTCGGGTTCGAATCACGGGTCGGGCAAAGTGATATTGGGTTTTTCTATTCATTATCAGCCCGGAATCAGGAATTTGTAACCGATATGGCGATAGGCTCGCCCCCTATCACATCGTGGGACGGAACATACAAGGTGAAATGTGGGTGTCCTAGTGTTTCTTCTGCCCACCCCTTCTGAGATTAAATGCGTGAGTTTATGTATGTATGTAGAATTTATTATAAGCGTTAATGATGAAATATTGGTACCACTATTGAGTATTGACAGCTCTGACTGCCCTTTGAGAGTACAGGCTTGAGCGTGTGGGCGTGTGAGGGTGAAATAGTTTAATCATCATCATCATCATCATATTATACAGTATTTTCTGATATTACTTTCAATGAAATAAATAATTTAATACTTGCTAGTAACAGCAACTTTTTGACCTTATTTAATCTATAAACTTCAGTATAAATGGAACTATACTTTAACTGAACTAAATACGTTTATATTACTTACTGTAACCTAAAAAGCGAGGTGTGACTCATTAAAATATGATACTAGAAAGCCGAGTTACAGGCTTAAATGTGTCATATGCAATGCGTTTAAGTGAGGACGAAAAATGAAGGTGGGCGGGGCGGCGCGGCGCGGCGGCAAATAATCCGCAGAACACATTACAGTTTTGCTTAAATAGAGAGGAAAATTTTTATACGGATGAAATAAGAGCGTATAGAACTAATTTTTTAGTTTAATAACAGTTTTATACATAATTAAAACAGTTGATATTACAACAAGCAAAATGTTCACAATTTTGCGAAAATGTACATTGTACACAGGTGCACTTAGAATGTCCTGGACTATGCCCTAACTCCTCTCCACAAATTAACGTTTGTAGAGGAGATCCGTGCTGAACAATAGGTGATTCTGTGGTCACACAGCACGCTTGGAGTAATACTTTTACTTCATTACTCTCATCAACATCTTCAGCCAATAGGCCTTTTCTGGACATCTCCATCAAGAATTTCCACAGCTACCTGTTGGAAAAGGCTTGCATCCACTACCTAACTCAGACCTTTCGTAGGTTCAGTAGCTTAATCTAACGTTCAAGAAATTTTATCAGCCCATGTAAGTCCCACTGCAAGACACGAGCCTCCCCTACAATCAAGAGTACGATTGAAATCCGAGTGAGAAGGATTAGGCTATATAGTCCATCATGCTGGCCTAGTGCGGGTTGGCGAACTTTACACACTATAGAAATTCTTAAAAATTACTATGGTATGCAGGTTTCCTAACGATATTTATCTTCGCCGCTGTAATATGTGGTGGTAGTATACACACATAGCTGAAAATTCAGAGGTTCGCCATGGGATTTGAACCCACAACCATCGGGAACATGTGGGCAATCGCGTATGGCTTGTCACCAACAACACACCACGCATTTCTTCAGTAGGTTGTCCATCCACCGTTTTTTGTAAATGTAATATATTTCACGTTCTACGAGTCGGAAGTATTGTGGATTCATCGTAGAGTCGCATAGCGGAGCCGACGTCGCACATTCCCTCACGCAAATGTCTTCATCCGGACGGTTATTGGAAAATTCCACGTTGAATTATCGTACGTCGTTCGTTTCCAATACGTACTGCGTTGTTAAAGGTTTATAGTGTACTAACATGTTTGTGATGTTAGGTTTAGCTATATAAAACGAATGATTCAAAAAAATGATTAAACTTTTTCGTGGGTTAAGGCCTAAACCCGAATCATAGAGAAGAGGGCGAATATGTTCAAAAAACAATGTTCGGAAACGTACAACCGGCTTATCTCATGCAAAGTTGTTACCGAAGCTTTTAAAACATATTTTTAATTAGGCAATTAGGCAAATATTCCACTAGCAGCAAATTGATCATCTAGCAGTAGAGACATTGGTATCAGACAGTGGTCCCATCCCCAACACAATTATTCTGACCTACAAAACTTCGGTTTTCTGTGAGACGGTGGCAACAACCTGGTCGATCCGACCCATTTAAGAACAGTACGCTGTAATTCTAGCTGCAGGTTAGTTCTACCACATTAAAAATTAAAGAAATTAAACGAAGAAAGGGAGAGAGAGAAGAGGGTGATAAATTTATTGTCTATTTTCTTTGTAAATTTTTCCTACATTCTAATATAATATAAATTATGAAAATAAAATCCATAATAAAATTCATTCGTAGTTCAATGGTGAGGCTCGATATCAAAGCCCGAATATATTAGCCACTATTATTTTCATTGCAGTGAATGGTGAGACGATGATGGTAAGCGATACGAGCGCTCATAGACAGTGCTACTAAAACAACTACTTATAAAGTATCAAAACTGGCAGTTCAGTTGCACTTTGGTAGTTAACTGTAGTTTTCGTGCTTCGGGAGGCGTGATAAACTTTTAGCCCCGGGTGACTCTGTAATACAGAGCCGTTAAGCCCTGTTACAAGTCGGACTGCCTCGGTGGCGCAATTGGTTAGACGCCGGCTACGAAACGAAAGGCTGTGAGTTCGGTCCCCGCATCGAGACAAAGATTTGTGCGATCCACATGTATGTGTTTCGAATTTGGGTTTTTGTACGACCGAGAAGCCTCATGGTGCTCACTTGTTATATCAATGATGTTAAAAGCAACAATTAAAATATAAAGCCTGTCAAATACACACATAAACGCGTAAGCTTTGTCGTGGACTTCTTTTTACATTAATTATATTATAAGATTCACCCAATAAATTATTACTACGATTAAGATGTAATTAAAAAATAAATTATAAAATTCAAATTAAAACTTGACAATTAAATATTCAATAATAGTTTACGTTTCAAGTGCCACTAACGACTTCGTCAAGTTCATTATCAAGAAACAGTAGTTTATTCAGTAAGTTAATTAACTAACTTGTCCACAGCTACAAACTTACAAACTAGTTCAGTGACAATAAGATTCTCGCTAGTTTTTTTATTTTATTTGCTTTTATTAATTTTTTACCTCGACTTAATGAAACATTCTTCGCACCGTGGAGTTTGTAAATTAATAGCTTTATAACTGTTGTTGTATTATGCATTAGCTTCCGTGTTTTTTTGTTATTTTATATTTAAGATTTTATTTTATTATTAAGTGCGTGGTGGCCTGTTGGTAAACGGACCAGACGCGGCTGCCTACATGTTCACGGTGGTCGCGGGTTCAAATCCCAGGGCACACCTCTGACTTTTCGGAGTTATGTGTGTATTGATAGTCAATCACTACGCACTTTAACGGCGAAGGAAAACATCGTGAGGAAACCTGCATACCGTAGCGATTTTAAAGAATTTCTACGGTATGTAAGTCCGCCAACCCGCACTAGGCCAGCGTGGTGGACTATATGGCCTAACCACTCTCAATCGATTCTCTCGATTGTAGAGTAGGCCCGTGCCCTGCAGTGGGACGTATATGGGCTGATATAGATATATAGATATAGATATATTTAAGAGTGGGATGTACCGTGGTTTGCAGCAAACTGGACTCCCAAATCAAGATCAATGGTTCGAGCTAAAATTATACTTCTGACTTTCAGAAGTTTCCTGTGTAACTAATTATCACATTTTAAAGCCCGGAGAGACACTTACACGGAGAGAGTTTCTCGCCTCAAAGATTCGATATATCGTAAGGATATAAAAAAGTTGCATCGTGTAAACATTGTCAGAACGCGATAATCTTATGGTGGTTCTGTCATGCGATAATGGCATACGATTCTCGCCACGAGACACTCCCCGTGTAAATGGCGCTTTATAGATAAAATCATCGTTTAAAATACTGAATGCCATAGTCCTCGGTGGCGTAGTTGTATTACGGTACGGTTACGAAGCTGAGGTCTCGGGTTCGAGTCCCGGGTCGGGCAAAGTGATATTGGATTTCTATTCATTATCAGCCCGGAGTCAGGAATTTGTGCCCGATATGGCGATAGGCTCGCCCCCTATCACATCATGGGACGGAACATACAAGGCGAAATGTGGGTGTCCTGGTGGCGGCTCTGCCTACCCCTTCGGGGATAAAGGCGTGAGTTTATGTATGTATAGTCCTGCAAAACAAACTCATTAGTACCAAATCACTCCCATCAGTAACAGAAAGTTGTTAAACAATGATTTATTGAAATTGAACATTTAATACTGATGTTATATTCCAACTGACGAGATGGAAATCCAAGAGAAATAGGCCTTCTGTTCCCATTGAAATTGGCGAGTAACCTTACAAATGCTGTTGCTATTGTCCCAAATCACTGTTAACATTTAATGATACCGGAATAATTGTTTAATGCCACATTGTTACGACGTTAATTAATATTGTGTCAAGTTTAAGACAAAAACTTCACACATGAGCGTTTATTGCTATACTGTGTAAAGCCTTGTTATAAAAAAATGTGTCTTTTCATTATGCCTATTAAGGTTTGACCACTTCTCAGTCATCAAGAGAAGCCCTAATTCCTGCAATCTCGGGTCCTTAGGCCGCAGCATGAAGAAGCTGTGTAAGCTGAATATTCGTATAAATTTTATCTATCTATATATTTTCATATATTTTTCCTATTATTATCATTCAAGCTTTATTGTAAAAGTACACTTAAGACTGCCCTATGTTTTTCCTTCTATTATGTCCATCCCATGGTAGTCGGCAAGAGATTGCCTCGAGCGTTACGACCGCCATTTGTACTTTAAAAATATATATATATATTCCTAACACTGCCTCGGTGGCGTAGTTGTACTACGGTACGACTACAAAGCTGACGTTTCGGGTTCGAATTCCGGGTCGGGCAAAGTGATATTGGGTTTTTCTATTCATTATTAGCCCGGAGTCAGGAATTTGTGTCCGAAATGGCGATAGGCTCGCCCCCTATCACATCATGGGACGGAACATACAAGGCGAAATGTGGGTGTCCTGGTGGCGCCTCTGCCTACCCCTTCTGGGATAAAGGCCTGAGTCTATCTATGTATTTATGTATTAAATATTCGTTTAGTTATTAAGATTTATTTAGTGCACAAAAAAGAATAAAATAAATAAATATATCAGACCAGCATAATTATGTTAGCAGATGTTTATGTGTTGCCAATCGGCACTCTTTCTCATCGGTATACAGTGCTACATTTGCGGTGCAGTTACTTTGGCGAGCTAGATAGGAAGGATTTCGAGTGTCTATTCTCTAAAAATTATATTACTATAGACGTGCTATGAATGTATTAGGCTTTTTTTAAGATATGTTATGGAATTGTACTGTCTGTCGATGGAACGGTGTAGTAGATAACGTTCCATAGTCGTGGGTTTTCCATATTCCATGGTTATTGGAAACTTTATTCTTTGTTTTTTCATTCTGCCCTCTCTTTCTCTTTTTATATCTATCGCATGATTCTCTGCAAATAACAAATAAATACACCTAACAGTCACATACATAGTCCTGACCCCACACTATGATCGAATCTTGTGTCGTGGGTAATAGGAACTACGAGAGACTTTTCGGTCTCACAAACACCCAGATCCGAAACAAATATCTGTGTTCACGCAAACGTTTGTCTCGGTGCGGGGATCGAACCCGCGGCCTCTCGTTTCACAACCGGCGTCTAACCAACTGCGAGACGGATTTGCCAGCCAGAGATTGCCTAGATCGACCATTTATACTTTTATCTTATGTTATTTCTGTGTATTTTCTTCTTTGTGTACTACAATTAAAAGTAAATAAAATGTTTATTAAAATTATTAAGCGCAAAGCCCATCTTGGTTATAGCTAAGGTAGGTAACGAAATGGTGGTAGAATATCTGCCGTCTGTAGCGATTAAATCGCAAGTAATCAATTTGTGAGCTGTAAATGTCGGTCGTTTGCGATACCAGAGGTTGTATTTGCAAGGAACAGCTCAAAAACTCGTTACGTACCGTCCAAAGTAAGCAACTGTCCAAAGAAATAAATGGAAATGTCTTGTTTGGAATAATCACTTGACAAATGTCTTTTAATTTCTCTTATATTTTTAATTATTTAATGTGTCACGTTTAACATTTGGTTACTTTCTATGAAATGTTTTTATTTATAAAAGGAAATATTTCGGGACGTAGTTAAGCTTGTGAAGTTAATTTACGACACAGTATTCGACGTTCTTATTTTGTTTTAAAACTTCCGGACAAGAAATTAAATAAGCAGCCAACTATGTAATATTTTTAATTTGTGGCGTTTATTTTTGGACTCGAGCCAACTAAAGCTCTTTCCCGAGTCTGCAATAATAAAAAGAGTTATGTATGAGTTTTGTATTTCAGGTCTGAGAAAAACTACCATGAAAAGCTGTAACTGATTTTAAACGTCAGGAACGATCATTTATTACTTATTTTGATTTAAATCATAACTTAATAAAACTATACATTGGCGAACACTTTAAGTTCCATTTATCACCATGATTTTAACCCCTTAATAATGAAAACTCAAAAGATGAATCAATCGGTCCTTAAAGCCAAGTTAACCCTTCAATACTCTCAATTACGTGAGTTACAGAGGTAACAGGGCAGTAAAACGACACTCGACACTCGACAGTCCCAACAGTAATAGCACTTTTACAAGACCGCCGGTACGAACTTAACAGTTGTTCGCGCGGTCTTAACCCTTAAGTTCGAATGAGGTGACAATTTATGCGGCATATTTTATGAAGGTGTAATAGTGAATTTTATTACAGCACGCCCTGTGGAATAGTTTGATGTGATGGATGTAGGTTAAGGTCCTTTGACAATAATAGTTGATAAATATGTGTCGTTGATATAGATGATACCATTCTTAGTTAAAAATGCCTTGGTAGCGCAGTTGTACTACGGTATGATTGCAAAGCTGAGGTCTCGGGTTTGAACCCCGGATCGGAGTTTTGAATCTAAACCACAAACCTACTCCAACACACATAAAAAAACTCATGAAAATCGGTCCACCCGTTTAGCATAAGTTCAGTCATTTCACTTCAATCATCAGTAAGAATTTTTATACTTTAATATTGTTATAATGAATATCAAAAAGAAATGCTATACAATACTTATTTTGCAGACCCTACCCTTAATGTATCATAAGCGGTTATTGTTTTGCGGACGCTACCTTGTTTGACAGGCGTAATGAAAACGTCTGCTAATTGTGACAAAGAAATATTATTCGAGTGTTGCTAAATTTATCACGTGTCTTTGTTGTATCAACGTTAATTAATTGCTTACTCGAATTGTGATCATGTTATCTTGTGTGATTTATGCGTATTTATTTATAAAGTACGTTTTGTTTATAAATCCTTATTGCATTGTGTTTTTTCTAACAAATCATTAGTTGGTGGTAGAATATTTTTAAAGAGACTTAACATCTTGTCTCAGGAAGGCGGGCCCAGTCGCATGCCGAGCATTGCTTTGTAATGGTGTTGTTTGGTTTTGCTACTGTCCATGAGCGGTCATATCGCTTATGAATGGCATATATTGATCTACGTAATTGTTACGTGTTCGAGCTGTGTATATCTATTTTCGAGCAGGCCGAGATAATTGTATTGGTGGATATTCTATTTCGTTACTTATTATCAGATGAGTCAGTCAAGACGTTTCATAATCAATTTTTATTCCTCTGATTTTCTTGAGATTACCATCGAACTCAGGGCCTTTAAGAACAAAATGAAACAACTACAAGACACCAATATTCTCCATTTAGAATCTACTCTAAAGACCAATAATACAAGTCTAGAATATATATTAATAAAATAAATATAAGCTGCATTTACAACAATGCAAAAGGCGATAAGCTGTGTAACTCTGTTTAGTATAAAGGATATCTTCCAAAACATTTTGTTTACATGTAAATTTTTGTGAAACGTTGGAGCATTTCGCATGCAGTACTACTAGCTAAGACCCCAGTTGCTAGACAGCAAACTTGCTCAAATTCCTCCTTTATTAACAATTGTATAGCCAACGCGGGGAGCACGGGACCTCTCATTTTCTAGTATCTTGAGAAGAGCACAAACTTTCAGAAAAAACAGACAGATGCTTAAGTTATTTAACTTTATACATGTAACCAGCCCTGCAATAAACCCAGTTGTTCCCTACAAATTATTTTAGTAAGTCTTTGGCACGTTTTTTGATTGATATTTTGGAATCTTAATTTAATTGAAATTGGTTTATTCAAGCATAAATATTAAATTAACATATTAAATGCAAGATCATTTGAATTGTTAAGTAATGCACCGCTTTGCAACGTAGAAACGACTACGCATAAATTACTCCCAAATAAATTGTATTGCTGAAAAGTCCAGCTTTATTTATTTTTGCGGCGACCAAAAATATTAGTAGAGATAATGTAAACCAGATTCATTAATCAAAATTGAAACTTTAAATATTGTATTTCAATTTGGAATTTCGTGAAAGAACTTATAGGTAATTCTATAGGTGTTTGTTTTTTATTATTTTATCCAGTTAATAATTTAGATAAATATTGTTAATATTTTTTTAATAATTTAAAAACAATCCTTCTAAGTCGTCGGCGTAAGTAAAAGTACAAAACCTATAAATAAACTATTCAATATTTTCAAAATTAATGTAATAACGGGATCTAATATTTATGAATCGGTATTTCTTGTTCGGTCTAAGAGATTGACACTAAAAATGCTGCGCTCCATTGCTCGTTAGCCAAGGCTAGATTTTTTAGTAAATGACCAGGTATGGGCACCGTTTGAAAGCATGAGAAGAATACACATAATACCTAATACTGCAAATACTGCTAGAAATGTTCATAACCTAACTGACAGCCTCCGTTTTCATTTCGCTGAAAGGGCCAATTAAAATATATGGCTTGTAAGATTTTACTAAGGTACTCTTTACTTTATCAGCCTTATTCAGACATATTTAAAACCTACTTTAGTAATCCAATGTTTTGTCTTCTTCGCTCAAACTGAATTCTAAAATCGTTCGAAAGGGACAAACATTCGATAAATAAAATAAGTTTTAAATCTGTCCATGAATAAGGCCGTTTATGTATACCTGAAGGCAATAAAACGAATTCTGTACACCAAAACAGTTAAGAACAGATTCTCAATTGAATGAACTACAAAAGCTGAAATGTATACTCCTGATAACCCAAGCTGCCTCGATATTGCATCCATACATGTTCTAGAAACACGTTCAATTACCAATATATTCAATATTGTTATAGAAGCTATATCGAATTTATAAGCGAATTCACTAGTTGAGGCGGTGTCGATATAGAAGAACCGATGTGGATCTTGATTCCTGGTACATCCTGATTTTGAAATAAAACTAATTTTTACGCATTTTGTCGCGGATTTGGTTAAATGTTAACATTTTTTAACTTCCCAACGTTTCGATTACTTTATAGCTCTCGTGGTCACGGAGTGGAGTACGCAATAAAATCCGTAAAATCTAAATTTATTTTAATTTGTAAATCCGTAATCCAAGAAACCATTACACCCTGATTCTAAATAGTATGTAGAAATTCTAGATCCATTTAAAGGCGGCAGCAGACATTGGAAGAAAACCAGCAAGGTTTTTGACAAAAAATGTGCGAAGGTGTTTATTTTACTGCAAGTAATCTCAGACTGATGTTTAGACGAAAAAAGTATGCTAATAATGATCGTTAAATAATAATAATAAATAATAATAAATACACCCAACAGTCACATACATAGTCCTGACCCCACACTAAGATCGAGTCTTGTGTCGTGGGTATCAGAAGCTACGACAGACTTTTCGGCCTCACAAACACCCAGACCCGAAACAAATACCTGTGGATCACACAAATATTTGATTCGGTGCGGGGATCGAACCCGCGGCCTCTCGTTTCACAGGCGGCGTCTAACCAACTGCGCTACGGAGGCTGAATGTATGAATACGTGTAAAATTACTTACAGGTCTTAATCTAATGTTACGATAAATATTTATAGGAGTGCGGGTTCAAATACAAATATCACATGCACGAACGCTGACATCTGTAGACATAAAGCGAACGCGCGAAACGCATTCCAAATTCCATTTTCTTATTTTTAAAGTTGGCTAATATTCTGATAACGTAAGTATATTAACAGTATTCTTACAAATTAATTCAAAAAATACCTCCAAATATAATACATATGAATCGACTATTTTCTATTGGCATGTGGCAAATTTTGGAACTACAAATAAAATTTAAAAAATATCTAACGCATTATTTGTGATATGTTGTTTCATAATATAAACAACAAGCATTTATATTCAAAATCTAATAGTATTAATATGTCAAATTAATAAAATGTGTAAATTTTACTGGTCTCTCATATTATGTGAGAGGCCGCCTGGATAGGTATCACGACAATGTTTATTTCTCCAGCCAAACAGCAGTGTAAATGCACTGTTGTGTTCCGGTTTAAAGGACTTTGTAGCCAGAGGTACTACAGGACACAATGAGACTTACCATCGTAAATCTCAAAATGGCGAGCGCGGTAAAATGCCAAGCATTGCTTTTTGCTCGTCTCAAAGAGATAAAAACTGTTCCTAATAATTAAACAACAGCATGACAACAACATATGACGCCAAAATATCGTAGACAATCTATAGTTAATACAAAAAAATCAGACGAAAAGGCAACCTTTTCCTTTTTAAATCAGTGTACTTGTACAATTTTGTTCCACGTCAAAACTGAATAAGGGTGGGTTGCAAAAACATTTTAAACCACACATTTAAGCCGTGGTTATGCTAGGCAGTATAATAGTAGAGGACAGTACTACACAGATGATGGCAGTCAATATTTGCACAGGCTGGGGGCGTGACAACGTTGAAGATACCAACTATACAGATACTAAATTACGTGCAAACAGGCAGCCGGACTGTACGTGAATACTGCATGGATTTACATGAGCTTGTCTGGGACCTGTGGCATTTATGAGTGACAAGGTAAATCTAGACGGGCTTTGTGCTTAAGCGTATTTTAGAAACACTTGTATTTTTACAAAGGATTTTGGTGCATTGAAAGTTGTTACTAAAGTATTGCTTTTCTGGAGTATAGGACTAGCAAAATAAGGAGCAAAAGTGGTAAATGATCTAAAAATCGATGAGGGTATAATAATAACTAGTAGATTTTTTTTTTATTATTTTCATCATCACTAGATAGGTGTCAACTACTTAACATGCACCTTATCTAAAGATTACTACCCATCTAGGAGTTTTGCCCATTTCACTACTCTTCGGAGATTTAGCGAACAGTGGGAGCAAAAAAAAGAATTAACCGTTAACCGAAGCTTAAATATACTCTCATAAAGATTCAGCTATCAGTGTCTGAGACCATAAATAAATGTATTCTTGTAAATCATAAATCTCACGCCACATAAACGTATCAAATAAATGTTTCGATAGAAGAAGCCTGAACACCGACGCCAGATACGTAATATTGTATTTTGAAATAAGAAAATTTATCAGCAATGTAACATGGATTTACGTGTTTTCGGAAAACTTACGCTTGAGAAAATAGACGTGAGAATATTTATTTGATTTATAAGATCTTGAATTGTTCGCAAATAGTTCTTAAGGATAAAGAGAGTGATAGTGCCTATATATTTTATTTATCCTAGCTCAGACAAATAAATAAACTGTACTTGACAGTAAATGTAAACAGTAACGACAAAGTAACCAGAGTTGTTTACAGTTTGTTTTGCTTACTAAAATAAAATAGTGTCTTCAAGTTATAAAGTTTATTGCAAAAAAAGTTCTCCATAGTGTGTTTCACATCATCAAACGTTATCTGGATATTTAGTGCAGTGAACGAGTTTAAAACTGAAATTTTGTGCAAAACTATAACTATTAAACTTAATTCTACCTTAAACTAAAAAATATATATAAGTCAAACTTTGAAAAAGGCACTCAAACGCAGTGAATAGTGTAGTGTGTGCGCGCCCTAAGTTGACGTTGTTGTGTGCATCTTATGGTGTTAATTAACACATCCACACCATCGTTGTTTATTCGCGCAGAGCTATATACATAGCGCCATCTAGCGCTACTTCATTAAAAGAGGTAGTGGAATCGCTAACCGTTGCTCTCCAACCATCTAGACACAGGCGACATCTAGTAGCATTGCATAGGTGATTGAAGCAACAAATCACTAACCATGCCAGCAATCAAATGCGGAGGTTGCGCGAAATATTTATCGCCGGCAGAGGGCGTTAAATGTAGCATATGTTGCGCTGCATATCATAGGACTTGTGTAGGCTTGTCTAGAGGAATATCAGCACCGTCTTGGCGTTGTCCTGAATGCACCAAAAATGACCGTAGGGACAACAAGGCGGAGACACCGGTGCGTGGAAGGGCCGAATTGGGGCAGAGTTCTGGTGACTTAGTCAGTCCTGGTACATCGGGCCGTGCTACAGTGGAAACTGTAACATCTCCAGTTTCCGAGGGAGCGGCTGAGCACCGGTTAGTCTACCCGGCAGGTCTTATTACGTCTCAGGTTGCGTGTTCATCCTTCGATGTTGCAGCTGAACTACGGCTCTTAAAGGAAGACTTGCAAACAGAGTTTCGCTTGATGCGAGATGAATTACACCAGTTACGTACCGAGATGGCTGAGCTGAAAGACTCGGTTAAGGCATGCGGAGACCGTATGAATGACTTGGATGTAAGGGTGAATGCTCTTGAGCACAAATTTGAGCAAGCGTCAGACAAGAGCGTGGTTGAAGATGCCATTACGGAATTAAGATCCCAGCTAAATGTGCGTGACCAGGAGCTTTTACTCAATGATATCGAGATTAGCGGCATACCTGAGAACAGAGAAGAAAGCACACTACACCTTCTAAAAGTTCTTTCCACCAAGATGGGTGTTGCAATAAATGATAGTGACATCGTACATGCGGAACGTGTGGGATCGCCGCGGCGTAATCGGGTAGATACTGCTGAAGAGTCTGCCAACACCGCTGCGCAACGTCCGCGTAACTTAGTGGTTCGGTTTGCACGCCGAGTGACTCGCGATACACTACTCCGAGAAGCCCGAGTGCGTCGTGGTCTCAATGCGGCCGAGATTGGATTTGCCAGTCTATCCAAATCAGCGTTCCGAGTTCACATTAACGAGCGTTTAACCCAATTAAACCGCCACATTTTCTACAGAGCCCGTCAAGCTGGGAGTTTACATAACTGGAAATACGTATGGACTAAAGGAGGCAAGATCTTTGCTCGTAAGGAAGATGGCCAGAAGGTAAAGCGCATAGTGAGTGCAGAAGACATTGAGCGAATTTTTGTATAGTGTTTAATTCGCCTTGTCTAAGTCATGCATACTACTTAAGATTCCTACTTCATGGTTTTATTTGTTATTTTAATTTTAAGTGTTTTGTTCTGGGGCTGTTATGTGTGTATATCGCAATGTTGTGTAGACATCTGGACCATAATGCTATATTTACTTCTAATTCACCACAGTTCAATGTTATGCACCTTTTTATACGACAAATATTTTCAATATATTTACACCCTATTATGCCCACTTTTACATATTATTATAATAATGAAATTTTAAATTATACTATACAAATACAATTACCATATAATTATTTAGTGCTATATTTTTCTTATAATAATTACTGCCTGCTTTTTAGATATTATTCCTTCAACCTAACGGTGTATAACTCGTTATCTTATTTGATTTTTTATGTTATTTGTTCTGACGCGTTGTATTTATTAGTCAAAAGGGACTATGCCTAATCAGCTTTTAAAAATTGGATTGTTTAATGCGGGTTCCCTCGGCACAAACCATGACAACTTTATAGCGGCAGTAAGTCGAAACGGCATTGACATACTGGCGATAAATGAGACCTGGCTTAGAGCGGGTGAGGAGGGCCGTGCTCCTGACCTGCTGGGATATCGTTTGCGGCACACTCCAAGACCAAAGGAGTTGCGCTCTCGTGGTGGAGGAGTTGGCTTCTACATTAAGCGAGACCTCAATGTACGTAGCCTACCTCACCCAATTTCGCCGCTACATCTCTCTGTAGAGCAAATGTGGCTTTCCATGACCCTAAATGGAAAAAAACTGGTAATTGGGACAGCATATCGGCCACCATGGTTGGATGCTGACTTATTTTTTGATGCTATATGTGATTCAGTTAGTTCATTCTCTCATTATGATAATTTAATTTTGTTGGGCGATTTCAATATTAATTTATTTTGCAATAATGACATAAAAACCTCAAAATTTTTGACATTATTAACATGTCTCAATTTATCGCAGTTAGTCACGGAGGCAACACATTTTACTGAGACTAGCCGGACTCTCATTGATGTCGTCTGCTCTGATCTGGGTTCCAAAAAAGTAATTGTGGAACATGTAGGATCCTTGCTTGGTCATTGCCTTGTTATTTGTGACTTTTTAATTAAACGTGAAAAATCTATACCACGTTTTATCACATATAGGCCCAAAAAAAATATTGACATAGACGCGTTTAATGCAGACTTACAAATTATAAGATGGGACCTTATCTCTACATTAGATAACGTTAATGACATCGTTGATACTTTTAACACTAGTGTACTTGCGCTTTTTGATCTTCATGCGCCGTTAAGATCCGTTAAAATTAAAGACAATTCTTATCCATGGATTACGGATACCATAAAACACATGATGTGTTTGCGTGATAAAGCTTCGGCAGAATTTCACAAAAACAAATACGATACCAAACGGGCTTATTACAAAACCTTAAAATCAATGGTCAATAAGGCACTATTCCATGAAAAATCTGCCTATTTTAAATATCACATAAATAATAACATAAACAGGCCCCAGTTACTATGGAAAAACCTCAAGTCGACTTTACTTCCAAAGACAAATTCAGAATTGCCTTTCATTTTTGATGACCCAAACAGGATAAATAACCATTTTCTAAATATCCCAGGCAAATCTGACGTCAGCATTTCGCAATTAACCTACTATGAGTTTAATAAGTTTAGTGACGCTATCTTTTGCTTGAAAGTAGTTGATTTGAATCAGATAATCAAAATTATAAATAGTTTAAAATCCAATGCCGAAGGATGTGACCGTATAAGTTTGGATATGCTCATCATGACCTTTCCATACAGTACTGACACAATAAGAAATCTTATTAATTTATCAATCACATCTGCTACATTTCCGGATGTTTGGAAACTTGCGATTGTGCGTCCTTTACCAAAACATCCGAACCCTTCAGTATTTAAAGACTTAAGGCCCATTAGTATTTTACCTTGTCTGTCAAAAATTTTGGAGAAGGCTGTTTGTATTCAGTTAGTGGAGTACCTTGAGAAGAATAATATCCTGCCTGAGACACAATCAGGGTTTAGAAAAGGTCGCAGCACAGTGACTGCTATGCTCGATGTTACAGATAACATACTGTGTTCCCAGGATGAAGGTTTGTGCACACTGTTGGTGTTACTGGACTTCTCAAGGGCGTTCGACTCAATAAACATTAAGCTCTTATTATCCAAACTATCTTATTATGGTTTTGATTCAAACGCTATAAAATGGTTTCATAGTTATTTAAGTAATCGGCGTCAGTTTGTGAAAATCAGTCGTAGTGATGGATCTTCGTTGGTATCAGACAAAATGTTGATTAACAGGGGAGTGCCTCAGGGTTCCATATTGGGGCCTATTTTGTTCATATTATACTCATCTGATATTACCAAGCACATTAAACATTGTAAATTTCATATTTATGCTGATGATATTCAAATTTACATCTCTTTTAAGTCATCAGAAATTGATAGTGCGACAGCTAAGCTTAATGAGGATCTTTTAAGTATTGCAAATTGGTCTACATGCAATAGCTTATTGCTTAATCCTGACAAAACTAAATACATCGTTTTTGGCAGCACCCAACAACTTGCCAAATTAAGCCCCTCATTAAGTGTCAGTCTTTTGGGCAGACCCATTGAGCGTGTGTATGAAGCTCGCAATTTAGGTTTGCACATGGACTGCGAATTGCGCTTTGAAAAGCATGTTGCTAACGCGGTGAAAAATTGTTTTTACAAACTGAAAGTGTTGTATAGAATGAAACCATTTATACAGGAAGGTTTGCGTTCTCAGCTGGTGGAGTCCCTTATCCTATCACAACTAAATTATATGGACACAGTTTATGGCCCACGTCTGTTAGCTAGAACGCAAAAACTCATCCAGCGTGTGCAGAATGCCTGTGCACGTTTTTGCTTCAACATACCTTTGCGAGCCCACGTTACACCTTATATCAATAATCATAAAATTTTAAAAATGAAGCACAGGCGCAAACTACATTTAGCCTGTCTTCTCTTTGGTGTGTTGAAGCATAGCGCTCCCGGCTACCTTCACAGCAAATTGTCCTGGGCATCAAGTCAAAAATCGTATGGACCCCGGAGATGTGCCAAACAGCTATCTACGCGATGTCATAGTTCAGCCGCTTTCAGAGGTAGTTTTCGCTATGTATCCACTAAGTGCTGGAACAACATCCCTCCGCCAATAAGAACTCTGAAAAGTATTCAGGGTTTCAGGTTAGCATTGAAATCATTTATCCTAGAGCATCAACAAAATGAAGGATTTTTAAAACATGACACTAGTGCTTTCTAATTATCATTATATTTTGTATTATATTATACATATATTCACTTTTCGTATGATTTATAAATTTGTGTTTAGTATTATTGACGTAGGATATAATATTATAATTTATTTATCACCATTTATCTGTATTGGTCACGTTACTCACCTGCAATTTTGTTTCTTTTGGGTATGAGGGTCTGGTTGTCTGCACAGCGTCGCGCCATGCCGATTCAGTCCGTCATTGCCACAGTTATTGCGTATGGTTTTGACACACTATATTTTTTTATTTTATCTCGCGTTGCTTGTAACATAGGGCTTGTTGTTTAACGTTGTAATGCAATTGTTTATACCTTTGTATATTTGTATCCAGTTGCAAATTATGTTTGGAGGAGACTTATCTAAATTTCTTATTATAAACTTAAGTTACTGTTTTATAACGCTCAGATGCTCGCGACCCTCTCTGTGTACACTCGTCAGAGGTTCGTATGATAATAATAAAATTTCACCTACCCGCATCTGTGCAGATGTCGTACGCTACGGTTATAATTATTATTTTGTTTTAATGTATATTTTATCACATTTCACATTTCTTTTCTATTTACTTTTTGGCGCCTGTGACGTCACTTACCGGCTTTGCGGAAGACCAGCGTTGGTTTCATTACCAGCACATGCTGAGCTTGAGCCGTTTTGTGACAAGCAATACTATACCTAAGTTATTTTATATATGAGTAAAATTGTAAAATTGCTTATCACGAATAAATGCTTTCTTTCTTTCTTTCTTTCTTTTCTAAATGCCACATACACTAGAACCGCCGTCGTGATAAATTTAAACCATTCTACCTTTTTTTTATTTTATTTGTAGGGACATTTACTTATAATAATAATCATTGGTATAAGGCATGAATGCTATTATTTAAACAATTCGTGATATGTTCAATATACGTTTAATTACAACCAACTTAAAACTAATATTGCTTAACAAACGTAAAAGTAAAAGAACAACAAATCATTAATTAAAATTTAAATATTTTTATGGTTTCGTAATAAAATCGTGATAACTTACATAATAAATAATTCTTATAAAGATTAAAGTTATCTATAAACAAGTTAATATTATCATTATAATAAGTAATCCATAAATAATATTCTTTACCTCTCTTTCAGATTCGCTTCTTCACCCCCGCATCTTTTCAGAGCAATGACCGTATGTCGAAACTCAAGTACATTTAACACAAATTATAATTATTAATATAAGGCATATTAGGTCCTACATGTTCGGTAATTGGCGACCCGCCTTCAATATGTGACGCATATATTATGCTTTGTTGGGTAGTTAAGTTAATAAGTAAATTAATCAACATTTACATACATACATACATAAACTCACGCCTTTATCCCCGAAGGGGTAGGCAGAGGCGCCACCAGGACACCCACATTTCGCCTTGTATGTTTCGTTTTTGTTGTCAACATTTACAACTACAATAAAATAGATATTATTTATTACTTTTTAGTGCAATTTTATTGAAATTCGTTTTTTTTAAATTAAGTTATAATTGCTACTTTTTACGATGCTATCAACTACAATAGACAGTACAAATAGTAGAAACTTAATTCGGTAAAATAGATCAAAAATGACGTAATCACGATCATAAACACTAATTAATATATTTTTTATGCATAGAAATAACCGATAACGATGAAGAAATATTAAATCTTAAAGGCTTTTGAATAGATAATTGAATGCAAGGGAAATTAATTTCTTAGAAAGCAATCGGATGCAATATAATAGTTCGCATTAAAAATATTATTGGAAATCTCGTGAAGTGCTTTGTCAATTTAATAAAAATAAACAATTTTTGCTCCTCATTCTATTAAGTTTATTACTAAGATATTATTAGAATAAGAATTAAGAAAGATGATTTAGTACTTGAAAATTAAAGCATACTGAATTAACATAAAGGTTTATTATAAAAAATTAACATAATTTACCACAAGCATAGTTACTCTAAAATTCAACACACATACATATGTCAACGAAGACTATAAGATATATTATGATAATTACGTACGTAGGTACTACTAGAAAAGATAAATATTTGTGTGCCTGTATTGCATTTTCTTTGTAGACTTTCCGATATTGGACCAATCCTTTACGAAAACATTGTTCAAAAACATTGATGTAAGTGAACAATGTACATGAATGTTTTTAAAGAGTAAAACAACAGATCACTACCTATATTTCCATCTACAATGCATTGTAGGTACTGTATCAGTTAAGAATTCTACAACGGAGTTCGATTTGGAGAGCTAAGACCATTCACCACACTGCCCTAGTGCGGGTTAGCCGAATACAATTAGAATTCTTACCCCAAAGAATCATATACATTCGTGACGTCATATTTTCCTCAATCAAGGTGAGAGGAGAATCAGCCCTAGATTGATAGCGTGTAATGATATCGGGAAGTACGTCGCCGGTCGGAAACGGAAGACGTATTTCCGCCGGAAGTGACGTCTTGTCATGTTAAACCGATCAAGATTGGTATTGAGGCGTACACATGTAGCACATGATTTGGAACGCTTTCATGTAATTTGGCATTATGTACAGATGTTACGTCATTAGCTTTGCGATAGCGTACATCGGTAGTGTACATCAATTGGTATATAGTATATATACATCAACTTTGTGATGATAAGTGTGATGATTATATGATAAATGAAAAAATAAATATATATAGACATCAATTTTGTGAGATTTTTTTCAATTAATATTAGAACGATTTTTCCTGGATTGAATTTGACCTTTTACGTCAGGCTTGCTTCTTATTATTGTGAACGAAAGGACCTGCGTCAAAGCGTAGTGGACGACTTGGTTAAGGTTGCAGGAAGTAGCTGTATGCAGGCCACTTCCTTCAGGTCAATGTGGGGGCATGGGGGAGGTCTATGTTCAGCAGTGGACTTCCTATGGATAGTAGATAGAATCCACCAGCCTCAGCCCAGACAAAACCGCAAAACGTCGAACAAAAGCGCCTAAATCCACGCCAATAAGCGTGTACAAACGGCTAATTCTGTTATTAGCTGTATCTAGCACAATAGGTCAAAATAGATAGCGCTCGGGAACCACTAATTGCCTGGACACTATAATGGCTGTGGTTGTTCTAGAATGATGTTCCATTGGAATTACTGGCTCGGCCATCGATACTGCCGTTCTAATTTGTGTTCAATTAAGATACGTTTGTATACCTTCATTTGTGATTATGTTTCACGTGGGGCTTAGGTATTATTAATTTAAAATATGTGTTTGTTTTTATAGTAAATAGCTTTGAAATGGAATACAAACTATTTTATTTTTCTCTGATCGGAAAAGCTATCCTACTGTCTATCTTTCTATAATCTCATTATCTTCAAGGTTTTTTTACCTGCGGCTTATATAATAAAAAGATAACTTTAAAGGTACGGTTTGTACATGAAGCAGCTAATCATAGTACAATTTACAGTTGTATCGGATTTGGCAAATGTAATAATGTGACGTCACTGTCTCTCGTCCTTTTCACGGCACTAATTACAGCCGCGTTGACACAACCTTAATCAGACTTAATTAATAAGCTCTCAGTGGCAATCTCTCAGCGCAAAGAATATTTTTGTTTTGTATTGTCAAGGCGATAGGCTCGTCCCCTATCACATCGTGGGACGGAACATACAAGGCGAAATGTGGGTGTCCTGGTGGCGCCTCTGCCTACCCCTTCGGGGATAAAGGTGTGATGTATGTATGTATGTATTCCCAAGTAATAATATGAACTGTTCTCCGACATAATATATAATTTTTATAGCACAATATTGCTGTAATACATCACGAAGGAGGAAAAGGCCGTAATCTGACATTAACATTCAATACGGAAGTATTGGTGAGGATGGAGCAACTGAAATACATAGGGAATGTATTATCTCTCCCTGGTGGTATTTACTTACAGGGCGTCACTTGACCAATTTACTATCGGAACTGTTTTGATGGCATTTTATTTTGATTCTGTGGTTTATGCTATTGGGATCGTCTGTAGAATGGAAACTACGAGGTATAGGATTCGATTCTACAATCCTTTATACCACAAAAAAACAATTCCCGAAAAAGTTATTATCCATCCCAAAGTATAATATCCGTGGCTTAACAAGTAAATTACAATCTGCGGCGGCGGCGCGACGTCACGTCCGCCGGCGGTGACGCTATTTCCGGTTGTCAAGTCCGCCAGTCAACACTACCGGTAGCCTGAGTGAATGCTCACTTCGGATACAAATATCGGGTTTTGTAAACGACTGCTTAGCTCTACTTGAAGCAAGGTCGTTTGTTTGAGCAAATGTTTGACCATTTATGCATCTATTTTATTTTTGGACTTATCTATATACTTAGTTGAATCTTTAGTGGGCTATGAATTGCGAAACGAAGAAGAATATTTTATTACGGCCGATGGGGATGGAATTGCATTTCATCCAATACTATTCCCTTTTCCACTTCTCGTTGGTTCAGCACCATAATGATCACACTATAAAATACTTTGGCAAAAAAATGCTACATCGCAATACATCAAATATTTCCCAGAAAAAATACTGTAAATAGAAAACATACAATGCGGAATTCATCGAATATTTTCCCAGATAGCACAACATACAATGTAGTTTGCTCGACCTGGAAATTGAAACTTCACTATCACTGCCTATGCTACCAAAGCACTGACAAGGAACACGATGGCTGTAATTCTTTGTATACGCTTCGAAAATATAGCTTTTCCATCCATTTATCAAGTTAATTGCTGCCGTCAGTGCTTCTAATGAAACGGCCGATAGCTGTTAATCAAACAAATGTAATATTTGCTATAGGGCAAAGGTGCACGACCTGTAAGTTCTGTCAACACTGATTTATTACACCAGAGGCGACAATTTGTTCAATATTTATTTATATTATTTATTTATATATTCTTTATTGTACACCAGGAAAAACAAACAGAGATTATAACAAAATTTTACAATAAGTACAATCGGCGGCCTTATTGCACAAGGCAATCTCTTCCAGGCAACCTTAGGATGGACATAGAAGAAAGGAGAGAGAAAGGGCAGTCTAAGGTGTATAGTGACATAAATATAAATAGATAAATAACAATAAAATAAAACACAAACACAATATTCGTGCGAAGGTAAAAAAATATTCTGAGGGTTTTGACGAAATGTTATCACATACACATACATTAATGTTAACGCAAATTGTGATAGGTCCACTGTAACTTTTAGGTAATTCCGATTCGTTTTGTATTTAAATAATCACTATTGTATTCCGGTTGCACATTAGGAGACTTGATATTTAATGTCTCAGGGTGACGAGCGCAGTACAGCGCAAATGCTTAATATTGTGTTTATCTTAATGAAATTCTACGGGGAGGCTTGTCTGTACAGCAATAAATTTTGTATGGGTGAGATGAGGTATGACGATGTTTTTTTATGTATTATTTATTGCAATTAAAGGCGAGATAATCATGCCATTTGCCTGATGGTAAGCGATCCAACCGCTCATGGACAGTAGAAAAACAATCAACCATGAATCACTATAAATTACAAAGCAATGATTGGCATTCTACTGCACTCTTCATCCTAGGACAGAAAATTTTAAGTCTCAATATGTCCAGTAGTTACTCTGCCTACAATATCCTTCAAACCGGAACACAACAATGCATTGACACTGCTGTTTGGCGGGAGAAAGGTACGTACATATAAGGTACGGAAGGTTTGGTAGGAGTAGGTACTAAGCTAGTCGCAACCAATAGCACTCATTAGACTCATCCAGCACATTTTTTTATTCTTGATGACTCGTCTACTGATATCTCTATGTCTGTCACCGTTAATATAATGGCGACATAACTACATCTTTCAGTATTAATAGGGGTTTGATACGAATTACGATGTTATTTGGTATGTTCATTCCAGTGCTTTGATTTCTCTTGAGATATTTATTTACCATCAGTATTTTTTTTATTGCAATAAATGGCGAGACGAGCATACAATTCGCCTGATGGTAAGCGATATGACCGTTCATGGACAGTAGCAAAACCCAACAACACCATGAATTTCAAAGCAATGCTTGGCATTCCACTGCGCTCGCCATTCTAAGACATCTTATGATAAGTCTCATTATGTCCAATAGTTACTAAGGCTACAATGCCCTTCAAACCGGAAAGTAAGAGTACATTTACACTGCTGTTTGGCGGGAGGACGAGACATTGCAATCAATCACAATCAAACCACATGTATCGTTTCAAAATCTTAATATTAGCATTAACCCGAACGTCGAACTGAAAACCAAACGATTACAGCTCACGTACGCTGATACTACAAACAAGGCCACACGAATACATCAACCTTTAAAAAATAAATGGGGTCAACACAAAGGACAGAAGCCCATATATCAAACGTGACCCACGAACGAGCCTCGTTGATTGGAATCGAATTGAACCATTCTGTACCGCATACTTATCGGCATTCCGCGCGACGAGCGCATTATTGCAGGGATCGTGGGGGATCGTGGAGGATCGCAGTGTATCTCGAAGGATTTAATAGCGATGTTAAGTCCTGGAAGTCTTTATAAGGATTTTTTTATGGTATAACGACTATGAAGAGTGCTTGGTGAGATTTTCCATCCGCCAGAAGTTACGGCATAGGGAAAATTCATATTTTTATATAATTGCTTCGACTATTCTTATATCTTAGAGGATGAATTTTTCAATATCTCTTCAGCCACCAAATATTTTATGATTTATTAAGACAAATGTGTCTTTTTTAGACTGTCGTCTTAGATTGAATTTTACCTTCTAATCTATAATAATATACTAGCGCCCCGGCGCGGCGCAGCTTCACTCGTAATATACCTATATAAACGAGGAACCTGACTGACGTATCAACGCATAACAAAACTACTGGAGCTTGGAACGTGACTATTTTCAGAGAGGTCTCTATTGTGACGTAGACGTAGCACTAAGAAAGTATTTTTGAAAATTAGACCCCGATGACTAAACTGGGTCATCTACTGCCTGCCATGCCGGATCAATATTCTAGTATATTTTCCGTAAAATAATTAAAAGGAGGTTTTAGAAATTTTAAATAAAACGTGGAAGAATTTAAATATCTATATTCTAACGGACGAAAATTAAATACATTTTCAAGCACAGCGTTCTAAATAAAATACGCAGTTAATTGGATTTTATTCGCTTAAGTTGCACGCCTCCTGCGTATTTATAGCGAAGGTATAAGTCTAAAATCGTTTCCTTTCTTGTCTTTTAACGATTGATTTGGGTTGGGCCAAGTCAATGTGCGGTGTATAAATTGAATTGGGACTTATTGGGTATCGGAAAGTTAATGTAAAGATTGTAGGATAATTTGATTTTTAACTGGTTGTGTGGTTTCGTGTTTCGAATAGGAACTGCGTATGAAAACATAATTTGCTGCTTTTAAAAGGATTGTCCAGGTTTTCCATTATATTGTACAAATTATTTGTTTTACAAAATAAATTAAAATACGTAGTACTAATTAATTATTAATAATCGGCGATGTGTATACCTGTATTCAGTGTGGCCTAGCTAATGATACTCAACATAATAAAGACAATTATCTAAATATAATACAAACAAAGCGTTAAACTTCTACATGTACTGCAATAAAGCAACACGAAATTAAACCATTTACAAGGCAACAATAATTGATATAAAGCTAGGCGACGCTCGACGCAGGCTAATGGGAATGAAGAGGCCTGATAAAACAGATGACCGGTGGCTGCGGTGATTATATGGACCATGGACATTGCTCTATTTACTAGCTTATGTTTTAGTTGGCGACAAATAGGAATATCTATATTATATTGCTATCTATTCTAGAACAACAAACATCTAACCTTTTATAAAATAAATCCAGCAATTTAAAAAATAAACTATTTTAATTGAAAGCCTGTTAACGCAGTTGGTTAGACGCCCGCTGTGGAACCAAATGCCGCGGGTTCGATTCCCGAATCGACATAAATGTTTGTGCTAATGTTTAGGGTCTGGGTTTTTGTGAAACCGAAAAATTATCTCGTAGTTTCTAATATCTTAGTGAATCAGAACTATATTCATGTGACCGTTTATTTATTTATTTACAAGGCAACAATAATTGATATAAAGCTAGGCGACGCTCGACGCAGCCTAATGGGAATGAAGAGACGTGAATTAAAACAGATGACTGGTGGCTGCGGTGACTATGTACGCCACGACCACTGCACTATTTACTAGCTAATATTTTGGCACGTGTGAAATAGGGAAATGTGTCTGTTTTTATGTATTTTGTAGATCTAAGTAAATAAAGTATACAAATGGTTAACTAGCTCATTAATGAATGACGCAATTGGTGGAGACGTAAATTGAGAAATGAGAGGCCATGGATTCGATCGCAGCGAAATGTTTTTTGTCTGTTATGTTATAAGATAGAAAAGTTAGATATCAACATAACTTGTACCTTAGTATAAGGTCAGTATATAAGTTATGTGTTATCTATGATCAGCTTTGCGCTTATCTTATTACTTTCCTACTCAATGGTCACATTCAAAAATTCTACAAGACCGCAGAACTATCATAATATTATGTATTTTGTATTGTATATTAAATTGTATATTTATGTATAAGTACCTATATTTCCTTGGTTTACTTCTCAACACATATTTATGCACCTTCTTAATAATTTATCTCTCCACCATCCCAAAAATTGGCTGTTAAAAAATGCCTTGACACTAAGCCCCGCCTTTATCCAACTATTTATAAGAAGTATATAATAAATAAAAAAAACTGTTCCAAAAAACAAGCCGTCTGCAAATAAAAACGACCCACTCGGATATTCTAGCCCGAATCCCCAAGGCACGAAATTAGAGACGAAATGAACCTTCAAATAACTTTAGTAATACTGGACACAGCGCGGCGGTCGCAGAGAATTGTTGTCTCCCCTTGAGTTACAGTAACTGCCCCAGTTTGGACCGTTCCAAAAACGTTCATGACTTATACTGGCAATATCCTGGTCTTAAATTATTTCTACGTCTTTAAATTTCACGCTGTGTTGTTATTACTCTCATAAAACGTGATAAATGCTTAAAACGGTTGCCATAGTACGCCATAACGCAAATATGAAAGAATGTCACAGAGTTAATAGTTTAAATAAAAGAAATGTTATCACGAATGTTGGACAATGAAGTAATTCCAATTTTATTATTTGTGCGTAGAGATTATACAGTTACATGTCATGAAATAAGGCCTTATTAGCTTATTTAAAAGCGCTCAAAATAAGAACTTCAGTACTCGCTTATTTGTAATTATAAAACTCGTGATGGTACGCGCATTTCAGTTGCAATAAGTCTATTCATCCATATCGAGAGATCATTGTTTCTTTTCCGTAAACAAAATAATATATAAACTCACTCCTTTTCCCCAGAAGGGGTAGGTAGATCTGCCACCAGGACACCCACATTTCGCCTTGTATGCTCTGTTTTACGATGTGATAGGGGGCGAGCTTTTCGCCATATTGGGTACAAATTCCTGACTTCGGGCTGATAATGAATAAAAAAATCCAATATCACTTTTTCCCGACCCGGGATTCAAACCCGGAACCTCAGCTTTGTAATCGTGTACAAGGCCACCTAGGCAGTCTATACAAAATAACACTCAGATTAAAACCGAAACGCGATACAATTTCGTGGATAACTATGACGGAGTTTCGCCATTTTTACGACTCTGAGAGAATAGAATTATTCTAACAATGGCGTGTACCTATCCTTTATTCCAACGTACAAGAATTAAAAAATAAACAAGTTACAATTACAAGTTACCATCAGCCCATGTACTTCCCACTGCAGGGCACGGGCCTACTCAACAATCGATAGTACGATTGAGAAGGGTTAGGCCATATAGTCCACCACGCTGTCCTTGTGCGGGTGGGCGGACTTTACAATACATAAATTACATACCATAGAAATTATTGCAAATCGCTATCGTATGCAGGTTTCCTCACGATGTTTTCCGTCACCGTTATAGTCCGTGGTGATTGACTATCAATACACACATGACTCTGAAAAGTCAGAGGTGTGCCCTGGGATTTCAACCCGCGACCATAAGTCAGTGCTAACACTTAATGAATGTGTGTTAAATAACAAACATAAAACATTAGAAATAAAAAACAGGAGTATTAACACATAAAATTAATAAGCAATCCCAATCCCTATCTAAGGATCGATCCGGAAAATAGACCAATCAGAACACATCAAATGTGAGCGTGTCGGCAATACCTTGAGCCCATTGGTTTATTTTCACGATCGATCTTTAGATAGAAACGAAGATCGTTTATTAATCATGGCCATAAAACAACTTCCTACAATCTTATGTCGTACATTGCGTGTTAAGGGTTATAAAACCCAACAGAACCTGCTTAACGAGTGTCAATGGTTGTAAATAAAATAAATGTACGTTATTTAGTGCCGGCAACTACAAAGTTTGTTTATTTGTTTACGTTGAGCGTGGGCCAATCGATGTGTACTCGATCGTGTGATAAACTTGACAAATTGCAAGCCTTTGAGTACTGCAGTTTAATTATTCTTCATTTGATCTTCGTGTTTTTTTTTTATTTTATGCGGAAAAAATTGTCTTGTGATGTAACCGACCGCATTATATTAAGCATTTATGGAAAGTATCTCATTTCGAGTTATCATGTTTTATGAATACATCATGGACCAACTCTTGGAAAATATAATCTTTTTTTACTAAATAAGTATAATATGGAAAGTGGAATTTCAAAGCAGTAAAATAAGAACAAATAACACATTTAATTGTCTTCTTCATCAAATATCAATGCATTGTTTTTGCGTATTTATTAATTATATAAAAGTTTTAATGAAAAAATTGTAGACGTTGATTTTAAAGTAGTAAAACATGAATAAAAAATACGTTTATTAATTTTGCTGAATTAAAAATTCATTGCGTTGTTTTTGCGCAATTTTCTTTTATAATACTTAGTTTTGGATTAAAATTTTATAGCTGCTGCTTGAATAGTTTTAAGAGCCTGCTTGCTGTAGCAACGTGCGCTTCGCGATCTAAATTAATAAAAGTCTAGTTCATTAATTCACTAGTTTTAATATAACAGCAAATTTTAAATCTCGCTTAAAGTGTTTAAAATCTATAAAGCGTTAAGTTTTAATTGGTATTGGTAAACACCGTTTTTATTTTCGTTTACTCTAAATTTTAATATTGGTTTCGACACCAATCATCTTACACAATGGCGGAAAACCATTCAAAGAAACATACGTAATTCTCAAGAATCGGTTTTAGCCTATGCCTAGTTACGAGCTGTTTCGACCAGTCATAGATATACCTTACTGATTAACATTCCATCTGAACTGCCCATGCCCTTGCCTGACGTTTTCCATATATTTTGTTATACTAAATTTGTTTGTATGGCGATATGGCGATAGGCTCGCCCCCTATCACATCATGGGACGGAACATACAAGGCGAAATGTGGGTGTCCTGGTGGCGCCTCTGCCTACCCCTTCGGGGATAAAGGCGTGTGTTTATGTATGTATGTATGTATGTAAATTTGTTTGTAATTTGTAATTTTGTTTGCAAAGTTGTTAAACAAACCTCTAGGATTTCAGGATTGAGTCATTAAGTTGACTGCTTAAATTACCTCCTATCCGACACTTACGCCTAAATACTGGAACGCAACTTAAATATAACTTGCGCTTAACTACGTTAATCCCGATTAAATGTACTGGCTAAGTGAACCGTGCGCTGTTAAGAGCAACTTATTATTTGAATGTCGTTCCAGTATTCGGGCGTTATACGTAGAGTATCAGCTTAAATGATTGAATATCGATACACACATGACTCCCGAAAAGTCAGAGGTTTGCCCAGGGATTTGACCCGCGACCACCGTGAACATGTTGGCAGCCGCGTCTGATCCGTTTACCAACAGACCACCACGTACCCAACAGATAAATAATAAATAAATATATTCTACCTGCATCGCACACGGCGATAAGTTAGAGAAAACGTGACGCTGCGAGCCTCAGCAAGATTAGCTTTATCCAACGCCGTGAAATCACTCTAACATATAATTTAATTTTCCACCTTGTCTGCGTAAAAGTAAAACGTATTAGCTGTCTCAAGGCTAGTTTTTTCATTGCTAACACCTAGGAATTAAAAAATAATTCATGAGTTAAAGAAACATATTTTCTAAAGATTGAAAAATTTATATTTTCTTCATTAAGCTTATGGCCGTATGGTGAATGCAAGATGCCCTTATTTACCTGTAATTCATTTTTTAATTGACCTTTTTTTATTTCTATAGTAGCTACGTATTTTTGCATCAAAATACAAAAACAAACTCCATAAAATAGTAGTAACGTAAATTATAAATACATTAGAAAATAATGTGTACCATTTACTTAAACTTAAACTTTGAATCCGTAGTTACATACCAGATATAAACCAAATAAAGCCATAAAAAGTGTTCACACGAGCAACTTTGTCATACGTTAGCTACGAACCGCGATAAACCTCGTAAGAGATGGCTCTAAACTCGGCTACACCAACAGTCGAGCTTTCAGCGCGTTTGTTTACTCCTCGCCAGATTACAAACTGCATTGTTCCTGTTGTAACAGCCAAGGCGCCTTTGAGGATCAAAACAAATAAGTATATTAAGTTGTATGCAGTTGATTTTTTTTTTGTGATTATGGCGAGATTAGTAAGCGTTTCGCCTATGCATGGACATGACACGCCATTCACCACTTAAAATTACTAAACACTGAATGGCACTGAACTGCGCTCGACACTTCAAAACATTGGATGTTAAGCCTCTTAATGGTCATTCACCGGCAAACCCCAGCTGCAATATCCTTCAAACCGAAACACGACTGTTCTTGATTACTGCTTGCCGGCGAAAATAGACAAAGCGGTGGTATCTACTCAGACAGGCCCTTGCATATGAAGACCTACATGCATGGTTATTTTGTTTATTATAATTCAAACATTGTAATATAGATTCTATTTTATTTACGTACAAAGACAAAGCACAGTATTATTCGTAAATACGGCCTGTGTATAAAAAAGAACGAAAAAAAACAAGGCATCATATTGCCTATATAGCTACTATAGTAAAGAGGAAGTCTGATCGATGCTGAAGCCACAAGTCATTTATTTTTCCGGAGTTTCGGGTTTGATCCCCACACGGGTAAATATTAGTATGGCCTAAGGGCATTTGTACGTATCTGGCCGTTTGTGCATGGGAAATATGTTTGTGAACGCTCCGACGTCCCTGCAGCAATATTTTGTAATCTTTTTTTAAATACCTTTAGGCTACTCACCGAAGTCTCGTCCTTGAAACTGACAGGACAGTCGACCCAATGAAAGTAGCCTATTTTACATATTATCACACACACACTCAGCGTCCACTACACTTAATTAGTGTCTATTAACAGCAACGTTTATTAAAAATAAGTACATCTAGGCTACTCACCAGATTATCGCCTTTAAGAAAAGTGGATCATTGTACAACGTACACATCATCACACACACTCACATACTAGATCACGAACACTGCAGTTTGCACTGCACTAAACTGTCCACGAAAATTACTCAAAAAGCCGCGAGAATCTAGCACAGCAACGGAGCACTCACCACGCTTCAACAGCGTACCCGAAACACTGAACTATCAATTTATCAAGAAAGTATAACGAAAATTTCTCCACCACCACCACACAACAAACCTAAAAATGACTCGAAAAGACGCGAGATACCAATGCAGAAACGGAGCACGCAGCACGCTTCAATAGTATTACCGAAACACTGAAGTTTCCTATATAGTGTATTATCTATGCACTGAAGTATCAGTTTAGCTAGAAATTGAACGAAAACATGCTAAGTACCCTCCATTAGATTATATTTCTGATTACACAAAACGCCAAATAAGATGGAAACACTATTGTCCTTTTTGAAGGATATTGTAGCTAGTGATCACTGGGTAAGAGGTATAATAGCTGTTCTGTTAACGTTTCGGGCAACGCTCATTGCTGCTCTTAATAAATTCTAAATGGTGTTGCTATGATGATATGCCAGGCGCAAAGTGTACCATCAGGTAAGGGCTTAGTTGTCTTGTCATTAGGGCTAATAAAAAAAATATTTAGACAATTAAAAAGAATTGATAAAATTAAACTTTAAAGACGAATGGATTATGTTTTTTTATGTAAATTAGAACAAGAAAGCAAGTAATTCAGTTCAGAACAATGAACAGATTTCTAAAGATAAGAACTGATAAGAACGAAGCATGTGAACATTAGGCTTTTTACTTCCTCACACCCAAATACATATTTCTCACAATACACATAAGTATGGTCCCGAGTCTCTTATTACAAAGATACATTTGATAAAAATATCAGACGCGTAGTCGCCTAAGAAGGGTATCTAAGAGGCTTAATAGGGAAATCCTCCCAAAATGTCTTTACTTTCTATGTAATAAGATTTTACTGTCCATATATGTGGCTACCTACATGTTCTAGCTATTTTTCCCCACAGCAACAAATATTATGATATAATAATACGTAAGTATTTGTAACTAGTATATCCATGAATGGCTTGGTATCCGTTGTGTGGCGAATAAACTCCAACAATGAAACAAAAACCAAAAGAGAAGTACTTGGCATAATATGGCTGTGCCTCAACATAGCGTGGCCAATTACCAATATCGTGAAGTCGCCTAAAAGGGCTGGCTTAATAAAATATGTTTGTCTTAATTATCATTAAAAGATTAACGGCCTTATTCATAGACAGTTTTAAAAACTATTTTAGTTATCGAATGTTTTGTCTTCTTCGCTCAAACTTATTTCAAAAGTCGTTCGAAAGGGACAAAACATTCGATAACTAAAATAGGTTTTAAAACTGTAAGAATAAGGCCATAAATGGATATTGTTAAAATAATAAATTAGGGCATAAACTCAATAATTCTCAAATAACCGAGTACAAATACAAATAAATATTATGGTAAAAATAAAGAATTAATTTGCCCGCTGTTATAAAAATGGTGACACTATACAGGGTATATCAAGACCGCGACCGAAAACGAAGCCAGGAGGTAGCATTAGTGATATCAAACACAATGCAAGTAAAAATTTTACAAAAAAAATCGTCAATTTTTTTTTGTTATTTTTTACATATCGTCGTATTTGAGTGATTAAACATAGTTTTTCTAAAATAATGACGTACATTGCTTAATTTTTAAACACGCAATGGTACGTAAGGGTTTAAATTACTATTTTAGCAAAAACTAGGTATTTACCCCTCAAAAACGATGATTTTTAAAAAATTTTAAGAAAAAATCCGTCGCTTATTTTGCAAAATTTTTAGTTGCATTGTGTCTGTAGCCCCTAAAACTACCACCTGGCTTCGTTTTCGGTCGCGGTCTTGATATACCCTGTATAGAATATGAAATTTCAGCGGGTTGTGAACAGCGACAGGATGATCCTTGTTGGTGTTCAAGTATTTGATGTTGCTGGTAAGTGCAACATATTTTACATATATACTTTCAACCTGCACGGGAAATTGTGGTTTATGTATATACACACATGGTCCATTTTAAATTTTATTTCAAAAGACGCTTTTTAATGAGCCTAATGTCATACCGTAGATCAAATTAAGTATAATAAACAAGGACATTTATATTTTATGATAATTGATGGATAACTCGGGCAATCTAAAAATGAGTAGAGCGTCTTTTATCCATATATTGATAATATCATCCAAATCAGAAGAGAAATCTAACCCACTACGATCATCTATTAATTGATTTAACTAGGTAAGGTAATTAGGCAGCTCTATTGATTTAAACATTCCACTATTAACAGCCTCGATTCTGATCCCTATCTGACGTCAAATGACTAACTACTAGAATCCCTATACTATATTACCCCACAGTTATCGGTTAATAAATAAATAAATAATTTAATAAATTTATTAGTCCTCGGTTAGTTATGAACAATTGAATGAAATTCAGAAATAATCGGTTTCTAATGAACATACATACATAAAGTCACGCCTTTTTTCCCAAGAGGGGTAGGCAGAGGTGCAACCAGGATTTTTCGCCATGTATTTTCCGTCCCACGAAGTGATAGGGGACGAGCCTATCGCCATATCGCGTGCAAATTTCTGACTCCGGGTTGATAATTAATAAAAAATCACTTTGCCCGACCCGGGATTCGAACCCGAGATCTCGGCTTTTTACGTTATACCGTAGTACAACAACGCCACCGAGACAGATTTCTAATGAAATAAATCCTAAGCCTAATAAAAATAAATACGACCATAAACTAATAACGTAACACCCAAAAGACCGTATACCCGTTAAAATATAGGCAACATTAACACCGATGGAGCGATTCTAGATAAATTCGACGCGACACGCATTAGATAGGTAATGGCCTAACCACAACATGTCCTTCGGTGTAATGGGCACACCGTACAAGAGTGTAAATAAAATAAAGACTCATGAAAACGGCCGAGATACTTTTTCCCCACATATTTTCAAAGCATAGCTATAAAGTTTTGATAGTACCTATATTATTTCATAGTACATAACATACATAAACTCACACTTATCCCAGAAAGGGCAGGCAGAGGCGCCACCAGGACACACACATTTTGCCTAGTATGTTCCGTCCGATGTGATAGGGGGCGAGCCTATCGACATATCGGGCACAAATTCCTGACTCCGGGCTGATAATGAATAGAAAATCCCAATATCGCTTTGCCCGATCTGGGATGCGAACCCGAGACCTTAGCTTTGTAGTCGTACCGTAGTACAACTATGCCACCGAGGCAGTCATAGGCAGATTATTTCACAGTATCATATATTTTGTTATTCAAAGATGTTTCATAAAAATAGGTTACTTATCACATAATAGAGTTGGTAGAAATGATGAATGGTTTGGAAGATGACACATGAAAAGACGTAGGACAGGACGAATAATTGTTATTCATACTGTTATTCAAATAAACACGTGTAAGGATTCCATCAACTACGATATATTTTGTTACAACGGAATAAATGAAATGTTAAACCACTAGTGCATTTTTTGTTTTTTTTTTTTGTAACTAAGTAGCCAAGTGTTCGATTTATGGTTTGAAATTCGAACTTAAGAATAAGAACTCTCTATTAAAACTATTAAATATAAAATCTTACTTGCATAATTTATCCGTGAAAATTAATTAATTTATCGATGATAAATTACCACTTTAAAATTAAACCCTATTATGTTTTTGCGCGGCGTGGACGGGCTGTTAGTCCGCTAGATTATTGAACAACGGGTCACGGGATTTCATTAATTCTCTTTACGACTATACGGAGGTAACAGAGCACCTTGTAAAATATACTCGCTGAAATGATACCATTAAGGAGGTATTTTCGCAATGTGCCTCCAGCTAATTTGATTTTCGAACCTCGAATTTCTGTTCGTGTAAATAAATTGTTTTGAATACCTTTCAGTGTTGTGGAGTATCGGTATTTCGAAAACTGCTTACGTATTTCATTATATTACAAAAAATAATGTTGGTATTAATTCTAGATAACTTTGTGGAGTGGCCATTATAAGAATCATTTTGGAAAATATTAGTTTAATCAGAAGGTGCTAACGTAAATAATAATAAAGTAATTTAATTACACGCAGTGACTGTTGAATAAGACCCAATTAAGCGAAGCAAGAATTTGCAACAAACATTTAAGTACTTATCTGATAGGTACCGCACAAAAATCTGTCTTACTGTTTTAATTACCTAGGTATAATTTAATCTCCTAAGGTATAATCCTTAACGTCCCATGCCTGATCATAATCGGTTCTTCAATTAAAAATGATGACAACTCGGAATCACACCTAAACGGACGAAATACGAGCTCGGTGACTGTCCAAGGGGCATTTAAATTTCACGCCATCTCGCTTACCCGACAATTTCCCGACAGATACCTAATCAAATTAAAATTTCATCGCGATTTCGTGTTGGGGAGCGTTGGAAAAAATTCGTTACGTTCTTACTACAATTTGGGGCCGGTGAAACGCCAATGTTGCGCGTCTAAATTAAAAATGCCGCCCGCAAAAAAATGTTTTCCAACGAGAATTCGGAATATTCAAAAAAGTTTGACCCGTGAATTAAAAGTTTCAAATTCGTTTCAGGTATCTAAGGGGTTTCCATCGATTTATTGGGAATACGGGCTTTTGTCTTTGTGGGGTTTAACTTTATTTATTCAGCTGGCCGAGCCGGGTGGATTGGTCTAGGAGTTGCCCCGAACATCTCGAAATTACATTGGACGGAGAATTATTGGTTTTGCTACAGCTTTATAACCTAGAGAGGTATTTACTTGATTTGGAAACGTGTTACATTGAATTAAATATACATATATTGTATGTGCATGCTTATACAGGGTATATCAAGACCGCGACCGAAAACGAAGCCAGGAGGTAGTATTAGTGATTTTTTTTTTTTTTTTTATATATCGTCGTATTTGAGTGATTAATACATAGTTTTTCTAAAATAATGACGTACATCGCTTAATTTTTAAACACGCAATGGTACGTATAAAACTAGGTATTTACACCTCAAAAACGATGATTTTTTAAAAATTGTAAAAAAAATCCGTAGCTTATTTTGCAAAATTTTTAGTTGCATTGTGTCTGTAGCCGCTAAAACTACCACCTGGCTTCATTTTCGGTCACGGTCTTGATATACCCTGTATAAGCTTACACATCTCTGAAGGGGTAGACAATGGTTTAACTAGTACCACTCACAGTTTGTCGAACCTATCTCCATTGCAATATTATATAGAGAACGCTAGTCCCATGCAATTTATATGACATTTTTCAACCCGAAAAACTCGCACAAAGTACTCACCATAATAATCGAGTCCTAAGACACATACTATGCTACGCCAACACTGCCACTAGACAAATGAGTCATTATATTGATTACATGGGGCTTAAAGTACCACAAAATGCAGCAAGAAGTTCGTTAGGAATCCAATATACCTGCCTAACTACTATTTATTGATCACTTAAAATCGGGCGGTATCTTATCCTTCTTTTTAGCCAGAGTACGCCCATTGCTGAACAAAGGCCTCCCCCATAGATCGGGCGTTGTAATTGAATTTAAATATAAAAAAATATCACACAAACCGTTTCACCAAACGATTTACCTAGAAGCATTAAAAGCATACAAAGGAATAAACTGAAGTAAAAAATAAGCTCATCATCCGCTTAATACCGCAGCCGGCGAATCGTTTCGCCCGGGGTATAAAATAAATAGCACTGCGGAGAATTCAGCGGAATTCAGCGACAAACTTGTAATAACGGATTCAGGAGTGGTCAGGTTTAAAATTATCCTCCGCGCTTACAGGGCTGGACTCGCGCGTCTGCGGGAAATAGTCGGGGTTAAATACTTTTTCCGATATAAAGTAACATCTAGCTTCATTTTCAAATCGCAGCAAATGGAAAACGTTTGTGGAAAGATTCTTGTTTTCAATCTAGTTTGAGTTCCTCAAGATTAAAATACATTCAAAATTATTTAGATGATTTAAATACCTGCCTACTGATTTAACCCTATAAGGCTGCAAGTCTAACAATGCTGAACACATAATTATATTTTTTTTAAGTAAAACGGTTGACTTCACATTGTTCTGATCCCACCTGCAGCTATGTTCTATGCAAAGGTTGCTAAGTCCGAACAAATTAATGAAATAATTACAGAACCATTTTGTATCGATTCGAAATCGAATCCGAAGCTTTTTATTTTATACTAGCTTCTGCCCGCTAACTTCGTCTGCGTGATTAACTTTGTTTGAAAAAATATACATGTATAGATTATTCGGTAATTCTCATCCCGTCCCGTCCCGTCCCGTTATATCCCGCCCGTCCTATCTCATTCTCACTCAAGGTATATAATCCACGCCCATCGCATCCCTTTGAGTATAAAAAGTTACAAATATATCGGATTTCCGTCCTCATCCCACGGGAACACTTAATTTATCTGGATAAAATGTAGCCTAAGTGTTAATCCAGTGTTAATATGGGGAATATTAGATTTTCTCATTTATCTTCCATAATACAAAGAAACACTCTGTATGTAAATAAGACATTTACCAGTTTTTAAGTTGGACTTGTACCTATAGTATAACTGTGAAACCGCATCTCATTTCGCCTTGTAGTTTTTGCGTTATGCGCAAGTAAATAAAAAGAAACACCCTGTCTATAAATAAAATATATACCAGTTTTCAAATTGGACGTCCACCATTATTACTGTGAAAACTGCATCTCATTTGGTGCGGTAGTTTATGAGTAATGTGCAAGCAAACAAAATGAAACACCCTGTATGTAAATGCAACATATACCAGTTTTTAAGTTGAACCTGCAGCAATATAACTGTGAAAACCGCATCTCATTTGGTGCGGTAGTTTATGAGTAATGTGCAAGCAAACAAAAAGAAACACTCTGTATGCAAATGCAACATAACAGTTTTTAAGTTGAACCTGCAGCAATACAACTGTGAAAACCGCATCTCATTTGGTGCAGTAGTTTTTGCGTGATGCGCAAGCAAACATACAGACAGACAGACAGACGAACAGACAAAAATACTAAAAAAAATTGTTTTGGATTCTGTTGCTGTTATAAAGACCTCCCGCGTTGAAATTTCTTAAATATCTTCCATGTACAGACATCGACCATTTACATTTTTATTATTATACTAGCTTCTGCCCGCTAACTTCGTCTGCGTGATTAACTTTGTTTAAAAAAATATACATGTATAGATTATTTGGTATTTCTCATCCCGTCCCAACCCGTCCCGTTATATCCCGCCCGTCCTATCTCATTCTCACTCAAGGTATATAATCCACGCCCATCGCATCCCTTTGAGTATAAAAAGTTTCAAATATATCGGATTTATTTATTTATTTATTTAAACTTTTTATACATGTTGTATAAAGGCGGACTTAATGCCTTGGGCATTCTCTACCAGTCAACCTTTGGGTGATGCAGAGATTATACAAAGTAGGTGTTATTACTAAATGTAATAAAGTGCAAATAAACATACATACACATAATATGTATATACATATCTAACTACATACCCATACAATATATAAATATAATACATACACATAATATACAATATAGGCGTATATATATATATATATATATATATATATATATATACATATATAAATATTATATATAAAAATATAATGGTAAAACTTAATTTGACGATTCTGCGATTTGTTTAAGGAGAAGCTCGCGGACCTTCACTTTAAATGCATAACGATTCCGGCATGTCCTGATTTCGAGGGGGAGCGCATTCCAAAGAAGTATGGACTGTATTGGGAAAGAAGAATGTAAGAAATCAGTAGTGTGGGAAGGACACTGGAGAAGTAAATTGTGGGTTGACCGAAGATTCTTATTGTGGTTGCAACCGAGATACTGAAAGAAAGGAAGTAAATAAGATGGAGGGGAAGGGGAGACTAGAATAGAGTGCAAAAGAGTAATTGCGCGTAGACTACGACGCTGGCGAATGGGCAACCACTTAAGTAGAGAACGGCAAGCCGACACATGGTCATACTTACGAAGATTAAAAATGAAACGAATGCAGTTATTAAGAAGTCGGTCAAGTTTGTTGAGAAGATCTGCATTCAGGTCAAAATAGCACACATCACCATAGTCGATTAAGGGAAAAATTAGGGATTGCACAAGCATTGTTTTAGTTTGCGAAGGAAGAAAATTCTTCAGACGATATAGAGAACGAAGGGAATCGGTCACTCGACGGCAGACGTAGGTCACCTGGGTTCGCCAATTCAAAGTTGAGTCGATATGAAGCCCAAGGTCTTTGACGCTAGAAGACAGATTTCCGTCCTCATCCCACGGGAACACCTAATTTATCTGGATAAAATGTAGCCTAAGTGTTAATCCAGCGTTAATATGGGGAATATTAGTTTTTCTCATTTATCTCCCATAATACAAAGAAACACCCTGTATGTAAATAAGACATTTACCAGTTTTTAAGTTGGACTTGTACCTATATAACTGTGAAACCGCATCTCATTTCGTCTTTTAGTTTTTTTTATACGCAAGTAAACAAAAAGAAACATCCTGTATATAAATAAAATATATACCAGTTTTCAAATTGGACGTGCACCAATATTACTGTGAAAACTGCATCTCATTTCGTATGGTAGTTTTCGAGTAATGTGCAAGCAAACAAAAAGAAATATCCTGTATGTAAATGAAATATATACCAGTTTTTAAGTTGGACCTGCACCAATGTAATTGTGAAAACTGCATCTCATTTGGTGCGGTAGTTTATGAGTAATGTGCAAGCAAACAAAAAGAAACACCCTGTATGTAAATGCAACATATACCAGTTTTTAAGTTGAACCTACAGCAATACAACTGTGAAAACCGCATCTCATTTGGTGCAGTAGTTTTCGCGTGATGCGCAAGCAAACATACAGACAGACAGACAGACAAAAATTCTAAAAAAAATTGTTTTGGCTTCTGTTGCTGTTATAAAGACCCCTCGCGTTAAAATTTCTTAAATATCTTCCATGTACAGACATCGACCATTTACATTTTTATTATATGTATAGATTATTTTATAAAAGCATTTGTTGGTCGCGTATATAAGAAGAAATACTGAGTGGGCCTCTGTATCTATAAAACAAAAGCTAATAATACTTTAAAATCAGCCAAGCGTTTCCTGCAGTTTGTAAGCAGATATAATATAGCCCAAGTATTGCTTTTAACTGCAGTTTAAAGCCAGTAAGATGCGGAATAAAACTTTTGTGTTTTCTTTTATAATGCGCATGTAGTTTTCATCGCTAAGAAACTAAGGAAATGAGAGCTTGTTGGTTTAGTAACTACCAGAATGCGACCACTTATGTAGGTATATTTTTTCTTCATTGGTGTGCGCGTAGATTTACCTGGCTTATAACTTTGGACCGTCAAAATGTCATGAAGGTTCGCGACAGACACGAAGTTACGGGTTCTACCATCAAGTGGCTTTTATTCAAATCTAGCATTTAAGTAGTTAAATCACAGTTACATAATTGTACTACGGTATGACTACAACGCTGAAGTATTGGGTTCGAATCCCGGGTCGGGCAAAGCTATTTTGATTTTTTCTATTCGTCAGCCTGGTGTCAGGAATTTTTTCCCGATATAGCGATAGGCTCGCCCCCATCACATCTTGGTACGAAACACAGAAGCCGAACGTGGGTGTCCTGGTAGCACCTCTGCCTACACCTTCTGGAAAAAAGGCGTGAGTTTATGTGTGTATATGTATAATGTATATAAATACAGCACAAATACCAAAATAATAATACACATATAATCCCACGTCAAATAAACACGATGATATTATTTATTCAAAATTACCCAGTACCCCAAGGCATTAACAAAGATAGTGCTCAAACGACTGCAACAAATTAATGATATTCTATCAGTATACAAAAGCTTATCATGCCGAGGACATTGTCTGCCTCAACAGGGAAATAACAATAACGATGCCGTCCGCACCTTGCGTCCCTCCACGATCACAATCCTCTCGTGTTCTATATTTTGGCTGCTCAACGATTAAATCGCCTTGGATTTTGCAAGGAAATAAAGTTTAAATATACTTTTCGACGCATATGAATAAATACAGCAAAAAAGTACCTACTTATAAAGTACATACAGAATATACAAATTATGTACAAGTTTTTATTTGTGCAATCTGTAAAGCTGTTTCTAAGAATTTGTTAGCGTTTATATGTGTATATGTATGCATGAATATAGTTCCAATGAACCTTAACTACATCAATTACCTCTACACGCAGGAATAGTTTATTCATTATTGTACCATAATTCAGCTAAATGAATTCAGTGAAATAATACCCCAACATCCAAAAAATCGGTGTGAAACTAGCCGCAAATAATTTACGCTTCACGCATTTAATCGCACAAAAGAGTTCAGTGGAGTGAACAAAAGGACACCAGACTTCTGTATAAACATTAACACTGTTCCTTAATATATTTATCTGTATATACCAATTATTCACTGGTTCAGATTACAAGGGGGATATTTTTATAATTCAAGTGCTTTCTTGCTTTGATAGGTATTGGGTAATACCCGGGTATTTACGTACAAACAACGAATGATATATGGTATATTGCATTATTACTAGTAAATTGTGAGTAAACGAAGGCTTCGTCTATGATAGCACATACCAAAATTATATTAAAATTAATAGCACCGGTTGACAGATTTTATATTTAGTTAAAAAATTTAGCTTTATCCTTACAAGTTTTTCTTTCACAACTGAAGCGAGCGCTAACTACGAGCACTTTGCTTATTCGCTACTAAAAACTTTTTCTTATAATCGAATATTATTTCTATACCTACGCATAGAAATAACTTAGTATTCCTACTAGTTGAATATATTATTAAGTTTAAGGACATGTTACATCTTATGTACAGAGCTTTATTAGTAGGGTTGTAACTATCCTGTTTATACACCGTTACTTGTTTATTATTATAGCGTTATGTAGCAACACGGCCCACGCCGTGGCTACCTTTATTACTATCACAGGGTTGTCACATCGTAAAAATACCTGTAAACGGGTCGTTACAAATGCTCTGGGGTATAATAGAACCTTAGTTTCCCTGTATCTATATTTTTTGCTAGTCGTACTAGGGGAAAGTAAATTTAGATTACATAGCTATGAGCTATTAATTTGCAAGGCGTAATTTTTCTACATTAACTTTGTTGTAATTATTGAAGATTACGAAACCAAAACACTTTTCGACTAATCTACAATTTCCTTTATTTGTAAGAAACATTACTCCATCCTATAAACGTACAAAAATAAATTCTACAACTAAGCCATTTCCGCATTTTTACACAAGACTTTCTTTTCCCATTCAAATTTTTCAAACAGAATTTTTAAAAAATGTTTCCGCAAGACCATTGTTGTTTTAAACTAACTCCGACAAAGAAATAAATATACTAAAGCAACAAGAAGCACTTCGATATCGCCATTATTATTCCTACAGGATCTAACGGCAAAGTTTCTCAAAGCAAAGTCTTTCCGTTCGACTGATAAAAAATAAGTGACGTCAAAGGATTCTAAGATCTTAGCTATCACTCGGTGAAAGGATTCGCAGTGAAGAAAAACAAGGATTTAGCTACACTGACAGGAGAGGATTAAAGCCATGCAAAAAATAGGACATCTCTAATCTTTACAAACGCGTTTATAAATCGATATTTTGCCCGTCTGATTTATTTAATAGCAATTTATATCAGAGAAAAAGCACTTTCTTTTACAGGAAAATATGTAGTAAGAGGCTCTGCCAAGAATTGAAAAAGTACCCATCAAGTTAAAACCCCAACTTAAAACTTAGTAGAAACATATAAGTATTAAACCCATT
Organism: Deilephila elpenor; assembly: GCA_949752805.1. Classification (NCBI taxonomy): domain Eukaryota; kingdom Metazoa; phylum Arthropoda; class Insecta; order Lepidoptera; family Sphingidae; genus Deilephila; species Deilephila elpenor. The sequence goes on from OX457111.1 coordinate 5,416,988, forward strand.
CCAATGGCTACGAGAGACTTCTCATTCCCATAATAAATAGAGTCCCAAGAACCAGTATCCTATTTTTTTCTTAACGCTTATTCAACCACGGAGGCTGTTAATTTCATTCGATGGTGTTTTTTTAACGGATTGAAATAAATGTAATTTCATCTCCATCCCTACAGGAAGGCTTCGTTTCTAACCGGTATCGGATTTAAAGATCGGCTCTGTAATCCGTACTAATTTACTTTGAGGTATTCTGCCTATTGAACAAGCACAGATAACTTATTCTGTAGGTATTAATCGAGCGGAGGAAATTAAATTGGACATCGGTTGAGCGAAATCCGTACATCATAAATACAGTGTAGTTGGATAATAATTTAATATTCATTAAAATTTCTAAATTTAGCTTGAATGATTGATACCTAGTTTAAGATATTACTGGACATCGTCACTTCGTAAGATAAGAGAATGACTTGTACTATTTAGGTTTATAGGCGCATAATATGTTTTATTTATTGGGAATGATCATAATTTACACATAACATTACAAAAATATCTTATTTAATAAATAAACGACGATAGTATCAGATAAATATACAACTTTCTTTATGTGAATGAAACTTTTTTATATGCTCTATAACACCTGTCGTTGCTACTTACTATTCTGCTGCAATTCAATGAGTATGTATGTTGCTATATTTCTAAACTAGGAAAGCGTTGAGCCCACAGAAGACTTAGTTAAATTGCTTAGAGCCAGTAGACTGTTTTAATGTCTCTTGGGAACACAAACCGTCGTAAAATCCTCAGCGAAGCCGAGAAAAAATAAACAAAGACAACCCTATAAAAATGAAAATATATACCCAATTTTATACATAGACTTAGAGAGTACCTTGTACCTTAGTACCTTGGGAGAGGCTTATGTCCAGCAGTAGACTGCAACGGGCTGATGATGATGATGATGATGATGATGATGATGATGATGATACATAGACTGAACATATGCAGAAAGTTGTTTATTTTTTATATTATTTAGTATTAGTTCTTAAACGTCCCGCAGCGGAGCACGTGTCTTCTTTATGATTGAGATATGTTGATCACCACGCTAGCCTAGTGCGGGACAGCAGACTTCACATACCGGTTTTACTGGTGGTAGGTCTCTCATATGTGAGAGGCCGCCTTGTTAGGTACGACCGCAATGTCTATTTCTCCCGCCAAACAGCAGTAAATGCACTGTTGTGTTCCAGTTTGAAGGACATTGTAGCCAGAGTAACGACTGGACATATTGAGACTTAACATCTTATGTCTTATAATGGCGAGCGCAGTGGAATTCCAAGCATGGCTTTGTAATTTATGGTGTTGCTAGTGTCCATGAGCGATCGTATCGCTTACCATCAGGCGAATGGCATGCTCGACTCAACATATAAAAAATAAAAAGAACCTTTGGAATTCCTGTGAAGATCAATCCACAGGTTACTTACCAATGACGCAGACATTTGTTTTCACCGTCAGAAGACAATATCATTACGAATCCCCGCGTAACGTCGAAGATTCCGAGACGATTGCTACTGGTTTAAACTTTCAATTTCCAAAATCAGATTTGTCTGTGTACGTACATACATAAACTCACGCCTTTTTCCCAGAAGGGTGGGCAGAGGTGCTACCAGGACACCCACATTTTGCCTTATATGTTCCGTCCCAGGATGTGATAGGGGGCGAGCCCATCGCCATATCGGGCATAAATTCCTGATTGTCTGTGTGATATCAAATATTTCTGCAAAAAAAATGTTTTACTTTAAACCTCTTGTACTTAGTTATTGTCTGCAGTAGCAACATATTATGCCTATCTACGAGTACTTAATATTGAGTAAATTATATAATTGCTGTGTTAAATTCAAAACTTTAGCATATAGCCGAAAGAGATTTGAAAACTGAAATTGCAATTCGTTAATTACAACTTTATTACAAAAGCTTACAATTTGTCAAATCATGTTCCATGTACCAGTTTTATACAAATATACATTACAGACAAAACAGGCTCGCTTGTAACAGAATCCGTCAAAGAGAACTCCCTCTGAGCCGTTGCGTCGTAGTTCAGTTTCATCAGGTTTCCGTCTTTGTGCAGATAATATTACTGCTACAACTATATTGATTCCAGGAATAGTGCAAATATATCGAAACTTCTAAATGTTAGAAGCTGCAAGGGAGAGGTAGTTCAGCCCGTGGCCTTTAAGCGGGGTATATAAAAGTTGAAACTTTTAAAACCAACTACTAATTTGATATTACTGAAGGCTAAAGATAATTGTACATACTGGATGGTGAAAAGCACGTCAACAATGCGACTGTGTTCATAGCTCGGTTTACCCCGTGCAATTATTTTATTGATATGTCGGGACATGAATTAGTCCTATTATTAGTTAGTTCTTGATTTGTTGTTTTTTTTCTTTAGGTATAACTAAGTTTTCCTTGTTTTTGTTTATGTATATGTAATTTATAAGTGTTGTGTACCACTTTAAGTGGTATTTGCATCAGAATTTAACTAGTTATGAATAGTAATAGTTGTGATAATGTTGGAGAACATTAAATTAAATATCAAGTTTGATCACGCTAACATTACTGTATGGTCGAGAGATAACCATCTCTCCCCGAAGGATATTTTATTGAGTTGCACTTTAAGTCTACCATCAGATGCATTGTAAGCAGTTATGTCTCACCGAAGGATATTTTATTGAGGTAAGTTAATGGTAAACTTAGGTGCATTGTAAGCACTTTGGCTTGCAAAGTCGGATTTCGATGGGGCGATGGTGATGCAAATAATTAAGTTCTCCTATTGCGCTTATGATGAAAAAGCAATGAACTCTCTACAACACCTATTTCACAGTCAAAAAGTAAAATGCTAGAAATTGTGTTTGGCAGAAATAAAATAATTCTACTCAACGCGCAACAAAATTTTCACCTCTAGAATTAGAACAAAAATCTCCACAATAATTTTTATTCCAAACTCAAAGCTCAATAACGCGCAACACCATTTCAACATTAATATAAGAAATAAGTGCTCTTTCAATATTTCTGAAACTCGTAAACTATTCCCCGACAACTATTATTTCTTCAAAGTTCGTTCAAAACAAGACAGGTAAGTTTCGAGAGCCGAGAACCTGCTATACTTCAGTTACCACTATAGATTATGCGAACCGAGTTTTGGCCAGTTTTGCAGTAACCTTTATGTTTACTTTCACATTTGCTTTGAAGCTGCTACTTAGTTTGTCGGTAAAATTTTACTGAATCAGCAACTATTGTACTATCTCATACCCGCTACTGCAAGTCTTGCAAGCCAGGATCGACAGTGGAACGAATTTTATTTACAATGAATAGGGCACTAAAGTTCAGCGAGTCTTTGAGAACTTTAACTCTTTATATGCCCCGAGAATAATCAAATAGTAAATCAATAAATGGGAGTTGAATCGTTACTCAATGCTTGTCACTCTTTAATTCTCTCTAGAACAAGAGATAAGTCCTTGAAATTCGTGGTATAATTAATTTAGAAAAAAGATCCCAATACTGCGGTGATGACCCCACCCTCTCATTACAAACCACAGAAACGACACATGTCTGTATTACATACCGTCATAAAATAACAAAGTAAAAATCTATATTGAAATCTTCACAGTGCATGGAGTTAGCTGACACCCTAAATTAACACATAGGCTTTTTATCCCGAAAAATGTAGTATTCCCGTTGGATGAGCAAGGAATTAAAATATATATTATATTACATTTTTAAACTCGAAAGGGATGGGGTGGGACAGGATTACATGCCTTGAGTAGAGGTACGGGAGGGGGGGGGGTATATCGGGACGGGACGGGAAAAGCAGTACAGAGGACGGCATTGAGTTTTAATATAAATAACATGGTACCGGAAATAACATATTGCTGATGCGGACTGCACTCAAAAAGTATCTTCACCTGGGCGAAACCGGGCCGATCCCCATTCTCACCTCTCTAGTATCAGAAAATATCTTACGATTTCAGTAGTTGTCAATTGTTAGTAGTAGTAATCGGTAGCTATCTATAAAAATCCTGGAAAGTTATAAAAACCGCAGAAATCTGAAGGTGAAAGTCTATGTTGCATTAGGTCAACGGGATAGAAATCCTATAAAAACGAAGATATCCGAGCATTCATATAGTAATGAGTTCAAGCAACAATAATTTTCTGATAAACACTTTGATAAAATACATACATACATACATAAACTCACGTCTTTATCTCCGAAGGGGTAGGCAGAGGCGGGCTACCAAGACGCCCACATTTCGCCTTGTATGTTCCGTCCCTCGATGTGATAGGGGGCGAGCCTAACGCCATATCGGGCACAAATTCCTGACTCCGGGCTGATAATGAATAGAAAAATCCGATATCACTTTGCCCGACCCGGGACTCGAACCCGAGACCTCAGCTTCGTAACCTTACCGTAATACTACTACGCCACCGAGGCAGTCGAACTTTGAAAACATTACACAATACAAATATTTCCCAATAAACAAAGCAATCGAAAGTGTTATTTTGTAAATGATACCCAGGTTTTCCAAAAGGGTGTATTCGGATAACTCACCGTCAATATATCTCTGCGCTAAGTCGTAACACCAACTTCGTCCGTAAAAAATCCCGCATCCAATCGTGTGCCTAACAGCTTATCATTTGTAACCAAAACAAATATCGGGCTTGGTGCTCAAGCGGAAGGATTCACAAACAGGAAAACAGCGGATGACGACCGCACTTGTGATTTACTCAAGGCTGCGGGTAAAATTTCGCGAAACGTAGGGTATTTTGATGTTTATACAAAACCCTGTTTTAGTGTCCATAATATGAGGGATATAAAAAATAAACAATGATTGTGTCACATTACAAAAATCTGAATAGAATGGAATAATTTAAATGTCGGTAGATATTTATTAACATTTTTATATTTTGGGCATGAAAAAGAGTATTGGTAAATTTTGAGATCCTCCAAATTTAAAGTTTAACCAATCAACAAAATTTTCTAGATAAGTAACGAACCTAATATTACAACATGCACATAATAAGTGGCGCCGGTCCCTCGTAGGCACGAGAAAAGGGTCAACCTTCCTATTGAACATTAAAAAAGAAGGTACATAGACAGAAGTTTATAAGCACAAAAATATTCACAAGTTCCTTCCCGCTATTGTAGGCAATAACGCTGTTCGAAGACGGAAGCAGGAAAAACAATAAAACTACCGAGATAGTAACTTGATATACGTAACTTTCATCAATTCGGCAGTAAAGTTAGTCTTCCTGTCTGTTATTTATAGCGCGAATAAAAACTAAAATGCAAATTCTTCGATTAATATTAATAATGTTGGAAACTACACTGTATATTCTCTGAGATTTTAAGTGAGCCACACTTTCAGATGAAGAATATTTTGTTTCGTTTCCTTACCTTCTCTTTGTGTTTTCTTCAAGTCCCCCATTAAGGCTTTAGGATTTTTCTCCATTGTCAGCGTTAGTATAAGTATAAGTATAGTATTAAGTAAGCCTCTTTAGACAATCCTCGAGAACATATCTCCACTACTTTAAAACTCAAAAGTATATTGAGGATTTCTACAGTCGTAAATATACCATCTATAACTAAAATACTATAACTTATTGAATTTACCGCGATAAAGTATACATATTTAGCAAAATAATGATAGCTCACCACACTTATAGCAAACAATAATAACTTAGATTTTACCCTCTCTTTAAAACATACCTTCACATAAGACAAAACGCTATTGTCTCCTAAAATACGTCCCCAAACGCCTTGTCATAGAAAATAATGCAAAATTCCAGCTCGCAACACACATTTTGTCAATGTCACGAAATGTCAGCTCGGCGTTTACCTCAACGACCTTAGTTTAAAACTGGGGGCCTTAGACAATAGCACTTCAAAGGCCTTCCAAACGCCTGTTGAATTTCCACCGTCCAAACTTATGTACAATATTGAAGGCAACAGAGCAACAAAAGGGTTTAAATAATTGCTAATGAAGCCTACTCGGCTTATTCAGTGGGTGTCTAACGTCAAACTTCGTCTCTAGATGAAAATAAGGGGCCCTTTATGTTCACCAAACCAAGAAATTGCACCGTAATTTTATTAGTATTGTACGAGCCGAGTTAGAGTTATGTACGGACTGCGGGTCCGTTTGTGTTTATGTTACTGCCAATGTTATGGTTTTGAAAAGTGCTGATTATTTATTTTATATTGATGAGGATTACCTCTTTTTATTGGAATGCGTTTTAGTTCATTCGTTATGACATCACGAAATCACAAATCTTTATTTATTTGCCATAATGACGAGACGAGCTGGTTGCCTACTTCTTGGTCAAGCCTACTCATAAAAAGAAGCAAAATAACTCGGAAAGAATAATTATTTAGCACTGCGTGGCACTTCCTGCGTTTGGTGCCCCGAGAATTTTAAAAATCTCTCAATCCCCTGAAGTCACTAGCTACAACTTCCTTTAAACCCAGGACACAAAAGTATTTAATTACACTTTTAATAGTAGAAATAGAGAAAACATTGTACTTTTCCAGACGAACTCTACAACCTAGTAAGCACTAAACACACCGAAGATTATGATCAAAACTTAATTCTTCAAGGAATAAAGAGCAGCAGTATTTGCATATCTAACGCAAGATTTTTGATGTTCATAAGCCTGACTCGTAATGGCTTCTTAATGAGGCCGCGAAAGGCTCTCAGCCGAAACAATATTTACGCACATTCATAATGAACGGGGAAATTTCTAAAACTCTGCATTTTTACCGCCGTATACAAAGATAGGCAGAGGCTCCATGCATAGAAATATTCTTATCAGTGTTATTAAATCTCTCAACAGCTTTATGTAAAAACGGTACTTCGACGGAGTTTTGAGGTGGAAAATATACTTTTATTTTGTAGGAGTGAAATCATTCTATAGCTTAAATATTCCTTCAGATAATGATTTCGGTTGTGTCATAGCTTGATTAATCATTATGAGAATTTAATACCAAAATATCTTAGCAATATTTTATGTAAAAATATAATTGAATTTCCCAGGTTTGGAATTGGTGTCCGGTACGGCGACAGACTCGTCTACTATCACTTCGTGGGACTTGGGTTCTTGAACATAATATGTTTTTTTGGTATGTTCGAATCCCGCTTAAATTATTTGGCCCATTATTGAACTTAGGGCTCTACACTTTTAGTAAATCCATACGGATTATCAATTTCCTAAAAAATCCAAATGGCTTAATCCAACATTTTCTCCAATCGAGAGAGAAAATTATAGTCCTCATTTAAGGTTTCCGTGCCGTCCACGATACCGAAGCCTCTTTGCAATTCCACACCGCATATTTCATTTTAATGTCGGGCCGAGGGCCGCCCCTTACTCTCGCCTTCCATTCACCTCGCTAATTACAAATTTCTGCTATTAAGTTTTTCATTCACTCAATTACGGACATTATAACTCGACTAATTTAGGGATATTAATTAAAACCACCGAGTTCCATTAACATTTATTTTGTACATAAGTACCTACCTACACTAACAAAGAAGCTTATACAAAATAACTAGTTACACATATATATGAAATATTTGATATGAAAAATTACCGCTAAACGGTCGGCAAGCGACGAATCAAATTGACCTTTAAATAAATTAAATTTAAAAATACGATTTAATAAATAATTCATCAATGGAAAAAACGAAAACTGAACGTAAGCAATACTATAAAAAACATTATAGTCGTGTACCAACCGTTTAACTTCACACTTCACAGAGATCGGACGTGTATTTAAATTTAGTACAACAGTGCATCCAACATCACAAAAATACACTATTAAAATAAATTACGTAAACTTATACAAAATGACCGACCGTAGTAGTAACTCTATAATTGGTGTTAACATTTCACTGGGTTTTATAAGATATTGTCTCGTAATAAATAATACGTAGTAAAAGTATATGTATTTATACAATGAAGCCTACTGAAGAACTACTTAATGATAACATGTATTTCATAAAGGATTAATACAATGTTTATAATACCAGTCAAACCAAATCTATATAACTCAAATGGGGAATAAATTATTGCAAATCCAACATTGCCATTTATGTTTTATTTTTGCCAGAAAACATATTAATGTAGGTCTTAACAATAGACCCCATTGTAGACATTACATTGTAATACTAAATGAAAACTAAACTGAATACTCCACATTATTTCCACTAGAAATGCATTTAATACAATCTATCATACTTTCAGTAGAGGAAGCCTCTGTTATATTGCTAAAAGTCTGTTTTTTCACTAAAATATACTTATATACAGACAAAAAAAAATCTGCAGAACAAAATTTACTGTCTTGTATTTTTTCAAACCGCATAAAACTTAATAAAGAACCAAAATATTATTTTTCTTGATTATTCCTAAAACCTGTCCGTTTTAATACTTTGATAAAACTAAATTTTGATACCAATTGATTTCGAATGTATAAATATGTTGGGCGACCTTTGTAGCCTGATGGGAAAGGATTGAGCATACATAGTCCTGACCCCACACTAAGAACGAGTCTTGTGTCGTAGGTATCAGAAACTACGAGAGACTTTTCGGTCTCACAAACACCCAAACCCGAAACAAATACCTGTGGATCACACAAACATTTGTTTCGGTGCGGGGATCGAACCCGCGGCCTCTCGTTTCACAGGCGGCGTCTAACCAACTCCGCCATGGAGGCTGTCTATTATATTAACATTAACCCAATACGCAAATAATGTCTTCAACAATTTAATAGCATATGTCCAGCAAACGAGCAAGCAGTGCCCCTAGATGGAACATTGTGAAGTATCGTATAGTAATTCTCGTATAGTAAAGTAAACGTTTCCCGCTGTGAAATTTTAGTTCCAAATACGCTCACAATGGCGCTGTTTAAATTCCCATACAAAATTTTACTATTACTATTCTATTACGATACTGCAAAATGTTCCGGCTAGGGGCACTGGTCACCTGAGGGCAAGTGAGCACTGCCGCCCATGAACATCCACAATACTGGATCATGGATGTGTTGTCGGCTTATCAGATCGGGAGGGGAGGGTAGGAAAAAAGGTGGGAAGAGGAAAATGTGTACTGATTTTTATTTTAGCATCTAGTATTCACAACTGAAAGGTTAATTTTGAACACGAATAGTTAGAATTAGTTGCTGTATTTTTAACTATAACATTTTCTCACTATTAAATACGTACATATACGGTTATGCATTCTATTTAAATACTTATACATCCAAAACATTTATATAAATTTCTAAGGTTCCATTAATGGTGTCATAATTTAAACAATCTGGGATATAATTAAAATATTATAAACTTAACCTAACTACGGACAAATTATTACAAATAACATTTACGTTTAAATACCATTTATACAAAAAAGACAATTTTTATTATTTTTTGTTTCTTTTTTTTTTTCTTATTTCAGCAGCAACGCAAAAGCACCCATAAATTTAATGCTTATAATTAGTTAAATGCTGAATACAACGAAAGGCAAAACACGTCACAAAACCTCGAGCACACGGAAGTAGATCATTTACATTTGTCACAATGTCTAAAAAGCGTGCATCTAGCACGCTTGTGCTACTTAAAAACATCGAAATATTAAAAACAAAATAATCTGTAAATATGATCTGTATTGGTTTGTGTGTTGCCAAAATTACCAATCGAATTAACAATTTTTTTTCTCCTGACAACACCCAAATCAAACGAATGACATTTTCTAAGATAAATTTTAAAGGACTAGGTATTCAGGCTCCAAAATTTGTTGCTTTCTTAACTTGCAATGTTGGCTTTTGCGAAGAGACGATTGGAGTGTCTAGCCCTTTAGTCTTATAAAATAAGTAATTTAAGATATATGTCGATATGATTTTAAAAAAATACACTATGTATATCTACATAGAGCTGTACAATTGTAAAACCATATTCTACATAATAAAATAATTGATACTAATTATTTTAATTATTAATTGACATACATGTCAAAAAATACTTAAATAACATTATATATAATTCTAAATAATACTACAAAAGTAAATATTTTATCTAAAAGACAAATGCAAACGAGCCACTGTGTCAGCATCGCAAAGGGAAACTCATCTAAGTTCTAAACAGGAAGACCTGGCAAAATAATAGCGACCACAAAGCGAAGAACATGCAACGATATTCACATGCGGGAATCAAAGGAAACATTGTGAAATACATTAGTATATCGATACGGCGACGGCTCCTGAAGCGATGTGTTCAAATGTGAAAGGCTATAAAATCGATGCTCAATGTGAATAAGGATTAGTGTAAATGAGGGTAATAAAAACCGATAACTATAAGAGTAAATACGCCCGCTCCTACCACGCAGAAATCGAATTATATTAACACAGTTTCACCCCAAATACAAATATTTAAACACGATAATGCAAATCTATATTTAATGAAAATATTACGCTATTGATACATGAATATTGTAATTAATAAAAGTAACGAGCGGACGTATCAACTCTTAGATTATCCCTACGATAGCGTGCACGTAAATTTGAAAGTCCAAATGTGATAAAGCACGAATGAGATACATTTACACTGTGGGAAACACACAGTGTCACACATTCAATAGCGCAAACACAACGGCGGAGTCGCGTGTATGTACACGAGGTGCACGGGACAAGGCGGGTAAATTAAGGCGGACTTACCAAAACGAAGCGATATTAACACAATAAAACTCAAACCAAAACGGAAAAGTGCATCACGTCAAAAATACCTACATTTTTTTGGTTTTAATATATTTTTCGTGTAATCTAAAAATGCAATCTATTTTACAGATTATTTAATGAGTTTAATTGTGAGTTTTGGAACGCTCCCACGCCCATACATGATATGTGTGGATATGGCCGTTTGAGTATTCCAAGGCTCCGGCCGTGTCGTGCGACGCGGCCGATACTATTCAAACAACAAGTACCAGCTGACATGAATTACGCACTTTCAGCAAAGAAAAATATGTCAAAACACTACTAACATTTTTTCGCCTTGCGACTAGTGAAATCAACTCTACTTGACCATTTATCGATTAGTTGTTATTTTATTCGTTATAATACCTCGATTAGTTCGTCCACGAATGCACTATGTTTTTTTAATTTTTTTACCCCTATCAGACACCGTGTTCTATGGTTGCCGTACGCACATCAATAATATACTTTCTCGTTATCATATAGCCTGTATATGAGAAGGAAAGTCTTGTACTCTCGTGCGGTCGTCGCGCCAGGTTCCTGTATCGAAACCTGAGCCAAAACATTTGAAAATGTATCGTTTCGACAAAGGAAGTACTGATATCGACTCCCGCACCAAAACAGCTTTCAAATCGATTTCATAGTGTAGCGTAACACATTTTATGCTCTTCGATATCACCTACGAAAATTACCTTAAGTTTTAGCCAATTTCTAATAAATTAAAAATTATCAAATTTTGAATAATCGATGACACAGATCTCGTGAAAATTTCTAATATCCCTCATGATGTGATTTCTTTGTCATTGAGACGTGACATTTTGTGATCTACAAATATACCCGAACGAGCCGTTACCTTCTGGATTTTTTGCTGTTGTGTCACAGTTGCTTTTCTTTCAGTAGATCAATGTATTTCGGCTACAGTGGAGAATAAATGAATGTTAGTGTTGGGGAGCGGGTTCACGTCTCGTGTTACGTAGTGTTCGCCTGTGGTGTTGGACAATGGTATCTAGAGTTGACATACTGTTAACTGTCATCGCGTGGTCTCAGGGCTAGTCCTCTGCGCCAGCGTCCTCACTGATTGTGTCGCTCGCTTTCTCTTGGGAAATGTTTTGACCTGCCAAAAATATCAAACATTACAATATTATTATGTATTGTAAAACATGGACAACGCCAAAAAAAAGAATGACTACAAACATTTCAAGAAATAAAGCTTTTTACAAAAATGAAAAAGTAAAATTAAGAAAAAGATTGGTAAAGTTATTTCAGATTTAATTGAATAATTCTGATGCAAAAATGCATGGGAATAAATGTTTAGTTTCATTCTATCGATGACTTCAAGAGTTTGAATTGAGAGGCCCAGAATTCATTCGATAGATATAACTGTAAACAGTTAAAATGGCCACAGACCAGTTAAAAGTCAATATTTATGTTACATGAGAACAAAACATAATAAGTTTTATTATGTAAAACAGAACCCACACATATAAAATGAAAACAGGCCAGTGATCACAAAAGAAATATTTGGATAACATACCCTTTTTCGCTGATGAAAGTATGCACTTCTTGCAGCTTATGAAGAAAAAGGAGACACGTTAGAGTTTGGCGTGGAAGGCATGAGATCCATTGTCTTGCACACCCACCCGGCTATGTCCACCTTTTCTGCGTCTGCCTTGCGTATCCACTCGTGATTCTACACAAAAAAAAAACAACAGATAAGCTATATATATTCTAAGATATACTCTTTTTGCAGAGTGGACGTTATTTGGGTATGAAATTTATATAAAACTTCTTCTTCTTATAAAACCTGCGCACCACTTAATTTGATAGATGGACAAATTTTGGTTATTTGTTGTAGGAACTGACTTTAGCGTAAACATATTGAGATACATCAACTTTTGTAAAACGTTAAGAATGGTAGATGCCGCATTCACCTTTGCAAGATTACTCAAAACCAAGGGCAGATATCGAAATCTATGTTTTCAAGTCTGTTACAAAGCCTAATTACTATGTCAAGTTTTAGATAAATATAATATGCTGACCATCAAAGTCTTCAAATCTGCTCGTTCGTCGGGGTTCTTCTTGAGGCAGCGGTCCACAAAGTCCTTGAAGTGGTCGGAGAAGATGCCGGCGGGCAGTTTCGGCGGCGGCTCGTTCACGATGTAATCTAGCAGCTCGAATATCGCCATCGGACGTGGGGAGTTCGGTGCCTGGGGAGTGACATAACCACAAATAATTATTTTTGGTCCCAATCCAAGGAATTTCCAAACAAGGTAAGGACGTTTCAGTCCCATTACACCAGTATTTTTAATGTTACAAACGCACAAGTCGTTATGTGAAAATCAAAGCAATGAGTTTCAATTTCATAACGAACCTATTGGGCCCGATTTCATAGAAACTATAGCCATATCATGTTTTTTTTCATAAACATTATTTAGCATTGGTGTATTTTATTTTTTAAATGATAAATAGGCATATAAAAACTACAAATTGTAATATAATTTTATTTCCTATTTTTTTGTAAATTTTTTAAACATTACCTTCTTAAATATAGTTACAACAGTTCAATGAATAACACTAACACCTCATTGTAATTTTATGTTATAGGTATGAGACAGTAAAAATTCTCACCTGCCCTGGCGAATGATCTTCATTCTGTCCTCCAAAGATGGCGGCTAAAGTCTTAGCGTCCGGCGGCGGGATGGGGTACATCCCGATGGCCATCTCAACCAGCGACAATCCCAGCGACCAGATGTCCGATTGCACCGAATAGTGCGTGCCTTGTAGACGTTCAGGCTGAAAAAAAAAAACATTAAATATAATCACTTCCACTCTTCCACACTTATACGCAAACATTTGGAAGAGCCTGTACTGGTGGTAGGTCTCTCATATGTGAGAGGCCGCCTGGGTAGGTACCACCGCAATGTCTTTTTGTCCCGCGAAAGAGCGGTGTAAATGCGCTGTTGTGTTCCGGTTTGAAGGACATTGTAGCCAGCGTAACTACTGGACATATTCAGACTTAACATCTTATGTCTCAGGATGGCGAGAGCAGTGGAATGCAAAGCATTGCCTTGTAATTCATGGTGTTGTTTGGTTTTGCTACTGTCCATGAGCGGTCGTATGGCTTACCATCAGGCGAATGGCATGCTCGTCTCGCCATTCATTGCAATAAAAAAAGGCCTTTTTCTTCCGCAGTTGACTTTCTATGGCTAAATACGATGATTTTAATTCTTCGACTTTTATTTATTCGCCACGTATAAAAATTTGAGCCTACAGACTATCTAGCCCACACACCCGCCATTGCAACTCCTGTCCGTTAGGGTCAAGAGTAAAGCAGGCAAAGAAGTTCGCATCGAGCACTGAAGTTTCACACTAACACGTAACCTTAGTTGTTTCACACAATCCATTGTCTAATTACCATCCAAAGCTGAACAACATAATTCAGCATGTGCATTTTTAGTGGAAAGTGTTAAATCTAAACTTCATTCCCATAAAAAGAATGCAGAAGGACTACCTATACTTATGGGGTGAACCCATGGAGAGGAGAAAAGACTAATGGAGGAAATCCTTCACATACTAGACATACTTACAGACATATAACTCCTGGTACCGACGAACGAGTTAGCCATTGAATCTATCAGTTGTCCGGAGACTCCAAAGTCACAGATCTTGATCTCGCCATTACTGTTCACCAGTATATTGGACGGCTTCACATCACGATGCATGATAGCATGCTTATCCCGGAGGTAACTTAAACCCTTCAGCACGGCTGATGTTATTGTTCCTAGAAATAATTGGAAAATTAATCATTTGTATATATTTTCGTCTTATATGTACTATTCCTTGAACTGTTATTATCCCATAATCAAATTGCTGAGTACGCAACTCCTACAATGGGAAATTCGAATGAGAAGGCTTAGGTCACAGTCCACCACGCTGGCCTAGTGCGGGTTGGCGGGCTTCACATATCATAGGAAATCTTGTTAAAATTTCTATAGTATGAAGGTTTTATTGAATATGAAGATATTATTTATTCAGGTATTATTTATTTGTGAAGGTATTTATTATTATTAGTTTGTAATTTTACATTCGTAATTATGTTAATAAAATTCGCGTAAATAAAGATAAGTTAATTTAATTTAAATGTAACAAGTGATAACAGACATTCAATTATCCATTGAACAGTTACAAATTGACGACATTGCAGACAGGAAATACCAAGATAACAAAAGGAAATGTTTAATTTGAATTACAAAATAACTAAGGTGTGCTGCAAATACCAACAATGATTAACCAAAAGGTGTACATACTTAACTTTATTATTAAACAACCTCTTTTTAAAACTGGCTGTAAAATAATAGGCTGTGTGAATCACAAACCAAGTTTATACATATTTGTTCTTGTGAACAATTAGCCACTTAACATCAGATGCATTAGTCACTTTGATGTGGCTATTTAGATTAATTTCACATTGCCAGACAACCTACAAAACAATACGGGCCAATTGCACAAACTAACTTTGACTTTGAAAACTTCAATCGCATACATTATAATAGCAATGTCAAATACATCTCAAATGTATGGGATTGACATTGTTAGAGTTCAAATTTATGGGCAAAGTTACTTTGTGCAACTGAGCCAAAATGTCCTTACCTAGAATAGATTCAGGAATCTTGCCAGCCTTCTTCAAGATTAAATCCAGTGACCCTCCATCCATATACTCCATGCAAATAGAGATCTCTCCGTCGCTATAAAAAGCCCCGTAGAAGCCCACGATATGTGCAAAGTTACACTCGTGTAGAACTTTCAGCTCTCTGATAATCTGCTTCTTTATAGCTGGTTTCACTTCTAGATGGATCAACTTCCGAGCCATGATGAGACCGGTGGACTTGTGGCGGACCTTCATTACCACGCCTCCGTTGCCTTGGCCTTGAAATAAAAGTAAAATAATTATAAATACACCCAGCAGTAACATAGGTCTGGCCACACAGTAAGATGCAAAAAGTCTCACCAAACTAAAGATAGAATTAAAAGAAGAAGAAGAAGAATTAATATTATTGTTGCATTTAAGAAAAGGTGCAATCCTAAACTGCAAATTGTTTAGTAATTACTAATTCGGCTCCATTGCAATGTGAATTGCTCTAACTTGATAGCAGATTGTTTTACAGACAACAGAGCGAAGAAACAGCTTTGCTATAAAACTTTGTTAAGTAACAAATTAGTGGAGATCTAACAACCCTCATCATTTTAAATTTTTAATTAATTTTAAATCTTTCTTTGCCAGAGGGTGACAATGCACCTATAATATGCCAGGTGTGTTGGGAAGTCATGGTTAGCAATATTTTATCACTTTCTATCAGGCGAACCAGTTGCCATGTCATACTGACGTAATAAAAAAACTACAGCACGACGTTTTAGCCACAAAAAACGTTTTCATAGAACATGTAATAAATTCATCATAAGAGTATATTTTTATCACACAGGTCTTAAGTATGTTTATGTAGCATATTGATTCATTCATCTTTACTTTGCATAGCAGATAAGTGTTAAATCTAGTTGCAAAATCGCTTGATGAATGGTCAAATAATTTTACTTCAAGAAGCTACAAAAGGTAATAAAGAAATTGTCTCCAAGTGATAAATAAAATAATATAATTTAAAAAAACTATTACAACATGTTTTGAATTTCTATTTAGAAATTACCCATTAATCCTTTAGTATCAAAAGCATTTGCAAACTTAATTGATCATAAACAAGACCAGGTTATTTCTCAGACAAGTTGATATCCAGCTATAGACTTTAATCATAGTTTATATAATTAATTTATAGTTGATATAGTTAATACTGCCTCGGTGGCGTAGTTGTACTACGGTACGACTACAAAGCTGAGGTCTCGGTTTCGAATCCCGGGTCGGGCAAAGTGATATTGGATTTTTCTATTCATTATCATCCCAGAGTCAGGTATTTGTGCCCGATATGGCGATAACATCGCCCCCTATCACATCATGGGACGGAACATACAAGGTGAAATGTGGGTGTCTTGGTGGCGCCTCTGCCTACCCTTCTGGGATAAAGGTGTGAGTTTATGTATGTATGTATGTTATATAATTTAGCAGTGTTTAGATTCTTGTAGCGTCGACTTCAATTATTAAACATAGGATCTGGGCAGGATGACGAAAAAAAAAGAAATATTTACAAACTCACCTAGCTCTCCCAGCTTCTCAAAATCGTCATCGCTTAGCTCGCCAATCTTCTCTTTTTGACAAAGAAACACTTCTATTCTTCGCCTCTGGGTGTCATCCATCTCAATCTGCTCCAACCTTTCAGTTAAAGCTTCAATACTGGTTTTCGATTTACCAGCTAACCCCTGACGTCTATAAAAAAGGGTGATTTGAATTGATGAGTAACAGCAACATAAATAAGTTTTTTATATACTCATTATCAGATACTAGTCTACACGGGGCAGCTCGATCACATTGTCCAACCTTGAATATAGGCCCTTCCCAAATAATTTCTGTAGTGATAAGTTGGAAATGGCCTGCATTGAGTGATTTTCCACAACCTTAATAAACTTAGCTGTCCATATTATGGCTTGAATTTTGATGCTGCCTTTGCTGTTATGAAGCCTTTATAAGACAATTTTCAACTACATCAACAATCAGTTCTCCATGCTGTACATAATAGAAACAACTATACTGTCAAAGAAACTTACTCAGTAGCTGTAGCAGACTTCAACTGCGGGGTCATATTAGACGGGGTTATGGCCGGTGCTGTGTCTATTGACCCTGGTGGCAGGGTCAAATTCAACTTGTTCTTTGACATCTTACTCATTTTGAATGTGGTTTATATGCCTTCTAACCCATTAAGTTCCATTGATGTTGAGTTGAGGATTAAACTACAAATAAAGAAAATAAAAATAAATACCATAAAAAATCTTAAACCAATAAATAGCTTAACTAATCATAAGTATTAATTAACTAATTAATTTATATTTTATAGTACGCCCCATGTACATATGTACCTCTTTTTCTACTAGTTAAATATTTATAATAATAGTCAGTGTTGTCAGTTATTATAAATATTTAACTAGTAGAAAAAGAGGTAGTAGTTGGTTGAAATGAGAGGCCACGGGTTCAACCCCCACACCAAAACAAATAGTTGTATGATCCACAGTTATTTGTTTTGGGTCTATCCAGGGTCAGGTAATTTTTCCATTAGTCAGATGGTTTTTTTCCATTGCCGAGGTAGTGCAATGCAAAATGATTTGCCAAAACTTTCAGCAATCTATAACACTGCACCATTACCATAAAAACCTTATACAAAGGCAGGTAGATACGTAAATGTACTTGACATGTAATTTGCAACATTATAAAGAAATGTGTTTGGCAAAATCATCAAATGCCGATGGAGCCACACAACTTTTAAATGAAGAAAATGAAGAATGAAATGTGTATGATGAAGAAAGCAGTTCTTATAAAATTGGCATCATAGTTAGCCAAACAATTAGTATGATAAGTAACCACATTTTTTTTCTAATGAAAGAGACAATAATTAGCAAAATGGAGTTTTATATTTTCAAGATTATTGCACATACTCATAAAATTCATAAATAAAGAAGTATGTTGTTTTATTTGAAAAAAATAATACACAATTTTACTATACTATATACTATACTCTCTCTTTTAACTCTTTTAACCGCTAAATTAACATGGCATTGTAATGATGGTCTTTTAAATAAACAAATGGCATGACTAATGTAGATTTCAACAGCCAAAGCAAGCCCACTTCATCCAACGAATTTTAAACACAATATCCTGTTATTCAAATCAACTGGCATATAATTAGGAAAAAAGGAAGTTGAGAAATACTGAGCTTTTAGCAAAAGAGATTATATAAAAATTAGCCCTAATTCAGTATTGTCAAACAAATATCTAGTACACTAAACCTTTGGTCCAAAAGCTTGTAGTAAATTGTTTTTATTTTTTTTATTCACATTAAATGATAGTGAAATAAAAGAGATAAATTGTAACTCCATTTAACAACTCTAATCTATTGTAAATCTTATTCAAAGGTCACCAACAATAATCCTAATTAATCCAATTGAAGTCTATCATGAAACATGAACAGCTGGACTTTAAACTAAGGAATAAGGAATGAATATGTTGGTAATCTTCTTAGCTACAGAATATGTGAAGTATTTCCAAGTCTATTATTATTACATCTAGCAAGGAAAAGAACACACAGAAACTCGTTGGGCGTTTTAACGATGCGTGAATAATAATACTTGCAATGAATCATGGAGAGAAGAATATAGAACACCGAACAAAAAAGCTAATCGTGATTCAGACTGATTGGCCGCGCTCAATGCTTTTTATTACATTTGCAAATAAAACTGGAACCAAACGAATTCAATTAAATTGAACTGTCTGGCTGGAAATTCGTAGCAATCAGAATTTGAATTAATAGGTGTGCCCAGATATCCAAATATTTACTAGTAAATTTACGTTAAGCATTATCAAATAACTTTTAAATTAAAACACCACAATCTATAGCGTCAGGACAATAGATAAATGGAAAAACGAAAAACACTCACTTAACAAATCCTCGACTCCTTTGTCACGGCATTACTCGTTTGCAAAGTATCACAGGCTTCTGAATACCAACTTCAATTACTTTTTCAATTCAAGTTGATGTTAATTATAAAAAATATACGCCCAGGTATTGAAAATATGAAAAAAGTTGCGGAAAAACGCGAATTGAAAAAATTGTGACAATTTTCTGACAGCTCCCTTTAGTGATGTTCGTATTGACTTTGTTCGACTAAACTGATTACAAAATGTGCTACCATATAATCGTCTATTATAATTAGAAAAAATAACATTTTTGGATCCACTTAATATAATGTGCAATGGTTCAGGTAATTTTTATCGAGGATCAATCGATATATATTATTTTAAAGATTTGCTTTTTTATCATTTGGAGGCATGGACGTATTATACAAACAGAACTGCGCACTCACGAAATAGTGGTGTACTTATGCCTGTGGAATAATGTTAATTTAGTATGATAAAAGACACGGAGGCAAAACGAGCCCAGCAAGATAGTACATACAGGACCATGGACAAACAGGACTGCGCGCTCTGATCGAGAAAACGAGCCGAGCGAGAGATATTGAGTGAAGGATTCGGTCTCGCGCTAAGAGGGTGACCATAATAAATTAATTTCACACACACAGACCCAACAGTCACATACATGGCAGGACCCCACACTAAGATCGAGTTTTGTATCTTGGGTATCAGAAGCTAGGAGAGACTTTCCGGTCTCACAAACACCCAGACCCGAAACAAGTACTTGTGGGCTTCTCAAACATTTGTCTCGATGCGGGGATCGAACCCGCGGCCTCTCGTTTCACAGCCGGTGTCTAACCAACTGGGTATTTGACTGTTGTGGCAATAAATTATAAAATGTGTTGCATATGATAGCTTTTTGGTAAACAATAATTATAGGTATTTTTATTTAGATTTATCTAAATTATAAATATTTAAATTATCTAAAATAAGTTTGCCATTTTTTATCTGTTGATTAAATGTAACAAAACACGACAAGCTGTCATTGTGCAGCGTGTGATGTCACGATTTACAATTTTCATTCATCTCTGCCACTAAGATCATTCACCATTTATAAAGCGTGACGTAACTTTTTCAAAGTCACGTGACCTACCGTTTTGGTGACATATATGATGATAAAACTGAAAAATATGTTTATTCGTTATAAACAACTCTTTAAAAATAAATCAATAGTTTGAAGAGGTATAGAGTGATTATATCTAGACTTTAAAACACTTTTCAGAAATTAGTCAAATAGCCAACTGCGCCACGGAGGCTGCCAAAAAAATCGTCTATCTACGACTATCTTATCTAAGAATGGTGCGCAGTCGCGCGCAAATTACCAACTTTTATTGTTTTTTCAACTAAATTCTGAAGGTTCTGGTTAGGATAATCTCATATACTTTTTAAACTATTGTATTGTCATCGGTCCTTAACAAGTATGCAAAACTTCAAGTCAATCAATCATTTACATACATACATACAGGCGAAGCTAATAAAAGCGTGTTTAAAAATATTTAAGATAGGGTTTTATTATGGTCACCATAGAGAATGAAGAGACACAGACCTTCATGTACTTTCTCGCTCGGCTCGTTTTGCCTCCATATCTTTTATCATAGCAAATTAAACCTTATTCCACATGCATATGTGTTATTTCAGGACAACACTATTTCGTTAGTGTGCAGTCCTGTTTGTGTAATACGTCCATGCTTAAGGCACAGCCTGCACAGAACAGTATAATTCTACTGCCATTTTTTCTATACGCTAACGCTCAATTTTTTACTATTTACTAGCATGTGCTACATGGTTTTTGAATATCTTAAGGTGGGATACAATTAACTTTAGCGAGCGCATTGAGAATATAATCATATTCGTGCATGCCACGAAGATCGTAAAACAAAACTGCAAATACTCCCGAATATGAGATTATTTCATGCACGTCATTTTGAACTCTGTTTCCATAGCGATTTAGTTTATTATCAGTTGTTCATCAACAACTATTCGCACATTCCAGCGCTCGGTGTACACTAACCCTAGAACGTTTGATCACGCCCAAGATTGTTAAACCAAGGCATTGACCTCCGTATTTTATAGCCCACGCCATACGCACTCATTAAAAAAGACAATTTCGACTATCTATTCCTAAACATTATTTTTTGTGGAAGAATATAAAAACACAAGATACATAATTTCATATTTTGTATTCATATAATTACATACTACTGATATAAGATAATGAATTATTTACACGCATCTAATAATTTTCTTATAAAATTAACATTAAGTATGTATAGCACTCGAAAATGCCAAATAATATTCTATTATAAATTATTCGCTTTACTTTGTAGGCTATATCGCGGATTAAAACAAGTGTAGAAACCAGTCTATAAGGTATATAAAATTGTGTTAAAAATCTTAAAAATTAACATTCAATACAGATGCAATTATGAAGACTTTAACTTTGTTAAAAATGCGTTAATACCAGGTTGATTTTTCTTTTCTATGTTATTCTTCTTAGCATCTGGTTTCGGCGATTTACCTTTTTCTTTTTTATCTTCCAACTTTGCTTTCTTTTTTTTCTCACTTTTAGGACTCTTTTGGTCGCCATTTTCTGTGGTTGCTGCTTTCTTCTTTTTGACTTTCTTTTTTTCTGTTTCCTCCGGCTCATTAGATGGTTGTAACAGAGATGTTGGATCACACATGATCATTGATAGTTTTCCAAAGTAATTCCATAGGGAGTCAACACATTTCTCTGGCTTGCCACCATCTGCAGTCTCCCAGAGTAACCCATACATGCGAGGTTTAAGTTTCTCAGTCGGTTTTTTCATTTCTGATTCGAATTCATCCTCCAAGTGTTTGAGCCTAGCTTTTTGTGTCTCTGGAGAGAGTGATAAAACGTCGTCGTCGTCCATTGTAGCCTCCTACAAAAAAAAATGAAAATCTCTCAATGCTTATATGAAAAACATATCCCTGTATTCCCATAGGTAGGCAATAATGATGTCACTAGTTTTACCATGCCAAAACAATTTTCTTCAAAGATTGGATGCACGCTGTCACTACACCAATATATAAACTCACGTCTTATTCCCAGAAGGGATAAGAAGGGATGCTACTGTACGCCTATGTGTTCCGTCCCACGATGTGATAGGGGGCGAGCCTATCGCCATATTGGGTACAAATTCCTGACTCTGGGCTGATAATGAATAGAAAACTCCAATATCACTTTGCTCAATCCGGAATTCGAACCCCAGACCTCTGCGTTATAATCGTACCGTAGTACAACTACGCCACCAAGGTAGTCGACATCAACACCAACAATTATATAACATAAAATGACTCATGAGCAGTATTCATAAACCAATGACACTTACCTCATCACTGAGATATCCATGCGGCACAAACACCTCATTATCAACCTCATATTCATCAGCCTCCTGTTCATCATCGCTGCCTGCAGCGCTACCATCAATACTTTCTCCTTCCTGTTCCTCCTCCCACTCCTCATCACTGTATACTTCATAGTCTAGTTGTTTCTGTAACAATTTATTTTAAATGATTATAATCACCTGGTGGTAGATAGAGTGCTACCTGAAAAGAGAAACTGCTGGTGGAGGATAGTGAAACCTCGCTCATTGATGTGAATCTGCATGCCTACTCAAAACTGGATATATACTGATGGCTGAATCCAAGATGCATAATAATTATTATACTTGCAATAAGTCACTTTGAAATATGAGTAGATTGTGGATACTAATATCATACCCTCAGATATGAGGTGGTTTGGAATCAATAACAACAAATGAAACTTAAAAGCAAATCTGTTACTTTATATAAATTTTCTAAGGGACAGTTGTATTTACAAATTAAGAAAAAAATATATAGTAAAACAACAAACTGTAATTTGCAGTTTGTGGAAAATGTATTTATAAAAAAAAAAAATTGATTTAGAACATATTAGATGTGAAACATTAGTAAAAATAAATCGAAAATACCTGATCTTGTCCAAATGGTTTTCTTGGTTTTATTGAAACACTTTTCTTTCTCCAAGTGCCCCAATATGGAGGACGTCTATTTTCATGGAAGCTCAATAATTTTGGACGCAGTTTTTCTCTTGGTATGGCATCACACGTAAGAATTTCACCAGCTGCATCCATTGGTGGCATTTCATCCTCTGCAAGAATATATTATCAGATTTCTGCACTTTCTAAAGGTTGTTTTTGTTGTTTATTCTTGGTAAATCTTTTCTATAGAAGTGATTCAACATTCCTGTCTATGTTAGGTTAATTAATAATGTAAAAAATAAAAACGGCTCCACTTAAAATGCAGAAAAAAATGTTCATCAAGAAATGTATGTGAACTTACCAACTATCATAACATCCTCATCATCTTTATCACTTAATGGCCAAGTCTTTCCACTGGACAGAGGTTTGCTATTACCATTCTTCAAAGATTTCAAATACAACTGACTATTGCCACTAATTTGTTCGTTAAGGAAATTGTCCAGTTTGTTCCTCTTTTCTTCATCCAAATCAACTCTTTTTGTAGGTGCCAGCCTCATATCAGTTTTTATAGTAAAACTAGATAACATACTATTTTGGCTTACAGGACCAACAGTAGTTTGATCCTTATCAGACTTCTGTTTAGGAACAAAAAAATTGACAAATGCTTCTGCAGCTTTTTTCTTTTTGAGTTCTTGCTCTTGTTTTTCGAGTTCTAGAGCCTCTTGTTTCTTACGTTTTTCTTCTTCTCTTGCTTCTTTCTCCTTACGCTTCTGCTCCTCTTTCTCTTCTTTTTCTTTCCTTTTTTGTTCTTCTTTTTCTTCTCTTAGCTCTGAAATTATATTTGTTTTATAAGATTGTTTGAGAAGTGTTATCAGCAAGAAGAGCAAACCTATGAAGAAAAAATTACTAAGTCTGTTGTTATTATTTCCTTACTTTTTTCCAACTCCTTTTGCTTTTCTTTTTCCTCTTTTTCCTTTTTTTTCTGTTCTTCTTTCTCTTCCCTCTCCTTGCGTTTTTGCTCTTCCTTTTCTTGCCTCTGTTTCGCTTTCTCTTCTTTTTCCTGTTGTTTTTTCTTCTCTCGTTCCTGCTTTTCTTTTTCTTTTTCTTCACGTTTCTTTGCTGACTCCATTTTTTTCTGCAACTATAATAAAAATAGTTGTTAAGAACAAATTTAGTTACAAAGTAACAAACAATTCAAACAGCAGCTAAGCAAAATTGAAAGCTAAATCATGATAAGCAACATATGATATTATTATTACAACCACGTTTATTATGCGAAACAAATGCAAATGAAAATAAGTGAACATAATATTTCTTTTATTTATGTATAATGTGTGCTACGTAAAAATACAGATGTTGGCTAGTATACAATGTACTGAAATAAAATATTAAACATAGTATTTTGATGAGCTATTCAATTAATGTAATAGGTGTGTAACCGTGTTAATTGAATTAAAAATAATAATAATATAAAGAAAGACAACTTAATGTTTCAGGATATGGTGTTTCATTCTAGAGGAATCTAAATTCTAAATTGGATTTTTTTATTGCATTGAATGGTGAGACTAGCATGACGCTCGCCTGATTTTAATATGACTGCTCTTAGACAGTAGAGAACCAAACAACACCATGAATGACAAAGCAATGCTTGGCATTTCACCGTGCTCACCATGCTGAGACATAACAATGTTATGACTCAATTATTCTAGTAGTTACTCATCTACTACTGGCTACAATATCCTGTAAACCAGAACACAACAATGTATTTACACTGCTGTTTGGTTGAAGAAATAGACATTGCAGTGGTGCCTACCCAAGCAGTCTCTTACATAATATGACAGATCTACCATCAGTAAAATCGATAATGTACTCTGGGCAATTTTACTATAGGCCAAATTATGAATATTGACATGAAATTTTGATACTAGCTATAAGTACCTAAACAATGAAGTGCTTCTCAAATGACAATAAATAGGTAGATATTCATTTTAACAGTTTGATTCCAGCATCAAAAAATGAACTGCCCACTGGTGCAGCTATACTTAAGTGGTATGATAGTCCTTTATTAGTTTCCCTAAAAACATGGAGTTTGTGTCCAAGTTACTGTGACTTTATTACAAACATTAAATATGGAAACCAAAAATAACAAAACAAGGCCAAAAATTAACTGTGGAAACCTTAAATGACATAAGTAGAACATTGTAAGCTCACTGTATCAAAAGTTGAACTACAATACTATAATAAGTAATATGCAAGATTTTAAACAAAATGAATAATGAGTAAAAAAATTAAGAGCTTAAACTAATACCTTTTATGTTTTTGTAACATTTACATGTAAGCAAAGTGAGGGCCAGTCTATTTTTGAACATGAGAAAATGTGGACACAGTGGCTTACCCTTTATTCCTTAAGAAGTTAACATCAAGCAGGCTGTAAATCACATACATATGTAAAATAGTAAATAAATTTATTTTTCACTGTGTATTGAAAACAAGTTACAACAACTCCAATTAAATGTGTTGTATTAATTGGTACATGAAGAATCCATTTTAAAATTTAAATATAAGGATATGATATACTTACTTGTTTAGGAGTTAGATTTTTTGAGACAGTGGATGAATCATTCAGTGACTCATTGCCTTGTGCGCTTGTGACAGATGAGCTCCTACTTTGTTTTGGAGTAGACGGATTTGATGTAACAGACTCATTAAGTTTTCCGCTTGAAGGTGACGTAATTGAATCATTCAATTCTTTCTTTGCTTTATTTCTTGTACTCCTCTTTGGAGTCACAATAATTTTATCATTAGGCGATTTTTCCTCAGATTTCTCTTGGTTATCTGTTGTCTCTAATTTTTTATCAGTTTTAGGACTATTTTTATCTTCACACAAACTTGTGTCCATCTCTGATTCGTTTATAGATTTATTACTATCCTCTTCACTTGGTGTATTAATTTCTTCATTTTTAACAGGTGTTTCTTCGCTTACAGATTTATTTTGCTTAATACTTTGTTTATCTTTTGGGTTTTCCAGTACTTGAATATTCTCTTTTTCTTCGCTTGGGCAAGATTCTTTTGTTTCTGCATTATCTTTTGATGTAGCATTGCTATCGCTATCTTTGTTAAGTGAATCAGAAGGCATGCTTGAATCATCTATTATAACTACATTATCTTCAGATATTGACTTACCATTAGAGTTATTTGTATCAGTCTGTTTTTCAATGTCATTCTCTTTAATATCATTAGTAACTGGGATTGGTTCATCAACATCCATCATCTCACTATCATCAAGACCTTTTTCTTCCGCGGTATCGTTTCCAGATTCACATTCAACGGACCCATTAGTTAATGTCTTATTTTTTCCACCCTTCTTTTTCTTACCTGCTTTTGATTTCTGTAATTTCTTTTTCCAAGCAGTATCGACTAATTTGACGAAAGGATTCATTGATTTTTCTTGTTTTGGGGGCTTCTGTCCATCTTTACTGTCATCATCACTAATGACGACCAAGTCATCTTTAAGATCATTTTCTTTACTAATCTTGCCAATTTTCGATGTTGTTTCGGACTCAGAGGCGGATAATTTCCTTTTTCTTGTTTGTGCAGGTACTGGGGTCGGTGAACGCTCGCTAATTGTTTTAAAGGGAAGACGTGCCTGCTTCAGCTTTTTCTTGGAAGGCGTAACTTCGGTCTCCTCAGGCGACTTGTTAGTCTTCATGATTATTACACTATATACAGCTAACACGCAACATTAAACTCTTATATGTATTGATTCAAGTATCTTACAGTAATAAAAATAAATAAATCACTTTCCAACAACACGATGAACTTTATTTTGACTTGACAGGCCTGGAAAACGCGGGAGTTTTGGGTAGCGATGCGCGATGACGAGAGGTTTCATTCGATTGTTTCGATTGTTCGAACATCTCGATGGTTCTCGATTGTTTCAACTTGGACTCGAGTCCGAATGCGATTGGCGCGCGGCGCGTTCATTCGAGACTCGAGAGTAATCGAGTGTTGTTACTCGATGGTTTAGACGCGAGTTCTTGACTTGCGTTGAGATTGCGAATTTAAACTAATAATTCTTTTAACAAGAGCAATCAACAATAATCAATACCGCGACGTGAATAAAATATAAGTAGTTAACTTACGTACGAATAAATAATTACTAATTGTTTATTAACAAAACTCCCATACTATTGATCTTTTAAAAATTCGTGGCATATTAATTAATTAAAAAACTAGTTAAAAATAAAACAGTGTATCGTAATTAATCGTAAGTAAATGTATTAAAGTTCACAAATTACGCACGCCTCTAACTAACATGCACCTCGGCTCGATGCATGCAATCGACCAAATACTAATCTATGCAATCGACTCGGTGACCGAGCGCACAGACTATTAAACAAGAACCGAGCGAGACTCGGTGACTGATTCGAACGATCGAAAACTAACGGTCAAATCCATTGACTCGAAACAATCGAAAAACATCTCGATTGTTTTGTAGAACGGCGAGTCGATGGTTGACTCGATTATTTATTTTAACGACTCCGATTCTTTCGATTGATATAACATCTCGGAATCGCCCATCACTAGTTTTGGGTGCGTTCTGAAATGCGTTCCGAAAATGTAGACGTGAAGCCTTACCAGAAAAAAATAACATTTTGTAAAGTAATATATTAGAAGTAAATACAGATATATTAAACATATTGTTATTCAGTTAATTTTATTACTAAAGTATTTTATAATTCAGTAAATATATTTCATGGAATTGTTTCTATCATATAGATATTTTTTATTGAATACACAAATGATTAGAAAGTCCATTTTACGCAGAAATATTGCAACATTGCATTGTTATCAAACTTTATAATGTTATTTTGGACATAAAATAAGCATAATTAATAGTAAAATGAATAGCATAAACTAGATTTATGTTGCATAATTAACGTCTAGGAAGTAGAAGCTTCCTAGACGCTTGACGTACAATATGTTATAATAATAAAACATGATAAATGAATTAAACTAGCGAACTAAGAGTATAGAATTATTATTCACTAGCTTCTGCCCGCAAACTTCGTCTGCGTGGTTAACTTTATTTGAAATTTCCCATCCCGTCCCGTTATATCCCGCCCGCCCCGTCTCATTATCACTAATGGAAAGTACTCCAGTCCCATCCCATCCTTTTGAGTATAACAAAGTAGCAAATATATCGGAATTCCTTCTTCATCCCACGGGAACACTAAACGTTTCGGGATAAAAAGTAGCCTATGTTACTTCTAATACCTCCAAGAATATGTGTACAAACTTACAAAGGTTCATGATGATCGGTTGAGTAGTTTTGGCGTGAAAGCGTAACAAACAAACTTATATTCACATTTATAATATTAGTAGGGATAATTGGTTAGCAGCCCCTCCTAGTTTGGCCCGAGTGCTATTAAGTATTAACATCCCGTTTCAACGAAACAGGGTGTTTTTTATTTCATGTAAGATAATACATATTGATAAAAATATTTTATTGATTATATATATATATTCCGAGTTTTTGGCGGTCAGGCTAATAACGCTTTTGGTGCGAATATTGAAAATATGAATTGTTAAAAATAGAAGTTTGATTTTATTGAAATAAAACTTTAACGTTTGTAAAACGTAGCGTGGGACTTCCTCTGGCCAGATGGCGGGACGACTTGCACAAGAGGGCCGGCAGCGACTGGATGCATAAAGCAGCAGACCGGGCTCTGTGGCGTACCTTGGGACAGGCCTATGTCCAGCAGTGGACTGCAACGGCCTGATTATGATGATGATGTTGATGAAAGGAAACTAGTATACATTTTGTCCGCAGTCCTTTCAAAGTGTTCGATGACCACCCCTTTAGTAAAACGGTTAGATAGGACTTATCCAAGTAATAATTCAATGTGTTAATCAAAAGAAATACAAAAATGGAAACTAACTGCTATGGAAGCGCAAGACAAACATTGTATTTGGGAAAGATGCATTTGGGAAGCTCAAGTGCAGCGCGAGAGGACATTACCCATTTTACATTAATACCAACAGTCATTGTCAGGTCTTGACTGGCGCGGTGGGACGCGAAGTCCCTTGGTTGTTGAGTCTGTGGGTCATGTCCTACAATCGCCGTTAGGTAGTACCCTGTACCCACACTTACACCGCCTCCTTTCTACTGTATTTTATCTCAATACATACCACATAGATACTTTTCTACTACGTTTTATATGTTACGTAAGCCGAGTTTTTAGACGATATAAAAATGTCATGTATAAAACTGTCGTATCTATTTTAAATCGATAGAACATTTAAATAATTAAATTTTATAAAACATGTCTAAAGGAAGCTACACTTATCGCAATGTATCATTAGGGTTACAGAAACTCAGAAATTTTCTGCTTGGACGGAAGCACACTTTGCACAATCGTTTTCCCCCCTTTATAGCTCCAAGAACGATTCCTGCCCCGGATCTACCACGCGGGCCAGACGATAATTATTCCAAAAAGTATTACTACAATCGGAGCGTGAAAGACTCCGTGAAGCCTCCTGTAGTCGCTCCGGTGGCAGAAGGCCCGCCAATGAATCACGATCCGTATAATAAGGCACCGGCAGGTGGCATAAGACCGGATTCGGTAAGATCTATGTACCAATGCCAAGTTAACCTGTAGCCCTATAGATTTTCAAGAGACTAGTCAAATAAATACCTGCCTTTCTAGTACCGTAGTCTTTACCAGGTCGTCTGTCCCCTTGATCTATGAAAATAGGAAGAACATGGTTGTACTTATAAAAAAAAACTGGGTCACCAAACATTCTTTGGTTTCAGTATATCTGGTCCAATATTGAACTTCTAACCACGGGTTTGTTGCACCAAATTAATTGAATTTTAACCAAACTGCTGTAGTACCTACATTTGATATTCCAAATTTATCGTCAAAGTTACATAATGCAACGGAGTCTTGCTAATGCAACCGTTCATTTCACGTGGTAAAATTTATATATCGTAGCAATTTAAAGGCATACGTTATGTGGTCTACCATACCGCCATTACGTAGGTACGTGGGGGAACGTTGCTCTGGTTTAACAAATTATTGACTGTGGTTATAACTGTGTTATTACCAACTGTGTGTTGAACTTGTCCGATTATCACTTGTTTTCAATGTCTCATTTTATTTTGATTAGTCTTAATGATTCGGCTTATAATTTCTTGAAGTAACTTTGTCCACAATATTATCTTTTACAATATCAGAGACGTACTTTGAGGATCTTAAACATATCATATCACAACTTATCTCGTTGTACAGCCAGCTTTTCATGGTGCATCCGATATTATTTTTTGTTGAGCAACATTGTACAGCATGATAACATTCATTAACAATCTATAACTTTTATGTTGTTAAGGCACCTATAAAAATACGTTTTCTTTTGATGGTTCTTTCATCTTGCCAGACACATTAAAGCTGATAACTTTCAAAGCCACCCCGATCGGAACTTCATTACACCTGATCGTGTGATGCCTATGTCAGAGGCATCAAACGCAGACAAACTCTTTGCTTTTATAAAATGACGAAAGTCTGGCGGCCACGGGCTCTTGGTTTATCTCTAACAATGTTAACAATTGTTACTAAATTAATAGATGTTGCCGAGTAATATTTGGAAACGTTGCTCAGCAAAATATTACATCGGTTCGGATGCGCCATAACTGCACCATGAAGCTTAATTAACGTAATTAACTATGAGATATCATTTGGTGTTAAAAAGCTAATTAAAATCTGTGCTGTTAAAGTTAACAATAAAAATGATTGCAGGTTTGCTTCAATTGCGCCCCTACACCAGGGCCAACGTGGTGGTGGGACGGACATAACTATTATGATAAAGAGGTTGAATCGAAACGCCCCTCCCCGAACCCTCAAACACCTTCAGAGTGCACACCTTCTCCCCCTACGAAATAATAATGTTTAAATTATTATTTATAATGTATAAGGAGTGTTTGTTGTTATTTTTAAGTCGCCTATCTAGTTATTTATTAAAATTATATTTCGTTGATTGGTTTGGTGCAAAAGAAATGCAAATAATATTTAATATGATAGTCCAAAAAGATGTCGTGTTTACTGACCTATGATAATTTGTTTTCTTATTTTTGGGTGAATAAACTATTTATTCTGAGCACAAGTGTTATTTCGTATAATTAGTGTAGTAGGTACATACATATTTTATTTTATTTTAAGACGCGGTTGATCATCATCACCTTGTCATTTGCTCTAATATCATGCCACCTCTAATATCCTGCCAACTGATGGTCGCTAGAGACCAGTCCCTTCGCCATTGGTGTACCATGAACAGGTCACAGATGAAGTTGCCTCTGGCCCAGCCCATATACTTCCTGCTGCAGAACATGGGCCTCTTCTACAACTGAGAGTACGACCGAGAGAAGTTAGGCCATATAGTCCACCACGCTGGCCTAGTGCGGCCTAGCGAACTTTACGTACCATGGATATTCTGTAAATCGCTACGGCATGCTGTGCAAATGGCATGCATGATGTTTTCCTTCGCTGTTATAGAGCGTAGTGATTGACTATCAATACACACATGACTCTGGATAGTCGGAGGTATGCCCTTGGATTTGAACCCGCGACCACCGTGAAAAAGTTTGTAGACACATCTGGTCCTTACCAACAGGCCACCATGCAGCTTATAATTTTACGTTAGCTAACAAATCATTATTATTTCGACTACCTACTATACTTTGAAACTGATTTTTATTTAACTATTTGTCAATTAAGTTTAAAAGTCATGCAATTTATTACTTAACAGAAAGTACTATTGCTGAAATACATCGATATTCAAGGTGAGGTGCGACCGAATTAATTATTTTACGTAATTGATGCCATTGGGGAGTGCTGTCACGTCCTTTGGTCGTTCCCGGCATTTCATTGTGTTTCTAGTTAATACGTAGGTGCGATTAGCAAATGTACGCTAATTAAATATTGGTCACAATGACCCTATGTGGAAGGCACGCTGAATGGGTTTTTCACGGCCGTTTTGATAGTTAGAATGTGTGTTTTATTTTTTTAGTTTATCTAGCCAGTGCCGGTTGACCATGGGTTTTTCTATCAACAATGTCCCAGAGGATTAAACAACAATTTTTAAAGTTCCATCTTTTAAAGAAGAAATTTCATACAAATATTTGGGTCGTTTATTACACGTAATATAAAGTACTCAGTCCCAAATCTCGGGGTCGTTTATCTTATTCTCTTACACGTAATATAAAACACAGAGTCCTGATACTGTACCAAATTTCGTGTTTCCTAACCTAATGGTTCGAGCTGAGTATAGATTTTGTACCAAATAAGATATGAGGCAACCTTATCGCCATGCTGGACACAAACCACAGCATGGCTTAGTCTGTACAGTCACTCACGATTCACAACCCATGTATGCTGGCTGCTACTAGTAAACCATTGAAGACCTAATAATGATTAACAGACAATTGTGAAACAGTATAAGTACCTACTAAAACAGTCATAAATACAGCTGATGGCCCTGTTATGGACCCAGTTTTATATAACCCCTACACAATGCGGTGTATTGGCATTTTGGCTGATAAAAACCCTATTTTCGTGAAGAGGTAAAGGGATAAAAGCCTGCAGCGGCGTAGAAATATCCATTAAGCGCCGAATTCGAAGACAAAAGGTCCATTTGTACTTTTGTACCGTTAAATATAAACGGAAAACCACATTACCTTCTATATCTATATCAGCCCATATACGTCCCACTGCAGGGCACGGGCCTACTCTACAATCGAGAGAATCGATTGAGAGTGGTTAGGCCATATAGTCCACCACGCTGGCCTAGTGCGGGTTGGCGGACTTACATACCGTAGAAATTCTTTAAAATCGCTACGGTATGCAGGTTTCCTCACGATGTCTTCCTTCACCGTTAAAGTGCGTGGTGATTGACTATCAATACACACATAACTCCGAAAAGTCAGAGGTGTGCCCTGGGATTTGAACCCGCGACCACCGTGAACATGTAGGCAGCCGCGTCTGGTCCGTTTACCAACAGGCCACCACGCACTTTACCTTACCTTTGGTACATTACCTTTGGTAGATATTATTTACCTAATAGAAATGGGGGATTTACTTTGTGGAATAATAACAGGCATACCTTTATCTATTAGATTGAATTAAATTGTCCTTAAATATTTAATAGTATTATTTTTTACGGCCTCTGATGCGCTGTTAGTTAGACGCCGGCGGTGAAACCAGTGACCGCGTTCGATCCAGTCACCGAAACAAATGTTTGTGTGTACCAAAGGTATTTGTTTCGGGTATTAGTGTTTGTCAAACCGAAAAGTCTCTCGTAGTTTATGATACCCACGACACAAGACTCGATCGCAGTGTGGGGTCAGGACTATGTATGTGACTGTTGAAGGTATTTATTTCTTTTTACTGGTCTCTTTGTCATCATATCGTCAGCCTCGGGAAATTCACTGCTGTATTTTCCTACGAAATCCAATCAGGAATGAGGAGATCCGTGAGGAAACAAAGGTTGCCGACGTAGCCCAAAGAATTGGCACGTATAAGTGATGGCCGCTTAGGCTGAATGGTTCTGGAGTGGAGGCCACATACAGGCAAGCGAAGTGCGGAACGCTCGCACACCTGGACCTTATCTAGGTGGACGGACGACCTGGATAAGGTTGCAGGAAATCGCTGGATGCCACTTTCAACGGGTTGATGTGTCAATCTATGGGGGTGGCCTATATTTAACAGTGGACTTCCTGTGGCTGAAAAGAGAAACAGAGAGAGCGAGTGAACGAATAAAAAAAATCACTTATCAGGATTTTCAACAAGTCAAATCTGTACGTAACAATATAATTACAACTACCTATACTAAGTAAAAGTGAAACACCTTGTCAACTATAGGAAATCTTAATTACGATTATCACGCATCGATTACAACGAAAACTATGTACACAAACAGGGAAAGAAACGAGCACCAAAAATATAGACTTACTTTATTATCAAAACCGTTTAGGCATTCTACCCCTCTTTCTTTTATACGTGTCGTACTAAAACTCTAACCCATCACGCTTAGGCAATAAAGGATTTTAGTATTCTGGTCCCAAACTTTTGGGTACGGGAGTACATTACCAAAGGTCCTAGTAAGTAAAGTATTATATACTCACATAAACTATGCATATTTATGATAATTGAAGACTATATAAAGTAAGTTCGTCACATACCTTATAATAATATCCAGTGAATACAGTTATAAACTCAGCCCGGGTAAATCCATATTTTACTGAGTATCTAGGCTTTACGAGACAAGTTTGTAGACAGTAATGTCTTCGGAAATTATAAGTTTGGTTATTTGTTAATAACTTCAATTAACACTTTCGATCTGATGCTAGAAGATGGTTGATCTTTTAATTATTGAGGTGTTTCTACTTCTTCATAATTCCCTACTAAACATGGTGTGCCGGATTAAACATTAGCCTATCATGCTGGGTAATTGCCGGATAATGGACTATGTAGGTACTTACTACCTACATACATATACTGGTTATATAAGGCAACAACCAATGGTCACAAAACCGTAATTTATTAATAAAGTATTGCACACAAAGCGAATAATTCCATCTAAAGATTTATTTCAGGATTCGCAGCTTATGTACTCCAATAGATGAGTATGGCGATTATAATATTGATATTAAAGATTAGATTAAGTATAGACATTATTGAAAATTGGAAAAATGTTATATACAATCTGATTGATTCTATCTTGTTGTGTTTACTTAATGGCGCTTGGGTCGAGGCTCGATATCAGATCGGAATATTTTAACCCAAAAGGAATTGAGAAACAATACGAAGGATTTCATTCGTTATATATTGTATATTATTCTTTATTTAGTAGTCAAATATTTGGAACCCATTGGTTTCCACTCTAAGATTAAGATAAGAGTAAGATCTTAGAAGTTAGAAGTTTAAAATTCGATTTAGAATTTTATACAAATTATGAAAATACATGGAAACCAAACTTTTATCCCTTACTAATGCATCTTCAGGCAAAATAATCAAAAGTTCGTTTATGTGTTTATTTATTTGTTTTCAGCCGTTAGTGTCCCACAGCTGGGCAAATGCCTCCTCCCTTCCAGATTTTACGGTCTTGCGCTATTTGTGGCCAATTCTGGGGAAATCTGACAATTTCGTCTCTCCACCTACGCCTAGGTCTGCCGCAACATCTTTTTGGGTGGACGAGACGCCACTTATAGAGATTTTTGATCCCTGCTGTGGATACATACAGCAAACGTGACCGCTTCACTGCCACTTTAAATTGACCCTTCAATTAATCCTTTCCTGAAATTATAATCTTAACTGTTATAAATAACCAATCAATTTCAGAGTAAACTGTAATATTCAAGAGAATTAACATTGTTTTGTAAATATTGCTCGTGTAGTCGCAATTTTCTGTGATCGTTCCTGATATGATGTTATGGTAATTGTAGCCTTAGTCATGGACGTAGGGGCCGAGTGTATTCACATGGTAATGTACACTTGAATACGTATTGTATCTTCGAGGAAATATGTGGGAGTATTACTAAGAGTCTTATTCTGATTGTGGCTGGCTTAAACTATTCTAGTAAGGAACAGGATTTTCACAGGTTGAACGCGAAAGGAAACACTCTTGAATTGTAAATATAAAGGGTTCTTTTCCTCCTGAGGGATATGACGATACCTTTATTAACTATTGAGTCTTCATAAATCTCACTCAATGGATATCCTACTCTAAATTCTTTGCCAAATATACCTAATACAATCGCTTCTGGGGTTTTGTTGAGAAAATATTGCAACCAGATTCAGTCAGTTACCATTTCATTTATAATTTAAAGTAGATTATTTATGTTTTTTTATAAGGTATACATTCAATATTTTTAGTACTTTGCAAATATATCGTTTGCGCAAATACAGATAAGTATATAAAAGGTTAATTATATGACTTTTTAATAATGAAGGTCGATATTGAAGAATACAGCGTGAATGAAATGTTAATTTTAAAAATTGTATGCTAAAATAGAGCAATTAGTTTAACGAGCTGTTGTTATCTTCAGTCCCGATCGAGTAATTCTGTTAATTATCTCAAGGGACCTTTTGTCTGTGTTTGATATTTTTCACTTCGTATATTTATATTCTCGGTTTATTAGTGTGCGTTCGGTGAAGGCTGGCGTATGTCTAGCAGTTTCCTAATGAGGACCGATGTTGGTGAAGATGTTACAATTTATAACTATAAAAATTGATAATTTTTTATTGAAGAGATGACATAGCTACCTTAAAAAATAATTTATTAAATTTTGTATTTTTTATATGAAATTAAAATATTATATATTTAATTAATAATTTAACACATTAGTCTTTCTTGGTTTCTAAAAATCCCATAAAAAATCCGCGATACTTGCTGAAATAATATAGTTATCAACGTCACAAAAAATATTGCAAGTAAAACGAGATTAGCTCCGAGATCGCTCATGCATTGTAATTAGAGCTAATATTCGAATGGTAGGACGTGCACGGCACCGTTCGTCAGCGCATGATCGGCGTCCGACAGCCCGGCTCGCTGCTCCAGTACCTCGGCCGCTTTCCTCGCCGCTGCACGCATCGCCGCTCACTAATACTCCTAACTGAGG
This sequence comes from Deilephila elpenor, assembly GCA_949752805.1. Classification (NCBI taxonomy): domain Eukaryota; kingdom Metazoa; phylum Arthropoda; class Insecta; order Lepidoptera; family Sphingidae; genus Deilephila; species Deilephila elpenor. The sequence goes on from OX457111.1 coordinate 5,454,031, forward strand.
GCTAAGTAATGACTGACATCGCCCCTGGGATCGCGCCACACGACCCTAAAAATAAGTGAACGCACCTCCAAGCTATGGCCAGTTTAATTACAAACACTCCGAAAGATTTATAGTGCTTGTTACGAGGGACGTTATATCTGCTCTAACGTGATTTATTGCACCTTGTGAAAAATAACAAAATGAGGCAGGACAGCGACGCATCACCTCTCAGCGAGAGAGTGGCAGCGTTCAAGAGCGACCCAGAGAAACTTCGACAGGCGACAGAATTTGTCGATCAACTCATTCAACAAGCTAAGAAAGAGGCCGAACTTAAACAAAAAGAGAAAGACAGAAGTAAATTCGTAAGTATTAATGTATATTTATCCCCGTAAGGAAAAGAATAACGGAATTGATAGGGCGGTAAGTGTTAAAGTGCCGTACATGCCTTAGATTGCAAGAATCGGCTTCTTCCAATAGAGCGCTGTCATCACGACTCAATTTTATTTCGATAGATATCAATATTTGACTATGGAATACTGCATGCACTTCATTACTTTCGGACGTTCATTTTTCATTCATACGTCCATATTTCAGTAGCACTAACGATATTTTAATCAATACGGTGGCATCTTATCGGCTCATCGTGATGAAATTGAAAGCTTGTATAAAAAAAACAAATAGGTCGTACTTGCACTGCTAGTGGACAATTTTATTGAGTTACGGCATGATCATAGCACTTTAAATTGTACATATTAAATTACTCTAAGATAGATTGACAAACTAAAGTCCTAAATTCCGTCATCAAATAGGACCAGAATGTATGAGATTTTCAAAAATTGTTGTATAATATTTCCTAGAGGAGCTGACAACAGACAGTCGATAGTAAAACCATATGGTAAATCTTTCACCCAGTGTAAAATATACGTACTAGTCCAAGCCAGGTGTATGAGAGCAGGTAGTTGATTACAGATATTTTACTTTCCCGATTCTTATCGTACATGTAATCGAAACGATCATGTTTGCGTAAAACTGTATTGATGTTCATGTGATTATAGTGAGCAATCGGCTTATGTTTATCTGATAAAAAATGATGTGAGATAGGTATTGCAACGAGTGTTTGATCGATTGTTTGGTCAACAATGGGTCGAGCTTTGGCAAGGCACCAAAGAGTACTCGACGGACTAAATAATTGACCTTTCTGCTGAGTTCGGATATTCCTGACTTCAGATTGATTGGATCATAAACTTTATCTACTTAGATTTGTTTAGATCAAAGATTAATGCGTTAAAGATGGATTACAATGTTTTGATTGAAATTTTCTGATTGTTTTTGTTGTATACAAGATTAATTTTAACGTCTAGTTTTACATTAATTATGGCTCCAGACTCACTTGATTTTCTAGAAGGCTATTATTAGACATTTTTTCTAGCTGTTTCCTACTAGCTTTTAATGATAGCGTGACTTCGAACTATGATTTCTTACGCAATAGTAATTAGTTTTGCATCAGCACAAATTCTTCTAAAGCAATTTGTAAGTTATTATTGCTGGTTTGAAAATTATATTTCTTTTCTGATACTGGACAGACACTCATTAATGTACGAAAAGAAATATAAAAACAGAATTATAGTAGAATATATACTAAGGAGTACACAAACATCGCGTAATTTAGTTTTATGATTATAAATTGCCAGCTTGCTGCATAATTTAATGAATTCAATGCGTTTCTTCATATATCTTTAATACGCTAAATGCTTTTATTTTTTGTTACAGGAATTTCAAGATCCGGGTGCCGGTGAGTATTTTTATTGCGCTTTTTATATTTTTTTCCGCAGCTTTAAAAATTTAATTTATTCCTCAATTAAGTCAGATTAATAGTAACCGCAAAATGAAAGTGAAGACTTCAAACCTATCCGACCCGAAAAACTTGAGGTCCGAGAAATACAAAGGTACACTCTACCAAGGGAAACGTAAATAATGTTTAGCCATTTTGTTTTGGACCCAAACTCATTAGTTACAGCGGTTGTGGAAACATGTTTGGCTCTGCGAGTAATGAGGTACTGAGAATTTTACCCATGTGCCTTTCAAGGATCCAGTTGCCTATAAGCCTCTCTTAGTTATACTAGGTTCAAGAAGTTTTTCATTATTACGTAGCTCTGACTAGTATTTGAGGTGTACTTAATTTAGGATTTGATATCGAATTTGGAAAGATTTAATATTTTGTTGTATAGATTCTAAACTAATAAGCTGAGTTGTTGGTACTATCAAGTAGTACTTATCATTTTTCGGTTATATTTCTGGTTATAGAGAGTATTATACTAAATTAGGTAAGATCGTCTTTCTCCAGAAACTCGTGTGGTAGTTTTTAATATTTTCCAATACATTGATCAAAACTTTTAAATTACCTCTTAAATGAAGCGAACAGATTTCATTAAAAAATGATAAGTTTCTCGCGAGAGAGAATCTACTTAAAATTCATGTTGCTGACGCCTCAGGGTTGAATTCAAAGGTACATAATAATGGAATTGCAAATAGGCACCTACAGATTAGCCATGAATGTAAAATACGTTGTAAAAAAGTATGTGTTTCAACAATAGTTTTTATGCTTTATTTAGAAATCCTTTCATTAAAAAGTCGGTGGGCCCCACGTAGATGAAATCGTTGTGGGTGCTTTTTTACATCCTTTCTTCATAATTCACAGAGACACCATAATTTTAAAGCACAACCTGCAAATCACATTAGTTTCAAGAGGCAGTACCTATTCGTTAAGCCAAATCAAAATTCTGGAAAGTCTTGCCAGAACATGGGCCACAGATAAACAAAATCTTTGCACCTCCCAACCATTGACTCAGCAATACGAATAGGCAACTCCTGGGCCTTTTGTATACTCTTATAAATAATTATTTATATTTGGCTTAATTCCATCATGGTTAGACACATAATATACAAGCAATTTTTATAATTTTTATGCTAGATTCTCGAAATTTACAAAAGAATATTTTTTTATGAATATTCAGAGACCCTTTCCTACATTCGCATTATTTATTTAGCCTGGCGCCTTGTAAAATCGGCATAAAAGTTCATTGTCCGGATAATTCATGATAATGTGCCAAGTGTTATTGAAAACGATTTAGCTATTTCTATGCCATACTTACTGACAAATTACACGCGGTCTTTTAGTTTACTGTGATTTTCATAAATCCTTTTATCGCAAAGACCTTTTGTGTTTTTGGAATGTTTGATGTAAATATAAACTATATGGAGACGACGGTTACGTATCTCTGGGGTTTTTATGTACTTCTTTATGTATTTTTTTGCTTCAATGTATAGACACTTTTTCTGCGATATTAAAACTCCTTTAGGAGGTGAAGTAAACATAAATCATGGGTCATTTAATTTTGGAAATAACTCATGCATAAAAGAGTGCCTTTGACATTTGTAAACAGTTTTAACGAATTAGCCTAGTTGCTGATATTGCTGTCTGAATGTACATAAATATAAACACAGGCCATTTTCCCAGAAGGGGTAGGCAGAGGTGCAGGAGGACATTCACGTTTCGCCTTGTGTGTTCCGTCCCACTATGTGATAGGGGGCGAATCTATCGCCATGTCAGCCACAAATTTCTAAATCCAGGCTGATAATTAATAATAGAAAAATCCAATATTAATTTGCCCGACCCGGGATTCGAACCCGAGACTATTGTTATAACGTCATTATAAAATCGTACGGTACAACTACGCCACCGAGACAGTCTTTATTTCTGAAGATAATAAATTAATTAGCACGATTCTTTACTTGTTTGATAATTTATTAAAAAGCCCTGAACTATATTGGCGCCCACGTCGCAGTTAAACAGGACACGATTCTATAAAATGAGTTGTCTCGGCGGAAACTACTCATCTCCGTTATGACAATAATTTCCTCCATGTATTACCGTAAACTGAGGTCTATTTTATACGTTATTTTTAATATTATGACGTATACCGATTATTAGAATTCGATGACGTTGCTTATGACAAAGTATTTTTAAATGAAGATTTTCATATAGAAAACGATATGGAATGCTTATAGTTATGGGAACTTTAATCTTCAGAAGCTAGATGCACGGATTCACCGGAGTCCGGACAGACCGACCTGACTATTATGCCTGGCGAGCAAATCTGATAGTATATGGCTTAATAGACACAGATATATCTTCTGGATGCCTACAGCACATACTTAAACCAACATATTTTAATAAAATCAGGAACACATTCACAGGTACATTAGGATGTTTGAGACTGATGACACACGTGAGACAGGTCTTTGCATATTGCATGTCTATTGTGTTTTCCATACCTTAATTGTCATCATATTACTCTGCTTATTCCAAAATCACAAAGCACTCTACGTAATTGCTTTATGGCAAATCAGTAATGAGAAGTGCGTGGTGGCCTGTTGGTAACGGACCAGACGCGGCTGCCTACATGTTCCCGGTGGTCGCGGGTTCAAATCCCAGGACACACCTCTGACTTTTCTGAGTTATGTGTGTATTGATAGTCAATCACCACGCACTTCAACGGTGAAGGAAAACATCGTGAGGAAACCTGCATACCGTAACGATTTTAAAGAATTTCTACGGTATGTAACTCCGCAAACCCGCATTAGGCCAGCGTGGTGTACTTTTTTTTATTTTTATTTATTTATAAATAACTATATGGCTTAACCACTCTCAATCGATTGTAGAGAAGGCCCGTGCCCAGCAGTGGGACGTATATGGGCTGATACAATAAATCGGTAATAGCGTTGGAGTTTGAAGTAATGGACGTCGGTGGCGTGCGGTTTTCAACCTCAACGCGGACGCTTGTTGGGATCATCAAATTAATTGTTGTTTGCGGAGGGAACGTGTAACAGCATCTATACAACGTTATAAACACTTAATGGCCTAATTTTGTTAGCCGAATCGATAGTTAGCAAGCAATAAATGCTAGGACTCCCATATTGTGTTGCGTGTATAAAATAAACATTAAACTTAATGAGCACACTGCTGCGATTGAATCTGTATATGCATATATTTATTTATCTGCGGCTATACGTTTATCTTTAAAATATAATACATACTTTTTTAGGGTAGAAAAAAAAGCAATAAATTTGTTTTACAAAATGATTGTAAAATCATATTGAATAAAACTTCAGATTGTTTACATCTTTTTGTGACTGTGTTCTCTATTTGTATGGGTAGTTTTCATCAAATTAAGCGTTATCTAATTTTGAAGTAAAATTGGGCGTAAGCAATTTTATGAGTTGTTTCTAATTAGATTTTGAATTCTTTTTATCGTATAATAAGTAGGTACTTACTAGTTACGTATCTAAAATACAAGAAGGAAATTCATAAACATAAATAATTTCAAAATTCTGAGGTTAAAAGTGGCGATAAGCTGAAGATAAATTCAGGTTTATTATATTTTTTCTCTTAAGAAATTTACATGTCACTGTGCTTCCAATAAAATACAAGTTAAGTAATAAAACATAAAGTATAAAATAAGTTAAATTCTATTATTGCAATTCGATACATCGATTACATACGATCTCATAAATCTTGAAAAATCGTCTTTTTTAATACTAATGAGAGAGTAAACCTTCGATCAAATATACACGATCGAAGGAGTAAACGTCTAATTAGATTAAACATAATATATTGTAAAAACGACTTCGATTAAAGAACACGGAATAAGTAGTACCTAGAGTAAATTAAAATATAACTTTGAAAAGAACTTCGTAAAGTTGTTTTATTATTTTCTTCAAACTCAACTGATTATTCAACAGAATCTTTACTCGGATTTGAATATTGGGGGTAATTTAGTATGATATTATTTGTGTATAAGAAAAGAAATGAATTCCCAATTTATTTACGTTTACTTGATTGTGGATTTTATACTCGTATTAAAGACGAAGAATTTTCAATCGTGGTGATTAATAGGAAGCCCGCACGTTAGTTAGGTATACCATTGGATTCAAGTGTCATTTGGGCCTTTACTTTAAAAAAGTATCTATCTCTCTCTCTCTCTCTCTCTCTCTCTCCCTCCCTCTCTCTTCAGCCACAGGAAGGCCAGTCCACATACGCTTTCCTCCACATCGACCTGTTGGAAGCGGCCAGTGACTTCCTGCAACCTTAACCAGGTCACCCCCTCACCTTGTAGGCGGGCGACCGACACTTCGCTTGCCTTTTAAAGTATACAAGTGTAAATTATAAAATTATTCAGACGACTAGCGAATAAAGAAGTGTGCTTAAATAAATATTACTTTGTTCCTTGTTCAGTGATGTTCAAAGAGAGGTAATAATTTCCATCCTTATATTTATTACACAGGAAAATAGATCAACAACGCGTTTTAGATCTATTGAAAATTTAATTATTTCCGGACACTTAATAGCCCTTACACTCCCACCACCCACATCTTTAAATGCCATGGCCGTCAATACACTTGTGATTATTATTCTTGCCAAGTATATGACTGTTTATTATGGGTGTTCATGGGTAGCTGTCCCCACTTTCTGTCAGGTGAGCCTTTTATGTGATGGCCTTTCCTGTTGTATAAATAAAAGATTACCGTGTCAAGGTTACCTATTTACATATACCTATTATAATTGATTAATCAATGAAAGATGTACACATCCACCTGTACAGTGACCACCGATTACTATTTTATGTGGGAAATCTTGGTTTTATCTACATTTATTATGAAATCATATCCTCTTAAATAAAGTTATAGAAGTTTTATAAAATCTACCACTTGGTAGGAATTAAAAGGTTTGGTGTTTTATAGTTCTCAGTTGACTTGAATGCAAATTTTATAAATGCAGGGCACAATTATGCAAAGCGGGTTGTGAATTTATCAGGCATGGAATGACATTGTGAGCTTGAGTGAGGTTCAGTGTTATTTCACAAAATTAAAAACACGGAGTTGACAGCTTCCGTGACGCAGTTGGTTTGATGCAGCCTGTGGAACTAGAGGGCGCAGAATCGATCCCCGCACCAAGACAAATATTTGAGTGATCCAAAAATATTTTGTGTCGAGTCTTGGTGTTTGTGAACCGAAAAGTCTCTTGTAGTTTTTGATACCCACGACACAAGACTCGATCTCAGTGTGGGGCCACGACTGTGTATATAACTTTTGGGTGTATTTATTTTATTTAAATATATTTTATATGTATTTTAAATATTTGAATAGTTATAAATATTTATAACTAGCGGCCCGTCCCAGCTTCGCCTGGGTGTATATATCTTTTGATTCCACTCCACGTCAGATAGATGTTATTTTTCGTACAAACTCTTTTATACCTAAACCTTTTGAAACCTAAACTCGACGTAGCTATTCTACTGTCCTTTTTTCTTCAAACTATGACCTGTCCGCCTCAATACCCTCCTGTCCCGTCTGTCAAGTCACTGATCCGTCCCGTTCTTTCTCTTCATTATCCATCCGGTCTCATCCCGTGCCTTTACATTGCGTCCTATCCCATCAAATGAAATCTGTCAACTATCCCAATCCTATACCGTCCCTCTTACTCTATTCTATCCCATCTCTCTAATAATAGTATGCCTTATGATTTTTTGACATTAAAAACTTCAGCCTAAGACTGCCTCGGTGGCGTAGTTGTATGACGGTACGGTTACAAAGTTGAGGTCTCGGGTTCGAATCCCGGGTCGGGCAAAGTGATATTGGATTTTTCTATTCATTATCAGCCTGGAGTCAGAAATTTGTGCCCGATATGGCGATAGGCTCGCCCCCTATCACATCATGGGACGGAACATGCAAGGCGAAATGTGGGTGTCCTATTGGCGCCTCTGCCTACCCCTTCGGGGATAAAAGCGTGAGTTTATGAATGTATGTACGTAAAAACTTCAGCGATTGCGGATTAGCAAAATCGGATCAGTAATACGGGTGCTCCAGCAATTTTGGTTTCCATACAATATGTCATCCCTTATTTCACCTGCATAATGTTCTTTTCCAAAATTGTTGATCGCCATTATTTTTCTGTTATAATAAAGAGCTGAAATATATAATTTTTCATAGAACTAACTGAAGTGATTTCGATTTTCGACACAACATTCAAACCCTTTTTTCAACTCCTTTGGAAAAAATATAGCCTATGACACTCAGGGATGTTATACCTTTCTAACGGTGAAATAATTTTTAAAATCGATTTAGTAGTTCCGGAGATTATGATAATGTGTTATTTTAAATGATACTTGCAGGTGAAGGATAGGACATTGTACAAAATTGTGATAAAATGACTTTCGATCTTAAAAAGAAGTTTAGTTTAAACAAAATAAATTTCTGAACTCACGCATAAATATTTGACAACCAATTTAAATGTCAATCCTTTTTCATTAGTGACATTATTCTACATATTTAAAATAAAAAATACGCCATTATCCGAATATTGTGGATATATGTTGTCGATTCGAAACATTTATTTAAATACGTTCTTTAATTAGAGGGAAGAGTTTACTGTATCGACAGGATGAACATTAAATGTTTGATAGTTACGAAACCTATGAACATTTTGTATGGGAAAATATTTTATTTTTATTTATTGTCACGTTCCACGGGAACGGGATAAAAAGCATTCTATGTCCGTCTCCTGGTTCTAAGCTACCTCCTCACAAATTTTCAGCCATATCGGTAAAGCCGTTCTTGAGTTATAAATAGTGTAACTAACACGACTTTCTTTTATATATAAAGATAAGACCAACACTTTTAAACTTAAAAAAAATGATAACTCGCGATTCCTAGTTTGTAGTATTTTAGTATCTACATTATACACACTAAGTTTAATTAATAATAAAATTCATAAAACATATTAAAACTTTAAAACACATTGGATTGGGAAAAAAAATAGATTGGGTATCTTTGGAGCTGACATAGCCTTCTTTTTTATTGTGACTTCCATTTCTGGGGATAATCCTCATGAAAATATTGTTTGGTCCTTTTTATACAAATAAATAAACAGAACCCGTCGACGACTTATTTATACATTTTTTAAATCAAAGTCTCTTATTTGTAAAAAAAATTGTGAATAAGAATATGTAAATATACATTATAACCGAGCAATATTCCAGAGCCAACTAAACAATGATTTAAATGAAGACCGTGAAAGCTTTGAAGTTTGTCAGACGTCTTTAAATCTTAACCAACTTGGTACAATAGTCATTGTGATGGATTCCCTAAAAGGTTTTTAACAAAGGTCCTCGTTTCTTTCATGTTGAAAGGAGATACAATTCAATTTTGCGGCCGTCGTCTTTCCATTACTCTTCGTTCATATCTTACTTGCCGTAGATAAATTACATTAATTTTACTTTCAAATATTTGCGACACAATGCAGTGAAGTATGGAAGATATCTTTTTTGGTTCGTATTTATTTGTAAGCTTTTTTTTCTTTATATACTGCTGTTAACGCTGCTATCTGTTTTTGCACTATTTTAAGTGCAATCCCATTTAGAAACCGTCTGCTCGAAACGATTATCTCACGCCATTAAACAAAATTATTCCTCCATTCACAACTGCTTCTTTATTTTCAACGAATAACTAAATTCTTTGTTTTATCAGGAAAACAAAGTATCAGTATCTGCAGTATTTTTATCCTTAGAACTGAACGTGCCTTTACACAGAAAACATTATTAATCGTATAAATACAAAATATATTGTTAGAACTGAAAACGATAAATCCATCCATCAGCCAAAGGAAGTCCACTGATGAACATAGGCCTTCCCCAATGATTTCGGCAGTGACATGTTGGAGGCATCCTGCATCAGCGATAAAAACGATAAATGAAGATAAGAAACATTTTATACTTGTCGTTTAAATATGTTGTAAAGATGATAACGATATCGTAGTCGTATCTGAAGAATGACTACAGTAACAAAATCATAACATAGCATTATGTCCGCATGTCAGTAAAACGATATTGATGATAGTAATAGCTATTAAGTTATAAAATGCTTTTTACGACGAGCCCGCCTTATGTTTACGGTGTCTCCATAACTAGAAATTATAGGGCGTTTACGTTTCCTCGTAAATCAATCTGTTCTCCGCCTACTTTTATATTTTTGTGTAAAATCTTACTTTTAATAAAAAGTTCTTTGTCGCTTTCATTAATTTTTACAGTGTTTATGTCCTAATTTATGTTTAGGTCAATACCGATCTCAAGTACCTTTATTATTTTTAATATTGTATTCATAAAAATAATTGTAATTCGGTTTACCATAGCGTACTAATCTCAAATGATTAGGTTAACATGACTGCTTATTAAAAGTTCAAAGATTTATCAACTTGAAGATTGTTTATCCAATATTTGAAATTCCGATAAGTCGACAAGTCTTCCGGGTCAATTACTCTTCAAAGGTCTTCTGATTTCAAAGTAAACCGCAATATCCTCGTGGCGTCAAGGAGATGGCTACATAATTACGAGAGCACAGACAATTGGATTTCTCATGTCTACGTAGACAACCCTCGATATATACGAGTATTGAAGGCTTTGGGTCAATCTGACCGCCCATTAAGAAGGTTCCCTCAATTAATCCGGATTGTGTCGCATTAGATTGTGTTGGGGGATTTTCACGGTATGGCTAGCCAAAATTTCCACGGGTGATGTGATTAATTAAAAGGTTGGTTTTCCACTATTTTATCAATACATGTGTTTGTATCGGTGTAGTGATGTAGATGTAATTGATTTTAAACCTTTCAAGGAAACTCCTAGATTAGGATTAAATCAAGTGTGGTAATATGTTGTTATCTAAACATTTTGGTTGTGGTGAAACCTGATGATCTATGATGGTTTTTTTAAAAACAATAGCAGGAACAAGACGGAATAAAATAAAGCAAATTATCTGGTCAAAGGAATATGAATTTATGTGAACTATTAATGATTTGTATTTACCGGGACTCATCCATTCAGAAATTAGTTTCGAGTCTTTGTTCAAACGACGCTGACGACATGAAAAACAAATTACACAGTACTAAATTATAACACTCTCGTCTTTGCGCTTTAGAATTTACTTCGTGTAATAACTTACACCCTAAACTTTGGTGTATTATTCAAATTATAATTTTAATTCATTACACGTAAGATTTAGGTTTATATTTGAATAGAAGAGTAATTGTCTGAGTGACAAATTAAAACTGATGTTAACTTCATTCAATCTTCAGGGTTTCTATATTCTTCATTTTTAGGATATCTGTTCACTTTATACAAAACCATGGTATAAGGCGAAAAATGGCAGTCATTGTACGTTACTTCGTAATGGGCAGAGTACGTTAATTGTTTAAAGAAAATTGAAAGCAAATTTCTTTCACATCTAGGTACATACATACATAGGTATAACAATACTCCCATTCATTACAATTATTTCCTACAATACAGTAATCAAAAACATAGAAAGTATAGGTAGTAAAGGAAAATACTAAAGGAAATATGTTCAACATCGCGCAATTCTCTAGTGATTTTCTGTTGCTGACGGCTTTGAGTTTGACATGGGTACACGAGGCACACGTCGTTTGTAAATGAATCAGAAGTTGCGATATCTTATTCTTTGGTGGAGTTTGTTTTATCGTAGACCAACAAATTCGATTGATAGATTAGTTTAAATCAAACAATTATATCATTATCGTTTACTGGCAATTGTGTGCCAATCTGTTGTTGTTTATTATCATTTTGTTGAAACCTTAATTGACCGTTTTCGATGTAAGCCAATATATAGTAACCAATTGCTTACTAGGTCAACTTTAGTTTTAAACTTGATATCGCAAATAATATCCAGTGAAAGTTTAGTGAATACATAAACGTGTTTGTGTTTCACTATTTGCAGTAGTGCTTAGCTTCAAGGTCTTTTAATCAAGTTTATTCAACATTGAACAATAGCATCTTAATAGATGCATTAAGTATTAAGGTACTATTTCGAGTACACAGCAGATGTTTGGATACAAATCCACCCGTTGTTTTGCCTTGTACAGTCGAATATGTGCCTGCCGCTTAGCTTTAAAGTGATTCCATAAAAATAAATAGTGATACGGCTGTTCCCGACTTCATGCAATCACTGAACGTTCCGTAGGCTTTTATTGGCGACCAGGTTCTTATATTTCTTTGTGTTGATAGTCTGACAATAAGAAAGGTACAGGGTACATTCATTTATTTAACAATCAGGAATATCCAGAACGAAGCTTAAACAGTCATGTAGGTATCTTTTGAGTCAAAGAAAATCTATAAAGAATAAGGATGTTTTACATAAATATAAATCCAAATTGACACAATGGTTCGGAATAGTATTGGAATAGAATAAAATACTATACTTTTTTCTAAGTAACACGTTATGTGCACTCATGGTTAAAGAAATAAATAAATAAATACAATCACATACATAGTCCTGACCCCACACTAAGATCGAGTCCTGTGTCGTGAGTATCAGATACTACGAGAGACTTTTCGGTCTCACAATCACCCAGACCCAGACAAATGGGGGTAATATGTTAGTATTTATCATGGTAAATACTACATTGAAAATATTTATTGAGTCTGAAAGATATAAATACCTCAAGTTTTTGGCATAAATATGTGAATAACACTTAGTAGACATTTTTTCCGCGATCAGGCCATAAACTAGACTTTCAAATAAGTTAGCGCCACTCTGTGATTGGAACCAAAGCACTAACCGTCATCATTTTAGACGCTATATGTGTGCTATTTTAGTAAAGATCAAAGTTTTATTCACTTTGAAGATAACCCGAGCAACGAGCTCCTTCTTTTTGAATGGGTCCGAGGAACGAGCAAACCGGTCACCTCATGGTACCTAAGTATCACTATAGTCTAATAATTGCACTGGCTACATGGTTCAACTGGTGTCGACATTTAGTTTTGATTTGTAACACAAAAATCCCATAAACTTGCTTCGGTCCACACTAGACTGTTACGTTAGTTTTTTCAATAGAACTTATAAAGTATCCTACTTGCTACTAATATTATAAATGTGAAAGTTTGTTACTTCTTCACGCTCAATCGGCTGCACCAAGTTTATTAAAATTTTGTATAGATACTCTGAAACGACGCATAGGCTATTTTTATCCCGAAAATATGTAGTGTTCCCGTGGGATGAGCAAGGAATTCAAATACATATTATGTATATTTGCAACTCTTTCAAACTCATAGGGATAGTTTGGGATAGAATATAGGCCGAATGAAATGGGATATAAGAGGACAGGATTGCATGCCTTGAGTCATGGAACAGATTGAGACGGGACAGGCCGGGACGTAACGGGAAGGTACGAGAAAAGCAGTTTAAAGTAAGACGTTTACGTTGAGTTTAATTATAAAACAGTTAATACGCGAAACAATATATTACATTAAACAATATATAATTAACAATACATCAGACATGATGTGGGCAGGACTCAAAAAGTGTCTGCACCCAGGCGAAGCCGGGCCGAGCCGCTAGTTTTCATATAAATCCTAATTTTCTTTACTCTTTATATCAAACTACACAGCCAATGAACTTGAAACATGGATGAAAAGAGAAAATAAACGCGAGACAAGAGTATTGATCGCATACACACAGTCAGACATAAATATCTCAGCGATAAAAGTAACATGCTGCGACTTATATTATTTTCAAGGGGTATTCTGTGCAAACAGTGCCTCTTATGTATTTATCAAGGTTAATTAATGATTATAGAATAACAGCGAATGTGCGTTCTCTCTTATTTTTTCTGGCATCGTATAATACTACCTCAAGCAATCGGTTTCCCACGATCTGTCTACATTTCATTCTATCTTCTTGTGTTGTTTCTAATTAAACCCAGAGCTATTTGATGTTTCAGACCAAAAGTAAATTGAATGCAAATGTAGTGATTATGTAAACATTATTGCAAGATAAAATATAAATAGACTCATAACAGCTGAATGGTGCTATTGTAGCATTAATGGTGTTGGTTCGACTAACAACCTGTTTAAAATAACTAAAACTGTTTGCCGCTCGTTATGTTTCATTCTATGCGGAATGAATAACAAGAAGATTGGTTTCAGAGAAAATGAAAATAATTTTAATCGCTCTTATAAATATATTTTTTATGGAGTTCTGATGTAGTTAGATGCTACCGATAAGCGTGGTGGTGACGTCTTTCCACATTGTGGTTAGACTGATATAAGTTGTTGGAGTTCACTTCCAACAGCTTCTCAAATAGTTGCTCTGTAACTGTGTGCAATTGGAAGACCTATTTTCCGTACGTAGTAACGGATATTGTTTGGCTAATGATTATACCGGGTATATCAAGACTGCGACCGAAAACGAAGTCAGGTGGTAGTTTTAGTGGTTACAAGCACGATGCAAATAAAAATTTGGCCAAAACAGTGACAGATATTTTTTTAGATTTTTTTTAAAATCATCGTGTTTGGGTGATAATACCTAGCTTTTGCAAAAATACTAATTTAAACCCTTACGTACCATTGCGTGTTTTAAAATAAAAAGGTTTAACATCATTATTATAGGAAAACTATGTATATATCACCCAAATATGACGATAAGTATAATATTACAAAAAAGAAAAGTTGTCGACTTTTTTTGCGAAATTTTTACTTGCATTGCATCTGAAGTCACTAATACTACCACCTGGCTTTGTTTTCGGTCACAGTCTTGATATACCCGGTATTTTTAATAAGTGTTACAACTGTATATACTGTATGTTGTATACTATCAACATTTGCGTCTTGATTTGTAATGGAATTCAATTTGCAATGATTTCTCTTCTCTTCAATGAAACATAATCCTGATCATTGTTTATGGAATGGTAACTTGATTACTTGATACAGATCTATAACATTGACGTCAAAGGCTTTATTCCTTAAAGTACCTTTATATAATACCATACCATAACTATGTATCAGCCCATATACGTCCCACAGCTGGGCACGAGCCTACTCTTAAATCGAGAGAATCGATTGAGAGTGGTTAGGCCACATAGTCCACCACGCTGGCCTAGTGGTTTCCTCACGATGTTTTCCTTCGCCGTAAAAGTGCATGGCGATTGACTATACTATCAATACACACATAACTCCAAATAAATAGACAGAAGTGTGCCTTGGGATTTTAACCCGCGACCACCGTGAATTGAATATGTAGGCAGCCGCGTCTGGTCCGTTACCAATAGGCCACCAGGCACTTTTTGTACCATAACTATATGTTTGAATAATGTTTTGATTTTATGTAAGCAACTACTATAGTATTGCAGACTACATTATGTATCTACGCCTGTTTGAAACTGAATTTAAATTCAGAAATCTAGGCTTTGCGAATGTAGCACTCATTTAAATAATTTAAATGGGAGTCGTATAACTTTAATGAGGTTTCCTTACTTAGAAATTTGAGTGATTTGAAGTTAAAGACTTTAATTGCTTGTTGACGAGTTAACACTTTAGGATTAATGAATAGTATCGTATTTAAACTTTTGGTTTACCAAATTTCTATTGAGTAACTTCTACTTGACTCCGGAGAACCACACCTTAGCCAATCTTTAGCTTAGTATCTGAACCTTACTGAATAATTACATAATAATTAGAGGTTTTTATGAGATAGCATTTGCGATCTTCTGGCGAACTTCAAAACATCGTTTAGAACCGTACTGATTTTATTAAAATTTGTTTTAGGAAAACTTACAACTAAAAATAACAAGAAATAACTATCATAGCTAAAGGAAGGTCAATTAAATGATCAGCTAACCTTATTCCTAAGTTCTTGCTAGTTGTTACATGTAAAATATACTTACTATAGAGTAATCTTAATCTCCGATATATCCTTGGTCAAGGATAAACGCTTAGATATCGCTTGCTGACGTAAGAACTATCTGTCTCGTTTATCTTACGGTTGCCACCGAAGGAAGTGATGATGGCGTTACATAATCACCATCTGCATGAACTTCTCAATAGCACATGTCATATTAACTTATTTTTATTTAAACAAAGCAGAATTATATAAAGACTAAATACGGCTGTTTTTAGAATGTTAATCATGCTTCAGAAAAAGGAACGTCTGGTTATATTCTCCCTACGTTGATCCTTTTCAATTACGGCATATTGTCGCTGAAATTACCATAAATATCTAATAATTCTTCTCAATTGCTTAGAATGCAGTAATCCACACGGAGTACTTAGAGAATGACATAACCGAGTGATATGTCACAGTAACCTTGGCATGCTCGGTTCATATAAAATCGTGATCTAGAGGTTTTTATTTATCTTAGTACAGTCGCCTGCATTATAAATGCGTTTGTATGTTACATGAATATTTGAAAACATCACATACCAGATACCTACCTACATAATCTAATCCATTACCTCCTAATTTGACAGCCTCCGTGGGGTAGTTGGTCGAACGGCGGCTGTAAAACGTGAGGCCGCGGGTTCAATCCCCGCACCGAGACAAATATTTGTGTGATCCACAGGTATTTGTTTCGAATCTAGGTGTTTGTGAAACCGAAAAGCCTCTCGTAGTTCCTGATACCCACGACACAAGACTCGACCTTAGTGTGAAGTCAGGAATATGTATGTGGCTATTGGGTGTGTATAATATTTATTATAGCAAATTATCCAACAAGTAGTTTGTTAAGTTTCTTGTGTGAAATTTTGCTATATTTATTTCATAACAATACTCATGGGCTACACTGGAAAACATAGTAAACACAATTAAAACATGAGGAATAAAAAAAGTTTATTAAAATCCAAAAAACCTGAATGCGTAAAGAACTAACAAACAATAGGTTTGTTACTGGCCAGTTTGTGAGCGCAATTTATGTAGGCATCCTCCGATTGCATGTCAGGATTTGTTTGAGGGATTTAGGAAAAACAACGCCTTGTTTATCTTTTAGTTCTTTTATTTATCAGGTCTTTTTTCAATTGTTTTTAAGTATATTTCTGTTCACTGAATTAAATTTCACATATTGCACTGGATTCCTCGAAGTTCATTTTGGGTACTAAAAGTTCAAAATATTCACTGAAACCAGATTGGATGGATCGTAAATTTCTGCTGAAGGGAATAAAAAGCGGGTCCGTTAACATGTTTGTAGGTAAACCAACGTTTGCTATGAAACGAGACGTAAAAATATTTTACAGTGTTGTACATTGTTAATGTAGCTGTTCTTTATTGTGGAGGAGGCACTGTTTATTTTTTTCATAAAAGTTAATGTCTTATAAGCTCGTGCGTGCCAGATGGACTGTAGTTTTATTTAATTTATATTTTTATTGTATTTAGTAACAACGATTGCCGCAATTAAGACAACGCGAAATGTAGATGAAATCTTTAGCTTCTCATTATGTGTTTTATTGTTTTCATTTTCCGAAAGCAATACAGTTGACCACTCAAAGACATTTACCATTACTTTGATGAATTAGTACTTTAGTAGTGCGAATTACTGATGAATATAAAATTTTAAAATTTGAGTTTGAAGAGTATTTTCAGTAACTATTTCCGATGGCGGTGTATCTACATCATCTGATATAAATATTCTGACCATTCATATTAAAGCCATAACGCAATTTGCTATTAGCTATTATCAACTGAATATAGTTCGAATACGCGCCTCATCATTCAAAATCACGCCAAAAACGAAACATATGTCGCTTTAGCATCTCAGGATTTACATTTCCACATTCCTGCTTCTGTTGATGATTCCCAAATTGCTTTTTGAAGTGCTTTCATAAATTGATTCTGAATGCATTCAAAGATACAAAATTAATGTTACCTTTGCTTGTTCATATTTGCGTAGATACATCACACGAGTATATTAGTAATGTAATATCCGCTGCGAAATTCGGCTTAAAATCAGGTTCCGTGGAAAATTAGTTTAGCAGCAACCCTGTAACTAAATTACGAGGGATAATCTAGTTATATCAACGCTCAGTTGGGTTCACGCTCTGGAATGTGAACAGTTTTATAATAACATCATATTCTTACACTTTTATCATAAGTATTCATAGTTTGAATTTTGCTACAAAAGCCGAGTTATTTCTTTTTTTCATCATACATACATACATAAACTCACGCCTTTATCCCCGAAGGGGTAGGCAGAGGCGCCACTAGGACACCCACATTTCGCCTTGCATGTTCCGTCCCATGATGTGATAGGGGGCGAGCCTATCGCCATATCGGGCACAAATTCCTGAATCCGGGCTGATAATGAACAGAAAAATCCAATATCACCCTGCCCGATCCGGGATTCGAACCCGAGACCTCAGCTTTGTAATCGTACCGCAGTACAACCACGCCACCGTGGCAGTCTTCTTTTTTTCATAAAGTTGAAAATTAGTACCTACCTCTATAATTAAAACCTTAATTATCACAACGTCAAGCATAAGTCTAGCTTAAGACGCTTTTCATTCGATAAAAAGGCATACGTCTAGGAGATTTCTAATCCCAGAATAGGCTGCCTATGTAATAATCAAATTCAGTTCAGTTGCTTAGTCTATTCTTTGGAAGTAAACCAATGATTCTAACAGTAGAATGTGTGATTTTGTTCCAAGAAATTGTATAGCTTTCGAGGGTCACTCAATGTTTATCTGATTTTTAACAAGCGCCCATTGTGCAGACGGCAGGAGATCCGTCAGTCGATACTCTTGTCTAGACGGATTCCACTTACGATCAGTGTAACTACAATACAAACGACAGAAAATATATCGAGCAAATTCCACAAGGAATGTCGTCCTTGACTCACAGTCTTAAACTTCATCTCCATTTGAAAACAATGCGGTAATGCGAAGTTAATTATCAGCATCATTATTTTCGTGATGTTTTGTTCCTTAATGTTTCCACCGTGGGTACGTGACGTTGTTTGTCTCGGCTGTGAAGATAACGATCTTTGTTTACGACTTTAAACATCTGAGTCTGTAGATAATATAATAACAAACTTCAAGGAACCGTGGAAAATGTCTAGATGTTTTCTTACGAAATATGAAGCGAGTAGTTATTATAAAGTTATATTAGGAATCTTTGATATGAAAATATATACTCAGAGTTTATTTTGCGTTTCTTGGAAATTTGATGTTACGTTTGGTTTGTAACAAATTACTAGAAGGCAAATTAGTTTCTTGACATTTTGACGTGTCTTCAAGTAAAAGTATACATTAACGGTCTTATTCATATACAGATTTAAAACCTATTTTAGTTATCCAATATTTTGCCCCTTCGAAAGACTTCAGAATTCAGTTCGAGCGAAGAAGCCAAAACATTCGATAACTAAAATGGGTTTGAAAACTGTGTATGAATAAGGCTGTATGTCTATTAGATATGTACCTAGCTTCTAATCACATTGCGAAAAACATGACAATTTCATTAAAAGACACTACTTATTTGTAAATATTCATAAATAATTCACTAACAGAAAAAAAATAGATTTTTTTCGTCCGACCAGCTAGCAAATACATACAGTACAAACTGAAGATACTCTTACTAATTAAAGTCCCATTTAATTTACGGATCTATACTTATAATAGCCCGACGTTCAGTGACCGTCTGCTTGGTGCCAAAATCGATACTGCTCCCCTGTCGACGCACCCTTCGCCAAAGAATCAGTATGCCGTGACAAAAGAGAATGCCTTTCATGTGTGGGGAAACGACAGCAGGCACGCCAACTTTGATCTTATTTTATGTATAGACACTAGTAAATTAGAGGGCGATAGTGTTTTGTATAGGTAAGTTGAAGTATGCTTTAGTTTAATTAAATATTTCGGGGGATTAATTAATTCTGAAACTATTTTTATAGTTTATTATGTAGTAGAAAGTTGGAGTACTGTGGTTCTTATTTGATCTCACGTTCAGAAAATATCCTTGATATTATTTGATTCATAGGACGTGATTTATTCAAAGTTAGGTTCTCTCTCTATATATATGTTTTTAGACTCATAGTCATACAATCACATAAATTATACCATTCAGCAACGTTAAAGAAAATTTTGAATCCTCGTAATTGAATATTCTAGCAAGCATTTCTTAAGACATATCATCATCGTTAATGTTCAGATCCGATCATTATCTCATTAGCCTCCGTGGCGCAGTTGGTTATACGCCTCGTGTGAAACGAGAGGCCGCGGGTTCGATCCCCGCACCGAGACAATTAATGTTTCTGTGAACCACAAGTATTTGTTTCGGATATGGGTGTTTGTGAGACCGAAAAAGTCTCGCGTAGTTTCTGATAACCACGACACAAGACTAGATCTTAATGTGGGATCAAGACTATGTATGTGACTGTTCGGTGTATTTATTTCTTTATTTATTTCATCAGAGAATCATCTAACAAATTCATAATACATTATGCTCTAAAAATATCAACTAAAACGAAACAGCACTCAGCCTAACAACTTAGTATAATTGAAACATCAAGGCTTATTATCCGACGCAGAACAAAACCGGGCGGGGGCAGCCCACTTCCCTCGGATCAAGACAACAATATGCTTTTAAGGCTGTCCTCTCGAACTGTTGTGAGATTTCTCTGAATTCAATAAAGGCATTGGAGTTGAAATTTACAACACAGACTCGTTCGGTCTATTGTTGGCGTCGTAGCCTTTACTAGGGACGGTGCCTATATGCTAATACAGCGATTCAAACTTGCAGAATTTAAATTCCGTTGCGTTCAAAGAGCACATTAACCGGTCGATTCTGTATTTTACATAATGGCAGCAATCGTTGAACTGCTTCAGAAATTATATGGGCTTTTTAAAAATGCTGACCTATGATATTCATAAGTCCAAAGTCCATCAAAGGCTAGAGCGGTTGAAGATCCAAGTCTCGTACGATATGATAGTGACGCATACGTTAGTGAAAGAATAAAGATCTTACTATCAGTAAGATAAAAATGTCATCATCTTCGAACACAGGAAGGTTACTGACTATAGGCTAATTGACCAATTGGCAATTACCGTGTTTTAATTGGCAATTAGAATACCTAGTGTCGGTTTTATCATGTAAATAACACGAGTAGACATGATAATCAACATTGCTATCACATTTTTGCTACAAATTTATTCATGTGGACAATGTGTCACATACATAGACTAAATGAAACGACCTGTTGGGTATTTCATATTTTGCATTTCATTGCTCTAGGTAAACTTTTAATCAAATTTTATTTATAAAAGTCTGTCGAGTCTTTTAAGAACTATGCTGAGGTCGCTGGTCTAATATAAGCATAAATACTCGTAGGTAAAATTTAAACATAAAAGGGAAATGTCAAAGAGAATATTATATTTGAAAGAAACGTCACCGAGTTCGCCTCATTTAAGAATCATAAAAGGTTTTATTTACCGCTTCCCACGACTCGCAAGAACCTTTTCATATAAATCTTATGACAAAATAAAATTGCTTTACCAACCTAAGAACGTATAAAGCTGCGTAGGCACGAGTAGATACTATCTTATTGAATCCAGTTCAATACGAAGTAATATTTGCTACAAAACTTGCACGCTCTCCATAATAACTCAATTGTTTGCTCGGCAAAGCAAAAAACAGCTGCTATTGAATATTCCGATCCAATTTGGGACGTGACACGACGCGTGTCGGGATTTGGGAGGTATTTTATTAATCTACTACCATTTGTTGCAGGGAATTTGAAGCGGCGATTGGGACGGGCCCGCGGCTTCGTTCTGCGCATGTTCGATGCGCTGTGCAACTGTACGCAGACCGCCGCAGCTGCCGCCGCCCGCAGCACCGCTCGAAACAATCCCTTCACCAAGCGTTAACTCGATCACATCACACTCTCGCAAAAGCACATAGTAATATCCTTGCAAAGAGCAAATGCTGTACATTTCTCGCGAACTCCTTTCACCTTATTTTCCCAAGAGAACTTTAAATATAAATGTTAATGTAACCTATTTCGGGGAAATGTTTCTCATAATCTCTTAGATTACTTAATAGATCTCCACATGTATGAACATATCTGTTATAGGGTCGATCTCCAAAGGCATTTTTTTTCGTGTCGGGCTGAATAAGCCCCCTTTAAAATCGAAAAACGTTTTCAAGATATTTTTTTATATATAGTTCGGTGCCTAATCTACGTGATACAATGCTAATATTATGAATAAGTTTATTATAAATATCTAAAAAAAATCTTAAACCCTAAAATCCTGATCGCTCTGGGTTGACCGAACTCCCGATTGAATGAAAAAAAGATTTTTTAATTTTTTAATGAGAAGGTTCATATGAAACAACTTATTTAGATTACATAACAGATAGTTAATCTTCATCGTAATAAAATATTTTTAGTTATATTAACAATACTTTTGCCACAATTTGAACTTAAAATCGTGACCGGGCATTTTATCTCATCGCTCTGCGCTGAGGTAAAACATCGCGCTCATCCCTGGTTACGCGTTATAGACACTCTATTCCCCTCCTGCGGGGTAACACCAGTGGTCGTCTAACCGCCGAGGAGTATACTTGTGTGCCACGTTCCCGCGCTCCAAAATTACGAAGGTAAGTTTATGATTGCTCTGGATTTGGTTCTCGAATTTTATGATTGCTATGGCATGCTATTTAAATTAAAAAATAAGCTTGTGAATGTGTTTTTTTATGTGAATTAAGTGATCTTTATGATGTTTTTTATGAGAGGTAATCACAACTTTCTACTGCTTTTAAATTCGGATATATTTATGATTTTGTGACTTTTTCTGATCGCTATGACTGTGATTGCTCTGTCCAAAAAGACCAGAGCGATGATATTTTGCATTAATTGTACGTTTTAAATCTATTTTTCAGCAAATACTAAAAACCTTTTGGCTATGAGGCGACTAAGCTGTGATTTAGACAACTGCTCACAAGAGGCTGTACAATGTCCGCACGGCAAACACTTAGGCTTTTACCAACTTTATAGCGATTCGAACCAAAGCACCTCAAAGACAAACATGTCACGGGCACCAAGGAAGACAAGCCGACCTTCGCTGGTTAAGCGTTCAAAGAATACAATCAAGAGAAGCAAATTCAGCTCCCACAAATGCTTAATAATAGACAGACTATAACTGCAAATCAAAGTCAACAATCATTACACAACTCGGACCTGCCGGACAGTTTTTTGGATGAAGTTCCATCTATTGACTATGAAAATTTAATTACTCCAAGTATTTCCGAGGTAGTTTTATCTTCGTTGAAAAACGATAACACCTTGACAAAGGTTGCTGCAGCAGAAGTTTTACCCGACTCCGACTCTGATGACTTTTAAATTTTCTGAGCTTCCAATAAACCTTATATTCTTAGTTTGTTGATCTACTAAGCCTTATAGAAATTGTATTTTTTTTTACTTGGTGTTAAAAGTATCATTATCATTTGCAAACAATATTTCAATCTGATCTGATCATATTCTGAATTGCATTGTACTTTGTGTTGTTCTATTTAATTCTTTACTTTCCACTAAATATATAGTTAAGGAAAATGTGATTATTACAAATCAGTAATAATCTTGAAAAGACTGTAA
The DNA here is from genome assembly GCA_949752805.1 of Deilephila elpenor. Lineage (NCBI taxonomy): Eukaryota > Metazoa > Arthropoda > Insecta > Lepidoptera > Sphingidae > Deilephila > Deilephila elpenor. The sequence continues at coordinate 5,477,483 of OX457111.1, forward strand.
TTATTTTTTATAAAATGTTTATTTTAAAGAATTTTATTTTGTTTTTTATAAACCTTAGTTTTCTTGAAATACTTCCTAAAAACTAATATTTAATACTTTAAATTAAATTTTAATGAGTCTAAGTCATTTTATAACTATAAAAGTCTGTAGGTATTAAAGGTTGATTTCAAACGGTTTTTAATTTTGTCTCATTAGCCTAGAAGTGATTTAATTAAGTCCAAATATTTCGTTTTTTTTTATTTGTAAGCCTGAATAAATAAAACGGCTAAATAAATAATATTTTATCAATATATTTATATTTTGTTTCACTGATTTCACCATTTATGATTGCTCTGGCACCAATTATGATTGCTCTGGTCGCGAATTTTTTTGAACTTAAATATTTCAATAACTATATATGTAAATTGAAGGCCAATAGTATAAATGTGCTATTTGAATATCATTATTTTTAATGAGATACATAATTACTATTAAATATCAATAACTGAAAAGCACCAGAGCGATCACACGAATACGCCCGATTTGGAGATTGACCCTATAGCACTTGTTTCGAAACCAAAGATCTGTGTGAAACTTCTTAGTCCTTCAGTTTTCCATGGTGTTAGTCTTCCTTAGTGTCCCTAAACGGTGTAACATGGTGTATAAATGTGATCGATGTTGACGACGCTTATAGTATAAGTGTGTATTTAAGGATACACTTTAGTATATAAACCTCAATGTGTACCTCGTCGTTTTATAAATGTCTGTACGTGCCGTTTACTTTCGTAGTTTTTCAACTATCAATTTATAATGCATTTATAGCCAGTTTAAGCAGGAACATTCATGTAGAGTAAATTACATGACTGATACGATTTCAATGCTTCGACCAAAAATCTCCGTCATCAAAGCGAACATAGCCGTATCATAAAGCCTCGTACTTTGCATATAGTCAGTTTAATCTATATCTATACATATAATAAAAATGTAAATGGTCGATGTCTGTACATGGAAGATATTTAAGAAATTTCAACGCGGGGGGTCTTTATAACAGCAACAGAATCCAAAACAATTTTTTTTAGAATTTTTGTCTGTCTGTCTGTCTGTCTGTCTGTATGTTTGCTTACGCATCACGCAAAAACTACTGCACCAAATGAGATGCGGTTTTCACAGTTGTATTGCTGCAGGTTCAACTTAAAAACTGGTATATGTTGCATTTGCATACAGGATGTTTCTTTTTGTTTGCTTGCACATTACTCATAAACTACCGCACCAAATGAGATACAGTTTTCTCAATTACATTGGTGCAGGTCCAACTTAAAAACTGGTATATATTTCATTTACATACAGGGTGTTTCTTTTTATTTACTTGCGCATAACGCAAAAACTACAAGACGAAATGAGATGCAGTTTCACAGTTATATAGGCACAAGTCCAACTTGAAAACTGGTATATATTTTATTTATAGACAGGGTGTTTCTTTTTATTTACTTGCGCATAACGCAAAAACTACAAGTCGAATTGAGATGCGGTTTCACAGTTATATAGGTACAAGTCCAACTTAAAAACTGGTAAATGTCTTATTTACATACAGGGTGTTTCTTTGTATTATGGAAGATAAATGAGAAAAACTAATATTCCCCATATTAACACTGGATTAACACTTAGGCTACATTTTATCCAGATAAATTAAGTGTTCCCGTGGGATGAGGACGGAAATCCGATATATTTGTTACTTTTTATATGGATGCGATGGGCGTGGATTACATACTTTCAACTATATATAATATTCATGGTTCCCTCTTGGTTTGGTTCAAGTCATATTTGCAAAATAGAAAGTCTAAAGTTGTTGTTAACGGTTTCTCGTCTTACAGCTTCTCGCCCATTTCTGGAGTTCCGCAAGGGTCTCATTTAGGTCCCTTACTATTTACTATCTTTATAGATGACATAAAACATGCTATTCATAACTCCCACTTCGAATTATATGCTGATGATTTAAAATTGTCTAGAATAGTAAATTCAGTAACTGACCAAAAACACCTTCAAGATGACATTGACAGATTGTGTAAATGGTGTGAGCTTAATAGCATGCAATTTAATCTAAATAAATGTTATCACATAAAGTTTTCGCGCAAAAAAATTAAACTATGCACATCATATTCAATGAAAGGCACAATTTTGAAAAATGTTAACTTGGTTAGAGATTTGGGAGTTGCAATAGACTCTGAAATGCGTTTCTTTGTACATATAGATAATACAATAGATAAATGCAATAGAATGTTAGCGTTTATAAACCGCAACACGAAAGAGTTCACTTCTATCCCAGCTCTAAAGACATTATACTACGCTTTGGTTCGCAGTAATATAGAATATTGTTCAATGGTATGGTATCCAAACTTTCAAAATGATATTCAACGCATCGAAAATATTCAAAAAAAAATTGTTAGACGACTTACAATAATAACTAAGGTTAGACGTACATTTAGGGATTACTGTGACCGACTACTCTATTTCAAAATGAAACCTTTAAAATGGCGCAGGGATTTTTTGAGTTTGTGTTTTCTGTACAAAATTTTTAATCATCATATAGATAGTCCTTGCTTGCTTAAACAAATAGGCATTAATGTGCCCAGATTGTCTGCTAGAGTTTGTAATTACAAACCTTTTGCTAATAAAAGTAGTCGAAATATTTATGGAAGTAATTCCCCTCTCTCTTATGCGCTTGGAAAATGCAACGAGCTATACTATGTCAATGATATGAACATATTTTCCGTCAAATATCACTCATTTAAAAGAAACCTAAGTTTTGATGTACCTATTTTGTAATATTGAATTATATTGAATAATCGTTACAAATTGATTTATTATATTATTTAGTAAATTTATATTATTAATTGTAATGGTAATATTAACTGTAACTTAGTCATATTTTTATTTGTAGTCTTTTTTTAATCCGATTTAATGTTTATTATTATTTTTTTATTATTTATAAAGATTTTTTTTGTATTCTTCTTTTTTTTCCTATTTAATGTATTTTTTAACTTATGTTTTTGATTGAATTGTAGAGGTACTTAACAGTGTTGTACTTACCTGTAATTTAAAAGCATACATCCAAAATGTGAACTGAATTTTGTAATTGTGAATATTTGTATGTATTTTAGTTGGTAAGGCTAATAAATAAATAAATAAATAAATACCTTGAGTGAGAATGAGATAGGACGGGCGGGATATAACGGGACGGGACGGGATGAAAAATACCAAATAATCTATACATGTATATTTTTTTAAACAAAGTTAATCACGCAGACGAAGTTAGCGGGCAGAAGCTAGTATGATTATAAGAAAGCAGTCATGAACATTTGTTAGATTTCGTTCTTTTTTCGTAGATATTAGATTTTCAGTTTTCAATATTCATTCACTAATTATTTATTCTCTCCTAACTTTTTACCAGTAGGTAATTAAGTTACCTACCTTAGTACCTATCTTAATTTATATAGTTTGTCACCTGATTCTCATATCGCTATCTTAACACTCCGTTAAAACCTATACCTATATTTTTAAATAAAGATTTGTGTTGAATACAATGTATAGTAAAGAACAAGATAAACATTTAGGTAATCCACGGTGGATAGGCCAACGGTCATTCTATCATAGAACTGATCCTGAAAGTAAATCAATCAAAAGTCTAATGTGGGCGTGTCGATATATCTGTGACCTGATTGGTCTATATTTAGAATCGATCTTTACATAGTGGGCTAGTTCGTTTATTAATTTCGAATGTAAGTGGTTGTGTGAAGTCATTAACCACTTTCTGACTAAACATGTCAATCTATGTTGATACTTATCAATACATATTCCTGCTTAAACTTCGCAAATACATAATAATATTATAATGTAATATTAAAATATTCTATGTCCAATATATAACTGATTTTATAAATGTAGCTCACTTTTCGAAGGTAAAAAAAACCTTTTTTACTTTTAGCATACTTTTATAGTTTTTACGATTTAAAAATACCCTTGCCAGTATTTTCAGCACAATGATAAAAGAACGAAGCGCTCAAATTTTTTTGCAATTATTTGCTAATTTATTATTAATTTTGTGATTAATTTAAATATTTATAAGTATTTATTTGTGGGAGAGGTTAATAAATATCTTGTAGCATTTAATTATTACAGAATAATTATTCACTTATTCCTGAATATAAAACCTTAAATAGTCATTGAATACGTGGAATTGAAATAATAAGTGAATAAATATTCGAATATTTGTAAGTCCTATCTGTCTTAGCGTTGGGAAAGATTGAGAGAGAGAATTTATGAAATTGTATATCTTCTATGAAATGATAAACGGAAAGGAAAGGTAAAAACGTAGTTTATGTATGAAAGATAACATATTTTTAATTGTGAATTCTGTAGGTGTTCAGTGGATATGATATAAAATATAAAATGTTTAAAAATAAATGTTCAATGTGATATCCTGCCTGTAAACCTTACTTCCGGTGTGATTCTACTGAGTACTTCTTCTTATTATTAAAATGGTTTTATAAACTTTAGCCTTTCTTTTATTTTCCACCTTATATTTAAACTGAAATAATTTTGTTTAATTTTTAAGTTTTTTAACTTACCGACGCGATGTTTCGATTACTTTACAGCTTTTGTGGTCACGGGGCGGACTCCTCACACCGGTTAGTTTTAAACCATAAGCATAAAAATTCGAAAACTTTTTGGGCCCTTCGAATTTAGGCTATTCAGTGTAAATTCGAAACTAAGCGTACATTTTCGAAACAAGCATACATTTTAGCTTTACACTCACGAAATTGTATATGCGTGTCTCCAATAGTCGATGCCTAAAATCAACGCATCGCAAACCTTCTCTATATAAAACGGTTTGAAAGCCTTCTCAGCACAACTAAATTACCCACCCTGTTTCAAACCATCACAAAAACTCGATGAAAACATTTCCTACCCAGATCGCAATGACGACCAAGTTTACCCAGGATGTCGGATAAACTAATTAGCATTCCCCAAGCGAAAGCGACGAGAAATGGAATAAATATGACCTCATCCTAAATTATTTCCTTAGGTCAGGTGAACGGGGGAATTAGGTCAACCATCGTTGGTTTTTCCTAGCCTTCAATCAATAGGCGTGCGGGCGGTGATTTATTTGGCATTGTTTCGAGTGTTTCGTGGTATATTTTGTACATTTTGTAGATTTTTACTCTTATAATAATATTATGATAATGAGTCGATTCGTATTTTTTTTTAATAAAAATGGTTTTAGATAGCAAAAACTACATTGGAATAACATTGCAAAATATTTTATCCATTAAAAATGAACCTATTTTGCTTAGGTCTCTATATTAGGTTTTGGTAGTGGAAGATAAGAGGATCAGTGGTTGAGGTAATATAAAAAGCATTTCATAATAGTTATTCGCTTTTACTCGGTGTTTTCCCAAGTTGAATATGGCAGCAGCTAATACAGTTTTAAAGGATCGGCTTACAGATTACGACCATTAGAGAGAGCTTTAAACTTATCGATGAGTTGGGTAGTTTCACCCACGCTAATGATGTTACAGTCTAGACACAAAAAGATAGAAAAGTAAAAGGAGGCTTATACCACGCTTAGTCACCCACTGATTTTCTAACTAAACCCGCCATTGGTGACGTCAATTTGACTTATATCTTAGGTGACACCGGTCTCTCAGACCAGTATTTTTGACCTAAGACTTTGCCAATAAATAATTAATTTGGTAACGCATACATAATATAGGTTTAATCTTACAATCGGTCTCACAGACATATACGTCACCAATGGCGGGTTAAGTTTGTCAAATGACAGATGAAGGGGATCAAAAAACAAAATAGTGAAATAACACTATAATATATACGAGTATATCTCTATCAGAACGTAATGACTAAAATAAAAAAATAAAACATGTAAAATTAGTGATATCATTGACGTAGGCTGTAGGGTGAACTTAAAATAGAAAAACTTTCATGAATCATTCTAATCCGAAGTCAGATTTAAGATTTTTAAATTGTTGAGAGAGTTTCTCAAATAATTCCAGCACGTCTAATATTAAATATTGATATTACAGAATTTAAGCAAGAAAGAAATGGCAGTAACAAAATATCTTACCAACTTTAACTCCTAGCCATTTATTTCTAAGTGTACATGAATAAATAAACAGCCATATTATGTCTCGGCAAGAATATTCTATGTAGATAATACGTAGGGCAGCTATAACCTTAAGTGGTCTAACATCTTGTAGCCTTACGGTTCACTCTATTACCGATTCTGATGCCATGAGTTCGATTCGCAAGTCATAACTCATAGGATATTTTGTTTAAAAAATCAATTATCATTTAGATTGTTAATCAATAAGACTACTATTACCTATGCGTGCTATTAGTCGTCAACAGACAACTGGCGGACCTTCTGTAAAATAAAAAAAATCTGAAAGAACAAAGAAATGTTTGACTTCAAAGCGCAGGGCGACTGAAGCATGAAATCCGCGCTACTTCAGCCGTGGTAACACCGGAATTGCTCCAAAGCGAGAGCATGGCTATCGACAGGTTTTCGTCGGCATTCCGCTATGTAAAATGCTAGGTTCCTATCCTATCATTTGTACGCTGGCCTAATAGAACCGATGAAACTCAAAATATACTTCACTTTCTATTTAAATTCATTAAGATTTTGCCTCGAAAAACAATACCGAAATTAATTTTCGTTCTCTGGTAAGTACGTAGCTCCGACCACTTGTCCGGGTAACAGTATGGCACATCTTTAACTAATAACTATGAATTACAAAAATGAATTATATGAGTGTTACTTACATCAATGTTAAACTATTATACATACATACATACATAAACTCACGCCTTTATCCCCGAAGGGGTAGGCAGAGGCGCCACCAGGACACCCACATTTCGCCTTGTATGTTCCGTCCCATGATGTGATAGGGGGCGAGCCTATCGCCATATCGGGCACAAATTCCTGACTCCGGGCTGACAATGAATAGAAAAATCTAATATCACCCTGCCCGACCCGGGACTCGAACCCAAGACCTCAGCTTTGTAACCGTACCGTAATACAACTACGCCACCGAGGCAGTCTAACTAAGTTAAACTATTATATCAATGTTAAACTATTTTTATAGTATTCTAAAGTACGTTTAGTTGACGCACATAAATATTTAGAAATACCTTTCTGTAAGCGCTTACGTTGTTGACTGAATGTTTGATAAATATGTTCTATTTGTAGCTGTGAAAAGATCTTATTAGTCGCTTTAATAAATCATGTACCTACCTCCTGTTCGAATTTAATGTTGTACTGTTGTTTTGTTGTCTCTATATTATAACTGGTGTTACATTTTTGTGTACAATAAAAAAAAAAAATACTGTTACAGGTCTATTATCGCTGCTCAGCACGGGTCTCCTCTACAACCAATACATAAACACACTTTTCCCAGAAGGGGTAGGCAATGGTGCTCATACCAGGACACTCACGTTTTGCCATGTGTTCCATCTCACGATGTGATAGGGAGCGAGCCTAGCACCACAAATTCCTGACTCTGGGCTAATGAATAGGAAAATCTAATATCACTTTGCCCGACCTGGGATTCCAACCTTAGACCCCAGCGTAGTAACCGTACGACGACGACTACTAATTATAGGTTTTAAAAAGGGGAAGCTTTGCTGAAGGCAAGGCAAGGCAAGGCAAGGCTTAAGGAATATTAAGGTACCTGCATGATCGACATAGGTACGGTACATCAATATAAGTATTATTATTTGTACGCGAGTTTTATAACAATCCATCTTCTGTGCCAAGATAAGTGTTAACTTGCTGCACTTTAATATTAATTTTTATTTCATTACAAATTTAATAATTTGTTATATTGCTATGAAATTGACTACAACGCTACCAACAAGGAACAAAATAAACAAACGGCTATGTTCATTTTTAGCAAATTGCTTTCTGCTTTTTTGATACTTTCGCCATCGGCTTGCAGTTTACGATACAACAAAATACATTACATTATAGTATACATTTTAACATTATGTGCAGTGCTATTAACTCTTATCACAACGGCACAGCTGACCTGCTTGCATATCCGCCTTAATTGAACTGTCAACCGCAGTAGCTTCGGCATGCTTGTTTTATAATTTATTTTAAAACAAACGTTTTTATATTGTTTGTATCGACCCGTAGGAGCATGTATAGTTTACACGGCTATACACACGTTAACTATAATGTGTTTTTTCTTATTAGTCAATATCCGATTGGACAGCAATGCTAATACAACAGCAAAGATGTGGTCAAGGAATTTCGATGAAGTTCAATTAATTGGCTTTTATTATTAATCCTCTGATTGCCATTAATCATGAACGTACTTACGCTTTATCGACAGTTCTGATTGCAATAGCTATAAATAATTGTGAAGGGATCGAACTCAATTACTACACATAATAATACAATTTGAAAAGTTGGTAGACACAGTTAGGAGATAGAATATGGAATCGTGTTCCCAGTTAGAGTAAAGTTTTGATTTAGACATTTTATTTCAAGTTATCTATAGTTATGTGCCTGGGGTGATTCGATGACAAAACATATTGATCTCTATTCTTAGTCGAGTAAGACACTCAGTTCTAAAGTAAATTGTATTTTATCAGCCCCTCATCGTTCAAGTTCGATTGAGCGGGGGGTTAGGTCAAAATTAATAGTACAATAGCTTGTGATAATCTCTATCAGTTTCCGAGGTGTCTTTGACAAAAATCGTAACTTACATACGTAATAATCATACTCCACACGCCCCACACACACGATAAGGACATAGGGTGACAGGGGCTGATTATTACGCACATTGAGCAGGTGAGTACATAGTACCCATACTCGCAAATAAGATAAGCATTTTTTTTATTTGCTTAATAAATGCAGTCAAACAGGGTATAGGTAGATAACTAGATATGGATAATTGGAATTTTACATAGATGTAGGAATTTTATTATTCTTAAGTTCCAGGATGACGTAACAAAACGTAACTATCGGTGTCTTATTCTATAGACAATAGTTACAATTAAAAATAGCGCTCATTGTTTGGAAGATCCTCTATCAGATGGGCTGACCATATCAGGTGAATGACCGGAAATACTTCGATTGCATTAGCCCAATATAGAAAGAAGAAGACAAACATAACGGAGGCATTTGCCTAGCAGTGGATGGATAAGGGCTGAAAATAATGACTTTTTTTTTTATTTTTACCCCGATTGACAATAAACTACAACTTTATGCCATTGACCAAGGGTTCATTGCACATTTTGTCAATATGTCGGTTTTGAACACGCCCTACTCAAAACATCGCCATAGCAGTGTAATATTCGGTGAAAATGATTCGTTTCAACGTATGTTTCATGTATAACACGATATTTCTGACAAGGATCCACAAAAAGGTTTTTTTTACATATCAATATATTTTACACTGAAAAATGCACTCAACATCCAATCAGTGGGTTAGTCTGTGATCCAATCCGTTCACAGTTAAGTATCTATTGACAACTTGGAATACGATTTAACGCCATCTAAACTTATTTCTCATAATAAATGTCTGCTAGGCTCGGCTTCTACAAAATGTTCTTCGTTTGCGTTTCAATGTTCACCTCAAAGATGGCGTTAACATAAATTTAAAATATTACGTAGTTACTTCGTATCTCTAATCCAAATAATTTTAATTTCTGTTATTTTTATTCGCTTTCAATGTTATTTTCGGAAATTACAACCCAGAGTCATTATAACTAATAGGATTCGTTTATTCGTTTGCTAACCTATGCAAAAGGCTATCGTAGATGAATTCCCCGGTAACTTTAAAATTATTGCATGGATACAATTAGAGTTTATAAAGAATAGCGCTTAACTTAATAGCCTTTTATACTACCAACTGCTATTCAATGAGAAAATATGTATATTAACAAAAATACAATTGAATGTTAAAAAAACGTATTTATTATTAAAAATCTTATTTTCTATGTTTTTTATAATTTGGCGAACGGTCTCTGTCTCTCTTCTTTTTCTTTCCTTTCCTTTTTTTATCGATGTCCCGTTTACCATTCGGAGTAGCGTGTCTCTTACTTTTCTTATAAGAATCTGAGGAATCTATGCTACTACTTCGACGCCTTCTACTTTCCTTTTTTTTCCTTCGACTATCATCTTCCGAAAGGGATGACAATGACTCATTACTGCTATATCTTTTCTTTTGCTTTTTGTCTTTCTTTTTCTTTTGGACTCGTCTCTCTTCACTACTCGAAGAATCTCTTTTTTGATAATCTCTATTTCTACTCCTTCCATTTGAGGATCTATCATATTCTCTATGCCTTTCATCATTATCATATCTTTTGTCTTCTCTATGTCTGCTATTAGCCTGTGAAGAGCTTTGTTTTTCGACATTTTTGGAAGACTTCTGGGAATTCTTATCACTTTTCTTATATTCCTCAAATGTGTCTGCATCTGGAAGGAAATTTTTGGTTAGGAATTCATAGTTATGCTAGAAATACATGAATAAGTGTCCAACTATTGTACCTCAAAAACCCCTGTATGCAGAATTCACACACAAATAGGAGTTGTCGTTCAAACTCAACTCTTGCAGTGAATCTGTGAATAGAAATTGTCATTATTTGTTTGTGATATTATGCGAGTTGGGCGCATTACTTGGACACTATTCACAATTATTATTTATGTGGGTCATATCTGTATGTCAAGACCTGTATAGAGATAATAATGTATTTGCAACAGTTACAAATTTTGTTAATGTAGTGTAATAAAATTCAGCTTTTATCTTGGCTGGCAATGTGTCTATTAGTGACAATAAACACTTTCATCAAGCAAACTGTATAAAACCTCTTATGATGATATAAATAATATTGCAGTTATTTCAAAACATTGTGTGTAAGTTGTAAATTAATTAATTGTTAAAGGGTATTTCAAAACTTACTGATGACTTTGGATTCCTTGTCAAACTCTGCCTTTGTTACTGCATGCATCATAAATTCCGACAAACTGACAGTTTCCTTCTTAACAGGTATTTCTACCATCACGCGCCCATTGTCTTCGTCTAGGCTCATCACCTGACATCAGAAAACATATGTTATTTATAAAATCAATATAAGTAATGTTTTTAAAAATTTATGCGTTTCAGTTGTGGTAATATATACATAATCTTCCAGATAGCCATTTTATAGAACTAAGGAGGCAAACAAGCGTACGGCCAGCCATGCCATTCACACATAAACTCAAGCCTTTATCCCTGAAGAGGTAGACAGAGGCTCCACCAGGACACCCATATTTCGGCCTTGGTATGTTCCATCCCACGATGGGATAGGGGACGAGTGTCTCGGGTACAAATTCCTAACTCTGGACTGATAATGAATAGAAAATCCCAATATCACTTTGCCTGATCCAGAACTCAAACCCGAGACCTCAGCTTTGTAACCATACCATAGTGCAACTAAGCCACCGTGGCAGTAATTTATGAATAAATAATATTTGAAAAATACCTTGCCATAGCATCCACTCCACTTTCCAGTAGTAATTTTGACAAGGGAATTCTTCACAATGGCCAACTCTTCCTCATTTTTATCTTTTGACATTTTCTTTTTCTGGTTCTCAGATACAACTTTGTCTGCACCTAAACCAAGGCCCTTAGGTCGTAACTGTGGTTGCTTGTACTTGGATCTGTAATCGCAAACTACAATTTAGGCACCTCATGCCAAACCTACCAATGATATAGGCAATGTAATCCTGGTATGTCGCAATATATTGAAATGCCATAAATTGATGGCAACTAGTTGTCATGATTAATGAACATCCATAAAAGTGGAGGAATTGAATGTGTGTTATGGGATTTTAAAGAAAAATATGTTTTTTTTGTAAGGATTCTCATCTGTAGGTTGTATTGCTATAGTAGTAAGTAAAACAGCTGAAGAAAGCTGATCATGGAGGAATGAAGGACAAATATGAAGACACAAATATTCTAATTAAAGATTATTCTTTGTTAAACTTTTTTCAAATGAGCAGTCAATATATATTTTCTATCCTCAATATAGATCTACTTTTATCATCAAAAAATGTGTGATATTTATACTTACTGATCTTTATTGGGTGCCCATCCCATTCCTCTTAGCATGGCCATCCCAAACTGTTGTATTGGCATTGATTCATAATCATCCAGTGATGACTGAAACATACAATTATTTTATTACTTTCTCTATGATCAACGTTTTTCATATAACTTAGTCTAAATACAAAGATGCATTAAAAGTCTAACACAGTAAATGTGACTTGTATTGAGTTGTTGGTAGCAAACACAATATTTATGATTTGATTAGTTTATGAAACCATAACCAATTTAAAATATCCTAATATTACAGACAGTATGTTTTAGCAGTAAATAGTGCTAAACTAGGGTACCCAGGGCACAGAAATGACTAGACCAGTCCAGAATTATTGGTTGATTTGGGGCACAGTTATAGAAGATCACACTGGTTATTTATAAGGCTAGTTGCAGTACAGGCAATAACTCTGACAAAATCTTTGCACAATAATAAAATAGTCAATCGGAACATTACCTCCTTTTCACCCTCAATAATAGGTTTAGCAGGTAAAGGAACTGTCAACTCTGGATTTTCTATTTTAATTTCTTTCTTTGCATTTTGCATTAATTCCCTTACAGCCATCTGATCCAGAGTCTCATTTTCAGGGAGTTTTTCTTCTACAGAATTAGTAGGTTTAGGTGGTTCTGGTTCTTCTAATTCACTCTCTACTTTCTCAGCTATTTGCCTTAATCTTTCAGCAGTGACCAGTGTGTTTGGCTTCATCGGTATAACCAATGGTGTTACATCTTTGACTGCCTCCCCTCTGAAATTTAGAAAGGGAAAATATTAATCTATGTAATTAAAACAATACTACTGATTGTCAAAGACCAAATTAACACACATTGGTTTGTGACGAACTTGTTTGTATAATATACATGTATTATGAAAGGAACTAAACAATAGATTCTCATTGAAATCCTATGTCTTGCAGAATATGCCAAGTTATCAGAACTCATCATTACATTAAGCTGTAAAAAGTACAATCCAAAATATGAGCTCAAGAAATTTGCTATTAGTCTAACTTTCATAAATTGAATTACAGTGCATGATGGCAGAAAATGTTAAAAGGAGGAATGGAAACTCAATGGTTTTTGAATGCCAATAATTTTATATGAATGTTATAAAACTACACACTAGTTTTTAATTTATCACATAAAACAAGTCAGATAGCAATTTATAATCCCTTTTTTTATAACGGGTAAGCCATCCGATAACGACACTGTGTTTATTTTACAATACATGTTTTAGAATAAATTAATACATATTTGTAATCCTTATACTCCAAGCACAAACTAGTATATTATTATAAAATATAATTTGTACACTAACTATAATTAATTCAGTGTGGCAAGAAAATATCAACAAGTTTTTATGATGTACGTTTTAAGTAAATAAAAAATACAGATATTTGTAGGTTAAGTTTCATAAAAACAAGATTAAACTCACCCGACAATCTTGATGGATTTCTCTTCCACACATTCGATGAACTCTTTCTTCTCCTCGACCACAGGTTTGTCAACTTTCTTGGTTTTCATAAAACCAAAAGATATCTTTTTGCCCTCCATTTTATTCGAGCATGAAATGTTTTTGATTATATAGCGTCTACAAAATGTTTGTGACAAGATTTTCGTTACTCATTATGATTATGTATTAGCCTAATATTTACAAATAACACTGTTTTTAATTTCATAAAACGTTTTGTATAGTAAAAATACTACGCATATTTGAGCCGATTAAAGACTCATGAAGAAATAAGAATGCTGAACGAGTGATAGAGCGAAATACGAGTGAAAATAAACGAATGAATGAACGTCATCAAACAAGCTGTCAATAGTTTTCAAACGAGAAATCGTGCCTTTTTAGCTGGTCTAGGTATTTTTTAATGGTTACTGTACACTGGTTACTGTGCAGTGTACATTATTTAGAAAATATTGAAACATATTTTTACAATGCACACACTACGTGCAATTCAACGCGATGCGTAATGAATGAAAAATTGTAAGCCTGTAAGGTCTTTTCATGTCCCCGGACCCGTAGCAAGGGGTGTAGGGGGTATGGGGCCATTTTCTAAAATTATATTTTTGTTTTTTTTTTTTATAATAACTTCGCACCCCGCGCTCATACCGCAATGATTTATATTAACATTGTAATGATGTAACTTAGATGTAAGATGTATTTCAATTCAAATAAAGGGAGAAATGACCATGCGGCCTAAAAATAAATAAAGGCTAAATTAAGCGAAAAATAGGTAAATACCAAAGGTAAATACTAAATACAAGTGCTCACCGTATGTTAAGCGACATCAGGATTCAGTTTCGCTCTACTCGGATCTTCGAGTCTATTCTTTGACTCGGGTGATCCGTGATGTCTGATGTAATCGCTGGACCAAAATTCCTGGTAGCGTTGCCAACTTAGCGGAATTGCAACTACATCTAGTCGTTGAGACTTTAGACCCTGATTTAGTAGGACAAAAGAGTTTAGTAAATTTTCTGGTGGTTTGATAGTTTTCGAAAACTATTGAAAAGATAATTACTCTACCGATAATCCGAATAATATAATTTACATAATTTTAACTAAGGTCAAAATACAAATTTAAATTAATAATACATATTATTACCATTTCATATTTCACGAATATAATATAACTTGGGTTCACGCCTGTTTCCACAAAGGGGAAAGCAGAAGTGTTACCCCTTACTCCTTAGGTAATTCACTGCTTATGTACATTTGACATGTGTTCTAACATGTGAGCGACGAGCCTATTACAACTTCAATCCAATTCAATCAACTGATATCGAGGTTATACTAACTAAAGAATCCAATTCATTATTCGCCCTGAGAAAAACCTATGCCGTGACATTCAAAAAATGTTGCTACTAAACGTATGAGGCCTCCAATACTTCATATTTTACCCCAAGAATAAAGATTCGAATTTACCACCAGTAGTTTAGGTCTGCCGACATATAAAGTTGTCGCTACCCAACATTACGATGTGTAGCTACATTAATAAAATATTATGTACAAGATACATATTTTATTAGTAAAGTCGTAAAAATAAATGGATCTTGTTTCATATTAATGTCTATATTCGGCTGTATTGTCTCAAAGGAATTCTCAAAAGTGTCTTCAACATTTCTCTACATAACTTATCTAGATTTTATTATGAGAAATATGAAGAACTTTCTTTCAGAATATTGTATAGATTTTAGGTATCCAATTTAATCGTTAATAAATTAGGTATTTATTACTCAGAAAATTATTTAGAAACCTCAGTTCTCCTGTGATACATTATTGTCTGCAAAAGAAAATGAAACATAATCTATTTCGGATAAACGTTGGAGAGAGGATTGGTTTTATTACTTTTGAACATTTTCTTGATAACATTCGCAGAATGTCAGGAGCGTGGAAAGTAGACCGATCTGAATTTTCTTGGGTTTTTATTTAGCCATATTATTAATAACGTATTTTGTTATAGAACTACTATACATCATGAATTAGCGCTTCTTAGAAGTACTTCGTCTAGGCACTATTTTATTTTTCGTTTGTATTTCCGCTAATACAAACTAAAAATAAAATAGTGTCTAAACGAAGTCAATACAATAGTCACTCTATAGATGTCTAGAGGAACCAACTTGACGACATTTCAATACAAACAACCGATTGGGGCACCTCTACACGGTCGTTCAAATTGTTATGGCCGTCGTAAAAAGATTTCTTTTTTTATGGAAGGACGCATGTTGTCACTGAAATTTGATTTTCCGAATGAGCGATTTTAATGTGACCGCCGCACCTTTATTAAAGGCTTGTAAAGCTCTTTCAGTTTACGGCGGATATTTCGATACGGCTTTTCAGAAATGGGGTGGAACAACGCATTGAGACAATGTAGCTCCGCGTCCACGAATTCGATGCAAATGTAATTACAGCTGTAATGTACATACTATTAAACGAATAATTTACGTACTTTCAATTGCTGTTTACATTGACTGACAAGCTTTTGGTTGCAAGTTTATTGCGTGGATGCATTGTATTTGTTTTTCGTCGTTTCTTATTATGTTTTATATTAAATTCATGAATTTAATGGTCAACAATTTCAAAGCGGTAATATATCCTGTTAATTAGTTAAATCTCCAAGAAAACAAAGGTCGATTCTTAGTTTAAAATCTTAATTCGTGTTAAAGCAAGAATATAACACAAAAGACAGAAATGAATTATATATTAAACATCCAAATGGAGATCACGGAAAAATTTACAGACATTAAGAAAATCATAATTGAATATATAATTTAGATTCACAATGGAGGGAGTTTGAGAGCATAAATAACAATGTTTCAAATTGCAAGCGATTCCGCAACTCCGGAATCGTGAAATATTTTACATGAAATAATTTCACGAATCCGTATGAAAGTCTGAAAATGTGGCGATGATGCTGTTCTGTCTGCAGATGGGAGCAACTGAAGACTAACGAGGCACTCCAAAAAATATTCAGTTTTAGTTTCGAGTTTGATGCATGGAAAGTTGGAAGCCTCTCATTGTACGGCCGGAGTCGCGGACTGGGATTATCAAGTAGGCTCCCGTAAAGTTAACATGAAAATTAACAATATAGTGATACAGACGTGGGTAGAACTACGATTCAATTAAGCTGTTAACAAAGTTTCAGCTGAAATAGGAAATTCACAGTATATTAACTAGTGTGCTTACCAAACTATGTACATTTGTAATGGTAGCACTAGTACCTAACGTATTATAACCTTTAGGTACCATATTAAAATCCCTATAGGCCAAGTTAATAGCGTTGTCAGAATACGTATTAAAATAATATAAAAAGGCTTCACCAGAATATTGGTATCCAATGTTCGTGCGCAATAATAATAAATAATAATAATAATAAACTCTTTATTTGAACACCATATAGTATACAAAATAAAATTAAAAACGACATAAAAATTAAAGTGTTTAAAATC
Organism: Deilephila elpenor; assembly: GCA_949752805.1. Taxonomy (NCBI): domain Eukaryota; kingdom Metazoa; phylum Arthropoda; class Insecta; order Lepidoptera; family Sphingidae; genus Deilephila; species Deilephila elpenor. The sequence goes on from OX457111.1 coordinate 5,494,567, forward strand.
GGCGGTCTTATCGCTAAAAGCGATCTCTTCCAGACAACCGTGCAAGGGGAGGAGACAAGCATTTTAAATAGACGGTGTTTTACTAAATTATAAGATAAACTAATATAATAAATACAATACATACTAGGGAATATAAAATGCATTAAAAACATACACTAAATTGACATATATGCAATAAAATAAAAATACATTTACATTTGTATATACATAAACATATACATATATATACACATATACATACACATATACATATACATACACATATACATATAATATCAATAATATAGCAAGGACAAAGTTTAGCGTGCAAGGAGGTGTGCTTTTACCCTAGTTTTGAATGTTTCCAGCGAGGGCGACCGTCTTATACTTAGAGGCAATGCATTCCAGAGACGTACTGCTTCCACGGTGAAGGAGTGGTCGTAGAACGTTGTCGTGTGAGCTGGAAACTTCAACATTAGATTCTCTGACGACCTGAGGGAATGAGAATTTGTAGTATAGAGGAAACTAAAACGTTCCTGAAGATAGCGCGGGGCCGAGGGATTGAATAGAATACTATAGAGATGATAATAAATGAATAGAATACTATAGAATACTATAGATAATGTCGTACATTAATTAGAATGTATAGTTATGAGACAAACAAGAAGTTTAAAGTGTGTTATTTTGTAAGCAGTAGATTACGGAATAGTCCGTATTCATTTTTCATCAAGTTAATTCCATGAATAGCACGCATAAACTTTTAACAATATTTCCAATACAAGCTTCAAAGTTAACACGTTGGACATGATAATAAAAAAGAACACACTCGTTATAGAACATTAATATTAAGTATTAACGTCAGACGACCAGAAATTTTGCATGCAAACGTAAGTGTTCTAGTAATATGCTGTCCTATGACCCATTATTCCGAACTATGTATATATGTCAAAAGTTTGAATTTTGGCTCGGTCACTAAGCCACACCGGATATTTGATAGTCAATGTAAAAACGATCATTAACACTATGACTTGCCGCTCTCAGCTCAAAATTACTACCACTTCCGTAAAACCCCTGAGTATTCAACGAAACTTTGAGAAGCGAACGTCATCATTTAATTAGGAGAATGGATTGCGGGTCTCATTTCCCGGTATTATTTATTCCAGTTGCTCATTTTAGGGAATTTATTTATGTGATAGTCTCGTAACGATGTTTCTTAGAATAAAATGAGACCGATTATGATTGATCTCTTAATTTTGTTTTGTTTTTTGCCCTAAAAACCATGTTTAAGGATTCAATAGTCAACATTTTTAACGAAAATTAAAAGCAACTCAGAAAAGATACCAGTCTTATGTCTACGTCAGATATCTTAAACTTGACCAATTCAATTAGATTACCAAGGTGTTAAATAGTAAAACGATTTTTTGTACAACACACAGTCAAACAAGTGTTAGCGTAGTGCTCCAGGCTTATCCTATCCTATCTAAATGTAGCAGGTTCTTATAAAGGTTTTTTCTACTTGGACGATAATGTGACCATCATGAATGTTCTGGTAAATATAATGCCTCTATTACGTATGGATAAAAATAATACCGCTGCATATATCAATAATATACTGAGGTAAATCCTTGGAATGCGCATAGTGCGATATAAATAGAATAATTCCGCGATTCAATTAAATTATCAATAGTAACATTTAAGATCCGTTTGAGTTACAAGTTGAACACAATTAAGTGGAAACTTGGCGGGACAGAGCCGAGGTGGCCTCAGACGGCAAGATCTTAGTAAATATTCCGACAGTTATGAATATTCACGCGTCGTCTCGTGGGAATCTAACCAATAAGTATCTAACTTAATAACTCCAGTGTTGGTAATTAGTTGTGTCAGTGTAGCCGACAAATAGTACATGTTTCACAGTTCATGTGGAACGTATTCTGGTTACAGTTTCCCAGTTGTTTGTTGGTAAATTAGAATTTCACGGGCTAATGAATTTGGATGTTTTTGGCAATGGTTGGTTTGAATCAAGTATCTTGTAGATTATTGTTCAAGTGGTGGTGGGTATTGTTATAAATGAAGTAGAGCCGACAAACGATTTATTTTATGTGGTCACCGTTTTCTATGAAAATCCCAATGGATGTATATCTGGAAGTCTTTAGAGCGAAAATTTATGGAATGAAAAGGTGGCCTTGGAAGAAAGACGACTTAACTTGTATAAGCCCAATCATTTTCTGTAATACTGTTATACCGCTCTGCTCAAGCAGGCCTGAACAGTTGTATGGCCTCAGTATGTATAAGGTCATACATCCGATGAGAAGATTAGATCGATAGACAAAAGGAAAAGAAAAGTGGGAAGGACCTTATCCAGCATTGAAACATAAAATAGGTTGAATACCTAAATAACAATGTTTTCATAATTATGTCTCGTTACATAATCTTTATGTATAAGTGCCCACTTCCTTGTATAGTAAAGCGCAAGAGAAAATATTTGACTGAGATATATAATCTTGAGATATGAAGACAACTGAAGTAGATAGAATGACCTTCGATAAAAAAGTTATAGGCCTGACAAAGATTACGGAAATTCTTCCTACATTTCCGGAGGTCGCTTTAGTATGAAACTTAAGATGTTATTTGCATATTGTTCCACGTAATGTATTGTTAATTTTACATACAAAATTATTAAATGTTTGGATAGGTAGTCTTTTCAAGGAGTTAGCAGTACAAAATAATTAAGCACGAAAACGAAAAGGTAGAGTTTTTTTTACTCTTAAACTTTAAATGAAAATGTGTTTTATTCGAAATGTCTATAAGCATAAAGTGTTTATGAATAATATAACTATCGCTACTATGTTACATTTGAAAAGGAATTTGAGACCAAAGAGTCGATCCTTGCATAAAGGCAAAATATAGATATGAGTTCCGAGCTTGGGTGTTGTTGGATCAAACAATAAACGGTAGGAACTTATCTTAATGAGGGTCGAGACTATGTGTGTGACTGTTGGATGTATTTACGCCGAGAGTTAGACATATCGAAATGTAGTTAGTAATTCCATTGTTATAACTCTATGAAATCTATTTATTTCTAAAGTTATGAATTAGCGTAATGCATTGGGATCTGCGAAACCTTTTTCCTTGTTTTTGTTAACTTACGTTCGCATGTCACCCTCAAGGTGATCCCTGAAAATCAGCGCTGTGCTACAGTCCGCACCGCAACGCAAAATTTCGCAAGTAGACTTCGGTCAGCTGTGGAATTCGAAGCAAGCTGTGGAAGCAAGTAGATGATCTACTTGTCACAGCTATGATGTGCAAATTGCTTGTTTTTTAATTTCAATCTATTTTATTTTTACATATACGTACGTGTTTAAGGTTTGTGACAAATTAAACTGTTTTCTTCCTTTCTTTCTTCTTTCTTAATGCAATAATATCGAGGCAAAAACTAACTAACAGAAATATAATGTTATTAGACATGTCATTAACTATAACTACCTATTACTAATAGAAACATAGGTACATAATTCCATTAGCTAACATGTCAATAACTATTACTACATGTTCCATTCTAACAGATTCCATACGCAAGTTAAATTTGGTAACGATCAATGGCTCGGCTCTGGAGTTTCCATAACAAACAAACTAACTTTGCGACTTACCTATAATCCGATATTGTGTAATTCGCTTACGTGTTATATTCTCATGTAGACCTAGATCAGCAAAAATGAACTCTGATGCTATAAATCGTCCTATACCACCTTAGCAACTTTCAGAATTATTTTTTTACTTGAAACACACTGTCATAAAAGAAAAGGTACCTATTTTATTTATTGCGTTGAATGGCGAGACGGGCATGCTATTCGCCTGATGGTAAGCGATTCGACAGCTAATGGACAGTAGAAAACCAAACAATATAGTGAATTACAAAGCATTGCTTGGCATTCCACTACGCTCACCATCCTGAGATGTAAGATGTTCGGTCTCAATATGTCCAGTAGTTACTCTGCCTACAATGTCCTTCAAACCTGAACACAACAGTGCATTAACACTGCTGTTTGGCAAGAGAAATAGACATTGCGGACCAACGCAATGTCTATTCATATCGATAACAATCTACCCAGGCGGCCTCTCACATATGAGACTTGCCACCAGTAAATAAAAATAAAAATAAATATATGTCACTGAAGAATACCGCTTAGTTTGTGGCTAATATAACACTACAGTTATCTTCTTACTATGATACAAATTATTTGTTTAGCAATTTGCATAAGGCCAGTACGGCGGACATAATCTAAGGCTTGGGCTTAGGTAAGAATGTTGTTGACGAATTTGCCTCCACCAAATATTTAAATAAAACGATGGACATACCTATATAGTAAGTAAAGGGCAAATAAGAATGGCTACACCTAAATAATAGATTCTTTATTTATTAAAACCTGCTATAAAGAAGAAGAAAAATATGTGATGTTACTTTAGTTAGTTAAGGTGCGTGGTGGCCTGTTGGTAACGGACCAGACGCGGCTGCCTACATGTTCGCGGTGGTCACGGGTTCAAATCCTAGGGCACACCTCTGACTTTTCGGAGTTATGTATGTATTGATAGTCAATCACCACGCACTTTAACGGTGAAGGAAAACATTGTGAGGAAACCTGCATACCGTAGCGATTTTAAACAATTTCTACGGTATGTAAGTCCGTCAACCCGCACCAGGCCAGCGTGGTGGACTATATGGCCTAACCACTCTCAATCGATTCCCTCGATTGTAGAGTAGGCCCGTGCCCTGCAGTGGGACGTATATTATGGGCTGATATAGATATAGATACTTTAGTTAACATTACCAGTTACAGTACATTTGTATAATATTACTAGAATAGTATCATCGTTACTAAAAAGCGTGTTAATATAAATGGTAATGAACTGGAAAGCCTTCCAGAACATGTTATCCGTAATTCACCTTTATACCTCATCGAACATTCCAAAAGTTGAGACGAAAACAGTATTTTCATTATTCATGAAATCTTAAAAGGGACGAAACGTATTTTTTATATGAGTTATTTCAAATCTGATGTCTCCGAGGCAGTGGATTGGCGTGTGTCGCGAGTGTCAGGACAAGGAGAGCCAGGCAATCTCATTAAACTGGGAGCGAATAACAAGGTTATTCGTCGGATTCAATGTCTCGTCCCAACCGGGATTAAGGCTCTGTAGGTCAGTTTTTAACTCAATCTCTGGAGTGAATCTGAAAAAATATTACATTACCGACTTAACATATTATCTCGGTGAGATATTTTCGTCGGCCAGCATTATTTGAAGTTTGTTGAGGCGACACGGGAACTTTTAATGCGATTGCGGTGTCCGTCGGGTGCAATAACATTCGCGTCTCTGCACTGGCGTTACTCTTTTAAATTGTGTTACATCTAAAGCTTAGCTACACTATTTGAGCGATGTAATTTTCTTTGCTTTGAAACTTTCCTTTTAAACGACCACAGTTTACATTGCAATTCAGAATTTATAAAATAAACCGCTGCATTTAGCTTTATTTTATACAGTCTGAGTTAAAGTCTGATTTTAAAAGCTTTTGACATTCTTGTATTAGCGTTTGCTTTCTTAATAATTAGGCTAGCGATTTGTTAACATTTAGTTTCGGATGGTTTATATTTTTACCAACCTTTATCAAATATTTGAGTGCAACACATTTATACACATACTGTCACTGATACACACTGTAGACCAAAATCAATCCTTATTTTTTACATTGCTCATTTATATTAATATAATGAGGTAATGAGATAATGTTTATTGTAATAAAAAGTTGAATAAGCTTCCTTCTTAATCATTAACCTAACCCACTAACAGTATAAGTTCTAGGACACGTAACACGTATAAATTAATAACCTACTAACTTCAACACGCATTCCGTGTGTTTAATAAACGAATGGTATCATAACAAACAATTTTCAGTATCATGCGCCACTATTCTCAAAGGGATATATTGTCTTTTGATGTTTAGCTCGTAAAATCACGTGGTATAGTAGGCGTTTTCAATAGAGGCTTACCTATGTCCATTCCCTCGCGTAATGGACGTGGGAGGGTCAAAAGGTAGATAAATGAGGCTTGTTGCGTAATATTCGGGCCTCAACCCGTTATCCCTGACCACGGGCTACGTGGTCCCTAAAATATTTTGCTTAGTAAATCACAGCGAGGCTTAAAATTTCAATATAGGCTGCGACAAAATTATTTTGTGCGGTAACGGAGATTTCACATGTTTTCTGGAGCAATCTTAGTTGCAATATTGCTTTACTGTTTTAATAATGAAAAATATCTACTGGAAATGCTGTTGTTAATAGGAAAATGTTTACAGAGCTTAAATCAGGTATGCGGATGAATTAAAAATTGTCCACTGCAGAAATATTAGCCAATAATCACTGAAATTAGATACAAACAAAGGTAAACAAGAAACTTGTATATTATAAAATGTATTACTTTGACTTTAAGTTATCAAAGTCGAATCATGAAGAAACAAAGAAGTTTAGTAAAAAATCTTAGTTTTAAAGATCCAGGTGCTGCAGAAAATAATCTTGTCGAATTTATCAATACATTTTACCAAGTAATTCAACCATTCCAATACATTGTAGATATATTTCGCAAATTCTTTAAAATTGAAACATAAAACTGGCAGCGACACCTCATTTTTATATGATAGCTTTTCAATAAGTCACGCTATCTCGCCAAGCCAGCGGTCCACTGGAAGATTTTGTCTCTGTTAACTTAACGTCTTTCTAATACTCGCTGGTCTGTTAGATAAATCTTATTTTTATGGCTCAGCAGTATGTATTTATATTCTCACCTTGTTTCTAGAAGTATATGTGATTGAATTTAAAATCGTTGAGAGTTTCGTTTTGAGAAAAATAATCTATTTTACATCTAAATTCGATGGGTGTATGTGTCCCAATCGAATCTAACTTCATAGAAATTGTTGATGAAAATCTGTCGCTCGATTGCTCATTCATATTACCAGATCTATAATTCAATCCAAATAAGTCATTAACCCCAATGGATGTGGATAACTTTAGGAGGTTTTTGGCAAGTCAGTTGGCAATATTACGACGTAGTTTCACACACCGATGACGCTGATGCGCGTCATCAACCTATCAATTATCAACACCATTACTGCAATAGTTATTCCGCCGTTAGTAAGTCGCCAGAGCTTCGGCCTTAAGCAGGGAGCACCATACTAGATTAATTTAGTCTATGCCCCGAAAATCGTTATCTAGATCTAGACCCTTTACACGCCGTTTTGTGTGGATACAATTTAAATTGCTCAAGACAATTGTGTTCCCAAGGAGTAGGTATAAAGAGTGATTTCAATACAACAGCTCTTCAAGTAATTGTTTATATAGAAGTGTATTTTATACACAAGAGGCCATTTAAAACAAGTATCGGAGAAACCTTCAATAGCTGATATTTCCCTTTACCCATTTTGCACCCTTGAAAAACTTGGCAAACGAAATTAACGTTCAGACCGAAAATTTCCAAATTGAAATGAGATTTTCTTGTCATGTTCTCTACCTGCGAAATTGCTGTTCAACAACTTATGAAACAAAAAAGTTTCCAGTTGTACATTCATTTAATTATGCAATTTGTTTACGAGAAGTTTCTATTAAATGTTGGCTGAAAATACACGGCCTATTTGTAGGGAATGTTATTCCAACTAAATTCGTTTCATCTCAACATTACAGATGTAATCCGATGTACACTCTTTATTCTAATGGACTATTAGCTTAAAAAGTAACAAAATATAAAATCTTTCTTATAAAACTAGTAACATGAATTTGCATGTTAAAACAAATTATTATAAACTATTTAAAACTAACTTAATTTTAATATTTATTTTACTGGGCTTTTAATAAAATAAGAGTGGTAATTATAATAAAGTAAGAGTGAGCATTGAATTGAGGTTTGATTATTCTCAAAAAGACTCACTTACTTATGAAAGAACAAACGGCGAGACGATTTTTGCATTATTATTTGTCAACACAATATTAAATTTAATGTAATATTATACATACAGCAAGCAGATTGTAAATATAATTTGGCACATAATAAACAGGTATAAGCTTTGTGATCTTTACGTAATAATCATTAAGCAAAGATCACAAAGCGAAGATATAATTTTGCGATGTTATTAATACGATAGTATTATTTAAGGAGATTGTCGTCAATACGTTCGGAGGCAATAAATGGCGGCCATATTTCTTAGGGCCGGCAATGAATCCAATTATCGGGCCCTACGGAGGCGACATGTTAAATGGTCCCCATTGCTCGGTCGTCCACAACGTTCTGCCTCAATAATGCACGGATCATTATATCGTCCGAAGATTATCTGCGAGAAACATTTGAGCCCCTGATGGATTAACAAGTTATCAGCTTGTTAGTGGACGTACTCGTCGTCCAAATTATTTCTGTATTTTACTAATGCCCTCTTAAAGACTCCTTTGTGACAATAAAAAGGAAACTTCAATGTTCACCTCGCGTTATTGAAGACAAAGAGCGCGGATGGATTCAGAACGATAAAAAGAAATAAGAAGCAAAAACGGAAATTCTTTGATGTAAAAATCTTGAAATATCCTCGAGCGACATAACGCGGAAATGATGTTAAGAGTTATGATATCAATAATTTGTTAGGTACATTTATTATAGCAAATTTGTATCAACTTCAGTCAAATTTTTATGATAAATTGTAGTAAATTGTTAGCCTAGCTCTACTGATAATAACTATTTCGATATCACAAAACTTAATATAAATAACAAGCCAAACTCTTTGTTTATTCGCAAAAGATAAGTACATACTCTTTATTTATTGTGTGTCTCAATTTTGCAGATGGATAATATAGTTGCCAAGTAATCAAACAGAAGCTAGTGGAAAATATTTTGCGAGTTTCTTTCGACTATTGTAGTTCTTATTTCTTGGAGAAATATCCTAGCTAGTGACTGTACTTTACACTATTTTAACTTAGGATGCAAGAAGGTAATTTAGTGAAATGTAAACTGACAATATTCCGGTGCATCGCGAGAGAAATCGTGGAACGTAAAATGCTGAGTATTTGTTATCGCTTTCAATTTGGTACGTAGCGAAAATAAAGTTGGGAACTATTCGATGAGCAGTTTTGGAGGACTACGTATAATCGGCAGATAAAAGGGATCAAATACATTCTTTTCAATTACTTGAACGGTATTGGTAAAAGCTTAACGATGAAATTGCTGTGTTTATGTTCAAAAATATTTCTTGAACGTTTCAATATTAATTTCCAAGACATTTGGTAAAACTAAGGGAGCATAAAATGTTATGAAGCAGTATCAATTTCAGCAAGAAAATACGATACTAAGCCTCTTTCGTAACGTAATTACCGATATTCTTTCAGTGTAATTTAAGGTTTCCACACCACAGATTATTTGGCTTTAAGATGTAACAAAGTGTTTTTTTTTACTATTTTTATTAAAGTAGTGATAAAACATAATATGATTTTAGAGCCCTTTAATGTTTTGTGTAGAGTTCGTGACTTTCATGCCGCAGAGATTACCAAACACCAATCAGAAATGATTATAATCTGGAGAGCTATCTGAAATAAGAAGAGATACACCTCATTGTTAATGATCATTGTAACCGATAAACATCCTAAATTCAATATGAGAATCGCAGATGCGTTGCCTTTATTGTTTCTGTAGCGTTAACTCGAAGTAATGTGGCAACAAATAAAATCATTACTTCGTGTTACCTTTATAATAATCTTGTATGGAGATATAAGGTTATTATATTTGACTAATCTCTAAAATCCTCATTTCTTTGACTCAACACGCACTATAAATCAACGCCGTAACAATATGACGGGACGTTGTGAAATTTAATCAATTTGGTGTAACAAACACAGGTGCTTCTAAGCGTGATGTGGATGAATATCTCAGGTTAAATGCATAATTTACATTCGAGGAACGCACAAAATTACACGATACCACCGCTGATATATGAAATAAAGTTTCAGTAGGGGTTAATGCCATTCTCGGAGTAATATACGGGGTGTCATTACTCAAAGTATTTTAATTAGTACAAGGGGATCATTAAGAAATAATCAAATGAGATATTTTGTAACAGACGGATTTGTATAAGAAGGTATTCCATTTATTAGAGTACAGTGGTGTGTACAGTACGTTTAATAATATTAAGGTTCCTATGAACATCTGTTGCCGTGATATTGCACGATGGCTGGTGAATTGACAAAAGGCATAATTTAATGATATCTGACAGTCTAACAAGGACGGTATTAATACTAGATATTGTCATAAAATATACCAATAATATCATGAAAATCAGTTATATATTGGTTGCCAGTATAGACGTGTATTGCTTCACTATTATATCGAATTTTAGTATAAAATAATATTTGGTTCTTTAGACGAAAACTAAAGAGGCAATCGAATAGATAGGCTTAATTGTGTTGATTGTAGAGATATATTTGTCTCTGGTTGCTATTTATCAGGTGATCTCACCATAAACAACATCACATTCTTATGTTTATAAAAATGTAGCACTTTGTTTCGGATTGCTTCATAATTATTTTGAATGTTTAATCTTGTATACGAAGGAACTGCAACACACGAGTACTAACGCAGAGCTTACTTTCAACGCGACTTGGATCTTCTCAGGCGTTACGTCATTACTTGGAGTTGTCATTTGTTTGTACTGGTGTTTGCATTGGAAACTAGATTGGTTCAATACGGGCACAGTAATTACCAGTGGAATCGTTTATAGAATCGGTTTGTGCTAGTTAAGAGGTTAAGTAGGGCTCGTGGCTAAGTAGTAGAATGTAATTGCGTTCTGTCATTGTGTTAGGGCATAGAGTAGAAATTACGATGGAGAAGATAGAGTTACGGTTATTTTGAGTTTCTTCGAGTTTTAAATACTCTTATTACCAGTGGCTATCTTAAGCAATGACAAAGGTCTGAAAGGTGGGTTAGCAACACCTTGAGGAGTCATAATCTTTTGATGCTATATGTATCACTACTTAATAAAAATTTTCACTAGTCTCCTATCTCGTTGTCGATTTAATTTGGTATTGGTGTATTATTTTTTCCCTCTATATCTGCTTTTGTACTTCACCCAGACAGCTGTTATGTGACTATTTATGCCTGTTTTGTTCATATCAGTCCTTATGCAATTCATTCGGCTTTTCTGCTGTATCTTCTTCCGTTTGATATTATTTTTCATCTTCATCCCTTTGTAATAAAACAAATACAAAAAGGTTTGGATATTATTGTTTACTATTTACTATAAGTCTTATGTTTAAGCCATATTTCGGCTGTCGAAATTTCAGACAATTATTATTTAGTAACTAAGTTAGTAACTAAGAAAATTATCCTGGTAGAAATATCTTAAACAATTTCTGGCTAATTTGATTTCCGTTTATTAAGTTACGAATATTAGAATATTTTGTTTCACTGTTGTGATGAGACCTTAGACAATCAGTTTTAATTAGTTTCCTTACACTCCGAAAGATGTTTGATTAATTGGAAATTTGGTTCTTGGTGACCTTATTGCTCCATTGAACCCGTTTCAAATTTCGGCGGATTCATCATAATTAATTGGCAAATGTATTTGCTTAGTCTTAGGAATAACGTCTATGATTCTAGCAATTCTATTAATCGTTATCGAGAAATAGATGTGTTATTTCATATTTAGGTTTCTGTGAATCTAGCAGGACGAGTGTATACTCGTCTTCTGTATAGAAGCACATAATTCTAGGTACTTATACATTACGATTTCGAAATGTTTGTGTGAATGAGTGGTGTATAAGAACGAAAAGTCGGCTGTGTATCAAGGCTCTGTTTGAACCCGGCAACGAAATAAATATTAGTGTTTAAATCAAAAAATACTTTATCTTGGTTTGGACGTTGTGCGGCTAAAGATGTTCTCGTAATCTTTAATGCCTGCATAATAGTGCTATGGTGCTATTTTTTAAAGGTCCAGATAAATTGTTATTTGAAAATGTTACATGAGTTTTTAATATGAGCCTAACACACACGATATTTATGTCGACCACATTATGGTAGAAGTTTTTTGTGATAAAGCTATCAGAACCTATGAAAAATTTTGTAGTTTCATCATAGCCAGACTCAAAAGAAATACTTGGGCATGACACAAACATTAGCCCGGTGCGGAGATCGAAACGGTCTTTCATTTTATAACCGACCGCAGGAAATACGCCAGGGAGTAATACAAACACATTTAAAATCACGTTGCTCCCCAGCGCAGTCAAAAGCCTGACCCAAAAACCATTCCAAATCTCAATAACAACTAAAGCCCAATAGTAATTTTGACAGTCGACATTGCCATAAGCCACTTCTTCGCAGTAATCCGGCATAATATCAGCAGCGTGAGTAATGAGAATCGTGTCCGGGTCACCATGAGAGACCACTTAAAACATTCGCTACGTTACTGCTCTTTGGAGAGCATTGTGCCCCAATTGTGTTTGGAATGACGCCGCGTTTTAGTACTAACCATAAGATAATTACGTGATGTTTGTCTTTGTATATTAGTTGGACAGGTTCTATGTAGGGTATTGTAAACTAGAGTATTAGGTGATTTGTAAGCTGTAAAATGGAAGGTTGCTTCCTGATTCAAACTAAATTGTTGTGAGGCCAATTTTAGGAACGATTTGGAAACTTGGGTGTTTGTTCTATTTAAAACCAGGTTATAAATCTTTTTTTTGTACCGCTGTTAATACACGTTAAAAATAACTTTTCAATTTTATAGACGTAAAAATAACGGAGTTGTGCTTTAATAATTGAATGTAAGAATAACTCTTTTAAAGCTTCTCGGATTGGTATACACAATTTTTTTTACCGAGGTTTATTTTCACGAATGTAGAATTAATTTATATTACTTGTGTCTTCCTGGCACGTAAGATTTACTTTTAGAAACACTAAGAGTTCCACAGTCGCCCTAACAAAGAAGCTTTGTTCTATAAACTTACGTTTGTTTAGTGGCGAGCTCTCGTGGGCAGGAAGCCAAGAATTTGCTAGGACCTAGTACTATGTTTTAATCTTCTATCACCTTTAAAACTAAAAACTGCATAATAATATTTTAATTGATGTTGATTTCAAAATTATGAACTAATCAATTTGTAATATGAATGAAGTCATTTTGCGCTAATCCAATCAAGCGTGATGTAGGGGCAGGGAGCAGAAGAAAAAACTAAGAGAGTTTTAATATTATAATTTTGCGCTCTATAGCTCTCAACGGAACGCAGATGGAAACGGTGTAAACCTGGTTACCCATTAAAGAAACGAGGCCATTGTGTACCGGCAAGGCAGTAATCAGTCCACTTTGATTGGACGGTTACGACGTTAGAGAGGGCGACTGAGAAAAATTGTCTCCGACCCGCGGTGGGACAAAGCGTCTGAACTAACTCGGTATTACCTATCGTAATTTCTCCTTGACCTCCGCTGTAACGTATCATGATGTCTGTATCCTCTATAGATGTAAGAAAATAAGTCGAAACTCATCTAGGAAAGAGTATTAGAAATTTAGTCAAAAGTTTATGATCGACCGAAGAAAAGAATTTGTACAGTCGGAATTTGCATCTAATGGTAATTCTATTGTGAAGTGTTTTTTTCTATATACAGATCGATTTTTGGTAAGCTATTATAATTGTAATTAATTGCATGTCAATTGGTAAATAAATATTATTTTAGGCACACGAACTCAGCATAAAAAAATAATCCGGTGTGCCTGTAAAATTCGCAATTAAAGCTCGGGTATCGTGTACCCAATAAAAATGCGCAAATAGCATCCTGCTATTGAAGAAAGCTGAGTTCAGCAAAAAGGGTGTGTAGAAAACATTGAAGATCACCTTCCTTCGCGCACGCTCGAGGTAAAGGACTTGCGTAAACACGTTTTGTACGCTTTTAATGATCAACCGCGCGGCCCGTTCCGAATTTGTAATGTCGTGATTAAAAAGAGCTTACCAAACACTCAGAAATACATCTGTTTTATGAGGTAAGGGTGAATGGTCCTTGGGAAATGTTTGATGTTTCAAAATATTATATGGCGAGAAAGATTTGATGGAAGAAAAAGCACTTTCTCAAGAGGGTGGTCATTGGGTTGAACTTGTTGCGTTTACGTCATAATTTATGTGTTATGATGACTGATGATACAAGGCTTTTCATAAATGGTAACTCTTGAACTCCGTCGTAATACGCTTTATCACCATCAAAATAAATATGTATGCAAGAGTCAATATTAAGATGTTCAAAGCCCCTATTGTAAGATGTTCAAAGTCAAATTTAATGTAAGGATCAACATTTGCATCTGCCAAGATCCACTCTATACATACCAGAGTTTCTAAAGCTCGCCCAACTAAAATAAATTAGTTAAAGAAACATTTCAATAAATACACAGTTACCACGTCCCTGCTAAGTACAATAACTGTTGTTGAAAGTTCTCTGTCACGTATACTGTAGTGTTAGTCACGGCTCACAGACTAGCCTGAGGAGATTCTTTGACCAGCTGGCTAAGAACTTCGAGATGCATGTAAGTTTGTTATCACAGGTTTACTGCAGTTGAATTGTTGGGAATGGTAGATTAATTCCCTTTGTGTAGTGGTACGAGTGTGGATGGGAGGTTTCTCAAATACTAAAGTCAGAGTAGTATCAAAATAATTTATATTATATCGGGAGATAAGCAAACTGCTTACCTTATGGTGAATGTTATTATAACTGAAATTACATGTCTTTAGTTTTCTTCTACTAAATTCAAGAAGACAGAGTATTAGGAAAATAGGTTTAGGTCAACGGTGTATTGGTTCAGGTATAAGCAAATGTTTTGGGGAAAGCAGTAAGCTGCTGTAGGCACTCCTTTAAAAACTGCTTGTGGCACTTGGATTTGGCAAAGAAGGTGACATAGATATTAATTCAACAGTATATTTTAATTATCAGGTCATAAGAGAATTGTAATTTTCAATAGTAAAAAATACTAACAGAAATCACATACCGATTAAATATTAAAGACCAAATTTATCCCGTTTAAATATTTGATCGAAGTTATTTAATGACTGATTTATTCAGCTTTTACGTCATCTTATGACAAATACTTTCAGCCAGGTAACATCAGATAAAAACCTATTCAAATATAACACATAAGCAAACCAGATAACTCAAATGAGGGTAAGAAACCGGAAAAATGTCATCCCATCTGAACAAAAGTGCGGAGTGGTGTTTTTGTTCGCGTGTTCCCTTTGCACTGATTTACTTTACCTTTATACTCAATTACATTTATTGTAAACGTGTCACGGTTCGCTGGCTCTTATATTTGTGTTCAAATTGTGTTGGATATTTGTGTTTGTTTAAAAAGTTCTATCTGTGTAGCTGGACTTGCAGATAATTTAGCTGAGCACAATATTAGGATACTTTTAGTGATTTCTGTTTAAATCTAGATGACATCATGTTCAGGATGGGTTCTAACCGTTGGCAGACCGTTCGTAATCAGGTTATGGACGCTAAATAGGATTGGGTTTAGCATCAAAAGCTTTAAAACCTTACAAAAATGATTTTAAAGGGGTTTATTTCATTGTGTATGCTTTTTAAATAAAAAATAAAGCCTTTTGATTGAAAAATATAAACACGGAAACTTTACACCAATTCAGCACGAGAGCCGTTTCACAGAATAAGTATTTTATATTGCTGAATAAATGTATGCCGAGAATATTCGTATTTACATCGGTGTTTCTCGGAATTTATTTTTATATATCTTAATGCCAGCGAATGCAACCTTGTTAGTAGTCCATATCCTACTGTATATGCGGAATTGATGTTGATCGAAATCTGTAATTGGCGCTTCCACATTCAGTATTTTATATTATTTTTTATTCAGTATTTCGTATACACAAACAAGTGGCATGTTTTAATTGGACTACAAGCGATCTATAATTTACACCCACAGAAAGCCCACTGCTGGACAAGTTCCCAAATCCAACAAGCGGCTGGAAGCATACAACGACTAAAAATTTAAAATTCAAACAAATAAGTTACTAAATATTTACGTTACACTTCCTAATTTAATTTATGGTATATTGCAAACAAATTATACATACGTTAGGGAATCGTGTCTAAGAACCCGTATCAAAGTACATACGATACGAGTTTCAACATCCGTAACAAAGTACAATATGTGATAGGCACACAATCTATACAGTTTGACACCGCCCACGTAGCAAGTTAATGGGCTTAAGAGGATGGGTGATATACCGCTTGACAGGTTAAAGTCGTTAGTATACCTACGTGGAATTAAATTAATAGGTAATTCAAGATGCTTTATGAGATATTTGTAGACTAGGAATTCGGTGAGTAATTTACTGATTAAGTTTCCCTGCCCAGGTTTGCCGAGGTCGATGTAGGAATAACTTGGCTTTGAATTTATTTCACGATTTGAAATCTCATAACTGAGGAAGCGTAAGAAATGCTCACAAAGCATTTTGGTTTTGGGCTCGATGAGAAAACTCTTGGTAGCTTGAAGCCGAAATAGATACGTGACTATATCGATTCGTCTGGTTTACACATCTTCCCAATTTTGATTAGCACAGAATCCGTAAATCCCTGGCGTGGAAAATAGAGAGTCACTACTGTATATAAATGAATTTTTATAGGCAAGGGAATTGCAAAAACACTGCTTGGCTTTTACAAGACAGAACGAAGGAATGGAAAGAGCATGGATTGTTTAGACTTCAAAGCCTCATTAATGAAAAGTCTTGGCACAGCAGCACTGTGACTTCACGTCGGATTTCTGTGATACCGATTTTTTCTTCATAGTAGGTACGGCCAGTTCGAACCAGTCATTTTATGATGGTTATTACTGGTGAAATCGTACCACTACTAAAATTCAGTATAATAGCGTAACTTACCCAGAGGTCCTTAATAGTTTACTGAACACTAGTTACATGAAATCAATCTTTCTCGAAAACCTTTTTCTCTTCAATCACAGGAATGTGCATGTTCAACAGATTGAACATAGATCTCCCTCGAGAATTACTATTTCCCCACACATCCCAGGACAGAGGATAAATAAATAAATAAATAAATCAATACACCCAACAGTCACATACATAGTTTTGACCCCACACTAAGATCGACTATCGAGTCTTGTGTCGTGGGTATCAGAAACTACGAGAGACTTTTCGGTCTCACAAATACCCAGATCCGAAACAAATACCTGCGGATCACACAAACATTTGTCTCGGTGCGGGGATCGAACCCACGGCCACCCGTTTCACAGCCGACGTCTAACCAACTACGCCACGGAGGCTGTCAGGACATTATTAAGGTTGCAGGAAATCGCTGAAAGCAGGCCGCTTCCCATAAGACAATAGGTTAGCGTGAAATCGCTGTTATGACCCGATAAATAATTAAACGTAATAAATTGGACAGCCTCCGTGGCGCAGTTGGTTAGACGCCGCCTGAGAAACGAGAGGCCGCGGGTTCGATCCCCGCACCGAAACAAATATTTGTGTGATCCACAGGTATTTGTTTCGGGTCTGGGTGTTTGTGAGACCGAAAAGTCTCTCGTAGCTTCTGATACCCACAACACAAGACTCGATCTTAGTGTGGGGTCAGGACTATGTATGTGACTGTTGGGTGTATTTATTTATTTATTTATAAAATGAAGTACCTACGTAAACTGTGCCTCAGAATAATACCTTTGAGAATTGATCATTGACACAATAAAAATACATTTACGTTTTATTTTAATACTGGTATCCAATTTTTTCTAAATATAAATAGAAAAAGAAATAATTATTACCAACATAAAAGTTTTATTGCAATCATTCGTTGTTATGGTTGAGGTACTTTTAAAAAGGTATTTATTTTCTCCAACACAATAAAATCATGTCTGAATAAATCAGAGACCATTCCAATAGACAATAATGCTTCGTTGGTATAAATTCTATTGTTTAATCAACTTTATTCATATACTAGTTGCGCCCTACAGTTTCACCCTCATCAAATTAAGATTTACGACCTTTCAAACAGACAATGCATATTTTACATTGAAAGTAGTATATTTACGTCATTTTCAGATCTATATGCTATATTTATTAAAGCAAAATTATGTCGGTGTTCGTTATTGACTGTCAATTTTGCGTGAAATTAGGTCAAGCCAGCAAATATAATAGTCTCAAGTTTTAACAGAAATATATTTTAATCATGCATACGAGTACATAACAAATCGTTTGCATTTGATACGAACCATTTGGGTATGAACGAGTTAATCTCATGAATTACGGATTCGAATTGACAATTTTTGTTGGTGTTAGATAACCTTTTATCGAGGAAGGCTATTGGCTAAACAACATCACGCTATGATCATTAGGAGCGGAGCATTAATGAAAAATGTTACAAAAACGGTTTGCTCGGCAAAAGTATCTGCACCGGGCGAAGCCGGGCTGGGCCGCTAGTGCTTAATACACAGCGATTGACAAACCGTATAGAGCCTTTATTTGGTATAAATTGAGAAATCTTAGTGATGATGACGAAAGATATTTTCAATACACATAAGTTTATTGTAAATCATTTAAGACTGGACAACTCCGCGTCGTAACGCAAGTGCCACATAAGGTTTTTGCACAATATAAACATGCTTTTAAAGTTTAAACTAAGCTTCCGAGCGCGTTGGCGGTAACTAAGTATTTATTTACATGCGTAACGAGTTGTAAATTGTAATCTGTTGGTCGCAATCAAATTACGAACGTTGTATGTAAATCTAACCATATCGAACGATGCGATGAGATTTGCACTGTAAAATTGAACGGTACTGATTCGTATTGCCTGATTTAAGCTGATTAATGCACATGCATAATACATTAAAATCCGACTGCTGCGCGAGTATCATCAAAGTCAGTTGTCACTATTTCCAACGTATAGGTACGTGATATTGAAATCTACTTAATTAACATAGATTGCTATGTTCGAATTATTAGTTGAAGTACTATCGAGATTATTCGGGAATTTGCCAGTAAAATTCTTTTCAGTTTTATTAGATTAATTAAATGAATTCTTTCATGGATGTAATATTTTGTGTCTTATTAGGAGTTGTAGATTTATTATTTTATCCGCGTATTTTGTGATATCCTCGTAAGTGACTGCAGGGCACGGCAATAGACAGTACGATTGAGGGGGGTTAGGCCATATAGTCAATCGCGCAGGCCTAGCGTGGTTAGGTGGCCATTACATACCACGATATTCTTACAAATCGCTATGGCATGCAAGTTTTCTTACGATGTTTTCCATCAACGTTAATATAGTGCGTGGTGATTGACTGTCGATACACTTTAGCTTTGAACCTTAGACATTTTAGCATTAGTATCGTAGATATTTTACATACATCTATCTATCTATATCAGCCCATATACGTCCCACTGCAGGGCACGGGCCTACTCTACAATCGAGAGAATCGATTGAGAGTGGTTAGGCCATATAGTCCACCACGCTGGCCTAGTGCGGGTTGGCGGACTTACATACCGTAGAAATTCTTTTAAAATCGCTACGGTATGCAGGTTTCCTCACGATGTTTTCCTTCACCGTTAAAGTGCGTGGTGATTGACTATCAATACACACATAACTCCGAAAAGTCAGAGGTGTGCCCTGGGATTTGAACCCGCGACCACCGTGAACATGTAGGCGGCCGCGTCTGGTCCGTTACCAACAGGCCACCACGCACTACATACATACATACATACATAAACTCACGCCTGTATCCCCGAAGGGGTAGGTAGAGGCGCCACCAAGACACCCACATTTCGCCTTGTATGTTCCGTCCCACGATGTGGTAGGAAGCGAGCCTATCGCCATATCGGGCACAAATTCCTGACTCCGGGCTGATAATGAATAGAAAATCCAATATCACTTTGCCCGACCCGGGACTCGAACCCGAGACCTCAGCTTTGTAACCGTACCGTAATACAACTACGCAATCGAGGCAGTCGTAGATATTTTCTAGTTAAAATTCAGTTTCACTCACTATACAAAAACAGCATCAATTATGCAAGGTGTAATAAATTTTACAATATATGTGTATAAAGAACACCTTATGTCATAACTCATAGGTATACGCTATTATCAAACCACCTCTATAGACTAAGACAAGAGCGTGAATAACACAATTTTCTAAGGAAATAGAAAATAGCTTTCCATCGAGCTGGGAGTGAAACAATCGTCGGGTGTTCTCCGGGGAGAAACTATAGTTTAACAACGCCATCTCTGTGCCGGGGTGCGAAGCTTCCGAGCGGCACAAAAGGTGCAAAAATGTTTCGGATCCTTTTATTCCCAAGTGTACTTTGAAAAGCATAACAGATTGCGGAACTGTTTCTTGGTAAAAAATGTCACCGCGTGGCATTGACGCTCATTTATCATGTAGAAATACAGGTAGGGTCTGGTGTCGACGGTGACTTGTGGTTCCCCGGACGATTCCTTGTTTCGTGTAGTGGCAGCCCTGGATAAAGTGTTCTTCAACGAGATAGCCTTTGCGAATTTAATATGAATTTGGAAGGATTATAATGCTCAATGCTGTATGTAATCGTGTTGGTTGTTTATAAATTGAGACTTACGTTTGTAATTATATCGAATTGTCTATAAAAAACATATAAAAAAACCACTAGAGTGACTTACATTCTAATTAACGATATTAGTAAATAGTACCGTCTTAAGGCATAAAAATTTAAAGTATATAAAATACAGGAGAAGAATTAAATAACCCTCTTTAGTTTCCAAGTCATTTACAACATCATTGTAGTTTACAAAGTTAAAACAATTAATGATGCAAACCATCTTTACGATTCGACCCAAAAAGAACAAAAAATATGATCCAACATACACGAAATTCCAAAAACAAATTCATCTATGACAAATATAAATAGATGGGGGTAAAGTCGCGTTAACCCTCGCAACTATAAGGTGTTACTGCCGATCCCTCGCAGACGTCCGCAAACTTTGCTTA
The DNA here is from genome assembly GCA_949752805.1 of Deilephila elpenor. Taxonomy (NCBI): domain Eukaryota; kingdom Metazoa; phylum Arthropoda; class Insecta; order Lepidoptera; family Sphingidae; genus Deilephila; species Deilephila elpenor. Next base: position 5,515,571 of record OX457111.1, read on the forward strand.
CATTTCAATAGAAAGGCAGTTGAGGCTTAGTTAGGCGGTTGAAACTTTTCAAGTATCGGATCGATTGACAAATCGTAATGTATTCTGTTTATTTGACGCTGTGAACGTTGGGGTGGACGGTTTTACTCGAGTTCATGTTAATTTGCATAGGGTCAAGTGTTTGCTGATTTTACGGGTGTTTTGTTTTATTTAAGAATAGGTTTTGTTCGTGGCTTTGATGCTCGCTGTAATTTAGGTTTTTGTTTGTTGTCAACACAGGAAATCTTAAAATGAAAAGTATTTTTTTCTATGCCCCACAAATAATCTTTTTTTCAGTATAGAATATATTCGGCAAAGTCGCAGCTAACTTAACATTGATACGAATGCCACGTACATGTAACTTAGAATTCACTGATGCAGATATATTCCTTTTTTTTAAATAAAGCTACCTTGAAAAACACATTATCAAGTCTCTTCTTGATATGACTGGTAGCTAAATAGTCGGGGTCCTTATCTCGAAAGCAAAAAAAGAAGCCAAATAAGGGAAAATATTTACTTAGACAAGAACACCTTCTTAGTATCGCCATACTGATAATGTCTGTAATTAATGGATTTTTCCATTAAAATGTGTGAGTTATTCTAAATACACCCACCTAACAGTCACATACATAGTTCTGACCCCACACTAAGATCGAGTCTTGTGTCGTGGGTATCAGAAACTACGAGAGACTTTTCGGTCTCACAAACACCCAGACCCGAAACAAATACCTGTGGATCTCACAAACATTTGTTTCGGTGCGGCGATCGAACCCGCGGCCTTTCGTTTCACAGCCGGCGTCTAACCAACTGCGCCACGGATGCTGTCAAAATCTAGAAATTAAATTCATGAGGTAAAATTTATATTAACTTGCCCTAATGTCTTCTAACTGAGCAAGGATGAGCGCGCCATGTTTTCCCAAAGCATTTTTAATAGCGTCCTTGTTCCGAGGCTTCGTCGTAACTGAGCGACATATTTTATGAAGAATGTTTGAAACGTACATGTACTTTAGTATGTACTTCGCATCGGAACCGCTATGCACCGACGCTCTGCGGTATGTTTCCTAAAAAATTGTTATTCTCATGCTAAGACTTTATTATCTCGTAGGGTTAATATTTTATTGGATTTCGCGGATTGTGACTGTTCAATGAAGCGTAAAGCTAAATATGTCTTCCAATAAAATAAATTAAATGCGAACGATAGAGCTGTAAACAGATTTCGATGGTTAAGAATAGAACGTTTTCAATGGTTTTATATTGCAATGTACGGAAATGTCTAATTGCATTGATTATCTTTTACACGGACAGGACTTGAAATAGGAACGATGGGATTTATATTTATTAGCACAGTATAATAACATTGATCTATATCATTTGTACCTGGTAACGTTGGAAGTCCGCTGTATAAAAATAATGCTGGCATACTATGTAAGGCATTAGTGGCAGCTCTGCTCACCCCTACGGGAATATAGCGCTGGGGCTATTTGTTTATCTTCTGTATTATATTTTTTTGCGCGAAAAAACAACATAAGTATACATGAACCTACAGTTACTCATACTTTACTAAAATATGTTCGTCACGAATAAATAATGATCTAAACATTACTGTTTTAAGGCATTACAATGTAATTTTATTGTGACGTCAACTTCGGAGTTTTTGCTATAGACTAATCCACCTTTATATTTGACCGAGCATACAAGGCCATATTTTACTAAAAGCTTGATTGCTTCATTGCAGATTTATCGTTCTTACCTAACATGTTGATTTATTGTTTGGGTAATTGCTTTCCTTTTATATAAAAATATTTATACACAATATTTATTGAAGACGGTCAATGGACGCACAGACTGAGCAGTCAACTAATTTGTGGGTTTGGATTCCATAATAATTAAGTATGGGACGCAGTCATAGGTTCCGAGTCGAGTTTTTTGAAAAAATAGTGTTAAAAAAACATAAATGAAATATTACAGCTTGCTTATTAATTTATAAATCATCAGCTTATTATATATTACTGAATAAAATATTGCCTGAATATTTCTAGCGCGAATAGTTGTAAGCAGTTTATCCGCAGGAACCTTGTGCGAATTCTGCGATTTTTATCAGGCCTTCTGTTCTTATGGTTAGACGACCAACGATAAGCTTAAACAAACGCTGCTCCTCTCAGGAACGCCACTGCGTCATCAGCCAGCATATCACCGCAAAATATACAGGAAAATAAATAACTTGGCAAAAAAAATGACACATTATCTAATCGTACTGTGTTGTTCCAACGTTTTCTGTATGATCTTCATTATATTGTAATATTTTCTTGTTCTAATTTCATTCAAAAAAATTTATAATAATTATAATAAAATTAAAACAAAATTAATATTAACACAGATTAACAGATACGCATCGCTTTTTAATCGTGTCCTTTTCAAAAGCTCTTTTCACGGACTTAAGATATCCGTATCGGAGTAAATGGTGAAAGCGCTCTCCCTCAGTTACGAAAAGTACCCGCGTCCTCAGTGGACATTATACTTAATATCAAAGGGCTGTTACGCATGTTATATTAATTAATTCTGCTTATCTGTATGAAAAAGTGAGCGGTATCCATGTTGGAACCTTTCAGAATTTGTTACAAGGAGGTCGTAAGTTCAAGGCTGCAAAGTTTTCAGCGTTTTGAGTGTATTTTATGAATTAATATTGTACTCAAACAGTACTCAAACAAACAGAATGGCGCAGTTGTTCTACATTACGATTACAACGCTGAGGTCTAGACTTCAAATCCCGGGTCGGTCAAACTGATATTGGATTTTCCTGATATCAGACTGGAGTCAGGAATTAGGTCCCGATATGGCGATATTTTTAATAATACAAAGTGTATTAATAAATCTCGTGTAAATACCTATCTATAGTTTCACAATACAGACGTCATAAACTTAACTCGACAGCACTGCTCGTTGCCTAAATGTATGAAGTGGCAAACTATAATTTCTTGAAAGTTCAAAAGATTGCATACAAGGCATTTGAACTAACAACTGCAAGAATAATGAAAAGTAATAAATAACTAGCGCAATGGGACTGTCTGACTTATTGTGTAGTCTTTGAGAAACTTACTGTGATTGCAGCGGAACTGCAAGAGTTGGTATTTGTGTTGCTTTGTAATGTTTCGAACGGTATTCGTATTTAATGAATGTAGAATATATATTTATACAACTAGCCCGGGCCGGATTCGCCCGGTTGCATAAAATTTTTGACGGGGAAACTGGTTATGAAACGTTTTTCATAAATAAATGAATACACCCAACAGCCACATACATAGTCCTGACCCCGCACTAAGATCGAGTCTTGAGTCGTGAGTCTCAGAAACTGCGAGAGACTTTTTGGTCTCACAAACATCTAGACCCGAAACAAACACTTGAGGCTTACAGAAACATTTGTTTCGGTGCGGGGATCGAGCCCGCTGCCTCTCGTTTACAGCCGGCTTTCAACCGCGCAACGGAGGATGTCAATAAATGCTCTTATTGGTCATAGCGTTATGTTGTATAACATGTTATGTTCAGGTGTTTAGATATTGATAGTTTAAATAAAACACAATGGTTAATTTCCGATCTGGCAGTGTTATAATGGAGAGGGTGGCAAGCATACTTATATTTAATCGTCATATTATGTTTTTTTTATTGCAGTGAATGGCGAGATGAGCATGCTATTCGCCTGGTGTAAGCGATACGACCGCTCATGGACAGTAGAAAACCAAACAACGCCACGAATTACAAAGCAATGCTTGGAATACCACTTCGCTCGCCATCTTGAGACATAAGATGTTAAGTCTCATTATGTCCAGTATATTTGGCCTACATCTACCTACAAGTTTATTAGCCTGTTAGTTGCAGTGCAGTCTCGCAGTCGGAGAAATCGTGAGTGTAATGTGTAATTACCAAGTTAGGGGATGGAGAATAGAACATATAATGTGGAATGGATTTATTTTAACTCCGGGAATCTCATCTACCTAACAAGGAGTCCTCTATTTAGGCAAGTCAAATAAGTTTTTGTTGTTATGAGCAAATTAAAAAAGAACCATTGGAAACCTACTCAATTTTGAGGAATTCTACTCTGTAGGTCCGAAGATATTCATCAGGTCTTCACCAATTTTTAATGGGACCAAATGGGAACTATTTCGCATCAAACTGAAGAAAAATCACATAAATCGGATCATAAAGTTCAGCGTAATCAGTGTACATACATAGAAAATCCACCGAATGGATAACCTCCTCCTGAAGTCGGTTAAAAAAAGTGACTGCAAAGGGAGATTAATTGCTATTACTCAAAGTTTCGAATTCAGATAACATTCTAATCTAAATTAAGGACCCTCGCGAGACCAAAACACATAAAAAGTAACACTCGAGGACAATTAAAAATATCACCGGATAACAAAGACAATGAGCTGGAAGAAATACACGCCCCTTAACTTTTGATTCTGGATAAAGCCCTGAAATACAGTTCTATTGCAGATAACACTTGTAAGCCTTAAAGCCTCAGAATAATGACGCGTGAGGATAGTAACGACACGGTTCTAACTTTGTTTAGGTGTTTTAAGTACGTATTTTGGACTGAAGCCAATGTAGGTAGCAGTATCGAGTTATCACGTGGAAAATCTTTGCAGTCTGTTTTGTTTGTCCCTTTTTATGTTGTTTGCTTGTTAGATATATTTGTTAGTTTGATAGTATTTATCTTAAAATGTATTATTACTTATTTATGAAAAACATCCGTACTTTGATTTTAAAACAAGATATATTTTTAGCACAATGCATAAATATGTTACACATGCCGAAAAACCACCAATCACGACCTTATTCATAGACAGTTTTAAAACCTATATTAGTTTTCGAATGTTTTGTTTCTTTCGAATGACTTTTGAATTCAGTTTGAGCGAAAGAGGCAATACATTCGATAACTAAAATAGGTTTTAAAACAGTCTGTAGGCTAATTCACGTAATTTATTGACGCGCCGATCAAGTTTCGATGCAGTTTCGATTAGGTTTACGTCTTTATCGTACGTACGTCAAAATGGTATTCTTGTAATTGTTTAGCTGCGCGTAAGATATGCATAAACTGCGCATGTGCTGCACGTTGGTGGGACTAAACTGTCATTGGAGACGTCAAATGAATAGGTAATTTACCAATCAGGTTGCGATCTGAATCACGCATGATAAAACGCGCAGCCGTAGAATACGCTAAAGCGATCACGTGACGCGAACTTGACGCGAGCGTATCTGACAGCGGTTATTCTAAATTACGAGAATACAAAACGGGCTGTTTTGATCGAAACTTAACTGCAACTGCACTGCAACTGAACTTATTTAATTACGTGAATTGGCCTACTGAATAAGTACGTTACGGCCTTATTTGTGTTTAGTGCTTAAGTTGTTTAAAAACAAACTTTCAGTGCTAACATCGCTGTTATGAGACATGCGTGTTTCTTTATACTGGCTCCAAGTTGTACACCAACGAAACGTATGACACAAACGATAATCAAGACGACGAAACATATTTTTACGATTTTTCCCGAATTAATTTATTTGACCACCCAACCCAATTCGCACATAATCGCCTTTTATGAAATGGAAACCAATTTAAATTTAGACTGCTTCTTGGTAATTCTCAGTTCCGAGTGCTATCGATTTTGGATGGAAAAAACGATGCGATTATCCTTGGACGCCCTGGCAAATGGATATTCGGACCCGGTTCCGTTGATAGCCGATCTTTTATTTGCCGAGTGAGAAACGAATTGGCACTCACGACAACAGTTGAAAGCGGCCGCTATTTATTTACGAATTGAACAGATGTTTCTTCAAAAAGATGTATGCACAATGAATACATCTCTGAGACGGAGGTCGGAATGCGAGGATTCTTGACGGTGCAGGGCTGCCTATTAGTTTCGTAATTACTTTTGTTATTGAGATTTATTTCTAGATGTTATATTAGTCTTATTTCTAATCAAGGAATATATGCTTATGTGTACATTCATAATGTGGAGAAGCAGGATTAATGAAAAACAAGAAACAAAATGTACAGAATAAACAACAAATAAATAGACACCATAAAGAATTGTTTATATTATCCAACAGAATATGGCAATATTATTAAAGTTATACTACCTCCAGTTACGGCTAAGAGTGCGAAATTATTTTTGACAGTTTCAATTACGCATGTTACTTTTTTAGGAATTGTGAATACATACATACATACATACATAAACTCACGCCTTTATCCCCGAAGGGGTAGGCAGAGGCGCCACCAGGACACCCACATTTCGCCTTGTATGTTCCGTCCCATGATGTGATAGGTGGCGAGCCTATCGCCATATCGGGCACAAATTCCTGACTCCGGACTGATAATGAATAGAAAAATCCAATATCACTTTGCCCGACCCGGGACTCGAACCCGAGACCTCAGCTTTGTAACCGTACCGTAATACAACTACGCCACCGAGGCAGTCCGAATTGTGAATAAAATATACAAATTCACTAAACATAAAATAACTTGGTAATACTCTGCAAGAAATTGCTATTCCTAGCTACCATCCAAACCCTTGCAAAGAATAGTAAAAAGATCAAAATAACTAGCCCTGGGGGCCCCTTCATTACGAAATGGTAGTGAATACACTAGCCATTCGCCCAATCGTGCCCTTTCCTAACGAGGCTACTGACCAATGCATAAGCGTGATTTGAAAATATGTAAGTGCAAAAAGCCGCGTCAAAAATATGGTTAGCTTAAATAAATAATTTGGACTCTATATTGGTTACTATTTTTATTCAAACTCAGTGCCTAGACATTATGTAAACTGCCCTTGCTTTGTTTGTATATAGCCAATGCAGATAAAATAAAGAATGTATAATATATAGACTAGCCCACAAAATGTTAAAATAGATCGGCGACTCTGACGAACCTATTATGTGTCGAATGTTTGAAATGTGAACAAAAACAATAAATGGATGAAAAATATTGCTCTCACGTGCGCCGCGCACCCAGTTGACAAACAATTAATGGTTATTGTGCGAAATGCACACCATCCAATGCGGATATATTTTATACCGCCCAATATATTCCACTGTAGTGAGCCGTCAATGTAGGTTAAATTCTATTACGTTTATAAATAATACTTTTGACTATTCCTGTAAATTTTATTTTCATATGAACGTCATAGTTGTTTAAATATCAATTTTTGGATTGCTGATTTTAAAATGATTGTCATTTAAAGTTTCATTTAACCTAATAACTATATTTTTAAATCAGTATTTAGAGATTACGAACCTACACATAGGAAGCTTCTGGACAAAACTTTATACTCACGACGACCGATTAGCACCGAGCCTTTTATATCACTTAGTTCTTTTGATTTTACGTCTCTTTTGAGAATATCCGCGTGAGTTCATACTTATATCTAGGTATGTACGCGTATACATACTAGCGAGCCTATATTATGTTAAAAAGCCTATGTTATTAATTACTAATTTGTTACACATGAAGGGGAACAACGGAAAATGTTCTAATTTCATAAATTAGTCTAAACGGCCCACTTTAACCTTAATCGCCAACACGCACTAGGCTAGTGTGGTGGACTATAGTGTATCCCTTCTCAATATACAAATTTTGATCGTAGAGGTTCGTGCCCTGCAAAGGGTCGTATGTATATGGGCTATAATTCAACATTAATTATTATTTATTTTTAACCTTAACGGCAGCCCTGGGGCTCCTTAAATTCCCATCTTGCATCCGTGAAACAAGCCAGCAGAATAAAGTGGCCGGCTTGCACTCATGAATAAATGCACGGATACGTATTTGTGTACGCAGGAATGCGCTCACGGAACAAATATTTGTTATGAAAGCGCGGAAAATACAAAGTCACCTAAGAAATGAGATGTTGCAAAATCCGTTTAATGACACGAAGCGCTACAAGTACAGCGCACTACACACCAAACCGCCGACCCGCCGGCTCATGTCAGCAACTTTTTGTTGACGGGCTAGATGGCGGCTTCACTCGTTGCAACTCGACAACACTTTGTCGGCGACATGGCAGCGGATCGACATGACATGAGGAATATTTTTATGACGTTGTTGATTTTATGACGAGCAGAGCGCTTGCGTCGCCAACATGCCAACATGTCGGCGGGCAACCCGTGCGTGCGCTCGTTGCCGACATGATTTTTTTCATATTATAAGCCGGTTGTGTCGACGGGCTGTGTCGCCGGCCCGGCGGCTTTGGTGTGTAGTGCACTTAATAAGAAAACATGAGTCATTTGTTATTAGAAACTGGCTTCGCTACATTATTTTTAAAGCGCTGGAGGTTTTGTGCATTCCGCTGCTGCAATGCTTACAGCAACTTAAAATTGGTTTTTGTTTTGATGTTGCTTTTAGATTCGTCTTATTGGCTTTTACATTTGCGTTGGTTTTTAAAGGACATGTAACAGACCATTAGCACTTACGTAAGCTGCACGTAGAAGCGTAGGTCCATTCCTGAATTTTTTTGTTATACCGACACAACAAAGTACCCGAGGTTGGCTCCTATTCGGGGTTTATTTTCCTACTAAGGTTTCCAAGGATTTGTCATCGAATATGGAATTTACACGAATTATTTTGGGAATTTCACTGATCCAAGAGAACAGTTAAGATTCTAATTCCGATTAAAATCCCGTCATGCAGTCGTCGTGCCAGAGTGGGAGACTGGAGTGGATCCCTGCGACTGCACGCGGGGGGGCACCGGGGGCCCTTCCGTGCTTCTCGCTGGCTCCTCCTATTGCCGTGTGCCCGTCCCGCACTATATCCTCCCTTTCTCGGGTATCGTCCTGGGTCAACCACGCTTTTTTCCTTTCCCTTTCCCACTCTCTTTAAAATAAAAAATCCGACGAAAAAATAAAAGTAGGCTCTCCACGGCGGGAAATGCCTCCACATTTTCTGTGGACTTCTGCAATGTCAGGGGTCTACATAGCAACCTCGACGCCGTCCACCACCATCTAGAGACGGCGCGGCCTGCCCTGCTCTTTTTAACGGAGACGCAAATATCCGCCCCTGACGATGTATCGTACTTAAATTACCCCGGTTACGTATTGGAACATCAATTCCTACGTAAAGCCGGGGTGTGCGTCTTCGTCAGGGGTGATATCTGTTGTCACCGCCTTCGGGGCCTCGAGCGTCGGGACCTGTCCCTATTATGGCTGCGGGCAGAATTCAAGGGTAAGACCCGAGTCTACGCATGCCTGTACAGGTCCCACGGCAGTGACACGGGATCTACTCAATTATTTGAGAGCGTCCAAGTGGGGACTGACCGGATTCTCGAGCAGTTCCCTTCCGCGGAGGTAGTGGTCCTCGGTGATTTCAACGCTCATCACAAAGAGTGGTTGGGATCCAGGACCACTGATCTCCCCGGTCGGGCTGTTTACGAGATGGCCTTGGCTTATGGTCTCTCGCAGCTGGTAACACAGCCCACCCGTGTTCCAGATGTTGAGAGCCATGAGCCCTCTATGTTGGATCTTCTGCTGACGACACACCCGAACGGATACAGGATAGTGGTTAATGCTCCACTGGGATCGTCTGACCACTGCCTGGTCCGTTCGTGGGCCCCTGCAGCGGGTTCCAGTCGTTCTTCTACAACTGGAACTCGCAAGGTTTGGCGGTATATGTCAGCAGATTGGGACGGACTCCGAGAATTCTTCGCGTCCTACCCATGGAGGCGGCTTTGCTTCTCCTCTGATGATCCTGACGCCTGTGCGGACTGCGTCGCGGAGACAATTGGCTTGGGTATGGAGACCTTCATACCCAGCTCAAAAATACCCGCAGGACGTCGCAGCAGGCCGTGGTACAATCGTGCCTGCGCCGTTGCTGCGCGCCTCAAGCAGTCCGCATACGCGGCGTGGCAAGACGCAAGGAGGCGTCGGGATCCAAATTCGAAGGAGGAGAAACGGAAGTTTAATGCCGCCTCTAGATCCAACAAAAGAGCCTTAGCTAGGGCCAAGGCGGAGCACATCCGCAGAATTGGCGAGCGGCTCCAAAGCTATCCCTCTGGAAGCCGTGCTTTTTGGTCGCTCGCTAAGGCTGTGGAGGGCAATTTCTGCCTATCCAGTCTCCCACCACTGCGTAAACCCGATAACAGTTTGGCCCATAGTGCAAAGGAGAAGGCCGATCTCTTGGCCCAATTCTTTGCCTCGAACTCGACTTTGGATGACGGGGGAGCCACACCGCCGAACATCCCCTGGTGTGAGAGTCTCCTGTCTGATATAAAAATCACCCAGCGTGCTGTCAGACGGGAGCTCATGGCTCTCGACATCCATAAGTCGAGTGGGCCGGACTGTATCCCCGCAGTGGTTCTTAAGACGTGCGCCCCTGAGTTGACCCCCGTGCTAACGCGCCTTTACCGTCTTTCCTACAAAACCAACCGGGTTCCCGCTTCGTGGAAGGTCGCCCATGTCCACCCAGTCCCCAAAAAGGGTGACAGATCGGACCCTTTATGCTACAGGCCGATTGCTGTCACATCCTTACTCTCCAAGGTCTTGGAGCGAGTTATAAACACTCAGCTCCTGAGGTATCTTGAGGACCACCAGCTGATTAGTGACCGCCAGTACGGTTTCCGTCACGGTCGTTCAGCTGGTGATCTGCTTGTGTACCTCACGCACCGTTGGGCGGAGGCTTTGGAGAGTGGGGGTGAGGCGATTGCGGTCGTGGCATGGCGCCCTTCTGGCGAAGCTACCTGCGTATGGTATCCCTGAGGGACTCTGCAAGTGGATCGCCAGTTTTTTGGATGGTCGGAGCATAAAAGTCGTGGTGGACGGCTGTTGCTCCGAGACCAAGACCATTAACGCTGGTGTTCCACAAGGATCGGTGCTATCGCCGACACTCTTCATCCTGCATATCAATGACATGTTGTCTAACGACAGCATGCATTGTTATGCGGATGATAGTACGTGTGACGCGCGATACATCGGCCATCAGAGTCTCTCTCGAGGTTCCATTGAGGAAAGACGGTCTCAACTTGTGTCTGAAGTCGAGAGATCTCTGGGGCGGGTCTCCGAATGGGGTGAATTGAACTTAGTTCAATTTAACCCCTCGAAGACACAAGTTTGCGCATTCACTGCGAAGAAGGACCCTTTTGTCATGGCGCCGCAATTCCAAGGAGTTACTCTCCAAAGATCCGAAAGTATTGGGATCCTCGGCGTCGAAATATCGAGCAATGTTGACTTTAGGAGTCATTTGGAGGACAAAGCCAAACTGGCGAGCAAAAAGTTGGGTATCCTGAACAGAGCCAAGCGGTACTTCACGTCGGGTCATAGATTGACGCTTTACAAAGCACAAATCCGGCCCCACGTGGAGTACTGCTCTCACCTCTGGGCAGGTGCCCCAAAATACCAGCTCAACCCACTTGACTCCTTACAGCGACGAGCTTGTCGAATAGTCGATGATCCCAATCTTACGGACAAATTGGAACCGTTAGGACTGCGGAGAGACTTCGGGTCTCTCTGTGTGTTCTATCGTCTATTCCATGGGGAGTGCTCCGAGGAATTGTTTGAGATGGTACCAACATCGCCCTTCTACCATCGCACCACCCGTCACCGCAGCAGAGTTCATCCCTACCACCTGGAAGCGTACCGCTCCCGAACGGTACGTTTCCAGCGTTCTTTCTTACCACGTACGTGCAAGCTCTGGAATGAACTCCCTGCATCGGTGTTTCCTGAGCGCTATGACCTGTCCTTCTTCAAACGAGGCTTAAAGAGAGTACTATCCTTAAGGTAGGCAGCGACTTTGTTGTGCTGGACCCCTGGCATTGCAAAGGTCTATGGGCAGCGGTAGCCGCTTACCATCAGGCGGGCCGCTAGCTCGTCTGCCTATACGGCAATAAAAAAAAAAAATAAAATAATAATTAATTGCATTAGTAGTTTATCTTCTTACTGAAGAGGGGCTATGGCACTCTAGAATTGACTTATTTATACCACAATATGTGTGACAATAGCGAGGCTAGGATACTCTGTAATTATGTAAATAATAACCTACCATTTGTGAATATTACCTTAGGATTTATTAAACATTAATTATCTTCATTGATAAAAATTGTTCTATACAAAAAGATCCTATATTTGGCAAACATTCTTAGACATAGTTCATCGCAGGTCAGGAGTACCTGGCGAGGCGCAATTTCATCCAATCTTTGCATCTTTGCATCCGATTTCTTGGTACTTGCTGTTTCTATTCTCAATGTGTTGAAAATACAGCGGCTTCTTGAAAACAATAAACATTCTCTGATATACGAGTATTCATAATAAGCCATTGTAATATATCTTCTACGGAATAACATTTTATTCATTTTTGAGGTAATATTTTATTTTCGTTACATTGAAACCGTCGAAGGTATGCAGCTTTGTTACTCAAAAGGTAAGCATCCTTTTGAGTAACAAAGCTGCATCATTCTTGAACTCGGAATAGAAAGTATTTTAAAATAATCATTGCGTAGTAGATAGAATGAAGAAGATACAAAGGGTTTGGAAATTACGTGCTGTTATTCATGTAAGGTTCCTGAACCTTATATTGCTTTTGATCTCTTTTATAATAATAATAATAATAAATTTCTTTATTCAGATAACAAAGATCCAAATATAATTGTGTTAGTACTTACAAAAGATTTATTTATACTATATTAGTAGAATACATTCACAAGCTATAAAAATTCTTCCTGATTAAGGTATGCATTGAATGTTTAACAAAAGGAGCATCAAAGCTGTCTGCTATCATTTTCAGGATGTCATTGTCACTTGTCCTTATTCTGCCTAATAGAGAGGCAGTTCTTTTGCGGATGATAGCGTAAAAGTCATCCGTGTGTGCTAGCGCAAACATATTAGAGGCACTACAGAACCGAGACAAGCCTAATAACATCCTGAACCCGTTATTATATTGGACACGTATAACATCGAGCACCCTTTTTGCACAGCCACTCCACAGACTGCACGTGTAGAAGGATTGGCAAAAAGCTTTGAAAAGCGTTACCTTCACCTCTTCACTACAACGCGCAAACCTGCGAGCCAGCATGTTACATCTGACTGCCAATGCCCTACGTTCTCTTTCTACATCTATATTGTCCTTAAGGTCGTCGGTAACATAATGTCCCAAATATTTAAAATTGTGGACTCTTTTAAGAAGAGCTCCATTTAATTTTATCGGAGGGATCGATTCCGGACATGCTCCTTGAGCCTTAAAGACCATATATTCGCTTTTATTTACATTATATAGCAACCCATGGCTGGCCGTGTACTTTTCACATAAACTAATAAGCTGCCTAAGCGCTCCCACTGACGGTGCCAGCAACACCATGTCATCTGCATATTGTCCATGTTATACTGGCTATATTGTATCCGATTATAATAAATAAATAAATACACCGAACAGTCACATACATACTCCTGACCCCACACTAAGCTCTAGTCTTGTGTCGTGGTATCAGAAACTACGAGAGACTTTTCGGTCTCACAAACACCCAGACCCGAAACAAATACCTGTGGATCACACGAATATTTGTTTCGGTGCGGGGATCGAATCCGCGGCCTTACGTTTCACAGCCGGCGTCTAACCAACTGCGCCACGGAGGCTTTCCAATGAAATGTTGTTTAGACAGCCCATAGACTGACGAGAAAGGTTACCAATTTGAAACATAAAGATTTTGTTAACTTTTTGCTTTATTTACTGCTGATTACATGTGTCATTAAAAGTATCTGTAACATCCAAATCAACAATTCAGAACCGGCAAAAATATACAAAGTTCCTTTTACATTCACTTGTAAAGCATCACAAATATTCATCTGCGAATTCAAAAGCAGAAAAATGTTCATAACGAGATGTTTAAAGATACTATGAAACATACCACAACCAGGGGACATATCTCAGGCGTTTCTTGCACGTTGCACGAAACAGGGAAGTGACATTCTGGATATTTTACCAGGGAAGAAGCACTTTGCTGGAGATGCGAAAACTTACGTAAACTCACCTATTTGTTACAGCTGCACTCTAAGCCATGTTTAAGCTTGTATGTAGGTAAAAAGTTGTAATACTGCTTTGGATAGTGCGGACTTTTCTAACTCGAAATTGTTTCCTTTGTTTTGCGGAGTGGACGTATTCTATTTGAGGAGTGTTGTGGGTCAGTAAGAAATGCTGATACTTGTGATAAGTATACGTCTGGCATTCTAAAATAAGTTTCATTGTTCGTGTGACTAAATTGAATAAAATAGTGGAAAATGTAACGAGCCTATGTTGCTACCACGAATCTATCTATCTATCTATATCAGCCCATATACGTCCCACTGCAGGGCACGGGCCTACTCTACAATCGAGAGAATCGATTGAGAGTGCTTAGGCCATATAGTCCACCACGCTGGCCTAGTGCGGGTTGGCGGACTTACATACCGTAGAAATTCTTTTAAAATCGCTACGGTATGCAGGTTTCCTCACGATGTTTTCCTTCACCGTTAAAGTGCGTGGTGATTGACTATCAATACACACATAACTCCGAAAAGTCAGAGGTGTGCCCTGGGATTTGAACCCGCGACCACCGTGAACATGTAGGCAGCCGCGTCTAGTCCGTTTACCAACAGGCCACCACGCACTTACCACCACTTGCTACCACGAATGGTGTTGGATAATACACCGTTATTAATTACAACTCCCATTCTTATTAAAGCGTAGGTTATAGTGCTTATGGGGACAAAGAAACTCTTCAAAAATCTATTATACATAGGACTTATATTTCTGATTCATCGAAAATGTAAATGATGAATGTGGTTAACGCAAATATGATGATGATGACTACAAAGTGTTATAAGTTAATAACCGCTGCTGAACATTTATCATCATTTATCATCACTGAACATAACCCCAGGAACAATATTTTCATTATTATCAGTGTCTGATTTCAAAGTCTATCGACCCACCAATTAGATTTTTTTAAATTTCCAATTTGAATTCAAAATAGAACAACAATTTAAATGAGATTCGAATTGCAAAAAATGCACACCCGTATCGTAAAATTGAAGTTATCCATCGAAGACAAATTGTAATTGTTATTGGGGAACGAATTTTATTACAGCTATGTGTCTTGCCGGCGTCGGTATTTGGATGCCAAACTGTGGGTCGAACTTACCGCAGAATGGATACCGTACGTTCTGGAACTACTGACGTGGTAGGCCGCATAGTTTCTGAAAATAGTGTCCGAAAAGGACCCTAAATCTTTGAAGAGATTTCTAACTTTCATTAGGAAACTATCGTAACACAAGATTGTAAATATCGGAGGGTTCGTTGGCTTGGTAAATAGTTATTCAGTTTAGATACATTTGTAAATTAATATCGAATTGGTTGATTTTTTTCATAAGTCCAAAAAAAGCAATAATAATGTGTTAGCGGCTTTACAAAAATGAAACAATTTCGACATTACAAGATATATTTTATAAAAATGCAGAGAAAACTGAATTTCACTGACAAGCGTCGTCGGTCTACCAGCATGACGGGAGCAGTGGCAACACCAATCAGGCTGGATCGGCCGGCCCGCTAATTGGTAGCACTCGTCTCCCAGCTGTAAAACAATAGCTACCCTCCCCGCGCATATATTTTTAAATTGGAACCTATTGTTAATTGCTGGACTGACTAAAAATGTTCGATTTTCGTGTGCTTTTTGGAATTCTAATTGTTTTGTGTATTTTAGATTGGATCTGGGAGTTGCATTATATTTTATTTTATGGTACCGAATAGGCTGTGGAGTTCGAGAATTTTTAGTTCTTTTTGGTCCACTATGGTAATAGGTACCTCCCGTTAAATATCACGTGACGTTCATACCATCGAAATAGAAGAAAAATATTCCTTCCACATTTGCCTATTACAATATGAATTGGAATAACATAGTCCAACTATATCAATTCATATTGTAACGAATATTGTGTCTTCTTTATAAATGGAATATTAAAATACAACTAAAACATATTTTAGAATTTCTGACATGTTATTTTCTTTCGCAGAATTTGTTGCCCAAAATATGTAGATCTTTAGCTATTTATTAGGTAAGCGATGTCTGGCCTAGACGCCTAGACCTAAAAAATATCATAATTCGGAAACTATAAATATGTATGATTCAATTTCCATCGTGTGATAAATTATCTTACCGCTGTTTTTTACGATTAGGTCAACTCAAAAAATAGCATTGAATTTTCAGAGCCTGTTCATAAAAAATGCGGCTTTTTACCCTTATTCATTTAGTTCTACTTTTTCATGTTTAAATCTAGTTAAATATTACTTTATTATTATTTATTTATTCAACATTTTAATAAGGCCAATACTCGGTATCCTAAAGTTACTTTATTATTATTTATTTATTCAACATTTTAATAGGACCAATACTCGGTATCCTAAAGTTACGATAGCTAGTTTTAAGGAATAATGTTTCGATTTCAAAGCAATGCAGATAGGTAAAATCTTCAATGCACGATGGTTTGTTAGTAACGAAACTACGGCTGTCGAGTCACTGTTTCCAGAAATATAAGCGTTTCATGGAAAGCCCTTCTATTTATTATAAAATCGTGGAAATTAACTTGCTATTTTGTGACAGTGCTGTAACGACCGTGAAAGAAAAACATGAGTTTAAATGTTTACTGTATGATCCCTTTTCCTTATCCGTGTAGGTAAACTTAGATAAAAACAATATTATGTCCAGTAAAGTGCTCTGTTTACTGCTAGGATCTTAAAAGTTTTTGCCCGCCTTGGTGGGTTCCAAAAACCTGTTGTAATCCTACAGTGAGTCGAAATGAATTTCGAACAAATGACGCTAGATTTTGTTACGCTCGTCTCGTTGCTAAGTGTTGTTAAATGACTGATATTGCTTTGAAATACATCGTTGGGAATAAACTGTTTACTAGGAATTGACATTAAATAAATTGGTACCTACGATCTACAGGTAAACTACGTTGAGAAGGGGTGGTAGTTTTAATTGGCGATACAAACGATCTTTTAAAGTAGACGCCGGCTGTGAAACGAGAGGCCGCGAGTTCTATCTCCGCACCGAGACAAATGTTTGTGTCAACCACAGGTATTTGTTTCGGGTCCAGGTGTTTGTGAGACCGAAAAGTCTATCCTAGTTTTTGATACCCACGACACAAGACTCGACCTTAGTGTGGGGTCAGGACAATTGACTGTTTGACGTATTTATTTATTTTTAATTTGAACAAAGAATATAATATTGTTAGATTTCTATTTTAAGAACGTATTCGAATTTTAAATAGCATTTTGATTATAACCGGCCAGTTGCAGAACATATTTTTTGTGCGTACTTTTTCGTTGTATTAGCGATACTAGTGACCGGCTTTGCTATTTTAAAAATGACGTATATTCCTTGATATACGTCATGAAGCAAGGCGCTTTTTAGCTGATCTCGGAACCTTGTTCCAACTGTACCTAGTCTTGAGTAAACATTACTTTCCAAAATGTTGATTCAGCAAGAGATGAAATATTGTAATAATATGTTTTTTCTGCTAAGTTAAAATGGTAATATTCCGTGTTATTGTTTCAATTTATGTTTTTACTACGTAATTAAATATAGACATTCTGGATAAAGGCATATAAATGTAATTAAAACATTTAGAATAGACAACAAAGAGAATATAAATATAGTTCGTAGAATTTTAGAGAATTTCAATGTATTAAAATAACTCAAGACTTACACGTAATATTATTCAACAATTACATAAGCCCTAAGAAATCCCCCAAACACGAAATACTCAGAATAACACGAGTGAAATTAAATTAGGAAAATACTCGCACGAATTATTGTGCGTAGTCTTAACGCGTTGTTAATAATATTTTCTCTGAAGGCTTCACCTTAGATCTAATTAAAGCTAATTAGCTTTGTCGGATATGCTCTCTCGTGCTTAAACTGTAAGAGCTACTGATTGGCTGGCACAAAAGATTGCCTTGGATTAGGGCTGTCAGAAACTTTGTCTTATTTGTCAATGTAATTATATGTGGACCTTGATATGTCTCTATAACTATAATCTGTAATGTCTTTATGCGAGGTTATTTACCTCTTTAGTTCATTGTTTTGTCACCCGCTTTATTAGGGAGGGAAGTGGACAATAATTTATTTCCAACTCCTCCTATTTTAACTTTTTGATTGATTTCGTTGCAGGCTAAAGACGAGTTAGACATTCCCGGAGACTCGCTGAGCTTCAATGCAATGCAGTGGCGGGTGTGAGGGCGGGACAACCTCCTGACTATCTGTAAGTCACAGTAGGCAAGCGTAGTGGACCACAGTCCACTACTTTTTAAATAAAGAAAGAAATAAAGAAAGAAAGAAATAAAGAAAAAAATTAAATAAAGAAAAGGAAGGTCCATGTCGTATACCAAGTTTTAGTACAGATTCGAATTGATTGACATATGACAGTCTCATTAGTGAAGTATACAAGATGCTAATAATGAAACGCATGACCACGGGTTAAATATCCCGGATAACAGAAATGTTTATGTAAATAAAATATTATTTGTATTGGGTTCAGGTTATTTAAAGGTAGAGGTCCTTAAACTTTGTACTTATTTACAATAGTCACATAGCTCTCCAAAAGCAATTCCTGCTGTAGAATAAGAACTAAGAATACACCTATCCAACATAATAAATAAAGAGGCAGTTAAAACACCTGGAAACAGTAACAAGATTGTATTTGGTAGCCCTGAGCGAAATCCTTGAATTCATTAAAATTTGTTTGAGATTAACATTTATACAAAGGAGTTTGTTTACATTTAAGGTTTAGTTTCTACAAGATCAACCTTGTGTATTTACGAAGTTCTTCGTTACTGAAACTGGCTACTCGTATTATTATAAGGTGGATTTTATACATTATTTTAGTTTTTTTTTTAGCAAATGAATGTTTGTTAAATGTGTTACTGTTTTGATTTAACATAAAATTTTATTAGGTAGTTTTATTGGAGAAGTCAAATAAAGAAAAAAAATATGTGTTATATTCTTCGTGATTGGATAATTGTTTTTCTTGTTAAGCGTTTCCGATATCGTTGCATATACTGGTTCCGCAGCAAAGAGGGATCAATTGTACCTATACTGAAATGTTGTATAACGGCTTTTTGAATACTCATATCGCAGTATAACAGAACCTTAATCTAGGTTTCTATATCGGAAAATATAAATAAAATAATATAAGATAAATATAGCAACACGACTCATTTGTTATAAACTTCACTTCCACGGGCCGGAATACAGGCCACTTTTTTATCAGCTTAAACTAAATACCTGCTGGATTGACCCAAGATCCCTTAAGCCAGTGTTTTTATCTGAATTTTTCCCTTAGTGTACGGGCCAACCCTCTGTAATTTTAATTTTGTGGTGATAAAAAATATAAAGACAAGACGGCGCTACAGAAAATGGGAGGACGAGTTGATAAATTTGGCAGAGGGTCGTTAGGAGCAGAAGGTGTCGATTAAGATGTAGTAATGGAGTGACTTACCTCCCGAAGCGATTTTATATTTAATGATGAAACTTAAGTGGAAAGTATTGCTGAATATTGCCTGTTTAGTCTAGTGGTAGGCTGTTTGGCTTAAAAACGATAAAGTTGTGGGTTTGATTGTCCAAACAATTTGTGGTAACGCGTAATGTAAACTATACACAAGGTTTTTTATACTTTTTATGCTTCAAGGCCAGAGGCGCTACATCTTGGGCGTCCGCCTACGGTCGCTGTTGTGTAACCTTGCCAGTGATTATAGTAAACTTTAAAATTTCATGGGCAGTTTTAGAATTCTGCTACAAGTTTGATCTTCAGTATTAACTCGTCACTCATCTATTAGTCCAGCGTAGTGGGCTAAGTTCCTAACCCACTTACCTATTCCATGAGGTATATAGTCAAAGTGGGTCACATATATGATGAGATCTTATGTGTATGTACAGGGTATATCAAGACCGCGACCGAAAACGAAGCCAGGTGGTAGTATTAGTGATATCAAACACAATGCAAGCAAAAATTTCGTCGTATTTGATTGATATTATACATAGTTTTTCTGAAATTATGACGTACACCGCTTTATTTCTAAACACGCAATGGTACGTAAGGATTGAAATTACCATTTTTGCAAAAACTAGACATTTACCCCCCAAACACGATGATTTTTAAAAAATTGTAAAAAAAAAATCCGTCCCTAATTTTGCAAAATTTTTAGTTGCGTTGTGTCTGTAACCGCTAAAACTACCACCTGACTTCGTTTTCGGTCGCGTTCTTGATATACCCTGTATATGTGGGAATAGTTCCGTGTCGGGTCAAAATCCAACAATGATCGTTTGGATGTTCTTCACTTCAATTATCTTCTCTTTTAATTCGTCTTTATCGTTTATTCGTCGTATGTTGTTCACGTCTTCAAGACAATTCTCTCGTATTCCGTCCTTACATATTTCAAAATCTTAATCATTCATCCTCTTTACTCTTTTACTCTTTAATATTTTCATTCGTTACCTCTTTCACGTCACTCAATTAGTCATTTGTCTAACGTTTCATTCTACTCATCTTTTATCATAACATTCAAATCATACATACAGGGTATATCAAGACCGCGACCGAAAACGAAGCCAGGAGGTAGTATTAGTGATATCAAACACAATGCAAGTAAAAATTTTACAAAAAAAGTCGTCAATTTTTTTTTGTTATTTTTTACATATCGTCGTATTTGAGTGATTAAACATAGTATTTCTAAAATAATGACGTACATCGTTTAATTTTTAAACACGCAATGGTAAGTAAGGGTTTAAATTACTATTTTTGCAAAAACTAGGTATTTACCCCTCAAAAACAATGATTTTTAAAAAATTTAAAAAAAAAAACCGTCGCTTATTTTGCAAAATTTTTAGTTGCATTGTGTCTGTAGCCCCTAAAACTACCACCTGGCTTCGTTTTCGGTCGCGGTCTTGATATACCCTGTATAATATGTACATTTAGTTATAAGCCGATTAATAAAACATTTAAATTTAGCACTTCAGTGCTAATGCAATTAGATACTGCTAATTAGTAATTGTGCTCGGTGTGGTCGACGTATGTTCATTACAACTGAGATTAGCTAATGTTCAACCATTGGAATACGATATAGTGACTACAATGACAGTGCAGTAGGTATTTACGTAATTTGGAATAAGTTAGCACTGCTCTGTCAATTGAAACAGAAAATGACAATACGGAATACGTTTTTATCGAAGTACAAGTAATTACATAAAATAGCTTTATTAGCTAAAATATAATGATGCTTCAGAGGAGAGCGACGAACAGATAAAGGAATAAATTCAAAAGTATGTGTTTATCAACCGCATTAAACCGCCGTGTTAGATTAAAAGGTCTGGGCCTGTTAGTCCCTTAACTGCGTTGCTAATAATAATATATGCAACCATAATTCAATAATTATCAATTAACTGATTAGTACACGCCGTAATATCAATCCAATAACGTAAGACAAAAATGATCTCATAAGTCTTGGAGTCCGCCCTTTGGCCCATAATCCTTGAAACGTGAGCAAGTAGCGAACCAACTTGCAAACGTAGTTACATAATACTGAGACTTGGCAAGACCTTTAATACTTCGATTAGATAATTTATTGTTTAATAGTTTGTATTAAAATCGATGTGATTTGTATTGGTATAATTTGGTATTGATAATTTAATTTTTAAAAATAACACCTACCTACCTACCTAAGCGAGGCTTAAAGAGAGTACTCTCCTCACGGTAGGCAGCGACTTTGTTGTGCTGGACCCCTGGCACTGCGATGGCCCATGAGCGGCGGTGATCGCTTACCATCAGGCGAGCCGCATGCTCGTCTGCCTACGAAGGCAATAAAAAAAAAAAAAAAAAACACGCATTCCCCACGACTTCCACAAATGCTCGCAAATAAAATTTAATATAATGTACTATAGTTTAATATAAAAACGAAGTTAGTGCAAGGCTAATGGCTAAAGGCTGGCTAATACTCGAAGCAATTGTTCAATCAGAGATTTACATCTGAATTCCGTCACATCAAAAACAGTGCTTCAAATTTTAAAATCAACGTTTTAATATATCGTGGTTAAATAGAAGCCATCTTAAACTAAACTCTGGAACATAGAATATAACTCTTATTACCATAATGTCAACAGACGGTCAAATCCGTTTAGATACGAAATTATACAACAACAAGCCAGTGTACCTAAAAGTGGATGATTTTACTCAAGTCCTCGAATTTCAATTAGCATGAACTAAGCATCCGACCTCCAGGGGCTTTCCGATAATCATTAAAATAAATAGACTTATCTGAAGCAGTCACTTTCAATTACCACATTGCAGTTGGTTTTGATTAAGCTAGAATTGGTTGGCTCGACCGACGAGCTATTTTTCTAACAGAATATTGAAGTGCTCAATTCAGCTGTTGCGTTGCATGTGTGCGGCGGTGTTCATTTAACATCCGATGAGGCTGCTCGTATGCTGTGAAAATACTTCCATGTTTTTTAATAGGTATAGGAGAAGTATAGAGGTATGAATGATGGACTAGGTGGATTTCTCAAAATGGTACCACGGTGACGTGGAGCCACGCTGTTGTTAGTCTTGACTCAGCATGAATGGGCAGGCTCGTCTTGGGCGGTACCACAGTCTCACAGGAAGGAAGCTTTGCTGTCACGATTCGTTCAATGAGTGAGATTGCTGGATGCCCAATACCGCTTGTTTTAGATGTTCATGGTCGGCAGTGATCACTGACCATCAGGTGACCTGTTTGCTCGGTTGCCGGACCTATACAATAAAATATGGTTATTTTGGCTGGGTATTTTTAGAATAGATTAATTACAACAAAGGATTAAGCAGTTATAAGGCCACTGCCAGACGCTTATGTTTTTATTTACTGCTAGCATCACACATGCCTAAACCAACTTTAAGACGCCTTGAGTTGTAGGTACTTAAAATTGTCAGTTTCAAACCTAAGATACCCTTTTGACGTCCCATTCAGCGTGCCACGTAAGCCTTTGATGTACAGCTGCCTTCCAATGCTTAAACAAAACTTGAACTTTATCAACAGTCTTCAATTTTATTTACCTGTACTGACGTCGTTATAAGAAGTTTGGTAACTTCCCTAACAACATTTTTCAAGGCAACTTATCAAATGAGATGGGGCTCGTCGTCAAATTGTTCGTAAAGTTACGTATTGCTCTTCTCGCGATTTTTACCGATCCCTTGTTTGGAGTTAGTTTTCACAAAGAAATTCTTTCCGATAACCCGGTGATAGGTGAAATATTGCAACTTGGATTGTTATTGAAGATGATATATGGGCATGGATACTTCTATAATCAAATATGTCTCTTTTAGTTTCTAGTAAAAATTGGGACATCTTCGACTTCCTACTAATGCTGAGTTAAAGCCTTTGTGAAGGACAATGGTCTGTATCTTTTCGGACAAGGGTTGAACTACTGCTCTGGATAATTCCAGGTATAAAGGAAAGCGATAGCAATTTAAAATGTCAATAAGTCTAGTCGTTTTGGTTCGTTTCTTCTAGGAATAACGATTGGCGGTGAATACTGGTTAAGATTATTGTGTGTTCATTTTATGTTAATATTTTAAAATATTGAGAGGCTTTTTATGGAGTTGTTTATTTATATATTTTTTTTAAGTTTCGTTCTCTTTATTAAACGTTTAGGTATTATAGTATATTATCTTTTACAAGGTTTTTTCTTCACACCAGAAAAAGCTTGGTGCTACATGATTTTATTTATGAATTCTGCAGTGTGTTTTAGTTTATTTTTGCGATTAGACTCAAATTGTGTCACGTAACTAATGGTAAATAATTCAATCTTAGACAAATATTGTTTTCGATTTAGTATAAAATTAAAAAAAACTCAGAGATTTGGTTTAAATAAGCTAGGTTAAAATAAAATTATTTTCTTATTAGTTCTCGGAACAATAACAGACCTGAATTTTAAAGAGGGGGCTGGAAATGATATCTTTTGCTGCTTTTACATTCAATAAAAAATTATGCAATTTCACGAAATATCGGCTACCAATTTTTAGCAAAGAAATTTTTCGTTACAATTAATATGAAATTATACAAAAATTACTACAATCTAACCATTATGTTACTATTCCGTCAGTTGAGCGTCAGCTTCAGCGGTTCGGTGGATAAAACTTGCTGACCCCGCAGAAAATTGATGATAGAAAACAAATCAACTAGCACACGTGCGCTCTGATTATTGGGCCGGAAGCAAATTGCCTTGTATGACGTAGGCAAGTTTTCTACCATTTTTATGGCACCTCGGTGTAGTGCATTTTATTTGATGTTTAGTGAATCCAATAAGCTGTGGGGATTATGTTAACGAATAAATAAATGACCCAAATCAGATATTTGTAAGGTTTTATTGTGTTAGTTGAGTAGATAAGATCTGGTGATGCTTGTGGGTAGCGACGACATAAGAAGATAAACAATTTTGATGCCTTACAAAAACTGGTGAACTTTTCCAAGCACCAATCGCATAGGTGAATTACCCCATATTAAAACATATAAAAAAAAATTTCAGTAGAGCTATGAGGATAAAAGGTCTACCAATGAAGCTGCAAACGCTCTGAACTCTTTCTGTGATTATGGGGATGTTTATTAATTTATGTGGGAACAGGGAAAGTGCAACCAAATAAATACTCGAACAAATTAACTTTTATTTATTTTACTTTTATAATAGTTATACTTATTAAAATCTTTAATCGTCTTCATACACTTGTATTTCTTACTTTTCACTTTCAAACACTAACTGCCATCTCTTATTTATCTCTTCCTGTCCCTTCCACTCACTTCCTTTGCATTCCGTTCCACTTAACATAGTATCTTACAATCCTACATTTATTTTAGATTCTATAAATTGCAATTACACACTGGGGCAGCAAGATATACCGCATCTAGTTCATAGTTGCAAGGTCAACAGGCGATTAAACCAACACATGTATTGGAAATAAAGAATAAATAAAATCCAATAACCTTGTCTATAAATAGTTTCTATCGCCTTTCTTTCTACCCTTCATGTTTCACTACAATGCAGTGGGGTCGAGGCTAGCGGTCGCTTTATCGGTAAAAAACTATTCCACAGTCGCATAGCACACATTTGTAGAGTTTAATTTCCGCCTACACGTTTCTTGACGTGCCCCGCTGTATCGAAGTAGGTAATATTTGCATGTATAAACGTGTTGATAGATGAATTAACGGGTTTTAGGTTAAGCCTTTTTGTTCAGTTTGATTGAGTTGTTCGTGGAATTGAGTTGAAGTTATTGAAGTAGGTTTAAGTATAGGGTTTTTTGGTGTATAATGGAATAACTTTTCGAGCGCTCAGATTTTAGATTTAGGCATTAGATACACTTTTTTGGTTTAATTTTTTTTGTAACACATTTGAAATCTTTATGTTTTACCATAAAATCGTGCTGTATAAAGACATATTAAAATTTTTTCAATACATTTGAGGCGCAGACATTTTATGAGTTGTGGATCGTTGGTGCGCCGGGTGAGGGCCAACACCATCAGCATACTGGTTTTATTTTTACATACATACATACATAAACTCACGCCTTTATCCCCGAAGGGGTAGGCAGAGGCGCCACCAGGACACCCACATTTCGCCTTGTATGTTCCGTCCCACAATGTGATAGGGGGCGAGCCTATCGCCATATCGGGCACAAATTCCTGACTCCGGGCTGATAATGAATAGAAAATTCCAATATCACTTTGCCCGACCCGGGACTCCGGTACCGTAATACAACTACGCCACCGAGGCAGTGGTTTTATTTTTATTGCAGTGAATAGCGAGACAAGCATGCCATTCGCCTGATGGTATGCGATAGACCGCTCATGGACAGTAGCAAAACCGACACCATGAATTACAAAGCAAAGCTTGGCATTCCACTGCGTTCGCCATTCTGAGACATGACATGATTGCCAACAGGCAATGATGATGCATGATTGACAAATCACACAATTTCGGTTATATTATAGTTCAAAATGAACAGTAAATATACTATTCTGAGCTGGTTGAAGCAACAAAAATATTGAAAGATTTTCCACACTTATCTAACATAACTTCCTTTTGAAATTCTTAAGCGTTGTGTTTCCCGCAACATTCTTCGGCGTGGGCCCGTAAAGTTTTAGAAGATAAAAGCTCGTGTAATTTGCAAATAATTTAGTTTATACAAACCTTTTAGAAGCCTTAAACATACTAATATTAATATTCCTTTGTAAAATGTATTAGAAAATATCTTTTAGTACATTGGAAGAGTAACAAAAACTTCAGTCAGGCCCGCATTTTGTTACCACCATTCTCGGAATTGAGGCTTTTTGACGAAATTTTATTTTTTTTTCTCAAAATTGCCTAACCGGCTAGTGCTGGAGAGGTGGGATTCCTGTTGTAGTTTCATTTCATTTTTTTCGCAGAAGTGCAGAGTATATTACGGGTAAAGCATTGTTTTTGAGCCAAATAGCACACGGAACGCGTATACGCTTTTAACATTTAGGCTACTTTTATGCCAAAAAAAATAGTGTTCCCGTGGGGTGAGAAAGGAATTCTGATATATTGGTTACTTTTTATACTCAAAGGGATAGGATGGGACTGGATTATATACCTTGAGTGAGAATGAGACGGGATGGGCGGTTTATAACGGGACGGGATGGAAAATACTGAATAAAGTTAATTTCAAATAAAATTAATCACGTAGACGAAGTTTGCGGGCAGAATCTAGTATAGAATATAATATGCGGGTACTAGATAGATCATCTCTACATGACGTCATTAATTAAACCACATACAGGGTACTGCGTCAGCAGTTCGCTCGCTGAAACTATTAAGTTATATTCAACAGCATATCCACTTTGAAATAAAACTATTTTTTACGGATTTTATCGCGATTTGGTTTAATTTTTACATATTTTAACTACCCGTAACCCGACGTTTTGATTACTCGATGATTATGGGATCCAATTCTACATTTAATAAAATCGAATCCCAAAAGACCAGCTGCCAGACCTCAAGACACAGTGAGCTGCTTCTGCGTAGATCGGATCGCAAAAACTAGTTAACTTTTTTAAATTAACTTTTTAATTTAATAATTGAAAATTAAGGGTAGTTAAATTTTTACAGTCACTGAGCGGATGACTAATACCTCAGTCCACCCCGTGACCACGAAAGCTGTAACGTAATCGAAACGTCGGAAAGTTAAAAAATGTAAAATTAAACCAAATCGCGATTAAATCCGTAATAAATGCTTTGATTTCAATGTGTAACATTGGCGTAAATCTAAGAAACCATTAGGCACAGCTACTTGTTATATTTTTACTAGATAATTTTAAGACCGGCTACCTGACATCAACTCTTTCGGGAGTAGGGATTATAACTAGCCAGGTGCAGTTGGTAGAATTAGAAATACAATAATAATAAATACACCCAACAGTCACATAAAATAGTCTTGACTCTACACTGAAATTGAATCTTGCGTCGTGGGTATCACAAACTTCGAGAGACTTTTCGGTCTCATAAACACCCAGACCCAAAACAAATATCTGTGGTTCACACCAAAAAAATGTCTCGGTGCGAGGATTGAACCCGCGGTCTCTCGGTTCACAGCCGGCGTCTACCCAACTGCGCCACGGAGGCTGCCGAAAAGAAGGAGAATTCTAAGGTAAGCAGGTTTCTTACTCATTTATTGCTAGTAAAAAAAAACTCTTTCTTCAGGCACAGGGAGTCCACTGCTGAAACTAGACCTCCCTCATAGATCTCCACATCGACAGTTTTAAGAACAACTAACCTAGACGAAATACATATTTTCAAAAAGACTGGTCTTTTGGCACCTTTGGCATCATGGCGCTATAAAAAATCTCGTAGAAAATATTCAGCAGTAAATCAAGTCAGCCCGGATCTGGGTGACGTCAGTTATTATATATAAAATATGAAAAGCCATTTGAACAATGTTTATTTAGACCTAATATTCGGTAGGTTGGAGCGTTTCTAAAAACATTTTTGTCCAACGTGGGATTGGATCACATAAATCTGTGAGCAGTCTGTTCTGTTCGTTTTGCGACGAAGCGCATATCCGTGAAGGCTACTTTGTTCGTGTTCCTATTCACCTTGCCTGTACGTCGTATATCAAGGGGTAAAACTTCATTCCAGCCACGGATTTTTAAGAGTAAACATTGATAAAAAGCTGGAAAAAAATTAGCCGTGTTTCGGGCACCACCGTTTTCGGTAGCTTGGTTAGAAAAAAAATCTTCGGAGGCGAGCTGGCTTTGTAAAGGCTTTGAGATCAGTTCCGCAACAGGTTGAAAGTTACCTATTATTGGAGTGTTGGAACTAGATATCCTCGCAGTGTTTTTATTTCAATGCCACTGGAAACGCTATTGGAAGGATTTGAGAGTCTCTTGCCAGCTTTAACGGCTATTGGGTTGGCATTTGACCTATTTATGAGTTTTCTAGAAAAATATTTTTAAGCCAACATAAATATGATTTATGCTGAGATCTTAGATTCTTATAATCTTTAGATGTATGGTCAATCAAAGCATTTGTCTTCAAATAATAATAATATAAAAACAAATTCTTAAAAATCTTTGAACATAACGCTTTCAATTCGCTATCAATAAACGAAAATATTTAATCCCTGCTTGTTCTGATTCCCGAGTATTGTAACAACGAATTTGTAAAATACATCCAAATAATAAACCAAGAAACCAAATTGAATAATAAACCAAGTGGTGGCAGCATAAAAAACGCGCCTCATCAGTCTTTTCCAACAGAAATATATGATATCAAATAGAAAAGCCACAATGATTATGGTCTCGTTCCAATTTCCATTACTCTTTGCAGCGATTTTAAAATCCATTCCGTTGAAGAGTCTGGATAACTCAGTTTTTTAAACGCCGCCGACCGAGCTCCTATTAACCGTGGCATCATTTAAACTTTATTATGTTGAGTTCAATTCAATTTGAGCCTGTACATGTACCCGAGGGTAATAAATATAGCGCTATAAACAACTTTGTGCACAATCGAGGCAAGTGGTTGCGCGGTGTGGTGAAATTGTTTTTGGTGGCAATATTATTTCTCCATTCATGTGTACACCTGCTACGTTCACTTTTTGTGTTATATTTGTTGTGTGTCGAGTAAAATATCCACTTTTTTAAAGTATTAACAATAGAGATAAATGTGGAGATATAATAAGCGTAATCTACTGTTACCTACTTACACATGTAAACGAATTCTTGCGAGTGTTTTTGAAAGTGTATTTATTTAGCATTAAAAAAAACTGCACACAGAACAAATATATAACTTACAATTTATTTCATGAATTACCAATCTTAAAACAATTATATCACATGACAATAAAATGTTTCAACGTAAATTAGGCATATTGTATTATTTGCAATGCAAGAATAAAACTTTTACCATTAATTCATTGGTTTTATACAGTAAATACAGACAAAATCTAACAAGAATTAAAGTATTTATACGAACAGTGCTTCTGCGATCACAGCACTTAAAGTTCTCAATATTAAACAAGGCCAAACTCTGAGGTTGTTGTTTTAATTAAGAATCGTCTTCCTTAACTTGTTAAAGACGTTTTATTTGCCGTAAGATATACGGAATATTTTAATTAATAACCGCGTACTTGGTTTACAATAGCGGAAGTTAACATTTAGTATAAACAATAATCTCTATTGAGTGATAATAAAATAATCTTTTATTATTAAAATTTATATTGAAGTATTTAAATAAATTATTGTATATATTTTAGAATATTAAAAAGGATAACTAGTAAGTTAAAAATTTTGCAAGAATTCGCTGGTTAAACGAGGCTTCTAAACAGCCTATCTGCCACGTTGGATTTCCTGTGGTTGTCGCTGATATTTATTAAAAAATATTTTAGTTAATGTTTATTATATAATTTTTGTGCCGCATGAGCATGTACAGGCTTGCCAGTTGATAAATGGTTTTTACGTATCGACAGCGTTTGTTCGTCGGCCTTTACACATATGAATGGATAAACGCTCTCAACGCTTAGAAAAATGCTACTGAATTTGTGTATCGTACTCTATGAAGCGTGAAGAGATTGAGAAGGAAAGAAACTCTGATACAAGTTGGGATATTATTACACTTTAGTACGAATGGGCCGGATCGAAATAGAGGAAGAATGATAAAAGAGAGAGGGTATCGAATGTAAGAAAAATATTTTTACTAAATATAAATAATAATGAGACCGCATAGTTCATTAAACTCGTTTATAGTAAGTTTAGAATTTTTGCAAATTCCGATAACTATAATTCTGCGTGCATGTTTTTGCATTTCGTAATGGTGTTCGTAATGTACATTGCTCTTTTTTGTAGTTCAATAAGTTACTATTATTACTTTTAAATGAATACGTATTTTTATTATTATTAATTACGTTCACACAAACTAACACATTGGCTGTATATGCCTCCACAATCAGTAATTGTCAGTATTTAATTAGTTGTAATTATGTTTGTAATTGAATATGCTTCAATACGTTGAAATGAAACTTTATATTCGTGTTATTTTGTTGTCGTGTAATAATACTAGCCAGCGTTTTTAACAATTAAAATTACTATTTAATTTCCAATGAAATCATAATCTTCGCGCTTTCGTTTAGCATAATATTTTAATTTACAAATTGCAGAAACCTTTTGTCGTATTATTTTGGAGCGTGCTTTCACAAACAATCTTTCAGAACAATTTAATCTCAAGTCAATTGCAAGGCATCTTCAAAAATATTGTTAATGAATTTCCTTTTTTAATATTTGAGGGAGGCCTGTAATTTATAGTGTATTCCCTATTGTTGATGTTGATGAAAATATAAATTATAATTGATTTCATCTACAACCAATTTTTATTTTTATAACCCTGTCGTAAAAACAATATACGCGATAGTATGCAATGTATTCCAATATAGGCAAAAATACCTTGCCTAATTGTTTGATACACAATTAGGTAGCTAACAAAATGTTTTTCACTGATGATATCTATCTAATATCCTATAACGTCCAAAACAAAAACAAAATCCATTAAGCTTAACTATTGACGAATAAATCGAATACGGTAGTAATTGACAGTAAAAGAAAAGAATAGATACCACACTATTACGTCATCGTCATTACAGTCCGTGTGTGCTAGAGAATAAGTGATTGTCCCCAATTCGTACACTGTATTAATTTTATTCATCTTCATATCCTATTTTATAATGTCGAACAGTTTGATGCTGTTTTTAAATAAATGTTTTTTCCGAACGATATTAGCCGATTAGCATTATATTGCTCAAAATCACACGTGCCAAACGATCTCTAATTTCGTCACAAAAATGTGGATATATTTTTGTTTACAATATTAAAAGTTTTTTTGGAATTTACTGCCTTAGGCAAAACAAGGGATTTACGTTGAGACCTTTCCGAAGCTAAATATTAATCAAATATCTAAACATTTTCTCGATGCCTAATGCCTATTACTTATATTTTGCCATAACAAATTATTGCTTTATTTTTATAACTTTACGGTCCTATTTCTGCTGTAAACAATCCTTTGGGAGAAAAAAGGTTAACAAAAAAAATATTTTTTTGTACTAAAAACATCCCAGGAGATACATTTTTCTATCACGTCAAGTCATGTTTTCTTTCAATTTCACCAACGTTGGGTAAGTGATTTATAAATTGACGCGCGAATTAAATTTATCTGTATTACACTGGCTTTTTTACACTGCCTTTTTTATTTGATAAATAAGATAGCTTGAGTGCGTGCTGGCCTGTTGGTAACGGACCAGACGCGGCTGCCTACATGTTCACGGTGGTCGCGGGTTCAAATCCCAGGGCACACCTCCGAATTTTTTGGAGTTATGTGTGTATTGATAGTCAATCACCATGCACTTTAACGGTGAAGGAAATCATCGTGAGGAAACCTGCATACCGTAGCGATTTTAAAGAATTTCTACGGTATGTAAGTCCGCCAACCCGCACTAGGCCAGCGTGGTGGACTGTATGGCCTAACCACTCTCAATCGATCCTCTCGATTGTAGAGTAGGCCCGTGCCCTGCAGTGGGACGTATATGGGCGGATATAGATATAGAAGATAGCTTAATTTTTAGTAACTTCTTTTTATAAATATCTTTATTGAAGAATAAATATGTTATTGGTATTTCGTAGCAAAAGAAGCCAAACGGCCCAGAATCTCGTACTATGCCCATGAACACACTCAAAAGAGTAGAATTAGCTTGATCTTTTCGTCGACCTTGTCGAAAATCTAATTAAAATTAAATAAATTTGAACTAATCTAAAAAATAAAAAAATATATTACAAAAAATCATTCAGGATTAAGCAAGTAATGTAAAGATAAATTAAATAGCATTTAAAACCTGGTAGTATGCGGGACATAAATTATGATGTCACCGAAGGCATACGAGAGAGATAGCGCTATTGTGTTCCTACTACGCGCCCGTAGGCCGCGTCTTTACTTTATATTATATAAATACACCCAAAAGTCACATACGTAGTCCTGATTCCACGCTAATATCAAGTCTTGTGTCGTGGATATCAGGAGCTACGACAGACTTTTCGGGCTCACAAACACCCAGACCCGAAACAAATACCAGTGGTCCACACAAACATTTATCTCGGTGCGGGAATCGAACCCACGGCATCTCGTTTCGCAGCCGGTGTCTAACCAACTGCGCCACGGCGCGGAGGCTGTCAATCGATTTTTAAAATATGTACAGTACAGTTACAACCTTTTGAATGCGAATTGTTATAAATGTTTAATTTTATGCTATTGGTTT
This sequence comes from Deilephila elpenor, assembly GCA_949752805.1. Lineage (NCBI taxonomy): Eukaryota > Metazoa > Arthropoda > Insecta > Lepidoptera > Sphingidae > Deilephila > Deilephila elpenor. Next base: position 5,548,430 of record OX457111.1, read on the forward strand.
TATGTCAAAATAATATGTGCAGCATTGTGGAAAATAAATGTATACTGCATGATCCTATAACGTCACAACTGTATGGGCTACTAATTACTGTTACTAGTTGCTATATGGGGGATACGAGTCATCAAACCTACTACCATACATGTTTTAATAACACAGGTTAGATAAAACAATAATGTTCTAAACAATATCTATGTTGTTATAAAACTCCAGTACCTTGTTAAGAATATATTAATTTGAGCCAATGTTCTGACAGGGCAACCAGTTTCGAAAACTTTGCTCTCAACATTTCATTGAAAAATTTACTACAGAAGCAAAATAACAAGATAATGTTGCTTTTAATTACAATCGAGAAAACTTTTAGTGAGTCTATTGTTATTCAGAAACTTTTAAACCGATTATTAAGGGCAGTCTCGTTAAAAGTCAAGAGATTATATTATACAATTTTACTTAGTCACATAAAATATTTATTATTATTACAATCATTATTGGCTTTACAATGATTTTCTTTTTTTTTAAATATTATAATGATTTTCTTTCAGTAATGGCGCCCAACTTGGGGTATATTTGAAATGAAAAACTCACTTTCCAAGGAACTTGCAACTCACTTTCCACTTTTCATTGAAAATAATAAATTAAGTTAAAATAAAAGCATTCGACACTCTGGAAAACACCAACTACGCCTGGAAAACAAACTTAGAAGACTAGATACTATTAATTGTACATAATAATAACTTCACGACCCTCCGTAGTAACTTAACTACCGAGAAAGAAACCGAAAAGAAGTTCAAAATGCATCAAATCGAGAAAATTCAAAAACAATAACAATGTAACGTAATACGCTTTGGCATTTTATACTGTTTCTTCTCTTCGACAACATTAGCATATTATAAAATAGAAGCTACATTTTAGTATGCAAGAATTTGTAAGTGCGCACATGAGGCTTTGAAGATGATAGCTTTGAAGTGTCGCGCGAACACTAACAATATTCCGATATCTCGGAGCGCTAAACGAACTTCAATGATAGGGTCTGATGCGCCTTTAGTTATGAACTTTTCTACGTAACGTATCGAAAATGCATCGGATGGTAAGAAGGCTTATACGGACTGACTTTAAAGTAGTTTGAAGCGCTAAGCGCGAATTTGCCTTCGTCCTCTTTGCTCGGCAAAGTTACATCAAACAAAAAATCAGGCGGCGGTTACAATTTAATAAATTCGCCGGGCGTATCTTGTGTTTCTTTAATTATCCGCGGTTTCCCCTAAACCGCCGCTTTTCGGCTGAGGCTTTCAATTTACGTTCCGACATATAATTTCACCGTTTCATTGTCTAAGAGCCGGAATAATCCTGATTCTAAAATGAGATGACAACGGAATTGCTTGAGATATAAAAAAGCGTTTTTATCACGCCGTATCGAAATGTAACCAGAAAAGTTGAGGTGGAACTTTGCGAATAGTTGCTACTTCAACACGTCTCTGGGCAGACGTCGTTTTAAATTCAAATTGAAATTAGACTTTAAAATAAGTTGAAAACTGTCGGCGTCCAATATTTTAATGTTGGACCACACGCGTTGTTTTTTCGAAATGTATTGCTAAATTTGCCGTTAATTTATATTACGTCTTTTATATTTTTTATTCAATAGGTCAACCAAACGAGCAAGCAAGTCACCTGATGGTAAATTATCACTGTCGCCTATGAACATCCACAACACTTGGATCATGGATATGTTGCCAGACCATCAAATTGGGAGTGACAAGGAAAAGAGCAGATATTAAATTATGTAGATTTTTACACTTCAAGCGTTTTGCATCCAGTCGATTCTGGCCCTCTTGTGCAAATCGTTCCGCTATCTGCATTGCCCGTCATATACCTATGCATAAAGCAACAGACCGGGCTCTGTGGCGTACCTTGGGAGAGGCCTATGTCCAGCAGTGGACTGCAACGGGCTGATGATGATAATGATGATGAAAATGATGAAACTTCAAACTAACCGTCTACAATCTAGCTAACTCCAAGAATGTTGTTTGAGTTTGTTTGGTACTATTTTAAATAACCCATAGGCGTTTATTGGCAGCGTATGCTTGGAATTTAAATAAATAGGCCAATGCCGTGAGTTGGTCCCAAAACTGCTGGTTGACGTCATCAATGAACTTATGAAAATTATGATTGTTCCTAACCTCAAGAATATTCACTGGTTGAAATGAGAGGTTGAGTAGGAACGTGGACCCTTGTTAAGACCCATATAACGCTAGATAGAAATAAAGATTGTGGATTCATTCTATTTATATTAAACGGTGACTGGCTATAAAATATTTAAACAGGAAAATGACACTCCAAAAAGTTTATAGGAATTAATTTCTTTATACGCCACAAAAAAGGTATTAAAACTTTTAGATTAATTCGCGCTTTTGTGCTGACGTGGCGTGATATTTATATTAGAATACATAATTTTTTCTAGGATATCGCGAAACTTTCCTAAATGAATACTGGATAATATAGTGTTGTTAAACAAAAAGATTCACATGTGGTAAATGAGTTTATAACCTGTTTTTTTATGCCACATATTCTTATTGATTTGCAAAGATGAGGTTATAACACACACGACATCGGGGTAAACTTAAATGTGTTACCAATTTACAGGATTAGTAATGGTTTCTCAAAGTTTGGGTACCACTGTACGTACGCCCTTTAAGAAAGTTCAAACCGACATCAAATATCGTGTGACCTATTATCGATAGTTTTATCAAGTTTGTAAGATCATTTCATCACTTTAATCAGGGTAGTTAATTACTTAGTTAATTACTTCTGTACAAACCAAGCTATAACAAAACACAATATCGATTTAGATTTATTTATTTTTCTTTGAAACTGATTTTAGTTTATAAGACACATCCATACATAAATTCATGTTATCCTAGAAGGTGGTAGGCAGAGGCGCACCAGGACACCCAAATTTCGCCTTGTATACGTATGTTCCGTCCCACGACGTAATAGGGGGTCAGCCTATCACCATATCGGGAACAAATTCATTACTCCAGGCTGGTAATTAATAGCAAATCCAGTATCACTTCCCGACCCGGGATTCAAACCCGAGACCGCAGCTGGGTTATCGTACCGTAGTACATCTACGCCACCGAGGCCATCACCGATGCAGTCAGTAGCTTATTAGATTGTCATAAATTATTACTGATAACGATTTGCTTCAACTGCTTTGATTTTTTTATCTACAATTTAAAATGTTGAATAGAAACCAAGCAGCCTCATATAGAATTAAACACTCACTTTTACCATTAAACATAGAACCATTTAAAATAGTTTACCATTACTCATCCATTGTATTACTTATATTAGTTAAGATTGTAAAAAATAAAATAATATCAGACGTATACAAGGAAGTAGCTTCAAAGGCATCTGTATGGATCGAACCTTAAGTAAGGATAAAGTAGCGTCTCCCGCAGACGTTGCCACAGAAAGCACCCCGGGCCTTGCACACGACAAGGCCTTCCAATTTTCCACATATTCTATTATTCTCTTCTCATATTCGATATTAGCTACTATTTTCCTGAAAAGTTCTTTATTGGGATTGTATTTAATAATAAAATTGATCATTAATTCGGTGGAGCCGAAGTACATCAATGTATTTTTCGATTCTTCATTGTTGCTACCTTGATTTGAATTATTTCATTGGAATGTTTTTGATATTTGAAGTTCTAAGTACTAACATTGTTTTCACCACCTTTATGTACGCTACCTATATTGCGATTCGATACTTATTTTAATTCTTTAATTTATGTCACTATGAATATTTTGGTGCAAAAGCCTCGAGTTTGCCCAATAAAGTGTTGGCTTGATGCTCTTATAGAAAATTTGAGAGCCAATACCATCAATTGGCGTTCTAAAGTAAATCAAGTAGAAAAGATTGACACAGTAGACAAATTTTATAACGTCAAACAGAGAGAAAGAAAATTCAGCAGTATGTTAAAAAATAATCTAAAGAAAAGACAAGCTTTTCTCCTAAACACTGGATTGTACGACTCCAAACACTGCCACCACAAAACGCAAGATATAACTTAGGCATTGTGTATCTTATATAACATCGCTTATTGTAAAGCCGAAGTTTCTTATTATTATAAGCGCGTAAACACAACATGCGTACGGGGCCGTATTTGGTTTCATTACTCTGTATCAACATCGTGGCTATGGCTATGACAGCAAACACGGAGTCGGTTTGCGGCCCTATGTGTCACTGAAATTATTTAGAACACGGTGATATTCGGGAGTTTGGCGTGTTGTTTATCTACATGAATTTATTGCGCGTTGAAAATCTCCAGCCGGGAGTGTCGTTCTCTTTTTAAATTTTATTTACTATTACATGTGGGTACTTGGGCCATTCAATGTTGAAACTTCTATTTTCAAATTTATTGCGTAAATACTAATATTCCGCATTAGAGCGTTAAAGTAGTTTTTGACGACGACGTCAACCAATTCATATTCAATTGTTCTGTGACGTCATGAGTAGGTCAATGTGAAAAAAGCTAAACCCCTCACTGAATAGGATTAATAATCGGGAAGATACATGAGACATGTGAGTACCTATTTATATCTTTGTAATATCACATGGACTGTATGATCCGATTTATTCTTAGTGACACAATAACTCCCACATGTTACTTATCCGTCACTTACACCTGGTTTCGCGTATTAGGCATATACGGTTTTGTTAAGATAAGCTTCCAATATTTTGCTTTGTTACACGTTGAGCTTCCGCTTTCAATTAATATTTTCAGTGCAAGTCTTTAGAAACTAGTTCACAAGTGTGTCTGAGGTGGGTCGCGAGATAGTCTCCTATCAGTTGAAATTTACTTGGTTTACTACATAATTTTTTGCTATTACTAAAGAGTGAGAAATACCCTTCATCAACGGTAAAACTTTACAAAAATCCTGAATTTAAGATGACTAAATTCCATGTTTCTTATTTTAATTATATCATAACATTACAAAATGAGCGCTTAATAAAATCAATTTTTAATGCCTTTTCTACTAATGCATCAGTTAAGACCGAGTAAATTTAGAATCCGCTAACAGCACACAAGATCGCAAACACACTTGTCAAATATCAAATATTGCAAATCGAGTTCCCATCCTCCCACATGCAAATACTAGACACGACGTGTCATACGGATCCAGGTAAAATTCCCGATATCCCGCACAGCGAACGGGATCGACAAATATTGTTCTCGTGACGTACTCGGCGCCTGTTAACCGCGACGGTCCACTGATGGCCAACGCGAACTGTCTGCATGCTGTCACATCGCACTCCACTGGGCCCATGACTAAACACCCTGAAAATTGTTTTCATTAACTATAGCGTTATAAGTTCTTTACAAATGTCTAAAGCCTGGGTGATTTATTATAGAAGCTCTTTAGTCAAATGTATTTCATAATGATTTTTATTAAAGATATGTCTCATGCTTAGGTCTTATGAGTGTTAAACACGTGTCAATTATAAATCGCACGCTGAACTCCTTGCTAAACACCCTGTATATACGGCTATTTTCGATCTCTGGTTATATAGATTACTAAACAAATCTCTAACAGAGCTACAATCATTTTTAAAACCTTTGGGAATGCAATGGTGATTCGTTGTTAATTTCTTTAGAGCAATCAGGTCATTATTTTGACCTGTATATTAACGTATGATATGTACCTAAATTGCTAAGGAAAAAAATGTACAAAACAATGGCACAACAGTTGCAAACTTTTTCATGAAAGTAATGAATAAAATAATAAAATGGAGTTTTATAGGTTGGTCAATTTACAAACACAAGTTTATCTACAACACAATATTTTTCTCCTCAATATAGTTCTGATGGAACCATTAAAAGCGTATTAAATTTCCATGCATATATGAAATATGTTTTTATTTTATCTCAGTGTGTGGTGGATTTGTATGAACTATTGTTTTGAAACCATGAAACAAAAGAAACGGGTTAACGAACTAAGTAGACAATGCGGCTGGAAGTATATACATGAATAGGTTATTCACTTATTAGAGTTCAATGCCTGCCTACTAATTTGCCGAGGGACATGGCTGGAAAAAGCCGAAGATACTACCAAAGTCGGGACATTATTTTGCCTTTTAGAAACCTGATACGGTTGAGCCAAAGTGCAAAATAATGGTAACTCTTTATAATAATATGAAAAAGTGAGTTCAATGCTCTTGATGCACTTATCATCTGACTTGACTTTCCCGCCCACACACCAGTACAACCCCTGTCAGCAAGGATTAACAGCGGTAGACAAAAAATTGACAGCGAGCGCTGAAGTGTAGCGAGTCTCGTAAGAACACAAGTCTTTAACCCCCAACATAATAAGTCAATAAGAAAACGAATAGGATGTGTTCAAAATAAATTATTAACCATTCACTGAAAATTATGATTTTTGGTTGAATTATGCGAACTAGCTGGAAGCTGGATGACCGCTGGCTCATCCCAGAATACGATTGATTGCTCGTAGTGCGTTTTAATATTTCGGTGATATCTTGGAAGGTTATTGAAAGTGTAAATTACTTTTATGAATTGATTGCTTGGTCCGTATAATAAATGCCTAGATCTGTTCAGTTCTTGTTTTTCTTCTTATAAATGCCTCAATGATTGTAGTCGTGCAACGAATAAGTAAATACATACATGTTTTAATAAAATACAAGAAAACAATGTTACAGTATATTCCACAAAGATGCAAGTAAAAGGCAAAATAAAATACTTTTTATTTCTGATTGAAGCAATAACATTTATTTTTACTCCAAGGCAATCATACCTTGAAAATTACCGAGTTATCTGCCGCTTGAATGTGCTTCTGGTGGGCAAGCCTGAATGTGATTTGTTTGCGAATGAATGGAGCATAATCTTGATAGATTGCTTCAAGTTCTTTGAGGCGATATGGTGAGTACCTTGCTACTAATGCAGATTTAATTTTAATTATTTTTTATTCTATATTTTTTATGATTACGTTGGTAAAATAAAAGATCAAGTTGCGACTTGTCTGGGTTTTTAAACATAAAATAGTTGCATCAGTACAAACATTTTTCGAAAAGTTAAACTAAAGGGATCATTAGTCAAAACTTAAATGAATGTTGCAATGACGATTCGACATTCATGTGACGTACCTAGTGATAGGGGAACCTATAACTAAAAATAAAAAAAAACAGCCCAAATATCCCTCTTCTTTCAATACGTAGTTATAAGTTGTACTAATTTGTTATATACATTTAAATTGTATATTGTTTAATTATCTTCATCCCAATTTCGAGCTTACGTCACTCCGTAACAAAAGCTGCTGTTACTTTCGCATTACAAATCGAGGTACAAGTTTCTAACAATACATATTTATATATTTCCCTCCCACTTGCAGCTGTGAACAAATCTCCGTTCCGCTTTTCGGTATTACTAGCAGTAGAGCCTTCTTTCTTGTTCCTTCACAAAGGCATCTTAAGCCAAGTCCTCTAAGTTTTGTGTTTGCCTACTTTCAGTCGCGCTTGGTACTTTATGCGCTTACCTCGAAAGAAAAACATATTTATTCTCATAATGGTTTCTTAGATTTACGCGAATGTTACACATTGAAATAAAACTATTTTATACGGATTTTATCGCGATTTGGTTTAATTTTTACATTTTTTAACTTCCCGACGTTTCGATTACTTTACAGATTTCGTGGTCACGGGGCGGACTGAGGTATTAGTCATCCGCTCTGTGACTGTCACAATTAAACTACCCTTAATTTTCAATTATTAAATTAAAAAGTTAATTTAAAAAGTTAACTAGTTGTTGCGATCCGATCTACGCAGTAGGAGCTCACAGTGTCTTGAGGTCTGGCAGCTGGTCTTTTGGGTTCCGATTTAATCAAATGTAGAACTGGATCCCATGATGGTGCAAGCTTCAAGCCATCTTCTCTATTAAAATTTGGATGTTTTTTAATTTCAATAGCCTCGCGAAACATCCTGGGTAGGAAGCGGTGTTCTTTAGCGAGGATTAGGGGCTTATCAAAACGAAGGTAATGCTTGGAGCCTTCCTCGATGTGTTCAGCAATTGCAGACTTCGTTGAGCGTCGGTGTTTGACGTCAGCTATGTGTTCTTTTACGCGGGTCCCTATGCTTCTCTTGGTTTGGCCGATATAAGAGAGGCCACAGTCACAATCTATTTTATATACGCCCGGTTCTTGCAAAGGTATATGACACTTGACAGGTGGTAAGAATTGACTAATCTTCTTGGGCGGCTTGAAGTATGTTTTAATGGAAGCACGCTTCAGGATGTAGCCAATCTTGTCTGTGACTCCTTTGATGTAAGGTATTGTTTCAGAGAGCACAAGGAATCTGTGACGAGAAACACCTGGCGACTGAGCTGCAACACGTCAAGCAGGTACTGCGAGACAACAAGCTCCAAGTTCCACGCCGCCGTCACAGAAACCGAGTGAAACCAGCCACAGTTGAACGGGCCCCGGTTATACTACCTTACATCAAAGGAGTCACAGACAAGATTGGCTACATCCTGAAGCGTGCTGCCATTAAAACATACTTCAAGCCGCCCAAGAAGATTAGTCAATTCTTACCACCTGTCAAGTGTCATATACCTTTGCAAGAACCGGGCGTATATAAAATAGATTGTGACTGTGGCCTCTCTTATATCAGCCAAACCAAGAGAAGCATAGGGACCCGCGTAAAAGAACACATAGCTGACGTCAAACACCGACGCTCAACGAAGTCTGCAGTTGCTGAACACATCGAGGAAGGCTCCAAGCATTACCTTCGTTTTGATAAGCCCCTAATCCTCGCTAAAGAACACCGCTTCCTACCCAGGATGTTTCGCGAGGCTATTGAAATTAAAAAACATCCAAATTTCAATAGAGAAGATAGCTTGAAGCTTGCACCATCATGGGATCCAGTTCTACATTTGATAAAATCGGAACCCAAAAGACCAGCTGCCAGACCTCAAGACACTGTGAGCTCCTACTGCGTAGATCGGATCGCAACAACTAGTTAACTTTTTAAATTAACTTTTTAATTTAATAATTGAAAATTAAGGGTAGTTTAATTGTGACAGTCACAGAGCGGATGACTAATACCTCAGTCCGCCCCGTGACCACGAAAGCTGTAAAGTAATCGAAACGTCGGGAAGTTAAAAAATGTAAAAATTAAACCAAATCGCGATAAAATCCGTATAAAATAGTTTTATTTCAATATTTATTCTCATGTTGACGATATTGGCTGTTTGAATTGTTTTGTGGTTGTTGTACCCCTTATTTGAGAAAATTTTCCATCAATGAGCAAAAATGGCAGTAGCCGAGATTAGGCATAAGGTATTTAGTAGGAAAATAACTTTTATATTGTATTATTTATGCTACCGACAGGTCGCTGTGAAAATCCTTGGGCTTGAGCTCAGCAGTGGACTTCCTTTAAATTCTGAATCCAAATTCGCTAACGCTAGTGAAGTTACAAATACTTAGAGACTGCAAATACCGGCGAATAATGAACGCGGAATCAGCTTACGCTAGACGTCTATCTATCTTCACAAGAAGGAATGCAAATAGCCGAGATACGGTAATGTAACGCAAAATTCAAACACTAACTACGTACAAAATTCAACGGCATGCCAACGATGTCCTGGATTTCAATTTCCCAGCTATCTGTGGCCAGTTGCAAAACATTGGAATTCAGTACGGTTAAATAATTAATCTCTGCCGCTAAACTAGACGTGATGTAGATTTACGATTTTGCATATCTCCTGCATTGTTTATGACATGCGGAAATTACGAGTTGTTTAATGTAGGACGTAGTTCTAGCATGTGCTAGTAGAGGTCGCCTTATTAAAAAATATATATATTTTCAGGTAAATTTAATAAATGTGGAGCAGCATCAAGTTTATGAATGGCTTTAATGATCAGAGTATTAAATAATAGTGATATATACCTCATACATTTTCCTCAAAATCTATCAAAATTGTATTCTATGATCCCAGACTTGACTTAACATTTACCTACAAACAAGATAGACGTTACCATTATTTCCATCTTTATTGTACTGATACGCACAATACATTTAGCCATAAAACCTTCCACTTTTATCCTTCTGTCTCGCCTAGTTTCAGATCCGCTTGTCTTTTGGATCGTCCCTGCTTTGATCTTTGTTGTAGAGTACGGGCTTTCTCACGTCAGCTGTCACATCGAGCCAATTAGGCCTGGCATCTTTGTCTTCAATGTAGGTCGTAGGATAGGCAAAAAACCCGTCACTTGTAGGGTAAGGTATGGATAATGTTTTGAGGATTCTTTGCTAAAGTTGGTGGTTAATGATGTTGATGTGTGTGATTTGGTAGCTTGAAAATAAAATACATAAATAAATAAATAAAGAAATTTATATATAAATAAATTAAGATAGAAAGTAGAGTTTTTTTTTATGAATTATTTAATTGTCATTATAATAGATGTTTAGGTATGTTTCTGAAGAGTTCTGTGCAGTTATCTCTATAGCACCTACGGGGCAATATATCCATGTCAAAATAGTCCAAAATGACTTCATGACGAAGACCAAACCACTTCACATGCGACCCCGACGTGGTGGTTTCGAAATATTGGCAAGAGTATTTCATGCATTTGCTTAAATGTCTGCTATAAAAGCCTTTACCGACTAACAACATAAGTCAAGTCGAAATATGCTAAATATGTAACTTACCAACGATTTTAAATAAAAAAATTATACACAATAAAAAATCTTTAACACCAAAGAGACGAATGAGGAAATATCAATCAAAACCTTTCTATCCCAGGCACAATAAAACACATTACTCTGCACGTAGTGAAAATTGCGCTGTTGAAAGAAAATGTCCTAAAAAAACGCAATTAATTACACGAGGACGCCAATAGATTACCGTAGTTGCTAACCAAAAACAGTTGGACGATATCTTACGCTGTCCCACAAATAGAACAGTAGCATCAATAGCCTGATTTACGATGCCAGATTTTAGGAGCTCAGATTAAACTAAAAAAGTAAAAAGAGGATGTTGGAAAAACTGGCTGGGAATGCAAAACTAAATTGGAATGTAAATCAAGTCCGCCTGTTCTGTGTTCCCCGCGCTCCCCAATACACCTGATTACTGAAACGAACTCCTCAGCAAACAATACAAAACAAATACCTTTTGGCTGTGCATTTGTAGGTTTTGAATTTGCCCGGATCCAAATGATGTAATGAAAATAATTTCAATATAACCTAACTATTGTATTGGAATATTCGTATGTGATTGCTTTTATACTATAGGCGCTAAATACAAGTGAGCATGGTATATCTATACTGGATAAAACGTAGATACTTTTAAATTTATGAATCGGCGATATATTTAATAACTTCGAATCGTGGTCAAAAGGCTATAGGGCATATATCATAAAGATATATTGTGTCTCTTTTACTGTGAATATTTATGAAATCTTTGATCCGAAACTGGTAAAACAATAAATAAGTTTCATTTTGATCAGAAAAATTTAGTAGTTTATAAAAACGTCACAACCAGGTCCTGGCTAGTTTTCAGCTACTACGTAAATAGGCCGGCTTATCTCAGTAAATTTCTGTTTCACAAAAACCTAACGTAAGGCCGCTGCGGCTTTGCTACTAAGTTGCCAGAGTTGGACATTATGAGACTTAACATCTTATGTCTCAGGATAGCGAGCGCAGTGAAATGCAAAGCATTCCTTTGTAATTCATAGTGTTGTTTGGTTTTGCTACTGTCCATGAGCGGTCGATTCCCAACAAACCCATCTAAAAATCAAGGAAATCTTAGTGTAAAATTACTTGTACCTAGAATTATTACAATGTGGATAGCAATTATTTGAGATAGACCTTTAACAGGGCCTTCGCATCATAGACAATTTAGACTGACAAATATATTAGCCATTACTCTCCCGTTATATGAATTTATCGGTATTAATTCATGGTTAGAAATCGATAACTATATATCATATTAATGTTTGCCATATCGTTACCGAGTTTGCGGGACTAGAGTGAAATTCAGAGTAAACCAATTAAATTGATATGTAGTATATTGATAATAACTTGAACGTCTTCTTAGCGAGAAGTACTGTGTGTGGGTTTTCCTCGAGGAATGCTTATCTTATAATTATAATAATGACCAAAATTTAATTTAGTTACTAATAAAAATGACACATGTTTTTATATGCACTCGCCTTTTCAAATATGTGAATCATCTATATAAATACAGACTTAATAAATAGACAAAGACAATATGTACATTGTTCAGTTACTTCACACTTTGCCAACAGTATTTTTACTGGAAAGCCTTTTGCCATATCTGAAACAAGCTCGTCCTCGAGAAAATTAAATATGAACGAGTGCAATATTACACTTCGAAACTATCACCTTTGGTTGACAGTTCCTATCGCTGCTGATATTTTTTTAACCCGACACAAAGTGACTGCATCGTACCTGATGTTAAACTGAATGCCACCCAGGAGAGCATCAAAATATATCTACAATATCATCTACATACATAATATATAAACTCACGCCGTTTTCCTAGTAGGGGTAGGCCGAGGTACGACCAGGGCATCCACATTTCTCCTTCATCCGTCCTACGATGCGATAAGGGGCGAGTATATCGCTATATATCGGGCACAAATTCCTTATTCTGGGCTGATAATAAATATAGAAATCCAATATCACTTTGCCCGACACAGAATTCAATCCCGAGACCTCAGCTTTGTAATCGTACCGTAGTACAACTACGCCACCGAGGCATTCGTAATATAATATCATCTAGTTATTGTGTAATGTAATACGTTTCCGACGAGAACTCAGTGGATCAAATGTAAGATCCTTTATCGATGGCAGACAAATGGAATTACAGTATACGAGTATGTACGTATCAGTCAATATTCGTCTAGCCTTCAGTCAAATACAACTAAAAACGATAACGTCGGTGATACTGCAATACCGCGTAAGCCACAGGTGCTAATAGCGCGTAACTGATGGGTGACAAATTTTACAGGAGAGCGAAAAAACTGAATATATATTTATCGTCTATGAGGTTTTCTTACTAATGGATCATATTGATAGCTAAAGTACATCAATTTACAATTAGTTTCTAGTTCAATCAGCCGAAGATGTAATAACGATAAATATATATTCAGTTTTTTCGCTCTCCTGTAAAATTTGTCACCCATCAGTTACGCGCTATTAGCACCTGTGGCTTACGCGGTATTGCAGTATCACCGACGATAAGTCAAATTCTCACTACTAACTAAAAGATTTTAGTGTTTTTCGATATTACATCGGCGGGAATTAACTGGACTGTTTCATTGCATTTTAAAGAAGTAGCAAGTGTTCATGAAAATAAGGAATGAAATTAATGAATTCAGTTTTCTTTGATTTAAAACGTGAGCATGTTTATCTCGATCGTGTTATGGCAAAATGTAAATTTACTTGCATTTTATTATAAACATACATACATAAACTCACGCAATTATCCTAGAGGAGGTAGGTAGAGGCGCCACGAGAACACTCACGTTTCGCCTTGTATGTTCCGTCACACGATGTGATAGGGGGCGAGCCTATCGCCATATCGTGTACAAATTACTGACTCCGGGCTGATAATGAATAGAAAAACCCAATATCACTTTGCCTGACCCGGGATTTGAACCAGAGACCTCAGCTTTGTAATCGTACCGTAGTACAACTACGCCACCGGGGCAGCCTTACAGCCTATTTGATGATATTATAATTTTCTTTATTTCTCTTTTTAATATGAAAGCAATAAAGTATTATCTTGACTAAATCAGATTTTAGAGGGAATCTAAAACCTTACGCAGACGGTATTTCGCTCAATATGATGTAATGAAAGCCGAATCTATCCCAATACGTAGGTCTGATCCAATCTTGGCCATATAATATATCTTGAATGAATGAAAAAATTCACGTAAAGTGGATTGTCTTGAGACCGATGTTAGGATCTCTTAGATTCCTTCAGTGAAATGAAAAAATAAATAAATAAAAATTCCTTAAGCCAGGCATAGAAAGGCTTGGGATACGCAAGTATGGAGGAAGATATAGAAGTCCTTTGGCCCTTTGATAGCCTAATATAAGGTAGGAAACAAAAGTAGAACGACGGCGACAAGGAAATCGTTTATTTAACAAAATCGAAGTGAAAAATAATGAATAATGGACATTATGTAAAAGACATAAACACTGTTAATGCCCCAATAAACACTGGCAGAAGCTAACTTAAATTAAACCAGACTGAACATGGTCCAGTCCAGATTATAAATAATCCACCGGACGCGCAAGTAATAAATTATGAGATTACTTCAACATTACGCGGTAATTACGATCTCAAAACCATTAGGTACTTATTGGGAGCTCACGTTTATCCGACCGCTAAAATTCTTTTATAGCACGATCTTTCATGGGCTATAAAATAAAGTACATTTATATTAAGGCTGAGGCTCCGAGAGTTCTTTGAGGATTATTTACACGCTCTTCGTGGCGTAACAAGACCTTATATCGCGTTTATTTTTAATGTGTTCTGTCCTAATTGCTGCCCGAAGTGTTGGAATGGAAACGCGATATTTTGTTTGATTTTAAGTAGAAGGCAAATGGGTATTATCTGGTATAAAAATATGCGATCGGCAGTTGTTCTACCACGCTCAAAATACGAGTACCGCGACTAAAATAAATTCTATATCTGTATCAGCCCATATACGTCCCACTGCTGGGCACGGGCCTACTCTTCAATCGAGAGAATCGATTGAGAGGGGTTAGGCCATATAGTCCACCACGCTGGCCAAGTGCAGGTTGGCGGACTTACATACCGTAGTAATTCTTTAAAATCGCTACGGTTTCCTCACGATGTTTTCCTTCACCGTTAAAGTGCGTGGTGATTGACTATCAATACACACATAACTCCGAAAAGTCAGAGGTGTGCCCTGGGATTTGAACCCGCGACCACCGTGAACATGTAGGCAGCCGCGTCTGGTCCGTTACCAACAGGCCACCAGGCACTTTTTCACACACACACACACACACTTTTTAAAATAAATACGAGTATAATAGTGTTTGTAGTTTAAAACAAAAAGATGATAAATATAATACCGACTGAATAACTACCCATTCAAGTTTAAACGTTCAAGTTTCATTACATGCAAAATAAAGTAAATCATTTTCTAATGAGAGAACTATTACGAAACTTCTCACATTTCTCCTTATAATTTGTGTGAAAAAAAGTTCTGTTAACACTTGTCTATCCTCAAAGTATTAACATAATTACAATGCTAATTAGAGGATCCCGAACAACCTTACAAAACAAAGCCGTTTCAATTAATATTATTGTATTGCAATCCCTTAATAACATGATACAATAACACACGAAACATTAAAAATTATATCTCAATTTTGAGCCGTGTAATAGAATAAGATTATACGCGCGTTATGTAAACGAAGGTTCAATGCCACACTTTATTAAGTAAGGGAAAATCGTAAAAAGAAGCGTTTTGCAATATCACAGGCGAGACCACTTTTATAGTGATCTACCCTCCCTTATTAAGTCAGCATCCGACCCTTTTCCCGGCCCTTCTAAATGTTTATGAATGTGAAAATGTCTTTAAATGCACCTGTTTACCAAGCTACGCGAGATTTGCCTTGAAAAATTGAACGCGCACTTGTTAAAATTGTACAGACTTGCTAATTGCTCTACAATTTACGGTCGTCGTTAACATAGCGTTTTGTTTTCATTTCTAGAGGTATCGCGTGTGCCGCTGGTTTGTTGCCTTTATAACACCGTGATTTATTGAAAAAGAAATATCGGAATCCTTTCCTCATTCCATTGCAACTGACTCGTGTTTTAATGACATCCCGATGTTTTCACATTGTTATTAACTGAGAATTCTGGTGCACATTCCGCGCAATTTCATTTTACTGGCTTTGGAAACTTTCCCACTGGGTAATAATGATAATAAAAAATTCGTCGTACCTTGAACGCTACACAATGTATTAGCATATATTATGCGCGTGCGAGTGCTCGTGTATAGCATCAATTTATCGCCGTGTAATATCGGGACAATTGCCATGTGAAGGAACGAGACTGAGGGAATGTTACCGCCTCTGCTCCTCTAATTTATTGTACGTAATATTCGGGCCCCGGCCGGCGCCGTCTTTAACTCCACCTGAACTTGCTCGTGCACACAGGTTTAGGAACATAATCTTTATTGCCGGAGTACTCACAAAGAGTTCCTACATTTTATACCCGGTTGCGGCGGAGGTAATATATCCAGGATTACGTGTTGCCATGAAATATGCAGAATCCCTGAGCGGGCAACGTACATATGATGTTTCTGTAAGCAGCATGGCGACTTTGAAACCTCGTTGCGCTCATTTTTTCGACGTAAATATGCTGAGTTTCATACACGTATCATCAGCTGTTGGCTGAATTATTGATTGTGACGCCCCGAGCCGCATCCTGTATGAATAATTAATGCCAGTTGTGGTTTCATTTCAAAATAATCCTTTTGCGGTTTAATCTTTTAACTTGAACCATATGGCGTGACAGGGGCGACTTTACACTGCGCTTTTTGGACAATTTAATTTGTTTTCGCGATGTGTTCATCAGACCGATGACAATGCAAAAAATACGCTGATTGAGGGATGTATTTTTAAATTGCTTTCCTTTATAGCTCAAATTGGTCGATGCGTCTTGACGTTCAATCCTTTTGATGGATTAGCTTTCAAACGTTTATACTCTCTATAAAAGTATTGTAGCTTTATTTTAGTAACAACATTATAGTATTTGAAGTTAATGGTGCGTTAAATTAAATTGCATACGAGTATCATAGAACAGAGTTGTTAATCGAGTGCAAACTTCATTACCAAATGAAACATTCACTGAATAAACAAAACAGTAATGATGCCCTCGTTAATAATGTTGCACTGAAGTAGCCAGTGTTGGTATGGAACCTCGACTTTTAAATTCGAATATGTGTTTGTTAATTTGTCAACCAATGGACATGATTTTTGCATAGACATACTATAAGAGCTGTAAAACAACATACCATGAAAAAATGTATAGTTTGCTGGAAACCGCGAGACATTATTTAAAACAGAATTTAGGTTTTTTTTTAAATCACGAAAACGAAGTCTAGATAAAAGTTGGTTATAGCATGAAGGGAGATCGAAAAACGTTTTCATTAATATTATACTATTGGAAGACAAAGATCCTTATGACTTTTCTTTAAATAAGTTTCAACAATCTATTTATCAAACACGGCAAAGTTATTCACGTTTTCAGAAACGTTTTCATTAACCATTGCGTCGAATATTCCCTGTTTAATTTGAGTCGCTGGATGTTACTTTAGATTCAGTTGGTATTTTGCCAACTGTATGCTAACATCTCATTTTATACAATCGTTAGTTGTGAAAGATATTTCCCACAGACCAGCGCTAACTGCCCAGCAAAAAGTAGCCGTTTTGTATGTTGAATGCGCTCTGGAGCGTCTACTTATATTTTTATCAAGAGCTGGGTGTTGTAGGAGCAAAAAGCAATTATCATTAGAGTGGTTATTATGTTTTCTTTTATTTTTGAACTGAGTAAGCTGGCTTTGTCCGACATTTAAATTATTTTTTAAGTCAACGATGTAGTTTTATATAAAATATGATCTAACCGTAAAAATTAAAACATAATCTATGTGTCCTGAAACGAAGTATTCAAAAATGGGTTTTACATGATTTGACGCCAATTCGTAAAAACTCGTTTATACGAAATAATATATTTCACTGTAATTTTAATCGGCTTCTTAAGGCACGCAATTTTCCTGAATGGAAAAGCTTTGTTATTCGGCTATAAAAATATTTGTATAGAATATTTATTTACTAGAAAATTCTTCGGGTTCTTCGCACGTTTTAAATAGAAAAACTACCCTAGAATTTATTACCAAAATTGAAAACGAGCCCAGATGCAATTGCGGCAATATAATAATTGACAACATTACAATTCAAACACAAATTTATTCGCGAGTACTATGACGCCATAAATTATAAAAATAAAGATATATATTTGATTAATAACAATCTATACATACATACATGTTATATCAAGACCGCGACCGAAAACGAAGCCAGGTGGTAGTATTAGTGACTTCAGACACAATGCAAGTAAAAATTTCGCAAAAAATTTCGACAACTTTTTTTTGTAATTTTTTACTTATCGTCGTATTTGGGTGATAAATACATAGTTTTCCTAAAATAATGATGTAGACCTCTTTATTTTTAAACACTCAATGGTACGTAAGGGTTTAAATTATTATTTTCGCAAAAACTAGGTATTTACCACCCAAACAAGATGATTTTTAAAAAATTCTAAAAAATATCTGTCGCTGCTTTGGTGAAATTTTTATTTGCATCGTGTCTGTAACCACTGAAATTACCACCTGGCTTCGTTTTCGATCGCAGTCTTGATATACCCGGTATAATAAATCTGTAACCGATCGATGTCTGTACATAGAAGATAAATGAGAAAAACTAATATGGGGGATCTGTATTAACGTAATAGAACCCAAACTAATGAATTTTATAATTTTTGTCTGTTTGTTTGTGCGCAATGAACTTGGAAACGACTTAACGGATTTCGATGAAATTTGGTATGGAGGTAGCTGATACCCTAACATTTAGGCTACTTTTTATCCCAAAAAATTTTGTGCTCACGTGGGATGAGGAAGGAATTCCGATATATTTGTTACTTTTTTATACTCGAAGGGATGGGATGGGACTGGATTGCATGGCTTGAGTTAGAGTGAGACGGGCGGGATGTAACGGAAAATCACGCAGACGAAGTTTGAGGGCAGAAGCTAGTTTTTATTATAAGTATGAAAATAAAATAATACTGATATTGCGAACAAAAATCTATATTTTCTATAATCGAATGTTACTGCGGTATGATTGAATCATCAATTATTCAGGGCAGTTGTAGTCGTCCTTCTTTAACTTTCCAACAATTTTATTAAACGAAATAATTTATGTTGTGTTCCGAAAGTTTCTGTTAGTTTTCCTTCGTAGTTTAGTTGATTTATTATTGTAGTTTATCAATGATTGTTTGTCAATGAATATATATAAAATATACGTAAACTCACGCCTATTTTCCATTTAGGTAGACATAGATTATGGTTATGGTTCAAACACACTATTTTATTTTTTCATCTGTGATCAGTACAAAAAATATGGACAATAATCTTACTGGTAGTTAATCTAACCATATAGACAGACCTATACACATCATACTTCTAGAAGTAACAGAAATTAAAACAATAGCTCAACAGTGAAAAAAAACATCGGAGGGAAAGCTGTTACCTGACACTTCCATATATGAATTTATAATGTAACATTTACCAGATCGCAATGACAGACGCAGCAGGCATGTTAACATAATATTAGGACGTCTAACTATTTACTTTTATATATAATGGCAATAAAATGAGTGAGCACGTCACGCCTTAATATAGCGACATCTCGCGGGTAAAGCTTTAATCACAGGGTGCTGTAAGGTGGAAGAAACCAAAAGCTTATATTAACTTTAGTATCATAGTAAATAATAATTCCGACGAGTGACATAATCCAGTTTTAATTAAACTGAGAGTTCACGTTTGACATTTGCGACGCAAAGGTCAAAGCTGTAGTTCTTAATGAAATATCGCTCATTATACAAAGTTACTAAATCACTTGTGACGTCTTGAAAATCATAATATTATTCGTATTAAATTGTAGAATGTTAATTTTCAGATGTAGTAAATGTTTATTCAGTATTATTGCCTTCGATCATAACCAGTTTTTTGTTCATTTTGGTTTCCTGTGAGATAAGAAGTGTTAAAGAATTTATTGACTTTTTAATGATTTGGGTATCAAATGAAAAACGAATCAATCATAATATAAAGGACATTGTAGCCAGAGTAACTACTGGACATAATGAGACTTAATTTAATCTTATGCTTATCTTATGCCCTCATCCGGCGCACCAGGGATCCATAACGTATAAAATGTTGGCGCCTCATATATTATTAATCAATGTTTAATTCAATAAATAAAAACCTTGATAGTCTCCGTGGCGCAGTTGGTGAGACGCTGCCTGTGAAACGAGACAAATGTTTGTGAGAACCACAAGTATTTGTTTCGGGTCTGGGTGTTTGTGAGACCGAAAAGTCTCGCGTAGTTCCTGATACCCACGACACAAGACTCGATCTTAGTGTGGGGTCAGGACTATGTATGTGGCTGTTGGGTGTATTTATTTTTTTATTTATTATTATTTAATTATTTTTTTAAAACAGTCTGCGTCTTTAGCAAGGTGCTAATTTGCACTAGGTCAGCCTAGTGGACTATATAACCTAATCCTTCTAAATCGTACTCTCGATTGTATAGGAGGCCCGTAGCCTGCAGTGGGACGTATTTGGGCTTATACAAATAGCAGGGTCGACCCACAAAGTAATGTAATTAAAGACGCTGAATACAGATCACTTCGAACAGGAGACTGTGGAATCCCTTGGGAGGCCAATTTTTAGTAGTGGTCTTCCTACGACTGGAGGAGAAGTCGGTACAACATCAAATTACAAATTACAAATTACAATTCATCACGCCACTAAGATTAAAATGAAAAAAATTCGTACATATTTCATACCCAACTAATATATTACTGGAACATGCAAACTAAAAGGCTATTCTAAATTATCTCCGCCTTAAAATGAAATATGTCTGTTTCTTATTCATCGCAGCTCGTGAGTTGCACTGCAGGGAACGGTTAAACGAGGCCCGGGCAAGGCAACTTGTGCTACGGTTAAGCTTTAGTAATAACATAAGTGCATGCACTTCAACTGGTTATTATATGGAGTTAGGGAATCTGAAAGGCATGTCCCTCAAACTTAACCACTAGTTAAAATACGGCGGTGTCTATGCAGCATGTTAGGGTTGGCGAGATTTCATATATTTTTTGGGGACATGATACTTTAGTTATACTTTTACATACATACATAAACTCACGCATTTTTCTCAAAAGGAGTAGGCAGAATTAGTACCAAGACACCCCCATTTCATCACCATATCGGGGAAAAATTCCTGACTCCAGGTTGAAGAAGAATAGAAAAATCCATTATCACTTTGCCCGACCCAGGACTTGAACCCGAGACTTCATCTTGGTAATCGTGCCGTAGTACGTCTAAGCCACCGAGTCAGTTTTATACTATTATAGCCATATTAAAAACTAATCGCTACCTCATACGCAAGAAGGCGTTTGGGTAAGTATCACCGCTTCGTCTATGTTTACTGCAACATCTGTAAGCGATGTTACGTTCCGCTTTGAAGCAAGGTTTTAATACCTTTTATTTATCGAATGTTTTGTCCCTTCCGAACGACTTTTGAATTCAGTTTGAACGAAGAAGACAAATCATTCGATAAATATAACTATCTATTATTTAGACAGCCTCCGTGGCGCAGTTGGTTAGACGCCGGCTGTGAAACGAGAGGCCGCGGGTTCGATCCCCGCACCGAGAGAAATGTTTGTGCGGCCCACAAATATTTCTTTCGGGTCTGGGTGTTTGTGAGACCGAAAAGTCTCTCGTAGTTCTGATACCTGCGACACAAGACTTAATTGATCTTAATGTGGGGTCGGGACTCTGTGTGTGACTGTTGGGTGTATTATTTATTTATTTATCTATGGATAAGACCGTAAGAGATTAACGCATAATGTCAAGAGGTGAGTAACGCAATGCTGAGCTGGATAATACTATGTTCTGTATGGTTGTTCTTTATGGGCACTGGGCAGACAGAACACTAACCAGCATGTGAGCGACCTCGTCTCAACAATCTGTTATAAAATGCTCATAGCTACACTCCACTTTTTTCATTTCATTTTTATTTTTTATATCTTGTTTATTGCAATTATTACGCAAAAGTGGGTAGTTTTGTCATCGCTTGCTTTTTTGCTGGGCTAGTTTGGTACGGTCTCGTGTGCGTTTTGGAAAATGCGGAGCGTGTTTTGCCTATAAGTTGATTTAAATCTAATATAATTGTGTATCCTGGGCAGTCTAGTGTAAACTACTGTTTCGTGAATCCGTAGTGTATTGTTGACGCAAAGCATCGGGCCTCGTGGACGGTACACAGGTGAGTTCCTTATTATTTTCATGTATTTGCTTTTATCTGGATTATTGTTATTTTGCATTACGATCCTTTAGCAGTACGATTCGTGGAATTGGTACGGAATTGGGAGTTAATGGAGTTTGCATTGAGGCGAATAATATTTTAATGATTGTGTGTATTAAGCATTTTGGTTATTAATTAATACGTAATGAAAGTTGTAAAGCACATTGTATTTTTAATCGCAGCCTCTACAAAAAAGGACATGAAATAGACATGAATATAACGTCTCAGTAATACTAGTATTTTTCTTAATATGCATTGAACGGTATACGTCTTGGTTCCGTACATGCTTAAGAGAGGCCGTTATCCTTATTATCGTGAAAACTGGATATGATTCCTCAATCTAGATTTCTAGGAACAATGCGGAACTTTGGTTCTACAACTGCCAGCCACTGAACAAATATTGACATTGACACGAACAAGTTTCCTAAACTAACTGGGCCGTTTGTCGTCAACACTACTTAGTTATGCGACCTGCCACCTTATACCCTATATTAAACCCTCAGGGTTAATGGGTCAATAAGGAGTTGTATAGCTGCTTCATCTGAACTGACTTAATGTATTCGATGTACCAGTGGCGAATACCAAGAGTATCAAGTAGACGGTTCTCACAAGAGAATAGTATATAAGCCATGGACATCGCAACGTCAGTTGACTTTGCTTCAAACCATCATAACTAACACAAGTCTTTGTCTTTGTTAGAATTTATCATTTGTGAATTATTTGAAATAAATTATTTTTATTTACAAATACGCTCGAGATAATTTGACTGGCGCAGTCGGGTCGGATTTAATATCGCGTTAAAAGTAGGTTCGGAAGGGACACAAAAATAGGTCGCCGAATTGTACTACCAACGCTAAAGATAAATAATCCGCGAACCACAAAAATATAAATTAGTCAAGTACGTAACAAGTGATAAAGAAGCAATTTCCAGCATGGGAAGAAAGAGCAAGTGAGTAAATCCTTTCATTCCTTCCTATCGCTTTCCTTCCTTTTTAATTGGACTGAAAATCGCCAATTTTTAAAAAAGGCGTGTTTTTCCTTTCATTAGGAAATCCACAAAATAGCGCCGTAATCTTGGACTAACATTGCCAATTTTACGTAGAAAAATAATTTGAATTAATTATTTTTGCCTTTGATATCATTGTGTTTTTGTGTTGTATGTGCATTATTTTATTAAAACAATGAATCAAATACAGCTAATCCCACGGGAGATAATCGAAATCATCCCTAGATATGACGGCGACGAACGGTTGCTTAGTCTATTTTTAAATAAATGTGAGTACGTTATCAGAAGCTTTAGAGGCGATAACAGTGTAGCTCAGCAAACATATGTGTTTCACAGTGTTACAAGTAGACTGACGGGAAAGGCCGCAGTATTACTCAGTGAAAGACAGAATGTAGCATCTTGGGATTTATTAAGGGAACTATTAGTTCAGCATTTTGGTGACAGTAGGTCAGAAGAATGTATAGCCATGGAGCTAGAAAGCATTAAAATAAATTCAAACGAATCGTTTATCGAATTGTGTCACAGAATCCAAAATGTTAGGAGTTCTTTGATAGCAAAAGTAAATCTTTTGACGGACGAAGGTATTAAGGCGTCAAAAATGATTATATATAATAACTTAGCACATAAAGTTTTTATATACAACTTGCCTGAGAACTTAATCCAATTTGTGAGATTAAGTAAGTCCACAAATCTGGAGGATACATTATCTATCGTAATGGAAGAAGTTAATTTCCAAAAGGAATTTAAAAATAAATGTGTAAAGCCACAAGCACCTAAAAATTGTGTAACAACTGAATATAATAAAACACAATTTAAGGAGCATAATAATATTTTGCCGAAACCTCAAGTTAAATTTGGAGGGCAAAATCAAAAGCCACAGGGCTTTCAATTCAAAAATCCTGTAAATTTCCAACCAAGACCGCAACAGTTTCCACAATATGTGAATAACTATAAAAGGTCTGGATTTTTCAAGAAAAATCCGCAACAGCAATTTAAGTTTGGCATCCCACAGTCGCAAAATCAGGTACAAGACGTATCAATGCGAACTGTGAGGAATAATAAGCTAGTAGGAAATTTTATAAAGGGAGCCTCAGACAGCCCACCAGGATAGATTATAATAATGTTGATAACATGATAAAACTACCGTATATTAATATACCAAAGTTAGGTAAATTCATGATTGATACGGGTAGTTCTCGCTCATTCTTAAGCCCAAACAAGGCGTTTAAATACTTTCGTAAGTATTTATACAACGAACCATTCGAAGTAATTAGTACTCATGGTCGTAGCGAGCATGATACGGTGGCTCAGATTCCGCTTCCGGGAATTTTTAATACGAACTTGATACACAAGTTTTATATTTATCAAGTAGATAAGAAATACGATGGATTATTAGGCTCAGACTTGTTACAAGACCTAAAGGCAAATGTTGATTTTAACAACAAGGTCTTAAAAGTAAAAAATGCGAATATACCAATGGTATATAATGTTGTATCGCAAATAGGGAATAACTCTATAGAATTTATGGATATAGATCCAACTATAGATGAGTTGTTGGAAGTAAATCTTTCAAAACTTAGACTAGGTCATTTAAATAATGAGGTAAAATGTCAGGTAGAAAAATTATGTTTTGAGTATAAAGACATTTTTCAAAATGATGGCATTCCATTAAGTTTTACAAGTCAGGTAAAACATAGTATACGGACTACCAATGAGGATCCCGTATATATCCGTCCTTATAGGCATTCTCATAAGGAGAATGAGGAAATAGAGAGACAGGTTAGGAACTTGTTACAGAACAATGTTATTAAGGAATCGCACTCACCGTGGAGCGCACCTGTCCATTTGGTTCCGAAAAAACTAGATGCTTCCGGAGAAGAAAAGTATAGGATGGTCATAGACTATAGGCGTCTGAACGAAAAGACGATAGACGACAAATATCCCATACCAAATATTTCAGATTTATTCGATAAGTTCGGTAATGCGAAATATTTCTCCACAATCGATCTAGCTAGCGGTTACCACCAAATAGAAGTCCAAAAACAGGACCAACCAAAAACAGCGTTCACGACACAGTCGGGACACTACGAATTCATACGAATGCCATTCGGTTTAAAAACGGCACCCGCCACATTCCAGAGAACAATGGATAATGTGTTGCGTGGTTTAATAGGTGTCGATTGCTTAGTTTATTTAGATGATATTATAGTATATTCGTCAAACTTGCAGGAACATTTTTGCAAACTGCAGAGAATATTTGACAGACTTAGAGAGATGAATCTAAAAGTAACTTTAGACAAATGTGACTTTTTAAAAACAGAAGTTTTATATTTAGGTCACACAATATCAAAAAATGGTCTTCAACCAAATGATGATAAAATCAAGGCAGTCTTAAAATTTCCTTTGCCTAAGACACCAACGGAAATAAAAAGTTTCCTTGGACTAGTAGGTTACTATCGTAAGTTTATAAAAGATTTCTCAAAAATCACTCAACCTCTTACGAATTGTTTGAAAAAGAGAAATAAAGTGATCATAACCCAGCAGTATATAAATGCATTTGAGAAATGTAAAGAGTTGCTTACTAATGCACCTTTACTTCAATTTCCAGATTTCTCAAAGCCATTCCTATTAACTACGGACGCCTCTAATTTTGCGTTAGGTGCAGTTTTGTCACAGGGTCCGATAGGAAGTGATAAGCCTATTGCATTCGCGAGTAGGACTTTAAATAGTGCAGAAACCCGCTACAGTGCTATAGAAAAGGAACTATTAGCAGTAGTATGGGCATGCAGGCATTTTAGGCCATATTTATATGGGAAGAAATTCACTGTTATAAGTGACCATAGGCCGTTAGTATGGGTAAATTCATTAAAAGAACCAGGATGTAGGCTAACTCGTTGGAAGTTGAGATTAGCAGAATATGACTTTGACATAAAGCATAAGCCTGGCAAACAAAATAGTAACGCAGATGCGTTATCGCGTATAAAAATTAACGCAATTGATAATGATAGTCAATCTATGTTAGTTAATACGGACGATGATCCGAGAATAAAGGCGGTGATTCAAGAAATTGAACACGAATATAATAGAATGAATAGGGAAAGACAAAATAGTAACTCTCCCGTAATAATATCATCAGATGATGATGATGAAGATAGGATGAATAGGATAAATAGGATTAATGAATTAGAAAAATCCGTATTTACATATCCTGTACCATCGCTAAATAGCAGCGAATCCAAGAAGTCGTCTGATATTGTAACAATACATTCTAAGAGGAAAAAATATTTGTATAATTACTTAACAGATAGAATGTTAGGGATTAAAGAAAAGATTATTGAAAAGCGGGGCGGCGAAAAAGAATTCGACGTTAAACCCGGCGATACAGTTTTCATAAAAGGAGTAAATATAAGGCGTAGCAAGGATAAACCTCGCTATCAAAAGGCCAAAATAACAGAAAATATAATTAGAAATACTGTTATGGTCCAAGCTAAAGATAGAGATAAAAGGGTACCTATTAAAGATATAAAACGTCCTCCACAGGTACATCCTTCTCTTAATCATCCAAGCAGTCCAAAACCTGGCACTTCAACTTCAGCAAATTGAAGCCAACCCAGGTATACTTCCAGTAAAAGAAGGTCGTGCTTACCTTAGTTTATATAACTGGGAAATAGTTAAGATTTTAGATCTACAATTAATATATGAAAACTTGGAATATAATTTTATTAAATATGGAGAAGTAAATTCATATTTAGATAAAAACTTAGATATTCATATTTTAGATGGTAGCATTGTAGACATTAAACTACAAGCAGAATATATAAGAAATATAACTGTAGAAAAGTATGAGCAGTTAATTCCGAATATTAGGGTTAAAAGAGGAATACTTAATCCTTTAGGAACAATTATTAAAGCTATCACAGGAAATATGGATAATGATGACGCAATTAGATATGAACAAATTTTGAGTAAAGTTCAATCTGAGCAAAATGCTATCTCCAATAAAATGACTATTGTCTCTGAAATAGTGGATTCATTAGTTAACTTAACAAATTCTAGTAGGAATAATTTTATTATGTTGGAGAAAAATATGGATGAAATTGAATTATATTTAAATAAAACATATTTTCAACGAAGTAAAGAATTCGTTATAAATACTTTTAATATACTCATCCATAATTTTCAGTTGTTACTTACAAGATTAAGTGAAATTGAAACTATAATAGCATTTAGTAGAATTAATATCGTTCATCAGTCACTATTAAATATTAGTGAATTATATTATATATTGAGAGATGTAGAAAAGGTAGATAAATTAATATTACCTGTTACTGTAGAGAATCTTGCAAATATTGAAAGATGTATAGATATTAAGGCTTACATCAAAGGCAAACAAATAATTTTTATATTATCAGTTCCTACGGTTCAATTAAAAGTGTATAACTATTACCAACTACATCCCTTTCCTATGTTCAATCCAATCCGGAATAACACATTCCTCATTATTCCGAAACATTCCTTTATCCTTATGGAAGGGTTGAAAGCATTAGAGCTCAAGGAGTCATGCAGAGAAATAGATGAACAGATATACTTGTGCTACGAGAGCAACGTGTCGCCTAGTAATGACGACGCATGTATAGCAGATTTAATGAAGTTTTCTACTAATATAACTTCATGTTTGCAATTGCCAGTGAAAGCTAGCAAACTTAAAATTAAAACCATACAAACAGATGTGTGGATAGTATATTCCGAAATTGAAATGTTCATTATGGAATATTGTGATGACAATATAAGCCAGTATAAAATATTGGGCACGTATATTATTACGCTAAACACAAACTGTGAGGTAAAAATTGGAGAAATGACGTTGAGGAAACGTCATATTAATGGAAACCAGATCACACTTCACAGGATGCCTGTTATTCACCTACCGAGTGTTGCTGAGCATCCAGAGTTCCAGAGGACTTCCGTCAACCTGGACAACTATAATATGGAAGATCTACGGGTGTTGTCTCGTGTTCTACAAAGTGATAGTGAAGTGATAAAAGACGAAGGGCAAATGCCACCAGTGAATATACACAGTGTTAGCATAGGAACTATTGTACTTTACCTCATATTGATTTTTGTATTGTTGTATTTCGTGTTTAGTAATAGAAAATTTATATTGTCAAAATGTGTCCGAAATCATCATCCGAAAAGTGTTTCAGGAAATGATTTCGTACTTAAGGAGGGAGGAGTTATGCGACCTGCCACCTTATACCCTATATTAAACCCTCAGGGTTAATGGGTCAATAAGGAGTTGTATAGCTGCTTCATCTGAACTGACTTAATGTATTCGATGTACCAGTGGCGAATACCAAGAGTATCAAGTAGACGGTTCTCACAAGAGAATAGTATATAAGCCATGGACATCGCAACGTCAGTTGACTTTGCTTCAAACCATCATAACTAACACAAGTCTTTGTCTTTGTTAGAATTTATCATTTGTGAATTATTTGAAATAAATTATTTTTATTTACAAATACGCTCGAGATAATTTGACTACTTATATGCTATTCTTTCACATTGACATCACATAAATTAAACTCTAATAAAACCTCCATTTATTCCAAAAAAAAACACGTAATTAAACTGTGTGTAAGCGATTGACAATAACAATTGCTATCGGCAACGCGATAAACAATGTCAAGTTTTTATCCAGTCCGCGGAGACCTCTCGGCGTCACGAAGCTATTTGTCGATCTGATTGCAGGGTGGCCGCCTCTTTGTTTGATCACATTCGCCGTAATCCAATATTTCGGCGGGAACTATCGGCAAGAGTACGGGGACCAATACTGGATTCTTTAGGGAATAAAAATACTTATTTTTCTGTTGGAAATATGATGGTAAAGAATGTATTATTGCAGTAATGTACTTGCATCTCCCACCATTTATGAAAATAGAATGAGCATTCCAATTAACTGACTATAATGTACGGGTTTAAAAACATATTACAATGTATATTTTTTTAAACGAGGTCTCTAAGCGAAATGACAGGCGGACAGCAAAATGTCGGGCGCAGGTTAATTTAATCAAAATGTTTTATTGAATTTTACTGATTTCATTTTATGAAATTCGATATGAACTAAAATAATTTACGTCAAAATGAGACAGTTTACAACAACGCTGTACTAATCTATACCTACCTGAAACACTTACGACCTTATTCATAGACAGTTTTAAAACCTATTTTAGTTACATGTTTTGTCCCTTTCGAGCGAGTTTAGAATTCAGTTTGAGCGAAGAAGACAATGAATAAAGCTGATATAAGACGACAGCCCTGTGACAACTACTTATTTGCGCGCACAAGTAGCACTTCATTCCTTTTTGTAGCGGTAATTTATCGAAGTAAATTTTTAATAATGAAGATGTCCATTACTTTTTGGTTGAATTAACTTCATAGATTGTGTTTCTTAAGAAAAAACAAGACAATAAATGTTTTTATATAAGTACTCAGACGTAAAATTAATTATTTATTACTACTGTATTTTTGCGCAATCTAGATCCAGCTAAAAAAAAAATTCATTGTTTCTTAGATCCAGAAATCAAGCAGCATGGTAAGTGTTTGCATGAGCACTTCTTTTGTAGATAGGTTAGTAGATTAGTTTTTAATTCTTTTTTATTTTATTTTTTTGTATGTATGTGGTGTACAATAAAGAATTTATAAATAAAAATAAATAAATAGGTTGACGGACTCCAAATGGACGAGGTAGGGGAAGAAAATGGACGGTAGAAGGCAAGGCATATCAGGATTTAGGATTTCGGCAATCTTACCGATCGAAACGCTACGAGAAAAACAACGGTTTTCCTCATCTATGAGGTCAATATTGAACCACAAATTGTGTGAGCTTAGGTGCCAACCCTATGTTACTTAGGACTTTATCTTGTCGAATGTAAACCCTTATATCAATCTCTAGAATTCACCTAAGAGGCTTATCGGTCATATATTTTACCGTTTTTTATTTAAATTATATTTAAAATACTACCTTACTCGATTATTTATTTATAACATATCATACCACAAATATGAATACAAATATAATTATGTAGTGCAATATATTATGAAATTATGCGTTAAAATTATTGCGACATATGAATAGCCATAATAATTGAACGTGAATTAAATAATATTTATTTGTATAATGCAAATGCCAAAAAATAATGAAGGTTGAGGAATCCTTACCGAAAAGCGTGAGTGAATTGACAGAGGTTTGTTTGAACTTTAGTATTTGACTCCTCATGATTTTGAATATCCCAATATACAAGTCACATAATTCAAACTACTGCATAGGTTCTGCAGCCCCTTCATTTGAATATAAATTCAATCTAACAATTCCTATAACATTTTTATGAACCAATTGGAAAAAATAAAAAGAAGAGAATATATAAAAATCCAGATTATCTCATTCACGGCTCGGCGAAATTACGATTTCATTCTCACGCAAGCATGTTAAGCGGAATATTCTTTATGTATCAAAATACTGAAAACTCAATTGTAGTACTAGTCTGTGGGATTAGGGTAATAAGATTACGCATATAAAACCATTCATACAATTTATATTCATTGAATAGCACCGATCTGAGCGGCGGGG
Organism: Deilephila elpenor; assembly: GCA_949752805.1. Classification (NCBI taxonomy): domain Eukaryota; kingdom Metazoa; phylum Arthropoda; class Insecta; order Lepidoptera; family Sphingidae; genus Deilephila; species Deilephila elpenor. The sequence continues at coordinate 5,579,276 of OX457111.1, forward strand.
ATTAACGGAACGCAGTTATTTATGGGCTTACTGAAACGCTTTGCTGTCTTTGCAAGTCTATTTTTACAGTATTAGGGAAATAGCTTTATGCGTGCTGTTGACAAGTACACTTCAAGTCTTGCCTTAAGTAGGTATGAACTCCACGGTACCAGTTCAAGTACTCCAGTTAAAGTGATATCAACATACACGACGGAGAAAAATCCGTATAGGGGGCGAGACTATCGCCATATCGCGCACAAATTCCTGACTCCGAGCCAATGTCATTTTGCCCGACCCAGGATTTGAACGCGAGACCTCAGCGTTGTACTGATATCGTAGTACAACTACGCCACCGTAGTAGTCAAAATATCTCCATTGGCATTAATCATTTACTATTAACCAATACGTTTATTATTTCTCCGATGTCATAAAAACACTGTGTTCCGAAACACGAAAATACCGACAAGCAAATTAACGTTTTATTCTTACTCGAATAAACATTTCATATAAACGTGCAAACTTTGGCTAGCCGGCTACATGCAGTTTACATGCCGTTTTTAACATGCAAACAGTGTAAATTATGCCTCTATCTCGTACAAGTTTTGATTGTGATGTAATTTAAGAAGTTACGTATATTATTCCACATATTTGTATCAATGATTTGCCTCTTTTATTCAAGTAATTTATGTGCATGTTTGTACTTCGGTTAGTAAGACGCATTTTAGTGTGATTTTTGCGCTAATGTTTTATTTTATTTAGTAGTAACTTAACTAATGATAGACGAATTACCGTTGAGACTTGGGATATCAAATTATATCTAATATTTTGCTCCTCTACTATAATGCTCATGCGCCGTATTTCTCATTTCGAAGCGATCGTTGCGTCAAATGACTATTTAAAACTCCTTGTAAAATAAAACTACTATTAAATAATGTTTTGCGAAAGTGCCAGTTGCACCGTACGGTCTGATTGTAAAATGATCACAAACACATTTTCACCACGACTGTACTTTATTGAGAAATATCCTTGAGCTTTTGTCATGAATATTAATTACGGTATCGTCCGAAGCATTCCATTGTAAGGAATAAGAGAATGTCTAATTAATAATTTCAATTCCATCCATAACCAGTCGGTTCGCCTTTACTTTGTCTCGGTCAATATTTCTTAACCAAAATGAGATCCAAATTCAAACGAATTAATTATGTATGAAATATTAAATATTCTCGGCTATAGGATGTCTGCTGCTCAACAGACCAGCTCTTAAGTTAGTGAAGTTATTTCAATCGGATCGTCATCCGCCTGAATGTTGGGAAGACGCATTCAAATACAGCGACGTTTTTCAATCTGCCGCGCTGTTATGTAAAACAGCAGATTATAAAATTCGCCTTCCATATATCCATTTCCACGGTGTAACTAAGTATAGGAATATTTCATCGTCATTATGCAGTAGTCGCCTCGCTTAGCCCAGTAATTAGGATAAAACAATTCAGGTTAAAGATCATTATTTAACGCATAAAATAATGTTTTTTATTTACGTTTATTTACCTTTTCTATACCTACGCGAGAGATAATGTAAGCTGTACCCCTTATAATAAAAATGCTTATTTTATTATATTTTTTGTAATCTTATTCGTTCGTAAGGTATTAAAATGTCGGTGTGTTACCGTACTTCATTGCTTTCGTTTTATTTTTTTAGCTGTTTCTCATTCGCTTTATTTTGTTTTCGGAATTTATTATTAGGTTTCATGAATGTGTAATATACGGGAGGTTGGAACTTTTCTTTATATCCCGGAGCAGTTTAAGTGCAATAGAATAAAATTTGGTAGTTGTAACGCATTCTTAACATTGTGTGCTTTAATTAAGGACTCAATACTTTTATAATGGTTCCAAATGAATACCGAAATGGGACGGTATCTACTGTTTTATATTTTACTTAATAGAAATAAAAGTACGTTGGGCACCGAGGCTTACTGTTGTTAACATACATAGTCCAGAAATACACTTTCCGTTGGTGAGGATAATAATTGTGGACATTTATTTGTAAACCCGCTTTCGAGACTTAATCAATTAATGTAATATCAAATATTTAATACGATCAGTAATAAAAACAGTCTAAAAATACCCGTGTAATATGCTAATATAAATCCAACCAAAAAACATAAAGAAATGTGGACATTCAGATGTTCCTCCGCTTCAAAACTCGCGAACATCTTATATGAGGATCTAAGATCCTATTACTTTTCAATATAAGGACAAATTTCCTTGCAAGCTTACTTTTTTCCGACGGTAATTTAATTAAAACAGATTGCTTACATTCTCGCGGCAGGAGCGACAGTGAAATTTTCGGTTATTATAGGAAAATTCCTTGTAATTCTCTGGTACTGACACAACGTAGTCAGGGAGCTGAGTTTTATATTTAAATATTTTTGGAGTATTTTGACTTTCACAAAAAGATTTTGTTTCAAATGTTACCAGGGTAAATACACTTTACTGTTTTGCGCCATTTGGTGGCGGAAAACATTTATGCTTTTAATGGTTGGCTGCTGTAGGACTTCAAGTGTTTGTGTATATTTATAATTAACACAAATTTTACTTCGACTCGCGAGAAATTTGTACTGTATAACAGGAAGATAGCAAAAATATTGAAAAATTACAGAATTATCGAATCAAAAGTCAAAGGCTCTATAAAGAGCGCTTTTGGTAATCGTAATACCAATAATATGCCTAAAAATATTTCCTATTAACAGCCACTTTTCAATTTTATTTTCAGTCGGCTTCTTCAATCATGTTCTCTAATAACTTTATTAGGGCTCATAGTTTAAAAGTTTTTGAATAGGTTTGTGGAATCTAAGCATATATTATTTGCTAACTCCCAATTTGTTTATACTTTTAAAACTTTTAACCATGTTATTTTACGATTTATGTTTTTTTATTTTATTATTCACATATCTAGCGAATAAACATGAGACGAATTATAAAAAAAATATCTAAAACAAACTATTTGGACAGTACAAAAAAAAACAAAGTACCTACAAATTATTTTAGGTATGTATATTTATTCTTAGGTTCAACGCTGTAATTGTTATAAGCAGCTTTACTAATGTAACACGCTACCGCTGCCAATAATCACTAATAATAATTTATAGGAAACCGTAGACGGATTGTGGTAATTTCTGGAATATTGGATAACCAGGAGGGGAAGGGAGGGATTATGAATCTCCGGGAATCGCACTGTGTAATATTGGCTATTGAAGTTTCGTATGGTTAAAATATTGCTCTGATATGAACTCATCGTCATTATATTCTCTCTCTCTCTCTCTCTCCAGCCACAAGAAGTCCACTGCTGAACATAGGCCTCCCCCATGGAACTCCACATACACCTGTTGGAAGCATTATATTAAGCTGCAGAAATTCCGCAGATGCCCACAATAATTAGTAATTTCATTGTTTTTTTATTGCATTGAATGGCGAGACGAGCATTCCCTTGATCGTAAGTGACATGACCGCTCATGGAAGTAGCAAAACCAAACAACAAAATGAATTACAGGTCACAAAATCAATATACAAAGCAAGGTTTGGCATTCAACTGCGCTCGCCATCCTATGACGTTAGATGTTAAGTCTCATTATTTCCAGTAGTTGCTCTGGCTGTTTCTTCGGATTGGCTGAAATTTCTCTATCTTTCAGTGAAATAGTTATTACCATAATGTTTCCTATCCATTCCATTCTCCATTATTAATAGTTGGGTGCATTGTCTCCACCTCCAAATAGAAAAATAACTTTCCATACCTTAAGTTACCCTCTACTAGATAAAACAGCATGCCTACAGCTGGCTGTGATAGGCTACACAGTTGATCGTCCACAAAACGAACCAAAAATTGTTTACAAAAAACACGAAATTTACTAGCGCTTAGTTTACAGCTCTTAGTCTAACTAGAAAAGCGGTGGAAAATCTTTATTCGCGCCGCGCTCGCCCCGTAGCGCGAACATTCCGGGCTCACGACCAATCGCGTCCGTCTTTTTATGACTCGATACCATTGTTGGAATTTCTTTTTAAAAAAGTTTTGTGGATTGTAAGATTTGAAAAATGAGCAAAAAAGCATTGTGTTCCTCCAAGCGGTTCCCAGGTAGTCAGATGCCATTTACTTTCATATTGCACATACGAATGTTCCTCAGAAACTCGGCTTAAGTAGTTCTGGCTATGAGTTTCCTCATTTAGCAAGTTTGTGGCGTCTGGCCTGACTCCATTAAAACATTGTATCTTAAAACTGCATTAAGATTTAGGCATTAAATGGAAATTTAATGTCCTCAAGATATGCATTTAGGGTTTCTGCTTTTGCCTTGCATTTCTGTGTCCCGCTTTTAATATAAGTTGAAGATATGGTCTGGTTTCAGATTCACTGGAATATTATATAATTTGAAGGCCATCCAGGGTTATGGCTGAGGAGTTTCGTTTCCGCACTAAGGGTTACGGGTTCATTTTCCGCACGAATTAATATTTGCGTCATTATAATGGCCGAGCTACTTATTGTCAACTCTATCTTGGTGTAAGACTAGTGCATAACAATGCTTGGTGTATCATCGTCTCAGACTCCAAATTATATCTTCAATAAATAGACTGGTCATAAAACCAATCAATTAAAAATGTTTTATTTATTTTATTACCTTCCTATTTAATAGCCGAGAATATTTACTCTGTGGAATTCAAATTTAAAACGCCAATATAATTCGTCCGCGAATAACAAGAAAACAGTAATACAATATACACGGATAATACAATATATACGGCAATACGGACACAAATTGTGACGAAGATAGTAATCCGCCGCTTCATGCCGAGCCATTTTGGCAACAAATTTTATCAATTAGAACAGTGGGACGTCTACAAATGAATTTAAATAGATAAATGTTTACAAGGCTTCAAAGAGCATCGTTTCGATTGACCCGAAACCAAAACATTCCGTGAGTACAAGAACTTGTCTCAATTGAAATAAGTAGTGTAATTGGACGAAATCGAGCAATGTAAACCGCTGTCGGAATTAATTTCCAAACCAATTATAAGTATAGGGAAGATTGTTGTATTACGGGTTTGTGTGGAAATGTGGCGAGAGAAAATGTTGTTTTCGTCTTGTTGCTACTCGTATAAGGAAATGTAAGTCGCTACAACTCAGAATTACGTTGTTCACATAAATATTGTGATTACAATAGCATACGTGATATTTCATTGTATTGAATCGGTCTAGGTAATTTGATTGACAATAATTCGTAAGGATCATTGTCATTATATTCAGCCACACGAAGTCCACTGCTAAAAATATATTTGTATGTAATTTTGAATATTCAGTCAGCTGTTTCCTTACCATTCGGATGACATTATTATCGACTCTTTCCGTCAACAACTCGGTTCTTAATGTAAACGTGAAGACATATTTGTAAAAAGGTATATTCTTTACGTCTTTTATCAAGCATGAATATCGAGCTAGTAAGCTTTTTAGGTCATACATTACGGACATCAATTTAGGCAGCCATACAAAATATGATGGATTGTAGCGTAAATTAACCAGATAAAGGGAATAAAAAGCTATGCGTTCTACTTCGCGGAGAACGCTTTCATTTTTCAACGCGTGATAGGTACATTAGAAGGAGACTGCAAATGTTCCGGAAGGAATTCCACAATGGACGGTATTTTTTAGTCGAGCCGGTTTACGGGCAATTTTGTGTGGAGGTATCGCGGGCGTGTATTTTTAAAGTGTTTCGTCTTACGCAAGGTGTTATTTCAGAGTTAGCTGTCTTAGAAAATAATAAATATTACTTTTCTTAAACAGTTTTTGTTCAAGGTCCATGTTTAATATTAACTATAGCGGGAAATTCAAAATTGCTCGACATTGTTACTTTTAAATAATCAAACCAATTTTGGAAATAAAATTATTTCGAATTAAAACTAACAACCAACGTAGTAAAGTAGAATCGATCGAGCAGTTACTGCTTTCGCCCGGAAAATCGTTTTTTAATTGACATGATGTTTTTATAAGTCCAACGACGTTTTTACAATTCTCCAGGTATTCAGGGTAGAGATCTACTTCTTCTGGATGAATTTATTGCTCTTTCACTTTAACTCCAATTCTGCAAAATTAAACGGTTTCTGTGACGTATGTAGGAGTGGAAACTTAGGAAAATGCTTTGAGTAAATTATTGGATGGTAGAGGAATGTAGCAAAACGAACGATAAAAACCTTCGATAGTGGAAATAAAAGACAGTAATCATAGCAAAGTAAACAACTGCTTTAAAAATCGAACCAATAAATTCTCAAATGTACTTTTGATAAGTGTTGACATTCCGAAGATGAAGCTTAAATCAATTGCTGAATATTACACTCATTTGAAACTTGAATCGTGGAGTGAATCGTTTCGAAGACGATTCCGCGTAGATTGCACCCCAAGAGTCTTACCTTGCTAGATGCTACTTTATCTTTCATGAGAATCGATAGAACTTTGACTGTTTCAGAACAATCCGATTTCTTTAAACGCGAGTAAGCGGGTTACTTTTCTTAGGTGAAACTTGGCCGTAAAGTTACGCTCGAGATGTTCAACTTTGGAGCCGGAATTTCACGGTTCGGGACTTCGGTGTGTGTTTTTCTTTATACACCTCGGGGAGCAGGCGCTGGGGTGTGCGGTAATTTCGGATTTTAGTACGTGTAATTACCATGGAGTCTGAATAATTGCGTCGAAAAACGCGGTTGCGTGTTTCTGCTCTGATAAATCTTGGTTTTGTTTGTGTGATGAATGTGTAAATTTTAAATAAGTAAATTATTTTTGGGTATTTAAATATACATTTTATAGCTATTCGTATATCACTTAAGAGACCTTCTGCATCCAGCTACTGTCTGCAATCTTAGCTATATTTAAAAACTCAGTTTTTTTCTGCGTTTAATAATATTATTTACCTGCTTGCTACATCGAAAATAAGGGTTGTCACGTACATTTTGGTCGTTGGTCATCTCATCGCTTCGTTTTGATGTCAGCGAAGCTTCAAAGTAGTGCCGCGGCTAAACACTTCGGAAATGTTGGCGCGGCCGTGAGTCCGTGCTAACTCAGTCAACTATTGAATAGCTTTTATGTTTGTGAAGTCCAGCAGCAGTCAATGTCGTGCACTTTATATATTTTGATCCCAAGAAAGACACGTGAATCGCGTTGTAAGATTATCTTACGTACTTCTAGACTTAACACGACCTGTATTGAATGATAATTTATGAAGCATAAATCTATACAGCAGTGTATTAATTATGGAATGTATTGACTTTAATTTTTTATCATTATTATCATTTTTATTTATTTAATTATTATCTTTAGCCCCTCACTTTGCATTGGTAATTTAAAATATCTAATACGCGGAGTCTTTACAACTTTGGTTATTATGCTAATCATTATTTTCCATTCCCTTAGATTCAACAAATACATAAATGGATTTACAAACGTGGTTAATAATACAGGAAACACCTAATGCCTAAATATCAAGTGTGCGGCGACCCTAAACTCCAAGTGTAGTTTCGAAATAACGTACAAAATCAGCGGCCCTCACACGAGTTCCCTTGCGGTGGATGAAACCTTCAACCGTGGGTCCATTACTCAACGCGCCATTGTTGGCTATTGTTCGAGCCGGTGAATTTTATTTCGCATTGTCCCTTAAAAATTATATTTGCTACGTTCGTTTATTATCTGGAAATTGAATGTGTAAACAATTATTGTTTCGCGATTTTTGTTTTTGTTGGCGTGAGGTCGTGTTGGTTAACTTCTCATTTGTTTTTTGTTTTGTGGAGTTTTTCGTATAAGTGTGGCAAGTATGGAATTGGGTTAGGTGATCTATACTGCCTAAGTCCTATGCCTATCAGTGATAATTGCTCATAACATGCTACTATGAACTGTCACTTAACACATTAACAGCTATGTATTAATTCATAATTTTTATCTTATCGTAAAACAACGAGGCGGTGGTTAAATCATAGAAGGGTAAGATTATAGCAGCATCAGCACTTATCTACCATATTTAAGGAAATGAGTGTGTCTATATTATGTCTAGTTTTCTGTACAACCGTTTTAAGTTGATCTTCTAAGTTAGAAGAGAATATTTGACAAAACATCGAAATCGCCGTTCACAAACGTAGACTCCACACAAAAGATTTCGCGCAGTTTAAAGCCAATTTAAAACTGGAATTACCATGTTTTCACGAGTTGGTTCTTCCATGATACGACTCTGGGGAGAATTGAAGTGAGCCCGAGTAGTTCCGAGTGGGCATTACTAGTTGGCCAGTGCATGTTGCAGAGCTTATTGCCGCTGTGTGACCACTCGGCAATTTGTGAACATCCATGAGTTATTTAGGTATTATTTTGTTATTAGCCGGCCACGTTTGTTTAGAATTCCGGGTAAATGTAACACAACGCGACCCTAATCTTCCTGAGGTTGTGAAATACGACGCAATACACGTCCGCGGTGAAATTGTGTGTTTAAAATGATTTAAGTTTTAAAATTGTGTTTTGTGGAGTATTTAACGAGTTGTTTTGTGGGGTTCTGTTTGAGGTTATGTACGCAAAGTATACTAGGAATAGTTATACTGGAAGCTAGTTTGTTTTACTATCAAATGTTTATTTAGAATCCATACAGGTAGTTGGCGGAAATGTTCGTCAAACATATGTTATTATGGTAATAGCTAAAATAGCATCGAATTGAAAAAAATAGATAGAACGCACTTTCCCCATGCTTGATAGGCTCCTGCTTTGGAATTGGTTTTAGAATCCCACCCAACACGAGGCTTTGTATCATAAGCGATATGTTAGTAACATTTATAATGGGTTAAATTTTAAACTTCTAAGTAGGAAACGTCTTAGTAATTTAGCTTATTTTCGTAATTAATTAGAAAAAGAACATTATTTGATAGTTTCGTCAATTGAATTAATCTATTCACAAAAACCAGCGCGTTTCTATCTTCACTTTTCCCATTTCCTTTAACTAATGTATGTTTGTTATGTTCGTCAATTCAAAAGAAATGTCAACATGGAAGCGTTTATTAAAACGTATAACACGTGGAAAAATCTGTGTAAAGACTGGGTCAGAATGTTAGACACGGCTCGGGGCGCTTCATCTCATACAAAATGTATGAAAACAAACCACACTTTTGGAGGCCTTGGTACCTACATAATTATGTACATATACTTCGCTACATGTGTAAATGGGCTGGAATATAGCGTGGTTATTTATTAATATGTTGTCTTATTGGGATTAATTTCATTAATATCTTGTGTTCCAGTATAATTGGCCTTCATATTTTATTGCTGTTGTTAATACATTTTAATTATGCCACATTTAGCATTTTGTAGCTATATCTCAGTAAAATTTGGTATATGTATGAAGGGAGGACTATTATTAGGTTAGTGTCTAGTAATAGTACTTTAACGGTTTTTCGCTTTGTGAATTGTGACGCGACTTCTACCAATATAACCTTTAACACTCTCAAAAGTCTTTCATCGTGAGCGACAGCTCGAATAAAATAAAATAAAAAATATTTTATAAAAGTCCGAAATGAAAAACTAAATTTATATTTGGCGTTGGACTGGCAGCTGATAGTCAGATTTAAAACCATTTTTGTTTAGCACGCTCGATATAAAATTATGTTGCTTTCACTCAGCACAATCTTGATAGAATTTAAATAAACACACGATTTTAGAATTGTCTTTATAAAATCTTTAGACCTCACTTTTACGTTATTTAATCTGATGTTTCGAAGAATAGTCACTCAGCTAATATGGATTTTCATTAGTCTAATGTGAGCTTTCAAGAAAAGCTATATAAGTACTGGAGCTAGATAGCTTTAGTACATCAACTACCTAGTAAACACGATAAAGTTCTATGTAAAAAAAACCCATATACATGATAAGCCTGTACGTATACCTACATTATGAAGAATACGCTGCTAATGCTCAATTTGCTACAATACCTAGTGCTCCTGGAATTCACTCTGTATATATATGAAACTTGCAAATTCTTGCGTAGTCCAATTAACTTAACACAAGCCAGCCACAACAGAACTATCCACACCGAAAACGTGTTATTCATTTACAACTAAGATATGTAATTTAGCGATAGCTCCGGGGAAATACTAAAGACAGCAATGCGGCACGAATCTGCAATATGCATGCAAATTTGCATGCACATAGCACGTCGGTTATGCGCGTTATGTATTATGATTGAGGTATACACGACGCATTGTATTGTTTGCCAGTGCCGGTTGCTTACGTGACGTTGATTGGCGTAACATTACATGATTTTAAGTAGCATCATCGTTAGAGATTGTATTACGACACTGTACTATAATTTAGTGAGTCTAAAGATTCTTTGTACTGCGAATTTTGGATAGACGTTTATTCCTTGCACCAAATTGTTGTAAGATAACTTGTAAGACTATGCCCTATGGCATAAGATGTTTTAGAGGAAGTATGGCGGATCAAGCCCTTGCTTTATAGTGGGACCTCTAAAGGACTATAGCCTTAGAATTAATATTTAAAGTAGGTATAAAATTTCTCCCTACTGTAAGAACTGCTATTGACTGCTAAATAAATGCCAGGAATCAATTTTCTTACTATATTGCTTCTGCGTAAAGCTGTGGTTTTATTTCATCCTTGACATAGGAGCTGGACTGGAATACAAAATTAAGATTATTCCATTATAGAAAATGAATGAGTAAATAAAAAGAAGTTCGGAACAGGTCCCACTGGGGTTTTTGATTTTATTCACATGATTGCGCACATAAGGGAATTCTTTATACGAGCATCTATCGAAGGTCATGCATAATATATGGTCACAACAACTGCTTCGTCTTTCTATCGGATAACTTTTACCTAATATATTGGATTGCTGAGGGATTCGTTCACCATCTTCAAGTAAACCGTTGATTAGTTACTTTTTGATTAATGCTAATTGCCAAGTAAATGTGCAGAGTATCTTCCGTCGATTTCACTTCGAATCATTCGTTCAATATTGCTTCAAATGCAATGACTATAGAATATTATTATATAATCATTAGTCAAAATAATATGTTCCCCGCCCTGCCTTCCGCTGAAGAGTCACGTGTTTTTTTCTTAAAAAATATAAAAGGAGGTAGAGATTTTAACCTTATTTTAACCATCAAGTAAATACGCTAATTGGCAGATGATGTAGCCAGTAAAGTACTGATTAGTGTAATCATAGCATTAGAGTTACTGGAGCATCGTGAAATCGACACGTGATGTCACGGGTGACCAACTGATGACTAGCCTAATCAACGGTTTACTTGAAGATGGTGAACGAGGCCCTCACTCTTTTATAATAATTGGTACTATTTTAGTTGGTTTATTCAGCCCTTTTCTCATAGTACCTAGTAGTACTTGAGGAGAATTTTAAAAGCATTTCAGATTCTGCGACTCTAGCCCAATGACTAAGGTCAAAACCAGTATCTACTGGTTTTATTTAGTTTTACACCTGTAAAATAACAAATACAGAAGACCTAAAAAATCAGATGGTTGTTAAAGATGTAAAAATCTTAGATTACCGTGCTTGTGTTCAGCTGTAAGGCGTATACAGCCTAATTTAGATACACAAGTGATGAATATGTAAATGGCGCCAGGAATTAATAGGAGAGAAATCATATTGCGCGAGAATATGCATGTATATTGTTCCGACACGACATGACTTACAAAGCTCGATGCAGAATATTTAGATTAATAGTTTGACTATTTAAGCATCATACCTGTTGATAAGTAAGAAATCACCGCAGACCATTGATCATCTGGTAACGGTAGGCGTGTTGCCAATCTGTGAAAATGGTGAAGAAGAATGGATGTGGCAGGAAGGATAAGTTTGTTGCACTTCCGTCAATTCAGCAGTCGAATTCATTATCATAATTTTTCTCCGCTTCAAGAAGGCCACTCCTGAACATAGGCCTTCTAGACTAGACTAGACTTCTTGGACGGCCTGCATCTAGCGACTTACAGCAACCTTCAAAATTTAGTGATATAATTTGGTACTTTATTAATTTACTGAAGAGTGACTTGAACATCTGTAAACCTATCATTTATTTGTATCACACATTTTTTGTGTTATTATCTCAGTATTGAGTATCACAGAGAACATTATAGGCATCTCTTTGTTGCATTCTGACTCAGTTAATCTCTTTATTACGTACTAACCGGGGCACTGCTCTATCTCAATTAACTTTATTTCTATTTACTGTGTCTTAGCGTCGAGCAGCCATTTATAAGCTTTCAATGTTCATTCTTTTTGAATTCTCGGAATAGTTTCAATTATTAGTTTAGCTGTGTTCTGGATTCATTAACTTGAATTCCATTGAGTAGAATTATTTGTAATTCCAATTTCTTTAGATTCACTTTTGTATACTGAGTTTTGTATGGCAGTGAATGTTTTAGACGTCTAGATATTTGAAAGGATGAAGGTAATTGCTGCATCATTCATATTTAGTTTGCAATTTAGTGAAAGGCTTACCGGTAAACGTAACACCATAGGTGCACCTACAAGACGGACCCATAAAGCTTGAAAGAGCTCGTATTAAAGTCTTGTGTCGTGGGTATCAAAAGCTACGAGAGACTTTTCGGTCTCACAAACACCCAGACCCGAAACAAATACTTGTGGTACTCACAAACATTTGTCTCGGTGCGGGGATCGAACCCGCGGCTTCTGGTTTCACAGGCGGCGTCTAACCAACTGCGCCACGGAGGTGATAATTTACTAGCTCGTTCGTCATTCCTATATAACAATATGTAATAGGGATATTATCTTGTAATTAGTTAAATATCATTTTTTTATCCCCGCAGCACCAAATTATATTACAGTTTGGGAGTTTACGTGTAAACTAACGAGTTTTTATATTAAGCCAGAAGAAACAGTTGTACAAACTGGCATTCTATTTGGTAATCTCTGCAGTCACAAACACAGCGTCGTAGTAAACCCAACCCTGTCAATAAATACTTGTAAGAGTCACCACCAGTATAGTTTTGAAATTACGACTAAGAAAATACCATCCGTAGCTTAAATTATTACACTAAATCTAGCCGCGGTGGTTTCACTAATGGATTAAAACAACTGGCTTACGTCGGCGTTGTGAGAACCAAATCCAGATGAGTAGAAGTAACTTCAGTAGTTTAATGAAATTTGCATAACTTTTGCAACTGGAGGAAGTGTGCGTTTCTTCCAATTAGTCGTCGCGGTTTTTGACATCTTTTCTAGAAATGAGTTGTGATTTGCCTATTTTTTCGTGAAATACTTAATAATTTTGTTCTTTTAGAATTCTACTCGCACCTCAGGAACGGTTCTGTTTCATACTTGCTCAACTCGTAGCTTCTTTTTACGTCTGTTTGGCGTATGCTCTGGGGAATTATGTAATCTTACGTCTGCATAGCCAGTTTAGTCGTCAACACCATATCTACTCGAATCAAAGGGTTTTTACAGATAATAATAACCACAGAGGCGATGACACAATTACGAAGTAAAGTACTTTCATTCTATTTCATTCCTCGAAAATAAATCAACCCGATTATACGCTACAAATTAAAATAGACGAGGTTATTTCTGGAAATAAGTTATAATCGTACCGACCTCTTGCAAAACGGAATCGAATTTATTTGTCGCGGAATATTCAAGTATCTTGGAATTGACGGCGGCAATTAATTTGGCAACGCAAAACCTATTTGTTTTAAAGATTCCATCTTTAATGTCATAATCCGGTTAAATTTTGACTCTTTGGGCAATTTTGTAAATTTAACAAACAGAAGTTGAAAATATGCTGCGAATTCGAAATCCATTAACATGAGAAACAATAATGTTCTCTTTGGCTACTTCTAACAAAGGATAAGATTTTCTAACTTTTAATAAAGGACATTTTGTAAAATTTTCTTCTTTCTCATCATTGAGCCAATAGTAGTAATATTAGCTCAATGTTTCTCATATTTATTTTCTTATTAGGTATTCCAAAGAAATTTATAATTTGTGACTATACATCATTGCAATTTCTTATCAAATCACATCAAATCACATCTCGTAAAAAATAAGCTGTAGATCTAAATTGTTTTTTTCATTTATTAAAATTTATATCTCGTTATTTAATAATTACATCCTAATTATAAATATTATCAGCCTTCAGCTTTTGTTGTATTTTCGGTTCCATGAAATTTCATCATCATCATACCCAGCCAAAAAAGTTACTGCTCGCTATAGACGTCTTTGAAGGATTTTTGTAGCGACTAGAGTTACCACGGCATAGCAACCCCTTTATGCAGACGTTGCAGCCCACTTCGAGCATCGAGTCATCATTCCAATAATTCGCCGATGCATTAGTTTACAAATTATTGATTGATTATTTTTATTGTAATAGAATCAGTCTTGTAATAGCTCTCATTTGATAAACGTGTATTTTTAATAAATAAATATTTTTTTTAATTAAAATCCCGATCGCGGAAACTTAACTGGCGCAGTCGGTAGGATCGCGGCACGCTTATCTCGAATACATCTCTTTGAGAAAAGCTGTGACGGTTCTTAAATCGTACCCTTGCGATCCGAAAAGAACCTACGCGCGATCGGGCAGAAGCTGAAGAAACTGAAGAAACTGTTGCTGACAAGACTCCACAGGCGATGCAGAGAGCGGTCTGGTAAGTACTCTCGTACCATTCAAGTGCTCCTTGCTCTATTTCCTGTGCTACTATTAGTTTATCCTATTTCCTATTGTGTGTGTCTGTCTATAAGCTAGAATTGCGTTAGGCATTCCATACTAATTACTCATTTAGAAAATACTTAGAATAACGTTTACTCGCGCGAGCGCATTCCATTAAAGTGTAATTATACACCGTATTGTTTTTAATATTGTTTAAGAGTTTAGCTAAAATGTCTCTTAAGGATTGCGATAATGCTCACTTTAAATTACTCACAGACCTTATGCCCAAATATGACGGGAACCCTAAAAGACTAAACTATTATATTCGAGAAGTAGAAAGTTTACTAGGATTATTAGAGATAGCAGATCGTAAACATCCGGCACTAATTTGTTTAATTAAAAGTAGATTATGCGGTACAGCTATCGACGCTATAGCGTACGATGACGATTTAAGTAGCTGGGAGTCAATAAAACACTCCTTGATCAGGCGACTTAGGGAACCGCGTAACGAGATACAAGTTATGCAGGAATTAACGCGCACCCGCAAACAGCGTAACGAGGACGCGGAAACGTTTGGCAAACGTTTACGAGACCTCCTGGATATATTATATTCGATAGGTGAGCACAAAGCTTATTATGAGAAAATGGCCATCGAACAATACATCAACCAACTTGATTTCCAAACCTCTATAAGCGTTAGAATAGCTAGGCCAGAAACTCTAGAGCTAGCAATAATAGCTGCTAGACAAGAGGAGAGTAGGCTCGCTTACAATAGATTAACCTCATATAACAACCCTTCCACATCGCAGGCTAGATCAAAGGAATTGCCGAAATTTAATAATAGCAGTAATAGCCAATTCCGTAACTTCATAAGTAGTACTCCGAAGCCGCATTCAAATTTTAACAACCCCTCTACTAGTTTTGACTCCAGTCACTTTATTCCGCAACAGAACAACATTATGCCTAAACAGCATCCGCAGTTCGGACAATCTTGGAACAGTAAGCCAGCATCAGGTAACTTTAGGTCAAATATGTCTAGAAACAATAGTGGCAACTATAGAAACCAGCAAAATATCCCTAAACAGCAGGTTAATCCACCCCAACGTGTATCTGACGTCACAATGCGATCAGTTAACAAACCCACACCACCTCAATTTGCAACTCAGGAGCAGCAGCTCTTCTATACGCCCAGTCATCTAGAGCAGATGCAACCCTATTACAACGAAGGTGAGTGCTATGATTATGACCAGGTTAAAAACGACTTAGCAGAACCGGAGCCGTGTAACGATGATACACAGGTAGGTTATGATCAGGATTTTATTTTGGGGGAGGAACAACAAAACCAGACATAATAAAAATAAATTTTCAATATATAGATCATCTACCGTACATTATATTGCCAGAATTTGGAGGAAAATTTTTAATAGATACAGGCGCTAGTAAATCATCTATAGCATCCAACGTTATTTTTGGCACCACTTTAGAAAATTGCGTTGCAATAGAACCGTTTCAGGTTGTAACAGCTCATGGTACATCCCGACACGAACATGTCGCGTATTTACCCTTACCATCCGCGTTTAACTGTAACTTAACGCATAAATTCCTTATATTCGATGTAGATCCAAAATACACTGGTTTAATAGGTTGTGATCTGTTGAAGTTATTAGAGTGTAGTATTCATCTTAACAATAGTGTCTTACATACGTCTAATGCCGACATTCCTATCTATTTTAGTTATCCTGTACAAAAGATTAAAGTAGAACCTAAATGCGAAAAGGTTATCACCGTAAAAACACATTATACAGACGGAGAATACCTACACGACGACTTTTATTGGTCAGACCGTTTATTTTCCCCTGCAGCCATAATTAATGTAACTAACGGTTCATTTAAGACATCAATTATTAATTTTAGCGACGAAAAGAAATATATACCCAACCAATCTTTGATAACACTAGACGAATACAGGAAACCTGAAACAGAAAATATACATGAATTAAATAACATACAAGTAAATAATTTAGATCAGGAACTATGTGAGAATCTTAAGAAAATACGTACCGAACATATGAACGAAGAAGAAAAGCGTGAAATTATTAGGCTATGTTATCAGTATAGAGACTTATTCTATTCAGAAAATATACCACTTACCTTTACACACGCAGTCAAACATGAACTTAGACTTACCGACAATACCCCGATATTCGTACGTAGCTATCGGCAAGCTCCACACCAGCGTAACGAGATTCGCAAACAAGTAGATAAATTGTTGGAACAGGGAATAATTAGAGAAAGCATATCCCCTTGGTCCTGTCCCGTGCACATTGTGCCTAAAAAGGCAGATGCCTCCGGAAAGGTCAAATGGAGACTAGTTATTGACTACAGACGTTTAAACGAGCGTATAGTAGAAGATAAGTATCCTTTGCCGAACATCCACGATATCCTAGATAGACTAGGTCGTGCACAATACTTTACCACCCTTGATTTAGCGAGCGGTTACCATCAGGTCGAAATGCACCCCAATGACGTTGAAAAAACGGCATTCACGACCGAAAGAGGACATTATGAATTTTTAAGAATGCCATTCGGTTTGAAAAATGCCCCAAGCACCTTCCAACGCCTTATGGACCATATTCTAAGAGGAATAGATAATGTCTATACATACCTTGACGATGTAGTTATAATATCAACCAGTCTACAACAGCACATAGAAAAATTAAAACAGGTTTTCGATAGATTCAGAACTCATAATCTGAAGATACAATTAGATAAATCAGAATTTATTCAAAAACATGTTAAATTTCTTGGACACGAACTTACAGACGAAGGACTAAAACCTAATAAAGATAAAATTAAAGCCGTTCTCAATTTTCCACTACCAAACACTCAAAGGGAAATTAAATCTTTCCTAGGACTCGTAGGCTATTATAGGAAGTTCATAAAAGACTTCGCTAAATTAACTAAGCCCATGACAGTTTGTCTTAAAAAACAGCACAAAGTAGTCCATTCTCCATCTTTCGTAGAAGCTTTTAATAAATGTAAACAGATCCTTACTAATGCCCCAATCCTACAATATCCGAATTTTGATGAACCTTTTATTTTAACAACAGACGCATCAGATATTGCTTTAGGCGCCGTGCTTTCGCAAGGCACAGTAGGATCTGATAAACCAGTAGCATTTGCATCCCGCACACTCTCTGATACCGAATCCCGTTACTCTACTATAGAAAAAGAATTGTTGGCTATAATCTGGGCAACCAAGTATTTTAGGCCCTACCTTTACGGTAGAAAATTCACCATTTACACGGATCATAGACCCCTAACGTGGTTAATGTCACTAAAAGATCCCAATTCCAAATTAATCAGATGGCGTTTAAAACTCGAGGAGTATGATTATAATGTAGTTTACAAAAAGGGACGTCAAAATACCAACGCAGACGCTCTATCCCGCGCTAAAATTTTTCACCATAGTATGGATTCATTAGCTGTAAATTTAGATGATAACAACGATGACGACATTATAAATAGAATTTTTGATAACGTACGCAGAGAAGCGGCAAACGAACCGGTTGCGAATCAAAATAATAATAACCCACCTGAAAATCCTAACATCCCCGGCTCTCAAGCTGAAACGGCATCAGATAGTATGAGCGTTGTGTCCCAAAACCCAGAATTAGTTTCAACCAATCATACCCAACCAGATAATGAAAATAATGGTATCCCTATTATAGCAGACGCAATAGATAGACAGCTTAAACAATTCCATATAAGGTCTACACCAGGTTCTTCATACAGAGTAGATAATAGATCTACCAATACACGAACAGTAATTAAAGATGTTTTTATTCCAATTAATAACACAGAAGCAGAAATAATTAGATTCTTAAAGGAACATACAATAGCCGACAGAGTTTTTCATTGCTACTTTCATAATGACGAATTATATTATGCATTCTCTAGAGTGTATACTACCATATTTAATAACCGTGGCCCGAAATTAATAAAGTGTACTTCACGTGTTACATTAGTTGAAAACAGATCTGAGCAAAATGAAATAATAAAGAAATATCATGAAGGCAAAACAGTCCATCGTGGTATTCAGGAAACATACAAACAAATTCACCGTAATTACCATTGGCCAAATATGTTACTTACAATACAGAGTTATATCAATCAATGCGACATATGTTTGAAAGCAAAATATGAAAGGAACCCTCTAAAGCCTCCCTTAGCTCTCACTGAAACACCCACTAAACCAATGGAACATCTATTTATGGACCTATATTCCACAGGCGGTGCAACCTTCCTTACTATAATAGATAATTTTTCCAAGTTCGCACAAGCAGTCCCCCTAAACGCAAATAGTAGTGTACATATAGCAGAAGCATTAATAAAAATATTTTCAATATTAGGTCTACCAAGTAAAATAACCACAGATTCCGACAGTAAATTTGATAATGATGTTATAAAAGAGATATGTGCTTTACATAATATTAATATACATTTTACCACCCCATATAACCCAAATTCTAATTCGCCTATAGAACGTTTTCATTCTACTATAGCAGAAATAATTCGCATACAAAGAATGACTAATAAAGATGACCCTATGCAGTCCATTATGTTGTATTCTGTTATAGCATATAATAACGCGATTCATTCAGCTACAGGATATACACCCCACGAACTACTGTTTGGACACACTAACTCTAGAAATCCGTTAGAACTATACTACCCTAAAGAATTTTACCAGGACTATGTTATTAAGCACCGTACAAACGCCGAAGCAGTCCAGGAATGTGTATCAGCCTATATGTCTAAAAATAAGGAACAGGTAATAGCTAAAAGGAACCAGGCAGCCGAAGAAATTATGTTCAAGGTAGGTGAAACTGTGTATAAGCAGGTAGCGAAGACTGCACGGAGTGACAAGACGAAGCCGGTCTTTAAAGGCCCCTATAAGATCATCCACCTGCATCCGAATAACGTCGCCGAAATAATAGGTAACCACCCCAACTCTAAGTCCATTAGAGTACATTTCAAATTACTACGAAGGCCTCATCTTGTTGCAGGAGCTTCATCGCAGGAGCCATCGTGCTCTACGCATCAGCCACCGTAAATATAAAACCTATAGATAACGGAAATGGCATGAATGGCAATGGCAGATTTTGAAGCAAGATAACTACTTTAATTTAGCTTGTATTTATAATATTACTAGTTTACGTCTTACCTCTATGAAGTTAATGTCACTATATATAAGTACTAGAGCTGCAGAAGCTTCAGTGTTCGGAGATTTGCATAAGACTTACAGAGACCAGATTAAACATAATCTTAATCTCATTAACAAAAAGTTAGAATTTTTAACACCCCAAATTAGAAGAAAACGTGGTATTATTAACGGATTAGGTTCAGTAGTTAAAGCAATTACAGGCAATCTCGATAATGAGGATGCAATTAAATTCGAAAATGATATAACTAATATAAAAAATAAAATTAATAATATACAAAATTCTCAGAAAAAGTCTTTAATTATAGCAGAAAATACTATAGATGAGTTTAGCAATCAGTTAGGTAAATTAGATGAAAATCAGAAATATTTGGCTCAAGTCCTTACGAACATTACTAGAGATAGCGATAGTGTTAGGAACCATTTACATTATTTAGATATATACATTCAAATAGATTTTAGCCTACAAATAGTATTAGATAGATTAATGATTTTAGAAGATGCAATGACGTTTGCTCGCCTAGGTACTATGCATCCCAGTATTATTGGCTCTCAAAACCTTATCGCGGAATTAAATAAATTACATAGACTATATACTCTTAGACCAGTAGCTGAAATAAATATTAATAATAAACATATAATAGAAAAATCAGTTACAGTAAAAGCGTATAGTACAGCACATTCAATTAACTTTATCTTGGAAATACCATCAGTCTCTTCCAAAATATATGATCTTATCCACCTTTATTCCATCCCTGATAAAAATAATCTTACCATTATCCCAAAATCCAAATACCTTGCACTTGGTAACGATGAGTACACTTACCTGGAGAACACCTGCACACTGCTGACCGACGGGATACAACTCTGCAAAAACCTGGAAACAAGGAGAACAGATAACACTAAAGACTGCATCGTGTCCCTCGTGCAACACAAATCACCACACTGTACGCGCGCCAAGATGAACCTCGCCGACGGCAAAATACAGAAGATCGGAGAAAGCAGCTGGTTGGTGATCCTGAAAGAAGAACAAATTATTAGAACGGAATGCAATTCGAAGACTGAATACAGCCGAGTATCCGGAGTCGTCCTAATCTCCCTAACAGAAGATTGCAAGATATACCTCATGAACACAACGCTCATATCGCATACCAGCACAATAGTTACCAGCGAAATCATCCCCTTACCTAAGGAACAACCAATATTAAACGGAACCGTAACATTGGAACTAGAACTACAAGAAATATCCTTAGACAATATCCATGGACTTATAAACCGAGCGAAGGACATCTCTATAAGTAACGACGTTGATTGGCCTCTAATAGTCGCAACACCTAGCTGGACTACGCTGCTGCTGTATATGTTATTAATAATAGCCGTAATATGGAAACTATGGAAATGGAAGTCCGCAAAACGCCAACAGGACAACAACAAGGATTTCCAGAAAACTAAAGGTAGCGAGGACGCTACCGGAAGCAGCCCCTGCTTCCGTCTTAAGGAGGGAGGAGTTACCACGGCATAGCAACCCCTTTATGCAGACGTTGCAGCCCACTTCGAGCATCGAGTCATCATTCCAATAATTCGCCGATGCATTAGTTTACAAATTATTGATTGATTATTTTTATTGTAATAGAATCAGTCTTGTAATAGCTCTCATTTGATAAACGTGTATTTTTAATAAATAAATATTTTTTTTAATTAAAATCCCGATCGCGGAAACTTAACTCTAGTTGTAAGCGGAAAATATATCTAAGAGACCATAAAAACCAATCGTTCTTTAAAAGTCAGTATTTTGTCTGAATTATCCGGTAATCTATTGGTTGTTTCTGATCTCTTACAAAATTACCTTTAAGTGAGTGGCTTGCTTGTTTGCATTCACGGCCATAAAAGCCTTCGAAGTAAACATCGCTCACAAATTTACGTCGATTTCCCGTTAAACACAGAACATTGGCGAGGCCCGTTTGAAATACTTGATAAAATAAGGAAATTTAAAAAGTTGTAGAGCGAAACTCTGCAAGACACTAATTGCATCCTCGTCCAAACTCTGATTTTGGCTTTTAACGAACATTGCTTTTCAAGCAGTTGGTTAACTTCATAATAATATGTAAAATATGAGTTTTGTAACTCATTTCCGGGAAATTAGTTACACAACTCTGATGGGGTGGAAATAATGGCGAAATTTGAAATGTTTCATGGCTGTGAACCCTATTAGGGTTGAAAACAACATTTTTTGTGTGTTTTATCTTATATATCTCACAGATTTTTATTAACAACATGCACTGAATTGAATTTTTTACATACTTGTACTATAAAACCAATAACGTCACAAAGTTACGAGAAAATGTTCTTTCTGAATTTTGTTATGCGAATATCTTTCTTAACAAGAAACAAACACTCAAGACAAACTAAACTGCGGCGAACGACCCTCGCAAGTGGCGAAATACAAACGACACACATACTAAACAAAAACGAGCACAAGAAAACGTATGTCGCGTTCCGAACTAAAGCGATATAAGCATCAGTTTGTTCTATATTTGGAATATTATCTAGAACATTTTTCTGAATTTATGAAAAGTGCGATATATCTATTTAATAATGGTCTATTTATAAATTCGTAGAGTTGTTGCTAATTGTCTTGATGCGTGATACTTATCATCAAGTGAGGGATTTGTTTGTCTTGTCGTTATCAATAGTACAAAGAAAACCGCACCTGCCGCTGTTGGACACACATTATTTTATTTTCCAACTATGAGAGGTTTCATATCTCTTCTTACAATATTTTTATTAGATTGGTTTTTTTTTTTTTTTTTTTTTTATTGCCGTTATAGGCAGACGAGCTAGCGGCCCGCCTGATGGTAAGCGGCTACCGCTGCCCAGAGAACTTCGCAGTGCCAGGGGTCCAGCACAACAAAATCGCTGCCTACCTTAAGGAGAGTACTCTCTTTAAGCCTCTTTTGAAGAAGGACAGGTCATAGCGCTCAGGGAACACCGATGCAGGGAGTTCATTCCAGAGCTTGCACGTACGTGGTAAGAAAGAACGCTGAAAACGTACCGTTCGGGAGCGGTACGCTTCCAGGTGGTAGGAATGAACTCTGCTGCGGTGACGGGTGGTGCGATGGTAGAAGGGCGACGTTGGTACCATCTCAAACAATTCCTCGGAGCACTCCCCATGGAACAGACGATAGAACACACAGAGAGACCCGAAGTCTCTCCGCAGTCCTAACGGTTCCAATTTGTCCGTAAGATTGGGATCATCGACTATTCGACAAGCTCGTCGCTGTAAGGAGTCAAGTGGGTTGAGCTGGTATTTTGGGGCACCTGCCCAGAGGTGAGAGCAGTACTCCACGTGGGGCCGGATTTGTGCTTTGTAGAGCGTCAATCTGTGACCCGACGTGAAGTACCGCTTGGCTCTGTTCAGGATACCCAACTTTCTGCTCGCCAGTTTGGCTTTGTCCTCCAAATGACTCCTAAAGTCGACATTGCTTGATATTTCGACGCCGAGGATCCCAATACTTTCGGATCTTTGGAGAGTAACTCCTTGGAATTGCGGCGCCATGACAAAAGGGTCCTTCTTCGCAGTGAATGCGCAAACTTGTGTCTTCGAGGGGTTAAATTGAACTAAGTTCAATTCACCCCATTCGGAGACCCGCCCCAGAGATCTCTCGACTTCAGACACAAGTTGAGACCGTCTTTCCTCAATGGAACCTCGAGAGAGACTCTGATGGCCGATGTATCGCGCGTCACACGTACTATCATCCGCATAACAATGCATGCTGTCGGTAGACAACATGTCATTGATATGCAGGATGAAGAGTGTAGGCGATAGCACCGATCCTTGTGGAACACCAGCGTTAATGGTCTTGGTCTCGGAGCAACAGCCGTCCACTACGACTTTTATGCTCCGACCATCCAAAAAGCTGGCGATCCACTTGCAGAGTCCCTCAGGGATACCATACGCAGGTAGCTTCGCTAGAAGGGCGCCATGCCACACTCGATCGAACGCCTTCGCTATGTCAAGGCCGACCGCAATCGCCTCACCCCCACTCTCCAAAGCCTCCGCCCAACGGTGCGTGAGGTACACGAGGAGGTCACCAGCTGAACGACCGTGACGGAAACCGTACTGGCGGTCACTAATCAGCTGGCGGTCCTCAAGATACCTCAGGAGCTGAGTGTTTATAACTCGCTCCAAGACCTTGGAGAGTAAGGATGTGACAGCAATCGGCCTGTAGCACAAAGGGTCCGATCGGTCACCCTTTTTGGGTACTGGGTGGACATGGGCGACCTTCCACGAAGCCGGAACCCGGTTGGTTTTGTAGGAAAGACGGTAAAGGCGCGTTAGCACGGGGGTCAACTCAGGGGCGCACGTCTTAAGAACCACTGCGGGGATACAGTCTGGCCCACTCGACTTATGGATGTCGAGAGCCATGAGCTCCCGTCTGACAGCACGCTGGGTGATTTTAATATCAGACAGGAGACTCTCACACCAAGGGATGTTCGGCGGTGTGGCTCCCCCGTCATCCAAAGTCGAGTTCGAGGCGAAGAATTGGGCCAAGAGATCGGCCTTCTCCTTTGCACTATGGGCCAAACTGTTATCAGGTTTACGCAGTGGTGGGAGACTGGATAGGCAGAAATTGCCCTCCACAGCCTTAGCGAGCGACCAAAAAGCACGGCTCCCAGAGGGATATCTTTGGAGCCGCTCGCCAATTCTGCGGATGTGCTCCGCCTTGGCCTTAGCTAAGGCTCTTTTGTTGGATCTAGAGGCGGCATTAAACTTCAGTTTCTCCTCCTTCGAATTTGGATCCCGACGCCTCCTGGCGTCTTGCCACGCCACGTATGCGGACTGCTTGAGGCGCGCAGCAGCAGCGCAGGCACGATTGTACCACGGCTTGCTGCGACGCCCTGCGGGTATTTTTGAGCTGGGTATGAATGTCTCCATACCCAAGCTAATTGTCTCCGCGACGCAGTTCGCACAGGCGTCAGGATCATCAGAGGAGAAGCAAAGCCGCCTCCATGGGTAGGACGCGAAGAATTCTCGGAGTCCGTCCCAATCTGCTGACGAATACCGCCAAACCGTGCGAGTTCCAGTTATTGAAGAACGACTGGAACTCGCTGCAGGGGCCCACGAACGGACCAGGCAGTGGTCAGAAGATCCCAGTGGAGCATCAACCACTATCCTGTATCCGTTCGGGTGTGTCGTCAGCAGAAGATCCAACATAGAGGGCTCATGGCTCTCAACATCTGGAACACGGGTGGGCTGTGTTACCAGCTGCGAGAGACCATAAGCCAAGGCCATCTCGTAAACAGCCCGACCGGGGAGATCAGTGGTCCTGGATCCCAACCACTCTTGGTTGCAAGTCCCGTCCATGTTGATGCCATTTTTATTATTGCGCCAACAGAGTTCAGATGGCTCAGGCTAGATTTTTGGCACTAGATGTTTTTACTTCCCATTCAGGATCCGAATAGGCGTCTGTAAATTCTGTTCGGCTAGAACTTGCCAATGGACAATTTGCAGTAGAAAAACGGACCAGAACGTTCCTAGAAAATCATTAGGAGCCGCTTTCTCCCACAACGTTACTGTTCAGTATCAACAACGCTGTTTCAGCATGATATTTTATGTCGACAATCAAAAAAGGGATTAGAACTTACACAAATTAAAAGAAAATAAAACACTCTAAATTGCAAACGCTCACAAACACATCCAGCCGCTTACCAAATAGTACTTACTCTTGCAAAAACTGAAAGAGACATAATAGAAGTCAATATAAATTCACGTTATATTTCATATGAAAAAGCGCTTTTTGTGCGAAATGAAAGTCGTCCCTGGACATTACCAAAGGGCCCTGCCGAATGTAATTCTTGACCCCTATTTATTTAAGCTCGGTTTCGTAACACACATTTTAGGTGTACAATTAACAAAATACACAGTTCAGTTTGTAACAACAGGCCTTAAAGTTAGTGTTGAGCCATGCAAATTGGCTTAACTGAAACACGTGTATAAATTTCACGCTAATCAAATGAAGCTGCCGTTAAGTCAATTTGCCGAATTTGGTGACTTAAAAATTCTGATCCCAAAATATGCCATAAAAGTTCTACTATACATTATTTGGGTACATTAATACGTCAAAGCCGTTCAAATTGAAGGCTTTAGAAGTCGATTTTTTTACAGACTATGTAGTAAAATTGGCATGAATTTGCTCAAACAACATGCAAACAAGGATAATAGAAAAGTGTTTGTATCTTCTCGCTGTAGTTAGTTTCAGCCGGGTTTTACAATGTCAGGTGAAAGCCAGCCTTTTAGCAAGAATAAACGAGATAACAATTAGGGAAACATTGTGGTAGATATAGAGCACCGCTCGCCACGTCGTTTGTACGAGAGAAACGGATGAAATATTTTCCTATTGTGATTGTGTTGCTAAATGTAGGATATCTTTCGTATCGTTAGTCGATATACGAGAATAGGGAAGATATATTATTATTATTAAAGCATCACAACAGTTACATCATTTTGATTGGAAAAATAATGGTGATCCACAGCGTAAAATACGTTTTTTGATGTCCTCATTCAGAGGTAGCTGATCAAAGGATGATGTAAATAATATGTTTTATATATAATTAAGAGATATTTCTATTTTAAGCCAAACTGTATGAGATGAATCCATTAAGAACAGCGAGCGACAAAATATAACTGCCATAATGTCGAGGTTAATTGTGCATTTTGAAATTAATAAGGTTACCGAGCAATGTAATGTAAATACAAAGTAATGGCTACAGACACAGAACAAATGAATCAATCAACAACAGGGACATGCGAGGCTTGGTAAAGACCGTGAATAACTAACTCAACTGACCTCAAAAGATTATAATTAAGAAGGAATTATAATTAAGCTGACGAGATTTCATAAAGAAATTAATTATTTCACGGAAAGGGTAATAATAGGAATCCGAAAGGGTGTTTTATGGTTTTCTGTATTAAGTTTATTTCTTGGAGGGTGAAATAAGCTGCACGTGCTATTTGAACATTTTAAGAACATGTCATTGCAATACATAAGGTTCTAATAAAATTTACGCACTAGCCTTTGAAACCCTAATTCAAAAAGTGGTTTTTGCAATTTAATACGCAGATATTGGTAATTGCAATTATTTTTTAAATTTTGTCAGGAAACCATACATAAAGTTAATGAGATTATCTAAGTAACTTTTCTATGTGATAGAAACTTCATCCCAATCTTGCTGGAAAGGCTACTTCATCAAAATTAATTCAAGTGTTAACCTGCTTTACTTCCGTTGCCTCATTGTCTTATCTCTGTAATGTCTTCTATAGAGTTTGTGAGGAACTTCTATTGATTTAGTAGATTGACCTTCTTCACTGTAGCTTTCCTCAAGACAATAAATATTAACGAAGATAAATATCCCGACTGGATTAACGCTCATCTGTCATTTCATTAATGTCTGTAATTATTGTCTCGTTGAGTACGTATTGGAGTTCTAGTAACAAGTTTTACGTCATTGGTAATTTATTGAATGCTATTATTGAGTTCACTAGATTCAGGTTGATGATACGAGATTTCAGAGATGATCGGTTAAGTAGTTAGAACGAAGAAGCGTAAAAAACAAACTCAAATGTGCATTTATTATATTACTAAGGATCTGTAACTAATAAAGAATATGGAGCAGTTATAATATGGAAAAAATGAAAAGCTAAAAAAAATCGATGCAAAAAATCAAACCAAAATATATAATATACAGGGTATATCAAGACCACGACCGAAAACGAAGCCTGGAGGTAGTATTAGTGATATCAAACACAATGCAAGTAAAAATTGAACAAAAAAAATCGTCAATTTTTTTTTTGTTATTTTTTACATATCGTATTTGAGTGATTAAACATAGTTTTTCTAAAATAATGACGTACTTCGCTTAATTTTTAAACACCCAATGGTACGTAAGGGTTTAAATTACTATTTTTGCAAAAACTAGGTATTTACCCCTCAAAAACCATGATTTTTAAAAAATTGTAAAAAAAAACCGTCGCTTATTTTGCAAAATTTTTAGTTGCATTGTGTCTGTAGCCGCTATGACTGCCACCTGGCTTCGTTTTCGGTCGCGGTCTTGATATACCCTGTATAGTTTGTTTCTTAACATGCTAGGTAATTATCAGTCCTGATCAGCATTAATATAAAATATTGATATTTTTGTATATGAAACCATATTACCAGCTTAAAACGTTTTACAATAGCAACAATATTGTATTGCGTTTCCTCACTCAGATTTGAAATTCGGTCAGCAAAGCGTTTCATGCCCAAAAATTATGGGCAGTTAGCGTGTAACGTATATTCGGCAGCATTCACAGTTTGTTAACGCTTTGCGCGTGAAATGTTTTGGGGATTCGTGAAGTGGTTAATGCTAGGTAATATAATGTTATATACTTGCGTGTGATGTACTAGTTGGTCGATGTTTTCAAATATACACGAATACTTAAAGGGATGTAAAATTTATGCTTCTTTAATGAGTAATTGTACGATAAATTGGGCTATTAGACTCTAATTGCTAGAGTAGAGTTATGTTTTTTTTATTGTGTTTGGTCAATAGAAGAAAGTTTTATTTAGGAGTACGTAAAATTTAATGTTCATTTTATTACCAATTCTGTCATCTGTTTTGAGTTAGTACGTTGTAAAAACTTTTTAGATTGATATTATTTTTCGAGACATTAATTAATCTTAAGCAAAAATGGACGTTGTTTTAAAATAACAAAAATGTTATATTGAACCCTACCTTATGTGCTTTAAACAAGTATTTTTAGAACACAATAGTACACATATTTTCACACGGCGAAAAGTTCTGTTATTTGCTTATATAGCGAAACAATTTGAAAACACAGTTGTATAAACTTTTAAGTTATAAAAATATATAATTTCTATTAAATAGATGAATTAAAATGAGATATTTTAAGAACATAAAGCAATATTTATTTACGTCCCTAGAGTAAATCAAAGTCAAACAACAACGATATACGAGTTTTTAAGACAGCTAATCCAGTAATACGAAAGGAGGTGTTTGTATAAACTAAAATGTACTCGTATTACAAAAAAGATTAAATCAATGCTTTGGTGTTAGTGTAGTAACGTAGTCCATTGAATGGTGGGATAAAAAAATAAATGTTTTGTGTAATTACTATTACTTATTGTTCATAAGAACCTAATTCATTTATTGTAGACTGTAAAGTCTGCAAGCTACTCGTGTATATGCAACAGAGATATGAAAATATTGAAGTCTTGGTTTTTTATTTTCACGAATATACTATTCCTGGTTAACTGGTAACTCAGTTAAGGTAAGATGTGGATCAATGAATGGTATGATGAACAATTTTAGAAAAGGTGAACCTTTTTGGTTATAGGCCTTTTAGGTCAAAATCCTGGTCGTTTGGTAAATTTTACATACCTTCCAAATTTTTATGTAGCACTCTGAGTTATGTAGAGTTTTCCAAGATATTTTCCTTTGCGGTTAATTTGAGCAATTATTGACGAAGAACACACACAACTCCATAAAGAAGTAGCAATCACAACAATCAGGAAAATCTCATTGTTGCCCTAATTCTCCCCCACTTAGATCGACTCTGGCTTCTGTTGACACTGTCACTCATCATTTATCTTCGTCTAAGGAAGCGGTGAGGCATCGTCTTAAATTTCTTCAGAGTATTGTGACTCAAAAGTGTATTTAGCTATCGTTAAAATGAGCAAATATTGGTTTTAATGGTATTCCATTAACGAGACTTCGCAATTTGGGGGTACATTTTTTCGAACATAGTTGTCGTAATTTCCAATATTCTTGTTAGCCTAAGTTAAAGTTTCATCCCAATAATATTTTTTAATTAATACTACCTGTGACGAATTCTAACTCAATTGCAATAAGCAATTCGCCAGCACAGAACTCTTAGGATGGACCACTCCTAGTTGTACAAGAAACTGGAACTCAGACTTTAATTCAATTGCATGCCCAAATTGGCAATATGTCAGGACCCGTGGAGCTATTGATTCGGACACAGACTAGATTGTAAACCATATGGCCGAAGTTTTGACTTTTAAACTGAGTTAAATACTTGTGTTATCCATAAATATTTGTTATTATTATTAAGACTTCAAGGTTATGACCTTGACTTGGTTATGACTTAATTAAAATTGAAATTGTGCGTACTACTAAATTTAGCGAGGAAACGTCGGGAAGTTAAAAATGTAAAAATTTACCCAAATCCGCGATAAAATTCGTAAAAGTAGTTTTATTTTAATGTGTAACATTCGCGTAAATCTAAGAAACCACTACTAGTATTAGATTATGTAAGGTTTTTTGGAATTTTGTGGCTTATTTGAATGTTGAAAGAGAAAAATCTCTTCTAATTTCTATAGCTACGATATAATATTTGTATCTTAATTTGCGATCAGGATAATCTCATTTTGATTATCCGTGTGTTGTGTCGGTTGTAATTATATACTTTACTATACTTCTAAACGATTACACGAAAGATATGAGATCGTTTTGTTTTGCTTCGCTAACTGCTTTGGCACAAAGCTAGCACATAAGATGTTGCAAAAACAGACACTCATATACACTTAACGCTGCCTAATAAAATAAGTTGTAAGCATCAAAAACTTCTTGGCATGATCTTGTTTAGGCTTATCTTTATTACGAGAAACTTCTTTCGTCCGTGATGTTTACGACGGAGCCCATCTGTCTTGTTCCTCACCACACTTTCAGTTATAAGTAGCCTTTTAGGTGTAACAGTAGTCATAATTTTGTTTATTGTGAATTTCTACAGATAACGAATGAAACATTTTCGCATTCAAAATTCAAATTTAATAAAGATGTTGCGATTTTTATATGGTCCCGTTACGGCTCTCATGTCGTTCATAAACTGAATTTCTGAAACCAAACACGACATCATGTGAATTTTAAGTATATAAAGATAATTGTCAGGGTATATAGAAAAATATACTACTATAACCATAATATATTATATTGCGAATGTATATACATACATACATACATAAACTCACGCTTTTTCCCTGAAGGGGTAGGCAGAGGTATGTTGCGTCCCATGATGTGATAGGGGGTGAGAATGTATACAATAAATAGAAAATAAGTTCACGAACTAGTCAGTCCTTCATTACAATTATGTTTTCCCAAAAATATCATTTAACTGTATAAAGACTCATCCAAAATAGTTTTCAGTCTTTTGAGCGAAAAGAAACAACCTTTTAAATGAAACATATTTGAAATTTTTTCAAACGTTTTTAATATTATGTAAACTGTTTTATAAAATGTATATCAGACTTAACCTTATTTTTTTATTTAATAAAATAGTTGTAGCATTTGGTTGTATGCAGAAACCCTACAAATCCACTTATGCGAGGACTATAGGTAATTGAATTTCTGACACAATACAAATACTCATACTAACGTCTAGCAAAGACCGAAGAAAAAACGTTATGAGACCAAAAAATCTCGTATTTTTGATTCCCACAACTCAAGAAAACACAGTGGATCCAGAACTGTGTCATTGCTGGCTATATTTACTAAGTCGAATGAATTTAAAAAATAAAAACACAATTCACAAACGTCAGGTAAGAAGGTCTCTATTAAACGAGCAAACTAAACACAAGTGCATAAAAATGCACTGAATGCAAAGTTGTAGTAGTTTGCAAGCACTTTGGTGATTGTACAGTCTCGGGCGCGTCTTATGGTAATAACTTCTTTACTGTCGAGTTATATTCCAGTGCTTGATTGTACTTGCGATTTTTTGTACGTATTGTTTGAAGGAAAGCGTGGCGAATGAATGAGTTGTTTGCTTTATTTGTAATTTGTAGATTACTTTATAAAAAATTCTTGGACGAACGGACGCGACGGAAAATATGAATTGTATAGTTTTTTTTTTATTATTTTCAATAAATACGCAAAACGCTATCGTATTTTAGTTTCATTAGAAACACCATAACTAAATATAACATTGTGAGGGTAAGACTAATTGATGTATCTGCTATTAACATCAAGATATTAAATATGTTGTTCATACGTTTTATTACGGGATAAATCTTGCTACTACTATTATTAAATATTAAGCTATTTTTTTTAAAGAAACAAAATCAAGAACAACCCTCCAATAGAATGCGACGGAGAGGAAGAGCTTCTCATTGTAGTTTGAATTGACTTATATACTCGTAACAAACATGTACATTATTCAAAGCCGGATTTTACAGAATTGGACCGGCAAAAAGACAAGGCCCAAAGCCCGGCGGCACATAATGTTTATTGCTATCGTTTAATACACATAAAAGGAACGATTTCGTTTTATGATGATCGTAATAAATTGTGCTACATTATTTACTCATTGTTATACGCTCTCGTTTCTTTACACCATCTCTCTCGCCTAAATTAAAAATAAATCAGCAGTCAAATTAAAATTGTATTAACCACACTCGCTTGCAAATATAGACTTCAGAACGAAGTTATTAATCTACTAAAAGCCTCCATCTACATGTAAAAATATTCAACATATTTATTCGCAAAAAATAAGTTTTGAAACACATCGGGCCCAACACAAAAAATGAATTAACACAGCTGAACAGAACAAAAGAGCGCGTCAAACATAACAATTTGAATTTTGATAATAATCAGCCTCCAAAAGCCACTGGATAAAATATTTTTTGGATATTTATTATGTTTTTTCTTGGTCCCTTTCACGTTGACCGAGATAAGAGGGGCTGCGAGGGCCCAAAAGGTCGACGGAAATCACAAAGAGCTAACGAATAATGACGTAAAATTTTTGGCATAATTTTAATTAAAGGCTAATTTGCGACATTCATAAAACTGGAAAATTATCATTTGCAGGTGAAATTTTTACCTTCACGCAGATACCGAAATTGCCGTTTTACGTGTGCGAGATGCTCGCTCGTTGTAATAAAGATAATTGTTTTCTCTACTTACCACAATTAATTTTAATGAGGATATTGTTTTTTGTGCACACGCTGCGGGTTCTCCTTTGTGGTCGTAATATAGTCATTAGAAATCTCATACAATGTTTTTCGGGACGTAATTTGGGACGGTGTTTAGGTACTGTATTTTGTGAAATATTATGCAGGGCGATGTCATTTGGTGTCACAAACTAACAGTGGTGTGTAATTAATCGTAAAACATTTTAAAACTCGAGAGAATAATGAACCTTGTCATTTAATAAACATTTTCTGCGAAAAAGAATATGTTAATTTGTTGCATTTACCTATTTTAAGAGAAATGTAATAAGAAAGTAATGAAGTAGATAAATGTACAATTATTATTTGAAAATATTTTCATATTTTAATTTAATTTATAAAAAACAGTGAAAGATACGAAGTAATAATTTCGAAAAAGTAAAATATAATTTGCCCAATAATTAATTCGCAGTTAACACAACAGATTTACGATCAGTTCCTTTCAGCATAGTGAAAAAACAGTCCACATTTGAAATATATAATTATAAACTCCTACAGTCAGTGCTCTTATAACACATCCATTTTTATACAACTAAAAAAAGGCAAGGCGAAATGTGGGTGTCCTAGTGGCTTCTCTACCTACCACTTATGGGAAAAAGGCGTGAGGTTATGTATGTATATAAAAAAATATCTATTAATTCCCCGTATCTAATAAAAAGTATTCAATATATAATTCTTCCGAACATAAAATTGTCAGCATGATTCCACTAGGCTAGTCGTATCATTGAACTCGATTCCGCCATTCGCGTCGAATTTTTGCCAACCGATTTGCGCAGATCATCGTCCCGTCTAACCCATAACGAGGATAAATTCCCGGCACACATGATTGACAGTGACATTTATCTCCATACACGATCGTCGGATGGATGGGCGTATAACTGCTTCTGCTAGTCATCGCTTGAAGTAAGGATAGTCGACACCCCAACGCTTATTAGTAAGCGCTACTAATAAGCTATACTGCTAATGAGCATGGATAATGATATAATATGCATATTACATAGTGATTATATATCCAGACCGACTGAAAACGTAGCCAGCTGGTAGTTTTATTACGTTATAAATTTTGCAATAAAGGCGACAGTTTTTTAAATATTATCGTACTTGGGCGGTAAATACATAGTTTTTGCTAAAGTAATAATGTACACCTTTTTGTTTTTAAAGATACAATCGTACGTAAGCGTTTAAAAATATACAAAAAAACTGTCGCTTTTCTTGCTAAATGTTTAGTTGCATTGTGTTTTTAATCACTAAAACTATCAGCTAGCTTCGTTTTTAGTCGTAGTCTGGTTATACGCAGTATGTAAGTGTCTCGTCTCTTGAGCTCATCTTGTATAATATACAGTTTAGGAGTGGAGAGTATAGCAGTGCTATAGTATAAGTTCCAACTAAATTGTATCAAATAAATTCACCTACTTTGATAATATAAACGTTAAATAATAATCTCTTGAGATATCTAGACTTCATACCGGGTATATCAAGACTGCGTCTGAAAACGAAGCCAGGTGGTAGTATTAGTGACTTCAGACACAATGCAAGTAAAAATTTCGCAAACAAAATTTATTACTTTTTTTTTGGATTTTTTAACTTATCGTCATATTTGGGTGATAAATACATCGTTTTCCTAAAATAATGATGCAGACCTCTTTATTTTTAAACACTCAATGGTACGAGAGGGCTTAAATTATAATTTTCGCAAAAAATAGGTTTTTACCACCCGAACAAGATGATTTTTAAATAATTCTAAAAAAATATCTGTCGCTGTTTTGGTGACATTTTTATTCGTTTTCGGTCGCGGTCTTGAGATACCCTGTATAATAACTGCCGATATTAAAAGTAAAATCCTCGAATAATACACATAAAAATATAACTTCAACTTACCAACAAATAACTCCTTAGACGTCTCTCAAGTGATACTTACCTAAATAAGAGCCTTAACCTTGGCCGGCTAATTTAAAAAGTAAACCAATTAAAAAGCATTTTAAGTACACTTACACTGAGTTTCCTTTGCCAAACAGTTGAGTGATCCCGAGAGTATCGGAGCATTCGCGGCTACATCGCAGTTTCAGACTTCAGGTGTATTTGTTTTGCTCTGTTTATCCGGCTAATCGACAAAAAGGGTCAAGTCCTAAACAGCTGAACCGATTTATTGAGTTAGGCTTTCGTGTTTGCCAACTCGCTTGAAACGAAAGGGCTGAAATAAAATGGCAATGTGAAAAAGGCCCGGACTGTGTGCTCGGTTGTCTGAGGCCTTTGTGTTGTTGACATTGTTGAGAACTCTTAAGCCTTAACGATGGAAAAATACGTTTGTTATGTTCCATACCGTATTGATCGTCGCACTTCAATGGGGTATCGGTGTGTGTTAATTTACGCTTAATCTGGTGGTATTAAATGAAAATTTATATTGTGTTTTTACTTGGTATCCTTATGAAATTTCTTTATTGTATTGGTTATTGGATTTATCAATACATTTTAATATATTTAAATTTAATGCAATTTTTCTTACTGTATAAGAGTGTCAATAAATTCATTTTATCTTTTACTATCAGTGTCTTTGAGCTTGAACTACACTTAAAATAATTACTTCGTTTTCAACAAAACAAAGTCAATTCGACAGTTAAATATTTTGAAACCCTTGATGAGTTATATCTTATGTATTTTCTTTCTGCAACAACGCCACTAACGACCTTTTCATCTCGTTAATCTCTCTATGAAAAAAAATGGTACCGACCGCACATAAAAGTGGAATTATAAAACAAAAGTAAAAGAACAATATCGGGCATCGTTTTTTAACAAAGCATGACTGTGTAATGCGAAGTCTCAGGGTTTTCATTAAGCTCGGTAAATCTAACCTCACGAAACGTAGTCCAGTGTAAAGTTAAGAGCAAAGATTATAACTTATATTATACTATAAACGACTTTGGCAACAGAAATTTCATTTCACGATTAAGTTAGGAAGTCGTAAAGTATTTAGTAACATTTTTATTCTGGAATTTCGTATTTCGGTGAGTTGTATAAAAATAGTTTGATTTATACATAAATAGAAAAAAAATGTCCTAGCTAAATAAATGAAAAAACGAAGTCGATATACTTTATTATTGTAATTCGTATTTTCTCTACTTTATACTTTGTATGTGTGAATGAAAATTAACTAGTAATGTTTTTATTTTTCAAGAGCTTTTTTTAAATCTGTTGTTTACCCAAATTAACACAATGCAACTAAAATCATCGTGTTTGGGTAAAAAATATATAGTTTTTTTTAAATAATAATTTAAGCACTTACTTGCCATAGAGTTTTTAAAAAAGGGTGTACACTATTATTTAAGGAAAACTATGTATTCAGGTACTACAAAACACGATAATAGGTAAAAAAAAATTGCTTTACTTTTCGATTTCTTTAATTACATTGTATCTGAAGTCACTAAAATTACTACATGGTTTCGTTTGCGGTTGCAGTCTGGATATTTCGGTATGACTCGTATATTTGACTTTGATTCAATTTCATACATACCCATATAACTACGCCGTCGACATCAATCACTGGGCATAGCATCAGATACCAAGTAGTGATACTTAAGGTCACCAACCTATCAAAGCCTCCAATGAAGAGCAATTCAAATATCCATTATCGAAAAAAGTTTTTCTTGAATTGAAACCAAATTCATTTTAATAAAACTCTAAAAACTAAGAGAAACGTTAGTTTACCTCGAAGAAAATTGAATCAATTTGAGTATACTAATAAATATAATGGTTTGTTTTATCCTTAGGGTTTCTTAATAATTCTGTTCATGTTGATACCCGATTTTTTTCTCAAAATAGTCTGTCATTTTGAAAAATTGCATGAGAATGCATTATTGGCGTATTTGCAATCGAGCATAACACATATTGTAATATGTATAGATGAAATTTAGAAAAAAAAAAAATTCGTCTATAAAATAAATTAAATCAAACTCAAAAATAAATAACACGTAAAATTGTATTTATTTACAAACTTTATTTACAATTCCACTTAACTTACAAGTATCAGCTAAATCCTATCACCGATTAAAGACAATTAATGTAGCCGTTGGATAATACGTTTGAGTATATTACATTTACATTCCATTAGAAAAACATTAACCCCTATATTAAATCTAAACTGGAAGAAAATATAAATTATATGCTATTTACAAAAAACTATTTATTTCTGCAAGTGTCTACTGAAGTGTCATTATATTATGAATATTAATGAACTGGTGAAACAAAGGAATACGAATTAGAATATATATTTTTTGTTAAGCAATTTGTAAGTTCGATTTTCTGGATACTGTTAAATTATTCCATCTTATATCCAATGCACATAGACATTCAATGACACTGGTAATTGAAAATCTCATGAAATTAATATATTGTGTAACACAAAAAGAGTTATGCTAAACGTAGAACGATGTTAATGCACCTCAATGTAGGAAACTGCAAGAAAAACAGCAAATGGTGAAGAAAATTGCATAACGCACGCCATCTGTGTTACTGTTCAAAAGCGCAAAAACATTATAAATCTTAATACAGACGGTGGAATACAGTGTTCCATTTTTCATAACTGCCTCGAATAGTGTACGTTTTTACACTAGGTTTTGTGGAACATCATTTATTACGCGAAGGAACTCTTATTTACATATCATAATAAAATCGGGGCTTTCGTTTATATGATACAAGTGTTGAGCGATGAACTAACAATTCTATATTATTACAAAGAAGTTTATGTTTAACAAAGTCGAAAAATCTTTTATCTGCTTTCTCGTAATTAATTTTGAAATGAAATTATACATTAAACGAAATTTATAATGGAACTAGCAAAAAAGCCCGTGTTGCCATGAGCACGAACACCACTCGTAAGATCGTCCCAATTTCTTTATTTTTGTTTCAATAGTAAAGGTTAATTATGTGCTTGAATACTGCACTGATTTAAGATATCTTGAAACATCATGACGTAGCATTCATGGCAGAGTTTCGTGACAGGCACTGTATAGCTTTTGCAACAAAACATGGCTAACACAGAATTGTGCCTACAACAATAATTCGTTTCTTATGCGTCAGTTTAAATCTAAATTATACCTAGTTCTATAAGTTCACTGAAATGAATTGCATCATATGCTTAAATTGAATAGCAGTCGGCCAACGGTCATCTGGTGACAAAGAGTCTGATGTAAAAATTGTTCCATGGGCATTTGAATCTAATATTATTGTGTAAAAATCTACCCTGCAGTAACCACAACACGTCTAGGAGAGAGTGAAGGTATGTTCTACTCTGGTTCATGAATAGAAGGATGATGAGGGGTATTGATGGTGCTTTTTTGGTAGCTTCGCTCTGCATTGCAGCTGGACGCTCGCCGCTTACCACGTGGACCACCACAGACGCTGAATCTATGAAAGAAAACAATTCGTTGAACGTATTGATGAATTGAATAAACAATGAATCGCTGATAAACGAGAAGTTATTGGATGACTGTCATATTTGTGTGTAATGGATTTTGCATGGCTATTGTATGTTATTTTTAATAGTCAGTTTATTAAATATAAGTCAAGAGAGTTACAGTTTTCTGACTAAAGTTAATACTTATGCGTAAGCACATTCTTCACGTCTATATAATTCAATTCCCTCAACACATATTTTCAAAGAATGTTTTAAAATAATATCAGTTCTTTTATTGTTAGGTTCAATTCGATTATTAATCGGAAGACAAATGGTAGAACAAGAACAACTAAAACAGCCGAGGAAACTATTGTAATAAGCCTTAATACATCAATGTGAACTGTAAACGGCTTATTCCGCTGAAAAGCATTAATATGGATATTAAGCTAGCCTTACGTCGATTAGCCTGTGATATATTTCAGTTCCACATGGGGTCGATATAAATCAGCGACTTAAAGCGCTTCAGCATGTTCGTATAAAGAAAGTAGAAAGCTTTCGTAGAAAGCTTGATTACTTTTTCTTGAAACTAAATTATTACCAATTTCTTCGAATTTTCTAATGAAGTTATGAAAGCTATTAGTTGTATAATTAAGATTATTAAAAACCTGTCACTGTTCGGAATATTGTTTGGTAGTAAGGACGAATGAATCCTTCGTATGAAAGAAATGTAAATAGACTCATAGAAGAACGCTTTGTATCACACACAGCTTGGGATAAATTGGAAAGTATCGAGGGAAATGAAAAATGCAACGCTCGTACTGTAGCGGAAATGGACCCATACGTTAGAGTTTATTGATTTGTTGCTACCACTTATAAAGGTTCTGGGATTCCAATCACAGGCTTTCCTGTTGGCATTCATGAGTACTTGATTATCTTTGATTGTATTTTGAGGTCTTAATTTTCGTTACACGTTTATAATTTACATAAGTTATTGTTAATAAAACATATTGTTATGTATATTGTTATCACATATACAATTAATTCCTAAAATTCTTGTTCTGCTTCTAATGTAAAACTTTTCATCAAGAACTTTCTCATCAGCTTCATATAAAAGTTAATTAACAACCACGTGTTCATACACTACTAAAATAGATAATAGTATCTAGTAACCAAATATATCTTTGTATATATTTACCAGAACTGCTAGGAGCGCAGGTGTAGTTCCCAGAATCTCTAGGAGAAGCGCGCGCGATGAGCAGCCGACTGGTTCTGGTTCTCTGTTCTGTTTCAACGCTGATCCCACCTCGCTGTGCGTAGTTCACCACGTTGGACCCTCGGTACCAGTATATGAAGCTGGTGGGAACACTGAATTATAAATGTTTGAGCTGCTGTAGAATTTAATAGAGGATACAAAGAAGATAGGGTTTGGTTGTTGTGTAGATTTGTGTAGCAAGTACTAATATTACAATAATGAATATAAGAGTGTTGGTGATGTTGATAACACAATAGAGAATATGTTAAATATATTAATAAGCTCCCAAACTAATAGCTGAAACTAGGCCTAATTGATATATTCTGATGTCTAACGTTATTGCATCATGTATGTAAACAAAACGTAAAATTATTAAGTACATTTTGCGATTTGAATAATTTTGGAATATGAACCAATAAACAAAACTCAAGTAAGCTGCTTAAACATAACCAATAAGAAAACATAAAAACAGGTGCTAAAACACCAAAAGACGACTTCAAACCGAATCGAGCGAACTTTGATTGAAAGTAATTACATCGCAGAGGATTACCGCAAAAACGATCGGAAAGCCGAAGTTAACCGTCGCGTGACAGATTTTGTTTAGAGCGAAGTTCGTGTGCCTGAGGCAGCCAAACAACTCTTGATAGACTTAGTGTGGTCGTACACGGCTTGTTTGATTAAGACTACTCCGAGGAGCGCATTCGCTTTCCATCACTTCACCGATACATGCGAAGAAGGAATTGCATTAGCTCATTGCCTTAACGTACAAATGCTCGGTTTAAGCTAAGTTCAAAAGTTAATTACGGAGCAACTTGTATTCGTAAATTAGATTCTTGATTTAAATAACGAATTCATGTGGAATGTGTCTGATTGGTTGAGTCTAAAACGGTTCATTTATTTATAAAAAATCTTAAACAAGCAATGTTACGAATAAGTGAAAATTTGCAAAAAGTATTTTTAAGGAAGATTTACAAAAATAAACGATCGAATGGAGAACAGTACTCGTACAACTAAACATTTTCATAGTAATTTAAATACACATTAGGATGTTTAGTCTGTAGATAATAAAATGATACGAGGGCAAATATATATGTATAATGGGAACATATTATGGTATTTAGTAAGTACACTTACGAATATTAGTCCGTGAGTTTACCATTTGAGAGAAAATTCAATTTCTGGGTTTTGTTGCGTACAAATTAGTTCACACAATTTCTGAATTAAAGTCACATAGCAAAGCAAATTAGATACTGAGTATTACAAAAGCAACAGTACGGTTTTATGTAAACTTGCCTCATATTGAGATT
Source organism: Deilephila elpenor (assembly GCA_949752805.1). NCBI lineage: Eukaryota > Metazoa > Arthropoda > Insecta > Lepidoptera > Sphingidae > Deilephila > Deilephila elpenor. The sequence continues at coordinate 5,620,134 of OX457111.1, forward strand.
AGTTCTTTTAAATTCAAAAATGTATTTTTGTTGGAATCTCTTTTACGAAAATTGGAAAGGTAATAAATTAATAATGTACTAAGATTAATTAAAGTACCTATCTATGTTTGCAATAAACTTACCTCGGTGGATCGGGCGCATGTCTCGCAATACAAGTGAGGTTGATGTCGGACCCAGCACGCACAAACAACTCCGGTCCAGATAAGATTTCAGCCTTTGATACTAAAATGAAACAGAAACTAGATGTACATACTATTCTGAGTTACTACGTAATACCTTTTGTGACTACCATCTCGCAGTACTCAACGCTAAGTGACAAACTAAATTCCTTTGAAATCTCCAAACTTAGTCATGACAAGGGCACGTAAACAGCCGTAAACCGTAGCTGTAGAGTGTACACTTGACTTTTATTATAATTAATTTTATAAAGTCAAAGCACAATGCCGGCTTAATTTCAAACAATTCTGTACAAGAAACAGCGTAATTGGCAGTCTGAAATTACTAAATGGACCGCCAATTTCCTTTATCAAATTATCCGGGGAGCTTAGGAACGAGAATTAGGCTCTTATTAAACTTACCGACAACTGTGAGACGGAAGGAGATACTGATTTTGGGCTCAGTGGAGACTTGACATTCATAAGCACCGGAGTCGCGGGGTTGCGCTGGTGCGACTCGAAGCGTCCACTCATCAGAGCCATCTGTATGCAGCGCTGCGAAACGCGCATCACTGCTGTAGGTGTGAACACCTACAGTGAGAATGTGAAGATCCCTCTTCCGAATCCATGATACCTGGAGACAAATGAAATAAATCAAATTTACAATCAGCTTTGATCGCCGACGCGGAGTTGATAGGGTTCAAAAAGGGCCCCGAATTGGTCAATAATGTTCTATCAAAGGTTTTCTGTAGCGAGTAAGATTAGTTCGTTAAAGTTAATAAATATGTTAAATAGTATTTGGTGTTGAAGTATAAATCATGAGGTAATTTTATTTAGGTTTTGCCAGTTCCCTAGACGCTAGAAGTGGTTGGTATAATATTTTTTTATATTGCTCTATCAGAAACGATTGTTAATAATTATTTCATTGAATGCTTACGTAATATCCAAAGCAATATACATATTGTTTGTTTCGGCAAACAAAAGGTTCCAATGGTTCCAATTGTATTCAAAGCCTTAAAGAAAATACTATGACAAAACAAATGTATTGTGGGAAATTGACTTTGACTGTTGAGGTCTTCTTGTTTTGACATCATAAATATTCATAAATGAGAGAAGCAAATTCGTTTGGTATTCCAAATAGCTTCATTGGAACGATTTAATTTCCTTTAATTAAACATCTTCGGACGTTATTTAAACTAATGAACGTTTATTGTATATATTATGCGGCAAAATATATAAATATGTAAGAGTATAATTTGATTTATATTAAATCGTGGCTGCTTTAGCATTCTAATACGATAAGTCATGAATTATGGACTTAATCTTTCGATTTGTTTGTGTTATTGTTAAAAGTAACTTAGTTGATTCGCATAAACGTTTTCCGCTTTTACAGAGTAAAAATATGTTTCAAATCAACTGATTAATCTACAAAATTGTTAAATTTCATTACCAATCTTTCTCATCATGTCTATAGGGTTCATGCGGGCACAATTTTTCGTCCTTACCATTATTGGGGATGGATTTCATTTTTTATTTTACATTAGATGTCTATTTTTCATATCTTTAAGTTAAATAATTCAATACAATACATTACTAAGTTAATTGTTCCTAAGTGCGAGATCATCGAGCCATACAAATCTACAGAAAAACACAACCCGTAAACAACCTGTAATATGAATATTCAGTCTAAAAAGCAGCTTCATAAATACATCCAGTAATAGATTTTATGTTGTTATTGAATGGCTTACCCGTTCGGACGTGTATGTCCCTTTTTTAACAACCTCCACCGTAAACCGTGACGGTGTATCGAGTTTTTCTATTTTATACATGAGGGTACTTCGAGAGATGCGGCTACGTAATTGATTTGCTTTGCGAGGTGCCTTTGATCGCTGTTTTGAAGTTTCATCGGATTTGCTTGTGAATAGTCGTATATTTTTAATTGGGTAATTGCACGTATGGTACTTGCTTTATTTTATTTACATTGCAGTTAGCGGTTATCGTGTATTGATGTCGATCTGTAATCATGTCGATGTTAGATCTACATGTTCACAAACTAACGAATTGAAAAGAAACCAACCGTTTTATAGTAATAAAATGTAGTGGCTTATAATTTTATACGTATTGTTATTAATTGATTACTCAATAGATTTACAGGAAATAAATTATAAAATCATAGAGACTGGAAATATTAAAATTAGTACACGGCACTGGATAAACTCTGAAAGAATTGTTGGATTATTTGTGATCTAAAATTAGCTTGGGACTGGTTGTGAGGTTGCTTTAACGATAAGCTCTCCTTTATTATCTTATGGGACGTTGAAAGGTATCAAAATTGATTTATCAATGAATGAAAATATTATCGTGGTAGAGTTTTTAAGCAGGCTTGAAAACCTCACTCACTTCTAAGCAAAAAATTAACGATTTATAGCTAGAAACCATGTTATGTTAGATAAACAACCACAGCTTTTGCTGTTACTCAGCAATATGAGAAACATTAGTTTTCATATTACAATGTTCTCTATAATTTTCCTATAAATTGTTCGACCAAAGCTTGCAGCAATACTGCGCATGCTGCAATAATTAATGCTCATTATAATGCATACGATTCAATATTGCCAGCATTGCAGTACAAAAAGGCCGGCAAAGTCAAACATTTACATTTATAGCATGTGTGTGTATGCTTAAATCATTAAATGCATAATATTCTGTTTCTGTTTTTTTTTTAAATTGGCTCGACAAAGAGTCTGTAATGCGCCTGATGTTAAGAGTGCAATCCAAATAAAAAATGGTGGAATTCGTTTTTTGGGCATATAAGCAATTAAATTGTCAGTACAAAATCACATGTTTCTCTAATAATATGTGTGAATAGATGGTGCAAAAATATGTTTATATAATACATTGTGTACACTATTGTTTCGAATATATTTTATACAACAAATTTTTGTTTATTTGTCTAAGTAAATGTTTTAGTACACACGTTGACACGTTTTAGTGTAATTTTATCACTATCGATCCCTATCCAATGATTCCTTGTTCTAGAAGACCAGGCAAAACAAACGCAGTTGGCTTACATTACCGACAAAATTTACGCGACGCGACCCAGTTCTGAGTAGACTCAGCGAATCAAACTTAGTAGGTGAGTTTTGGATCCAGATATAAGTTAATACATACATATATACATAAAGTCTCGCCTTTTTGGAAGAAGGCGTAGACAGAGGTGCTACCAGGACACCCACATTTTGCCTTGTATGTTCCGTCCCATGATGTGAAAAGGGGCGAGCATATCGCCATTTCGGGCACAAATTCCTGACTCCGGGCTGATCATAATGAATAGAAAAATCCAATGTCACTTTAAGAGATAATAACCGTCATTGTTTCAGTAGATTCAAGTATTTGTGAACTCACCATAGTATGAATTTAGTGAAATAGTTCGATCTTTGCCCCTAAACAAGGCTTCCGGTGACGATAAAATATCCAACAAAATGATCAAAGAAGCGTGTAAATCGGCCGGCAATGCAGTACTAACTGTTTTTAATCGATGTATTGCTGAAGGGGTATTTCCGCGAGTCTGGCGTACCGGTTTCATTCGGATAATACCCAAGAGTGGCGATAAATCTCCTCAAGATCCTAAGTCTTACAGACCCATTACACTCTTGCCGTCGCTAGGTAAACTTTTAGAACGTCTTACCGTCCCTCGATTGCTACCAGGTGGACCAAAATTCCATGAAAAACAGTTCGGTTTTACTATGGGTAGGTCGACTATTGACGCGGCAATTTCGGTTAGAAGAAGAGTAAGTACATCGATACGCAAATATGTACTCGGTATTTTCCTGGACATCTCCGGTGCTTTCGACAATGCTTGGTGGCCAATGCTGCTTCTTAAGTTGAAATTGCGAGGTTGCTTTAAAAATATATATTCACTTATATACTCGTATTTCTTGCACGGAACAACAAAACTTAAACTTGGACACCATGCCGTGTCGAAGCCACTGACGATGGGCTGTCCACAAGGCTCGGTCTTGGGTCCTTATTTATGGAATTTAGGCTTCGATGATTTTCTTACAATTCCATTACCGTCGGGGTGTTCTTTGATTGGATATGCGGACGATGGCCTTTTGCTTATTGAGTCAAACAGTAGGTCGGGACTCGAAAATATGGCAGACACGTGTTTAAAATTAATATCTGATTGGGGCGATCGAAATCGTTTACAGTTCGCACCACATAAAACGTTCCAATTACTTCTAAAAGGAATTTTAAAATCACCGCCGCGAATTAAATTTAATAATATCACCGTAAAGAAAAAAGAATCAGTTTGTTATCTTGGTCTAATTTTGGAAAGGAATTTTTCCTTTCTTGAACATATTAAGAAAGTCGGGGAAAAATCGAAAAATAACTTTTTTGCTTTGACAAGAATATCAAAATCAACGTGGGGGCTATCTTTCAATACATTAAAAACCATCTATGGAGCTACTTACTTAGGATGTATTACTTACGGATCCCCCGTATGGGCTGATAGGGCTACTATCGGTGCTGTGCGAAGGAAATTGCTCCAGAGCCAACGTTTGGCGTTGATATTCTTGTGTAAGGCGTATAGGACTGTTAGTACCGAAGCTTTACCTGTCCTAGCGGGTGTACTTCCAGTCGACCTGGAGGTACAACGTCGCGCCGCGATGTATTACTCAACTAGAGAGAATATGGACAAAAGATTCTTAAATTCACGTGAACTTTTAAAAGTAGACAGACTATTTAAGCCGCTCTCAGTTGTATATAACGAAATAATAGATGAATGGCAAAATAGATGGGATGTATCTTTGAAGGGTCGGCATCTATACCAATATTTTCCATGCGTGCGTGATCGGTTGGCAAAGACTTGGCTAGATATCGATTATTACGTATCACAGTTTCTTACGGGCCATGGTAACTTTAAGTCTAAACTGTACTCATTTAAGCTCGTTGATTCGCCTGCGTGTTCATGTTCAACACCTTATTGCGAATATGAGCAGTCCGCGCATCATATACTTTGGGAGTGTAGTCTTTGGCAGAATGAGCGTAAAACCATGCTAGATACTATGCAAATAACATCTGGAGTTGTATACTACATGGATCTTGTGGAGACTAGGAAGAATTTCCGTGCTTTCCGACGATTTTGCCATACCTATTATTGGAATCAAGTATAACAGCTTACATATTAGGTCCCATTTAAATGTAATAATCACTATTCCGTGGTGCTTTACAGCTGGCTTCTCTGGCTGTAAATGTCTTTATGCGAGGTTATTTACCTCTTTAGTTCATTGTTTTGTCACCCGCTTTATTAGGGAGGGAAGTGGACAATCATTTATTTCCAACTCCTCCTATTAATTTAACTTTTTGATTGATTTCGTTGCGGGTTAAAGACAAGTTAGACATTCCCGGAGACGCGCTGAGCTTCAATGCTCAGTGTCATTAAAATGCGTGCCACTGTTGATCCTGGCTTACAGGAGTTGCAGTGGCGGGTGTGAGGGCGGGACAGTCTCACCATAGTATGGAACGTGGCCCTGACTGAAAAATGAAACGATACAATCTGAGTATGTCATGTACGAGCATTGCCTATTACTTAGTTGGTCCTTGCCTCGGGGTACTACAAGTTTGCGCAAATATTCAATTTCAAAGTATATCTTCTATAAATGATTTCTTTTTCCAACTATTTTTTGTACAAATCCCGAGTTTTATATCTCAAAACGTCTGAATGTTCTACGGAACGACCTCACGTATCAACTGTTTATAGTTCACGTACTCAGCATTCTGCCACGTGCCTTTGCTAGTTTTTTGCGTTGGCACAAGATTTTTCGTGAATGTTACGGCTAGATGCCAAATACTACCCAGAGCCTTGGTAGACTTGGGTCAAATGACATTTATACCTTGTCATTCTGGCATAAACGGCTCAGCTGTGATTTCCCCTACATTTCGTAAAAGCCAAATATTGAATTTATTCAGCGACAATTTAGTAGAATTGCTAACTAAAATAGCAACTGCGATTGGCGATTTAAGCATTTCTGCTGCCGTTGATTTTGGTATAATCGATTTCTCATTGCCTCAGGCGCACGGTCAAATTAAACCGTAGGCTTACTGTTGAAAGGTACATTGGTTTTGGCAATTGAGGTCAAACATTAGAACATTTGCTTTCTAATTGCATTTAGGAGTCCATTTCAATGCCACAAATTAGCTTCTCACTTAGCTTGAGCCCAGTAGAAATTAAAAGAGGTACATGGTTCGTCGCTTCTTGCAATTGAAATCTTTGTGTGAAGTTCATTTTTAGCACTAGATATATTCAGACTTTTTTAGGTTTCTTTATTACTTCAATTATTTAACTAAGAACATTGTGTAATCTAGTTTTAGCGCTTTCTATCCTATTTTTACGATGCAGAAGCTGTTTTTCTATGGTCCCTAAGAACATTTACCCGTAGTAATATTCTTTTAAACACCAAAGTCTTGAAATAAAACAATAATAATTTGCATAATACATTTTAATTATAAAAAAATCGCCAATAAAGTGCCAGTAAAAATATATCAACAAGGAAAATCGTAACGCGATTTTCCAATTAACTTTTATAAGCATCCCTAATTGATTTCTGAAGTCCATTTCGTAACATTTGAAGGAAATGAGCTATTTCATAAGGAATGTTTTATAAATAGGTCAATATTTTTCCATTACTTTTATGCTCAATCTTTTATATTTTTAATCAACTTCAAAAAAAATGGTGCCAATCGATTGGAACCAGCTATGTCCTGCGGTTTTACCCGCATTATGTGTTGGCATAATTAGTAGATATTTTAGATCAATTATTTATAAGATTTTTTCTCTTTTACTCGTATTTAGATTTTTATACAAATATTGAAATAGGTTTAATTTTTTAAAATTACATTTTATTATGACAATATGACTAAGATAGGAGTATAGATGTTTGAAATGTTATATAAAAGGTTAATCATCTTCAATGTCATACAAAAACCACTGGTCAAAGATGAACATATTATAAAAAGAACCCCTTAATTCTTTCAATCTTTGTATTTTTTAAGTTGTTTTCTAAGGTCATATAAAATATATCCTATCGTATAATATAGCAATGAGCGACAAAGTATCAACAATTCTCAGCGCCTTTGTATTATGCGTGTAATCACATGTTGTGTTTCGTCAAGACGAGCACAGCATACGCCGCTCAAATAATTCCACTCTTGGGAAATTCACATATTGCCTCCTTGTACCAAATTAGATATACATTGAACCATTTGCCGGAGTAATCTTGTTGCGCGTTAAGTTTTCAATAGAATTTCGCGCAAAACAATCCATTCTCGACGAGCCTATTTGATTGCACACGTAACGTTTTTAAACAACTGGCTGTAAATTTTGCAGATAAAATAAACTTTTGCGCCGACGCTAATCGGCATGTTAATACCGACGGGCGGTGCTAAATAATAGCTGTAACATGTTCGTCATAAATTGAACGACCATTTTTGACCGGAGGGTAATCGGCATACAGTATTTTTACAAAATAAAATCGCCACTAGGCCCGAGTTGGCTTTGTTCCAAAATGTGGGGCTTCACGAGCCACGACCCAATTCCCTTTGCTTTATTTGACGGCAGCGAGCACGCGACATTTCCTATTGCACTTACTGAAACTTGTAAGAAAATCGAATTCCACATACGATCTGTAGGCTGTGCTGTTTACAAAGAAACCATCAACCGATTCGCACGAAACATAATTTCGGTGAAAACTTTTCAATCTCAGTGTCTACGTATAGATTTACTTAGGATTAATTTCAATTTCTTTTCTCATTTTGAGAGTGTCTACGTCTTTAAATTGTGCTTTTAATACTTCGAAATATGATAGCGCTAATTAGATAATTATATTGAAATAAAACTATATTTTACGGATTTTATCGCGATTTGGTTTAACTTTTAAATTTTTTAACTTCCCGACGTTTCGATTACTTTACAGCTTTCGTGGTCACGGGGCGGACTACGTGACCCCAAAAGCTGTAAAGTAATCGAAACGTCGGGAAGTTAAAAAATGTAAAAATTAAACCAAATCGCGATAAAATCCGTAAAATATAGTTTTATTTCAATGTGTAACATTCGCGTAAATCTAAGAAACCATTAGATAATTATAATTAATTATTTTTATAATAGAAAATAACAACATTAATTTTCTTTAAGAATATAATACGAAAGTAGATTAATCCAATAAATGTTCGTATTCAGTCAACAAGTTTGCAATAATATTGTTTTAAAATGGAACACTGCCAATACAAGAAAACTATGTATTTCTGTTATCCAGTTAGGATAGACGAAAGTCTTATTTAGGCCATCCAAGTTTTGTTTAATGTTGTAATTAAATGTATTTATACAAAGCTTGATAAATTTTAAGGAACATTTTTCACCATTACGTCGTAAAATCGGAAGTGTAATGGTGTAATAAAAAGTTGAATATAAAATACTTGAAATTGCCTTTTTATTAAATATCCAATCGTTACTTACCTTTCGCAAATAGTAGTATTTTTATCGAGCCCAGCCCTTTAGACTTCATTGCTTCCCTCTTGTAATGACGCCATAAAAATAAACGATGGATAAAAAAAATACTTTCCATAAAAAGCTGGGTTCGCTAAAAGAAAAATATTAAATGTGTCATGTACAAAGTTTTAAGGGGCGCCTACTGAGTTTTAAACACGGTAATAACAGCTTTTAGAAACCAAACTAACTTTACACACACCTTATTTTAACGTGTTAACCAGAAAATTGACATATTGTATACAATATTAATGTCAAACGAATGTAAATATCTATATATAAGGGCAAATTATAAGCATGCTGAAAATCATATTTTTTTAATTTTGAATATCAAATATTTCCCGTTTCGGTTATTTTCTTTTATATTTTCTATTTATTTTATTTTTACAAATAAACTTCATTTCATATATGTAATATACTCGTATAGCATAGTGTTTATTAAAATTGTTTTTATAAACTTTAATAACCGTACTGCAAAAGTGCATTGCTAATAGATGCCTGCGTTAGATTTGAATTATTGGTAAATTAATTTCCTTGTGAATTATGCCCAATTAGTTATGTAGTTGTAACAATAATGTTTGTATCTGTATCAGCCCATATACCCATATATTTCCCACTGAAGGGCACGGGCCTCATTTACAATCGAAAATACGATTGAGAGGGGTTAGGCCATATAATCCACCACGCCGGCCTAGATGTTTTCCTTTACAGTTATAGTGCATGGGGATTGACTGTCAATACACATATAAATCCGTAAATTCAGAGGTGTGACCTGGGATTTGAACCCGCGACCACCGTGAACATGTTGACAATCGCGTCTGGCGATGAACAGGAATTGAGATATATAATATAATTAGAGATATATATTCTTAAAGATTAAACATAATTGATCTCAATAAAGATTTATTAAAACACATGAACGGATAAAGTTTCCTCTATCAACTACTTAGAGAGGAACCGACGATTGTCGTAGCGGAAAGGTTTACAACTCCAGTGTGTGCCGGAAGACGGAGTTTGGGTCTAACTACGATTAGATAGACGACCCGGGTTTATATGGGTAGTTGAATTCGGCATAAAATTGTAGCTTGAGAAACATCTAGATAACTTTAAATTCATCTGTCTCACGAAACAGCTTGGTGAATTGACAATTCATGTAACAACAGCTTGAATGCTTGGTGAATTGACAATTCATGTTTTACCACATTATTAGGCTATGCTTGCTGGGCCACTTATTCCCTCCCCCCTATAACCCCGGGTCTATATCGAGTGGCATAAGAATGTTTCCAATTATCTGAAAGATTGTATTTACTATCAGGGGAAGTGCGGTCACAAGCCGAGCCAAAATAAAAAAAAAATACTGTGGATCGTCTTCTATGCAAGCATAGCAAAGATCTTTAGAAAGAGAGGGTACCTGCGAATAGCAAAATAATAAAAGAAATATACCCTAAGCCACATACATAGTCCTGACCCCACATTAAGATCAATTAAGTCTTGTGTCGTGGGTACCAGGAACCACGAGAGACTTTACGGTCTCACTAACACCCAGACCCGAAACATATACATGTGGATCACACAAATATTTGTACGGCGCGGGGATCGAACCCACGGCCTCTCGTTTCACAGCCAGCGTTTAACCAACTGCGGCACAGAGGCTGTCAATGCATGGCACAGAAGTTTAGTTTGACCCCAGTAGCTCGTAATTCCTGACATCAACGAGATAATATAGGTCGATAACGATGATGGGGTAATAATTGCAGCATAATTGTAATGAGTCCATTTCAGTCAATCATAAAATTAACGTTCAGATCTATGGCAAAATTGGTTCACTTGTTGATCAGCCTATTAAAATGGAATCATACTACATATTAAATGATAGGCGTTATAAAAATTTGCTCCTTGAATAGTCCGGGTGTTCGTTTTCTGCATGTTTTAATTTCATTTCTTTCATCAGTAGCTTTGTTGTTACTGCTGTTGTATTTATATTGTCATACAACAAAAATAGTACTGATAAAATTAAACTACATTTCTTTATTTTTACAAATGTAACGCCCGAATACTGGAACGACATTCAAATAATAAGTTGCTCTTAACAGCGCACGGCTCACTTAGCCAGTACATTTAATCGGGATTAACGTAGTTAAGCGCAAGTTATATTTAAGTTGCGTTCCAGTATTTGGGCGTTAGTCTATTAAATTACAAAATAAGGTTAAAGATCGTATTCACTGAATCAAAAATACTCAGCGTTTTTTTCTCAATATCAACACTTATTAAGAAACGTGACAAAAAAGATATTTATTTTCATTGGAGGGACCCTCAAAACGGAGCGTTTTTTACAATTCGTTTGGTATTCTCAATACTGTTTTATAGACGGATGGGCGAATGAAAAAACTTCGTTAATTAGGTTTCCGTTCTGCCGGCGTCCAGCGATGTTAACTTTTGGGTAAATAGAATGAAGTGCGCGTCTTTGCTTTACCTCAATTAAAATGAACTTACAAGATTATTTATTATGAGTTGTATTTTCTACGCAACTTATTTTATCGTGTATTCTGTATAAACTTTTCTATGAATCATGAAGCTTGATAAAGCTTTGACAGTATATTTAATGGACGTTTTGGCTTTTATAGGAGAAACTGTTACCAACTCAAATAATTTTCATGTACTCAAAATGTATAAGAAATATCCAATTAGGCAATTTTACTGCTAGGGATAGATCTTTCAAAATTGGGAAGCTTTAAGACGTAGCTAACACCGCTAGCCCAGTGCTATTATTATTGTTATTGAAGAAGGCAACAAAAATGAAGCTCTATTGACCGAGTAATAAACATAACAAATACACGATCAATTTAAAAAGAATAATTTCCAGTTACCCTACCTTAACTCCTCTCAATCGTACTTTCGATTGTAAAGGAAGCTCGTGACCTAAAGTGGGACGTATATGGTCTGATACCTACTTTAGTTCTAGGACAAATTTTCTATCAATTTAAATGCCTTTGATGTAATACAAAATAATGTCCAAGTTTCGAAGACCTAGATAGCGAATGCCACTCCTAATAATTGCAAGAAGCAGTAGGTCAATTAAATTAGAAGCCTTTATTTCACAATTTCCGTTTAAAATGTTAGTTCTCGTTTTATCACGGTATAATTTAGCTGAAATTGATATATACCCACCGTAAACCTAATTGGTGTCATTATTGTTCAATCTTTTTTACATCAAACAAAGAGGATGCCTCTTTATGCGCGCTTTATTATCTTTATGGGCAGCGATATAAAGTTGCCTGCTATTTTGTGATGTAATATTTTGTTAGAGGAGTTAGGCGAGGCTTATTTCAAAGATATGCTGAAAGCAAATTTGTTGATTATGGTGGTCGCTTAGTAGATTTGTTAAAAACAGTTTATAGCGCAGTCAAACAATAATATATTCTTTATTTTTATCTCCATTTCTTTTCCTTCCAGAATGATACGTATTGGTTTACGAAGCCACAACTTCGTGGTCACCACCACTTCAGTTCGATTCTTAATGTTCACGAATATGTTTTTGCTGCGGCATTAGGTTGTGGAACTGTTGGCTGGCTCACGTGTTCTCTTTTTCCTATAATCGTAAGTTTTTTCTGCTCAGCGTTAATTAGGTTTAGTACGTCATCAAATGTGATGCAGTTACTTTGTCAAGCCAGTGTAAAATTTCGCCTTTATTTTTGCTGTTTTTACGGAATGTAAATGGCAAGATCTTGGTTTGAATCCCAGGTCTAACGTGCTTCATGACTTTTATCGTATAAGTAGCGTGGTATGTCCACTGTATTAGATATTTTTCTTTAAAAGTTAACGTCAACTATAAAATCACCAACATTATAAGCAAAGTCTTTCAGCAATTGGCCAACAAGTATTTGTCTCGGGTCTGGTGGTGTTTGAGATACCAAAAAGTCTTTCGTAGCTTCTGATACGGATGACACAAGACTTAATTGATCTTAATGTGGGGTCAGGACTATGTATGTGACTGTTAGGTGTATTTATTTATTAATACGCGCAAATCTTGGTTGGTGAATAAAGGGTATTATAATTTTATTTTGTAATGCTTCATTGGCTTTGCTATCACGTCGCGTGTTACACATGAATAGAGAACAGCTTCGCCCAATTTTTCATGAACTTCATTTTAGAATTACAACTGCGATTTCACCGAAATTATTTTACAGAAGCAATATAGTTTTATTTATGTTCAGTGTAAGTTGTAATTCATCGTTGACGCTGAAAAAAAGCTTTTGTTGTAATAATATTTGTTGAATAGTTTTCGGTTATTATTAATGTGAATCTTTCTACTCACTTTCACTGACTCTTTTTCAAATATGAAATTAGATATTGATAAAGTACATTATATTTCGTGAATGTTGTTCTTTATTAATTAAATTAAGTTAATGCTTTATCAAATTTGGATCATGCATATACAAACTAATTATAATAACTCGATAAATTCAGTTCAGATTAGCAGTATTAGTTATTTTTGATTGCAATTTAGATTAATACTAATATTACTACTGTTTGTTAAATAAACACAGAAGTTTTGTTTGTATTTTGCTTCGTGGATTAGTGAATTTATAATTTAATTAAGTCAGCTATAATAGAATATTTTATGAAGTTGATACTGTATTTATCATTTATCTATTTTTGTATTTGGTTTATTTAAAATGGCCAATGAGTATAACTGAACTATTTATAGCAACAACTCGTGACATGGCGTTAAAGGACATTGTTCCGGCTCCATACATGTTCTGCCTAAGAACCGTTCGAATCGAAAGTGACTAATATAAACTCTTAAAATTATATGGAACCCTATGAAATAAGTTTTCACGAACGGACACTTCAGGAAACTAAAATAATTACGAAAAAAGTTAATATTTTGAGGTTATAAATAAAAAATAACCAAGCTTACGTGAAATATTAGAGTAGTAATATCAAAGTAATATTAACAATACTATGTACAGCTATATATGTTCTCTTCTAGAACTAGGAAAGGACTACTCTACTAGATACTAGGAAAAGAGATAGTACCTAGTAAAGTTTAAGATAATTCTTTGACAATTATCATTTTACAAAGTTGCATTTTCTGTCTGTCCCTATGAATGCTTAGATCTTTAAAACTACGCAACGGATTTGGGTGCGATTTTTGTTAATAGATAGAGTAGGTCAAGAGGAAGGTTTACACCAAGGTTTTACATTGCCACCGTGCGAAGACGGGGCGTGTGGCTAGTTTTCATAAATGCTTAGAATTTTTATGAAAAACAACTACCTAAACGCTTTTGCTTTCAACGTTACGTTTCTTAAAATATAGTGAATCCACTTTGGATTTGTGATAAAACGCATATCCTAAATGGAAGAGTTCCATTCACCACAATTCATAAAATATCGATATTATTTCGATAGAAAATTATTTATTTAAATGATTGTCACAACTTTTATTTTAGACAGTTACCTAGCTATCTACATGCCATAAGGCGGGAATCGAACCCGCGGTCTATTACCAAGAAGGCACAGACCAAAAAGGTCATAGTAAAAAGGTAAAACCATGAAACGCATAGAAAATCACAAAAGAAACGATAGTCGCAAAGCAATCAAAAATTGAATGGTATGAAGTACACCAGTGTTGCCAATTACGAAAACTATAATACTCGAATGCCAAGCTAGAAATTCGCGATTTCGCTTAAAAAATATAGAATACTAGTTTTGTTCTAGCTAGTCAATTTAGGTATTTATATGAATAAAGTGTTATCAACTAATTTTAATAACCGACTTCAAAAACGAGGAGGTTCTCAATTCGATCCGTATTTACCGAAATCGCGAAAACTTCCGAAACTGGCAGCACTGGCTGACGGAAAACATTTTAAACGGCATCAATAATTGTGACCCAACTTTTTTTTGGAATTTATTTATTTGAAGTGTCCGTGGAATACTAAAATATGTTTCAAACAATATCAAAATAAATGAAAATTATAGTATAATTTATATTCACTTCGGTTCTTAGGCCAAAATTGAACAATGTCCTTTGAATTGATGAATTGAATTTTTGATACACTTCTGTCTCACATAAATACAAATATATTTGTTTTGGTGCCACCAACGAAATCTAGGTTTCGTGCGGATTTTAAGTTTAAGATAATAATAGCCCTATAAACTTTAGTTTCGTTTGTTCTCTGTATTCCGCTTGACATCCTTAAAGACCGGCAAAACACCAGCTATTTATTATTTATAGAACTGATTACCTGCTATCTATGAGGTAAGCCGCAGGCTCGTTGCTCAGTTTTATGCTAAAAATAAATATTTAATTAACGTCTACCTCAAAAACAGATAAGTAAACTAAGCTGTAATTAAATTAAACAAAAATATTAATCGATAATTTTCTAAAGTATAACAGTCCACCTGATTGGAGGCTTTAAATTAGGCGCACGCAATTTAATTTGAGTTTACATAGTATACATCAAGAGAACCCTCTCTTCTTCAATTGAAATTGTTGAACAATTTTCAAAATTTATTAACGCACACACAAGCGATAAATCAAATTAATGGTCCTTAATAACAAGTCTAGAATGGTCTCAGGACGAGAGTGTAATTAGTAAAGTTGGTAATAAGTGGGTGAATGCGTGCACAGATTGAAGCGGCTTCAAGAATGTTTGATTGCTTGGTACATAATTAAATTCAATACTCATTAGTTTCCATTATATTTATATTGTTAGGCATTCAGTCGATCTCTGTGGTGCTTGCTTTGGTGCTCTCAGTTAGACACAAACAGTGTGTCAAGAGTTAGGGTGCCATTATTCAGTTGTTAATTTTCTTATTTTGTATTTTTGAACTTATCTGCTTTCTTTATTAAATTTCTATAAAAACCGTATTCTATTTCATACATTCTGTAAAACGGTTTAATGGTAGAGGCCTATTACGATATGTTATGCTCAAAAATTCAAAGGGTTATAAAAGGCTGCCAGGTGCCTAAAATAACTTTCGTCTATTTTCGCTCTCAAGGGTCGTCGTTTTTTTAGTAAATTTAGGAGATTTTGATTGAAAGAAGCTAGTATATAAAATTAATACGCCTAAAATATTTAGTTTTTGTTTTTAGTAACATAAGAATTATAACTCTACGATCCTGCTTGAAAAATTGGAAGATATACCGCATCAATTACTTTACTGTCGAATTAAACGCTAGAGCAATTTTTTTTAAGCCTATGTTTTGTCCGACTGCTGGGCAAAGGCTTCCCCGTTATTCCCCTACTTGACCTTGTCCTCGGCAACCTCTTGCCATTTTGGCTCGAAGGCATCCCACTCATCTTTCCACCGCATCTTTGATATTCCGGATTTTCTCCAGCCATTTGCAATATAAAATACAAATATTCTTCATTTAATCATTCCTATGCCATACTTATGTGGTGTTGGCGTAATATTTGCCTAATACTTCCTCTTTCCATCCCTTTTCATTACCGCCCCCCTACCGATTTCTTAGGCCGGCAACACATCTATGATAAAGCGTTGTGGATGTTCATGGGCGGCAGTGATCACTTACCACGATGATTGCTCGTTTGCCGGACCTAGGCAATAAAAAAATCACACTTACACTAGGATTTATGTTATAAATTATGTGTCTTAAATTTTACAGTTTACGAATAGCCTGTCAGTATATAATCTTACTTTAACTCAACAGAGTATATTATTAAAATAAAATGACAAAAAGCAATACAATTGTAATTCCAACCATAGCCGGTTATACAAAAATACAGTAAAAAACGAATTCAATTACATTTGTAACGAGATGGGAAAGCGGAGTTATACAGAAAGTATTACGCGCGAGCTGTGTCTTTAACTGCGATGATACAGGGATATGAGGCGTGACGCAGAGGTTAGATATAATTGTTCCCTACTCTCATATTTTGTTTCCATTATTTTGTATGTAATAGGAGGCGAAAAGTTGATGACCTAACGCAGTCACGTGAATGGATTTTACTAGGCGTAAGTCTGGATATGGGAGATTTTAAACTACTATTAGCTTCAATGCATCCAATGGTCAGTGCAACGAAATGAAACTCTTGTATAATTAATAATTACTTCGGCCTGTTCTAAACAAGGTTGGATCGAGGGGGGAGGTCATGGGGGTCATGACCCCCCTGGGCTGATAGATTTTTTAAAACGTACCGTTGATTTTCACTTAATAAATCGTAAACATAATCACTAATCACATGTGTAACAAATTTTCACTTTTTAATGTATAATTGTAATCGAATTCGAGTTCCTCCAGTGTTCTGACTAGAACTATCTGGAACTATATGACCCCCCTGACTTAAAAGCTGGATCCGCCCTTGGTTCTAAACCGAATATTTTATGCACTGTGACAGATTTTACACCAACACGTATGGTAGGCGTTATCCTGGAGTAATAAACTATAGCAAAAATAAATAACAAAGTAAACTTACGAATACTTACGAAAAAATCACATTGCGTGTGAATAACACTGTACTAGCTGCTTGCTTGATCCATCTAATTACGTCACTGGGTGTGTCAACAATCATTCCAGTGGAAGGACTTCCCATTAAGTTTCAGAAGTTGGCATCAAACTATAATTTACCAAGTTATGAATATCTATGCCAAGTCGTCATATGAATGTGAACTATCCAATCTTACGTAATATATTCTCATCGTTCCCTCACTGCTGAGGATCGCGACCACATGTGATGTTCCTCCATCGTGTTCAGTCCTGGGTAGCATGGACCGCGTGGTATAGGCTACCACAAACCGCCTACCAATCCTACGTAAAACTGTGCGAAAATCAAGGCATCGACAGCAATGCAAATTATATTATTAGCATAATATAATCTTTCAATCGCTTACCTCGTTGTTAAACCGAGTGTGCTAAAAAGGGTCAATTTGCCAGCACCAGAATCAGAGCATGTGCGCGGTTATTTATGACCAAAATGAAGGTGTTAGCTGCTTGCGGTGTTGATATTACGTTCAACTCTGCGGCCAATTTCCATAATACCTTCCACGTTTGAAATTTGGAATTTTCCAAACGTTTATTCTGGTATTATTTGGAATTTGTGAAAAGAAAATATGGGATCGAGGCTTTCTTAAGATTTCGTCTGATTGATAAAGTTATGCGAGAATGTTCCGTGAAATTGGATTGGTGAAGACACAATTCAAAGGTATGTGCGAAATGTATGAATTTACTGCAATATGGACATATTGCATCGCCTTTCGAAAAGCCTCCAACTGACTGTTATGATTTTAAATATTTGCAAGAATTTCACGCCTTGTTTTGATCCTTTTAGAATATATTTATAAATCTTACTATTGTATTTTGTATTTAGAATTATGCCGCAAGAATTCAAACCGGAACTTCTTGAAAAAATATTATATCTATAGCATGACAAAATGATTTAATTCAGTGAAATTGCATTAGGGTATCGACACAATTATGATAGGAAATTCAAACTTGGCTATAAATAGGTTGAATTCAAACGCGTTACCCTTGCTTAGGTAAGACAAAGCTCACCTTAAGAACGAAACACAATAGCAAGCATTATTTCAGCTATATTTTCTAAATAGAATGAAAAATTATTATCTGAGTTTGTTGAGTTGTACAGATTCCTTAATTTCTGTAATAGAATTGTATTATGCTGGTAAAGCCGACTACTTGGAATTAGTGTTAATGACCTAGGTCCCAGAGTAAAGCTCTACCACTTATATAATGGTATGGGTTACACCTAACAATTTAAAAATTAAACAGAGCCATTTTCCTTGATACAGTACTAAATATAAACAACGCCAACACCTTTTACAACCGCTACTTCATACTATTAACTTTCCATAAGCCCTTAAAAGGAAAGGATTATGGCTAAGACAACCCTGAATAAATTGTCGTCTAACTTAACAACGACACATAGAAAAGTTTTGAGACACGTTGGATGAATTCTCCAGGGTTTTCACTTATCCACGCTCCTCCGAGATATACATTCCAGTTTATGTCCTGTTAGAGGTAAAAATATTCATGTATTCCGTTTACGTAATATCATGTGAACGTCTTGACATAAGCGTATATCACTTTATTTATATAAATTCTCGCGTTTGTGTTAGGTATAGTATTATTGTAAATACTTACAAACGCAAGGAGAATAATTTATATAGTTTCTATAGTTTTTTTGTGATGCCAGTTATTTATATTATGATACAGCAATAGCTAACATATAATAACATATATATAACAATTATAGCATGTACAGTAATTATAATCGAGAATGACATAGACATATATTTTGTATGAGGCTGCGGCATAGCCAAATCCATTGAAAAATTTATACTCGACACGCCATTGGTGTTGCTAATATCATAAACAAACTGGGGCAAAATAAGACGTGAAATAAATCAAGTCGTGTAAAATAACCAACATATTTCAAATTAAAGATTGACTTGGAACCCAAGGTAGTCGTTTCCTCGACGTTATGAACTTTGCTTACAGACTGGCTGCCACAGATTTCCTGATTTACTGAACCGAAATAACAATCACACCTCGTGCGAAAAACTTATTGGGGTCGAAGAAAATGATTCTTCGTATTATTATTGAAAATTGGCGGATGTAGCAAATCGTTTGGCGGAGCGCGGTTGGCGTTTGCTTAACGAAATAAAGATTATTGGTGAATGTGTGTAAATGGTTAACTCAAAGACAAAAGAGGACAAAAAGCCTTAATATACACATAGAAAAATATTTTATTTAAATTGGATAAAGTGAATATGAACACTTGATGATAACTGCAGTGTCGAGGTAGTAGAGTGTGTTGTCCAGGTTGATTATCTACCGACATAAGATTGTTTTTGCCGGCCCGCTTAATTATTGAACGACGTTACCTGATTGTCTATTATTGTCTATTGTTTTATTCTACCCAGATTTAGCTCGAAATGCAGTACAATTATTTACAGGTTCTTAACTCTGTGTGATGTGACGTTATCCACGCGGACAGAATCCTATGGCCACTTAAATGGGTCAACAATCGATTGTTCTTTTCTTAACCTATATGTCCCACTGCAGGGGAAAGGCCTTCCTTTCCTTCTCTTACCGCTCTCTTTCCAAGGCTTTATTCTGCGAGTTTTTACCAAAAAGATCTTTTTTGTAGAGTCGAGTAGAGAGAGTAGAGAAAAGTTTTGTAGAGTCTATTAGATAGCAGTCTAACAATCGATATAATTAAGAAATATCGAGACAATAGAATAGGACACGTTAATTTATAGGTTCCATAAATAGAGCAGTACACGTTGAGAAGGATTTCCAATAGTGGCCACACACCGCAAGACGGAGCGAGGGCAGTCTTGTTAACTGGACATACGAGCCGATAAAGATCGTCGTGATACGTTCGATAGAAACGGTATAATACTTTAAAGGAATTGAAAGGAATATACTGTTCGGTATGAACGTAAAGTTTGTTAAATATGTTTTAAACTCTAGGAATAAGTATCAGGAAAATAAGGGATGGTAAAACAAACATTCCTACAACAAGTACGACAGCTCGATTTCAAATGTAGATATTAATAAAAGGTTAGTTAAGCACTACGATAATCATTTCATTATTATTGTTATAGTATAATGTTCTAGCCATTAAAGAATCTTAGCCGATATTTTAATTTGATTGACTATAACAACTGATTAGTGGTTAAATTTTCTAAAAGTAAAAAATAATTATTTGATTTTTAACTTTTATTTCGATTGAGTGTTAATCGTTTACTCGTAAAGGAAAATGTTTATGTTTTCGATTACCTTGAATAGCACAAACGTGCGTGTGATGTAAACCTACACTCATTACTACAAAAAAGGCTAAAGAAGAACACGAATAATGGTTATTAACCTAAAACGCCAGTTCCAAAGACACATAGGCTCAAAGCGAACGCTTTCGTGACACACGCGTAACAAATATGTTCATAATTCACCGAACGGCGCATTAGCCGCGAAAACATCCGGAACGTCATCCACTGTAATTTTACGAGATTAGTATGTAAATTGCGAGTTAATTCACATATAAGCCGGTATTGCATTATCGTCGTGTGCTCAAGCAATTTGTACGGAGTTAAGTTCTATTTTAGCTTGATGTTTCAATGGTATGGTATATGTTTACAGTTTGTACGCTTCATCGTGAGCATCAAAGATCACTTGTTTACCTAGTATGCCTTTGTTGGTACCAATGTTGTAACGCCTTGATGTGCTGTTCCAATTACCTAGCCGTTGGTCTAATGCTAATGTAAAAACGCTTTTAGATCCCGTTTCGATTATCATGTATCTTGTGCAATATTTTGGTTCGAAGTATATGAGTTGCTATTGGACATATTTTGCGAAATTACAGATTTGATGTGTTAAAGGCTCATCATCGGGAGATTCATGTTGTGCCGATCTAGCGCGAGACGTAGCGGTGACAGTAAGAAAAGTATGAGCAACGATGTAATACTTGTGGCTTTGCACGTCGCTAAAAACATAACATTTCCATTTTCCAGATTCATAAATTATGTTCTAAAATTGTTGTACAGTGAGACGTGACAAATGTGTTTCAAATGCTATAAAAATCTTAGATGAATCTATCATTGTGAGTATGTTATGCATGATGATTGCTGTTTAAGAGGATACCTCAAAGTTTCCGCTACAAATCTGGCTGGTGTCTCTATTACACATTTCTGCTTTAACTGTAACGTATTTTGTAATATTCCTATGATTATACATATATGCTTGAAAGTAACGTCGATTTTAAATTTCCAGAGACTTCATATCCTTTTACTAATACTCCTATATTTTTTAAAGTAACGTACGGGTTGCTTATTATTAAATGATAACCACCACCCACGTACATCCACGGCTTCAGATTAAACGAATGTGGGTGCTGACATTAGACAAATCACATAATTTTTATTACGTCAGTAAGTTTCATAATTTGTGTCAATTTTGAAAGGTCGGTAAAGAGATGATTCTGTCTGGTAGACATGTGGAGGAGAAATTGCCACTGAAGATTCTGTTGTACTAGTCCAACTACCAACGCTAGATGCTGAAATTTTAGCTTGATTGAATATTGACGATAATGCTACGAATACAATCACGAAAAATATAGTTCCTTGAGCCACATAAGAAATATAAAAGGATGTTGGTAATCATATTTAACTCATCGTGCACGTAAAAATGTATTCACATAATGTTAGCTTGTCATTCTATTTTGTTTTTAGTGCACAATAAAGGATCTGACAGCCTCCGTGGCGCAGTTGGTTAGACGCCGCCTGTGAAACGAGAGGCCGCGGGTTCGATCCCCGCACCGAAACAAATATTTGTGTGATCCACAGGTATTTGTTTCGGGTCTGGGTGTTTGTGAGACCGAAAATTCTCTCGTAGCTTCTGATACCCACGACACAAGACTTGATCTTAGTGTGGGGTCAGGACTATGTATGTGACTGTTGGGTGTATTTATTTATTTATTTATTTTATTATTTGTTTAACAAAACTATCCTTTTGTCACATCACCGCTTTTTTATTTGTAAATGAAATGTATTTTGCCTTCGTTTGTAACTGGCAACTGGCAAACAAAAACTACAGCGACTATTAAAATCCCCTTTTTACTTAGTAATCAAATTATACAAATATGTGACTAAACCCAATTCCTTTAATTTATCACCGTATAACAATTTTATACAAACGAAACGTTTCTCGAGGATAATATGTGTCCTCAAAGGGAATGAAGTCCTGAGCAAAAAGCTGGCATGTAAACGATTTATTATAAAGGTTTTGTACATTCGCGCTCGACTTGTCTTAAGCCCTTGCCACGTTTCTACGCGCTCTTCATCTGCGGCTTACTGCCGAGATTACTTCTACAGATTCATACGCACAATGTTCTGTATTGCGTTACGTGATTTCATTATGATGTATATTTGCTATTATACATGTGTTTTTAGTTACTCAAGACTGCAAGCTATAGTTATCAATATAGTAAAATTTATTGAAGGTGTATCGCTTAAGCTATATTGTTAACTACACCATCTTTTTTAAGTACTTAGTCCAGTTTTAAAATAAAAGTCATGCCAAATCTGTTATAATAACTATTAAACTATCCAAATATACAATAAGTACATGTCTTTGTTCAAATAGCCTTAGTTAGACTTCGAAACATTAAGTTGAATGTCTTCGTTAAGCCCAATCTACCCGATAAACTTCACATTGTAAAAGAACCATTAAGAATAATAGTAGCGAACAGCAAATTACTTAGCACAGTAACATTCTCAAGTGTTGCATTATTAAACTGAACAGTATCTTGTTAATATCCTTTTTCTGCGTCATTTACTGCTGCAAAACTGCGGTCGCCGGTGGAATTGATTAATCCGCTTCACAGTGCATTGTCATTTGTTGCTCTGGCAGTTGGCTTCTCGGCTGCACAAGTCTATCTAAATCTATTCCAAGCTGTTTTGATTCGCTCCGTTTATCTTCCTTGGCTGGCTCCCATTGCATTGTCTAATTTTAGTCGGAAGTCCGTGGAGTATCTCCAGGTGGGAATAGTTGTTCTACAGAATTCCGGTAGTTAGAGAAGTCAGTTATAACATTTTATGTTTTGATTTAGTTGGAAATTTTACATCTTACGGTAATTGTTCTAAGAAGCACAAAATATAGTCTTTGGAGTAAAAAGCCCTTTGTTATGAATAAAATTACAGTAGAGTACACTTTTTGTAACGCAAAAGATAATTAAGAATAAAGAAGGTAGACGTCGCGTCGTAGGCAAAATCCCTCATAATTTTTCCTTAGAAATTTTCAATGTTAAACTAAAGAGCCGTCCAATATTTAAAATTTGGAAGAGACGGTTTTGTTTCTTAATAAATGACTGGAAATAATGTATTGTTGAAAGCTCCTTTCAATTTTGTAAACTAAGTAAGAAAATATTTTGCGTCTGAAAAGGTCAAGAGAAATATTTTGTCAAACACAAAGTGTGCTGATTATTTCAGAAATAAAGTGATTGTGAGAAAACGGACGTTACGTTTTAATTTATTTTTAGTAATAATGTCTTTGTTTGTGTTATTACTTTTTCATAAACACTTATTTTTTATCTTATATTAACTTAAATGACTTCAGGTTTGAAGTTTTCTTATATTTTATTCAGTTCATTTTTATGATGCAAAAGAAAGGTAAGATAGGTTGTCTTTATTTACCTTATTACACTTGTGTTTGCTTTTAACTGTAAATATTATTAGAATACACACATTGCGACAATTTTCACAAAAAATCGTTGAGCTGAAATTATAAAAAAATCATTTCAATTCATTTACTTCTGAAGTTTATTATATTAAGGACCTTTTGAAATAGCCAACGAAACGAAGTGATGTTTGTTCTCCTCCTTTGTGAATATTTATAATCTTTACTTTATATCGTAATATTAAGGTCACCATAAAAGTTTACTTTATGGGTTCTCTAAAACATTTGATTTAGTCTTTAATAGATATCCAAGGGCCGAAAAGATCTAGAGTCAAAGCTATTTACTAGAAAACATGAGGACATAATTCCATCCAAGACACTCCAGGTGTAGTAAAGATAGCAGAAGGCCGAAAGATACCTATGCTGCTAAAATTCCCACTTTTCTCACAAACACCTATGATTTATAATAATACAAATAGCTTACACTTTTACAGTTTGAACACTTGTTAACAGTAAAATATCTAAAATTTGTTTTAAATTCATAATTATCGTAATTCAAAAACATAATGAAAGATGTTGGTATATTGATAAAAATGCCTTACTTTCCGTACTAGTACTAGACTATGTTACGGAAACATAATCATTCCATGATTATACTTAGAGTACGAATAATAATAAACCTAAAAGTAAGAACAGGTAGAATGCGCTAATGAGCCACCATACCATTAAAAGTTATCACATATCGCTATAGATTGGAAATTCCCTTCGGACGACGTTCATTTTTCACCAAAATAAATGACTTTCCCTTATCTAAGCGTTTCTTGTAAAGTTTCTCTTTACACAAAACGTGGACGTGACACCGTTTTCGATAATGTGGGTAATTACTTACTGTGTCAGTTCTGCGGACGTAATCTTCACGAGGAGTGTGGGGACCGAGAATTTAAACAATTCTTTATTAATGGTTTTGTGTTTAAAATCTTTTTCCGCGAAATATGCTGGAGACCGTTTCGTAATAAGATAAATTGTGTTTTATTAATGGGTATTTTGCCGCGGGTAATGTCACCTCCTTATTTATATGTTCTTTTTTTTTAATATTGTACTTTCGGTTTACATAATTGAGTTTAAGTTGTGTAAAACAAGTTATCAGTAAACGCTTTAAGTACGGTAAATTATATTGCATGTCGAAAGCCACTAATTAGGTCTTACCTAAATACATAATTGGATGAAATATAATTAAAAAATAATTATAGCATTATTATATTTTTTTTTATATATTAAAAAATACAATATCGTAATTTAAATATCTAGATATAAAAATCTGTATATCTACATACATAGACATTGGTGTTTAATAATAAACATTATTTGATTAGTGCTCATCCAATATAGGCAATCCTTCATGACTGTTAAGTCGTTTTCTAGCAATCTATTGCTAATCTATTATCGTACTTAATCCGTATTTGCAAGTCGATAAAGATGGCTTAGTCTATCACAATTGAGTCTTGCAAAAGAATAAGGAGTGTGTTTTATCCGGATTAGTCTGAAGACAGAGTCGTAAAAACGAATTTGTATAAACTAAAGAATGTTGGATTGTTATTTCTACGAAATTAATTCAGTTTTTAGTAAAATCACACTCATAGCTTGTATAAAATTATGAATTTAAATTGTCCATTGCATTATCACTGGTTATATTTGACATTAATTTAAGGCTTGGAGTAATAATACTACTATTAAGTACACAACAAAACACCTAAAAATGTAAAGAACCTAACATTGACGTAAGAAATACAAGACATTATATTCCCAAAGGTAAAACTATGCAACACAAAAACTGAATATTAATTTCCTTCAACGTTTTAATATTAGAAAAAAGAACACAAAAGGGAGAACGTGCCAATAATGGGCAGCATCGAAACCGCGCAAAAACTCCGCGGAGATTTTTCAATTTACGGTCGATATTTCGAGACCCGATGTTTACACACCAAATGGACTCCCAAAAAGTATGATAAACGAGGACTTACCGCGCGGTCGGCCAGATTTTTCACGCGACAGTGCAGATAAGCCGGTTGACCCACTGCCGCGGTGTATTCCCGCTTCGTGGTGTTATCGAAGTAGGGCTGCCCGATGCTCTCGGTGGGGAATGTGGCGTTTCCGAAATCGATTGTGGTGGTTGGGGTAGTCTCCTCGGTGTTGTCCGTGCCTCCTGCTGACAACCCTGGGGAAAATATTGTTATTTCAATAAGGTTTCCAGGTTCAATCAATAAATTGTCATGTTTTGGGCTCTGTTTTTTTTTTCAATTAGTTTCGACAAATGGATGTGGGATAGGATATAGAAGTATAAATCTATCATTGAATTAATTTATGTAAAATTTGGTTGAACACAATGTTTTGTCGATGGCGTTGAACGTAGTTTTTTGAATGTGAACCATCATGGTTGTATCTACCTAATAAAGAACAGCATTTATGAAGGTTATTCCATCATTGCATAAACCACTTAGTCGATGGCGAGTACATCTAACATTAAATTAAAGAACATTTAACTAAAAACAAATAAAAACGCCGCGACTAAAACAAAGCTAAGAAATTAAAGAAAGTTGAATTTTTTCGTATACAATTCCACATGAATCCAATTAAGTTTGACGTGGAGAAATAAATTATAAATAAACTGTTGGCGGCATTAAATAATTAAAGTTCCGCACAAAGTCGAAATAGTATTCACTCGGCTAACAAACTCGGCAAATGCCGATCCCAATCTGGAGTTTAATTGAAAATATTTTAGCAGCACTGAAAAAGTTAGTGTTTTTAAAATTTAAAATGCAGGTGCCTTTCACGTTTAATGTCTGATTTGTTCTGTCTCGGCTGACTGGGTAATGTAATTGGCGATGCAAATTTAAGTGAAATTACTTGATCACTTGTGCATAACTCATATGTATTTCTCACACGTTTTCTTTGGCGATGGATAAAATATATCGGTATCGATAGGTTCAATTTAACAGTTGATTATACAGATTTTTAAACCTAAAATAATTGTGTTATTTGTTCTACATCGAAAGGTTCGATCTTTACACTGATACAACCATTTTTGCGACCTACAATTAATATTTAGTGCAAGTCCAAAACACTCGTAATTCTTACACCCACGACGTATTTAAGGACATTCGTATTACAAAGTATTTGGTATAACTACGAAATATTGTATAATATACACCTACATTCTAAAGTTTTTTTTTTTTATTTATTTTGGGAAAACTTACAACTAAAAAATAACAGGTATTAAATATTATAGGTACAGAAAGCTGAATTAAAAGTTTTCACAAATAAAGTCAAATAATAGTTCACATGCAAAGTTCAAGGTTGTACACATCCAAATTTATCAGGAATTATGTGATCTCTACAGAGGACAATAACCAAGACATTTGTTCGTTTTCGGGATGAGATACGTGACGACACATAAATTTCCTTCAACTTGACTGTTATGTATGCCAAGGTTAGGGTTATATTTTTGTTTACAAAATAAGTTGGGTGTCATGTACACCTGGTTTTTGTACCAAAAATATGGAGAGATATATAATGGTTGCTTAGATTTTCGCAAATGTTACACATTGAAATAAAACTATTTTACGGATTTTATCGATGATTCGGTTTAATAGTTACATGTTAGTTGGTTTATCAAGCCATTATAAAATAACCTACAAAGTATTGTGTTTAATATAATTAAAATTACGAAGGCTTGGTACTACTAGATGAAGTTTGAAGGTTTGTTTAGTTTCAGTTTCAGAATTTTTGTTTAAGTTACTTACAAGTTACAACTGATCTGTAGGCCAATTCACGTAATTAAATAAGTTCAGTTGCAGTGCAGTTGCAGTTAAGTTTCGATCAAAACAGCCCGTTTTGTATTCTCGTAATTTAGAATAACCGCTGTCAGATACGCTCGCGTCAAGTTCGCGTCACGCGATCGCTTTAGCGTATTCTACGGCTGCGCGTTTTATACATGCGTGATTCAGATCGCAACCTGACTGGTAAATTACCTATTCATTTGACGTCTCCAATGACAGTTTAGTCCCACCAACGTGCAGCACATGCGCAGTTTATGCATATCTTACGCGCAGCTAAACAATTACAAGAATACCATTTTGACGTACGTACGATTAAGACGTAAACCTAACCACAACTGCATCGAAACTTGATCGGCGCGTCAATAAATTACGTGAATTAGCCTACTGTTCAACCGTTCGGTCGAGTTTTCTATTCAAACTTGATAAACCTATTTAGTAGATTAATTTCATCTGTCAACTTCATACTGTAACCAATCTTGTTTTTCGATAAAGATACGGTTGATAATATAAAAAGGGCGATCTTAAGACCTAGAGTTTCTAACAAGCAACTAACGTGATGGTAGATCTATTATAATTTACTTATATCCATTTCTTCCTTCCATTATTTTGGGCTCTATGAGAGAAGCGTGAAGAAGCAATGAAATAGCCATATTTACATCAAATGAGGAACATAGTTGGATTCTTATCTATCGCCAGTCCATCTTATCTGGACGTCATTGTATTCACCTCGAAGTGCAGTGCATACAAAATTAAACTAAAAGTATGGGTACCGTTTTGTTAAATTAAGACAAAAATAGTATGATTAATATTTCGAAATAGCAAGAGATTCTCTTACATTAACCTATCCACAAATAACTAGGAAACACATCTAAATAGCTTTATTTCCACAAAAACATATTAAGTTGCACTCCACACTTCTGATACTACGGTTGAGGTAACGTCCGTCGGTATTGCGTGTTCAGTTACTTTGTTCACTGATATAGTGAATTCGTTTGGTTAACTTGATCCTATTTTTAAAGGCATAACACCAATTTGATTGATGGAATTTACTGAAAATATCTGCGAAACTGCGTTAGGGCTTTTTACATACCTAATGTTTGACGAAAGCGAACGAAAAAGGGGAGTGTAGAATGAACTAGATTAATCACATCCCCGGAATAAAAATTGAATAAAGATGTCATCAACATATAAATATTGCATCTCACAAGTGATTCTAGGAAGCGTTACACTGATTTTTTTTGTAGTTGGACCGAAAAATAAAATAGAACAAGAAATAAAAATAAAATAGAACAAAAAATAAAAATAAAATAGACCAAAAATAATTTATCTAGTTCTATTACGATTGTACTAAATAATTCCTAATGTTACAAATATAGATCCACATATTTATCATGATTGACAAGGATTGTCACGCAGTAGGAACTGCTTAAATTTTCAATAAGGATATGGAGTTCTCGTGCCCTTAATTGATTAGTTGAGTGATATGTCAAGGCAAACATAAGGTGGGACTATTTTTGTCTCACCCCGGCTTATAATGCCAATACCAGTGACAGGAATAATTCGAAATGACATGGGTCTGACTTATAGGCTTCAATGATTTAGATATTGACTAGATTTTGGTCACGGCTTTCGGTCACGTTAATATTGGTTGATAACCACAGCGCGCGCATAAATAGAGAAACAGAAGTTATTTTTGACGCCTCGGAACCCGTATTTATTTGATGGAATTTACTGGTGGTAGGTCTCTCATATGTGAGAGGCCGCCTGGGTAGGTACCACCGCAATGTCTATTTCTCCCGCCAAACAGCAGTGTAAATGCGCTGTTGTGTTCCGGTTTGAAGGACATTGTAGCCAGAGTAACTACTGGACATATTGAGACTTAACATCTTATGTCTCAGGATGGCGAGCGCAGTGGAATGCCAAGCATTGCCTTGTAATTCATGGTGTTGTTTGGTTTTGCTACTGTCCATGAGCGGTCGAATCGCTTACCATCAGGCGAATGGCATGCTCGTCTCGCCATACATTTGCAATAAAAAAAAAAAAAAAATGGAACCTTATGTCTTTTTGTGTACCCCTGAAAACATGTATACAAAATTTCATGATTATTGATTGAGTAGAGAAGATATAACAGGGTAACAAACAAACTCACATACGTATTTATAATATACTAGTAGCCCGGCCCGGCTCCACCCGGGTGTAGACACTCTTTTTTGAGACTATTCTAACGCCTATGTTCATAAGAGATAATGTAGATTTCTAATGTTAAAAGAATTTTTCAAATCGGTCCAGTAATTTCAGAGCCTATTTTATGCAAACAAATCAAATCTTTCTTCTTTATAATATTAGTTTAGATATAAAAGATTTTACCGTCTGAACCAAGAAATCAGCTAGGTCAGAATAATATGACATAAAAACTAAAGAGATCCGATAAACTCAGGTTCTCGTTCGAATTACTAAGATACGTACCCGTATTGAACGTGTAAATATTTGTGGCGGAATTCCCTCCATATTTGCGGATACGACATCATAGATCTAGGGCGTCATGTTTACACGATGTACTTATCTAAGATATTTATGCGATTGTTCAAACGGTATTCAACGCTTTGATTGTGTTTAATTGTGTAAACACATTACGAATATTTGGTTGGGTGTAAACAGACCTTTACAAATCAGTTTCCAATTTGTCCTCGTGATTAATAGTGTGATAAACAGCGAATTGAGTTGTCCTTCCCTTAAATTTTCTTTGAAGTCCTTTTCGCTACTTTCAGACCTATCAATCTTGTCTTGCCCTTTCATTGCGACCTTTGGAAGTCAGTCTTGATTTTCCGACCCTTTTTCTTTTAGAATTTACGCCACTGATTTTTATAGTTTATTTTTAGGAACGCTGCTATACCTATTGAGTTCAATTCGTATATTATATAGTATTATCCGAACGCCGATTATCCGAATCGTTCCTAAGCGTAATATAAAAAAATAAAATTAAGTGATTTTTGTTTTGTTTTGTTGTAACAAGTTGGAACTCGCTGGAGTCCAGATATATTTCAACTGTTATGATTAAAAGCTTAATAAAGAAGGTTGTTAAACTCAATAAAGTTTATACTTTGTGCGTTTTTCTTTATTACCAGTATATGTCCGATTATCCGAACCGACCCCGGTCCCAATTAATTCGGATAATCGGCGTTCTACTGTACTGCATTTTTAATTACGTACTTTCCTCCTCAGAATTCGTTCGATTTAACATTCATAGTGTTATCCCTATTAAAACTAGCACTACTTTTGGATTATACCTCTGCAGAAAAGTAGATTAAAAGCATTTGAATTCCATTCGGGAATCAAATCTACGTTTATAAATCCATTCGACTACATTCGCCACGAGCTATTCAAATCAGCACGAACTAAGAAATTTTACTTTCAAGCGTTCGCAAACCGGTTAACGCGTCTATTAATAAATTTTAAACTCAAAGCAATTTTCTCACGTGCTTCCTGTAGGCGAAAACGTTAAGCCTCTAAATTTATTTCATAACATTCTAGGCACATAGTTCCGCAGTGGAACTTGGTAGAGAAATATATGTCGCTGGCTCCCCGAGTATGTCCATATACGTGTTTGAAAATCCAGATATTTATTACCTCCAGCAAAATGTAGTAAATAACTTTCCTTCTATTTGATGTAAAGGCATGTCTGACTTTAGTAATAACCTGATATCGATGCTTTGACGTACGGCCAAGTTTTATATATTTATGCCCCTAGCTTTTGCTTGAGTCTGTGTTAGCATCCATGCATTTTCATTTTCTGAATGCCTTTTCTCTATTTGCTACGCTCACAAAGAAGCTTCAACATTTATTGGGAATCGAATGTAATTAATTTCCATCCAATTGCCTAATTTTTAACAAATACACAACATCCAACATTACCATTTACCAATCAAATAATGACGCAAAACCGCGTCGTTCTTTCCAAATATTTATAGTTTTACCGTGCTCGCCACAATCATTAAATCAATCTATTATTTTCACAAAGCTTACGGTTGACTTTGACCCTGGGCGATTTCAATAGCTCCAGGGCGGAGAAACCCAGCGTGGACGCCGTCCATCATTCTGACAGCTGCCAATAACACTAACCTCTTCTTTTTATGCGTGGAAATTATACGATGAGTCGGTACCAATTTGCTTCGTTTGATGGAACTTTATCTATTTGTCATGGTTATATTAAAAATTGTTGAAGTTTAGCTAACTTTGCGAGGAATGATTTATGAAGAGGTCACGTGATGGATACGTGTGCGGTGTAAATAATCGCACCGTTGAGAACGCATTATGAGAAGCTTTGTTTAAGAATTGATTCATTTTGCAAAATTCTATAGTATAGTATGGTTATATAAAGATACAGATAATTAATTGTTTAGTATTGAGTTTATGCATAAAATGACGATGGAGGATTCTTAAAACATCATGAAAGGCAGTTCGATTTGGTCTATATTAGATTTTCACATTTCTGTGGATACACTCGGCGCTTATTCGGCCCTCTTTTCTGAGCTATAGGCATAGATGAATGATTTTTTTTTTAAATATTACTAAGTCTAACTTACAAAATCTTAATAATCAAGATAAGGACATAATCAACATTCGTAAAAAATGTCGCGTAATAATAGTTAACGTAAATGTGCGTGAAAGTTATTGTCTGTTGAAAAGCTGAAAATTTTAAAACAAATTTTCTATTCACAATAATTTCGTATCAATAGAAATGCAAACTTTTATTTCAAACAAAACAAATGCATTCTGCGCTTTTTCACATATTTTTAGCGATTTGTGAACAACGAATTCATGAATTTAGAAATGTATTGGCACAGACAACTAAACGAAAAAAACGTTCAATTACTCACACAAATATATTATTGTACGTTTTATATTTTTGGAGTAGAATTTTTATATATTTATTTGACGAGTTCAGTATGCGGGTTTTCTTGAGACTGTTTGGTAGAATAATCGTATACGTCAGTGTAATGTGTCGTCCTGTAATTTAAGATGCACAGTGTCCATTTTTTAAATATGTACTTTATTGAATGTGTGTGAGGTGTAGTCTTAGTTGGAGACCAGTGATTAAAATAAAATAACGACACACGTGCACGATTGTGGAAATCCCAGTCTAGCCGGTGGATATCCCGAATCGCGTAGTTTGGAATAATTGTGTCGAAAAACAGAAGGATCTCTGTTTAGATTGCACTGCGTTTATTGTCAGGTGTGTTACTGCGTCACTTTGTCACGCTATTATAAAAATGTATAAACGCTGCACCCTCTTCATTTTATAGTATTTAATTTTATCAGCAAAAAACTTAACAATGACGTTCAACACACAAAAGTCTGATGCGTTTCACACATATAAATACTTCAGCTGCGGACCTCACAACAATTCATTTCCCAAAACACATATTGAATTGATATATCAATTTAAGAATTAAAAATCAAAATCCAGACTCCGAAAAGGTAATAGGAGCGGAGCGTTTTTCGATCACGTACAACGTAAGTAAATCTAGTAATCCGCGGGCCTTTGAAAGTTTCCACAGTAGTGCGAAATAGCGTTCACGAAAGTTAGTCAGCCAGAAAAAAGTCAATCTGCGACGTGACTGTTGTTTTAGCAGTTTTTGTCCCCAAAGAAGAATATAGGCCAAAATGTTTGCATGGAAATACGCTACGTCGAAACAATGTGACAGAATAAATCGATTTCGACAATTTCGTTTGCAGTCCGGATTGGGAGATAACTATTAACCTAAAAAGTGTTTTTGAGTTCGCTCGCTTAAATCACACCGCTCAACTACTTCAATTAAAGCGAGAGTGATAAGATTTATCGTAAAATACTTTCTGAGATTTTTGTGAATTATGGATTAATGTTGTTTTCGTACTTCTTTGTGTATTTTAATAGAATAGTTGGTAAATTAGTTATCTTCTTCTTAATTTTGGGGGATTTGCCTTTTGCAATAATTAATGTATCGCACCTATATTGGATATATTTTACCAGTTAATAGCAAATATTATGTTTGCTCAAATAGCTTTTTACATATAACTTTTATTTTCCAATAGTTTAGGAATTTTATAACCTGGAAACCTACTGCAAGCCTATTTGCATATTTCAAGTAATAATGCTTTTAGTTTACTGATCGAGCCCCTTTTTATTAGACAATCATATTAATATCCATGGTAACAATAAAACCTTTTAATAGCCCAGACTGTGTGAGAGGCAGTGTGATGAAAAAAAGAAACTTGGTCCCCAATGGCCGTTCACATCTTTTATAAAACAGATAGCTGTTGGACTAAACGAGTTTTCGAGTGGAGACCGAGTTAGGCAAACATTGAGTAGAGTGGCCGGCGGCTAAATGGTCCACCGATATGCCGAAGGTGCATGTAAAGTACACTTGCGGTGAAATAAAGCGAAACTGTGTAAAAATTCGCGCTCTCCAATACGGACCCGCAATGTACGTCGAAGTAAATGTATCATTCTCTGAGGGATTTAGGAGCTTTTGCCTCGTGTTTATTACTATTACTTTGTTTTACTATTATTGACAGCCTTCGTGGTGCAGTTGGTTAGAAGCCGGATGTGGATCGAGTGGCCGCGGTTTCGATACCCGCTCCGAAACAAATGTTTGTATTTTTGACAAGTTTTTGCTACGAGTATTTTTCAGCCTGATAAGTTTACCAATTTCTGATACCTCTGACATTAGACTTATATCATAGTGCGGGGTCACAACTGTGAATGTGACTGTCTCGCATAGTGATATTTTACAGATTATGTATACCTTAACTCACAAGGTATCAACGCGTCTGGGACGTGTGCGCTCGCATCCAATGTTTCACTATTATCTTCAGCAACGTCATTAAATTGTAGTACATTGCTTCCCACTTCACCGGGTTGTTAAATTAACGCCGGCGTGGGTATAACTAATTAGCTAAGGGAGAAGTGTGTTTGTAAAAGGAGGTGCCTAGAGGGAATTACTAAATTTATGTAGGATACATTGCGTTATGTAATCTCTGAAACGATGTTTTTATAAACTGCCTGTGTACTTAAAACAGATGAGGTTATTCAAAAAGATTTGATGTTCATATTTTTACTTCTCAACTTATTAAATCTATTTTTTTATTCAAAAGCTTTATTGCTGGTATCTACACATAGCCTGCGAACTATAAAGTCTAAAACCTATCTAACTTTTTCGATTCTGCCACGAACCAAATTTTATATTTTTTGTCTATTCAAATTTAGAAATGCTCTTTCAGAATTCTCATACGTTCCCACACGTTACAACCACTGAGGTTCTTTTAATATCAGCAAATAAAGCCACTCTTCATGCTACAGGCAAGTCGGAATCAAAGTGAGACAACAGCCTGACGGATGGTTGACGTAAAACCCTCGTTAACGAATATACGTGAACACTCCAGTAAAACGTGGAGTTACGAAGTCCCGGCTAAATCGCTTAAGCCCTTGTTAAGAGATATCCCAATTAAGTAGTCCGGTGGAGGCAGTAAGGATGTGAAAACACTAGTTTTGGAACTAGTTCGTGGACGTGTTTATTCAATGGGCTAGTTTATTAAGATCCTTTAGAAAACGACGTCGGCCCCAAGTGATTATGGGATGTCCCGTCA
This sequence comes from Deilephila elpenor, assembly GCA_949752805.1. NCBI lineage: Eukaryota > Metazoa > Arthropoda > Insecta > Lepidoptera > Sphingidae > Deilephila > Deilephila elpenor. The sequence goes on from OX457111.1 coordinate 5,655,456, forward strand.
AATTGATGCTGTGAATGTTACCCGTGATTTTAATAGCAGATTATGAAGGCAAGGATTATGTTTGTTAATTACTATTTGAACTGCTGTCAGCGGTTTGGATTATCTAAGATATTTTCGTTTCGGAATTTCATTGCGGTAAAATTGACTGCCAGTACAATCGATCAATTTATTAATCAACCCGAATTAGAGCAGGGCGATTGACTCAGCCCCTTCATTTAATTATTTACAGGAGGCCTTTGCCGAACTACAAAATATTATGATATTAAGTACCATGCGTTCTTCTAAGACTATGAGTTATGTTATGAATATCAGACAAATATAATTTTCGGTCCTAGTAGTTAGATCCGTTTAAATATTTGTCGATGTAACGAAGCTTAGCGTGGCAAAAACTTGTAGCCTCTCGTCTTCTTGCCTATTCTTACATCTTCTTGCATATACTATTCAATAAACATCTTCATCTCAGTTTCATAAACTGAAGATATACGTAATTGGAATCAGCTCATCTCCATTCTAATTGAGTTTTGTCAATCAATACTCGTTTATAGGGCAATAATTTCTGCGACTCCAGAGGCCAAGGTTAATTGTCTATGCCGATGCTATCTCTCAATGTATGTAATGAATAAGTCAGAATAGAACATGGGTCATTAACCAACATTGTAGATTTATGCCTACTCTGTAACTTAATTGTTCTAAATTAAGCAGATTCATAAATTTCTTTAATGCGATATCTGGCTTGCTTTAATTTATAGTCTGCGTGTTAGAGTTTATTAAGTTAAAATAAATTGAGTTTTTATTTAAATCTGTTTTAATATTCGTTCGTTAGAACTTTTTAATTAATTTTATTATTTGCACGTTTGGTAATTACTTTGTGTTTGGTTCAAAAAAGGGTTGAAACTAACTAAACTAAGTATTAAGTTTTACTTGGCAGTATAAAAGATAAATTTACATATCAAAAGGAACGTGTGATGAAATGTAATATTTATGTTTATAATAAGCATCACAAATTGGGATCTCAGTGGGATGGGGGTAAACTCGCCAAAATATAGTTGTCACTAGTGACCCTGCCTTTTTGGGGAAACAAACATGCCCATCCATATATGATGTTATGGTATATACCGGGTATATCAAGACTGCGACCGAAAACGAAGCCGGTGGTAGTTTTAGTGGTTACAGACACAATGCAAATAAAAATTTCGCAAAATAAGCGGCAGATTTTTTTTTGCAATTCTTTAAATATGTGTTTGGGTAGTAAATATCTAGTTATTGCGAAAATAGTAATTTATACCCTATCGTACCATCTGCGTCTTAAAAAATAAAAAGGCGTACATCATTATTTTAGGAAAGCTATGTATTTATCACCCAAATACGACAATAAGTAAAAAATTACCAAATTTTTTATTTGCATTGTGTCTGTAACCACTAATAGTACCACCTAGCTTAGTGTTCGGTCGCAGTCTTGATATACCCTGTATAATATTTGACAGCGACAACTGTCAAAAGCGAGCTTCAGATTATTTGATTTCCGGAATTTCTACCCATCGGATGAAATACAACAAAACTATTTGTTCACGTTAGTTTCCTGTGAAACAATGATTTCATCCTGATTGAACTAGGTATACGTGTTCCCGTAAAAATACTATAGAGTAGCTCCAGGATTTACTGCTATGAATATACGAGTAGACTCAACATATTGTACATCTTTTCCAATAAAACATAATCACCATTATTGTCTTACATAGAAAGGGACCTGTTGAAAACAGACCTTTCCCAGAATATCCACAACGACTGTTGGAAGAAGTCTGCACCTTCGTAATCTGTATAATTTTATCGAGCCCCCACTACGTAGCCATCTACAGTTGAGCTTGCCAGTGCGTAAAAAAACAATGCATAAAGCAAAAGAGTATCATTATTGATGACCATTATAAAAACTGTTTTATCACATAAGTGAAATCTCGGCGTATCCTTTACTGGAACCTCATAAAAAAGAAACTATAAATAACAAAAAAAATCATAAGCATAGTGGTTTATCGACGGTATACGGCGCTAGGAGTCCGCGCTTCGAGCCATCATCATAAAAATGTCGTAAAGAATCATCGTTCGCGCATTGATCTTCTGATACGTATCGCGATAACTACACACTCATTTTCACATTACGGTCGAAGGGTTCCATTATCTGATCTACATAAATCACTACCTTTTCAATATTTTTATGATATTATTCATTATACCATCTTCCAGGAATATGAAGCTTAGTTACTGCCTCCGTGCTTTCAATCATTCCTCTTCATTGCTAGTAAATGGAAATTCCATTTTAATCCTTTGCTTGAATGTTAACTTTGGAGCAATTAGTATCTGAAATTCTTGGAAATTATCGAGCGGTTGTTCTGAGTAAAGTGGTTCTAGAAGGTATTATTTTCGTTTATTATTATTAATAATAATAATTAACACTTTTTTATACCACCACAAAATCATATTACAAAATAAACAAAACAAAAAGGATAAAACAGACAAAAAAAAAGAGAAAAAAAAAATGGTGACATAATCGACGGTCTTATCGCTTTAAGCGATCTCTTCCAGATAACCGGGTAGCAGAGGAAACATTGAATTGTTGCTGGCGGTGCTTATTATCTACAATAAACATACATGCACATTACATAGATAAATACCGATAAAAACGAATAAATAAAAGTATAATAAACTTACATATAATATAATACATAAACATACATATATACATACTAATGTTATACATATAATTGAGAATGGACATGAAGCATTGCGAAAGATAGAGAGCTTTCACCTTCAGTTTGAATGTCTCCAGCGAAGACGAACGCTTAATTGTGGGAGGCAAAGCGTTCCACAGCTGGACTGCCTCAACGGTAAAGGAACGGTCATAAAACGACGTTCTGTGTGCTGGAAACTGCAATTTCAGATTCTCTGATGACCTAAGAGAATGTGAATTGGCAGTATGTAGGAAACTAAAAAGTTCCTGAAGGTAGCGCGGAGCTGAGGGATTAAACAGAACACTGTAGAGAAGAGACAGGATGTGAACATTCCGGCGACGGCGTATGGGAAGCCACTTGAGCTTAATACGATAATTATTAGTAGTTCTAGTTGTAGTCTCAAATGAAATATGACCATGTTTCCGAGTTTCGTGTAAAGCTCAAGTGGTTACCCATACGACTTCGTCGGAATACTCATATTCTTTTTCTTCTTTACAACATCTTGTTTAATCCTCTCACTCCTTCTTATCTTAAAGATCGTTTTATATTTCTTCATGACTCGCATTCGAGATCCTTGAGATCGTCGGAGAACCTGAAGTTAAAAATGCCCGTGCACTCTACGACCTTTTTGGACAAATCTTTTGCAGTCCAAGCGGTCCGATTATGGAATACTCTCCCTGATGCAGTGAGACGGGCACGAACACTGTTGTCGTTTAAAAGTATGGTCAAAGAACACTACTTGTCTCTTTATCAACCACACTAGTGCATTGATTGATTATGCATTTAAATAAATGTGTGCAATGTGCACATGTGTGTGTATATAAATGTACGTATTTGTCTATCTGTATGTGTATTTTTTAATTATATCCATGTATATGGTTTTATTTAATATATGTTCTTATTTTACGTGTTTATATACTCTTATAATATAATATTTGTATAAATTTTATCTATCAAGCTAAAATATTTTCATTTTTTGTCCTATTTTTATCATTCAAGCTTTATTGTAAAAGTACACTTAAGACTGCCCTATGTTTTTCCTTCTCTTATGTCCATCCCATGGTAGTCGGTAAGAGATTGCCTCGAGCGATACGACCGCCATTTGTACTTTAATATTAAATATTCGTTTAGTTATTAAGATTTATTTAGTGTACAAAAAGAATAAAATAAATAAATAAATAAAAATAGTCTCAGATCTGATCCGCTATTTCAGCAACATTCGAAATAGTATGAAAACCAAGATTATAAAATACAATATACAATAGTCGATTATAATATGACGAAATACACAGTCTTGGCAGGCTTTCGTTTGATTTTAATATTATTTTGATATAATCTGCTTATTTGAGCACATACAGCCAGCAAGCTCTCCATTAGCTAATTTGCGCATCAGGCATGACTGTCAGGCAGATTTCGGTCGGGTAAATCTTGGTGTATGTACAGTACCTATGAAAATGAAATTTAGAAACAATAATCCTCTTTATACTATTTTAGTGATGTATTCTCACTTTTCTATATATTTCTGAAACATTACAAAATGTAGGATGTAAGAATATTCTAATTTATTACTCTGTTGAATTTAGCGTAAAATTAGGTTTTCATTATCACAACGTACATTACAAGGGAATTGCGCTATTAAAACTAATTACAACATATCTTGGGGGTATATAACTCAACGTCGCTGAGTTAAGAAATACTAAAGTCGAATTATGTCTTTCGTGAAAGACAAAATGTTCGAGGGGAATCTATTTGAAACGTTGCACGGTCGCGATAAAAGGGTTTTGCGATTCAACCCCACTTGGCCATTATAACAACGCGGATTATTGTGGGATTACAAACGGTATCAGTATTCGTGAAAATAAATGCTTGAAGCTTAACAATATATTTTATAGTTGGCGATGTAGTTTTGTTAAGTAGGTCAGCGTCGACCACTGCTTTTGTGTGCTTTCGTGATGTGGCTTCCAATCCCCTGATGAGTGGTTTCATTTAGTCGCATAATGTTGGAGTCCCTGCGAGCTTCGTGGAACGTCGAGCTGTACGTGGGCCAGTTGTTGTCAAAGCATTGTTATGCCAAGCCATGTTTCAAACGTTTGGGGCTAGCAGTACTGAATCATTTATTAAAACCAGATGTTTGTCTGATTTTTATTCCATGTACAAAATCATGCCTTTAGGCCTTGACAGCCTGAACACGTGTTCGCTTACTCTGACAGTATTTTCGTTACGAGATATGTTTTCGGGCGAATAGGTAACCATAAACCATACAAAAAGTATAAAGTCCATGAGTTTAATAAACCAAGAAGGTTTAGATTTCATTAATAAAAGGATTTATATGGGAAAATTCGAGAATCGGGTTTCAGAAGGGGTTGAAATTCAGATACGTTCTGCAATTATAGTTAATGAAAGCTACAACTTGACTTGGCATCGTGTTGTTAAAATGGTATCGAAAATAAAATTGCTTATAACTTATACTAACTTTCACAATGTAGGAAAACATTGTAAGGAAACTTGCATACCACAGACATTTTCAAGATTTCCAACGATATGTGAATTCCGCAAACTCCCACTAGGTTAAAGGGATATACCTTAAGAACTCTCAATAGAACTCTCAATTGTTGTCTCTGTATTGTAAAGGAATTTTGCGTTCGAAATTGGATGATCATAAATAAATACACCCAACAGTCACACATAGACCTGACCCCTCATTAAGATCGAGTCATGTGTCGTGGGTATCAAAAACTATGAGAGACTTTTTGTTCTCACAAACACCCAGACCCGAAACAAATACTTGTGGTTCATACAAAACTTGGATATTTACGCTCTTCATTCCAACTAATATTGCTATTTAGCCATCATCTGGATTCGGTCAATTATTACGTCCACTCAAACCCACGTCATTTCGTATCGCAAATATAATGATAATTATATAATAATAATGAATATAATAATAATGAGCGTAACAGTGCATTAACATAAAATGTTATACAAACAGTTGCGTCGGATAGCGCTGTTTGTGATGTAATTGATACGTTTGCATAATATTGTCCAATTTAAATTTGACAAATAAGTAAACTTGTAAACATTTGTGATGAATAATAGTATAGTTTTTTTGTTAATCATGCTAGTACTTAATGATTGGTGAAGTCATGATTTCATGTTTATAGCTAATGAGGTACTTTGCAATCAAATTCAATACGTTTGCGACTGATAGTATTCTTACCAAAATGGAATGAAAGGTCTCTGGAATTCAAGCAGATGACAGCTTAGAATTGTACAATATTTTAACATTGATGTTTCATGGTACGCAGTGCTAGGTAACATTAGATCACGTCTTAAGTTATCCTAATGCAACACATTCATTATCTAAACCACTCATACTAAAAATGTATTTAGATAATACTTCGATCATAAATGATACAATATACTAAACAACAACACGAAAATCCACAATATTATGTAAATAGAAGGAAAAACTCAAACCATTAAAAAATCTCCACATATTTCAATCTATCTAATCGTTGCTACTCCGAGTTTCACTTTATTCATGCAGTTTTGTTTAAGTCCACAGACAACCGCAAGCTTAATCCGAGTAAAGTAAGCGTTTCATCTAGTGAACACCCAGTCGCCCTTTCTTCCCTCATTACTGAGCCAACGAATTTCGCCACAACGTACTTCCTTTGTTGCGTGAAATGTATTTCTTAGTTTTTTCCTCTAGACATTGGCTTTACCGCATTTAATTTTGTGAAATTTATGGCCTCCAGTCTCTATTACTTATTTGTTTTTGCTGGGATGTGAAAGTTAGTGTTAGCATATTGTATTACATCGCCTGTTTATATTGTTATAAAGTATTTTTTTTATAAATTGCGTTGAATGGCGAAACGAGCATGCCATTCGCCTTATGGTAAATGGACAGTAGCGAAACCAAACAACACCACGAATTAATAAGCAATGCTTGGCATTCCACTGCGCTCTCCATCATGAGACATAAGATGTTAAGTCTCGTTACGTCCAGTACTCTGGCTACGATGTTCTTCAAACCGGAACACAACAGTGCATTTACACGGCTGTTTGGCGGGAGAAATAGACATTGCGGTGGCACCTATCGAGGCGGCCTCACATATGAGACACCTACCACCAGTAAGATCTTTTCATCATAGTCATTTTCTTCAGACGTTAGAAGTACTACTGTAGTCTTGCTAACCACAGACCTCGTCCAAACTGTATATTTGTAACAAAGATTTATAGGTTGTCAGTTTCGCAAAGGTGAATTAATATTATTAGGATGTCCACTATGTCCGTTGAAGTTAGTTTCTCGTACTAATCTTTGTAATGCATTAATTTAAAGTGGGTAAAGCGCATGTATCTGATGCCATTAATTGAGTATTACCAGATTCAATCAAGCGTAACATCGTACCAACATGGCTGGCCCTTTATTACATCTTGAGACGGAGGTAAGTTGTGCGAACTGTTGTTGGTATTACTAACACTTCGATCTTGAGGATACAGACAAATTTTATGTACATATGCATCTCCTAAAAAAATAATGTCCCCTAGAATACACGAAATAATTATAGATAAAATTAATTCCAATCCGATTTGGTATTGTTAATAATCATTTTAATCAAAACAGAAATTTCCATGAACACGAACCATTTGACGATGTTTTATCATACACCGGAATATGTTTTGACCACAGCCCTCAAATTGACAAAAGGCCTTTTTTGCTTGATTTCGTTGAGTTTGCTTTTTTAGCAAAAAGCGTTCGTTCCCGTTCCCGATTAAATATTTGTTCAGGTTAAACAAGTATTTGTTCGGCCGTACTGTCACTCCATTCTTTACAAATTTAGTTCACGGTTTATTGGTACATGTATTATTTATAATTTACAAGTGTTTGTATTTCATTTGGTGACCTTTGTATCGGTTGATATGTCTTATTATTCCTTGAAAGTAAGCGCGTATTTAAGTAAGTTTAAATTAACTAAAAAAATACTGTTGGCCGTAGACTACTTCTACTATAGGCTGAATATGACATTTTACCGGCAACATAGCCTTTAATTAAAATAAAGATAGCTTTAAACTAAAACCACATTTTATAAATAACAATTTCAGATATAACCATTCAACGCAAAATGTCATTTTTATCAATGCGTATTCATTAAAATTTATATTTAATTATTATCACAAATTTACACTGAAAACAAAATCAATTTCAGGAAAATGTGTAACATGTTTAACACAGAATTTGAATTGTAATTATGAAATATATTATTGTTATGAATTTTAACAAATATTGTATTTTTGGGAATCAACTTCAGTTGTAGCTTTCTCCATAGTATAGGATAGCGGATACCGAAATAAACAATTGTATTAACATCAAGAGAACAGTACAGCCAAGCTATATTTTCGCAGTATTTATGCGCCTCGATATTTACATTACAGTAAAAGCTGACCACAATAAAAATATGTTTCGCGTACAGCACCAATAAAACCGCTTTATCGGTATTGATGAGCGCTATTCCGCACGAAGTAATTTGGTTTAGCGGCTAATTTTGATTTATATGTTGTATAAATAAGAATTAACTTCTCATTGTCGCTAATGGAGGTCGATTGGACGATAAATGCCGCGTTATTAACGCTTCACTTGTTTAGCTTTTACGGGAAAATACTTGGAAAATGTAATAAAACACGATGACAGTTCATACACAACAGCCTTTAATTTATAGATTGCACATAGACTATGATACACGTTTTTTTTATTTTGTTACACATTTCTAACAAAATGTACTTTATTGACAAAATTAAATTATACTTTTAGAGCAGTTATATTGCTCATTTTCTCCCTACACTAAAATAGTGTTGTTTGAAATTGACCGACAATAGAAATCAAACAATAAACGACTCGAAGTACAAACATTTATATTTGATTTCAAATGTTTGCTCCAACTGCAAAGATGCTGAAAAATTCCATTCCATCGACAAACGAACCTTTGAATTAAAAAAAATCATCAGGCGTGTTGATGTATGACGTTACATATAAACAATTGCTAGTTGTTTTCGCTATAAACACCTTTAGCTTTGAAACTGACGTCTCCATCTCTACCCAAGGTCAACGCCTACACGAATAACTTAAAACCCGCCATAAAACTTTTTTAGAATCAAGCTATAAAGGTAAAGTAGGAAAAGTCAACTCAATAAAACTTGAACAACAGAATTTTTAAAAATACCTCTCAAAATTTTTTCGTTACTAGAGAAAATAAATACAGAAGAAAAATGGTTACACAAATTTTTAGTTAAAACAGTTACTTTATCTCTTCAAGATATATATAAAAAAACTAACTTATCAAAATATTAAACGAGTCAATTCATTATTGCATTTCGTAAGTCAATGAAATTTCTTTCAAAATGAATGCATTGGTGCATGTGTTTAAGTTGATATATTCAGAGCAATTTACACTACATTTGATGTTATTTTAGCTACTTTACTTACTAAATTAATGCGATTTCATTACTACCTAAAGTATGATAGCGAAATATTTATATAAGTCAATTAATTCTATTTCCGTAAAATAAGCTTCTCATTTTAATTATTTGAAAATTTGCGTGGACGCTTAATTCAGGCCGAGATTAGATTCACCCAAGACCACTTAGAAGTAATTAAGGGATAATACAATAAGGCAGTTGACTCTTTTATCTAACTTTCTAGACCGCACAGATTGCCTCGAACAACCTACTGTTTTATTAGGAATTTAACTTTCATTTATTCAAAACTTATTGCTTTCATTTTGAGGCTTTTTGTTGGAAGTTTCGTTCTGGGTGGGAAATGTTTCGAATATTTTAGAATTGATTTACTAACTAAGAATTCAGTTTTACTAACACAATTGAGTTTAGTCGTCGTGTTATTTGTGATGACTTTTTACTAACATTAGATTTTAACATTGAATTAATAAAACTAATTTTAATATACAATTATTAAATTAAAAGTTAAACTTTTAAATTAATTATTAAATTAAAGTTAACTTTTTAAATTGACTATATTTAATAAGCAAAGACAATGATTCTTAAATATTCAACTTAATTGTAATTATTCAAGATCAATTGTCAATATGCGACGAAATCAGAAATTACATTCGACAGTTGATGCTTAGGACGACCTTTTAATCCATCGGTCTGTTAATGCCAGAATGAGGCGGTGTTGAGCGGCCAGTGGTCCAAAAATCCAACCGTCCATCAACGTGAAATAAGCTGCCACGGATTACGCACTAAATTCACCCGTGGAGCAAATACCGCTTTATCTAAAGCTGTTTTTACACGATTTTATTAGCATGTATGTATGTAAGGGTACCTTTGAACTCGATTCTTGAGCATTTTATAACAATATAATTTAAAATTTTGCGCGCTTATCACGGATCGGTGACAATACAATAATTTAAAAATCGAAATAAATAACAGTGTAAAAAACGCGCTTTACTAAAAGATCCAACTAAAATTTTTAACTAAATGTTAATGAGTTTATGATTAGAAAATTGAGTGAATACATACATAAACTCACGCCTTTTTCCCGGAAGAGTTAGGCAGATGTTCTCCTGGTAGCAGCCAGGACACCCATGTTTCGCCTTGTATTTTCCATACCACGATGTGATAGGGGGCAAGCCTATAGCCATATCGGGCGATAGGCATCATTTTTACTATCTTGTTGTTTCCTTTTTTAAGTAACCCAAGGCTTTTAAATACACTGCGGAAACCAAATTTAGAAAGTCTGCTTCAAAGAGAATGTTATGCAGCTAGTGTATTATTAACCGCTACTACGGCTAAGGCAAAATGTTAGCAAACTGTCGAGCGTCGATAAATGGCGTAAAAAGTTGCAACTGTCTGACTACGAAAGTTTTGTTTAAAATACTCGGCGTCATTCAGGCTTCTAGTCCACTTTTCGGGATTTAGATTTTCTATTAAAATTGGTCTACGTAAGTTAGGCTTAAGTGATTTTTTATTATGCAGACTAATTTATATCATAAGAGTTAAATAATAGACTAGAATATTTAGGTTTAAATAAAAACATTGATATATGTTTAATAGGAACATTATGTAAGTGCAAACTAAACCCTAAACGTAGAATTACATTATAGATTTTTTAACATTACAAATCATTTTGTTAAAAATCTAAACACCCTGAACTCTCAAAACACATTGAATCTGGCAAACAATACCAATAAGAAACGATCCTACAAATTTACCACTTCCTGCATTTCCATAAATTGGCAGCGATGTTGAAATCCCCAAGTTAAGTGGATTGTTTCGTATCACCATCCTTACAATCGCAAACGGAATTCTAATTGCAAACCAAAAGCCGTGGGACGAAACACCATCGCAATTAAGACCTTTTCACACCGCACGCTAGCTAGCTTGGTGCGGAACAAATTTCATTTTGCCTCTTCTTGTGCGTCTAAAACGGTGCCAACTTCCTAGGTACCTTTTTCAGTCAAATGATTGAAATTGCTGACGTTTCAAAATCTAATTACTTTAGTAATTGCGTTGGATTTATTGTAGACGAGTCGTTTTGCTTTGCTAGTCATACTATTTGAGATTTCTTCTTTGTTGAATATGAGAAGGTTGTAAAATTCATATTGATAAGTAATATATAGTGCCATTTGAGTTATGAATTGTGGTTTTATACAGGCATAAAGAAATCTCTTAGTGCACGTTTATGGTCGTATACAATATACACGAGTACGTATATGGTCGTAATACTTTTTCTATCATAAACTAAACATCATTAAAGTAGATTTAACGATTTTATAGTGTGCGATAAGCTTTTGTATTTAAAGGCCGAAAATATTCATTTGTTTTTGAGTGTTGCAATACGATGCAATAGTGCAGGTATATTCAGAGAATATGGAGTAAATGCAAGCAGTACTTATGTGGTCGAGAATTTATTTCTTTTGTCATATATCACAAATGTATATCATGGTTCTTGTAAATTTAATATTAGAAATAACAGCGACTAAAAAGGTATTTTTCAGTGTAAGTACACCGAGGACCACTACTTCTTTCCGGGTCTTTGTAGCATACCATAATACGAAATGGTACTTAAAAATGTATGGTAGTTTGTGAAAATTCTCAAACCCTCTAGAAATTTAGAGATGACTGTCTCATTACTCTTTTACGTCTGTCAAAGGAGCACTTGACCTAGCTAGCAAAGGATGACACTAAAGCCGCCGCCACAATTAAATAAAACGGAAATTATACAAAAGAAGAGCTGCTCCTTGAAGTAAAGGAACGGTGGCCATTGTCGCGGCTTTCAATATAAATGTAAATAAAATTCTTATTATGACGGTGCACTTGTTTTAAAAATGATTTTTATGTGCAATTTTTTATTTTTTTTTATACATGTTAGATTGAGATGTTGCTCATGTTTGAACACACAATGTGTGTAGTAAATGATAGAAATAAGTGCCAATTTCAAACAAATGTAGAATATCAACGTTGTAAGTAATTTTATCAGATTAGGTATATGACCAAATAGTTCACCAGAATTGTTGGAAAAAGCGTGACGTGACATGTTGGTTGCAAAAATATTCGCACATTTCTAGATATCCGAACTTACATAAATAGAATTGTTGGTTTTATATCGGAAAAGCACTCTAATAATTTGTCCAGGGTTGTCTCATCCACCGCTGAAGATTTCTATTTATAACAAATTGTCATCATGGTGCTACACGATTGGTTTTGACATAATAAATATCTTTATGCTCCCTATTTACTCGTATCTATGTATGTACATACATATGTACCAGATTAAGTTTATCATAAAAATAGAAAAGACCGAAATCAATTCACAATTACCTGAGATAGTGCGTAACATACATACACAAAATTCTACTGCTTACTTCCTTGAAGTCAATTAATATTATCTTTCACATGATCTCTAATAAAGCTTCACCCATGTATACAATTGTTTATAAAGTACTCGTACAATAGACGAAGGTACAGCTATAAAGACAGTCAAGATATCAACTAAAGCAATATCCACTGCCATATTTGCGCCGACATCCAGTGTGTAGTGTGCATTAGACTTAAGACGAGGGGATTCCAGCCAACTTCTATACATAATTCATTACGTATATTAAAGGGGATGTCACGCTGTTGATTTGGAGATTGTCTGTGTATATGAGACCGTCTATGAAATTCATTCGTCATTTCGTCTATGATACATTAATTTTAGGATTAAGCTGAGGTTTGCTAGGGTTTAGTATTGATTTTGTATTCTATTTAATAAAATCACTTGGGTATTTGATTTGAAGTTAGCATTTTATAATATAATTTTGCCAACTGTTCCATAGAATTCGAAAGGGACTTAGCTAATTAATCCTTATTTTTCGTTTTACTTTTTGTTAAATTTGATACCCTTTAAAGTGCGTTCTTTTGTGGAACAGAAATTATAATTTTTCAACCATTTACAAAGTGCTATCTTATATTTCAACGAAAAATGCACGGATTTTAAATTTAAGAATAAAATTAAAATGAATTTGAGATCATGTGATCTCAAAAATAGAAGCTAGAAATCCACAGATTTAATTCGAAGTTTTTCAACGGTTTTCATATTATAATAAAGACGCGTACAAGTTTCAAAGATTTGTGTAAGACATAATCATATTGTATTTACTTAAAAGTTTTTATTTATTCATTCTGACATTGTGAAGTCACCAAATCCACAAGCAAGCAACTAATGGACGTTCAGTATGTCTGTCTTATTTTAGAAAACGTTTATTTAACGATTTCTTAGATGAATACAAATGTGTACATAGAAATAAAACTACTTTTTACGGATTTTATCGCGAATTTGATTAAATTTTTAATGTCCACGAAAGCTACAAATTAATCGTAACGTCGAATCGGGAAGATAAAATATTTAAATATTAAACCAAATTCGTGATGTAATCCCTAAAAAGTAGTTTTATTGCAATGTTTTATTTTATATGGCCATATCCTATCCTATTATATCAACGGGGCGGTGTGAGCGAGGATTAAAACCATTAAATAACTATAGTAAAATAGAAAAAGGGAGTTCCGAAGCAAATGTATCACGCCATACCTACTTAGTTTTTTTACTTGGACACGGATCGAAATTATCGACGTTCAATTATAATTATTCACTTTTAGACTAGTTTTACGTATAATTGTATACATTTGCTACAAAATTTTGGCTTAGCAACAATATAATATAGGCAAAAACAGGAAGTTAACACGCAACTGCTAACAGCAGTGAACCAGAAAGTGAACATCTGTTTATTTCTCTAGTAAAGCGAAACTAGTCGGGCCGCTAAATGTACATTAATACGAATAGGAGTTGGAAATACTAGCACCAGTTTGCTTATCGAATATTCAGAAGTTTTACGTTAGTGCACCAAACTGGATTTCATTCAGTATTTTCCATTAGCTTTCATCAAATATTTCGCGAGCTGTCATCGATGTTTGAATTCGAATGACACCGATCTGTGTCGGCAAATATGTATACATTATATATTCGCATAGGTTGCTAAGAGGATTTTTTTATAGAAACACTTCAAGAACCTTCGGTTTGGAAGTGTAGTAAAGAAACTAACTGGAGGTAATTAATCTAAGCTATCTTTCATAGTCTAAACTTAGAGTTTAAGAAACTAAACAAGAAAATATTAAGTTATTAACATAGGACTGATATAGCGTGTTTAATTGTATATTATTTATTTTATACAATGGCTTCAATATTCAAAATTAGTTTAAGGAATAATAATAATATTTACACAGTAGCAAGTAGAAATCATTTTCCAGATATTATACAATTACCTTCATCCTTCGTAATTCATAATAGATTGTTACGACGATAAAATTTACGAACATATTAATTATTTCTGAGTAGAATTTATTCCTGACGAGATTCGCTTAACGTAGTAAAATAGTTATAATACATGTACTAATACTTACACAAAACGAAGTCCTCTGTCACGTGAATAAATAAAGAATTTATTATTTAAATAAAGATTAAAGTATTTTCGTAAATATCTTTACTAGTTTGTTTACGACTACAGAAATATTGTCAAATCGAAAAGCGTGAACATAACTTCATGTCCAAAACATGTGAACACTAAAAAAACGCAAATCTTTACACCGTTCATTCATCTGGAAACCGAATCGACAACAAAGCTATGAATATTACAGCAGGCAATTGTTTGAATTAGATTCTATTACGAGAAAGCGCTGCGAATTCTTCCAAGTCACAACGCAAACACAATTTTCCTTCACGCGCCTGGTCTAGATAAGGTATAAATCATCGTGACGTCACATATGCCTAGAACGAATCCTCCATTACCGCGCGTTGATCGATCGCACTTACAAACGGAAATTGAGTTAGCTGCACACCTTACGATATCGAACGTATAAATCATAAGCTTTGATATGCAAAACGCGTGATTTTGGACAATTTCTATGTGTTTATTCAGTCGTGGACCCTTTGGAGCCACTCTTCCGGGGTGGAATTGCCTTCTGGTGCAGAATGATGTGGGGCTCTCGACTGAGTTATTACGTGCAGGGCGTATGACCACTTTGAAGGGGCTTGGAGGGTCAGTAAGAGCTGTACCGATTCAAGAAGGACAAGATACACTGTGGAATAACGTGATTTTCGTTTTCTAGGGCAATTTTTTTTTAAATCAGTCCTTTATAAAATTAGTTCAGTCTTACTCACAGTTTTTATAATTAACAGGCCGGCTTTCAGCATCACCCTTTGGTGATAATTTTGGAATAATGGGAACATCCAGATACTTGGCAATAAGACCTTTACACTGTTTGAACTCTGGGAATTAAAATGATGACCCAATGGCACATAGACACAATCTGAGAAATTAATTTAAGTAAAGAATAAGCAGATCAAAGAAAACTACTTGTTATATTGAAATACTAATATAATTATGTAATAACACTAGCTTACCCTACGGCTTTATCACTTTAAATGTGTTTGACTTCCCTGCTTCATGCAAACTATAAGTACATAACCAAGTGCATCTGATTCTATCGCCGCATTATTACTACATCCGCCATCCTTGTACTTGCTTCGCGGTCTTGCCAAAATTTCGCTAGCTCAATTAGCGTTTATGCTTGCTGCTCGGCTACTTTGAGTCTAAGCGTGATTTTACTTAGTTCAAGACCTTCCACAATAAATGGGCCAACTAAAACTAAATATTTTTTTTAAATGGGACCCGTAATTCTTAAGATAAGTGCGATCATACATACAATAATAAGATATTATATAAACTCTAAAACATTAGTAAGAAAACTTCACTTGCTTATTTCCATAAATATAATCCAAACTTTTCTTTAGAAAATAAATACATTAAGATTGCATGTACGAAGTTTGTTTCAACATCCGCAGCATTCACGAAGACAAATTTAAAAGTGTTGTCAAGAAGCTAAAGCGTTGGGATTTTTATTGCTGTCCCATATCGTTCATAACGCGTAGCACATTTGTATTCAAATAGAATTCAGTAAAAAATGACTTCATTATATTTGTGCGCACTGCAGTTAGCTTAACTCATAATAATTTATCCCTTTACACGTATAAGAAACAAGGCTGGTTAATCCCAAATATAGATCTTAAGTTTGTTTGGTGAATTGTATTAAAAACTAGCAACCAGAAGCATCTTGACTACCTTTTTTGGGCATTTAAGTATTTTGATTCACGAAACTTTCAGTGTTGTAGATGTTCAAAGACCGCGGTTATTATTTACGAGAGACTCACTTGCTTCTTCAGTTCTTGTGTACTAACAGCGCATCATAGTTAATCAATATGTATACGCGTATTAAACAATACATAAAAATGAACACAAAAAACAAATAACTCAAACCCGTTCCTACAATGATCCCTTACCGGGAATTTCACATATTCATACGCAGTAACACAAGAAATACATTACTCAAAACACGTAACATGTTTTCTCATTGGTAAAAGTCGGCAGCGGGGCCAAAAAACCCGCGTAATAGAAAATATTGCTTGAAAAAAGATTATTTTAACCTTGCGTACACGTTAAACTGTTATTTACCGGCTTTCGGACTGTGTGGACGGGTAATATTTTTTCAGCAAAATAAGAATAACACGCTTTTTGCTTTTACCGAAGGGAATTTATTATTTACTATATTGTGGCGTACGCGGAAATTTGAAAGGAATGAATACCGCCAGTTTGCGATATTAAATAAACAGTGTGTTTACTTAAATCGTGATTTTTATAAAAATGGTAAATATTTCACTCAATTTCACATATAAAATTCACGTCGTATTTATTTTTTAACCTTAATGAGAAAGAATACTTTTATAAAACGATAGCGTTAAGAAAGGATGTGCATTTCATTATCTTGCATTTTTATTTATAAATAAAATAAATAAATAAATACACCCAACAGTCACATACATAGTCCTGACCCCACACTAAGATCGAGTCTTGTGTCGTGGGTATCAGAAGCTACGAGAGACTTTTCGGTCTCACAAACACCCAGACCCGAAACAAATACCTGTGGATCACACAAATATTTGTTTCGGTGCGGGGATCGAACCCGCGGCCTCTCACATTGTTCATTACAAATCTAGGAATAGAGGTTTATTATAATAACGATGGTTCTAAGTTTTTGGTTTATCTTTCTCTGTTGTTGCGGAAGATTACCTCTGTTATGTTTTAAATACATATATATCTTCCTGCATGTATCTAAAACGTACGGAAGGTAAGACAGGCATAGAGTGGCTAGTCAGAGAATGCCATCTATATATCGCCGAGCTTAATTCCGTCCCAAGATGTGATAGAGGACGAGCCTATCATCGCACACTAAGATACTAGGTCGTTTAAATCATAACTATGGCTTACATGCTTCTACAGCACCCAGAAAAAACATCAAATATTTTTCTATTACACAAAAAACAATATGGTGATCCGATTCATGACTCTTCATTCCATAATCAGCTACTCGGTCAATAACTCACATATTTTGCTGATATAAAACACTTACCAGTTCCAAAATTATGGTAATACGGTCGGAAGGCACATAATACCTATCCAAGACTTTAACAAGACCACAAGTAAGACATAACAATGCAAATGAATCCTTGCGGCTTGCACCTATTCCCCGCTCGTAAGCCGACGCTTTACGACGGTAAACCATATCGGCCAAAAACACTCGCATCAAGAACGTCGTAGCACCCAAAACAAATCACCATTACGTCACGAAGGGTCCCTTGGAGACAACGGTTTAAGGACCTTGTCGTATTGCGAGCGATGAAAAGGAACGAATTTGAAATATTTTAATATAATAATGGAGTGTTTTTTTTTTAATTTACAATCAAGAAAATAATACAAAAATATGCTAAAATCACGGCAATAGTTGTCAGAGAAGATAAAGACTCAATAGAAGAATTAGAAACACTCTTCGAAACAACACTAAACAGAAGTTGGATATTTATTCTAAAAAACTCTAATCCTAAGATGAATTTCAAGAAATCGAAAGAGAGTAAAAAGAAATAATTAATTTAACTAACTAATGTAAAACTGTACACAGTTTTATTTTTTTATATTTATATTTTATGGCACAAAACCCCGGCGTTATGATAACAGACGGCAGTCGTAACGCATGCAAAAATATACGTTTGTATAATAGTTTTTAACAAGTCCAATGTCAGTTTTTAAGCTACCGCAGGATATGTAACTCGGCTTAACTACTCAGTAGTCCGTAGTATTTTAGCAGCCCGAATTGCGACAAAAGGTATTATGGATAAAGTTGGACTTTTAGTATTTTAGTATTTTTCCTAAACAATTGTCTACATTCAAAATTGGTGACTAATTTCAAGTTTTGTTTTGGCTTAACTATTCAGTAGACTGTAGTATTTTAGTAGCCCGAACTGTGACGAGAGGTATTGAGGATGAAAGTGAACTTTTAGTATTTTAATATCTTTTTCTAACCAATCATCAAAATTCGTGACAAATTTTATGGTCAGCAAACTTAGCTATTCGCCACGTATGGCGACATGGCCCTAACAAAGACAGTGTCTTTATAGCAATCACTCGCCCCTTGCACCACCCTACATCCATTTTCTCTTATTGCGATTACTGTCACCGCATCCCATTACGATTCCCGGGAGAGGCCTTGACGAATGCCGTTTTGGACGTATTTTTTATATGTTATTGCTGATGTACATCGGAATCCAATCAAATCATGGTAATGCGTATTAAAAATGTGTATATTTATTAATGGAATGCCCTTGCGGAGGGGTGGGATGAAGTTGTCACGGTGTTTATGGCTGTCTCCCTTTATGTTGGTTTGGCGAATTGATGGGTAATGGCTGGTGCAGAATGTGAAATGAGGGGTCTGTTCTTTGATGATTGTTGGTATAGATATAAATGATATATTAGCGAAAAAATATTATATTTAATGTCTATTGGGTCTATATTATTCTATATTGTATTTTTGCGACACGTTGTTCAATTTTTGCTTGTTTTTTTTCTTGTAATTTTATAAGTGCTTTTTTAAACTATAGACTCTATATATTTAGACGGAGGTCACTTATATGGATAGAATATCTCACATAACATTTAACAAGAATTCAAATTTCATGTCCAATGGTTTCTTGCTTCGATGTTAATATTACCAAAATAAGATTCAAAAATAAACTGTTCATAGTTTGTGGTGTTTCTGAATTGCCTTTTAGCTGAAGAGTCTTTCACGTTGTAACATTTATTTGTCCTGTTTATTTTCATTATCATACATATTAATTAGTTTGTAGAAATAAATTAATTCAGGCTTGATTGCAATTTGTTGTCATTGTGCCTCACATTTGCATTAATGTGGATTGTGGCTGCTATTATTTGAAGATTAAGCTTTACACTTTACAATATAATCCAGTGAGAGTAATAATTCTTGATGAATACTAAATATGTAGGATTATTTAATGTGTTTTATCAGAATTGCCCCTATTTTATCTGGAAACGTTAATTTTCTTTTTGTGTAATATACATTGAAATTTCATATTTATAATTTTACTAGCTTGTGCCCGCAAACTTCGTCTGCGTGATTATCTTTATCTAAAATTAACTTCATACAAAACCGATGAAGATATTTGGCAACAATTCAATAAATCCGACTGTGAATTTGTTTTTTACTAAATGCCCTTGATTATAATATATATTATTATAATAGTAACTACTAGATATATCCGGGGACAGCAACAGAATATTTAAACTAAAATATTCAAAATCTCGAAATCCATAAAAATTATACAGACTATTGAGAGAATAGAAATAGTATTTACTATTTATATATTCAAAACAATTCTCTGAAAATATCTCGAATGACGTTCATTAAAGATTTAAATACTAATTTTTCGAGAAAAATCCGAAGTAATAAGTTTATCCCAAATCTGAGTATAAAATTAATAAACCAAGACGTAGTGGAAAGTAGGTGTCTTAATAAGTTTAGAGCTTCTCTCAAAATGCTAAAGTAAGCCTTGTTAATGAAATCAAATTATGCTAATGTGTGATAAAGCGAAATCCTTGGAGTGTTACGGTGAATTAATTAATTAAAACTTGTCTAGTGACTCAAAGGAAAGTCACACAGGGTACTAAGAAAATGGCACGCGGCTACCGCGGTAAGAACAATAAGCTTTATTGACATGAGAGATTCTGAACCAGGATAATCAGATGAATAATGCTGAGCTAGCAAGAAACGCTCAATTATTGAACGAAAAACAATACTCAAAAGTAATTCTCGCGTATTACTGGGTTTAAGACAAAAGATACATGTATCTCTAAAAAGATGATTGATATTGTTTTTTTTACACTAGTACGACAAAGTGACTATGGACCTATTATTAATAAAAAAAAAGGATCCAACTGCGAAATATGATTGTAATACTGTTAAATCTACATATGTAGATGCTAGTTTCATAATATTATAGAACTACTTAATTCTCTATGTAAGCCGAAATGTGCGTTCACTGGTTTAAATTTTAATGAGCGTGCGAAATCCTTTCGTATTATGAAACCTCACTTGGCCTTAATACTGTTGAATGTGAACCTCCCATTTCAAACAATAATGAAATATATATTCCATTATGACCTATAATAACACGGATTGAAATTTTTTACAGTTCTGATCGTAATTGAAATTGACATTTTGGGCAAATTTTTTTTTTTTGCAATTCAAAGTGTTTTTTTTATACCTCCCTTTACCTTACTAAGATATATGGATATTGTAAGGGCGACTTAATTTTATGTTGTTGAAGTAAAAATACATCTTTGCATATACTGACATAACGGTTTTGAAGGCAGCGTTCCATAACGAATACATACATGCATTTACTTAGGAACATAGAAAGAATATTATTGCTTAATATGTATTACTTTCATAGTGTGATCATGTTATCTAACGCCGTAGTTAGAACTCCTAAATGTTAAAATGTATGATTTGTTTTCTGTAAAGCAATACCTAACTCGGAAATTGTATTGTATCAGCCCATATACGTTCCACTTCAGGGCACGGGCCTACTTTACAATCGAGGGTACGATTGAGAGTGGTTGAGCCATATAGTCTACCACGCTGGCCTAGTGCGACTTGGCGGACTTTACATACCATACAAATTCTTACAAATCGCTTTGGTATGCAGGTTTCCTCACGATGTTTTCCTTCACCGTTGTAGTGCGTCGTGATTGACTATCACTTTAACTCACAAAGCTGAATAAATATAAAATGAAAACAACGAACTGTCGAAGCGTGTATTATAAACAACATTTAAGTGGGAGCCAGACTGTCAATAATATTACCGTGCAGTAATATCGACAGTTGACGATATTGAAAAACTCTTTCAACTGTCTGGAATAGTTTCTCGACCCTTATGCAATATTGCCAAGCTGGGACACACTTTTGATATTGATGTCTTGCAAAATGATCCTAATATATGTATTACTAAGGATTATTTCGTCTCTTTATAATATAAATATTTCAAATATCAATATTCGAATATAATACGAAATTGGATTTTGTTTCTCTATAAAATTGGTACATTACGATGTCAGTCCTGTATCACGGGTATCAACAGTCACGGGAGACATTTTTAGTCTCACAACGCCCAGACCCGAAACACATATTTGTGCATCATAAAAATATTATTATCTCGGCCTGGGATCAAATCTGCGGCCCCTCACTTCATAGCCGCCATTTTAACCTAATGTACTTTATTTATAACTGATATTATGAAATACCTAGTAGTACAATTTATTTCTTTTTTATTGTAAAAGACAGTTATAGGTTTGAAAAATGTTTCCTTTTTCGTAAGCCAATTTCATTCTGAGCCAGCAAAAGACAATTTTTCTCGGAACACTCCGTTTTACACGTATTGCACAACTTATTACAGGTACTTTAGTGTTTTATTGGCCCATCTGTCAGGATGCACGCGGCAACCATTTAGCAATGCCATCTGTACTGCTTTACATAAATGCAGATGTTGAACAAAATATATACGAAAATGAAAATCGATTTTTTTTATTGGATCTGTAAAATTTTATGCATGATATAGATTCAGTCACTTCTCTCTCCTACTCAGTCCGGAAAGCGTTTTCAACAGAGAAGAGTGGGAAAGAAAGTCTACCCTTGGTCTTTTTAAAACCAGTTTGTAATACAGCGACTACACAGGAGTTGCAGCTTACTTTGGGTCAGAGCAAATTATAAATAAAACTTGAGTAAACAGAATTTAACCATTACGATAGGAATACATACATAAGCTCAGGCCTGAACCCTCTCTTTTTCCCTACCTTGGATGCTTCTTCCAAGGGATTATTTAGATAACTATAATGTGTGTATCAAAATAGCAATAGCAATAGCAATAGCATGTGTGCAATTTTCACTATTCCGGACATAATTAGGCCCTGCTGGCAAGTCATATAAGTTTATCAAAACCGAAATCTCACACAAAGTAAGTCTGCCTGTAAGTAGTCTGTAAGTCGCTGATCTTTTAATGAAACACTCATTAATGACATAAAATGTTTTGAAACGGAATTCCCAACTACGGCTTAATAATCTGCCCTTAAGATACTAAACAGTGTCTAAGGCGAAACTTTACAAAAAGGAAATAAAAAATAGCAGGTCAAAGTAAGTAATAAGTTTGGGGCGAACGGACCACCCTAGACAGGGAGGCTAAGAGTTCAGGCTCGGGGCACACCTCTGACATCCCGAAGTCACGTGTGTATTCATCAACTATCGCTCGCTTCAACGCTGAAGGAAAACGTGGCAAGAAACTTGAGATATCTACAAGAATTTAGAACGTAGAGTCTAGTATGTAGTAACATATTCGACTAGGGTATAAGGCTTTATCTTTCAATTCATAGGCTCACGCTTTTGTGCCTGAAGCAATAAACAGAAGTATTACTAGAGCTTATTTCATTTGGTTATTTCCGTCAAATAATATTTGAACGAGCCTTTTACTAAAATGGCAAATTTTTATTTATATAATTTATTATGTTCTTTAAATCGACAAAGTGTACAATGTGGGATACGTAGCTTATAAGTCATCAGCCTTAAAGTTTTCAGCTTTACTACCCTGCTGCTAGACTTTTCAACCGATTATTAAATGTTGTAGTCTTGAATATACATATATTTTTAAATGGCAATGAATGGTGAGCTTGCCATTCGCCTAGTGGTACACTCGACATCCTGAGACATAAGATGTTAGTCTCATTATTTGCTCTGTATTACTTTGACTTCAATAGTCTTTATGCAACATATTATATACAAAATGTCACGATTCCATTTATGTAGGTATTTCTTAATCCTAGATAAAAGTAGTGGAATACATTGAAATAAAAAAAAAACCAGGATTTTTACGTATTTTCAAATACTCAAAGCACACGTTTCCATTTCCATTTAATATCTTCCACACATGTATATAACGTTAACCCCAAAATGATTGCTTATCAATATGATTTCGTAAAAGGGAGCACGTCGGGCCTCGTTGATCCATGCAGTTGGCCCACCGTACATTTACCAAGATACACTCCACGCGTCTTCGAACACTGACATATTCTCAAAGGTGACATTTGAGCCGCCTCGTAGCCCCTTCGCAATACTCCATCTATCTTTCAGTCGCCTATATTATCAAAGGGATAGATACCGGCCGGGAAGTTTGATCCTGTATTTATGTTACAATACGGAGGGTTGTTCCATGAATAATATATGTTAATAGTTTTATTAAAAAGTTGTTTTCGGTTACAGTTGTTACTGGCGGGTATAGACGAAGAACAAATTAAAATATAGATTGGGTTGTGATATTTATTATGTAACAATAACAAAGCTTCGTAAATAATGTCGCCTTTACCGGATGAAAATTGACGACTACAAAAACCGAAGGGTGAACTTCAAGTTCTACTGGACAAAGGGGGTCCGAAATGTCTTGCCAGTGACGTCACTCTGCATCCCACTATAGTATCATGAAAATACGTTCTGATAACTGAAGTAATGTATAACTACTAATTATCGAGATAGACTTCTACTTCCAACTTCATTACAACTGTAAATCTTCATAGTGATTATTTTGTAATAATTACAAAGCACCCAATGAATATACGAGCACTTATTAGCAATCTATTGTATTAATAGTAAAAAAACAAGCAAAATTGAATTGAATTTAAATTTAAATTAAAGGGCGTTGAAGTTTAAATAAAAATCGAGAGTAAAATATTTCAGGTTCACATTTAAAACAATATTTAAATTCAATAATTAAAAGCGTTAAAAAATATTCAGTAAGGGAACCTGCACACCTCGATGCTTCCACCTCGTACAGAATCATAAAAAGCGTATTTACGCGCCCTACTTTATTCCAGTACCTCCCCTCCAGCTTTATCTCAGACGTCAATTCTCACTTTTATTAAATTCAAATAAAAACATATTCTGAATTTCTCCTTAATTGGATTTGTTTCAAAACTTTTTTTCCTCTCAACTGTTTCTGAAACATTTACTTATGTCTTATTAAACTTCCTTTGTTACAAAGCGATATTCGGAGTTGGGACCTATCGCCTATAGTATTATAAATCAAGCACTTAAGTACCCTATTTGTAGTCTAAGCGAGCGAAAGAAAACTTCCCGGAGCTTGTTTAATAAAAATTTGATCGGAATATACCAACATTCAATATCGGAATTACTTCACAAAATATCGTAGACTCCTTAAAGAATAGCTTTAGAGGAAAAAGCGTATTAAATGTGATGTGAAATCCAACAAGGGCATATGAAAATAATTGGATTTTAAAATGTAATTTATTTAATCCTTTTAAATATTTAAAAATCCGTATAGCTCAGCTAATCCATTTTACGTTGTGTGTGCTCATGAATTAAAATTTTCTGATTTCTAAGATGAAATTATTTAAACTAATTCCAAATTAATCTAAGAAACTTAATAACGCTTCTTGAATTACAGATTTCAGTGTATAATTAATATTAATTATACTTATGTACATACAAACGTTAATTGATACCATTAATTTAGTGAAATTGTCTTATTTGTTTATATTAATTTATTTAAAAGAAATTCCAGATTTAGCATGTCTCTACATAATTATGTAGGTACTCGTACAGTCATGTGTTTATTGATAGTCAATCACCAGGCACTATAACGGTGAAGGAAAACATCGTGAGGAAACATGCATACCGTAGCGATTTGTAATCATTTCTATGGTATGGAATATTTATGGTATAATATTTTACACAATACAGGTGTGATCTCGTCCAGTTGAAAAATAAAAAGCAAATATTCCATGCTAAGCCAAGAATAATATTGTAAATTAATTATAGAATGTCTCTTATCTTATCTAATTGAACTTTACGTTCTTTTTTAAATAAAAAAGCTCTTTAATCATATATCATATATCAATCATATATTAAAATTGTATCTATTAATAATAAATAATAATAATAATAATAATTTATTGCATCATATTATAGACATACAAAACACTTAAAATAAATCGTATGACAATATTTAAGTACTTAGAAAAAGTGTTTGATTGAACTCTGGTGCCCAAATAAAGATTTAACTTGTGGTATGGGCACCAGTGATTCCAATCGTACATAGCATTTGTTTATAACAATTGATTAAGCTATTCAATAGCATGTTAACAATACATCAATATCAAATTTAGCCGTTACTTATTCTATCGTGTCTGCATGTAAATGTGTATTTGTGAGTGTGTAGGACGTGTGTGTGTGTGTATTTGTGTGTGTGTGTGTGTGTGTGTTAGATTTTGTGCAATTTTTTTTTTGTTTTTTTAATGTACAATTCCAAATAAAAACTTAAAATAATAAAATGTTTTCCGTCTCAGAGTAATCTTTCTCTAATAGCCAATTCTTTACTTTATGTTTACATTCATATCTGTTAAGTGAGTATATGTTACAACTTTTATTTATTATATTGTACATGTGATTACTAGAAATCTTGTAGCTGCGTTTAGCTAGGGATGTTTGGAATGATATAGTAGGACAAACATCGTAGGCGCGTCGCTTCTTTAATATATTACAGTCAATTTTTTTTTTTTTTTTTTTTTTTTATTGCAATGAATGGCGAGACGAGCATGCCATTCGCGTGATGGTAAGCGATACGACCGCTCATGGACAGTAGCAAAACCAAACAACACCATGAATTACAAGGGAATGCTTGGAATTCCACTGCGCTCGCCATCCTGAGACATAAGATGTTAAGTCTCAATATGTCCAGTAGTTACTCTGGCTACAATGTCCTTCAAACCGGAACACAACAGCGCATTAACACTGCTGTTTGGCGGGAGAAATAGACATTGCGGTGGTACCCACCCAGGTGGCCTCTCACATATGAGAGACCTACCACCAGTAAAGTAAAGTAGAGTGCTTACGTAGGATCGTTTGTTGTGTATACAGTTGTCTTACTGTGAGGACTTGGCAATCTTTATATAAGAGGTGTGTCGGATATCGAAATGGCCTAGAAGTCAAAACTTTGAGCACGGCCCTTTGCGCACGTTCTAATGGAAGAAGGATTGTTTTGTGCGCGCTACCCCATACAGTTATGCAGTAAGTCAAAATGGACTGCCCTAAAGCATAGTACACAGTATAGAGTGTATTCTGGTCGGCTGAGTGTCGAAGATTTTTAAAAATGTAAATAAGTTTCCTTGTCCTAGAAGTAAGGGATGCTACATTAACTTTCCAGGTAAGATGGCTATCTATGTGTACTCCAAGGTATTTTACATTTATGGATCTGCTTAATATATGGCAGTCACATGTGGAGCTAGGTGTCAATGTGATACATGAATGCGCTTTTAGTACTAGAGAATCTACTGAAGGTTGATTAAAAGACTTGTTTAGATTAAGGGTCAGTAAATTTCGCGAGAGCCAGGTCATAACTTGTTTAAGGGCGTATTCAGAGTTTAAAAATGCCTCTTCCCAGTTACCTCCATGAATAACCAAGGCAGTGTCGTCAGCGTATGTGAAAATAGAGCAGTTAGGGATCGAGAGTCTACATAAAGAATTGACGTATATCAGGAAGAGAGTGGGACCTAGAATAGAGCCTTGTGGAACACCATATGTAAGATTTGAGTAGCTGCTAATGTGTGAGCCAATTTTCACACATTGACTGCGGTCAGTCAAATAATCTTTAAAAATAGATAGAGCAGTTCCTCGTATCCCTATTCTTTCCATCTTATTCAAGAGAAGCGAAATTGAGACGGTGTCAAACGCTTTCGAAAGGTCAAGAAAAATTCCGAGGCATTTTTCATAGGCATCCATCTTCTCAGTGATATGCTCAACCAAGGAGCTTACGGCGTCTTCCGTGGATTTGCCACGTCGAAAACCGAATTGGTTGGGTGCAAGGATATGATGCGTCTCTAAGAAATTTATTAAACGGCTATTTAGAACTTTCTCCAATAATTTAGACATGGAAGGGAGGACTGAGATTGGCCTGTAATTGTTAACGTTGTCTGTGTCTCCGCTCTTAAAAATAGGGTGGACAATGGCTTTTTTAAATGGGGTGGGAAACGTGCCAGTGGTAATAGAGATATTACAAATGTGTGCTATCAGCGGAGCCAGTTTATAAGAACATAATTTCAGTATGTTTGGAGAAATACCATCCCAACCAGTAGCAGAGTCAACACGTAATCCATTTATAAGTTTAACCATTTCTAGTTCATCTGTGGGAAGTATAGCAAAAGAATTTGGAACACCATTTTCGAGGAACGATTGATTTGACAATTGGGAGATGGGTATGAGTTTTTCTGCTAGGTTCTTACCAATACTAGAAAAAAATTGATTCACTTTGTTGACTGATGAATATACATCAGGAGTTATTTTTAGCAATTCCGTAGAGGGGATAGTTGAACGATGTGATTCAGTAATATTTTTGTTGATTTTCCAAGTAGCTTTAGGGTCGCGTTTTGCTTTATCAAATTGAGATTTTTCATAAGCATGTTTTAGCCTCTTAAGCAGTTTATTACAAAAATTGCGGTATCTCAGATAGGTGACCTTGAGGATATAGTTGGTAGGTTCTTTTTTTAGTTTTTGGAACATGTTATCCCTATTACGAATACAACGTAACAGACCCCGGGTAATCCACGGTTTGAACACTTTGCATTTAGAAGGAACTTTAACTGTTTTCGAATGTTTTTTTATAATGCAGTCAAGAGTAGAGATTAATAATTCAGTCGACAAATTTGCATCCAATGTATTTGTAACCTTACTAAAATCGGTGTTTAAGATTTCATCACAAACGGCGATATAATTTATCAATGAACGTGTAGATAAAGTTTTAGAGGACGAACGTTGAGTATCAATATGCAGTAAAACAGGATTATGGTCAGTAATTCTAGTGTCAAAAATTAAGGTGGTAGTGTTTAAATTTGCTTTTAAGAGAACGTGATCTAAACAATTGTTTTCGCGAGTGGGGAGAGTGTGCGTAGGTAAAAGCCCGTGAGAGGCTGTAAGATCGAGGTAGACATTTGCCCTCTGATTCTGATGTGTTGGATTGATATCGATGTTCAAGTCACCCATTATAACAATGTACTTTTGGCTAGAGTTGGTAATAAGTATATTATCGAGGGAGTTAAAAAAGTTATCCAAATTATAGAAAGAGGGTGAACGATATAATGCTATAACAGTGATATTAAAATAGTTAATTTTACAAATTAAGCAATTAGCGTCTACAAAAGTGGGTTCGGTTACCAAATGTGACAGATTCGATTTTATATATAATGTTACCCCGTCATTTTGATTATTGTGATTCTTAGTAGAATATGAAGTGTATCCATCAAGAACTGGTACATTGGAGTTATCATGTAGCCAACATTCTGATAATATCAGAACATCTGGGGTAATCGGCTAAACTAAACCTATGTCGGCCAATAAAGGTCGTGGACCCACCGAGCTTGGTATCCTCGGAACCGTCTCGGTGAGGGCTACAAATTGGCCCCGATAGAAATCCCAAATTCCCTCAAAAATTTCCCCCCTCCTAAACTTAAACTTTATTTAATTTAGCTTTATTTTACCAATTCTGTAAATTTGTAAATAGTAGATCATTTTTCGAAAAATGATGTCATAAAGAAGTTTCACTGCTTACGTGTGTACACTAATACACACACACATATTTTTTTTTTATCTTATTTTATCTATGATTATACTATAATTATTTATTTATTTATTGTAACTATTTATATATACATATCGACGCTGGAAAGCGATTTTTTCGTATCTCGAAAAAATGCGAAAATGAGTTTTATACATCATTAGATTCAGAAAAAAATACCGCATCAAATGGTCTCGGTTTCATTTTTCTATGACTATTTTTTTTTAGATACCACATTGATTTTTACATAAATATTTCGAAGTGACTACGAAAAAATGTTGTAACTCGAACAAAATCCGCTTTTTTATTATTTAAAGTACATACAACAAAATTGCTGCTTATGCTTCACGGAGTACGACATATACGTCGGCAAAGATGCAGTACTTGTAACGAGTTACGCCGTTCACAAGGGCATCGCAATATAATTTTACTTAGTTACAGCAAAATTGCCGCTCGGGATTTATACGCCGGCTTGAGATATTACCAAGTTCGCATTCAGTAATTTACGCAATGTCTACAATTACACCATTTTAAAGTGTACTTTTCTATAAAAATATTATACTTATCCCATTTTAAAGGATTTAATATTAGATAGCTACTGGAATATACACGGCATTTGTTATCCCTCTCTCGCGACCGCTCGCAGATGCAGCGCGTACGGCTTATTCGTGATCCAGCACTCGACCGCCTAAGTGTGAATGCGATTACGTAGTGTAAAGACAATGTAGTATTTTCTTGTATAGTCTTGTATGGGACAGTGGACCACAGACCTTAGATATCCAGGTGGTTCGAGTCTCCTTGATTGTGACGAGCCCATTATAATTAAGCGGGGAGTATTCCAGGGTGACAGTTTGAGTCCACTATGGTTTTGCATGGCCCTGAATCCTCTCAGCACTTTGTTATTGGATTCGGGGTTAGGCTACCATCTACGGCTCAGGCCCTGTGGCTTGAGCCTATTTCTCACTTGCTTTACATGTATGACCTCAAATTATTTGCATCAAAACAAACAGAAGAGAGTCTGGTGTAGATAAATGAGCGGTTATCCATGTCAAGTGAGGGAAGTTGCAGTCTCTGATGGCATACAAGTCTCAGAGACTGTAAGACTCATAACCTTATCTGAGACGGAAACCTACAAATATCTGGGTATGCCAGAGGCACTGGGTATTTTGAATGCAGACGTAAAGCAATCGGTGAAAGAGCGTTTCTTTGGCCGCTTGACAAAAGTTCTCAACAGTTTTTTGTACGGAGGAAACAAGATTCGCGTTTTCAACGGTTGGGTTATGCCTGTACTCATTTGGCATACTCAGATAGTTAAATTGTATGGATCGTTAAGTCCGAACACTACTGACTGCACATTGTACGCATCCAAGTTCGTCAGTGATGATATTGTAAATCCCGCGAAGCTGTGGGCGCCGAGGCATTCTTAATGCTGACCTGCATAATTGCGAGGTGTGCAATGTCAGAGACTATTTCATTCACAGTGGCGTGGATATGCACAGGGCTGTAGTTACAGTGGATAGAGGATTAGCCCCGCTCTCATTGGCAAATGAGTACTGGCGGAAACCTCGTGTGATGAGCGTTAGAGATCGCGAGGAAGTATGGAAGAGCATGGTCGGTTCTATCGGGACCTCAATGGGCCTGATGTGGTCCGGCCTGCATCTGTATCCTGGCTACGTATCGGTAACCTCTTCGGTGAAACTGAGGGTTTTGTCCTTGCAATTATGGACGAAGTTATTAAGACGAACTAATATAGAAAAGTGCGTGGTGGCCTCTTGGTAACGGACCAGACGCGGCTGCCTACATGTTCACGGTGGTCGCGGGTTCAAATCCCAGGGCACACCTCTGACTTTTCGGAGTTATGTGTGTATTGATAGTCAATCACCACGCACTTTAACGGTGAAGGAAAACATCGTGAGGAAACCTGCATACCGTAGCGATTTTAAAGAATTTCTACGGTATGTAAGTCCGCCAACCCGCACTAGGCCAGCGTGGTGGACTATATGGCCTAACCACTCTTAATCGATTCTCTCGATTGTAGAGTAGGCCCGTGCCCTGCAGTGGGACGTATATGGGATGATATAGAATATAGAAAATACATCCTGAAGGACGGTGCAGTCGACATCTGTCAAGCATGCCACTGTCCTGGCGAGTCAACCAGGCATGTTATCTCGGGTTGTTTGTAGGTATCTTGCCAACGGCGAGTACTTGCAGATTGCTCTTCAATATGGATTTGTGATTCTTAAAGTGCCATATTAACAGTATGTTCCCCAACCAGTTCTTGAAAATAGTCATGCAACGCTGTATTGGGATCGGCCTATTATCACAGACAGGACTATTGTTGTCAATAAGCCTAATATTGAGATAATAGCTTGATTGACGCGCAATACTTGTTGATGTTACCATCATTAAAGCTTAGAAAGACAAAATGTCTAAATATTTAGATTTGGTACACGAGGTTACCGACATGTGGGATGACTCAACAATTATTGTCCCGATTGTCGTTTCTGCCCATTGGCTGATACCAAGAGCCTCGACCAACATCTACAGAGGCTTTCAATTGGCTGTTGGGTTAAGAGCCAGATACAGAAGGCAGTATTACTAGACACGGCACGTAATCTGAGGAGGATTGGGTCTTGAGCTTCGGCACCGAAGAGTAAATATTTTTTTATATTTTTATTTGTATATTTTTTTTTAAATATAAAAAAAAAACTAATTGCAAAAAAAGAGAAATAATAATAAATTAATTTAGTTTTTATTTTGTTCAATTACCTATAATTTTTTATTCAGTTTCATAATTTTTAGTTTTAAATATTTTAAGAATGGCCAATATTTTTAATCATATTGTTTGCATTTTGTTTAATAAAGGGCTTAAATTCTGCTCTTACAATTTTGTTTACATTAATTAAATATATAGTCTCACATACAGCATTTTATTTGTGATCCACCAATTATTGTAATACTACTTACAACAAATAGCAAAGCCACAAAAAAATAATATATTCATTTACAACAAATTAACTGTCATCATTATTATAATTGTATCTAGATACAGCAAGTTTGATGCCAGTCATTTTGAACAAGTAGGTGTTGGCCCAAACATTTGTCTTTTGAGATACAGCATGTTCGATGTTTGTATTTTAAAAATCAATTGCTGTATCTGGTATTAAATCCAATAATACAAATCTTAGAGTGACCCTGAGAATTGAAAATGGAAGGTGTTATATTAAAATGTTATCACTAAAAAAATGGTATTCCTAAGTCTTCTAGTTTAGAAGTTATGAATTTTTTAAATAGTTTTTTGGCTCTGGTGTAAAGTTGCATTTTTCGAGATACGACAAGATTGCTTTCCGCCGTCGATATTTTAGTTCAGTACAATTTGTTTCCTTTTGTTTATTTTTTTATTTAAAATAAGCATTTTTGTTATCATATTTTTAATTACTTACGTTTGTGATTACTGTTTCGCCTTAAATTAGATTTAAACTTAAGTTTCAGATATTTCAAACAAAAATTGGTTACCCAAGAAACAGGCTAAGCCTAGTTTGGGAACCCCTGACTACTGCTATTAGTTTTAGTAATTACTTTAATTGTAACTAGTTTTAAGAAATTGTAACGTAATTTGGTCTATGAATATATACTTTACTTTACTTTACTTTACTTTAATCCTTATATTTATTAAAAATACTCTAAGTTCGTCGAAGTTCCGATTTATACTACGAATATTTACATGTAGAAAAGTGAGGGATTTACTAGTATGTTTAAGGTGTTTCGTACAATCATCTGGTTTGCAAATGGTAGATTGACAAGTTCTTATTGAATCAAGTTCGTCCGTTATAGAATTTAAATGATGTATGATGATGTATTCCTAGCCGTTTTCGGCCTCGGCGACTATTACATTGAACACAAGTTTTTTTTTTTTTTTTTTTTAATTAGGACGTTGATGTTCCGTCCTCTCATGCGCTCTTGCGTGGCTTATGTACCCTAGCTTGTTAGTAAAAGTACGAGCGCATTTTGGGCATGTCAACACCCCGCTGACGTAGTTGTAGTTAATGGCCACAGGTGGTCGGGCCTTTAGCTCGTCTCGTTTTTTGTCGAGACCTTCGCGACGCTCAGTTTCAAAGGCGTCTACCTGAACCTGAACGAGGCGTCTCCATTCAAGGCGTTGTTCTGCTTTGGCCTCCCAATCAGATGGATCTATTTTGCATCTCTTCATGTGTCTCTTCAGAACATCCTTATATCTTAGGTATTGGCCACCGCGTTTACGCTTACCATACTGGAGTTCTGAAAAGAAGATGCGTTTCGCCACTCTACTCTCCGACATGCGAGACACATGGCCACACCATCGCAGTTGTCGCCTCATCAGATACACCTCAATGCCGCCAATGTTTGCGCGCCTCAATACATCTGTATTCCTGATGCGGTCAGACCATCGGATGTTCATAATGTCTCGGAGACATTTATGGTGAAATCTGTCGAGTGTGCGAATGTGTTTGCGATAGGGGACCCATGTCTCTGAAGAGTACAGGAGGTTGGGCAGTACCACTGATCTATAGACGCTGACTTTGGTGGAAAGTTTCAAATCGTGCGACCGGAAGACCCTACCTCGTAATTTGCCATAAGCGGCAGCGGCAGCACCTATTCTGCTGTTAATTTCAGCATCCAGGTCATGTTTTGATGTTAATGTGCTACCTAGATATTTGAACTTTTCCACACAATTTAAAATATCTCCTCCACCAATGCGTATGTCAGGAGAGGGGTAGTCGGAAGCATTAACGACCATTACTTCGGTCTTTCTAATATTGATTTTTAGGCCAAATTTAATGCATGCTTCATCCAACCCAGTCATTAGATTTTGAAGGCCATTGGGCGTATCGGCAACAAAATTTAAATCAAGAAAAGAAGAGAGAAAAAGAAGAGAATTTAAATCAAGCATGTTAAAAACAGAAAAACAACATAATTAATAGTCGCCAATAAGGACAAAAGGTACAAAGAGAACACTATTTCTTTGCGTGTTTTAGAGGCTATAATAAGAAAAGGTAAGGTTACCAATATGTTTATGGAAAAATAGATGATCAAAGAATAAAGTAATTTGCGACGGAATAAACTATAAAAAGAGAAGAGAAACTATAAACTATTTCTAAACATCTAAGCATCAATTTCGCATAACTAATTATCTCCAGCGAACCTATCGTGCCTATTCATCCGTAGACCACAACACTCGCCTCAGAATTGTCAGTTAAAGGCTTCTTTTCAATCAAGCCGTCCTTTCCTGTGCCGATCTCATTCATCCCTACCCGCTACTATGAATACTTGCTTTTTAACTCAAAGTTACTGGTTTACTCTTCGTCCAATACATGTTTACACTACTACATGTCTCCGCTTTGCTTTTGTAAATATTTTTCAGCTCGGTATCAGTGACTAGGGTCATTGCTTTGAGGACACGGACAGTTTACATCTAGAGGATTTAGATTATGTGAAAAGGAATTTGTTGTCCTCTTCACTAAATTGTATGTGGACGACATTATAAGTTTTAAAACCATCAAATCATTCTACAAAAACATTACGTGGTTGCACATAAATTATAAATTATGATAAAGCTTTCTATTCTTTTGTTCTATAACTAATATATCAGCGCTCACAATTATTACTTTCATTAAAGTTCCATATATTTTCTTTTAACGGCCTTGGTCTTTAGACGGTAAAATGCTTTTGTCGGTAGCAGAATTTATTTAATTCTATCATTTTTCCTTCTTATAGACCTTAACTTCTGTGGTAATTCATTCCTAACTTTTGCTTCGACATCAAAGTTCAAACAAATGGTGTCAGCATGTCCAAACAGCATTATTAGATCATATAAAATAGCTCGTAATAAGTTTATGACGTACTGACCGCTATCCTTAGCCACTGTGCATTCAACCATCGCACGTATCTAGAGTAATGCTCTTCCAGATTGTTGGATATTGACCCACATAATGATACTGAAGTGCACACCATTGTTATTTATATTTTCAACATGTTACGTAAACCAAAGGTCTTCCGTATGAATTTTTCGATTCAGTAGACTAAACGTGGCTATCGATTACGTCTTCATGTGTTCGGAAATTGAGTCGGGCTGTTTCCTGAATTATACGGACTAAGGGAGCGATTTGGTGATCGGACTTCGGCTAGGGTTGGTGCTTGCACGATAGTTTTAAGTGCTTCGATTTTGTTTCGTTTGGAAATCTGAGCATAAACTTGAAGTACTTGACTCTTGTGATAGTAAGAAAATTTGATCGTGTCTTAAAGATAAATACGATTAAATTAGCTACACCATATTGTCTATATCATGATTTTAGACTTCTAGAAAATAATCTAGCATTTTTATAATAGTTGGATATTCGTAAGTCGTAAGTACCTAAAATGCAACTAAACCCGTAAATTCGCCATCGTAACTCAAAAATATGTGTGAACAGGAACAGTCAATGTAGTTCATTTAGTAAACGATCTGTAAACGATTTTTTATTCAATAAATAATCTATTTCAAAAACTTTACACATAACTTCAGATGCGGCATAATATCTACTGCGTCAAACAACTGTAAAATAATCGTCTGTAACATCAATATCAGAATACATCTGTACATAATTATTTCTCATACGTTTTACAATTCATTTATATTTCCGTATTAAAATTAACATACTAGTGAAATTCTCCATGTTGCTTCTACATCAACTCAATTATTTACAGGGCACTTAGCACACACTACATTTTCAGTTTATCGCCTCATTAATTGCTTTAAAAGTTGCAACTTCAGTAGCTGATATTCCGTCGCTTTTGATATTTTATGAAATAAAATATAAATTTCATTCTGCACGTGGTATGAATAAGTTAATGAGTACATTTGTAGCTCATGTATTTAATTTCTATTGACATAAGAATTATGTGATACTATCACCGTGTTAATTGAAAATTGTGATAGCATTATTGTTGACTTCTTTGTGTTTAACACACGTTTGAGGTATTAACTACAAGGTTAAGTAATATGCTGGTAAAATTCTTTGAATGTAGATTGCATTTAGGAACTCGCTCTGGTAATATTTGGGGAAACGCCTTCTGACTGATTCCAATGACGATGATTTAAATGTTTGCCCTGTAATCTGTGCCTGTAATGTATAGATTTCTGTCGAAGTATGTCAATTTACTTGCGGTATATTTTTATGTAAATTAAAACAAGTATCAGTCATACATCTACCTAAAAATAAAGAGATTCAACCTATGATTTCAATACAGAACTAAATCCTCTTTAATTCAATGCAACTGATTCACTACTACCTACTTGGGTGTGTCGTGTTCAATGAATTTCAAAATTTATAACTGAATATAAACATGCTCTATTTTCGACTGTCTGAATGGACAAGATGGGAGAGCCACTCGTTTTAGAACTGCAGCCGTGTAAAATTGCTCAAAGTAAAAACGATTGCACACGAGAGCCAAGCTTGGCAAAAAATCAGGTCAAAACCTTTCCTCGGATCTGCTACGGTTTATGTAAATAATAAATTCTAAGGAATGTGCGAAAATAATAACACGATTTGTATTAAACTACTTCTTTTTAGTAGTATCCCATTTTTCACGGTTTTGGTCCATCACAATTTTTATGCGTGATGCAGAATGGTATGAATTACAAATGTATTTTTACTCCGCTATGAAATGGGATTCTATTTGGAGAACGAATATTTTCATTGGTGCAAATTGATGCCTAAATACTTTTATTTGTTCCGTAATAGAATAATAATATTGCCGTTCAATTTAATTATTGCATTAGCATAATCGAAGGTAATACATAATTATTCTGGTAGTTTGGTCCCTAGTCGCTACATGCAATATTGATGGTTCAAATCTACTCTAATATGAATCTAGGTTAATCTGGGCAAGGGTTAATATTATGTTCTTATATTGAATACAAACTACAAAACTCATCCTTTGTAAATGTTATAATTTTTTTCTCGAAATACTCGGCAATTTGCCTAAGGCTTGAAGAATTCATGTTTGTTTTTTGAAACCAATATGAGATGATTTAATAAGTATTTTCTTACCTAAGTTGTATTTATTGTAATAATAATGTATTTGCGAGCAGTCTTCTAAAGATTTTTTATAAAATGTATTTACCCTACATTGTTTCTACGTACTGTTCGAACGGTATAAATATTTTTTATAGCCCTTTACCTATCTCTACTTATCTCGCGTTAGTGAGCTAATTTATCACTTTTGCGAATTTATATACCATCGCAAGTTATTTTCTTTCCACATTGGGGACCCTATGTCACTGTTCATTGACCAAGATTTATGTCGTATGGCAGCCCTGACTTAGGCCCGCTCCCTAACACGGAGTCGATGGAATAATTACATCATATAACATAACGTTTCCATGTTTTTCTCGACGGTTCTACCACCTAATTAGTTAATATATTGGGTCCATACCAAGGTTTGAGCAAATGTATTTGGCTTATGTATCTCTAGGGGGAGAAATCCTGACTTACGGTAACTTACGGAAAACTTTCCGATCTCGGAAGCAAACAGTCTTGGACATAAGTCGATACCAGATGAGGTAAAAACATACCTTTCAATTGGAAAAGTCGCAGTGATAAATTATATTGAAATACTTTATCTTAGTGAGTAAATGCTGTTTTTTATTGCACAACTCGTTTATTTTCATTCGACAGCTGTTGGCACGAAAGCATTGACACTGTACCCGACAGATGGGTAGGTTTAAATGGTCTAACTGGAAAAAAGCGGTTTAACCCATTAGTGCATAAAGTTTATTTGGGCCTCTTTATCATGACAAAGCTAATTAAACTATTATTAAGAATGTCTTCGACGATTAAATTTCATAAAATATTTAGTTTGTATGACAGTTCTGATTTTATAGCACGTCCGAAAAATCGGACGTTATGCACGGCGGACACAATTGAGGTTAAAAATAGATTCAATAAAAGTATGGATTTTATGATAAAATTTATTATAAAGAAATAAAACAAATGAATTATATTTTAGTTTATGACATGGTAAGTCATGTGGCATTTTGGGTGAAGACCCACATCACATTTCTGACATTGAAATTTAGTTTTTCCTCCACATTGATTTGCACACCTTCGTTCGGTATTTATTGGGAAAACCTTTTTTTCTGTACTTTTTCCTGTATATAAACTAAACGCTATCATGTATCCTCGCTCGCACACATCGCCCAGTTTTTGAATCCAAACCTAATTGGCTTTCCACGGATAAATTGTTTAGCGTAGTGTTTTCCGTAGTACGGAATCATACTTTCGTCAATGCTATAGTTTTCATCCAATCCATAGTGCTTTTGAAACGATTCTCCCAGGCTTTCAAGGAGAGGACGTAATTTGTACAATCTATCTGTAGATGAAACACCGAGCTCGTTGTTGTCGTTCAAATGTACATGTTGAAGAATCAACTCCAAACCGATTGCATCGAATACTGTCTTGTAGAATTTTAGGCACGTCATTATCTTTGCTAAAATACAAGCGTTTGTTTGGTAACTTGACGTAGCCTGATAAGAGCATCGCTCCTAAAATAACGTAGATTTCGTCTTCCGTTACCATCAAAGATTTATTTTTTTGCAAAGCGTACAGGTTCGTTTGTTTGACTATATGCCTGATAAGGTCATAGTGGAAAAATAATTTGAAGTAGTCCAAGGGATTATGGCACATCTTACTTTCGTCTGATGGTGGCTGTGGACGAAATTCAGAACAAATAAAAGTAGGTTCCTCTTTTCTCCAATGTGTAGCTTTTTTCTTTTTGGTAGTGGGTGAAGACCTTATCGACTTGTTACGGGAAATAAACGTAGATAGGGGTTCCTCGTCATCACTATCGCTATTTGATTGAAAATTATTATTCAACGACCGTTGCGTATTTGACCTGAGAGCTGTAGATGTTGATGAAGAAGACAAATTGCGATCACCTCGCAAACGTCGCAATTCGCAGCCAGCTTGCAGCAATCCTCGTCCTAAATGATTTAGATTTGCAACATGTTCCTCATCGGACTTGTCACTATCTTCGTCAGTGACATGGTTCGCATCTTCAACAGGGGACTCAACGTAAATTATATTTTCAGTATAATCATCATCCTCAAACTCTAGAGCCGATAATATTTCATGCACTTGCAAACTGTAAAAATTCAATAAACACCACATGCAGTACCCGCTGTGCATAGCGTGCGATATATCGGACAGTACAAAATTCGCAAGCGAAACATTCAAAGTAACAGTGGTTACGTGAATATTATATTGGAAATAAATAGTCTGATAGATAAGCAACAAAAGTATTAGTTTTTTATACATAATACCAAACAAAAATAAAATAAAATGTTACCTTCGCCGCGAAGAAGTTTGACGGCGTCCCGCCATTTTGGAAACTGACAGCTTGCGCGTTGGCGCGTAAATTCATTTTTTAATAACGGTGTTTCCGTGTGAAAATATATATTAAACTAATATCTTAAAATAATAAACCATGAAAAAAATATTTTATTATTCCAAAAATTACCATTTTATAGAAGTCCGATTTATCGGACGTCATGCACTAATGGGTTAAACGAGTTAAGCTGCGGGTAGTACAACATTGCGTTGTTTGAGAGGATAGTGTAAGAGCGAAATGTAAGGCCTAGTTAAAATTTTATAGAACCGTCCCTCTATTGCCCCTTTTTTGAACGGGATATATTTAAGCGTTTATACATTAGCCCATATATGTTCCACTGCCGGGTATGGGCCTCCTCTACAGTCGAGAGTACGATTGAGAGGGATTAGGCCACCACGGCTTAGACGGGTTTTCAGGTTTTAATAATATAACACAAATGTTTGAAATAAAATAATATTTGCTTCATCTTTTGGCATTGTCCAAAAAGATTATCTGAGTTACAAAATATCGAAACGAAATTTTTTTGAGGCACTAATGTGATGAGCATGCCATTCGCCTGATGGTAAGCGACATGACCGGTCGTGAACAGTAGCATAACCAAACTACACCATGAATTACAAAGTAATGCTTGGCATCCCACTGCGCTTGCCATCCTGAGACATAAGATGTTAAGTCTCATTATGTCCAGTAATTACTTTGGCTACAATGTCCTTGAAACCGGAATGCAACAGTGCATTTACATCGCTGTTTGGCGGTAGAAATAGACATTGCGGTGGTCTCTCACACACATATTGCTATTGAGTCTAGACTAAGTGACTGCTTATAGTGTTTATTTATTTTACTTGTTAATTAAATAAAGAAAAATAAAAAGCCGTGCTTACCCTGTGAATTTCTTTTGTGCAGAAATCTCTGCAATTTGATAACATTGTTTAATTTTCGTGCAAAAGATAACATATATTATCTTGCCATATAATTACCTAAGAGATTCGTGCCAGAGGTACATAGAACAATGGAGTTTAAGAGCCACTCGGCGGAAGTAAGTTTCCTTCGTAAGACGCTGCAGTTACCTTCATTTTCTCGAGAAATTATAATATTTTATAATAATTTCCATTTCTGCTTTTAATATTATTATTTTATGCTTTTGCGTATTTCTGTAAAATAAAACTAAATATACATTGTATAAGATTTACATTGTAAAGAACAATGGCAACTGCCCATACATTGTTTTGATTGAAATTAAAATTAAACGTCTTTACATGAAAAAATCTCGTTAGGTTGAGTGTTTTTTTCTAATTCAATATATGTAAGAATTGTTGTTAAAGAAAGCAGAGAAATATTGATATTCATGTTTGATTTTTAATATTTATACGCCTACGTCAAATAATGACTACAATGGCTGACCGTGCTATGACGTATTGTAATTTATTTCATGATTAATAGCTGAATTCATGCAACGAAAACGTCAAAACTCAAAAGTCTGTCATGAACTTTTCTAGCGGGCGAGATGTCAATCGACTATTTGCTTTGATTACTAGTCCTTTTGCCAGAATCACACCATACTTTTAATGTATTTATATTTTAATACAGAAAAAATATAAAAATAGATTGTTTGAATTGCATTGAACAAATATGGAAATCCACGAGGCGGCGTTTAAAAAAATTAAATGCAATATAGATTTTTGATATATATATCATTGTGATATTTGTTATTGAGAAAACAAAGATAGTTACTATTACTTTAGCAAACAAATAAAATATCAATTAAGTATCATTAGTTACATAATTAATTTATCTGACGAGTTGCGATAGTTTGACAATGTTATACTGAAGGACAAAGTTACCTCGATTTACATTACTTTACTATGGTAAACTATTTTAGTCTAATAAATATGGAATGGCAACATTAAGCCAATAATAGTTTATAAACCCGGAATTACTCAAATTACTTTCCATTTTAAGTATTTTTTTTCACCCGCCTTGTATAATTCGTTTGATTATTTGATAAAACGTAGAAAATTATTCGAACTTGTTTTGTATATATGTCACTTAAAGACGCTCAAATTAAGATCAATCAAGAATTCGCCATTGTTCTTTCCGACATATTATATTTGCTAAAATACCTATATAGCAAAATGAAATACTTTGCAATTTTCACTTTTCTTTATTATGTATGCCAACCCGCATTAGGCCAGCGTGGTGGACTATACGGCCTAACCCCTCTTAATCGCACTCTCGATTGTAGAGGAGGCCCGTGCCCTGCAGTGGGACTATATGGGCTGATACAGTACATTTATTATGTAAATATAGCGAACTTTTTGTTTAGTATCACCAATTATTAGAAAGTAATTGCGTCATTATATTGTGTTTGGGCATATTAAATCCAAAAAGTGATTCATGAAAATAACCGAATATTTTTTATAAATTTATGGGCATGAAATGTGACCCTATCGCCCAAGGCGGCCCTTAGTATGTAATACAATTAACATTATTTAAATATTTTGTTTTACCGCTCCTATTATTTTACCACTCAATATAATTTGAGCATTAGAATTTAATATGAGAATATTTTCAATTCATTTTGAAACTTTATTAATTCTCATGCAAACACTTTTATGTTTTTATGAATATATATTTTTATGTTTTATGTTGGTATTTTTTAAATTTATTATTTGAACTAAAATACATAATTTACAATATAGCTTACGTAATATTTACAATATAACGCGAGCTAACAACAGTATCAATACATAACAGAATTCGAACAAAATATTAACTGTACTTTACAAAGACATGGTAGTAACACTCGGCCAGTGACTTGTAAAGCAATAGCTTGGCCTTGAAAGAATTACGTCTGCTGAGTATTTTTATATTCGCTCAACAGACTTAATTTATTGCACACGTACTTAATATTACAATTTTTTTAACGTATATTTTTTGATTACTAATCCGGTAGGCTATGTCGGTTACTTTAGTTCTCCTACGGATCTCCTCATTTCTGATAGCGTAGCGGAAAGCACAGCGTAGGACGTCCACCCACAAGATGGTCAGACGACCTGGTAAAGGTGGCGGGACGTCGCTGGATGCAGGCTGCCTCCAACAGGTTACTGTGGAAATCATTGGGAGAGGCCTATGTTCAGCAGTGGACGTCCTTTGGCTGATGGATGGATGATGGATGATATTTTTTGATTATATTTTGTGCTTAATACTTTTTATTGTTATTATAATTTTGTATATTGAATGAATTATTTAAAATTACAGTGTACCTGTGTGTAGTCAGTGACAATGTAAGAGAAAGTGTTGGGACCCTACGGTACGGGCTTTCCTAGTGAGAGGACTCACATGTAGTCAACATGCCGAAATTCATGTAATTTTTTTTTTCATTACGTAATTTCCTATGATTGTGTCATGATCACTTAAATATTTACGTGGGACTTACGAGTTTGTATAAAACAACTCACGAAAACAGAAACGTTTTTCTCCTCAAATTAACGATATGGATTATTTTTTCACAAAGACTCCTTAATGAGGCCTTGGTGAGAAAATTTAATGAGGGCTACTGTATTTTTGGGATGAAAAGCAAACACATAATAAAGAGAAATTGTGATGTGTGTTCTTTATAAGCTTATATATGAAAATGGCAGCCTCCTTAGGGCATTTGGTTAAACGTCGACTGTGATACGCGGGTCACCGATACCGATATCAAAGTCACGGGTTCGATCCCCGAAATAAATATTTGTGCGGCCCGCAAGTGTTTCTTTCGGTTCTGGGTCTTTGTGAGACTTTAGAACCCCGACATCTTAATGTGGATCAGGACTATGTATGTCATATGTGACTGTTGGGTGTATTTCAAAAATATGCATATGTAGAGGTGTTGTAAAAAAGTATTTTTCGCTTGAGGTTTAATCCATCCAACGAGCTTCTTAATATTAGTGTTCTAGTATAATTATAATTTAATATTAGTATTCAAAATCTCGTTAGATCCCAAGTCGGATCTCGAGATCAAAAGAAAAATACTTTTTTAGATTATTTTTTTATTTTTTATTTTTAGGGTATAAAATACAGGTCTAATTGTAGTCTAATGTAAGAATATTTACCTGGCTTCGTAATTTACTTGGAATTCAACTGGCAAGCAACTATATTTTATAGATTAGCACTAGTATACTGGCCGAATTGTATCCGGATATACACGAGATGAACTCGAAAAGCGAAATACGGTGGTCGCTATGCGGGTGGATTTGTAAAGAACTTAGTACCTTTGTCAGAAAAGTCGATGAAGATACGCGGTGTTTGTTTAACGAAGAACAATATTGGCATTGGGCCAATCTGGTAAACATTGGCTCAAACTACCACCAACATGTTTAACAAGGATGGCGAGTACACCTTACAATCTTGTGTTTTGAAAGACAAACAATGCCTTTCCGTGTAAGTTATTTAAATATAATATTTACAATAAAATCAATTAGAAGTAAGATAAAAGAAAACGGCAAACTTCTGTTTATATTGGATCTTTCTTCCATCGTATGTTGGGTTGGGCATTTTATAATATCATTGCGTTAGTTTATCAGCCAAGCAATTCCATAAAAGTTTGAAATAAAAAATTGCATATTGTCAATTGTTCTTTACTGTAATATTATCAAAGTATGTAATTTCATCTAAAAACTTGATAACTTAGTTACGGTTAATATGTAGTATGATCATGTAAATCAAATTTTGTTTATAAAACGTAAAGTATTTTAAAGTACAATTTGAAACATCTGAACTTTCTCAGGTCGTAGAACAATTACTAATCGTAAAATCCACAACATCCCTAATTAGTTACCTAGCACCGCCGACGGTTATACATTGTTAAAACAATCTAGACTGCTTTTCTTTTTCAACTAGACAGTACCGAGAAAAACCGTTTTTATAAATGAGGTTAACGTCTGTAACATTTTTCATCTGTTTTTAAGTCAACCGCAAATTCTTTTGCACGGTACAATTTATTAAAAAAAGTAGTCTTGGTGTATTCTTTTATTATTTTTTGTGCTTTGTGGGAGTAAGACAAAGCGGGATTGTTATTTTTCATAAAATTGCTACAGGTTGAATTATTTAGTTTCACTATATAAAATAACTAGCTTCTGCCCGCTAA
Organism: Deilephila elpenor; assembly: GCA_949752805.1. Taxonomy (NCBI): domain Eukaryota; kingdom Metazoa; phylum Arthropoda; class Insecta; order Lepidoptera; family Sphingidae; genus Deilephila; species Deilephila elpenor. Next base: position 5,700,337 of record OX457111.1, read on the forward strand.
CTTCGTCTGCGTGATTAACTTTGTTTAAAAAAATATACATCTATTGTTTGGTATTTCTCATCCCGTCCCGTCCCATCCCGTTATATCCCGCCCGTCCTATCTCATTCTCACTCAAGGTATGTAATCCACGCCTATCGCAACCCTTTGAGTATAAAAAGTAACAAATATATCGGATTTCTGTCCTCATCCCACGGGAACACTTAATTTATCTGGATAAAATGTAGCCTAAGTGTTAATCCAGTGTTAATATGGGGAATATTAGTTTTTCTCATTTATCTTCCATAATACAAAGAAACACCCTGTATGTAAATAAGACATTTACCAGTTTTTAAGTTGGACTTGTACCTATATAACTGTGAAACCGCATCTCATTTCGTCTTGTAGTTTTTGCGTTATGCGCAAGTAAATAAAAAAAAACACCCTGTCTATAAATGAAATATATACCAGTTTTCAAATTGGATGTGCACCATTATTACTGTGAAAACTTCATCTCATTTTAAATGGTAGTTTTTGAGTAATGTGCAAGCAAACAAAAAGAAACATCCTGTATGTAAATGAAATATATACCAGTTTTTAAGTTGGACCTGCACCATTGTAATTGTGAAAACTGCATCTCATTTGGTGCGGTAGTTTATGAGTAATGTGCAAGCAAACAAAAAGAAACACCCTGTATGTCAATGCAACATATACCAGTTTTTAAGTTGAACCTGCAGCAATATAACTGTGAAAACCGCATCTCATTTGGTGCGGTACTTTATGAGTAATGTGCAAGCAAACGAAAAGAAACACCCTGTATGTAAATTAAATATAAATCACTTTTATAGTTGGACCTGCACCAATATAACTGTGGAAACTGGATCTCATTTTGTGCGGTAGTTTTTGAGTAATGTGCAAGCAAACAAAAAGAAACACCCTGTATGCAAATGCAACATATACCAGTTTTTAAGTTGGACCTGCAGCAATACAACTGTGAAAACCGCATCTCATTTGGTGCAGTAGTTTTTGCGTGATGCGCAAGCAAACATACAGACAGACAGACAAAAATTCTAAAAAAAATTGTTTTGGATACTGTTGCTGTTATAAAGACCCCCCGTGTTGAAATTTCTTAAATATCTTCCATGTACAGACATCGACCATTTACATTTTTATTATATGTATAGATTTAAGAAAAACGATGAAATTATTCTCCTTATTCGGATATGAAATATTATTAGCAAGTAATTATTATCTGTATCCATATGCACATCAACTATTTAAGTGGTGCCAAAAAATATATTTCACGCTTTATGTATCCGTGCATGTTCAGTAAAAGTTAATGCGTCCAAAGTAGACCTTGGGTCCCAAAATAAAAGTATCAAGTCTGAATTTTTACTTACACCCGGGCCATTTCAGCATTAGTTTGGGCGAAGGATCGATTTATTACACTATTGGTCAGTTTACTGCCAGAATTTCCAAGAAATCTCTAAGGTTTCTTAAGCGGATTAGAGACTGCTGCCGAGGCGAATTTGTAATAGCCGAGTTTGATGGCTTCGGTCATTCCACACGTTTCTAAGATGCGTTACTTTACTCACTTTATTTTACTTGTTAAAGAAAATATATCACGTAATTGCGATTAACAAACTAAGCTTATGAGCTCATCACAATTTAATTAATTAATTAATTAAATTAATCCTTAGTGCTCTGCATCGTTGAAAATAATTGATGGGTGTGGATGGAGCGAAAGCAAAATGTCAGGAAAAGATTCAGTCTTTCGAATAGAGTATCTATTGGACATAGGTATGTTTATACTTCTAATGTTTTGATAGATTGCGGATCAAATGCGACGAGTTTTATCTTACAGAGACATTTTCTATTTATGTGTTGTTAATATTGTTTTGCGAAGTTCTGAAATGTCTAGATATCTACGACATGAGAGTTATTCATACTAATTATTATGCCATTATTTGATATTAGTATAACTATTATTGAATTAATTAATATTGTAAGTCTCTGATTGAAAACAAAGATTTAATTTAGTCGATCAAGTGTAAAGTAATTACATTTCACTTGACGTGAGAAGTCTTCGTCGACTAATTAGTTTTATAGTTCACTCATCCCTCACGTTGTTTCGATTGACTCATTATTAGTTATTTCAGTCTACATAGTTACTAACTACAATAAAATACAATATTAATTGAAAAACTTTTATCAGTTTCATCTGTGTGCTTAATTCCGAAATTTAACAAAGGCTGTTTTGTCATCAGATGGTAACTTCGATAAACAAACAAAGTTTATTTTGCTCCAAATTACTGTAGGTTTGTTCAAATGAATACAATAACGTCCACAACAAACAGGGAAAATGATTGGTTTTTGTGTGTAATTATTCGTATTTTTAAAATATCGCTGGAAGCAAAAACTCAATTAAATGCTGTGTTAATATTTAAAAGGTAGGTTTGTTTAAGAGTTTTTAGAGGTTTATTGCTTAATTTTATACAAACAGAACAAACATTAAATTAGGTTTATTTTTTCAAAAATTATAGTCATATATTGGACCCTTTCTCTCGCCTCGTCCAAGGTTCATTGACTTTCCCGTTTTTGGCTTTTTCCCAGAATTAGTCTGAGTGGTCGGTTACTTGATGGAAATTGAAGTTTTGCCAGATCCTCATTAATTTAGTTTTGCAAAAAATTGAGGGAATCTGTAACATTTGAATCCCAAACTTTATTCCATACAAAACCAGTATTAAAATTACAGTAAGTAATCAGATTAAACATGCTTAGGTGGTGTTCGCGACTGTGGATATACGTAATATTTAGATAACACCACTGAATCCGAAAATAATAAAAAAAACGTACACAATTTTAACAACTTATTGCTTTAAAATCTTCAAAGGCTGCGTAAAAAAAACTTATACTTCAAAAATTGTGGACTTTAAAATAATCTTTTTATTTTTAAAACGTCATGATTACTCCGAAATCAGATTTAAACTATACTGTACTATAGGTACTGTATAAGCCCATATACGTCCCACTGGAAGGCATGGGTCTCTTCTACTACCGATAGTATGATTGAGATGAGTTAGGCCATATAGTTCACCACGCTGGCCTAGTGCGGATTGGCCGACTTTATATACCATAGAAATTCTTTTAAATCGCTATGGTATGCAGGTTTCCTTACGATGTATTCCTTCACCGTTATTGTGCGTGATGATAGCTTATCAATAAATAGATGACTCCGAAAAGTCAGAGGCGTGCTCTGGGATTTGAACCCGCGATCACCGTGAACATTTAGGCAGACGTCTGGTCCGTTACCAACAGGCCACCATGCACTTACTTTAGATTTAAGCTGCAAGTTATGAACATAGTTTCATATTAATTTACTTCCAGCAACACAATGTTCCGTAGAAAAGCTGGTACGGACCTAATTGCACATGTTTCGTGTACGTGGTGAGAATCATATCGAGGTGGGGAACCGACGCTGTCGCGCTTTAAAAATGAAGAGTGATGGTTTAATTCTGTTGCAGTATTACTGTTTAGATATTCTTTAGCCGTCGTCGGTGACGGTACATAAATAATATGGTACAATATATTGCGTTCACTTTGCTATAAAACCAAAGTCCAAAATATCCTCAAGTTTTATACATAACTTTAATTTATTATAGAAAAAAATTACGCATTTTATCGCGGATTTAGTTAAATTTTTACATTTTATAACTTTCCGACGTTTCGATGACTTTACAGCTTTCGTGGTTACGTGGCGGACTGAGGTCTTATTCATCCGTTCAATAACTATTACAATTCAACCATTCTTAATTTATAATTATGAAATTATAAAGTTAGTTGGTTTTTGCGATCCTATCTACGCAGGAGGAACTCACTGTGTCTTGACTTGTGTCTCACTGTCTCGGGTCTTTTGGGTTATTACTAATTACTCTGTTAACTGAAAATTGGGCCCGATTGTATTTTAACTTAGACCCTCTTAATTGTATATGGCGCAGTAAAAATCGTAAAATGGTCACTGTAACGCATAATACCTATATAAGTCAGTACAATATTGTAACGTCATGTTATACGCAACAGGACATTAATTACCATATTGTGTAATAGAATCGTGTTCTAATAAAATTTACATCTGTTTACTAACATTAATTAGTGCATCTTCATGTACCATCCAATGCGCACAAACATGTCCGAGTATATGTGTTTCTCAAGTACAAGTATTAATTATCATGACATTTAATATCACAAAAATACAATAACCAGTGCAATATTAAATGCATTATTTCACAACAAATCTCATTTTAGCGCGACGAAAATTATTTTAGTAAATATATATCTGGATTTAAAAATTAAATAGTTTGATTAAATTAAAACGACTAGCTTTCGCTATCAATGATAAAAGACTTCCTATGAAATCCTTCCTAAAGTGATGTTTTTCAGACAGAACTCACACAGAGCGATCTGAATGACCTGAAAATCTAGCACAATGAAGCGTTTTAATTTTTGATACCATAAAAATACCTTTGTGAGTGAATCCCATTCCATTGTTTCAGCTTCAATATTTAAAAACTGTATAAAATCCAGTCAATATTAATTCTATTAACTGCATGTGAAAACACCAGAATAAACACGTAAAATATAAACATTGTGCACATTGTGTGCATTGCGATCAAAGGGTTAAATTAAAATTTTGATAACTTTAAATCATTTTACATTTTTTGGACAGATGTTAGTGTTTCGTATTATTATTTGTGACAATACTACAATATACTGCTGGGGGTTCGAACTGTGAAACTTTTAACCATACATGGATCCAGGTCAACCGTGTTTATTGGCTTAAGTTTCCAATCTCGTGATGCCTTCAGAGAGGAATAATGCTCTACACAATTGAATAAGCTACCCATTCAGAAATTTGGTGGACCGTTCATAAATTGACTGGCCACTCGACAATCACTAAGGCCCTATTTTCCTCTTATTAATGATAAAAAGGCTATCATAGCACTGCATATCTGCATATATTTTGGCAACTTATATTTCAAACTACAAGCACGTGGTAATTTAACTTCATTATAAATTAACATTTCAGAAACTGTCACAAATTCTTAATCGTCTTAAATATGACACAACATTAAGCTTACCTAAATAAGACATTTATACACAAGGTACAACACAGGGCCACACTACCCAAAGCTGTCCGTTTCAAATCCCCCGATAACTTCAAGTTTACTGACACGTCACCACCGAGTCCATTGTTCATAGATTTAACATACCAAACGTAATTACCTACGTGAGTTTGTAATTTACTACGTACAGTTGTTAAACGGTTTGCAACATATGTGCTCCCCAGAGTTTGTGAGCAAAACTGTCGGAGCAAGCTGCTATATAACAAAGCACTCTATAAACTGCACGAACGTTACCGCTACTTATTGTCTGTCAAAATTGTACGAACTAATTAACATGTTATAGTTTTGGAATTTCGGTTTGCGTAATATGATTTATTCATTTAATTTCAAATTATAGATTTTTGTTTGATGGAAAATACATGTAAAAATACTATTTATTTGCATTTTGACAGCTTCCGTGGCACAATTGGTTAGACAACGGAACGTGCGGCCGCGGGTTCGATCCAGGCACCGAGACAAATATCTGTGTGATCCACAGGTATTTGTTTCCGGTCAGGGTGTATGTGAGACCGAAAAAGTCTCTTGTAGTTTCTGATACCGATGACACAAGACGGGATCTTAGTGTGGCGTCACGTCTATGTATGCGACTGTTGGGTGTACGTATATTATTTAACAGTCACAATATTTTGATACTAATCAAAATTTTAACAAGACCTATCAGTTCCACAAAACTAGTGCCTGCAACGAATATTCAATGATTATATAAACATTTATCTCGATGTGTGGATTAAACGGAAGGCCTCTTGTCATATTAAGTATTGGCTTGTACGCCACGGAAGCAATAATTTCATTATAATTTACAACTTACTCTTACATATTTTAATTTTGAAAAAAATCTATATTTCTCATATGAACATCATTACGTCTTATATTTTGTGATAAAGGTCGACACGATCAAATTAGTAGTATCAGATCGTAATAACATACATCCCTCTAATTTATCTAAAAACATATTAGATTCCATGACATGGGAATAACTGGGATAAACCGCTTTATTTTCTCTCCAAGCCAATTTTAATCATATTCTACAATTTGCAACTAAGAAATTCTAGCTCAATTTTAATACAGTAATCGCTAGTTCTGGGGCCTAGGTGTTGTTCTGGGGCCTAGGTGTTCATGGTATAATTGCTGTAATATTTGTTAAGATATTTGTAACTATTGTTACTTTACTAGCTAATACACTAGCATACTAGCTAATATAATTACTAGGTTGGGAGTTAAAGTAGTTAATTTAGACAAAAATGCAAATGGTCTGGATCCACCCATTTGGCATCACCTCACAGAAAATTACCGTGAAGTAACTGCTGTGTGAAGTTTTGTTTAATGAATTAGACTGCCAGAGACCTAATAAATTGTTGATACCTCTTGCCCCGTCTTTCTCCCTCTCTTTCCTATCGTCCTATTATTTATCTTTCTCACTTCAGCCACAAGAAAACGACTGCTGGACATAAGCTGAATATTATTTATGCGCGGTAGTAATTACTCATTAAGGTGAGCTCCTTGCTAATTGGATTTATGTATCAATAATGCGAGTACAAAGGCTATTTTTTCATCACGTAAAATTTTACAATTGATGTTTCCATATTCATGGTTTTAAATACAAATAATACGTACAACACAACCCTTTTACCAAGAAAAGGGAAATAAAAGTCACTTAGAGCATAGCCTGGCTTAATTTACTAACCAAAGACACGCCGCAGACCTATTGTGACCCGCGCTCTCACAGCCAAGTACCAACAATCCATTTATCTAGTCGTCACAACATTAACCTAAAAAAAGTCTAGGGTTAAAGCTTTCATCAATGTCAGCACATTGTTATTTTATTGTATTTTCTTTTCAGCTTGAGTGCTTTTAGCTAGAGTGAAATATTTCTATTGTTAAAAGCAAAATTTGGGCGGTTTTTGCTGATCTGTGGTTTTAATCAAAATGTTATTTTTAATGTTTACCTGCTTGTTTAGTTAAAGTTAAATGGTTTTTTGGCCTTTACGAACTCTTTGTTATGGAATGATTTTATTAAATTGTAGTAATAATATAGTTTTTGAATATTTTCCACTAGGGGTCATAAATTTGATACCGATTTATCGATTTCATTTTCAGAAATTTGGAGACGCGTTAATTCTCGGTGATTTTAAGTTATCTGTGTCAGTAGTTTACTTAAAAACCTAAATAATTTTAGTAAAATAACTTTTTCGTCATTCGACCTACCTATGCTTGGTACAAGTTCCACTTCATTTTACTATTTAATTGTTTATAATTCGGTGGGACATAATAAGTTCGAGGAATTGATCCAAATAATTGCTAAAATCTATACAGATATTAAATATAAAACAAACTATTCAAGAACACAAATAAAATCTTCACACAATAAAGGCACATAAAAGAGTACACAAACTCACCCAGGTGACAGAGCAAACACACCAGCGCCGCGAACCACATCACGATATTGTCTTTATTCACATCATTAGTGAGAACACGACTTTTTTTCACTTATCTTCATTAGAAAGTTAGACTTGACGGATCATTTTCAGCCGCTTTTCACCTCACGTGGCGGTAATTGTTGTCTGTGTACCTGAAACGAAATAATGAGGAATATTATTTTATAGCCTCAGGCTGATGTGAGGATATGCGCTCTTTTGTATGGACTTAAAGAGCGCTGAAAGTTAAACGGTAATAGTCTTTCAACTGTGACGTTTAACGAGAATATGTTTCTTTTTACCCTTTTATACTGACTTTGGATGATAAGAAATGTTGAATAAATAATTATTGTAAATCGTGATCTGTTTTAAAAAAAACGATATATGTGTATTTATCATGTTCAATGTTAAAGCGAAAACTGCTTGACAGAACTTAACAAAAATTACTTAAACATAAAATTATATTTAGCTTAGTTCTGATAAAGGCCGATATTTCTGAGGTAGCATAATAAATAATATTAAATCTTAAGCAGCAAATGACGAGCAAACCTACCGAAGTCCGTATTACACATATATGTGAGAAACAGAGGAATAATTTATGTCAACGGGAACTTTGCGTTGCAGTTGTCATACCCATTTCAAGTGTCAAGCGGATTGGGTAATTCTTCCTTGACAGTATGGAGTTGGGTTATTGAACGAAAAACAGACACATAAAGCGAAAGACATCCCACGATTTACTATTTGGATACGTGCTATGACGTCAACACTATGGCAACTTGTTTGCAAGATGTTATAAGGAAAAAATGAGCAGCACATAATAAGACTTCACATCTTATGTCATCCGTATGGCGATCACAGTGGTATGCCAAGCATTGCTTTGTAATTCATGGTAAACCACGCCATAAATTACAAAGCAATGCTTGGCATATCGGGCACAAAATCCTGACACCGAATGAATAGAAAACTGAACCGGCTGATAATGAATAGAAAAATATCACTTTTCCGACCCGGGATTCGAACCCGAGACTTCAGCATTGTAACCGTACCATATTACAACTACACCACCCTTTTAAAAACAAAGAAACCGATAAAGTTATTTAAAAAATCTATCTGCATTTACAAGCTTTTGACTCAATCAAAGTTCTGGAAAGGAAACTACTGAAAATGAAATTAAATTAAAATAATTTATTGAATCCATTAAAATGTTCAACATTGTTTAGATTCAGTCATTTTTTGAACTACCACCCGGTTCGGAAAGCGGTTTTCACTAGAGAAGAACGGGCAAGAAACTATAGTGTTGCTCTTTTCAACTGGCCGTCGATTGCTTTGTGACTCGTTTCAGTCATATGTGTGCTAGAGTTGTATCGAAAACTTCATTACCTACTATACCCATGTCTGGGATCGATTCGATGTCGCTCCATACAATTTGATGTATGGCGCTAAATGAATCTTTCATGAATGAGTGCTCCACAAAATCCTATCACTGTTTTCGTATATTCTAAAAGTGAATTTGTTTTTTACTCCTAGCTTAAAAGGAGTTAAACTTAAAAAGAGATCCTCCGTTATGAGAAGCCGGGTTTTAAATAATAATTATAATAATTAAACTTAAATATAAATATGTGAAGTTGTCTATGTATCAATTTTAAACCAACTCATTTTAATTTTAACGTTAAATACCTTTTTTAACTGTCGTATCTTTTAGTGCAATTATACGGGGTTTAAGGCAGGACGTCATGACGCTTTAAATCTGATATGTCACAGGCCCGCGGCGCAGTCTGCTTGAGTTGCCGCATAAAATTACACAAAAAAAAAAAAACATTTATTGATTTTTTTAGTCCATTCAAAATTATTATTACATCGACGTTCTTCTTTTAAAACATTAATATTACTCCAACAATTACCAAATATTGCAGAATATGCAATAAAAAATGTTATTCAAAAATTTATCCAATCCAACAATTCCTTAAAAAATCACAAATGAAAATGTACTAACTTTTTTAAAGTCTCCCGAACAGTTTTTATTTTTGCAATAAAGCCTCGGCGTGGGTTGTAAAAAACGGATGGAGTGAAAGGTGAGGAAGCACTTTCCGCAGTAAAACCAATACTTATGTAGACAAGGATTTATTTCGTGTCAGAGTTTTTATTTCACTAATCATGCGGTTTATTGGTTGAGGTTTTTTACATTGGTTGGACAAAGCTACCAGTTGGTCTGAATTATCTCTCTTATCGTCGCCTTTGTATTCGCAACGCTTAAGGATCGTCGGAGCGTTGGCGTTTTTGAACCAATGAGTCAACTTAGTAGTTCTGTATCTAGTTGAACATATAGTACGAATGGACATATTCCGGGGTCACTGTCTCCGAAAATTACTTTCAACGAAGTTTCCTATTGCAATTCGTTTGGTGATAGAGATTGATAGAAACCTAAGGGCAATCTAAATCAGCTGATGCTAGAATATTCATATTCGCTCGTATTGAGAGCACCATATACCATGGCATAAAAGCCGTCATATCGATCCACACAAGTTTATAGCATTTCTGATTTACATAAATATGTCGATCAATGATCGGACGTTGAAACGGGTATCTCTGACAGGTGGAAACTCTTTTTAGATTGCATATCATATACCTCTGGTGGTGGTGGACTATATGGCCTAACCACTCTCAATCGATTCTCTCGATTGTAGAGTAGGCATGTGCCCTACAGTGGGACGTATATGGGCTGATATAGATATCATATACCATCAGATGTATTGTAAATTAATATTGTTCTACTAGAAAATTAAATACAGTTATGATGAAGTTTAACGCTGGAAGCAATCTATTCAGAAAATTCTTTATTTCTAACCAAAAAATATGAAATATGATTAATACGCAAATCACAGCGAATATATAATATTATGTATTTACATTAAAAATAATTAATGATTACTCATACATTTACGCATATTATATGATGATTTAATCATAAGGCACGTCTATTTCTTGGACATCCTAGATTAGCAAATTCGTATTTGCGCAAACTGTTTATAAGGCAAGTACATGGTTAATATTAGACATACCCAAACATTGAGCTGTCAACCGCTAGTATTCAGCGGATAATCTTTGCCTCGTTGATATCGAAATTAATATCAGGAAATTGGTATATCTGTTCTTACGCGTATATATATGTAAATATATATTATAGTAGGTTAAAATGTTCACGCTTTCTCTCAGAGGAGAAAGGCAGAGGTGCAACTAGCGGCAGCCACAGTTTGCTACGGCCACCTACTTCCCAAGATGTGGTAAAGAACAAATTATAGTTCCGGGAAACTAATATGAGGTTCTCCATGTCGGAAAATTCACTTAAAATGGAAGGTCGATAAGTAGTCATTAAAATAATTTACTTAAAGAATATATTATACCTCTTTAATTAATTATTCAGATCACAAAAAGTCTATGTTTAAGTAGACGACAATTGGACATTCTATCTATCTATCTATATCAGCCCATATACGTCCCACTGCAGGGCACGGGCCTACTCTACAATCGAGAGAATCGATTGAGAGTGGTTAGGCCATATAGTCCACCACGCTGGCCTAGTGCGGGTTGGCGGACTTACATACCGTAGAAATTCTTTTAAAATCGCTACGGTATGCAGGTTTCCTCACGATGTTTTCCTTCACCGTTAAAGTGCGTGGTGATTGACTATCAATACACACATAACTCCGAAAAGGACATTACTACAAGGACAAGGACATTATTACAATTGGACATTACTTAAATCTAAAACTTTCTACGAATTGAAACATCTAAACACATTTATAAATAACTCGAACCAAGCAACATTATCCGAAGGGTTCTTTAATTCCAAAGAACCCGGGATTAAAAGGCGTCTCTTTCCGTGATGTACGCATGACCTAGATCCTAAATACCAATAAATAACAACTAATAAACGAGTCCATAATATTACAGTGAAAGCGAACTCCGTCCTTTATTCATGCTTAGCAAAAGTTTTTCCTACTTATTTCCCTTTGGCCGAAACGAAGAAGTTACAGTTATGTAGCAATTACATACGTCAAAGGTAATACTGGGGCTTTGAGTGATGGAACGGTATTACTTATGATATTAAAGATATGTCTGTATTAATTATGTACGTTTATTTCATGAAATACAGCTTGTTGATAACATTTTGAAAAGCTTAAATTGTTTAAATTTTTTACACTAATCCTGTACTAACCAATATTGTATACAATAAATAACGGTTAAAATTCAATAACCAATAGCAAAAAAGCTTAAAATCGAATGTGTATCTGCAACAATAGTTTTATTTTTATTTTATGTTTAGAATATAACAGAATCCGAAGAAAATAACATAATTTCGAATTTAATATTTGAGAAAAGTAATAGCCATGCATGAAAAGGTGTTTAAATATAAAACCTACGTACATAAGTATATAATGCCGTTGACATAACTAACAAGATCATAAACAAAATGGTAAAATATATTTTAATTTCAGTGGCAATAATATAATATTATTGCGACATAGTTTGCAATAATATTTCTAACAGACTATATTAATTTTGAACTCCAAACGTAATAGATGAGTTTCATTGTCTCTATTATTTTAGCATAACTACTAACCTTTATATAATTAAACATTAAAATGAAAAATCTAAACCATTGAAATCTTTAAATTAAGGGCAGGATCTACCATATTCGATCATTTCGCTTCATCAACTCTCACAAAATCTCTTCAAGCTTTATCATCGATGAGATTATTTTAAAGTAAATTATTCACAAAGTAAAAATTACACTGAATTACTCCTTAACATATTTAGAGTAATTTATACAGACATCAAAGTGCGGTAGACTATTCTCAGTCGGTTTACCCTATACAGTTTAACCCTTTGATCACGCCGACTGTACTGTAAGCGGTTCGGTGGGCTTTCACTCAGACCGTATGAGTTAACAGCTAGCGTTGCTCCAAGTAATCCATGACGTAATTTTAATTTATTTATCATAGCATTGGTAATGTTTTAGGGCGTTAATTCGATTAATGTATGTAGATTAAAGCTGGCATTATAATTTTGTCAATAAAAAAACTATTTGGAGAATTGTTTCGGTGAATTAAAACATACGCCAGTTATCCATTAGTGTCGATAGATACAAATACATAATAATTTTGTGGCAAGAACTAGTTGGGTAGAAAATTACATAGAAATTTCTTTAGGAAGGTTCGGAATTGTATCGCCATTCAGTACCAAGACGATATCTACCTAGATTTTTATGTGTGGGATCTGCTACAGTTGGGCATACATTTATCAACAATACAAAAACGTTCCGATATTCTTTTATCTCGACTAGGCAAAATATTTATCGATTGGTGGCATTCTACATTTCACAACAACACAAGAATGTCGACAGTCCTAAATAATCGCTTTTTCTCGTACAATAAGGATTACAAATGTTCAAAGCACATAGAATTTAAATAAGTGTGTTTGATTGAGCATTATTCCGAACAAAGCAATCATGCGTAGCGACACAGCTATATAAAAAGAAGATAAGGTTTAATTATCCCTTTGTGCGGGTTCTTCAAACGATGAAACCTACCAATTAGAGCTTATTCTAAGGATCCATGTAAATGAAATGAATTCACAGTCCTTTGATAAATTGAACACGAACATTCGTCGTACGAAGTCTTAATATGTAGAGAAGGTATTTAACAAGCAATCTCTTACCCCAAATTAATAAACAATTGAACCGAAGCATATAAAAAATGCTGTTGAGCATTTAATGCCCACATCGTCTAGATGAAACTGTACGAGGTAAATTGTATAATGTCGCAGAAATATTGTCAAAACCGTGACATTATAATTTCACTAAAAATGTTATAATTTCACGATAGATTGTCACTTGACTGCCTCGGTGGCGTATTGCATTACGGTACGGTTATAAAGCTGAAGGCTCGGGTTCGAGTCTCGGGTCGGGCAAAGTGATATTGGATTTTTCTATTCATTATCAGCCCGGCGTCAGGAATTTGTCCCCGATATGGCGATAGGCTCGCCCCCTATCACATCATGGAACGAAACATACAAGGTGAAATGTGGGTGTCCTGGTGACGCCTCTGCCTACCCCTTCGGGGATAAAGGGGGGATGTATTGTCACTTGACTTCATTTCTTACAATTTAACGAACTGGTTTTAGTGTTATTGTGATGTCACGGGTCATTATAGGGATTAATATAATAAATCTAGGTGGAATAAGAGTGAAGTACGGCAGTGAGTTACCGCAAAGAAACAATCGTTAGGTTAGGTTAGTTTATTTCCATTTTAAATAAAATTAAGATAATATGAAATCAAATAATTAAAATGAAGTTAAACGACAATCTTCCGTTTATTTATAATATCACTAGTGAAATTATAATATTACGGCTGTGACAATATAATAATAAAATATAAAATAAATTTTATTATGAAAAATCTCCGAAACATACAATGTACCACTAATGTACCAATATACCTGTAACATATACTTATTATAAAAACATTTCTTTATAGAATAGAAAGCAGACGATCTGACTAGCAGACATTTAACTGGTTCTAATGTAAACGGTCTTCATAAAATTTCACGTTTGCAGTATCGATAGAATAGGCTTACTCCCATTGAAGGAATATTTTACTAAACACATAAAACAGCTAAAGTATATATTAAAATAAAACTATTTTTTACGGATTTTATCGCGATTTGGTTTTTACTTCGCGAACTTCCCGACGCGACGTTTCGATTGCTTTACAGCGATAAAATCCGTAAAAAATAGTTTTATGTCAATGTGTAACATTCGCGTAAATCTAAGAAACCATTTAGCTAAAGTATAGATTATCCGGCAAACTCCTTCACAAAACACGTATACATATATAATATAATATTACTTGGCTAGGCTAGCTCACATAAGGGCATTTACTATAACTTCAAATAATGGAGAATAACGATATAGTGTACGTTGTTACACGGCTAGCTAAAAGGTGCCCATTCACGTTAGCCTAAAGAGCCCCAGATTATACCGTGGAAACACAAAGTCCGGTAAAGCATTCCATTCTTTACCCTTACACGCTGAAAGATGATGTGGATCGCTTAGTATGTATCGTTGGTAAAATCCGCAAAATCTGTTAATTTCAAACTTAAATACTCAAAAGCAGAATGCATATAAAAACAAAATTAAATTGCCTTAAAAGTCGCAGTACAATGAAATTTCAACGTTTTATTACTATTGAAATAAAACTATATTTTACGGATTTTATCGCGATTTGGTTTAATTTTTACATTTTTTAACTTCCCGACGTTTCGATTACTTTACAGCTTTCGTGGTCACGTTTTTTTACTAGTCATCACATTAACTAAAAATACTACAAAAACAAATACGAGTACAATATCAGTAATTTGATATAACTTATTATGTAAACATATTTCATGCAAGAAACATTGACATGTTTGCTACCTGTCGTATTCAGAACCTAAAATGGAGCACGGCGGCATGTAGGCCATCTTCATCGATTACAGAAATTGTAGTTCATCGAAACTAACTCCCGTCCCATTTACCATAGAGATATGATACTGCCTAACGTTCTTTAGATTGCTGAGAAAGAATTGTTATGAAAAAATACTTTTTTAGTCAAACAGTGGCCAACCTCGTAATGTGGCTAATAGTAGAGAGTCGGATACCCGTTCACCTAACTAATAACTATTGGATGATGAAGGTTTCTTGAAAATAAAGAATTTTATCTTATTTCCTTTTTTTTAAGTAGCATCAAAAGCCTAATAGCAGATAATCGTATATGAAATGACTTTAAATAGATGTGTGTGTTAATAAGCAGCGAGTGCCAAAACAAAGCTAATACTAGAGAATCATGGAAAATCTCAAGGAAACAGTATGTCAAAAACAGTGTTGCAATTTGAGTAGGGTCCATAAACCTATGGCAGATTGTGATTTACAGGGATGACAGTTGTCAAAAAGTTCGTTCAAAAGATAACATAGACCCAACAAAGACACAGAAATGTATGTATATGTAATAAATATAAATGTAGATAAAGTCCTCATTATACATGGGACAACAGGGATGTGTTTAAGTTTTGATTTTGAGCAATATTTAAAGGTTCCTGAAAAATGGCTTATAAAAACATACATTCAAAAACAGCATCAACATTGGTAGTAAAATGACTGAGATATTAATATTTTTAATTGTGCGGTGGGGACACTCGTTTTCTCTTTCGCAAGAATATACCTTATGGCGGATGACGTCACGTCGTGCATGTTGCATCCTTTGCTATTACACCTACCACCAAATTTTAAAGATTTGTAACTTGTTTGTGACTAAACCCATTTATTTTTATCAAAATTGAGGCAAATTGCCTTAAAGAAAAAACGGAACTGACCAATATTTGCAAATTATTTTTATATATGTTTTGTTTTTATCTTTCACTCTGTAGTCCGCCGTACTTAGTTTTTTTTTTTTTTGTAAAATCCACCCCATGGTTATGTTTAAGAAATTGACTACCTAGATCGATAAAACAGCTATGAATCTTTTTTAATATGTGTGACTTCATTATAGGTAAATGTTTTCGTTTCTTAAATGTGCAATAAAAAGTGAACATATTGTATTTCTGCTGAACAATGCCATTTGACAAATAGTCGGGGTAACTCTCAGGACTCGAGAATTAACCCCTTAAACGTCAGTTACGTCTAATTGGGATTGGGACATACGTCAATTAGATGCAGTGGCTGGCATCACATATTATGTACCGAAACTGTTGCGAATGGCTGAGGTTTAAATATTAATACCCTAAGCGGTGTGTTAGTAACTGATCTAATCAAATTTTGTTTTTTAATATTAATCAAAAAGGAAAATTAAAAAGGAAACTTCACGCTCATTTATGATAGTCTCATTGGCGCATTTGGTTTAGACGTGGCGGTGAAAAAGGAGGTCGCAGGTTCAAACCCCACACCGGCGCAAATATTGGTGTAAACTACTCGTGCAAGTATTTGTTTCGGGAATGAGTGTGTGACCGAAAAGTCTCGTCGTTTTTGATATGCACAACACAAGCAATTTAAGCTTAGTCAGGACTATGTGTGTGACTGTTGGGTGTAATTTATTATAAATTTATTCTAGACCAACAATTAAGATATTTAAAAAAAAATTATTATTTTTCGAACACGTTTTGATCGTTAATCGCAACGGGGCACCGCAATTCGTCTAGACCAATAAGGCGATAAGACCCAAGTAACATGTAAATAAAAAAAAAAATACGTCTTAGAAATTTAATACCCCATAACAACGAAATAACCCTTCGAAGATTTTCATCAAATTAATTTCAAACAAGGTTCGTGTCATGCAGTACTTACTTTAAATTCATCGCGTTATTTATTACTTTTACGACTCCACAAACGCGTACACAAGTGTTATAATTACTTTAAAAGTAAATATAACTATTAAATCCACCTCTATAATCTAACTCTAAACATAAATATATTTAATAATTATGTACGTGATTAACGAGTGCCTACTTTAGTAATGCCGGTAGGGCGTTTAAATTCCGCCGTAAAAAATAAGAGCCGGCGACCCCGTTTTACAATCGCGATTTTCTTTTAAAACCGCAATTTATTCCGCTCACGGCAGCGCTTACCGAGCCCCACTACTGAAGGCGTGAATTGTAATAGGGACCGTTAAAAAAAGGCATTAAAATATTTGCGAAGGCTCGCGATCTTTTGAACACAGTGTCAGAATTTAAATCGCGTCCATACGTGTTTGTGCAATCATCGACACAGAGGAAATATGTGTGCTCAGCTCACGGAACTCTTCAATCTGCCATACTGGGTATCTTACGGTTTATAACGGCTTACCATACGGAAAATATTTAAAAAGTTACACATCAAAGTATTTTGAGTGTGACGAAGTGTATTAATATAATATTGACAATAATGCGATATATCGCTGTAGGCACATACAGATTTTATATTTATTTATAAAGACTGATATCTATCTAGAATTTAATTTGATGTGTTCTATTCATATTTATATACATATGTATCCATATTTATATTATATAGGTACATAACACCAATACTCCCTCAAAATTACTTTTAGCAGCATATTTTTGGAGATTAATCTGTAATATTTTGTCACACTGTAAAGACACTCTTACTTGGTAAATATGAGCATAACATGAAGCTAAAATAAGGTGTACAAAAACGAAAACACTTACTGGGATAAACTGAGTATCTAATTTTCCGGAAGTGGGGAGAGTGATTGGTAAGTATGAAGGAGCGAAAGAAATTAGGTTAGGCATCGCTGCCTTTACGTAAACAACAAAACGCCATTCCCGTATTAAAAGGAAAGTGACTGCGCGCCGATCGTATTATTCTAACATTTAGACATAATAAAATTTAATAAAATTGAAAAAAAGCCGAACTAGGTGGTTTTGTATAAAAAAAATAATCCGCCGCCGCGCCGGTCCACGATAGTCGGAGCGGGCGGCAGTAAAAATTTTACGCTTCGGGAAAAGCGTTTGTGCAATCAGAGCGGATTGTGCCGAGAACCTAAGCTAAGCCGCGTTAAGCGACGTAGGCACCGGCAAAACATTTCGACCCGCCCGAATCGTATTACCGATTTCTAAAAAAGTATTGTTGCACTTAAACCGTCTGACTTTTGCGAACACATATCTTGCTAGACCACTTACTCGCTAATAAACTAAAATACACACTCAGCTTAAGTTCAACGGAGAAACAATTTTAATTCAAACATAAATAATAAGTTGTCGATAGCAATTTCGAGGATTAGAAATGATAAACCCTTTTAATGAAACGGCCGGTTTATCCTGCAGACAAATTTATTTTTCTCTTAGTTTTGCTCGGTACTTTCCGCCGGGTAGCAGTAGTATTGTTGTGGAAGGCAACGTCCTTTGTCATAACATAAAGAGACGTAAAGTGCCTACTTATCTTCGTGTTGCGGTAATCAAACGCTTTTCTAATACAAACTAATCTGTGAGTGTGGCTTTGTTGTCGAGAGTTTGAATTTCCTCTCAATTTCGTTTGGAAATAGAATTTATCTTTGTCATTTTATATACAAGGTTAAGCCATCAGTTGGGCTAATAGTGAAACAATAAAGCGTGGCTTCGGTGGCGATCTATTATAGTGTAAATATCGTAATAATTATGAGAAGTTATTTAGTTATGATTTGAGGAATCGCGGATTCATAGTCACCTATTATATCCATAGTGAATTAAAACATTATAAAGGACCACGTGAACTAGGGAATTCTTCAGAAAATAGACATGTGGATTTTAGCTCCGCGAACTAAACTAGTAGGCAAATGTAACGTTCAATTTTCAGGCTTGTGGCTCATTTACATGGGCTTGTAACTCGATGGATATACAGAATGCAGGATGCAAGGACTGACACAACATCGGAAACAGAACATTTCCTGCACATGAACATTTTGTATCGCCGATGTAAAGATGAATTCTCCGTACATATAAACCCCATCGTCCAATGTAAGTAAGGCCTTATATTGATAATTGAATAAACAGATCCTAGCAATGTACTAAAAACAGCAAAGACGGTATCGCAATTTCGCTTCTAACTAAAACAAATTTTCGTTACGAGATCATAGTGACCTACAAATTATGTAGACCGCCCAAGTATTTCCAAGCTTAGATAAAATTCAACAAACTATAAGGCGAATTCTTGTTCAATCTCCTTGATCGGCACCGCAACCTATTTCATTCCATAGATTAAACCTCGAGGTTTCGAATGCCTGCCGAAAATTCCGTACATCTGGAGCGCTATGCATAATCGTCTATGTTATAATAATTATAATAATTAATACACTGTTATATTTGATGATTTAATTATATGAAGAAGAGAAATTGGAAATACTTTGTATAAAAATAAAATATATTTGGGTATGTTCAAATTATTCTTATCTCACTGTTACGCACGATATTGCATGACTTTTATTTATTTATTTTAATCTTTATTGTACACAGAAAAATAACACACAGAAACAGAAAAAAGAAACTAAAAACATTTATGCATGTTGCAGAAATATTCTAATCAAATTACACTATTCGTTTTAAAAATCATACATACAGCACGATAAGTGAACCCTGCGCCTCCCGACCTTGACCTTGTCAGAGATGAAGAAATGACGATCAGAATTAAATATACGCTAGAATACACTATGCACGTGCAAAATATACTTAATAAATACCACAAACTCTATAAGACATTCACACTACCACTGATGAATAAATTCTCCCAGCAGAAAATTCCACGTAATTCCTAACAAGATATATTTTCGATTAAATAAAAACAGTTCTGCGTAACTCCCTTTAGAGACGCCCTAAAGAATTTCATATAAATCTCACGAATACTGTATATGCTACAACACATACGTATTGCGGACCCACGCGGCATATATATTTTTCTTTATAGAAGGCTATAGAAAGCCTGTTTTGTAGAATCGACAGTAACAGGAAATTAGAGGTTGAAAGGCCAAGGCGACAGACATTAGATTCAAGTCGTATCGCGCTTGGCCTATTTCTGAGGCGACAAATCGAAATTGTACAACACAATTGTGTGCTTTTATATATTGAATTATATGTAATAATGGGCAAACGTAAGTTATTATAGTTCCCATTGAACAGACTGCCTCGGTGGCGTAGTTGTATTACGGTACGGTTACAGAGCTGAGGTCTTGGGTTCGAGTCCCAGATCGGGCAAAGTGATATTAGATTTTTCTATTCATTATCAGTCCGGAGTCAGGAATTGGTGCCCGATATGGCGACAGGCTCGCCCCCTATCACATCGTGGGACGGAAGATACAAGGCGAAACGTGGGTGTCCTTGTGGCGCCTCTGCCTACCCCTTCGGGGATAAAGGCGTGAGTTTGTGTATGTATGTATGTATTGAACATCTATAGCACTTAGTTTATATACATGGTATATCAAGACTGCGACCGAAAACGAAGCCAGTGCTCATGATTACAGGCAAAAATAAAAAATTCGCGAAAAAGCGATAGTTTATTTTATACAATTTTTCAAATATCCTCTAGTTTACATGGTAAATACTTAGATTTTGCTAAAGTTATAAGTTAAATGCTTTCGTACCATTGTGTTTTTAAAAATAAAAAGGTGCACATTATTATTTTAAGAAAACTATGTATATACCACGCAAATACGACGATAATTAAAACATTAAAAAAAATGACGCCTTTTTTTGTGAAAATTTTAGTTGCATCGTGTCTGAAGTTACTAATACTACCACATTTTCGGTCGCAGTCTTGATATACCCTGTTTGTCTCTTAAAATGGAGGTAGGAAAACGACAGAGAACGGACGCGAGAAGGACTAAACACGGCAGCACAGCTTTAGAGCTGAGAGACACTGGCACCATTTTATTCCAACTGGCCTATTTCTACTATAGTCCAAGTTTACTACAAAGTAGCTCTACCATAAGGAAAATTAATTTTATAAATCTATGCTATTCATTGTTCTGGCCTACAAACGACGAGTTAAATCTCAGTCGCTTACGATCAGAACCCGTTATCATGCCATCTGTCCATTTAGTTCCTTCCATTAAAATTAATAAAGTTGAAAGCGCGGATTAAAAGTTTAAAGGATTATTAAAATTAAAGTGGCTATTCAGTGCATTATTAATTAATGGAGGAGTTTTCCTCAGGCTATTGTTTCGTACATTTGTAACAAAATTTTGATGTAACTATCTACGTTGGAAAGTGGGCGAGTAGCTGATCTTGAAATATGAGGCCGCAGGTTCTGTTCTCGCACCGATATAAATATTTTTGTTTTTGTCTCTTTTATTTCAATCCTAATCAATAGGTATGTTGTACGAAAAATTTTACTTAAGTAAATTATAACAAAACTGTTGTTATTTAGATTTAAATAAGTGCTTGTGATACTGTCATTTGTAAAACTTTATTTAAGCGATATAACAATACATCAACTAGTAATTTCTATAGAGAACAGAACACAAAGGGGATAACACATATTTTTTTTTGAAATACCACAGACTATAGAATGTTTGAAATTTAAATATTACAACAAAAACAAGCACAGATACATAGCTAAATTTTTGTACTATCTTGTTATAGAAGCTATTTGATTTCATGTATGATTAATATATTCATTTAAATTTATTAGTATAAAACAATCTGAATCTTCAGGTCAGAATTTATGTTAGTGAACCAAAAAGTCCTTGGTAATATTCATAACGATACAATATGCCTATCCAAGCGTGAGATTGGAGCTATGTGTGGCTGTTTACTACTTGTATAAGTAATTGCGTAAATAAAATCTTTTCTACATTTCGTATGAGATTCAGAAAATTTCATTCAGTCAAAGTGAATATTTTCTGCAAAAAATCTCAATATACATTTCAGCAAGTCTTCATACGCCTAAGTACCATCGTTCTTATGAATAAGTCGTTGCCCTCTAGAAAGATTCCAATTTTTCACTCGGCCTTCAAGTTTTCTAAATATTAAAATCTTCAATGATAAAATACTGATGGAATTTAATAACTCAAAACTAGTTTTGACAACTGATATTGAATAAGTTTCACTATCATCGTTGAATTTTGAAATAAAATGTAATAAAGAGCACACTTAGCACTTTTATTAAGATTTTACGATATTGATGGTGATTTGAACCCTGGTTCACAATTTTATTATTTTTTTCACGTGTCTTTTTCCGCTACTTACGTGGTGTACACTTAAACATAAATTACACAAATGTTAACTATTGACATAAAGGTATTATTTTATGGTAATATATTTTTGGGGAATGATTAATGTTAAGACAATGAATCAGTTTTTTTGCGACAAACTCGCGCAGTGTTGATTGAACTAGAAGCCAAACTTAGAACATCTTTTTGTATTAATGCAGTGAATGGTGAGACGAGCATGCCATTCGCCTGGTGGTAAGCGATACGACCGTTCATGGACAGTAGCAAAACCAAACACCATGAAACAAAGCAATGCTTGGCATTCCACTGCGCTCGCCATACTGAGACATAAGATGTTAAGTCTCATTATGTCCAGTAGTATCAATTTAATAGTTTGGTCATGACGCACTAAACGCGGCTTAAAGAACAACTGTAACATACATTAACAATATGAAAAGGGCGAATAATGTTACTTATTTTCCTGTTTCATTTATTTCTCCCTAATCTGCCCTAAAAGCAATCAGTAGAGTTCCCTTAGTAACAATATAATCACTGTTATTTCCTGTCCAATGGCCAATTTGCTCACTTTGCATGTATCACTTTTTCAGTTCATACGAGGCTGTAAATAGAAAGAACTTATCTCTTTCACAAGAGTAACCTAATGAATATTATAATCGCTTAATTCATAGCACACCTTTTATACTTAGAATCTTTAGTGATATCTAATGATTATTCTAAGTGTAGGTGGACCAGTAGTTGAAAAAGACCAATATCACACATGAAAATCGAAATTACCCCTGAAACACAAAAATATACTACAAAAATATATTAATAATATTAATTTACTCACTAATTAGTCTAATGAGTAAATTAGCTACTTGAGAAGTATTTTTAATTTTCCATAAACAAGGCTACGTGATCGTTCTACTTACTTAATCTTTCTTTAATTCTTTCTCGGAATTTACAAAAATAATACTGTTTTTATAACTTAAGTAAACAGTACCAAGAATTCCCAGCGATTAAAAGATTCAACGAAATGTTAACTCCAATTAGAATAAATTAATTGAAAAAAATACATTGTATTTTTTTATTGATTTATGAAATATACCGTAGGATACCCAGGCCAAATCATAAAAATAAGAAAAAAATCACCAGAATTCTTTGTTTTTCGTTTTAGCAGAGTGTATATAAGCTGACAGTAAAGTGTGATCCGTTTTCCGATATTACATTGGCAGCACTCAGGCCCGATTATTGTACGGATGTCAGTCACGTGTCATCTGTCGGGTCCCAGGTGCCACAGATGAGTAAAACTAGCATATCTAATGCAACGTTGAATATTAATAATCGATTTCCTAAGTGCGGTTGCTTACAATTCTGCATAATGAACGTACGAACTGTAAAATATATAATGAGCGAAATGAGCGTACAAAAACCCTTTGAAACAATTGTTTTGTAATTATTTTAAATAAATAATATGAATTGATGCTTATAAATGTTATCCAGGCCTTAATCGGTGCGTCAGTCTATCACGAAATTTTGCCAGATACCTACTTATGTAACGCAGATTTCCAATGAGAAAGGATTTATGAAAATTTATTAAAAGACATTGATAGAGATCGCAAACTCTTATGAAAGTTCGTTGTGAATCTAAGCTTCCACTACATTAATATCGGATAATAACATAAAACTTCACCTATGCTAAGAAACATGTATTCGTAGAAATAAAAATACTTCCATGTATCTAAAATCGTTACTTGACATGAGATACCTTTAGGTACTTGAAATGCATCATCCCTCATTGATGGGATTTCCGGCATATCGGGCACAAATCTAATCCCAATCAAATTATGCTCCTGGCGCTATGTTCCCGGGATATCAATAACACAGTACATTGCCCTGGGAAATCACCTAGGATCCTGTGGTTCACAACCTACAGGTTAGCATGTACACATGCTACTGAATTTCTGCTGATATAATCTCTTTTATAATATGAAACATCTCTAGTGGTTCTATTTTTAAATTGATTTGTTTTTTAACAATGAGAGTGATGGGACGAGCATCAAATTTGTCTAATGGTAAGGTTCAGCCTGCTCGTTGACAGGAGCAACACCACACAGAATTAATTAATACTGAGCACCGCATTGCGAGACATTAGGTGTTAAGTAGCTAAATCCCCGGTAATCATCAGATACAATGTGCTTCAAACTGTAACACGGCAGTAATAGACAAAGCGATGGTAATAAATAGACAAACTCTCTTAATGTACATACACACATACATAAACTCACGCCTTTATTCCAGAAGAGGTAGGCAGAGGCGCCACCAGGACACCCACATTTCGCCTTGTCGCCTTTGCGGCAAGACTATCGTCATGTCGGGCATAAATTCCTGATTCCGGGCTGATAGTGGGTAGAAAAACCCAATATCACCTTGCCCGACCCGGGATTCGAACTCGAGACCTCAGCTTTGTAGTCGTACCGTAGTACAACTACGCCACTGAGGCAGTCATCAGTCTCTTATTTAGTTATTTGTATTATTATTTCGAATTAAGCATATACAATTTTTACACTGCCTTCTCTTTCTCCTCTTATATCCATCATATGGTAGATGGAGATTGCCTGGTAGAACGTTAGAACGCCAATTTGTGCTTTGTTGTTTTATTGCCTCTAAATACCGTTTTTTGTGTACAATTAAGAATAAAAGTTAATAATACAATAAAGAAAACTCTCTAGCGAAGAAAGATGTTAATAAACACTAGAATAGATGCAGTCTTTAAATAGTGTTTCACTACCGCTCTTCCAGAAAACAACGCCACAGCTTGAATTGACTATTTTTAGAACCCTGTCTCGCTTTTTTGTTACCTTGGGGCTTTCAGTTAAGGCAGAATCGTCCGATGTAAATATGCAGGTATATAGCCATATACATTACATACATAGCGACAATCACAGTCAAAGGATAGAGGTATTTCGGTATAAAAAAAGGTGATTTAAATAAGTATATGTGTTTTCCGTTGTACTGTTTCTTTATTACGGTCTGATATATTAAAGTATATTAAATTAATTTTGTTTTACACATTTACGTTACTACATATAGGTGCCATCTACACTAGTGAACTCTGCCTGAAGCCTAAACTTTGACCGGGGTAGTAATACTGGCATACAGCAAACTCCCAATAATATTCCCAATAAGATTACTTATTTGTAAATGTTTATGAAAGATGGTTCATTTTCCGTAAGTTATACTTTGATAAAAACAAACGAACGGTGAACGATATTTTTTCTCTATTATCATAACCAGGAAATGTAAACTAGGTTATGTTGCCGACATTCGAAAATGAATTTCCCTTACAGCCAGGTTAAATTTTCGTCAGCCGCCATGTTTCTATCAAAGCAACATTAATATTGTTATACATACCAGTGAATTTTCCATAATGGAATATCATAGTTGTAAAAGAGTACAAAAAAGGATAAATAAATAAATACAGGAAAAATATTATTGTTTATATTAATGTAACCTCATAATGAAAGCTCATAAGTACGTGGTGTCCTATTGGTCACGGACCAGACGCGGCTAAAAATATGTTTAAGGCGATCGCGGGTTTGAATACCTGGGTACACCTTTGACTTTTCAGAGTCATGTGGTAATCACCACGCACTATAAAGGCGAGTAAAAAATTATCGTGAGGTAACCTGCATACTATAGCGATTTGAAAGAATTTCTATGGTAAGTAAAGTCCACCAACCCGCTCTAGAACAGCGCGGTGGATATGGACTATAGTATGGCCTCTCAATCGCACTCTCGATTATTGGGGAGACCCGTGCCGTGCAGTAAAACTTTTGGTTAATACGTTGGTTAAGAATTCTGGTGAACTATATATAAAAGCATTTCACTGCTGGAGTCGCTTGTAAGAGAAAGAGGGAATAGGCCTTCGTCCAATACAAGTTAGTTACATTCGATGAAACGAGATTTCTCTATACTAGCATAATAAAGCGACTAAAATGCACCTAAATGTAAGTTCATTACGATCCACAGATGAGGCGGTTATCATTAATTGCCGATAGACACAAATATGCTGGCCTGTACGAAACTAGATATACACAGACTGAACGCGAAACGCAGTGCTCATAAGTCGGCGGTTTTACACAATCTTGTTCGGCAGTCGCCACGAACACTCTTTTATTACATTTTTATCGAGCCTAAGGCAATGTTTATGACGTTCAAAGGCAAGGCCCTGGATTGTGACCTGATTAGGTGTACCGAAGCCCGCCTGAAAATAGCAATGTTTATCTTTAACTGTCCACTATATTATTGTTACATTTAAACTCACAGGCTTTTATGTGACACAAGTTTTTATAATGTAGATAGCTAAATAAAACCCAACTTAAGTCCTCAGTAACGGTTCTTACATTCAGTCTCCAAATAAAAAGAGTAAATACGAAACGAGATTTTGCAATTGTATGTTTTTAATTTTTGTCGCTTCTGAAATTTCAACCCCTGTCACAACCATACCGTAAAAATCCTTTGTGAGGTGAGGAGAAAAATATTTTTTAATTATTACATTGTTTTTGCATTGTACCGAAAGTTTGCATCAGCTGTTATGTTCCGTGTTTAATTTTGGTAAAAAATTAACTTTCCATCAGAATAATTATAAATGAGTTAATTTTGCTAATGTATATTCTTCCTGAATATAAATTGATAAATTAGATGCAAGCTGTGTGCGTCTGGATTCCACATCGTTAAAGCTCGGAAATCTAAACAACAATTGCCGAATTACTAATTTCAAAAATGAGGAACTTCTATACATACGACTTACAATTTTAACCTCCTATTTAACCCCTTAGGAGTGATAATTTTGAGGTCATTTCTGATAATGTCCTATGCCAAAGGAGAAAAATAAAATTTCATATTTCTAGCATCATCTTGCATTTTACTTTGAATAAATAAATAAACAGTTAAGGCTGTAAATAGAATCTTATTTATAAAAAAAAAAAACTTGTCTTTCTTGGAATAAAAGTTCCCAATTTTATTCCAAGGACAGTATAAATTAATAAAAATTGAAATTAAGAATATAAAACATGTTAATTTACTAAAAGTTATGTAGATAACGAAAAAACAAACTAGGACTAACTTAACATAATTGACGTACAAATACAAATGATACAGGCAGAAAATTGTAAATAATATGATTTATAATCTTTTTTTCCGATCTACAAAACAACTATGATAAAAATAATTATGAGACGAGACTATAATAAGCTATATAACAGAGCGAAAGAGTAATATTATAGTCTTAGTATTATTATTTTTTGTATCCCATACTGCACTGTCATCTTAATATATTGTCATTATTTCTATATTATAATGCTTGCCTTGTTTTTAAGCTAATTAAAAATATTTTTATTCCATCTTTGAATTCGTAATATTTATTAATTAGAGGTCTACGATTACAAAAACGCCCGTAAATTTTATCGGCCAATTTTAATTACGCTCGGTTATTATATATATAAATTAATGTGCATCAATTTTCAAGATTTAATAATTATTAATTCAATCCCAATATTTCCCATCATTTGGTAATTAAGAAATTCGCGAAACTTGTTATAAGAGATAACATTAAATTGAAACTCAATTACTGAAAAGTTCTAAGCCAAAGCTGAATGTTTAGTCATCAGAGCTATTTCTAGATTTAGCAAGAAACCTTTTTGAAATGTTCTCAGAATAAAAAAAGTACCACCGTTCATAGTAGCGTAATGTGGAGGCAGTAGATTGATAAACGTTGCCTACGAAAATAACTTTCCGTACTATGACGAATTTAATCTTGAATGCCTGATATCCCAATATTACTAACCCAATGAAAATTACATGTATTTTCTAATCTATTTCACAACAAAAAATATTGACGTATGGCCAACATCATAAAACTATATTATCGTTTTAATTGGCTCACGTATTTTGGAAAATTGAAGCGGAGAAAAAACAAATTGCAATATTTCTCTTCAAAATAATTAATCGTAATTATAAGGCCCGAATACTCGCATATGCACGATAATATATGTAACTTATTTATATAATATAATTTTAACGAATATTATTTGTTGTTTTATAATTCTTAAAACTTCCGTCGCTCAAAATGAAAGGTTATGTAGTCAATTGCTTTCAAACCATTAGTTAATTTTGTAATTATATAATTATAAACAATACATTAAAAATAACAATAAAACCTTACCTAAAGTTCACTATCAATTCATCCAAAAAAAGCCTCACAACACAGTTAAAACTTTTAGAGATAAGTCCACTTTTATTCAATAGTTAAATAGTTTTTAAAAAAGCACAGACTAAACACAATTAATATAAAAAATAAAAAAGTTGTTCTTTTTTAATTACACACACAATTGTAGATGTTCGAATTTTTTTTTACCAAACGTGAATCGAGTTTCGAAATTGGAATCGGCGCATGGCGCAGGCCCGTTTGGAAAGAGCACGATCGTCGAGCAGACTGGAGCCCGTGGCCGGCAAAATGTTCCGCGCATGTGCACAGAACCTCTTATAATTTGATATCTCACATCACCGCCCCTGTGACATTCCGTGGTGAAATCTACTCGTAAATTATTCAATTTTATTTACTTATTCGTACGCTTCTGTAGAATAATTTGACATGAGGTTGTGGGATTTTTTGTTTGATGAACTGTTTGAAATCACGCGTAAGCGTACAGCAGCTGGACGAGAAAGTTTTTCCTTAGTTATTCGCGTTTTTCATCTGATTTAATTGTAACTGATCCGCATCAAAAATGTTTTTAAGCATTCCTTGTAGTATTAAAGATAAAATAATACAATAAGGAATTCGTTATTCTTGCAAATTCTTATGTTTAAATCTAACCAAATTAGTGCCAAAAAGGCTTGTTAA
Source organism: Deilephila elpenor (assembly GCA_949752805.1). Classification (NCBI taxonomy): domain Eukaryota; kingdom Metazoa; phylum Arthropoda; class Insecta; order Lepidoptera; family Sphingidae; genus Deilephila; species Deilephila elpenor. The sequence continues at coordinate 5,729,522 of OX457111.1, forward strand.
CATGCAAGTAGCGAAATTGTATTTATAAAAGCCATTATCCAAATGTATTGAAGTAAGTGCGGGCGCAAAGAGATTGTCGCGCAGTAAGCCGACTACAAATAAAGCGTCAGAACGCTGCGATCGGTTTTGGCAATGTGCCCGCGCCCCTAGCTTTATTCCGTCTCGATTCAGCCGATATGACCCCACACGCCGTAAAAACCAAAATCTACGGACATTTTTGACGGAGATCATCTGCGTGGTACTAAGCGGAATATGCCGGCATAGACACGGCAGATTGCTGAAACTAAGCACCTTTCAACGCGACGGTTTTTATTGAAAAGTCTTTTGTGACGTTAAGCGTTAGGATTTTTTTCCGACGCATCGGGGAGCGAGTTATGATCCAACAATTGTGAGTTTTTAATGTATTGTTGGCAGAGCTTCAAATGTTTATAGGTTGCGTCATAAATTTCATTTAGAAAAGAAAGTAAAGAAGTATTTTAATTTTTAAAGCGATGCGGCCAATTTTTTGATGCATTTGTTTAAAACATTATGCTGATACAAGTGAAATTTTATGGTAATGTTTCGCGTCTGCGGAGCTGGATGCTAGCATATAGCGGCCAATTCCATAGAGATTTTTACGATACTTTTTTACTGGTGGTAGATAACTCATATGTGAGAGGCCGCCTGGGCAGGTACCATCGCAATGTCTATTTGTCCCATCGCAATAAAAAAGTATTTTTCTTTAAACAGTAGAGCTGCAAGGCGCTATTATTTTAGGTCCATCAGTCTCACATGCATGGTTTCTTGAACCACGAAGCCGTGAGCGTTCGCCCACAACTGCCCTTTTGAGCGCCGTCTCTGAGTTGAACTCTCCTTTCTAATGATTCCGCACTTTACGATGAGAGTTAATATTGCGTGGGCCAAGACTATTCCCTCACCTTTTCTATATTTATCGATGTGTATGTCTGATTTTAGTCATAACAATATTTGAAAAAATAAATTTTTTCACCTTTTTAATTTTATATGTTTAAAAAAACGTTTGTGCCGCTCATAGTGGTTTGCCCGACAGGAAAATGAAATTTGCAGACCCTATTTCCATCTTAAGATGTAATAGGTGGTTTGCATATCTAGTTACACTGGAAATTGAAGACGCACATCAAACATGGATTTTCATTCTACGATTGTTTCAACCGTGAAATAATCACGATGAAAGCAGCAAAATACTTGCCTGTGGTACACTCTCCCCAAGATCAAAGCTGTATGACGTTTACCAACCCTCACTAGGCCATTGGACTAAAAAAACCTTCTAGACCGCTGTCCCGTCCTCTTCTATAAACAAGGCAGCGAGTTATTATACGGGTTTGCGCACATCATGATAGTAATTTGACGGTCTGGCAAGCTCAAAATTCCTGACGCTCTTTCTCCAACTACGTATTACTTTGATTCATATCCGGTGTGTTGAATTATTATTGATGTTCACGCGTTTAAATTTTATGAGGGTATTTTCAAATATTTTCAAGATTTTTGAATCGTTATGCAATACTATGATTGCTAAAGAACGTACGGCGCAAGGAAGTCTCTTAGCAAGATAATCGGTCTCCACAAAAAAGACCTCTTCTTTTAGTCAATCTGTGTTTTTATTACTTTCTTTTGTACTCGTATTTGCAATTGCTGCTCTTCGTAGTATTTATTACATCAATCTTTACCGATATAAATTTATATTTGTCATACACGAATAACGCATACATTCTAAATACACCCAAATCAGGATTGATTCCAATGGATTCTATGGCATTCGGTAGCTCCTATTTATACTTCATACTAAATCGATTGTATTAAAATTTATGATTTCCTCATGCCTCGATCGTGACTACACTAAGTTTAGTAAACTACAGTGATATTGATCTCGGCTTTGTAGGTTACTCGGCAACCGTTTCAGCGAAACTGTGTAAGTGACAAATAAAATTGAGATATTAACTAGGAGCTGGCGATAATCCAATCTACGCGGACGGAATGAAATTGATTTGCATTATGTTTTTACTTATTCATGCTCCATGAGTAAGCCATTACGAGGCGGCCGAAAAAGGTCCCAAATTCGTTTAAACTTTATTGTGTTTTAGGACACTCTAAGGGTGGGTTGCAGAAAATCTGACGTTATTGTTAACGGTAAAGTTAACTTTAGCAGTGACAATAACAATGACCACGGGATAGAAAATTCTTTTGTTGCACCATTGTCATAATTGTTATAGTTAAAGTTAAAAGAGTGACCAGTGAAATGATGCTATGTTACCCTAAAAACATGCACTGGTATTTGGAAACGATCTATGCGAGGGCGGAATTTTTTGCGCCTTCGAACTATTTGAATAGGCCCAATATCAGAGTCACTATCATCGCTAGAGCTAGTTTCCCACAATATATCGCGTACTAAAGACATTTTACGTCAGAATTTATCAGCGTATTTTTGTAAATTCTTTTAAAGTACAGGTTATAATGCAAATCGATACACAAATGACAATTATCAATACAGAGAACACACACAAATAACGAAAGATAACCGTGACTTTAACAATAACCGCCCGAAATTGAACGGTTAATGTTAATGTTATACGTGACGTCATTTTAACAATTGTTAATTTTATGCAACCCGAAAATTGCTTAACCGTCGATTTGACGGCTGATTAGCCTTTAGTTAATGTTAAAGTTATTTTGTGCAACCCACCCTAAGTCTTATTCGTGTTCACATTTCTTTATAAAACATACGTCAATTCATCGATTGTACTACAAAACACACAACACCTACAGTTTTCTGAAGAATAATTGAAATATTGGAACTGGTTCGTCTTGTAATATGAAAACAATTTAAACCAGTGAAAAAATAAGAAATCGACAAAAGAAGAGACAATCAGGAACAATCCTTTGTCAAGTTCGCAGAAAAATGAGCGTTTGTTTTTATTCTTTTGTGTATTATATTGCTATTACTTTGATTATTATCAAGACGAGATGATTAAAACGTGATCAATCTACAAGAAAATTATGTGTATTACATACCATAAACTCACGCCTTTTTCCCAGAAGGGGTATGCCAAGATGCCACCAGGACACCCACGTGTCGCCTTGTATGTCTCGTCCCACGATGTGATAGGGGGCGAACCTATATCCATATCGAGCATTAATTCCTGACTCCGGGCTGATAATGAAAAGAAAAATCCAATATCACTTTGCCTTAAACCGGATTCGAACCAGAGACCTCCGCGTTGTAACCGTATTGTAGTACCTACAACAGCGCTACCGAGGCTGTAATTATAAATAATAGGAAATGATAATTTGATTTTTCCTGTTATCTATTCGAGATCTTGAACCTAAAATTATTTTTCTCCAGAAACAGGGAATTGATTGCTGAAAAGAATCTATTAGGTTGTCAAGTGGTACTTTCATAGCTTTATGCTACCACAGGCGTGGTAGAATTTCCCATCCACCCACGCTGCAACTCCTGTAAGCCAGGAACAATAGTGGCACGCAAAGAATTGGCCCCGAACTCGAGAGCTCGGCGAGTCTCTTAGGGACACTTGTGTTAATAAAGGAGTGGTGACAAAAACACAAAAAATAAAAATATATATTTGTGGAAATACGATACAATAGATACTAAGCATTGCTAGACTACAAAAATGTCGAAATAGAACATCCAAAATGAAATTGAACCATTAATATTACATGATAAATAAAAAAACCATTCTAGAAAAAAGCTCTCGGATAAAACACGTAATTATACAATAATTATGGATAATAACGAAATATCGAATTAAGAACAATTACACGTAAATAATTATTTATGGCTCGGGTACCTGCGTAGGATTTTAGTGCGGGCAATGGAACACGAAGTTCGATATGAAACCCTATTGGGACTAATAGCGTAACAAAGGGATTTAATTGTATTACATACAATATTGCATTTTGACAATAATGCTCCGTTGGTTCGAAGCAATTTGGATGGAATGGCGTATCATTTGTTTAAAGGCCAAATTTGTGAACATTGTTGTTTTTTAAACCGTACGATTAAAAATATGTATAAAACCAAGTTTTATACTTTACGACCTAAGACAGATAGTAGATAGGCGAGTAACACGAGTTTGCATCAGTCGAATCGAAAATTTCAACAAAACTTGCGCAGTTAATAGCGCACCAGAGTACTGGTGCAAACTCAGACTTGCACAGTTATATAAATAATAATAATAAATAAATAAATACACCCAACAGTCACACACATAATTTCGACCCCACATTAAGATCAATTAAGTCTTGTGTCGCAGGTATCAGAACTACGAGAGACTTTTCGGTCTCACAAACACCCAGACCCGAAAGAAATATTTGTGGGCCGCACAAACATTTCTCTCGGTGCGGGGATCGAACCCGCGGCCTCTCGTTTCACAGGCGGCGTCTAACCAACTGCGCCACGGAGGCTGTCAAATCCTTTCGTGGCGGCTATTAGGAAAGCTTATTATCAGCAATAGGCCTCCTGTGGTTGAAGATGTTTACTGAACACTAAGTACATTATCTATAAAATATTTACGTCTTTTGAACCATTTTAGATGGTAATAACAGTACTTAAGTGTTTTAGCATAATAATTTAATTAATGTTCTTTGTCAATTACCACTAATTTTGAAGCAATTGGCTCATTACCCTCAATCATAATTATTATAATTAGTTATTTTTATAGAGTTCCATGGTAGTATAATGAAAACCTCTTGAAATTTCAAACCTCTATTTAAACAATAAGTCTATGTATTGTGATCTTGCAATACAATCGAACGGTAATAATATGACCGTTGCGAATTTAGTATTCAAATAGATAAAATGTTAGTAACCCTAATTCTACGTAATAGATTACTAAACGTGTTTTATTTATTGTCATGATGATGGAAAATCCCTCATAGTGAGTTACTCAAGTGTTTCGTAAAGTAATAACGAAATTCTACAGACTAGTAATACAATAATCAGATATGAAAAGAAATAAAACATTGTAAATACAGTCGTTATATCAAAATGTTATTAGTTTTGCTAAAATATTTGATTGAAGAAACAATATTTTGATATTAAACGTTACTTGTTTACTATAAAATGTGAATTATAAGAATGATTTTTCAAGTGGAACTAATTTGAGTCTTACGCCAAATATTTGGTAAATTAACTCTGTAGGGGCTTTACCTGGTAACCCTATTATTTCCTCATAATAAAACACGTAATGACATTAATATCTACTCAGAAAATAAGCTTTTTTAGAAACATATTTGCAGAATTTCTCTGATTTTTTTTATTGCGTAGGCCATAGGTTAATCAAATAAGACCCAGGTCACCTGATAGTAAATGACCGCTGCCGCCCATGAACATCCACATCGCTACATCATTGATGTGTGGCCGGCTCTTCTAATTAGGAGGAGAGCAGGAAGGCAAGAAGATACATACATACATAAACTCACGCCTTTATCCCCGAAGGGGTAGGCAGAGGCGCCACCAGGACACCCACATATCGCCTTGTAAATTCCGTCCCACGATGTGATAGGGGGCGAGCCTATCGCCATATCGGGCACAAATTCCTGACTCCGGGCGTATATGAATAGAAAAATCCAATATCACTTTGCCCGACCCGGGACTCGAACCCGAGACCTCACCTTTGTAACCGTACCTTAATACAACTACGCCACCGAGGCAGGCAAGAAGATGGTAAGAGAAAAGCGGTATTAGGCATTCGGCAAATTCAACGCGAAAGAAAAGCTTTTTCACGTCGATCTCCTTTTACACTGAATTATGATTTCGATGAAAATAAATTAATAACACTTAATAACTTCGTTGATCAATATTTGAATACGCTTTTTTATAATATTGCAGTTCGTAATTATATTAAACTTTAATAACTACATATATTTCTAGTAATTTAATTGTGGAGTTGGCCGACAGTCAATATTGACTGCAAAAATGAAGCTTGATTTAATAATCGTCTACTTATATAGACAGCTGGTTATTTAATTAATTCGCTGTTATTTGAAATCCAATTTTATTCGTAGGGTCTGACGAGAATGCAAGCAGTTCGGCTTATTTAATTATTTATATTGCTTCACAAACGTGCACATAGCATAATTATTATTTTTTTATACTGAAACAACGCTCGTAAGTGGACTGCTGTTCAGGTATTCATCAGAGACGGTTTCCCTTGCTGGTCGCTTCAATAACATCGGCTTGTTCGAAATCAGGTGTACTCAGACTGAACTCGTAACGAGACGCACGTGGATCAATATGGTAACAGACTCACTAGATGTTCTGCCATGTAGGACTGTGGTCATTATCCTGGTTGATATAAATATACCACCAGGCAGTAAATAAATAATTCAGTAGTTTGAAATGAAAAGTTGTAAGTAAAAGCTGTAAATTCAGTCGCTTTGGAATGACTTTTTCGTCTCAGCGTATTGCTCTCAATCGTACTCTCGATTGTAGAGAAGGCCCGTGTCCCGCAATAGGAAGTATATGGGCTGATATAGAGACGGAAACAGTACTTGTAGATTCGAACAGACGAAGGAAAGTTTTCTAACAAAAGAAAGAAACAAGGTTATTTCTTGCCGATGGATTCTCTTTTTTATTACTCTGCACTTTTTTACCATCAAGGACTTTGTATAGAAATAAAACTATTTTCACGGATTTTATCGCGATTTGGTTTAATTATTACATTTTTTAACTTCCCGACGTTTCGATTGCTTTTCAGCTTTCGTGCTCACGGGGCGGACTGAGGTTTTAGTCATCCGCTCAGTGACTGTTAAAATTAAACTGCGCTTAATTTTCAGTTATTAAATTAAAAATTTAACTAGTTGTTGCGAACCGATCTACGCAGAAACGTCAGGAAGTAAAAAAATGTAATAATTAAACCAAATTCCGATAAAATCCGTAAGATAGTTTTATTTGAATGTGTAACATTCGCGTAAATCTAAAAAACCATTAAAGACATTGTAGTTCCTTCGAGACAGTGCAAAAATAGTACTTAACAACAAACGTGGTTAATCAGTAACTGCATCGATAATAAAATATGCCAGAGATTAAATAGTTTTTAAAGTAAAAGTATATGGAGCACATGAGAAAATTAAATCCAAAGGTATGCATCTCGCTACAACATTCATATTCATAGAAATTACGCATTCCGTAATTTCAAACTGCAGCGCGCCCATTCATAAATGTACACCGTAATGCATCCATTGAAGATATCAAAGACATTTTTATCATGTAACTTAAAAATAAACTAAATAATATGCGTACAAAAAATACGACACCTTTACGTCACCTTTCCGTATTATGTCCACCGCTAAAATTGTATCTTTTGACGGCCTGCCATAAATGAAAAGAAAACGTAGGTACGGAATCCTTACACTTCCGATAGAAACACGCTTGTCAACGAAATCCTCTATAAAAGTCTGAAAAGAAAATGATCTAAATAGAAGGAACATTTTTCACAGACAAAATGTCTTCAGAAGTCGACTTTACGCGACATATTTCGTTACAAATGAAGATGTTAAAAATATTCGGCATTTGGTTCTACATACCTTATTCAAGAAAATCTTTGAAATTCTGGCTCAGTGTTATACTTAAATTCTTTCTTAGTGTTTTTTGTTTCATTATACCAACAGCAGGACAAATCGTGTATTTGATTCGCCTGGCTATGTCAGGAAGGGCGGAGATCCAGGAAATTGCCGGAATGTAAGTGACGTTAACAAAGAAATGATTTCTTTTATGACTGCGGATCACATTTACGAAAATAATGGTTTATTCAATTTATTTTTACCGTGCAAATGTACGTGTTTCCCTTTGTGGTATTGTTTTTCAATTGGTTTTACAGTTCGTGGTATTTCGATGTTTATTTGTTCTTCGTGTGGAATTCAATGAGCTGAGGGTATGAATATTGATACCGCAAGATCTGGCGAGGACAGTCGTTTATTTGCCTCAACGTAATTGGGACAATTGTAAAATAATTGTATAATCCGAGTAGTATTTGAGCACAAAACTATTAAGATCTTGATATCGTAAAAGACGCAGAAAGAAAAGTGATAAAATGACAAGATTTTCATTGTTTTATACCTACTACTATAACTACTTTATCTATAGTAAAAGTCTACTATTTTTTTATCACAATCAATACCATTTTTTATTAAATTCAAGCATTAAAAATATAGATTGACCTAGTTTACTACGATATGTTTCCGTCGAGCAATAAACAGAGTAAAACCCGTGGGTGGGAAACAGAATTGAAGGGTTATGAAAGTCCACAGACCCAGTTATTTTGTAGGTTGTAATTACAATCAATTCCTTCACAAAAAGAAATAGGGCTCGAACTCTTCAAGTTATCAGGGTTCATTGGACTGCGAATTAAGTGTAATTACGATTAGGTTGTTTAATGCCCTTTATAAGGTCGAGTTTGTATGAGCGTTAAGTCGAATTTAGGACGAAGAGGCTTAGAAATTCCTAGAATTCAAGATTAATTTCAGGTCTACGTGCCCCTTACTATACTTTAGCTTTTATAAGCGCGGTAACTATTTGCGTTATGTTAATTAAAATAAACTATTACGTAGTCAATATATAAACGTGCTTTAATAATGAAAAATTATAGTAATGTATTTTATGATACAAAATACTCTCATTCATTGCTTATTTAATACTAAGAAACTTACAACATCGTTACGGTTACTAAAACGTTAATTAGGAATTCAAAGTTCATCGAATGGTCAAACAAAGCTCAGAGAATATCTTTCAAACATAATAAGTAATGTAAAATACGACAACTTGTAAACAGAATTGACAAGAATAGAAGTTTAAAAGATTTTTCATGTTTTGCTGTTGTAGCAGCACACTAACTAGCGGAAGTTCATTGGTTCAAAAAAGCTCCGTCGTGCAACTTATGTTGCAACTTGTTATAATGACTTTGGAGACACGAACAGCAGCTTAGTAATAAACTTCGTGCGTTTTATATACTGTTATTTATTTTTCATTGTTTTTGACACTGGCTATCTATGGTCTGTGCCGAATTATACACTATTAATTTCTCAAAGCAGCAGGGTAGTCAAGCAGCAGACTGGGCTCTGTGGCGTACCTTGGGAGAGGCCTATGTCCAGCAGTGGACTGCAACGGGCTGATAATGATGATGATGATGATGAATTTCTCAAATATACATATAGGCAGCAGTTATAAAATTGCCATATACTTTAACGGTGAAAGAAAACATTGAGAGAAAACCTGCTTTCACAGAAATTTCAACCAGATTTTCTATGGTATGTGTAGTCCGTCAAATCGCACTAGGCATTTGCACTAGACTGGCGTGATGGACTAGGGCCCAAGCCTTTTCAATCGACCTCTCCGTTGAAGAGCATTACTATCCTCAGCAGTGGGCTGTGGGCGGAAACAGTAGCCATAAAAATGTTAAATCTTTCCGCGTGTAACGCCAAAATGATGTTTCAACGACTCCATGTAAATCAACACCGCTATTGTTTACATTACGAGCTCATAAAACCTTTGCTCAAATTCAAATCTATTTTGAACGACGATACTCTGCATCAGTATCTCACCTTGAATGGTGCGACGTGACACCGTTTGACACGTATTCCCAGTTTTAAATCGATCGGGATCGGGGGGTTAAGAGAGGCTCGGACGAGGGAGATTTTAATGTAAATTATTGCAAATATTATGCAAATTATGATAAGATCAAAGTTTGTAATTGTTTTATAATACTGTTGCGTTGAAATATTCGTATTATGATAAATCACTTCAAGTACAACACCCGCGATATTTAACCTATGCACTATATATTTTTTTTAGTTTATTTAACATGCTTAAGAAAGTTACAAATATGTTTGATAGAAGATAACCAAGAAACACAATTAATCAAGAAACCACTATGGTTTTTATTTACTTTTTTTTGTGTTTGGTTACGTACAGACTAACTTGTGTAAACCAGCAAGAGTTAATCAATTTCCGCTATGTTAGTTTTAATAACTTTAATATCCGGCAGGGAAGATGTATGTTCAAAATGGAATAAAAATATCCTTTTTACTTTCAAAATATTATTTTGTATTTTAATAAATTAACTATTGTTTGCTATGCATCTTTATTTTTAGTAGTACCTACGCCTACATTGCAATCGTCGAGCGATACCTCATTCCTATTAACGAATTCATCTCAAAATACGCGTACAAATTTAATAAATTTCACCCAAATTCCTCAGAATAAATTTAGTACTCACAGAAATGCTGGCGTCGTGCAGACTTCTGGATTTACGCCTACGCAGGGAACTATTCAGGAAGCTGACGGATCAGCTCGTTAGCGAACAGTTCAGGTGTTTGAAAAGTCACAAAAATATTTTGGAAAAAGCCGTGAGTATGTCCAGATGTCTTTTTTGGGGGCTGTCGATTAGCTGCTCTCTTGATATTGCGGGTGAGTATTGCTTTACTAGTAATTTACAATTTAAAACCTGTACAACATCATAAAGATACACAAAGACATAATATAACTAATTATCAAATATTTATAATTGTATTAATGTACATTGAACATAAGAATTGTGTCTATAGGATTGTAATTTTAAACAAAATTCTTTCAGAACTTATATTATTATACTTGTAAATGTATTAGCATTCCAAATCATTTACGCTCGCAGATAAAACGATTTTATATTCCACGAGTCGTGAATATAAAATTCACTTTATTTTTCAGTTCATGTCTTAGTTGTACCCGGACTACACAGATTCGAAACTTTGCCTTTGAAGATGGATCTTATATTCTTCGATGTTAATAAGGAGCCTTATTTTAAATACATTTGCGTTTATCAGGTAAAGTTACAATTTGCAAGTAAGTTGAATGGATGAAAGTTAATTTAAATTTTTCTTGCTTCGTTCTGTATTAGTATTATAATTAAAGGGTATAAAATATTTATATTATGCGATACTACTGCATACGATATACGATACGACTGCCTCAGTGGCGTCGATGTATTACGGTACAGCTACAAAGCTGAGGTCTCGGGTTCGCGTCCCGGGTCGGAATAAGTGATATTGGATTTTTCTATTCATTATCAGCCCGGAGTCAGGAATTTGTGCCCGATATGGCGCTAGGCTCACCCCCTATTTCATCGTCGGACGGAACATACAAGGCGAAATGTGGGTGTACTGATGGCGCCTCTGCCTACCCCTTCGGGGATAAAGGCGTGAGTTTATGTACGTATGTAGGTTTATGTATGCAATACAATTAGTTATAATAAATATATTACGCAATTAATTTATGGCAGCTTTACAGTAACCTAGGTGTTAAGTGTCTTATAATATATCTATAACCATCTGTTTGCCCACCAAGAACGTTTTCGGGAGTAGGTAAATTAATCCATCCCACTAGCGTAATGCGGACTGGTAGCTTTCACATGCCTCCAAAATCTTTGCGGAGAACTAATAAACAAAAATATTTTTTCAGATTATCTACAAGCCCTGGGTGCTGGTAGCTTACGTAGCAGTACAAACACTACTTTGGGCCCCTATGTGCTTTGCCAGTAAGTTACGTATTTTTGTGATCAATTAATCCTCAGTTTATATGAGAATTCATGGGAAATTTACGGAAATGTATTTAGATTTATATATAAATAGTCTAAGAAAACACTTTAGTAGTATTTTGTCTTCTGTTACTCAACCATTTTTTCCCTTTGGGCTCATTGTAAAGCTTTATTGTTAAGCCTGTTTTTTTTTTGTCAAGTTTAATTATTAGGCAATTGATTTAAATATATTTAGTATATGGTATTGTTATATAGCCACAAGTAACTTCATATGGTTACTTTTTAAAGGCCTTTATGACAGCAAGCAAGGTGATGTCGGTCACGAGACAAATGTTTGTTTGGTCAACAAATATTGGTTTTGAGAGTATAGCTGAAAATTTCCTTGTGATTTCTAGCACTGGATACTGTCAGCACAAGACTCATATCTTATCTACAAGGGAAGCTGGGCTATGTATGTGGCTGTTGAATATATCATATATCAGACAATTAATATAACGAGCTATTACTACACAATATATTGAACGTCGCTTAACTCATCATTATGAAATACGAAGTCAAAATCAATAATGAGAACTAACACATTTAACGGTGTGTCAACACTATGGTGTTCCAGTTTGAAGGACATAGCTAGTATAATTACTAGACATTAACAGACTTAACACATAATGCCCCAAGACTACGGGCTTAGTAACAAGTTCTAAGTGACGTTACGTCTGTTTATGGGTATAAAATTCCTTCCAACGAATGGATTTCACTCTCGTCTTTTTCCCAAAACGGGTAGGCAGAGGTGCTGCCAGGACACCTACGTTTTGCATTGTATGTTCCGTCCCACAATGTGATAGGGGGCGAGCCTATCGCCTTATTGGGCACAAATTCCTGACTCCGGGCTGATAATGAATATAAAAATCCAATATCACTTTGCCCGACCCGGGGGATTCGAACTTGAGACCTCAGCGTTGTAAACGTACCGTAGTACAACTACGCCACCGAGACAGTCACTACGCCACCGAGACAGTCACTACGCCACCGAGGCAGTCACTACGCCACCGAGGCAGTCAATGAAAAATATTACAATTTTAATTACTAACTTGTCCAACGTATAAAACTATACCCAATGGAAAGGATCCCAATAGAAGTTTGAATTGGCCTGCCTACTGTCACTGCATTACAACAGCCGAGAGCGACTAAATATTCCACGCACGGAGGTTCTTACGATTTTTGTCATTAGTACACAATCCGACGGTTTTGTGCCCGACGTAGATATACATCTATATTGTAACTAATAGTACGAGGAATATCTGCAATCCATTTTGGAAATATATAGGAATTTCGTGATTGAGATACTATAGTTTTATATTGTAATATTGCGGCAAAGTGAATCTGCTGGCAAGGTAAACGCAATAAATATAGTGTCTGAGGAGAAGGAGAATGTTATTCTTAATTTTGCAATTGATAATCGCCTATTTCAGCATAAAAAACATTATTTCTTCACTGCAAGCTACATTTAACAGGAATCTTACTTGACAGTATTAGGATATATTAATGACATAAAGATAAAAAAATACCATTCCCCTATTATCAACACAAAGTTACGACGTAACCAATAAAAAGATATTTCTCCTCAGGAAGACCTATTTACTTTGCAGGCAGCCAATTGGACGTTTTAATATATAACTTGGAAAATATGAATGGACTCATTAAAGCCACTATGGTTGAAAGACGCTGCGGTGGAAATGAAGCTTTTAAGGAGGTATTCAAAGGTTGCGTCCTTCATCATTCCTCCATTATGAGGTATGGAACTAATTTATACGATAAAATCACAATTGGTTCATTTTATTGATATAAGCCTTGTTTTCTATGTACAATTTTAGCAATAAAGCTCATAAATAAAGGCATGCATTATTTCTACGTAATCGTTGAAAGTTATGAATTTACCTAGATATATTCATACATACATATACACATCCCGCCTTTTTCCCAGAACAGGTAGGCATGGAGGTGCAACCAGGACACCCACGTTTCGCCTTCTAGACTCCGGCCCATAATGTGATAGGGGGCTAGCCTACCGCCATATCAGGCACAAATTCCTGATAATGAATAGCAAAATTCATTATCACTTCTCCCGACTCAAATTTCGAACCCGAGACCTCAGCTTTATAATCATACCATAGCACAACTACGCCACTAACGCAGTCATATATCATATTTCTCTTATTCATATATCTTTATAAACCTCTATATTATGTTTCACTACCGAGTCTCCATTAGCTTTATGTATTAAAATTGGCTGCCCACGCTGGACTAAAGTGGTTTGATGAATTATTTTACGTAGGTAGCCAATTTAGTGTCAGAGTTTTTTAACCGCGCCGAGTGAAATTTTGTACATTTTTGTGAGGTTTTGACGCAAAATAGACTTCGAAGTCAATTCTGGTTTCAGTGCACATCTAACAGGGAGTGATAAGGTTAATATTTTTTAACAATAAGCATTACCTAGTAAATATTATTACCATAAAATACAAATAAATAATATAATACTTAATATAATAAAATTAATATAAATATTATAACAAATATCTTGTAAATAGAAGATAAGTACTATGTGTATTGACTTGTCATAAGAGCTATTTAATTGCCTACGTGACCAATAAACGAATTTCATTTCATTTCATTTCAAATACGAAAAATTCAAATGTTTCAGATTCTTGAAGTTATTTCAACAAACATTTGGGGGCCAGCTGACTTCGAATCTATTTCTTAACGCCTGTATTGTGTGTACTACTGCAGTTCAAATATTTTCCGTAAGTAAATTTCCTTATTACTAGATTATTCCTTTAACTATCAGCTTATTAGAAAGCATTAACATTTCAATGAATTACATATTAATATTATTACACTAATTTCAAATTATCCCGTATTTGCAGAAATAACAACGTTAATGCGTGCAGCGAATTACGTTATGCGACTATCAAGAACAATAAAATAATTTATTATCACATTGGTAATTTTACATTAGCTACAAGTAGTTTTTCGAGTAGTTCTCACCCCAATCTTAAGCGTCACTATTACACATGGCCTACTGATAAATAATAATAATGTCATAATATGACTAAACTATAACTTTAGGCATACTTTGTTACCAATAAGCCACAAGGCAATTCCAATAATTTCAATTATTTAAACGTACTTACAGTCTCCCTTACTCCTCAGTTTGCTAACTTCTTGCGCTACAGAAGCCTATCCATATTTTAAACTTATTTAATTACTTGGACATGAATTAATAATTTTGTTTCAGATTGAGTCACCTTTAAAGAACATTACTGTCGTCACGTGGGTGTTGGCATATTTGTCAATATTCATTGGCATGCTTTTTGTAGACTGCTATTTGGGAAACACTATTACAGTCAAGGTATTTTGCAATAACTTCATTATTATCATGTCAATGCAGTTCATCATCTCACCATTGGTAAAAGCCTCCTCTTTGAAATAAAACTATTTTTTACGGATTTTATCGTGATTTGGATTAATTTTTACATTTTACTCGGTCACCGAGTCACTGAGCGGATGACTAATACCTCAGTCCGCTCCGTGACCACGAAAGCTGTAAAGTAATCGAAACGTCGGGAAATTTAGAAAATGTAAAAATTAAATCAAATCGCGATAAAATCCGTAAAAAACAGTTTTATTTGAATGTGTAACATTCGCGTAAATCTAAGAAACCATTAGCCTTCTCTTTGTTTTATGGAAGTGAGGTATTCCACCATTCAACCTAGTGCGGCTTGGTATGTACTGTATCGGCCCATACACGTTAATCAACGAGATTTATTTGAATAAACCAAACATCAGTCTTCAATCATAGCGTTTCATGGAAGTATTTTTCAGAGCGCGCACGTACCAACCGCTGTAATATCTTGCCCGTGGCTCGATTTACCAAAAGAACTAAAACGAAACGTAGTAATATTCATAGCGAGGACTCAGCAGCCAGTAATTATAACTGCAGCGAGGCTAGTACCCATCTCACTGGAAACCTTCACGAAGGTAAAGTATAATGCAATTTTATATCCATAAACGGTCTGTTTTTGTAAATTCACTTTGTTCGAGTGTAAATTATTTTTTAATCAGTTTCGGTTGTGTTTTTTTAATAAATATTAGGTGCAAGTTAAGTGTTTTGAACGCGGATATTATTTATATTAAATTTCACATAAATGTAATCTTTATTATGCTTTTTGGCACGATTTATTCACTAATAACACAATTATTATAACAAATATTTTGTAAATTTTTCTACATTATCTATGCCATGCACTTTGTTTTGCACATAGTGCATATTATAGTACACTTAACACTTTAGGAACAGTTGTATCATTGCCGGCCTTCGAAAACAGAAGATTAGATGTTTGTGGAAGAGAAAAAGGGAATATTTTTGGGCCCACACACTACATCCATCCATTTGACAGCCTCCGTAGCGCAGTTGGTTAGACGCCAGTTGTGAAACGAGAGACCGCGGGTTCGATCTCCGCACCGAGACAAATATTTGTCTAGGGTCTGGATGTTAGTGAGACCGAAAAGTCTCTCGTAGTTTCTGATGCCTGCGACACAAGACTTAATTGATCTTATTGTGGGGTCAGGACTATGTATGTGACTGTTGGGTGTATTTATTTATTTATCTACACTCTTACTGGGCATAGATTTTCTATGAGATAGTAACAGTAACCCGGTCGAGCCTGCCCATTCTTTTACCACTTCTCCAATATTTGGGACTTGAGTGTTTTTATTATTACAAATAGTCAACAAGTCAACTACATTTTTTTACCCATTTTACTCATAAAGATTTCAAAGTTTCTACAATAGAAAAAGAGATTTGTATATCACATAAATAAAGTTCTTCGCTCAACTCCAAATCAATTCCAATTTAATTTGATCACAACATTCACGTATTTGAAAATGGCAAAGTTTATTCTCCCGTCTCATCATAATAAAATTATTGTGAAAAGTTAACGAATGCGGTGTTTATATGAAAGAATATTCGACAAATCAATTTTAAGTTTGAAATAGCGATAAGTTTGAAATTGCTGTGTCAAAACTTTGATATCCCGCTTAATGGATATAAAAGAATTAGACGGAATACATTAAGGAAAACTGATCCTTGTATGTAAAAACTAAAATGCTGGTTTATTTTGTATTTTCGTTTGTTCTAAGAAATGTTTTTTTTTTTATTATCCGTCTTGAGTGAATAACTATAATTGTGACCCAGTCTCGGAGATCATGGAGAAAGAACTTGAAGCCCAGTCGCGCTGGTAGCCCCATTTGTAGTAATGGCTTACGTATCGTGAAATGTGATGATAATTAATCTGTCGCCCGAGATAAAACAGGAAAACGTTTAAGGACAAACCATAAAAAAATCTAAAATGAATTTTTAGCAGTATCGGCATCGGGGTCGACGATAGATAATTTTTTTACCGATACCATAAATGGGCATTGTCCTTTTATTTATAGTTCCAAATTTTCAATATATGATGGATGACTTGTACTTCGTAGCTAACACTACTCACGATACAAGTTATGAATCTCATTGTAATATCAGGAATATTTGTGTGATAACATTAATTCGATATAAGGTGTTATATGTATAATATTATCTTAAGGTTGGAAGATATTCTATTATACATAATACGTAGTAATTCTACTCCGTATCTCTAGAAGCTTGTTATAGATATTATTATGACTAATCTAACTAACACCTGCAATTTTAAACCACGTTTCAACATTTTATTTTTTTCTTCGGGGGTAGTTGTGAAAAGTAGTAGTACAAATTTTTGCTCTATAAATTATTTTATTTTAAAATACATTTGATTGTTACTTTCCTACAACTAATGTTAAATAACAACAGTTAAACTGTGTACCTGCCGGTATTTGTAATTATTTCCTTTCTTCCCATCACTTTTTTTTCACTACACTACAACACTGCTTATCACTTGTTGTGTTTGTCACCATGGAGTCTGCATTAAGAACAACATTGGAGGAAATGAAGACGGATTTCCACAAGAGAATGTCTGCTTTTGAAGCCAACCTGCAGAAGTCCCCAGTTGGTGCTTTAGGAACTCTTGATGTGGCTGCCGAGTTTGGGTCATTCAGAACCTTTGTCACCCAAACACTTGGTCTGCTGCAGCAGCAAATCGAGGCCCTGGCACAGACTGTTGACACCATGGAGATGCAGAGGCGTCGGAAAATTCTTTTGCTCCATGGTGTTGCTGAGGTGGCTAATGAAAACCCTGCGCAGGTGATTGTGGATGTGGTGAAAAAACACATTAGCATTGCAGATTTCAGTGTTGATGACATCCAGCGCTGCCATAGGATGGGTCAACCATCTTCGTCATTGAAACCAAGACCCATTCTAGTCAAGCTTCAAGACACTGCAATGAGAGACAAGATCTGGTTCAGCAAGACAAAACTGAAAGGGTCCAGTATTACTCTCTCTGAGTTTTTGACCAAGACCAGGCATAATATTTTTATGGCTGCACGGGAGAAGTTTGGCGTCAGCAACTCTTGGACGCGGGAAGGAGTCGTTTACGTCATGAACTCTGGCATTCGGCATCGCGTGACGTCCCTTACTCTGCTTCGCCAGATTAATGTGGACACCACTCCAAAGCCGAGTCCTCCCAAGAAGGCTATAGCTGTGCCCAAGACCAGGCGAGTTGTGACTGTTAAAAAATAAGCTATGTTGTATACTTTTGTGGTTAGCGTGTAGTCCAGGTAATGTTACAATTTTCTTATTATTTGTATTTGCTAATTTTCTTTCACTATTTCATTTGGGTGTTGTTATTGTTATTACTGTAACTGTTTAGTCTCCATTTCAATGTTAAATCAGTTTGTTTACTTGTTTTGTGTCTTTTGCCTTCATAATGTTCTCATTACACCCGACATCCGTAATTTATAAACATAACCTATTGAGTAGTTGTCAATTTTGACAGTTGTGATTCGTTCGGAATCGTTATGTTTTACATTTCTTTTTGTATAAAGACCGTGACATGCCTGGACTAGCCTTGCTTTTTGTTTTATTATTTCTTTTTGGTTTTAAATATTAGTTTGTGTGTGTTTTTTTTTATGCTTTTATTTTTAATTTTGTATTTTAATTTTTGTATTATTTGTTAATTTTTGCTTTCTCAGAACCGGCAGATGGATGATTTATTAGATTTGTAATTTTTTGTTTGTTTTGTGTTATATTTTTCATATTATTATTATTTTAATTTTATTAGTCTATTGTAATTATAAATAGTTTTTATTATTATTATTATGTCAAGTAGTGACAGTGACGAGTTTCTATCGGCATGTAGCGACGCTAATAGTGATGATAGTTTTGTCAGTGTCCCTTCACTTGCTGACACCCTTACTTTTCAGTTCTCTGATGTCTCAAGAAATTTTAATGTGGTTCATCTCAATGCCCAGAGTATTCCGGCCCATTTTCCCAATATGCTGGCTAGTTTTGACTGTACTAATATTCATGCTATCCTTGTTTCTGAATCTTGGCTTAAGCCTTGCCTTCTTTCGACCTCGTACTCCCTCCCTGGGTTCCACCTCATTAGGAATGATCGCACGGCACGCGGTGGAGGCGGTGTCGCCATCTATCTTCGAAATTATTTTCGTTACACCATAATTAGTACCTCACCGCAACCTCCACCACCAAATGCTGGTGAACATCTTTTCTTGGAGGTGGAATTCTCCGTTAAGAAGCTCTTACTCGGTGTTTACTATTGTCCCTCGCTTCGCATTGATTTCTTTTCTTCTCTTGAAACCATTCTCGAAAACTTAGTTCCTTCGTACAGTCAAAGCATAATCATGGGTGATTTCAACACCTGTCTCCTCAAGAACGACCATCGTTCCTCCTCCCTCACTAATTCTATCCAATCTTGTAACCTTTCTATCCTTCCACTTTCTGCTACCCATCATTCTCCTAACTGCACTCCTTCTCTCTTAGATCTTATCTTTGTATCCTCTCCAAGCCTTGTTGCAAAACATGGTCAATGTTCTGCTGACGGTTTTTCAAATCACGACCTCTTATTCCTATCTTATCGTGTTCGTCCTCCTAAGTCCTCACCTAAAGTTCTGTTGCAGCGTAATTTTCGGGGTATGAATCTTGTCAATCTTCGCAGGGATGCCGGCGACATTAACTGGAGTACGCTCTTCCAGTCGGTTTGTGTTGATGCCAAGGTCGATATCTTCACTAGGACATTAGGTGAACTCTACGACAAACATGCACCTGTTCGGTCAATCAAACTCAGACATCTACCGTCGCCATGGCTTACTGCCGAAATCAAGGAGCTGCTGTGTAAAAAAGCGTCAGCCAAGTCCAAGTACAAACGCCGTCCCAATGAGTCGAACTGGCTGAAGTACGTGGCCATTCGGAATCACTGTAGTAAGGTGTGTAGAAATGCACAACGCCGACATATCCATAGCTCAGTTGAAAACGGAGATCCAGCTAAAATCTGGAAATTTCTCAAGACACTAGGAGTGGGTAAACCTACACAAGACTCAATTCCGAAATCTATTGATTTAAATTCTCTAAATAAGCACTTCTCTTGTCAATCCCATTTTGACACGACAATTAAAGATAATACTATCAAGCATCTTTCTACCATTAAGACTCCTGAATGCTCTACTTTCGTTCTTAAACAATTTGCCACTTGTGATGTTAGGAAAACCATTACGCATATTTCATCAAATGCCATGGGAAGTGACTGTGTCAGCCGTAATATGATTATTCCTATCCTTGACGAAATCCTTCCTGTCATCTGTCACATCCTGAACCATTCCATCTCCTCAGGGATATTTCCTAAAGCGTGGAAAGAAGCCCATATAATCCCCATTCCTAAAAAACCTAAGGCCTCAGTGCTATCTGAATTTCGTCCTATTTCTATTTTACCTTTTCTTTCAAAAGTCCTTGAACGTCTGATCCATACCCAACTTAATGATTTCCTTTCTAGTAACAACCTCCTAAATCCTCTCCAGTCTGGATTTCGTTCTGGCCATAGTACCACCACCACCCTGACTCATATTACGGATGACATCAGATCGGGCATGGAGCAAGGTCAGCTGACAGTCTTAGCACTGCTAGACTTCAGCAACGCCTTCAACTCTGTCGATTTTGATGTGTTGCTTAGTGTACTAGGTTCTCTTAACATATCTCCATTGGCAATTGATTGGTTTCGTAGTTACCTGTTTGGACGCCGGCAGCGCATCTGTGTCGAGAAAAGTTTTTCCTCCTGGTGCTCCATATCTGCTGGCGTTCCACAGGGCGGCGTGTTATCTCCTTTACTTTTTGCAGTTTTTATAAATTCCATAACCAATCATCTTTGTTCCTCCTACCACCTCTACGCAGATGATCTCCAAATTTACTCCCAGGCGCCCTTGGATAAGATGGCTGACGCTATTGCAATTATAAACTCCGATATTCAACAGATTTGTGACTGGAGCAAGACTTATGGATTGATGGTTAATCCATCTAAAACCCAAATCATCGTAGTCGGCAGCCCCAAGATGATTTCTAAAATAAATTGGGATATACTACCACCCGTCACCTGTTATGGCACCATTATACCATATAGTGACACTGTCAAGAATTTAGGCCTAATTCTTGATAGATCACTCACTTGGGGTCCGCAGCTTCGTGAGCTTAGTCGGAAGCTGTTTGCCTCGGCAAGGTCCCTGCGAAGGTTGAGCAATCTTCTACCCATCACAACGAAGATTTCACTTGCACAAACTCTCCTTCTCCCCATCCTTGATTATGCCGATGTCAGCTATCTAGATCTCACCGAGGACCAACTTAATAAGCTTGAGCGTCTCCAAAACTTTTGTATTAGATTCATATTTGGTCTCCGCAAATATGACCATGTTTCTGAATTTCGTGCTAAGCTCAAGTGGTTACCCATCCGGTTTCGTCGGAATACTCATATTCTCTCACTTCTGTACAATATTTTGTATAATCCTCTCACGCCCTCTTATCTTAAAGATCGATTCATCTTTCTCCATGATTCACATTCGAGATCTTTGAGGTCGTCGGAGAACCTGAAATTGAGAATGCCTAAGCACTCCACAGTATTCATGGACAAATCCTTTACTGTCCAAGCTGTCCGACTGTGGAACTTACTTCCATTTGAGGTAAGACGGGCACGAACACTGCCATCATTTAAAAAAATGATCAAGAGTTATTTCCTCTCTCAACAAGATTGTCGCTGAGTACTATTCCTTTAATGAATGTTAGGATAAGTATATAATATGTTTACGTATATGTATGTATTGTATGTATTGTATGTTTGTATGTATGTATGTATGTATGTATGTATGTATTGTAAGTATGTGTGTATTCATATATTTTTACATGTGTTTATGTTTATATTTATATATATTTAGAGTAATACATTATTATTATTTATTTTACGCTTTAGACTGCCCTTTCTTTCTCCTATTTATATATCCATCCCATGGTTGCCTGTAAGAAATTACCTAGTGTGATAAGGCCGCCACTTGTACTATTATTTGTATTGTATAAGTTTGCATTTGTATATGTCCATTTAGTGCAAAAAAGTATTAAATAAATAAATAAATAAATAATAAACATTAGTTTCAGGAAACTATGAATCAATATGTTCTCTAAATATTGGATGATAGGAACTGCTTTTCGTAACAATTTGGGGTTCCATATTACTTAAAGTCAGTTGCACATAAAATACATAGTCAACACGTACATCATTTCAAGCATAATGTAAAAAAATTTAAAGTGAAAAATCTTATTAAGTTTTAAGCTTCAAAATAATATTCTGAAGTTAATTAAAAGCAGTATTTATTCCGGAAAAAAAATATATAATTTTTTACATTGCATTTATAGTGTCACAGCAATGTGACGACAATGCATTTAATTTCTCGGTCGATGATAATTAAAACAATATTTATTAGGTTCTTCTACAATACGTATATTCCTTATATCGTCGCCAAATCATGCAGAACAGCGTTGGTTAATTCGGTTGTCAATAGCACAGCGTATTATGTAGTTACATAAACTGGTATCAATGTATGAGCACAATTATAGCGCGGTCAGCTGTGGTTGCTTCGTGTGCCGTGCGGTTGTGCTACGTACGCTCAATGCTGAGTCACTGGCGAAAAGTCGCAAGATAATAATTGATACCGCTAGTGAGCATTGCTAGCTGTAAAATTAAATTATACAAAGTGTCGGCAAATAATGACTTTTTGGAACCACTTTAAGGGTATTGCATCAAAATTATCTACACCTAATGTTATTAATTTATCATCATTAAAAAAGTATCCCGTGGCAAAATTAGTAATATTTGGTGATGATAAAATAATAATATTTGGTGGATCCTCAAAGTGGATTCTACGACTGAAAAATTGCACCTAGAACGTTATATTGTGTCATAGTCAACAAACTTTGACACTTAAAGTAGTATAAGTACCATAATACACTCAATAATATTAAGTATTTATTTACTTGGAAAGAAGATTTGAACAGAAATTTAAAAGAACCCATTAAAATTTTATGAATTTTCTTTTCAAAGTCCTTTTCAAAATCTAAAATATTAATTATTGTTTGAATTCAATCATGAGTTTTCTATTCCAGTGAAAATTCAAGATAAAATATTTAGAAACCGTGTCCTTCAATTTCTACGGTATGTAAGTCCGCCAACCCGCACTAGGCCAGCGTGGTGGACTATATGGCCTAACCACTCTCAATCGATTCTCTCGATTGTAGAGTAGGCCCGTGCCCTGCAGTGGGACGTATATGGGCTGATATAGAATATATAGTCCTTCAACAGTTTAAACTGCTTTCAAATAAGCATTTAAAATTACGCAGTAAAGTAATTCTTAATCGAGATTCAGCGAAACTTGTCTCGCATAAATAATGGCGCGGTGCAATATGGAATATTCTTTTCATACTAGCCGCGAAACGAGAGTGATATTCATACTTTGCAGATTAATTGTAATTCGTGGCGAGATTTTACGCCGTAAATAAAACTACATGCAGCGCTTTGAAATAAAGTCGACAGATTAAAAGTGAGTCGGGAAACAAAAGGTCGAAATAGGATTAAATTCGTTGCGGATTCAGAACAGCGTCGTGTAGTTTCGCAGGACTTTTAGAGTTATTACGCGGAATGAGTATGTCGACATGAGATTGCTTGTTACTGTGCACTTAATTATCTTCATCGTGAAATCCGCTCTGTATGTCATCCCGCGATATTCATAAACTTCACCGCTCGTGAAGCAACTAGTCGTTTAAATAAGAAATATTTTATTTTACAGGTTATTTATCATTTGCCCGCAAACATTAGGATCATTTCCAAGAACTTTATATATTGCATTTCCGGTTAATTATGACCGTACCTCGGTTTTAAGTGGAATATTTTATAATGTTTTAACTAGTAATTTAAGTTCGATGTAAAAGGCTATTTTATAATTTAAAATGGATAATAAACCTATATCTAACCGCGAGGCCACATTTTACATATTGTGTCGGGAAGCCAGCGTGCAGAAGTTTTAAATTTAATATATACGTTAATTGATTAATTAATTACCTATACATTGATTCTTGATTGATTAAGACGTGATTGGTAAATGCTTGCGTAATCAACTGTACTACTTTGTGACGTCACGTATCTCAGAATTTTAATTTATGAGCCAATATCAGGGCCTCCTATGATCAACAACAAAATCTTATTGAATATAGCTACATTACCGCTCTTCGTTATTTAATTTCGAAGGTATAAGGAAGGGGCTAATTCCAACCAACGCATTCGTACTATCAGAAGTAATTTAATTTTGCGACAGCAGGGCGGTAATTTAACTTCACTTTTATGTGAGATAATGGTACGAATCCTGTAAAATTAGTAATTTCAAGTCCTGCCTAAGACTGACTTGAGCCTGGCTCCATCACTAACAGCAAATTTTTTTTTTTCGATGAACGCACATTCGTTTTGCAGCGATACAAAAAAGCACCTAAAAATTAGTTAGCTAATACAAATTAAATCCATTTGAACTGGAAAATAATTTATCAAGTAACTTAACTCCAAAGGTAGTCGCTACCAGCACTAGTTTCCGAGAACACAACAAATTAAATTCAATACCGTATTACAAATATATTTCTTTGAATTACATTGGGAAGTTCATGTTTCCTAGATTTCTGGACGTTAATTGTTCTCGGAACGGGATAGCTGTGTTGACAGTACCGCATTTCCTTTGTGCCAAACAATCTTTAACTTTGCAATCTTTGATTCTATAGCAATAAACATGATTCAATATCGTTATTGTTTATTCGTGTAGAAATTGTAATTTTAGAATTTGGTAGAATTGAGACAAAAGACAGTATTTTTAATGATATATTCGACTAAATATCTACGAAGTTACATCTCTTATGTGTTAGATAGTATAGATACATAAAATTACGCCTTTTTCTCAAAAGAGGTAGGCAGAAGTGCTACCACACCCACGTTTCGCGTTGTGTGTTCCGTCCCACGATGTGATAGGGGGCGAGCTGAGACCATATCGGGCACAAATTCCTGACTTCGAGATGTCGGAATAAAAAAAAATACCAAATATTCACAGGCTTAGCCCGAATCGCAGAACTTCCGTGTATCACTTTGAGGGGTTTCCATCATATAATTTGAATAGAATATTCTAAATAAATTACGAACTAAAGTAAACGATGATTATATTAGTTAATTGCTTTTTCCATGATCATCTTGGAGGGTCAACGCTTGGCTAGAGATTTTTCGTTCCAATACTAGCGACCTTGAAGAAAATCTATTTATACCAATTCCTGTATAGGCAAATAAGTTTAGTTATGCCACTTCAGTCTAGTTATTTTCATCGTCTTTGTTACGATATTTGTTCATACGGTATAAAAAGACACATTTAAATTTATTTTTTCAAATTTTAATAAAATACTTTCAAGTCATGAGTATCATACAGGAGACACTTGGTCGCACAAAGCTCAGACTTCAAAACATTCACTTTCCGCACAAACATTTTCGTTCACGGGATTAAACCTGTAGCTCTTAGTTTCTTAGCCATCTCGATCTTAAAAATAACTTGTATACATCTTTCCCTTTTCTTCTTGTGTATGCTTTCTCTCACACATACAAAATTTTTCATCTAACCAGCAACAAAAACTTCCTGAATTCACCGTACATTTTTACTTGGTACTGGCCACTCTTGAACGGTGCTCGTGAAATAAATTAGCACGCTGGATCCACCTCCAAGACCTTCCGTAGTTTAATCTTTGTCAATTAAGTTGCAGCATAATGTACCGTCCGTAAACAACGCTCTCAGCGAAATTTTCCAGGAAAGTGCATTTTGCTTTCATATTTTCTCTTAATATTTTTAAAGCACATTCAATATTTGCGAGTGGGTTCAATGGTAATGTTCTGATTTGTAAAT
Organism: Deilephila elpenor; assembly: GCA_949752805.1. Classification (NCBI taxonomy): domain Eukaryota; kingdom Metazoa; phylum Arthropoda; class Insecta; order Lepidoptera; family Sphingidae; genus Deilephila; species Deilephila elpenor. The sequence goes on from OX457111.1 coordinate 5,755,504, forward strand.
TAAAATATGTATGTAATAATGTATAATACAGCCAATACGTATACACTGCTCGACTATCAACACAATAATTATGTCTGCCTCGCCTCGGTGGCGCAGTTGTTCTACGGCATGATTGCAAAATTGAGGTCTCGGGTGGGTCTTATGACGCAGATATGAAAACTTTATGGTCCCATACCATGACTTCAACTTTGAGAATGTTAAAAAATGAGACCAACGTGGCACTATAACATCATAAAACCGACGTCATTTGTAATTTTGGTGTATAGGGGCATCCGGCTAACGTTTTCGCCGGAGGCTTGAGCATACTTACCTCTCCCTTTTCCCCCTTTATCTCTCCAATTCTCCTCTATTGCCCTCTTTCTCTTTTCTCCCTTCTACAACCCACCTATATTAAAACCAACACTGCGCATGTGATCCCTAGGTATCTTGGGTATTTATGAACAACAATGGTTACTTGCCAATCAATGAACGGGTAATATGCGTAATAATTCTAACAACACATCTATGTTTCAGGTAATGAACTGGACTTACAAGGGCTTTGCTGTAATGAACCAGATGAAGAAATAAATTTGTGTAGCAGTAGCGAAATAAGAAATAATAATATTGTAGACAAAGTCATAAATAAACGTAAAGTGCTATACATAAATCTTTCAACTAATTAATATATTCAGCCTCAACCCTCCTTCATAATTTAGAATTCTTCAATGGCAGACCTCATCCAAATTAAATCATCATCATCATCATCATCACCATCATCATCATCATCATCATCATCATCATCATCATCATCATCAGCCCTTCTGCGTCTACTACTAGACATAGGCATCTCTTATAGTAAGCCACTAGGCTCGATCTTCAGCCCATGGTCTCCAACCGCTACCAGTCACCTTACGAATATCGTGGCTACACCTTGCTGAAGGACGTCCTACACTACGTTTGCCGAGGTGTGGTCTCCAAACTAAATGTTAACATAAATACTGAACACAAACTAAATATAATAATATCCTAACGACTGTGCAACCGAAAAGAACCAACAAATTTTAAATACTTGTTAATTGCCACAGTTAACACGCAGCCAAGCGCTAAAATCTTGCTCAAACATTTCCAACTTCTAAATATGGAAACTTAAATCGCTGATGAAATATATAAAACAAGCTCGCTTAATTTGCAATGCTCCTAGACTCGCTCCCTACTGACCCAATGTTTTAACTCCAAGCGATGAATTAATCATTAATGAGATGGAACTGGGGCGTCAACTCATTTTGCATCGCTGTACTAGCTACACCTAAAGAATGGGCTTTGTTTCATGGATTTATTGAGTATCGATTATGGTGTTGTAGTATTAGAACTGCTTTATCGATTACGAGTATACTTAGTTTAGAAATTGATCCATAGGATTTTTTGTATTGAGATGAATGGTGAGACGAGCATGCCATTCGCCTGATGGTAAGCGATATGACCGATCATGGACAGTAGCAAAACCAAACAACACCATGAATTACAAAGCTATGCTTGGCATTCCACCGCGCTCGCCATCCTGAGATATAAGATGTTAAGTCACATTATGTGCAGTAGTTACTCAGGCTACATATTATACGATTCGTGATCTAGAAAGTAGCAAAATTATAACTTTAATATCACCTCTCAAAGTTGACTAAAATTATGATAAAAACATCATAACCGTGCAGGAAAAAATATTAAAGATCTGACATTGCATGGCTACATTCTTCAATTCATAGCATCGCCTACAGATGAGATATATATTTTTAAATACAATTATATTGACACACATATATTTATGAACGTATGAACTTTATGTCATCCTAGGAATTTTAGATACTAGTCCTAAATTGAGTTATGACTCGTTAAAGTGTAATTAAAGAGTCAACAGACCGGGTTGTTATGTTTTTATTATCACCGTAATAATACTAAAATAGGCAAAAAATACACTCAACTTGATTCTGAGCTCAGCTAGACATTCGCTGTTTTAAATTTCAAAACAATAATCAAAATCAATGTGCTATAGCCGTGTAATCAAGCAATACAACTTTTTACGCCTTGGCAAAATATTACCGTCGCCGAACACCCTTGAAACTTCTTGCGAGTTATGAGATGTATATTTTTTTTATTGCGTCTGCTCTGATGAAATTCGTCTGACGTACAATTTGGCATATTGTCCCTCTGAGTTCAAGAATCTCGAGGTGTAAAGGACATAGCGCCTCGAAAAATAAGAGAACAAATAATTAATCCCCGTAAAAGATCTAAAGCCTCTCTCAATAAAAAAAAGTATTTCCGCAGTTGTGGGATATGGGGAGAATATTAAATAGGTGAAGAGAAAAGGAAAAAAGGCCTATTTATTCACAACTCCCCGTTCTGAGACATCGCCCGCGTTTTTATGTCTGTCTAAGCTTTTTACGACAGTCGTTGTGAACCTACGACCATCTCTTAACAAAAAGTGCTTCTCAGATAAGGATTGCGTCTATGTTGCTCTCGGTTTATTCAGCCAATGATCACTAATGAGTTTAGTAAGCAATCTACTTTATCAACACGCCTGTGTGGCAAAGTTTTAGTGTATTCTTTGTATGTGTTCACATAATAATATACTGCCGCATTTTATAAATAAATACACCCAACAGTCACATACATAGTCCTGACCCCACACTAAGATCGAGTCTTGTATCGTGGGTATACGGGAGACTTTTCGGTCTCACAAACACCCTACCCCGAATGAAATACCTGTGGTTCACACAAACATTTGTTTCGTTGCGGGGATCGAACGGCCTCTCGTTTCATAGCCGGCGTCACCGTATATTGCAAGCACATATTTATTTATAACATTTCAACCGCTTACTTAAATTACAATTCATAATTTATTAGCAGAGGCAATACCTGGATTCTATGTAGTAGATACTAGATAACTGTTTATTCTTGTATTTTTATCAGAAATAAAATTTAGTATAGGGTAGTTTTGGATCTCATTGACCGACAGTTCAGTTTCGTATACGTGTCGTTAGCACATCGCACGTGGTCCGCGCCGCGCTTGATTCCTGTTACTATGGATAATATTGTGGATAATCTGGTGCAAGTGTTGTTCAGTGCTACATTGGACCACCAGGCTCGTCGGTATCAGCTTTCCAGCTTCGAGAACGTGATTTCGGTAAGTTTTATATAATTTACCTTTCGTTGGTTTATCGTTCGTTACTCACCAATCTGTATATGAAGAACGTATATAACCTATAAATATTTTACAAAAACTTTTATTAACCTTCGAAAATTCTAAATATCATTCACTGCTCGCATAAAATAGCACAACTTGAATACTGTATTCTAAGCAAATTAATTAACAAAATAAGTTCCGAATCCTGCTATTTAACCAGGAACAAGGCATCGGCGGATAGGTCGAAATGTATGGGAATAAAATATAGAAAATTAAGTACTATCTTAAGATTAAATGATATAAAGATATTTCTTCATAATCATTGTAATATACGACAAAACACGTTTTTTTTTTTCTTTTTTTATTGCCGTTATAGGCAGACGAGCTAGCGGCCCGCCTGATGGTAAGCGGCTACCGCTGCCCAGAGAACTTCGCAGTGCCAGGGGTCCAGCACTACAAAATCGCTGCCTACCTTAAGGAGAGTACTCTCTTTTACACGTAACACTAACCGTGCGATGACTCTCAACTAGAAACACCGAATTTAATAATCCAAAACAACATAATCAGCGCGACAAAACACCGATAATATTCACTGGCTAACGCAAAGTGAATGGTTGAGCATGCAAACAATGCATTCAAACAGCTCTCAACCGGGTATAGCAAATGAGATAACAGATAGCCGGAACATCGTAATAATCGATGACGGTGTCGAATTATGAGGAATAAGCGATTCATCCATTAGTGACAAATGTTTGCTGCAATCAGAGCGGCAATGCGGCCGGAAGCTTGCAATTAATCAACACATATACCCACTTACACGCGTTGTGTGGGATTCAAACAATAGACGCTGTCCGGCCAACGTGAATACATTAAGTGCCTGTGTTGGGTCTTTTGGACGTTTTCTTGTTTCTGTGTATGTGAAGGATAATGGGATTGTTTGTAATTAATATTGATGGTTATTTAGGCGAGCTTTTGAATTTTTATTAAAAAGTCATGTGACAAAATGAGCTACCTAAGCTGGAATCTGTTTCAAGAACGAAAAAATAATTTGTTTGTTTATGATTGTGATTTTATTTATTTACAAATAATAAACAAACCTGTCACTGATTATTCTATTAATTAGATCTTTAAGTCAAATACTTCGAAGTACGCTACTATTTCCATAAAGTTATAAAATAAGAATAAATTACATTTCCTTTAATATAATAAACAACTGGCCGGAAGATGTAAACGTCAATACTGCAGCTTTTTCTCGTATTTCTTGCAGCACCGAGATTTGAAAAGCTTCCCCGGACAAAACCTGCCCGGGTGGCACAACAGACTATTTGTCCACCCAACAATTTTTCAAGTTATAAAGTACTTTCCAGGTTTAATATTCTGTAACTTTATTGAAATAGTAAGAGTATTCGAGAGATCGCTACCTATCTATCTATATGTATGCAGGCTAAATCCGAATCACACTTGCGTTTTCCACTATTGTGTAGTCTCTATTGGGCGGACAGGAATATGCTACCACTGGCTTTAGGGTTTCCGGGAATCTCAGTCACCGAACTAAACGTTACTGCATACGTGTCACTTCACACGGTTTTCTCTGAGCCCCTTTTGTACCCTAGTATAAGTCGTAAAGGTGTAAAGTAAAATTCGTATTAAAGACGTAGTTTGACGATATATCAGAATAACCTACCAAGTTGAATATTAAAAAAACAAAATGCCTAACTTTACGTAGAAAACCATTACAAAATATAATATAATTATCTATCCACATAGAAAAGTGTAAGTTCTATGATTTTAGAAAGTAAATGTTACACATAACAATAATTACATATGAAATAATCAAACAAAGGGACATTAGTCGAAATGTATTTCTATTAATATTGAAGCAAATATGTCCTATTCAAAAACAATTAATGTATCAAACATGAATCAAAGACTTCGTTAGAATTGAAACTAAAATTTATATGAACGATCTGAATATCAGTTGTCATCAACATTTAACATGCGCAAAATAATTTTCGTCAGTTAGTCGCATAAACGATTTCAAAATTCATTAATGGCCATTTCAATCGGGGTAGAATAGTTTGTCCTCCTGTGTGCAATACGATCGGAATTCAATTACTGATGACTGAAAAACAAACCATTGACTTTGCCCATTATTAATTTCTTTATTAATTCTAATATCATCGATGGCTGTTCATATTGGAAAGTTAATTAATACGAGCGTACTAGTCTTGTATTGGTCGATCATTTGTAGCAAAAGGTAATTGATACAGGTGACTTCGTTTTAAGAATAAATTGATTCTTCGGAGAATAGTTTTATATTAGCACATTAGGCACATCTGCTCTCGGTTATTTTACTCCTTGCCGAAATATATTAGTTTTATTTTATTTTATTACATGTGTACACATTATCACAATTAAGACATTCTTTGCTACAGTTACATTCTGATGCATATACCTCTTAAAAAAGTACACAACACTTCGGATTATTCAAATATAAGTTACTTCAAAACTAAATTATAAAATCTAATATCAGAATTTTTAATTATATATATTACTCATAAAGTTTTAGACGACGCGACGTTAAATTACTCCTTCTACTTCAAAATAATATTATTATTAATAAAATATGGTCATTTTTCTTCCTGAATTTATTGATACTAGCATCATAATCAACTCGATAGTTTTACTAAATATGGTACTAACAGATCCTATATCAAATTCAAATTACGAACCAATAAAACGAACTGTATCTTAACCCGTGCCCTCAATCGAAAAAGTCAGATTAGTGCCCTAAAAATGAACAATCATCTCCACCGTTCACAAACAAATGAGGTCAATAGAACCGCTATCAATTAAAATTAGAGATAGATGAAAAGCGATGCGGTGGAGGGACGCGGGCCGGTTTCAATGGGTGCAGCGTTCTCGACAATTCAATTTGCGCAGCTCCCCTCACAAATACGCGGCACCGACCGACAGGGAACGTTTCATCCTGTCCAAACTAACTCGCTTCTGTAATCGTGTACAGGGATAATCGAAATGATAGAATGTATGGAAGTGTTTATTATTAATGATAATATAGTGTAATATATAAATTTACGCGGTCCAGTCAAGCGGTATTAAGAATGTTTCTTCTTCTCCAAATCGACACGCTTATGTAATCTTGAATAGGGATACTCGAAACGACAGTGTAGATGAAAATAAATATGTATCATTGATTATATTTATTGGTATATAAATATTGTTATAATTAAGATGTTGAGCAGGATGGTTATATAACCTGTAGGTTTACAATTGTAATTTTTATCGCAAAACTTGACAGTATTTACATAGAACGTTGAAAATGACATTTTCAATCAGTGCCTTTACAATACTTTGATAATAATTATTTTGGCTAATAATCACATCTACTAAATCAAGGTAATCTAGCGTATAAAGACAATATGTGATTTTCCTTATAAACGAACTATAACTAATAGCCATTGAAAATAACCGGTATTGAACTTCAAGAACAAAACGAACACATAATCCATCTAAGTTTATTTGAAGATATAACGTGCCAACTTCCGACTAGGGGAGATGTATCAATGTCGGTGCATCCATACACTCTGGGAAATGAAATATTTGGACAATGAGCGAAGAGGGAAAAGATGTCAGAAGTTCAGAAGGATTAGAACGTACACGACCGTTGCGTGACTGTCAAGTGGGCTAATTTTAGCAGTATTTAAGCTTATTAAATCAATTAATTGCTCTATAATAATCGACTTTGGATTTAATACCTTATTTAGAAATATAAAGTCTAATTTAAAAATTCACTTTAATATAGGAAAGATACTCCGTCACTTCCGTACCTCTTTACAACTAAAGCTTTAAAATAATACTAACAGAATTCGGCAAAAAGGCAACCTGGGCTGTGGAGAACGGTAAAAGCCATTTCTATGCCGAATACATGCGAGAAAAGAAAAATAGCAATAGTTTTGTTAAGTGATTGGAAAAAAGCATCTAAATAAATATTGTTCGGTTTACCCGTTTCAAATGATTAAAACACCGGTATATAGATGTATAGGTAAATAAATTGAAATAAATTGATCGGTATTAAGGCTAAAATGGTTATTACCTAATTTAATGGTATAATTGAATATTGTTACAGTATTTGTGTATTGCAGTGCAGTAGTAAACAAACGTCCTGCAACGTTTTTCTAAGAGACTATCTCCAGAATATGGAAATACTTCTGAAACACGACTTGTCTAAGTGCTAAGGATTCTCATGCAGACGTTTATGTTGTAAAGACTCAGACTTAGCTTGAATGTGCCATAATATTCTGCTAATTTCTTGGACGGTAAATAATTATCTGCAACATAAGCTAAAAGGTTAACCATCAAGTGAATTTAATTAAATGCTACAACTTTTAATATCAAACTATTTGACAAACCTATCTAGAATTTATTTTCTATTGATAAAAGGTAAATAGTTTTATCTAAACTAACTTTTACGTACACCAGTGGTAGGCAAAAGCTTGTTTTTATACAATAAGTCACGCAAACAAGCAAACAGATTACCTGATGGTAAGTGATTACTTGCGTGGTGGCCTGTTGGTAACGGACCAGACGCGGCTGCCTACATGCTCACGGTGGTCGCGGGTTCAAATCCTAGGGCACACCTCTGACTTTTCGGAGTTATGTGTGTATTGATAGTCAATCACCACGCTCTTTAACGGTGAAGGAAAACATCGTGAGGAAACCTGCAAACCGTAGCGATTTTAAAAGAATTTCTACGGTATGTAAGTCCGCCAACCCGCACTAGGCCAGCGTGGTGGACTATATGGACCTATACAGGACTCGTTAAGATTAGGACTTAACACCCGTCAAATAAAATTGTACACAATATAAACACGTAATAGGCCAGCGTGGTGGACTATATGGCCTAACCACTCTCAATCGATTCTCTCGATTGTAGAGTAGGCCCGTGCCCTGCAGTGGGACGTATATGGGCTGATATAGATAGATATAGAAGTGATTGCTGCCACCCATGAACGTCCACAAGGCTGGGTTACCTATAGTTATAGATGTGTTGCTGGCACATCAAATCGGGAAGGGAACGGGGAGGAAAGAGTGGGAACAGGAAAAGAATATTCGGCAATATCACTCACTGAATGAAACGCAACAGAAAAGCTGTCGCTTCGCATCCCATGCTTGTCCCGATATTATTGTGAATCGGATTTTACTCCACCTCAAGAAACGAAAGCAAACTCTAGACAAGAGCTGAATAATAATATTTTTTACAAACTCTGAACAGCAAATGCACACTAGGAAACCATCTACTTTATCAAAGAGTGCTAATTCTTAGTCACACAATCAATTTAAATCTTGTTAGTTTAGTTTTTAAGGCTGTTTTATACCACACAACCTCCGATCGTCAGGTTTAGGCGATTCGTTAGTAAATATCGTTCACAGTTCCGCGTGAACGGTTGGCAGGCCAACTTACTGTAGGCACAGAGGGGGTCGTTTAACAGAATTGGACCGGGATTCTCCACCGGATTGTTTCGGCTCGCTGAATTAGAGTATTCGTTTGAATTATCCGGAATTTTTGTGCTCCAGTTGCGTGTCTAGTGAATAGCTTACATAATTTGTATCTATGAAGCTTTGGAGGGTCTATTGTTTCGACTTATTTGAATATTTTCAGGAGATGCTCAGATTAGATGGAATGTAGTCGAGCCATTTATTTCAAATTTGTTATCGAAAACTCTGTGTACCAGCAATTTCTTTATATAATGACTAAGACTCTAAATTCATCAATATCGTCAGCCGCTAAATATGGCCCTCATGGATATTGAGAGCCTTATTTCTAGACCACATTGACACGTTAAATGTGACTTAGCAACAGCAACTTCCTGAATTCACTATCTGACAATCTAACCGATTAAAAAATTATAAAAAATTTAAGTTCTTTGTTTTAAAACTTACTATCAAACAATACAAATTTTGATACTATTTATACTTCCTTTAATAAATCTTATCATAAAAGTACCTAGTACTAAAATAAACCGGCTTGTATAAAACGAGCAATATTTCAGACTTTAAACAATTTGTTTACGAGTAAAACTATCACGATTAGGTAAATTATTTAGAACATGTTTTGTAAATTATCGCGGTAATAAACGTAACTTTCATCGTTTTACGCCCAACGGCACTATCAGCCCGAGTAAATCTAATTTCAAATACAGGAGGCGCATTCAGTAAATAGTTTTCAAGAAATATGCTAAATATTAACAGCTATATTGGTTTTGTTTTGCTTTTATAATATTTTCCTTATACTTTCCTTAAATGTAAGAAGTTAAAAGTCAGATTTATTTCAAGGTGGGTACTTCATATATAAACTCATGCCTTTATCCCAGAAGGGGTCGGCAGAGGCGCCACACGGACACCCACATGTCGCCTTGTATGTTCCGTCCCACGATGTGATAGGGGTGAGCCTATTGCCATATCGGGCACAAATTCCTGACTCCGGGCTGATAATAAATAGAAAAATCCAATAACAGTTAGCCCGACCCGGGATTCGAACCCGAGAACTCAGCTTTGTATTTGTACCGTAAAACAACAACGCCACCGAGGCGGTCTGGGTACTTCGGTCCGCAATCAATGATCGAAGCAGACACACGCGTTTCCTTGTGCTGCTAGTTGCGAGAAATATGCTAAAAAAATAATGCTAAAAATACATATTTTTGTGAAAATGACGATGTTAAAATAGATATAAAATTTATTTTAAAATCCGTATATAGCCCCAATGATGATTTAAGACCAGAGCACAAAGAATTAGCCTATTGTATATAAGCCGACAGTCCATACATATGTATATTAAAATACATGAAAGCTTTTTTTATGGCCTCTCGCAGATATTCATTACATAAATACTTTTTGTACTAAAATAAGTCAATTCTGTGACCCTACTGATATTTTTCACGTATTCTTACACGTTTAATAAATGCCACCTGTTAATATTTTCAACACAAATATGAAATCTGCCATTGTTTTTATCAGTTGTATAAATATTACTAAATGTTATTTGCTGCTATCTGTAAGATAATTTAGGCGTTCCTGTAAATATCCCGTATGGTCTAGTGGCTAGGATACCTGGCTTTCACCCAGGAGGCTCGGGTTCGATTCCCGGTACGGGAAGTATCTTTAAGTGGAATCCATTTTTTTAGGATAATATACCAAGTTTTCGTTTTTATAATTTTCTACTTACTGCCTTTTAAACTTTTTACTATTAAAAATATTCAAGAGGGGGTCTAGGCTCTTGGTCTTACACTCCAATAGGGCCCGGAACAACAATAAGCGGGGACTTATTACTATTACACGCGAAATGTAAATTTCCATGCAATAAATAATGCGTGAGTTTTGACGTTTGAATCGATTATGAACTGAGAAAAAGTTTAAATAACGCTCGCGGAAGGTAAGGTACTTCTAAGAAATATAAGCTTTAGCACCCACGTAATACAGTTTACTTTAGCTAGCATCTAAGCCAAACTTTTTGATTCACATGAAAATCACCCACTTTTGAACGAATGCCTCTCTTCAATGATGTTCGCACCTCATAATATTTTTGATATTAACATTTAGTAGTTGATAGAACCTTTCCACATTCTATTATTTGCTAATTCCACCGATATTTGTATCGAGTCTGGGTGATTGTGAGACCGAAAACTCTTATATTTCCTAATCCCATGACACTAGACTCGATCTTATTGCACTATTACATTACTTATTTATTGTTTTTTTGTTTCTTGAAGAACAGTTATAAGTTCAAATACTATTTATTAAGTATTTTTGTTTCTTTCCTTTGATCTCATTCTATTAATTATATTGATTGTTTAACTTAAAGTACATAGTATATTAATATCATGTTTTCTTTTTTGTTTTCTCTCTTATTGTTACATTTATTACCAATTTCAATTTTAATTAAATTTGTTGATTTGTTTCAATTTTCAATTTTACACCCTTCCGGTGTCCAAGAAGCTCGTTTCGGGCTCCCTGTCAAGATTTATGTGACGTTCTCCATTGTTCTCCAATTGTTCTCCATTGTGTAGATCTGTCAAAAGTCTATTGTCTATACATGGACACCTGAAGTGTATTTTAATTTGTGTTGAGCATTCGTTGAGCTTGTTGTGATTTCCTATAAATGAGGAAACACGCGGATTGATTTTATTTGTGAAATATTGTTATTTTAATGTTATGTGTATTCCTTGTGAGTTGTGGGAAATCCTTTAATTCATAAAATAAAATACCGCGGAAATTTACTTCCACACGTTTGTAAACTAATACAATTTATCTAGAAATATGTGTTTAATAGATCTCGCAAGTCGATCATTTCTTAATGCGTTTGAAGTCCACAACTGCCTAATCACCAACTGCCTTAACAATCTGAAGATGGCACATGTCCAAAATAATATTATTATTATATTATAATCATTCATTAAGAACTACACGGAATTAATGTCTCCAAACATAACGCAAATATTACAGAAATATCGTGAATTATATCTGTTGGTACATTCGATAATCCGGTAGCCTTGATGCTGATTAATTCGTATACATATTAATAAGTGATTATTGTCGTCATGGAATATTATTTGTTCGCCAATCCTTTGTAAATATGTTATAAGCTATTTGGTTGGTATTACCTTATACAAAATGATAAAGATGCTCACAAAATTATGACTGCTGATTATAAACATTTACAGTATGAATCCACCTCTATCAGTGTAGTCACGCTGGCTCACTTTATAAAGGACGGAATTATTTTAATCTTTATCGGCATAATTGCCATTAACAAGTCAGAAATACGTCTTATGAAACACGTTTGAAACTTCTAATATCTTCGATAAAGGCCTGAGATAAATATTAAATAGTTTGTCGAAATGACGTGAACGCAAAATCAAATTGGTTAAAGGCAGAAAGAAAAAGACTGAAGCTAACGTTACCAGAATTCAATCGCAACGAAACACATAAAAATGAACATAAAATTATTTGGGAATTACAAAATCCAATCCGTGTTTTTATTAAAAAAAATATTCAGTTGGTGATTGCTGTGCACATCAGTTTTATGCTTCGACGTGCAAATGCATCCAATTTGCAGTAAACCAAAAGCAAGTGGCATAGCGTTATGATCCACGTCGATTACTATGCGTGGCGCCTTTGCAACTCGCGGCAAATGGTATTAAAACTAACTAAAACGAGCGCACGAGCAGTTTCCTTTTGTACTTTTACAGCGATGTCTTCCATTCAGATCATAAAAGTATTTGTTTGATATTGCGCTACGGATTACTTAGGTGTTGATTCAAACACGTAATTCTGTTTTTTGTTAACTTTTTTTAGATCATTCCTGGAATGCTGCAGGCATTTCATTCGTTTCGTATTTCAAGTTTAATATTCATTCGATTCGCAATTTCTCTTTCACAGCATGTGAGGAAATTGATGTCTCAGGCCATCCTTGGACATAAAATGGTGGCCAATGCGAGTTCGCGAACACGCAAATCTTTTTAAAATATTCAATTGACTTGTGTCAGAATTTTCAAGTCGTCCATAAGATATCTGCTATTGCATAAGCTTGGATTATGATCGACAACATCGCAGCATCTATTAATATATCTAGCCACCGGAGTTTCGAGACCATCATTGTTCAATCACGATAACGAAAGAGTTCTAAGAAAGTATTAGCCAAATTATAAAATGAACGCTTAAACTGCACGTTGCAACAAAATTACCTATTAAAAAGGCAAATATATTCCCTAACAGTGCCAATAACTCAGCATTACAACCTGGCACACACGCGGGCGCAAGTGATTTTTCATTAAACCATTATGGACGGCAATTTCACCCATCTGAAACTGTTACTAAGCATGAAATTTATTTTTTAAATATGCATTTTATCGCTAGTGTAAGGTGATTGTGCTGCAATTTAGTTCACTGTGCAGTTATTATGCGAAATTCAACGGTTCGAGCGATGAAATTATGTTTCATTAAAAGCTCGTCGGGCGCGGAATTTCTTCCGAGGCTGTGAATACCCATTCAGTACATTCGGAATTGGTCGCATAGCGTGACTATTACTGTTTCGATCGATATGAGGAACATTCAAAGATTTGTATACTCGTAGTTTACACAAGTCTTATTCATATAAGCACATCATCCATGTATCCTGATGTTGTAAAAAGAACATAAGTTTAAATTTCCATTTATGGCAAATAGATAAATACAAAACAGTCACACACATAGGCTACATAGTAAAGAACGTGACTTGTATCAGGGTTTCAAAACTGATGAAGGAATTGTTTGTTCCACAACGTGTCCGGCACGAATATTATTTTGTTGATCATCTACTGCCTGTGAATTTCTCCTACCATCGCTTGAAGATCTGAAGAATATTACTGTTCTCAGGTTATGTTGTCAGTAGAATAAATTCATACAGATTTTATACTCATACGAGTTAGTAGTTACATTTGTATCGGTAAAGATGTTAATTAACTTGAAACCCTTCGACTTCCTTACCCCCGCCTCCTTCCATATCGGATCGTTCAATCGAAGCGTGAAGAAGCAATAATACTTGCTGGCGTAATTATAACGATCATCGGGAAATACTTACGAACTTCTTGGTTGATATTTTCTTAGAACTTCGATAATCTCATGATGTATGAAGGGAGTAATTCCTTCAATATTCATTGGGTGCGATATAGCAGAACAAATATTCTTATACATATTAATTGTGCGGAATATTATCATCACTACTATCTTCAGTGAGATTGGAGCATCCTTTTTTTACTCTTCCGTCATTTTTAAACTATACCTTGACCTTTTTTTATGATGATTACCCTGCACGTGTGAAATGAAATGAAATGAAAATAATTTATTGAATCCATTAAAATGTTCAACATTGTTTAGATTCAGTCATTTTTGGAACTACCACCCGGTTCGGAAAGCGGTTTTCACTAGAGAAGAACGGGCAAGAAACTCTAGTATTGCTCTTTTCAAAACCAGTTTACAATGCATGATTATTACAAAAATTACAAGTTGGTTTAAATCAGAGCAGTTCATTAATAACTTGTTATGATTTGCAAGTAGGATATATTTTAATACGAATAAGTTTACTTTATATTTAATATGGCTGAGAGAAACGAGACATGTGGCATCTTCAGAGCAGTTAGAATATAGTAAGGGTGTTTTTATAGAGGTAAACTTTAATTTTTCAACACTTTTTTAACTGGCGGCCATTTTGTCACTGTTAACAGGCGATAATAGGATATTTCTTGGTTGACACAATATTGCTGGCTTGTTCCAAACCAAATATATATTTGAGGTATCTATATGAGGTATCATGTTTTTACTATAGTGTAAGGTGCTAGCTGTCTGGGCGGATTCGATCACCTTTATCCAGCAGAGAACTACATTTCTCTATTACACTTCAAGTGTCACCATGTGTCTTGCCCATACACTGATTCATTTACAGAAGTTCACTTGTATATTGGCATCTGTACAACCCAGAAAAAATAATTTTACCTCCAAGAGCTGCACCCCTCATTATAAATTAAAACTCAAATGGTTTTGTTAAATTCGTTAGCGTAGCAGTTTGTGCGTCGATTGCCAAGTAAGTTTAAAATCGATTTCAGCTTCCAAACTATATTTGTGTGATCTGCAGAAATTTATCTCACATCTGACTTATTTTGATTCCACTTTGAGCTAAGGTAGCGGTTTTTTGGTTATTAAAATGTATGGGTGGATCTTACATACTTACATACGTGGATCTTCTTTATTGAAATTTGGATGTTTTTTTAATTTCAATAGCCTCGCGAAACATCTTGGGCAGGAAACGGTGTTCTTTAGCGAGGATTTGGGGCTTGTCAAAACGAAGGTAATGCTTGGAGCCTTCCTCGATGTGTTCAGCAACTGCAGACTTCGTTAAGCGTCGGTGTTTGACGTCAGCAGCGTAAAAGGACATATTGATGACGTCAAACACCGACGCTCAACGAAATCTGCAGTTGCTGAACACGAAGAAGATGGCTTGAAGCTTGCACCAGCATGGGATACAATTCTACATTTAGTTAAATCGGATCCCAAAAGACCAGCTGCCAGACCTCAAGACACAGTGGATCGGATCGCAAAACCAATTAACTTTTTAATTTAATAATTGAAAATTAAGGGTAGTTCAATTGTAACAGTCACTGAGCGGATGACTAATACCTAGTAAAGCAATCAAAACGTCGGGAAGTTAAAAATTATTATGTCACTTTTTGAAAGACGGTTACCGCTGCATATGAACGCCCACAAAACTATAGCGATCGAAAATGCATTATTGACCTTTTAGTTCGAAGATTTGTAAAGATGAGGGTGGAAGGGTATGATGGTGTTATACGGCCGACTATTATGCCACTGGCAATTTCGCTAAATACAACGGTAAGGATGCAACTTCATGTAAGTTTGATGGAAAACCGATTATCTGTTAAATAAGAATTGTTAGTTTACTAAACATTAACATATGTTATATTAAGTTATCCTATAATTCCAAAATAATCTTAATTACTTCTATTCGTCGAATAACGTTACTAATATCGACGATAAATTAAATTGCGTCACGTACAAAAAATCGACTTTCGGTGCCAAAGTCAAAGAAATTAGATGAAATAAACCATTTGCGGGTCTCGATCCCACCCTCCGCGACCTCCTAAGGTCGAATTCCATTACGAACGTTGAAAAAATTCGCATAAAAATTCAGAATCTGCCGTGCTTACGGTACTAAAATGATAGATGGAATTCAATGCTCTGTTGTGTTAATATCAAAACAAAGCAGTTTTCTGACCTAAATTCAGCTTATAATACATTTATATTTTCATTTTTTACCAATATAGGTCTGGATATCAGTAATAACACATGTGCTTATAACCATCGTCAATCACACAGGTGTGAGAGTGATATTTTAATTGAATGAAGAAGTAAATATATCCGACAATCGCTCCCAATCTTGTATCAATAGTAGATACAACTTACGTCGTGTTTACTAGTCTATCGTACCCTCAGCCCCCAATAATTAATTATATTGTATTGATACAGAGATCTATATAGTACTAACTTCAAATATTGACGCGTTACCGAAGAGTCAAATTATGGATCCAGAATAATACTATACCACAATGATATAAGATCAAATACATTTTGTATTAAGATAGATTTAATACAAAATGCTGTCTAACCCTTGAATCATGTTTTTATATTTTCTTACATTCTGAAGAATAAGTATCACAAGAATGAGACTTTAAAGAATATAACCACAAAATATACATTCAGTTTTACGCTACAGCAGTCGAGACATGTTTTAATTGAATTCTCTTCCGGTGGCTTTACGATGATCTAAAATTAAATTTGCTCTTCGCGACTTTAACTTTTATTTGATGTTGCGACAATGAAGTTTTGAACATTACGTTTAAGTTGTATTAACTATGGAGGAAATTTTGTGCATACGGTCACATCTATATTACGGGGTTAGCAGAGGCTATTATATTTCGCCGAGTTTATTTCCGTCCCAAGATCTGATTGGAAGTTAGCCTAACGCTTTGCCGGTCATTCCAGTCTCGGGCTACTCAATACTCATATGATGTTTCTCAAACGGGAAAACACATATAGAGTAGTGTTTGAGTTAGAAATCGAAGCCAGAACTAGCTCAAGTTTACAGTCGTCACACGCTGCCATCAAACCAATGAGGGGACTACTTATTTGTATAGCTAAATAAATTTATTTTTATTTATTAATTTATTTTATTCTTATTAATATTCTAACACTAAGAAACGCATGAAGAAAAACAACTATAATGTTTGGGCAATATCTAAATTTATTTTTAACAGTAACCTGTTCATTGCTTCAAAAAATCTCACAAGTTTATTGAATAGAACAGTAATCTACCTCTTTCCGTCCTATAATATTTACTCCTTTTAATGTAAGTTTCCTAAAAAAACTTATTTCGATAATATAACACAAATAGACCTATCGATACAGTTGTATGACAAATTCATCGCCACTTTACAGTTTTCACCGTGCATAAGAGCTACAAGTTGTTCAGTGTAGATCACTCTCCACTTGGAAATCAAAACCGCATCACTCGAACGAAGTGCTACTCTTCGCTCTTGTGAGAAACACACTTCCTTTAGGTTCCTGTCTCAAGAATAAACATTAAGCTTGTTTAATAAAGAAAGAAATGTTAATTTTAGTAACATTATAAATGAGATTTGTGCGGATTATAATTAAATAATAAAAATAAAACACAGTTTATAGTTTCAATTTTACTTCAATTTCACTGGTGGTAGGTCTCTCATATGTGAGAACCCGCCTGGGTAGGTACCACTGAAATGTCAATTTCTCCCGCCAAACAGCAGTGTAAATGCACGGTTGTGTTCCTGTTTGACGGACATTGTAGGCAAGATAACTACTGGACATATTGAGACGTAACATCTCATGTCTCAGGATGGTAAGCGCAGTGAAATGCCAAGCATAGCTTTAACATTCATTCCGTTGTTTGGATTTATGGATTAGCGGTCGTATCGTTTACCATCAAGCGAATGTTATGCTCGTCTCGTCATATACCGCAATAAAAAGTAAAGGTTATAAAAAGGCAAAACAGTCAAGAATTATCTGTGGAACAAACTGAAATGACTGGGCTTGTACGGATCGACAACTCGATACTTCTGATTGCACTTCACACCTGGTGCATTTCAGTCCATCGTGTCAGTATAAAAAATCCTCGAAATACCTCACACTCCATCGCCCGCGGCAATATCACAGCCATGTAGGTACTGTGTGTACAATATCAAGTATTCCCGATATTGCGTAGTGACTAGGGGCGTCGCGCTCCGAATTAGCCGGTAGTTTGATGCCGACCGATTTGTCAATAACACCGACACCGCGACACCCCTGTATACCGTTTGAATATTAAAATGTAGTTCGGGCACTCGTTCCATGGGCTGTAGGTTTTTTTTTTGTTTTCTATTTTTAATTTAACCGCGCAGTGCGATGACGTGAAATTGAAGATGATTTGTGTTACGGTCATGCTAAAATATTTATTTTTATGTTATATAAAATACAGGTTTTTAGGGTTCAAAAATGTTATTTTATTATAATAGCATAATTAAATGTTATTTATGAATGAGAAATTCCAGACATATCATGTTCTCAAGTGGTAGATTATTCCTTGGGTGGGCATCAGTCAAAATTAAACGTTATTTTCGTAATTTCGACTTTAATATTTTGATTTTTTTTATCGTATAGTGAGACAATTTAATATTTGTTAAGTAAAATGAAAATTATTTTATATTTTTCTTTAAATTTAATTAACTTAGCTACATTTTGACTTACCCAATATCAAGTCTTATAACTGAATTTAAAACTAGATCCTACAAAGATAAGAGAGGTTTTATTTTTATATGAACCCACAGATATAAAAGAGAAAATAAAAACCAAACTAAAAAAACAAATAAAAAATAAACAACGTTTGTGAAGCATAACGAAATAATTCTTTGTAAAAAGGCTGTTGAAATAGAAAATATCACAAATATATTCATTATTTTAAATTTCCATGGCAAGAATCTATTGTCATGTTTGGTCACAGATACCTGGTACACGGTAACAATAAGCGCAGACTATTCGCAGATAGTACTTTAACATTTCAATTCAATGGAATGGAAAAAATGAAGGAAATAAATGATATTTTATTTGTCGCGCTGTGTTTGCCTGCAAACGCTTTGTTCGAAATAATTGTAACATTTTTACACGGATCATATGTATACCACCTGGTTGGAATGGGAAAAATTGTGTGCTTAAATTGTTTTCTTCAATTGTCAGGATTCCTAAATATTTTTACAACAGAGTGGCTCATAGCTAATAATAACTTGGTGAAAAGCATTTTCTTTAACGGTGAAGGAAAACATCGTGAGGAAACCTGCATACCGTAGCGATTTTAAAGAATTTCTACGGTATAGGAGACTGTCCCGCCCTCACACCCGCCACTGCAACTCCTGTAAGCCAGGATCAACAGTGGCACGCATTTTAATGACACTGAACATTGAAGCCCAGCGCGTCTCCGGGAATGTCTAACTTGTCTTTAACCCGCAACGAAATCAATCAAAAAAGTTAAATTAATAGGAGGAGTTGGAAATAAATTATTGTCCACTTCCCTCCCTAATAAAGCGGGTGACAAAAACAATGAACTAAAGAGGTAAATAACCTAGCATAAAGACGTTTACAGCCAGATAAGCCAGCTGTAAAGCACCACGGATTAGTCATTATAACATTTAAATGGGACCTATAATGTAAGCTGTTATACTTGATTCCAATAATAGGTATGGCAAAATCGCCGGAAAGCACGGAAATTCTTTCTAGTCTCCACAAGGTCCGTGTAGTATACGACTCCAGATGTTATTTGCATACTATCTAGCATGGTTTTACGCTCATTCTGCCAAAGACTACACTCCCACAGTATATGATGCGCGGACTGCTCATATTCGCAATAAGGTGTTGAACATGAGCACGCAGGCGAATCAACGAGCTTAAATGAGTACAGTTTAGACTTAAAGTTACCATGGCCCGTAAGAAACTGTGATACGTAATAATCGATATCTAGCCAAGTCTTAGTCAAACGATCACGCACGCATGGAAAATATTGGTATAGATGCCGACCCTTCAAAGATAAATCCCATCTATTTTGCCATTCATCTATTAGTTCGTTATATACAACTGAGAGCGGCTTAAATAATCTGTCTACTTTTAAAAGTTCACGTGAATTTAAGAATCTTTTGTCCATATTCTCTCTAGTTGAGTAATACATCGCGGCGCGACGTTGTACCTCCAGGTCGACTGGAAGTACACCCGCCAGGACTGGTAAAGCTTCGGTACTAACAGTTCTATACGCCTTACACAAGAATATCAACGCCAAACGTTGGCTCTGGAGCAACTTCCGTCGCACAGCACCGATAGTGGCCCTATCAGCCCATACGGGGGATCCGTAAGTAATACATCCTAAGTAAGTCGCTCCATAGATGGTTTTTAAAGTATTGAAAGATAGCCCCCACGTTGATTTCGATATTCTTGTCAAAGCAAAAAAGTTATTTTTCGATTTTTCCCCGACTTTCTTAATATGTTCAAGAAAGGAAAAATTCCTTTCCAAAATTAGACCAAGATAACAAACTGATCCTTTTTTCTTTACGGTGATATTATTAAATTTAATTCGCGGCGGTGATTTTAAAATTCCTTTTATAAGTAATTGGAACGTTTTATGTGGTGCGAACTGTAAGCGATTTTGATCGCCCCAATCAGATATTAATTTTAAACACGCGTCTGCCATATTTTCGAGTCCCGACCTACTGTTTGACTCAATAAGCAAGAGGCCATCGTCCGCATATCCAATCAAAGAACACCCCGACGGTAAGGGAATTGTAAGAAAATCGTCGAAGCCTAAATTCCATAAATAAGGACCCAAGACCGAGCCTTGTGGACAGCCCATCGACAGTGGCTTCGACACGGCATGGTGTCCAAGTTTAAGTTTTGTTGTTCCGTGCGAGAAATACGAGTATATAAGTGAATATATATTTTTAAAGCAACCTCGCAATTTCAACTTAAGAAGCAGCATTGGCCACCAAGCATTGTCGAAAGCACCGGAGATGTCCAGGAAAATACCGAGTACATATTTGCGTATCGATGTACTTACTCTTCTTCTAACCGAAATTGCCGCGTCAATAGTCGACCTACCCATAGTAAAACCGAACTGTTTTTCATGGAATATTGGTCCACCTGGTAGCAATCGAGGGACGGTAAGACGTTCTAAAAGTTTCCCTAGCGACGGCAAGAGTGTAATGGGTCTGTAAGACTTAGGATCTTGAGGAGATTTATCGCCACCCTTGGGTATTATCCGAATGAAACCGGTACGCCAGACTCGCGGAAATACCCCTTCAGCAATACATCGATTAAAAACAGTTAGTACTGCATTGCCGGCCGATTTACACGCTTCTTTGATCATTTTATTGGATATTTTATCGTCACCGGAAGCCTTGTTTAGGGGCAAAGATCGAACTATTTCACTAAATTCATCAAATGATGAGAGATTTGAATCGCAAGAGTTTGGCAGTTCCGCGGCCCACATCCTAATCTGCTTGTGGTATTCTGTGTCATTCCCAACATTATCATCCGGTATTAACGATTGTAACAAAGCTTCCGTTGTCTCCTCAATGCCAGTTGTGTAGTTGTTATTAATCTTTATATTCTCAATATAAGCTAAATTGATTGACCTATTAGCTTTAAACTCATGGTATAAAGGAGACCACGGACCTTCACTATCTAACCGGGCTACAATTTTACGTAATAAATTGCCTTTAGATTTTTGGACAGCCGCTCTATAATGTGATCTGGCAACTCTCAGTTCATTAAAAGCAGATGTAATTGCTTCCCCTGTAACCGCCTACGCGCTCTGCGAAAAGTTCGACGTAGTTGGACTAGTAAGTCATTCCACCAATTTCTACGGTATGTAAGTCCGCCAACCCGCACTAGGCCAGCGTGGTGGACTATATGGCCTAACCACTCTCAATCGATTCTCTCGATTGTAGAGTAGGCCCGTGCCCTGCAGTGGGACGTATATGGGCTGATATAGAAAAGCATTTTAAAGACACCAATGAAGTTCTATAACAATAATATGATAAATCTATAAAAATAACTATGGGAACTTACGATTATTGACAAAAATCCTGCTAAACCCGTTTCTGAAGGAGCCATGCGAAGGTATCAGGTCATTGTGCTTTATTAAAGCGATGATGCTATATTAAAGCTGTGTTGCCTTAATATCGCGATGACAGTCGGATACTTCACGTCACAAATCGTATGAATGATAAGTTGGACACTAGATTGACTACTTGTTAGATGAAATTCATCTGCATCAAACCTTCCCATGTCTTATAGAAACTCTTAGAAATGATTTAATATTATATTGTCTGATACCGATGGAGTAAAAAATCGCGCATCAACATTGTATCATTTTTATGAATACATTCAAAATAAAACGATCAAAGTGTTAATGATATCAATACCTTTTTGCACAATTGAAATAACGTTTAGTCAAATGCACAGTAACTGAAATAACTGATAGTACTCGTACAACTACAAACGAAAATATATCAATTTATTTTGTCAAGCTGGGCGTTAGGTTTTTCAAAAAAAGTCTAGTTCATTCGTTAAATAAAAATAACACGGCGTGCAATATCTCGCCTCGTTTTTACGCACAACACAAACACGATTCCATTTGGATTTTTATATAAATTTCCATTCAGCAGCGGTCAGCTGAATAGTCTCCATTTTGGTCTGGTCTAGCCTAAGTAGAAATCTAGATTATCGTGAGTAAAACGTGCACTTAGTGACAAAGTTGAGTGTGGCAGAAGTATTTATTTTATTTGAATGTACTGTCAGTGTACTTAGCGGCCTTTCTCAACTCGAGCGCCTTAGTGAAATTGTACTTTGAAATGTGTTTCACATTGCTATTTACTGTTTTACTTTGCTATTTTCTACGTTCCTTATTTATTCAAAGTTTTATAAGTAAATTTTGTCTTATTCTAAATAATAGAGTATTTATTTGTATCCAAAAATATTCTACCTACTATTCCTAAGTAATTAGTTAGCGGACATTAAGATACACATATCTGTTCTAAAAAGTCTTCTCTTTTTAATACTTGAGAAGTATTGAACTAAAGTCACCTATTGACTAGAACGAGTTAGTAAGTGTCTCAATTTTATTAGACTAATAACTACTCTGACGTCAGAATTTTCAAGACGCATAAAGGGTTTATGATATGGCTCAAGAAACAATTGCTGCAGTATCCAGATGGCTTCACCAGACATTAGACACGGTTTAACGGCAGCTTAAACTAATTTACCTAGCACGATGGGACTCCAGATTATAAGATAAAATATTAGAACAAAATATCCACATGTACATTACGTGTATCTCTAAAGGAGTAGATAAAGATAAACTCCATGATTTAATTATTTACACACATAATTTTCTTAAAGCAATTTTAATTGTATTACTTAAATGTATTTTCAATCATTTACGTTTATTTAAAAGCCTTTAAATCAAGAAATAAAAAGTAAAATCAATTTATGTAACACTAGCGGCCCGGCCTGGCTCCGCTCGGGTGCAGATACAGGGATAATGTAGGATTATCCCTTATCCCTGTATCTGCACCCGGGCGGGTTATGGGTATGGAGGTATTGATAGAGGCATAAGGATGCAGAACTTTTTTGCTTCACATCACTCAATCAAAATTCATTTGTATAAATGCAAGTCTAACTCACAGCCTCTCAATTCACAACCAGTGTCTTAACCAACCGCGCCACAATCGATATAAATATAATATAACTCGTGCACAATAAACGACAGTAGTATCGTTTGTAAACAGGGGCCGATCTCGAGGTTGCTGTGTAACTGGATGCCTCTTTGTTTGCACACTTGTCCGACCTGCGCAGGGACGGAGTGAGCAAGATTAGAGATCGGATTTCATAGTTATTTTGGTATTGCATTTGGTGATATTAGATTTTTCTATTCATTATCAGTCCGGAGTCAGAAATTTGTGCCCGATATGGCGATAGGCTCGCCCCCTATCACATCGTGGGACGGAACATACAAGGCGAAATGTGGGTGTCCTGGTGGCGCCTCTGTCTACCCCTTCGGTGATAAAGGCATGAGTTTAGGTATGTATGTATGCATTTGGTGATTCAAAGCCATAAATAAGAGGAATTTTTATTGTTGGAATTAAATATAAATTATTATGAAAAGTGGTAAATTATAAATGATTGTAACAACACTAATAATTAATTCATAAAATATATCTGGTTAGAACTTTTTTAATGTAATAAGAATGTATTCCTTTTAATAATCTTGATTGGATCAGACTTGTTTTTGAAGATCTTTATGTGAACTGAGGTAGTATAAATACAATGTTAGTTATATTCATTTCTTTTGAGCGTAGAGCCACCGTTGAGTATTCTTGATTTTTTGGTAATTCAGAGATGCAAGTCGAACAATAAACTAAATGACTAATTAAACTGTGTAATATCGATAAATTGAAAAATAGTTAATTACAAACCGCGTTAAATATAAATTACACGAAAAAATGTTATCGTTGGTTAGAAAATGATGTTTAAAAGTTTCGTTTGACATTCACTTTCATCTCTCAAGCATAAATAAAAAATAAAGTCGGCCAAGTATAATTGATTACTAATGTAGGTAAAAATTTATAAAGTTCGATATTCATAACACGATCTGTAATATTGACCTGCAAGCAGTTATTATCATTTAGATGGTTCCAGAACTTCGCAGACAGTGCTTTGAAGTCTAAAAAATCCTAAGTTAAAACAGATTATTATTCATACAATTTTTGGGAGACTGAACACTGAACAGGGATGGACGGACTAAGTTATTAATGTGTTATGCTGGTAAATTTTTAAAATGTCGAGTAGATATTTTTAGAATGTTATTAAGTACAACATAACCATTAGTTTCATATTATATTTGCTAAGATACTTTTATGATTAAAATATGAATAAATAGAAAGGAATTCAATTTAAATTCACAATGAATATAGGAATAACTTTTCTCACGAAAAATGTTTTCAATACGTCAAAAAGAGCACAAAGGTGGTATGAAAATGTTGGACGAAACAATAGTCTACTGACATTTTTATTTTCTACCCAAGTTTGCACATAACAAATTTGATAGGCACACACTTTGTTTTTCAAAATCTATTAATATGTGTATATACAAGCAGCAAAGGGTCGCCCGGATACAATTTTCCATCTGTTTTGCCACTGCTTAATACCATATTTTTAAAATCTGTCTCCTATTTTATCACTTTTCTCAGCTCTTTAGAATTGTAGCGTGATGATAGCGATATGTAAATCAGTATCAGATATGATGCATCAGTATCATAGTCTATAACTTCCTCAGGAATTAAGGATCCAAAAAATTTTTTTCATACCAAAAGATATTGACGCAGATGAAAGCGTTCAAATAAACACAATCTTTAGCTATATTACATTAATATATAGAAAGGAATGTATGTCTAGAATCGCTTTACTAACTTCAAGATATAATACTGTTAAAAAGACGTCTATTCGGTACGGAAAAATCTTCAATAGATTTTTACGACGCGACGGCAGAAGTGTACCTATGTTGCGAATAAATATACCAATCTAAGTATTGTAGAAAAATGTTTTAAACCCTCCATTACTCATAAAATATTAAAAGATACCCGCAACATTAATTAGTCTTTCCTATTGGATATAATTTCTATGTGCCATTGAGGGAATGAGTGAGCGAGCGCACATCGAACGATAACTCTCAAACGTATTGACCTATTTTAATGAAACTTTCCACACACCTAGAGAACTCAATGTAGGTGTATTCAATGCTGCCCACATCAAAAAGCTGAATATGGGTCGATCTCCAAAGGCATTTTTTTTCGTGTCGGGCTGAATAAGTCCCTTTTAAAATCGAAAAACCATTTCAAGATATTTTTTTATATACAGTTCGGTGCCTAATCTACATGATACAACGCTAATATTATGAATAAGTTTATTATAAATATTTAAAAAAAAATCTTAAACCCTAAAATCCTGATCGCTCTGGGTTGACCGAACTCCGGATTGAATGAAAAAAAGATTATTTAACTTTTTAATGAGAAGGTTCATATGAAACAACTTATTTAGATTACATAACAGATAGTTAATCTTCATCGTAATAAAATATATTTAGTTACATGAACAATACTTTTGCCACAATTTGAATTTAAAATCGTGACCGGGCATTTTATCTCATCGCTCTGCGCTGAGGTAAAACATCGCGCTCATCCCTGGTTACGCGTTATAGACACTCTATTCCCCTCCCGCGGGGTAATGCCAGTAGTAGTCTAACCGCCGAGGAGGATATTTGTGAGCCACGTTCCTGTGCTCCAACATTACGAAGGTAAGTTTATGATTGCTCTGGATTTGGTTCTCGAATTTTACGATTGCTATGGCATGTTATTTAAATTAAATAATAAGCTAATGAATGTGTTTTTTTATGTGAATTAAGTGATTGTTATCATGTTTTTTATGAGACGTAATCACAACTTTCTACTGCTTTTAAATTCGGCTATATTTATGATTTTGTGACTTTTTCTGATCGCTATGGCTGTGATTGCTCTGTCCAAAAAGACCAGAGCGGTGATATTTTGCATTAATTGTACGTAATAAATCTATTTTTTAGCAAATACTAAAAACGTTTTGGCTATGAGGCGACTAAGTTGTGATTTAGACAACTGCTCACAAGAGACTGTACAATGTCCGCACGGCAAACACTTAGGCTTTTACCAACTTAATAGCGATTCGAACCAAAGTACCTCAAAGACAAACATGTCACGGGCACCAAGGAAGACAAGCCGACCTTTGCTGGTTAAGCGTTCAAAAAATTACAATCAAGAGAAGCAAATTCAGCTCCCACAAATGCTAAATAATAGACAGACTATAACTGCAAATCAAAGTCAACAATCATTACACAACTCGGACCTGCCGGACAGTTTTTGGGATGAAGTTCCATCTATTAACTATGAAAATTTAATTACTCCAAGTATTTCCGAGGTAGTTTTATCTTCGTTGCAAAACGATAACACCTTGACAAAGGTTGCTGCAGCAGAAGATTTACCCGACTCCGACTCTGATGACTTTTCAATTTTCTGAGCTTTCAGTCCGCCCCGTGACCATGAAAGCTGTAAAGTAATCGAAACGTCGGGAAGTTAAAAAATGTACAAATTAAACCAAATCGCGATAAAATCCGTATAAAATAGTTTTATTTCAATATATTTATATTTTGTTTCACTGATTTCATTTATGATTGCTCTGGCACCAATTATGATTACTCTGGTCGCGATTTTTTTTGATCTGAAATATCTCAATAACTATATGTGTAAATTGAAGGCCAATAGTAAAAATGTGCTATTTGAATGTCATTCTTTTTAATGAGATACATAATTACCATTAAATATCAATAACTGAAAAGCACCAGAGCGATCACACGAATACGCCCGATTTGGAGATTGACCCATATATTAGTTTCAAAAGATTGACTTTTGTATATGAAATACTGTTTGTACATGTTTGATGAATAAGTAAGTTTAAAAGTCGTTTACTTAGTAAATCGTGGAAAAACAAATGGAAGCTGATAATGAATAGAAAAATCCAATATCACTTTCCCCGACCAGAAATTCGAACCCGACACCTTGGCTTTGTAATCGTACCGTAGTACAACCAAGCCACCGAGGCAGTCAATTAATAAAAAAGTCATTGTCTTTTTGGTTCTCTGATTCCTCTGAACTTCTATTTCAATCAGGCTGGTAAAACATTATGTTGTCTCAATGTAAAATATTTAAATATTCAAAGTAGCTGTTGTTATTGAGAGAACTTTTTACTCTGCTGATGAAAAATACCGGTCGGATTCCTTCACTACACAAATCACTATACGAGTTCTTTATGTGGTGATTTATTGAGAAATAGGCTTGATTTTTTTAAATTAATGTAAAAGTAACATCGCTAGAGGTTTTCTGATCCATTTCCTTTCCAATATTTCTTAATCAAAAGAAAAAATAATTTAAGTGATCAATAATAAATAAATAAATACACCCAACAGTCACATACATAGTTCTGACCCCACACTAAGATCGAGTCTTGTGTCGTGGGTATCAGAAACTACGAGAGACTTTTCGGTCTCACAAACACCCAGACCCGAAACAAATACCTGTGGATTACACAAACATTTGTTTCGGTGCGGGGATCGAACCCGCAGCCTCTCGTTTCACAGCCGGCGTCTAACCGACTGCGCCACGGAGGCTGTCGATAATCCTTGCTTACACGCCTTTCTTCCAATCTGTTGTTATTAAGTTCAAAGTACTTATATTATTTGTAGCTTCTTTACGCGTCTACAGAGGACTTACAAAACGTACGTCGCAGGACCAGCACAGGAACAACACATCTTACGTTTTATAGTACCGGTTTAACTAATAAATGAAATTATGAGAATTTATTACACTCCAAAACTCTCCTCAGTTATTTTTAAAGTAAGTACAGTCTTATCTAAATTAGTACTTAATTCTTCTTATTCATAAAGTATACCTACTTAAGTTTATAATAATAAAATGATATGGAGAGTGTAATAAAAATAATCAAGTATTAATCCGGTCCTGCGTAGGAACTATCATCTGGTCTATATGCATTTATGTTGCCACTCGGACAAGACAAGGCGTGGGGCGATATAACAAAACTTGGACGTCGTGCATCGATACAACGCCGCAACAACTGTCTGTGGTTTTATGAACATTTAAATTTCCCGAGTTTTGGTGGAGTTGGAACTTTCAAGGTTAATTGCTGTTTTGTCGTTTTAATCTTCCTTAATAGGACTTAAATTAGGTCCAGATTCGCTTCATCTGATTTATATATTCGTTAATGACAGCTTTTGTTACGCAGTTAGTAAAAATTTGCTTTGTTCATACTACTTGTATTTTTATGAATGTGACTGATTACTTAAGATCTTATGTCTAAGGATGGCGAGTGGATGCCAAGCATTGCTTTGTAATTCATGGTGTTGCTACTGTCCATGAGCGGTCGTATCGCTTACCATCAGGCGAATTGCATACTCGTCTCGCCATTGATTGCAATAAATAAAGAAAAAAACGACTGAATTTGATCTATTGTAATAAACTTAAAGACAATATTCCACGAAATATCTGGCATAGTCTAGTAGCTTGGTGATATCATCCAGTTAGATGAGACACAATTTCTCCATAGCAGTCCAGAAGGTTGCTTCATTAGTCATTTCGTGAAGCGCTTTTGCTCGAGACTATGACATACAAGTACTTTAGCAAATAAATGGCAAGCACCCGCTCTACTTTATAATCTCCGCTGTTTATATTCAATAGCTTTACATAAATTCCATGAATGACAAAACGCTATCGAAGACAATCCATGTTTGTAATAACATTCATTTCATTTTCGTGCTAACTTGAAGAGTGAAATTCTGTTTTAAAGATTCCAGGAAAGGAGCGTAGTGACAATATTTGTTTCTGTATTGTATGAATAGAAGGAAATATTGTTGTATTTTAAAAAGTCGATTTGGTTGGAAAATATTCAAAGGCTTCATGAGGAATGGCAAGGCAATTCTAAGAAGTCTTAATAACGTCTTAATGACGTCTTATTTAATAGTGTTCTTTTTGCAGAACTATTTAAATTTTAATGGGTTTGCTTAACATAAAATATAATATTATTGTGCAATGATTTCCTCGTATTAAAATGTTATATTTAGCGAATAACATACGTCATATTTTTTTTGTTCTCATTTCCGACACACTATATATCTTGACACTTTCTTCCTCTATGTAAAATACTCTCGTTATACCTTCATTTTTCCGCTTCGTTTTTATTTTTATATTATTTAAATCTTTCATGAATTTATCTTACATATAAAATGCCATAAATCTACATTGTTGTAATATGGTTTACAACTC
The DNA here is from genome assembly GCA_949752805.1 of Deilephila elpenor. NCBI lineage: Eukaryota > Metazoa > Arthropoda > Insecta > Lepidoptera > Sphingidae > Deilephila > Deilephila elpenor. Next base: position 5,785,261 of record OX457111.1, read on the forward strand.
ATATTTTGAACAAACGTTGGCCAGAGCTAATTATGAACACCCAATACATAAATGCATGGGTTAAATATCGATTTCCCAACTCACTGAACTTACTTATGTATACTTAATAGCATTTCCGAGCCAATGATCCCCAATGTGTTGGAACCTGGCTACAATTGTATAACAGCATATTACACCCTCATTTAAGCGAATAAAAGATTACGGTTATTATTATGACACCACTATGGATGGTAGGTGTAAACAAAAGGAAATATTAACATATTCATAGTATATGCTTGGACATTGAGCTTCAAACTATTGGTAAATAGGTGCTTTGTATTTTAAATAAGTATATGTCCATGTGCTTTCATGTAACAAAGAGAAGGAAGTTCTTATAGTTGTATAATGTAACGTTTACTTGCTATTATAAAATTTAACATTTTAGCCTTTGTGGATTTCTAACCAAAGAAATGTAAACCACGGATATTAAATATGATGGGTCCATTTCATTAAGTGCTCCTTCGATCACACTTAACTACTTTAATTAAAAAAAATTGCTAAATAATGAACATTTTAAATTAAAAATAATCTTAAATGTTACTTTTATTTTTCTACAGTCCATGAGCGGTCATATCGCTTACTATCAGGCGAATGGCGTGCTCGTTTCGCCATTTATCGCAATAAAAAAAATTCGTTGTCAACAGCAGCTCAGTTCCGAGTAGTGATACAAAGGTGTCGGTTTACAGAGCAAAGACCCATCATTTATCGAAGCTGCGTACTACAATAAAGATATATAATTTTCGTTTATTTACCTGCGAAAAACACAAAACGAAGTATTACTACGTACTACGTATTGATAAGAATTTCTCGCTTGCTTTAATAATATGAAAACATCAGAAGAGACTTCTATAGTAATACCACAAAATGTATTTTAGGATTTAAGAGCCATGTGAAGTTTGGGCGTTGTCTTAATTAAGACCTTGTTAACACCCATAGAATTGTAGTTGTGATGCACACACAATATTGTGTGTGCAAAGTGGGACTAAATTATACGATCTAAGACGGGAGAAAGAAAGGATAAGGCTAGATGTTATTATGACTACTTTTTTCGATTCTGATTAAGTGTAAGACTGGGAAACTTCTATTATATCAAAAATATCCATTATACGAAACAAACCTAACAAAGTCGATGTTAAAAATTTTCTAACCAAGTGTAAGTGCACTGTTTCACGTCCAATTAAGATTTGGTAGAGAAAATCTCCACGCGAGCACAATTAACGATTGCTATCGCGTTACTGAATCCATAATAGAAAACGAACGCTCGTGGATTTAACCGTGTGTTTATTTTCGCACAGTATACTTTGACCTTTCAGCTTCGAAATTAAGTATCGAATTGTGTTTCTGTGTTTATTGATACATAATTTGTTTCTGTTTAGAATCGTATCAAATATACTTCTTTTGGGTCGAAACAATGTACTGAATCCTTGTAATTTGTAATATGTAAATTACAAAACCTATATTTTAGTAGTTAGGTGTATTAAAGTGTTCGGAGCATTAAACTAGTATGACTGTGATAAATTGGCAGTAATATAAATCAACGCAGTCCAAAAAATTACGTTTGTGCTCATGAACCATAAATGGGCTATAGCTAACAGAGATTATTTCAATAATTGTTAAAGATGTCTATATAATCTTTAATGCACTTGATTATTATACCGAAGCTACACTAATATGTTTTACGTATATAAAATGTATTTAGCAACATGTTATGATGTAGTTGCAACAAACATCATTGTAAATATTAGAAAAATTGGTGTCTCTCCATTTTAATATTTTGTATATTTTCAGCGACTAGTTTTTACAAGATAATAGTGTAAAAGGGTGTTAAATTAAAGATATTGTGGGGAGACCCCACAATACATTAAACACAGTCATCCATTCATAACATTATACACACACATTCATACATCACACTTTCACGATATTAAAATAATTATAATCAACAAACACACATACAGTCCTCACACCGATTTATTATAGCGAAACAAGCGATAACGGTCGGCCAGCTGACCGTCGGAACAATAGGGCAACTCAGGTAGTCGTGACGTCACCGGGCCTGCGCCGGCGCAGCCAGTCGGCGCGCCGCCGCTGACCAGTCGTCTCACGATCGCCCGTGCGACACACCGTTCTCGATCCGCTTACGCTATTGCTCTGTGCACACGTACCGCTAACCGCTGCATACCGCACGCTTGTGCATATTATAATTTTATCTGTATTCGCTGTAAGGACTGTCGCTTTTTCTATCCTTCCTTAGTTGTAGTTTATAGTTTAGTGTGTAGACAATTAGTGTAGTGTTAAGACGCTTGTATTTTGGATATTTATTGTGTCTGTACTCTTGTTTGTGTTGTGCTTCGTAATATACGTTCGAACGTTGCGAGTGTTTGATTGCTCCCTTACGCTGCACCCGAAGCCACTGGCTCGCTACACGAGACCTTGTGGGTCGTCACTACACGACCATCACCACATACCGCACATAGGTGACTACACCACACTACAGACCGCTACATAATTGGTGACCCCGACAAAGAAGACATCATGAGCGACAGCAGCGAGTCGGATATAACCGTGAAACCGCGTCATGGAGACGATAAGGTAACCCGCCGGATTAAAAAAGTGTGCACGCCCGTTAAACCAGAGACAATAACGGCCGAAATATTCAAACCAAATTTTAAAATGCCAACGTTTTCTCCGGACGAGCCCGAACTCTGGTTCGCACTTTTGGAAGGCCAATTCAATTTGTTAGGCATCACTGATGACGCTGCAATGTACACTACCGTCATCATGAATTTAGATATGGTGCATGCCAAGACGATTAAGGATATTATCGTCAGCCCTCCGAAAACTCATAAGTACGAGCGCGTAAAGGGCGAACTTATCAAGCGGCTTACGGCTTCGCACGAGAACAAAGTACGCCAGCTTCTTACACATGAACAGCTGGGAGACAGGAAGCCATCCCAGTTCCTGCGCCACCTCCAAGATCTGGCTGGACCACGAGTTCCGGAAGAGTTTCTTAGGACCATATGGTGTGACCGGCTACCAAGGGAGATACAAACCCTGCTGGCGTCCCAAACTACCCACTCTCTCCAACAGTTGGCTGACCTTGCCGACCGCGTGCAAGATCTAACTGCGCCCGTTAATGTCGCATCTACCTCCACTTCCCATGTGTGTTCCTGCGGCAGTTCATCTGGGGAGATAGCAGAGCTGAGAAGAATGGTGAAGCGACTGGAGGCAAAACTCGACGACCAAGCTCGAGAACATAGGCCTAAGGACAGAGCCCCTTGGCGTTCCAGACCACAACGCCGACGATCTTCTTCGGGAAGCAGAACCCGTACAAGCTCCAACTACCGACGACACCCGATATGTTGGTACCATGTCAAGTTCGGAACCAACGCGCGGAGATGCTTGAAGCCATGTGACTACAGCGTGGCGGGAAACGCCACGGGCAATCTGTAATGGCGACGGACGATTGCCCACCCTCTGCTGGTCGCCTTTTCATTACCGACCGATCTTCGGGGACGCAGTTCTTGGTCGACACTGGGAGCGACCTCTGTGTCTTTCCTCGGTCGGCGCTGCGTGAACGTCGTGCTTCAACGGATTTCCAGTTGTGCGCCGCTAACGGATCTAGCATAAAAACATACGGTTATGTTCACCTGAATCTCAACTTTGGGTTACGTAGAGATTTTGCTTGGAGTTTTGTAGTAGCTGACGTTACAAAACCCATCATAGGCGTAGATTTTTTAAATTTTTACAATATTATAGTAGATTGTAGAGGTAAACGCCTTATTGATGGTACTACTTCCGTAACGTCCGTAGCTAGCCTAGCTAATAACAGTAGTGTATTGTACTCCGTAAAAGTTGTTACTGGCGATACAAAATTTCATAAAATTTTATATGAATTTCCAGAAGTTACCCGACCAGCTGGCACGCAACGCACCGTCAAACACAATACAGTACACCACATACGCACGACACCAGGGCCACCAGTATCATCCACTCCCCGACGTCTAGCTCCAGACAAACTGAAAATAGCCCGGGAAGAATTCCAGTCCATGCTCGCCAATGGAACAGCAAGACCATCAGAGAGTTCCTGGTCCTCGCCGCTGCACCTCGCCGCGAAAAAGGACAACGGATGGCGTCCGTGCGGTGATTACCGCAGGCTTAACGCCCGCACCGTGCCTGACAGGTACCCAATTAGGCATATTCAGGACTTTGCCCACTCTTTGACAGGTTGCAAAATCTTCAGCACAATAGACCTAGTGAAGGCCTACCACCAAATACCTGTCAGCGCGGAGGACGTGCCTAAAACGGCCATTACCACACCGTTCGGGATGTTTGAATTCCCGTTCATGACGTTCGGTCTACGTAATGCGGGCCAAACGTTCCAACGTTTCGTGGACGAGTTAACGCGCGGACTCGACTTCGTTTATTGCTACCTCGATGATTTTCTCGTCTTCAGCAAAAACGAAGTCGAACACGAAAACCACCTGCGCCAGATATTTTCCAGGCTACGGGATTACGGCATGGTTGTAAACACGTCCAAGTGTGTTTTTGGAGCTCCTGAAGTAACCTTCCTTGGGTACCGTATTTCGGCGAGCGGAACAAAACCCTTGGACGAAAAAGTGAAAGCCATACGCGACTTTCCCCCACCAACGAACGTAAGATCGTTGAGAAGATTTCTGGGCATGGCCAATTTTTATAGGCGTTTCTTGCCTAACGCCGCGAAAACCCAAGCGCCTCTCAACGCTCTCCTTACTGGGGCAGTCAAGGGTTCTACGCCCATAACCCTGACCGGCGATGCTCTTAAGGCCTTGGAAGAAACCAAGGACAGTCTGTCCAATGCAGCATTACTTGCGCACCCCGACTGTCGGGCCAAACTTGCATTGGTCACGGATGCATCCGACACTGCAATTGGAGCCGTCCTACAGCAACTCCAGGACAACGCGTGGCGACCGCTCGCATTCTTTTCGCGAAAGCTAAGCCCGGCACAACAAAAATATTCCCCCTACGACCGCGAGCTTCTCGCGATCTACGAAGCTATTAAACACTTCAGGTATATGGTCGAGGCAAGGGATTTCACCATTTATACAGACCATAAGCCTATCAGCTATGCTTTTGGGGAAAGGAAGCAGAGTTGTTCGCCGAGGCAATTCCGCCAGCTGGATTACATCTCCCAGTTCACAACCGACATAAGGCACATTTCCGGCAGGGACAACGTCGTAGCCGACGCCTTATCTCGCGTCGATGAACTGGGAGCACCTATTGATTTGGTCAAGCTTGCCGAATCGCAGGAGAACGATCCGGAACTGCGCCAATACTTGGCAGACGGTTTATCTCTCCGTTGGTCGAAACGAGAGTTACCCGGGTGTCGTAGTTCCTTATACTGCGATATCAGTACACCGACACCCAGGCCATTCGTCACAACTAGTTTCCGCAGGCAGGTTTTCGACAGCCTCCATTCCCTAAGCCACCCTGGCGCTGCTGCGACCGTCAAACTAGTGGCGGAGCGGTTCGTCTGGCCGGGAGTCCGAAAAGACTGCCGGGAATGGACACGAACTTGCGTGCCATGTCAACGTGCAAAGGTGACCAAACACGTTTCGGCACCTTTGGGCAATTTCGATTTGCCCCGCGCACGTTTTAAACAGGTCCATATCGACCTAATAGGACCTCTTCCTATTTCTCAGGGATACCGCTACTGTCTCACAGCCATTGACCGGTTTACTCGGTGGCCCGAAGTGACCCCGATACCGGATATCACGGCAGAGACAGTAGCAAAAGCCCTAATATCCAGTTGGATAGCTAGGTTTGGTTGTCCGGAGCATATTGTCACAGACCGCGGACGACAATTCGAGTCCGCCCTGTTTCAATATGTCTCCAAAATCACCGGCTTCCAACATAGGCGCACAACTGCATACCACCCGTCCTGCAACGGGTTGGTGGAGCGCTTTCATAGGCAGCTGAAGGCCTCCATCACTTGTCATGCTAACGACAACTGGACAGAAGTCTTGCCGTTGGTGCTATTAGGCATTCGTAGCGCTCTGAAAGAGGACCTTAAAGCATCCTCCGCCGAGTTGGTTTACGGCGAGCCCCTGAGACTTCCCGGGGAATTTTTCAACTTAAGTACCCCGTGCACGACCGACACTTCAGATTTCACGGCGCGTCTGCGATCGTTCGCTGAAAAATTAAAGCCAGTGGCAGCATCACGCCACAACAAAAATAAAACTTTTATTTTTAAGGATCTGGCCACTGCGAATCATGTCTTCCTCCGAGAAGGCGCCTCGCGTGCTCCTTTCCAGCCGGCTTATACAGGCCCTTACAAGGTTGTCGGGCGCACAGACAAAGTGTACAAGCTCATCATACACGGGAAAGTCGTTAACGTGACCGTGGACCGACTGAAACCCGCTTATATATTAAGCGATGCAGGTGAACCGCCACCCACATCACCATCACCACAAGTACCTTGCCCAACCACTCAGGATACTATCCCACAGGATAGCAGGATACCCAACACAACTCGCTCTGGACGGCGAGTCCGGTTTCCTGATTTCTATCGACCCTAACCAGGTCTCTGGGGGGGAGTGATGTGGGGAGACCCCACAATACATTAAACACAGTCATCCATTCATAACATTATACACACACATTCATACATCACACTTTCACGATATTAAAATAATTATAATCAACAAACACACATACAGTCCTCACACCGATTTATTATAGCGAAACAAGCGATAACGGTCGGCCAGCTGACCGTCGGAACAATAGGGCAACTCAGGTAGTCGTGACGTCACCGGGCCTGCGCCGGCGCAGCCAGTCGGCGCGCCGCCGCTGACCAGTCGTCTCACGATCGCCCGTGCGACACACCGTTCTCGATCCGCTTACGCTATTGCTCTGTGCACACGTACCGCTAACCGCTGCATACCGCACGCTTGTGCATATTATAATTTTATCTGTATTCGCTGTAAGGACTGTCGCTTTTTCTATCCTTCCTTAGTTGTAGTTTATAGTTTAGTGTGTAGACAATTAGTGTAGTGTTAAGACGCTTGTATTTTGGATATTTATTGTGTCTGTACTCTTGTTTGTGTTGTGCTTCGTAATATACGTTCGAACGTTGCGAGTGTTTGATTGCTCCCTTACGCTGCACCCGAAGCCACTGGCTCGCTACACGAGACCTTGTGGGTCGTCACTACACGACCATCACCACATACCGCACATAGGTGACTACACCACACTACTGACCGCTACAATATGAAAATCACTAGACTACAAAATACCCTTTTAATATTTAAAATTCGCTTATTTTCACAACAGTGCTCAACTTTGGCGTTTATTACGAAATATATTAAAAATTCACAACCTCAATGAAACGATATTTACTACAATACAAAAACCTAATTTTCTCGGTAACTAGATTCAAACAAGCCGGGATTGGACTTAATCCGATAATCGTACAGTAGGTTAAGCTGAAGGCTCCGACTACTGCATTTTGGTAATAGCGTAAAGCTGCAACTAATGATATTCATAATCCCAAACATGAAGGATGTTTAAGCCTAATACTCTCATAATGTGACATAAGTTTGTAAGGACACATTAATATCTCTCTCTCTCTCTTTCTCTTTTTCTCTCTCTCTCTCCAGTCACAGTAAGTTCACTGCAGTTGAACATTGACCTCCCCATAACTTGACTGTATCAGCCCATGTACGTCTCACTGTAGGGCACGAGACTCCTCTACAATCGAGAGTACGTTTGAGAAAAGTTAGGCCATATAGTCTACTGAAACTTACCTTACAAAAAAACTTAGCAGTCAAATATGTTGACTAGGAATGGCTGAATTATCAGCAATTTAATTAACTAATTGTAAAAAACAGCGCAGCTATTACTCTACTCTTTGTTAAAGAGATTTACGAAATTCGAACTTACGAGAAGCGTACCATTCCCTACAAGTTAGTACTAACATCTAAGTCCCTCTTTTATCTACCTTGTATGAAAATAAACTTTTATAACAGTATAAACTACATATTGAAGTTATAAGGGGAAAAGTTATACTAGAGTATTGCGTGGGATAATCTTCGCGTGATTATATACTCATTAAGAAATTTGAAAAGTATGAAATATTAGTATTATATGTTACAAGTTCAGAGAGTAGCACCACGCACTAATAAAAAAATATACAGATTCCACCTACAAGGTGGACAAAAGACCTTCAGGTTTCAAAAACTAGCTGGATGCGTTTCGTTGCCAACAGGTTTCAAAGGAAACCCTTGCGAGAGGCCTATGTTCAGCAGTGGACTTAATGCCACTGCAAGAAAAAAGGATTTATGAGGTGATTCCCCTCCGAATAACAATAATAACTCACGAAATTTTGACCACAAGGGTATTTTGTAAACTGCAATTCCAGTTTAAGCAGCGAAGTTATTTCCGTATATTGTAGAGCCGGCTAATGTTAAGGGCGTGTCACACGCCGGATGTGCCGAAACGCAACACTTACCCGCCGGGTAAATACGCCCACACTAAAAGCTACCTCTTAAGGAATGAAGTGAATCTTTTCTTAAAAATATTTTTGTGAGAAATTTGCCACATAAAGAGGTCGTGTTTGGATTTAGCTTTATGCGAAATGTGAGGATAAGCCAATGGTTTTTACTAGCGTGAGAGTGGATGAAATGCGATGTCATAATTTAGAAAAATATGTCTGTAGTTTTGCCACCATTAAATTAAAGTTGATAGGCATCAATTGGTTGATTACATACACACATAAACTCTCGCCTTTTTCCCAGAAGGGGTAGGCAGAGGTGCTACCAGGACAGTGGACACCCACGTTACGCCTTTTATGTCTCGTCCCACGATGTGATAGGGGGCGAACCTATCGCCATGTCGGGCATAAATTCTGGACTCCAGACTCATAATTAATAGGATAATCCAATATCACTTTGCCCGACCCGAGATTCAAACCCGAGGCCTCAGCATTATAATATTACCGTAGTACAACCACGCCACTGAGGCAGTTACAGGTTTAAGTAATCAATATTATAAATATTCCTACTCAATCTTTCTTATTTCGCTGGGTCTTTGGTATCTTAAATGCTAAAACTTGGCTTGTATATCTATAGAAACGACAACAAGCCAGTACTTTTCTGGCGAACTTCAGGGTCTCGGTCCAGTTAATGATGTATGTGGAAAAAGATAATATATCTATAGTAAACAGAGAATGAATAGATAAAAAGTCAGCGCCTTTTAAATAAGCCTCCAGCTGGTTACTACTTATTAAATATTATGGCTAAAGCACTCATGTCAAAGTCAAGCAAACATGTCTAGCATTAGTGTAGATACGTTAACTGTAAAACCCCACTTACAAAAAAGAAGATAATTATTGACAATATTATTTACCCGAGGAACAACATAAATATTATTGTGCACTTATTTTAAGACAATTGGCATTTTTAGAAATTCACAAACAAACAGACCGCTACATGAATATTCTTTGTCAAAGCGTAACAAAATAATGTAACAATTATCCCTCCATAAATTAAGTGACGGACTTATTATGCGTAGACACGTCGACGATTTTGTTGTGTGCCCACATCTTGTATAAATCAAATTTAAAAGGGGTCCGCTGTTTAATTATTCAACCGTGGGCCGTTTATGTGTCGAGAAACAGATAAAACGACTTCTACAACGGAAAAACGTAGACAACAAGATTACGTCGACAATGTGTGCCTGAGCCTCAACATTCCCGGACCTCGATCGACGGTAGACCAAGGAAGCGCTGGCTAGATGTAATCATGGGAGATTTGGGAGTCAATGGTCTTTCTATTGAGGATGCCGAAGACCGCGCGAAATGCAGGAGACTCAGCCGTAATGCGAACCTTGGTACCAACCGGGATAACGTCAAGTAGAAGGCAGGAAGGATTCTGACACTTACGAATAGTTCGGCCTTTACTTCTCAGCTTAGATAAGCGGTATTTTAAGTTGTATGAAGTTAGTAAGTAGCGTTTGCTTAGCACTGGTTTGTAACCAGGCGACACACGAAACTTCTAATCTAAATGTGCTGTGTATCGATCAGATTATTAAGTAAGTGTTTGAGTTGGTGTAACTAATTTACACATCATCTTTATCAGTCTTGCTATTTCAGTATGGTAATGTAGTCTATCGAAGCTGGTCTGTTTTCTTTGTAAGATTTTGATAATTCATTCAAAAAGCATTTGTTATTATGTATATAAATCACTTGTAGAGGAGGTTAAAATATTGAAGCTAATATTTTTGTAATCATTCGCTCGCATGCTAGATTAAGAGCATTCAAGCTGATCATGTAGTATGTACTAGTCGCAATTAATCCACATGCAAAAAAGTCAGAATAATACCAGTGACATAACATCCCAGGATTAAAAACAACAGATAAAATACGAAAGGAGATTAAAATACATACATACATAAACTCACGCCTTTTATCCCCGAAGGGGTAGGCAGAGGCGCCACCAGGACACCCACATTTCGCCTTGTATGTTACGTCCCATGATGTGATAGGGGGCGAGCCTATCGCCATATCGGGCACAAATTCCTGACTCCGGGCTGATAATGGATAGAAAAATCCAATATCACTTTGCCCGATCCGGGACTCGAACCCGAGACCTCAGCTTTGTAACCGTACCGTAATACAACTACGCCACCGAGGCAGATTAAAATATATTTTTATAGATTCGTAGCTTAAAATACCGGCAAAATCCATTTCACCGAAGCGCCTCAATTTGGCAATCATGATGGTTTTAACAAAAAACGGAATACAATGCAAGACCAATAAATTTTCAAGTTGGCAATAAAAGCTGGAGAGTGGTCGATATGCGGACGAGATAAAAAAAAAGCAATACTAACATACTGTTAAAATAGTGAAATGAATTGCAACGCTCGCTGCATTATGTTTCGGATTAACCACCGGATCATTCGGAAGCTATTTGATTAGTGGTTGGTTGTTAACTTAATGTATGATAACAATTCTGTGTTTCATTGTGATGACATATTTCGTATTTATTGGTCTGTTTCTAACTGCCTTATTCATAAACAGTTTTAAAACCTATTTTAGTTGTCGAATGTTCTGTCTTCTTCGCTCAAACTGTATTAAAAAGTCGGTGGAAAGGGACAAAACATTCGGTAACTAAAATAGGTTTTAAAACTGTCTTTAAATAAGGGTGTAAATATTTATCTGATCAGTAGTTTCGACATTAAGTTTGTCTGGATAAATACACTTTAATGTATTTAAAAACATAATACCTATAATATAAACAAGAAAAAATATCTGAATTTATCGTTTAGAAAGGAATCTGTTATTTTGATTTATTGAGTCACATAAGCGTCTATTTTAAAAACGATGTAACGACAGAGGAAATGAAATAAGGAGTGGAAGATTGTAAGGATATCTTTTATTTCTTGCCCATAAATTCGGTATGTAGGTTATAGTTGAGAAAACAGATATATCAACTAAGCGAACAATGCAACTAGTTCAAAAGTAATACAATACAAATTTAAAAACAAATTAAAGAAAATACTAAAAACGAAGAAGATTAATTTGGATGACGATTGCCAAATGTAAACGTTATTGAATGATCATTTCGATTGCTTTGTAAATAAAAATTATTCCAGTAGCCTGATGAGCACAGTAACCGATACACCGAATTGTCAAACAATCATTAAGCAAAATGGAGTTCCTGACAACAGATTAATTACTAACACGTGCTTATGAATGCGAAAATATGTTTGCTTCCTCGTCACTACTAATTCACTGAATTGATTTGATATTTAATATGGACATTAATTCGGCAGCCTCCGTGGCAGAGTTGGTTAGACGCCGTCTGTGAAACGAAAGGTCGCAGGTTCGATCCCCGCACCGTGACAAAAGTTTGTGATGCCCACAGATATTTGTCTCGGGTCTCTGGGAGTTAGCGAGACCGAAAAGTCTCTCGTAGTTTCCGATACCCACGACACAAGACTTAATTGATTTTAATGTGGGATTAGGGCTATGTATGTGGTTTTTGGGTATATTTATTTATTTTATTTTATTGAAATAAGAAATATACCATTAATGAATTTAATAAACCAGAAATAATGTTGACAGCTTCCGTTGATCCTGGCAACGAGACAAATGTGCGAAGCATAAATATGTGTTTCGGGTCTAATTGTTTGTGAGACCAAATTCAAGACCTGATAGTTTCTGATACCCGCGATACAAGATTTGTATCTTCATGTGGGATCAAGATGCATGTGACTTTTGGGTGTACATAATATCTATATCAGCCCATATACGTCCCACTGCAGGGCACGGGCCTACTCTACAATCGAGAGAATCGATTGAGAGTGGTTAGGCCATATAGTCCACCACGCTGGCCTAGTGCGGGTTGGCGGACTTACATACCGTAGAAATTCTTTTAAAATCGCTACGGTATGCAGGTTTCCTCACGATGTTTTCCTTCACCGTTAAAGTACATAATATTCTCTTGGCCAACTCCTTCATCCTCCTCCACCAAAACAATTGGCAACGTACAAACTGTATCTTTCCGTGTTGCAGGTTATCGGGGGAGGTGGTGCATCTTTTCGACCAGGTGAGTTGCATGATTGCATTTCTCCTTTATAGTATAAATCAAGGTTGCTTCATTTTAAATCCGGATTAGATCATAATGCTCCAAAGATTATCAATACGCTGCATCTCAGGAACGGTTGCGAATAAACAGCTAATTTAAGGGGTACACGAGTGAATTTTAGACGATTTCTATTATTTTTAGAACAGGTTCGACATTATAACTTGGCATTATCAATTGTTATTAAATCAGATATAGAGAATTAAGAAATCAAACAAATTACAAAAAGTTATCAACCAAAGTACAATTGCAATAAATAAAAAAAAAAATCGTTTTTTTTTTCCAATAAAAAAGGATACGTAGTTAACGTCATTAAAAAGATAAAAATACAAAACAGAAAATTGTAACCGTATTCCACCTTTAAAATAAAAATCAACCGTTACTGTGCAAACATAATCTACGAAGGCACGAACTCGTTCCATGAACGAGGAAAAAACAGCAATTCATTAATGTTACGCTAAAATAAATTATAAATTGCCATAAATAACATCGACGAGACTCGCAGCGAGAATGGAACAGAATCAGATAGCTTGATAAAATACTAGCGTAATAAAAGGCGATACAATATAGACGCCAGTTTGGAAGCACTGCAAGCGAAGCATGATTTCATTCACTATTCAACTAAACATTTTACGATTTATCAAACATTTTATGTGTTTCATTGGATATTGAAATAAGGGCGCCGTTTTATTGGTCGTTTCGCGTGTGATTGGATCCAACGCTTTAAGATACAGAGGAATATCGCGAGATATGCGGCACAGCTTAATATTAATATTCTATCTATCTATCTACTCACCTACAGGGAGTTTACTGCTGAACAAATGCATTAATAAAATTAATTAACATTACTACTAAGATTGGTAAAATATATTTTTGATCTCAACGGTAATTGGAATGTAACCAGATAATTAACGTTACAGAACCCGTATATTTATTAACGATATCTGTTGTTGATAAGACATTTGTATACCGATATCAATCACTGAACTTATTGCTGGAAAATCTTGCATACTAAGCCACGCAAGTGTCACGTTCAGGGTTTATCCTGTTTATGACCACTTTCGACCAGACTTGATGATTGTGTCGACCAGATAGTTATTTATTATCAGTGCTTACTCTATTTAGATTGAACAGCAACTATCATCAGGTGCATTTCATTCTCTTCGTCGGGCAGGTATAATAAAAATCACTATTATAATATTGATGTAACTTCATAAACACAAGACTTAGTGTGGGGTCAGAACTATGTATGTGACTCTTGGGTGTATTTATTTATTTATTAAACCTCGCGAAGGTTTATATTTTACATAAAGATTTTAGTGACGTTATAAACGACATTATTATGACTTATCATGACGATTATAAAAAGCTTTGCCGTCTTCATGGAAATATCAATTACTATTTCCGTGAAAGGCTTAGCATATGCATCCTTTGCGCGTCGATTGACTTCCAAGGAAATCTTCCGATGATATTACAACGTATAGGGTAGAACTTCAGTTAATATTCCTATTACAGATACTGTTTTCGAAGAAAATCATTTACTATCAGTATATTTTATATTGGATCAGACATTGTTGTTACTCAATTAGCAAGACTTAAGTTGGTGTTTTGATTCCGCTGGTTCATAGAAGTTGGATATCAACGGGAATCCACTTCGCTTGGTGGTTTAACTTCCGAGTATTTCTGTACCTTCGAGAACAGTTTAAGCTTGTTCAACAGCCTGTGGAAATAATCAAGACTGATCAACTAAAATTGTTTCCAAAGCATAGATGAACTCGAGATTTTTAACAATAGATTTTTTAAATGCGATAATTGGCGAGACGAGCATACCATTCACCTGATGATAAGCAATATGACTGCTCATGGTCAGTAGAAAAACCAAACAACACCATGAATTATACAATTCAATACAAAATAATGCTTGGCATTCCACTGCGTTCGCCATTCAGAGACATAAGATGTTAAGTCTCATTATGTCCACTAGTAACTCTGGCTACAACGTCCTTCAAACCGGAACACAACAGTGCATTTACACTGCTGTTTGGCGGGAGAAATAGATATTGCGCTAGCCAATCGTGGACATCTACCCAGGCGGCCTCTCACATAGTTGAGAGACCTACCACCAGTAAAAGTTATCCTTGTTTCCACATATTTTGGCAGTGGTACCCTAAAATATGTTCAGAAGAGCTACGATCCGAGCAAAGCAGCTTATTTGTTAATATCACTTGACTAGCACATTGAAGAACAAGAAAACACGTAAATTTTATTATTGAATCACAATAATTTGTTGCGTCAATTGGCAAAGTCAAGATGCTCCCTTATTTTCTTGTTGCTCCACTTCAGAATGTTTATATTTGTTGTTACGATTGAAATCAGTTATATTGTAAATTTACGTATGTTAATTGAGTCTAATTAGGTGCCTTTTATTTAAATAAATAGCCTTTAAAATCTAATGTAATTGATTCCTTAGGTACGGCAGAAATAAATTTTAAGACACTAAGTCATTGCAAATATAATTTCTCATGTCAAACCACATATTCTTGCAGCTTGAAAACGAGCATAATTTAATTTTCAATTTCACTAATTATGCTCTGCTTTATCTCGCAAAGCTATTCGTTCTCAGATAACCTGTGAATTGTCTGATCTTCTTTCCATTTTATTTTTACACATCAGCAGGGCTACAAATTCTCATGTTTTTACCACTCACTTGTTTATTCCAGTCTATTCCTAAAACATATTCACATATTGTTGCAGGCGTCGGTACAATAAACTTTATCACCTGTCACGGGACATTGCTCCGCTCACGCTGTTATCCAATATGGCCGGACTATTACTTACAGGGAAACAAATGACTCAGGTGCATACTGTCTGCAGACGTTGAACTATGGTTCTGCATCTCAATTTACTACAATCTATTTTTAAGATTTCTGTATAGCTATTCTAAATGGCTCTATCAACCGACTTCAAAAAAGGAGGAAGTACTCAATTAGTTAGAATCTTAATTTTTAAAAAATAAATAAATAAACCTAACAATCACATACATAGTCCTGATCCCACACTAAGATCGAGTCTTGTGTTGTGGGTATCAGTAACTACGAGAGACTTTTCGGTCTCACAAATACCCAGACCCGAAACAAATATCTAGTTCACACAAACATTTGTTTCGGTGCTGGGATCGAACCCGTGGCCTCTCGTTTCATAACCGGCGTCTAACCAACTGCGCCACGGAGGCTGTCAATGTATGTTTTGGTAGCATAATAGTGTTTAATTTCGGGGGAATTGGCGATTAAAAGACAGAATTTAAACGCCAGTCGTGATAAACCTTAAAAGCAAAAAACCAATGAAGGAAGACCTAGCTATCTACCTACTTGTAAAATGTATGGGTTTCCAAGGATCGTGGTTTGTCCCAAGAGGGCTCGTGGCTGGGCAGCCAAACTTCAACTACACATACTATTTACTATGATGCATCTTATATACTTTTCCTGAAGATGTGAAGATGTATTGAAAGATCTCGTGAACTTCGTCCCACAGGTCGTGAATGCGTAACAGCAACTTAATACTCATCAATCAAATGTTATTGAAGTTTACTCTTCCGATCATGCCCCACGTATCGCTTAAAAATATCAAAACGTTATTTTATCTGCTGAAATAAACATAAATACTCAAAAGAAACTTCGGAAAAACATCAACGTTTTCTTTCGTCTGGCGATAAAACGTGAAGTATGAAGGCTGTCTAGGGCAAAAGATATTTGTCGATTTGAATAAAATATTTCTTCGAAATTATTAATAGTCAGTATTTTACGAGACAGAAAAACAATTTTGTTATTACGTTTTGTTGATTTCTAAGCTAAAGTGAGCGTAATGAATTGATTTTAAATTTCCTTTCTTACAAAGAAATTTTCTTTTATCTTTTTTATTTGAAATGGTGCGAGTACCTGAGGATCGGGAAATCGAAGTCGATTCTTGGAATAAATACTTTTAAAATCTGTAAGTGTTCTCCGATGGCAGAGATATTTTCATGACATTGACATTTCTACTAGTATATTGTTGTTCTAAGAACCATTTGTAGCATAGCTTTAATCTTTGTTGAACCTTATCATTGAATTGCGTAGAGATTGAGAAAGTAGGGCTTTCACTATAAAGTTGCGTGTCTTCCTTATTCTATACGAATAAAGGCTTATTTCACTTACAAATATTTATTTTTGTAAAATAATTAATAAATTATTATAAATAATACACCCAACAGTCACATAATGTATAGACTACCCCCTAAGATCCCACCCTAAGATCAATTAAGTCTTGTGTCATGGGTATCACTACGAGCCTCTTTTAAGTCTCACAAACACCCCAGGCCCTATAAACATTTGTATAAGTATGGGATTGAACCCGCGACCTCACGTTTCACAGCCGGTGTCTAAACAACTGCGCCACAAAGGCTTTCAAAAATAAGTGACTTTTATCTAAAAAAGTGCGTGGTGGCCTGTTGGTAACGGACCAGACGCGGTTGCCTACATGTTCACGGTGGTCGCGGGTTCAAATCCCAGGGCACACCTCTGACTTTTCGGAGTTATGTGTGTATTGATAGTCAATCACCACGCACTTTAACGGTGAAGGAAAACATTGCGGAGGAAACCTGCATACCGTTGCGATTTTTAAGAATTTCTACGGTATGTAAAGTCCGCCAACCCGCACTAGGCCAGCGTGGTGGACTATATGGCCTAACCACTCTCAATCGATTCTCTCGATTGTAGAGTAGGCCCGTGCCCAGCAGTGGGATGTATATGGGCTGATATAGATATATGTAGATATAGATCTAAAAAAGAAGCGTAACTTCTTACGTGCGTTCATAAGTACACACACACTTTTTTAAAGCGTAATTCATGATAAATTCGCAATTAAGGATTTTACAACTTGAGTTTTAATTACAGCATTACGCAGAAATAAAACTAACGTTGAGACGATATTTTATGAAATGTATATGATGTTACTAGTCTTATTACAATTTTATGTACACCACAAAACTAAGATGTATAAAATAAAAACAGCTAAATATAACGGAATAATTTCATACCATTCTAGGCCTTATTTTATTCAGTCGCTTACATTAATTGCGCAGTAGTTCTGACTTACATATATTTTTTCTTTCAGTTCTTTCAATGCACAAGACCAGGCAAAGTTTTATTAAGGGAAATCTTAGCTTTGACTGAGAATGCGAGAATAATTTTCCCCTTTCACGATAACTAAGAAAGCAGTGGGAAAGAAGAACTACACTCGACCGCTATGATAAAAATTAAAACGCCGCTGCTGCGAAACGAAGTCTAGTGTATTCTAAGTTTACATAGGAAAATTTTAGTGTACACTTCCAATAATATTATATTTTGTTTTTATAAATTATAATAACGAGAAACGATGCTAGATTGATACTTTAAAAGAGTGCTCCGATCAAGAAAATTATTAATAGAAATGTTTAAGTAGTCCTATATTGGAAAATCAAATTGAGATACTCCAAAACGAATTTAAACATGTAAATAAAATCTTGGATTTATTAACACTGAGTATTATAATTATATTACTGAACTTTAAACAGTATAAAAAATTGAAACGCAAATGAAATAGGGTATCAAACCCTAACCAACAACCACACCATTCAATAATAATCATAAAACGAAACTCGTAAAAGAAACTATAAACAGCAGTGAAGTTAACACTCAATCACACTCGAAATATTATGCTGTAAAAGCGTAATATTTTAAAACAGCTGGTGGGATAATGGAAGCGAGCGGCGTCGTTCGACCGACGGAGGAATGCTCGATATTCTAATGCGGGGTAATAAAAGTGCCGTATTAGCATCAGAAACACTCGACCGGGGATCTATTGAGCTCTCACAGGCTCACCTACAACATAAAGCTGGATACTCGCTTAATATACCAGAGCTATAAACAAACACTGCGGATGTGTGTTTATTTTTAAAGCATTTTAGTGTGTTATCTCAAAATTAGGGGATGCATGAAAACTTATATCTATTGTTATATAAACAGCAGTCCCTTTAATTTCAGTTTCCAGTTCCTTTAATTGGTTAATGGAACCATTATTATCTCCTATGACAGAAAGATTACTGCTAAACACAATTTCCGCCAACGATTTACACTTTTGCGATTACTTGAAATATGCCTTCCAGTAAGTTACTCTTACTGTAAAAACTCTTGTAAGAGGTATAGGTTCAACAGGATACTTCTTTGGGTTGAATATGTTGATTGTAGATACAAAAAAAATCCCACAAACCAAAAATTAAGATCCCACTACTAAATCTGACTCCAATTCATAAGATCTCATTTTAATACCTCTTTAATCCTACTCGATGCAAAAGCCATACACGTCAAACGTTCGAATGAAAGAGTATTTTCAGCAATCCCATGTGTATAATTAACGAGTGCGTGTTAATTCCGGATCCAACCTTTGTATCCACCTGATTCACACGAAAAGCCACATTGATTGCTTTACTTTTATTATTTGGTTTCTTTTTGTATAAATACAGTGTTTCATTAGCAATATCAACGTCATTATTATTATCATCGTCGTCATCTCGCCGTTAAAAAATGTTTCCGACTTTTCTCATCCAACTAACCACTTTTACCGCAACTGACCACTTATTTACAATTACTTGAGCTATTTAAGTTTCACCCTTCCAGTCTTTTTATACTTCCGTGTGTGTAATTACTCTGTTTAGACGCCCATTTGAGATTTTGTAGGCGTCCAGGACTAGCACAAGACCATACATTCTGTCGTTTACCTGAGAATCGCTGTTAGTGCACCGCCCTCTCAGTGTGCCCAATGACCCCGATGACACCCTTAGGTCGGCATTGACGACGGGAAAGGGATACCATAGTGGAATTCTCACGCCTCCTAACCAGCGAGCGGGCAAAGGCGACTCTTAGCAAATTATATTATCCGCTTGTGGCCCGGCTTCGCCCGTGTGCAGATACTTTTTGAGTCCAGTTTACATCAGAAGCATTTTGCATAGTAACAATTTTATATTTAAACTCACCCAGACAGCCGTCTTTTATACTCTATCCCGTTCCATCGCTTTGAATGTAAAAAAGTAGCAAATACATTTGAATTCCATGCTCATCACTCTGGAACACTTCATTTATTGGGGTATACAGCTGTAGCCTATGTTTCAATCCGGGGTGTCAACTATCTCAATACCACTTTTCATCAAAATTGATCCACCCGTGTAAGCGTGACGAAGTAAAAAACACATAAAATTCGTCTTTATGATATTCGTAGGATTGGATTAAATTTATTAGATATTAATTTATGGTCACACCCCACACACCTTCAAATAAAGAGGGAATATAATATACTTATTTAAAATTTAATGTTTAAATTATATTTATCAAAAATAACACACGATAAACCAACATTAATAATATTCAACTGCGTTTAAAGTATTTCTAGTTAAATAATGTTATTACTGCCCGCTCATAAATTATTCAAAAAGTTGATTTGTTATTAATTACCAGCCACGAGTTAATGGTCAGAATAACATTTCTGGGAAAATTATTTCCCACGTTTGTTGAAATTATTTCATTGTACGAGTTCTAAATGGATTTAGAATATACTTTCATGAGTCGCATTGTTTGAAATAGTAGAATAGTATGTTGCGGCTAATTAAAGCTAATTATAATTATGTTGAAATAATTATAAATCTTAATATTATGTAGTCGAAAATTGGTTGTATCACCATTTCTATAATACACGTGCAACTACACTCCTATTATACTAAAATCCATTGGTTATAAAAAAAAAACATTGAAGGGAATACATATACACATAATATTGACACAATTTAAAGAGATGACCGTATTTTCAAGGCCGCTTCAGAGTTCAACGCACGCGTTTAAGCCATTAATTTTGAGATAAAAATGGAAGCTGAAAAGACCCTGACAGTTTTACATCTGAATTAGTTACCAGAACAACTCCACAACAAAATGAACTGAAGCTTAAGCTCCGCATAAAATACATCCGTTATACATTTTCGTCATTCATTACCACACAATTATTTCCACGTTGAAATCTACAATACGTTCTCACTTCCTTTGTCCGCAATCTAAAAAGAGCATTCCCTTGAGTTTTAAAACAATGCATTTTTATGACGAAAACTCATAACTCCAACACGTGTCTGCACAATGCATTTAAATTTCATTTTTTTTCTCGCCCGCCGAACACCGGCGAAAATTTAACTATTATGAAATTCCCCAACACCTGTTCAGCTATACGGTAGACATGGATAAATTGCGTGAATATCGCACTGCAAGGCTATTTGTGTTTGCGTTTGTCAGTGAGAACATTGGATATAAAATATTGCCTTTTACGATCGCTCACAATATTTGCATTGTAATTTATGGGACTGTAAACTAGGGAAAGTTATGGTGGAACTAGTGATTGCAATCGCAGACATGTTTATGCTAACAGATGGACAAAATGGTTTTGTGTTAGATAATTGTAAATAATGCATAGGGTTTAGTTCCGTCTATTATTATTTGAAATTATAATCGCTATTGATCTGCGTATAGTAAATTATAATCTTCAATTGATAATTTTGCACGAAATATACTTAAGTCACCCCAAGTTTAAACAGACAGAGCAGACCGGGCTCTGTGGCGTACCTTGGGAGAGGCCTATGTCCAGCAGTGGACTGCAACGGGCTGATGATTATAATCATGATGATGATGAAGTTTAAACTAGTGGAACACTGAATCCACAAGAAATATATTAATAAGGAAAGTTTAAACAGATACGTGGTAATGAAAGGACTCTTAAAAATTTTCAAATCAAAATGTCTCCCATTTCACTCACGTACGCAAAACATTTCGCGCGAAATATGGAAGCGGAATTTTAATAAATCGTATACAAAAATACACAATTTAAAAATCAAGCGAGCATCCGCGTAAATAACTAAGAGTGCAATAAAATTCCCGTTCTTAAATGCGCGTAGACTACCGGAAGCCTTAGAAGTGGCAAGTGGAGAAAATTTTAAATGAAATTGCAACGCTCTTCAAACGTGGCTTAGGACTGGTGGAGCGAACTTCACTGAAATCAGCTTTAATTTGAAGCTTGTTGAATTTCATGAATGTCAATAATGTAAGTACAAGCGCGATATTGCCCTATTTATATGTCAGGGAATATACTTGAAATCTGATATATTTAATACTTCGTCTCGATAAGGATTTGTGAGTTTTGGCCCTTAAAAGTATGTGTCATTTGACGTCACTATTTACAAAAAAAACTGTGAATGTGAAGTCTATTAACCAGTAATAGGCTAACATGGTAGAAAATCAAACTTGCTTAAAAACAAGTTACAATATCCTACCAATAATCAATCTGATATTCTTACCATTTGCGAATCACGATGTTTGCAACAATATCCAGGAAGTTAGGAAGCATAATACAGTGTCTAACGCACGACACCTCTCATAGCGCTCAAGCCGACATAATGCACACGTATTCAATCAACATACATAAACTCACGCCTTTATCCCAGAAGGGGTAGGCAGAGGCGTCACCAGGACACCCACATTTCACCTTGTATGTTCCGGGTCATGATGTGATAGGAGGCGAGCCTATCGCCATTTCGACCACTAATTTCTGACTCCGGGCTGATAATGAATAGAAAAACCCATATCACTTTACCCGACCCGGGATTCGAACCCGACACCTCAGCTTTGTAATCGTACCGTAGTACAACTACGCCACCGAGGCAGTCCGTATTCAATCAACATCAAGGTAATTAACAAACTGAGAAGATTACATGTGCGAATCATGAATCTGGGGTTAATTTCGGTTGTAAGTTATAGCTATGTCGCTAATGTTCCGAGTCGACCGCTAATTACCAGCTATGTACCGTGTGTTCGTGAGCCACCCATTTAGTTTTCTAGTTCCATTTTAAAGCTGCATTTTGGTTTGCTCCGTTGCCTTCGTCCTGCACCTGATATTGCCCGCACTGGCTCGACTTTATGTCTTTTAAGTTTTCGATTCTTAGGAATAGGGGTCCTAAGTTATTGGATCTCAAATCGTTTATTTGGTGGAAATGGAATTTAGTACTTTTAAATGTACGATTTTTTTCAATTTGACAACTGATGCATTTTTTTTCTAATGTATTTAATAATTATATATTTTCATATTAGTTTTATACCGGCACGGCATAATGACTACAATAAACCTGATGAATTTTGCTTATTCAGTGAAATTCATGTAGTGTACCCACCTGTGATGTGGTTATTTATAATCGACCGGTAAAAATTGCCGGCCTGCGTTAAACCAAATACATATTGGGTGTAATATAATTATTTGGTAATTTTTATAACACTTATGAAAGTGAAAATATTCTATTGCCATAGCTAGTAAATACGCAGCATCAGATATCGTATTGAAGAACAAAATATGTTATTTGTTTGATATGTTTAATGTATATAGAATTTATCAATTTAATTGTACCCATATTATATACAACATATATAATACATAAATAATAATATATATAAATAATTATGGCGTTAGAAAAAATATCATAAAACATTCAAAATACATCGATTATTTACCGGTAGAAAAGCTTATTCCAAAGACGTTTGTTTTTGACCTTTCCTTTTTAATACACGTGTTTTCATCTACATTTCTACTCGTAAGGCGGAAATTTTATTTAGGCCAACATATTTATGTAATATTAAGAGCTTGGAAATATTCTAAATATAACTTAAGTAATTCTCATACGACAGGTATTAAGAGTTCGACAAAAAACGGAAAACGAATAACTTGGAATCCTATTTGATGTCTTTTGATATTATAAGCTCTGTTTGTATTGATAATTGATACTCAATGTAACTAACTGGATATTTAGGAAGTTCGCTTCCGCTCCGATACCGATTACCGTACTCAAATGTTTGTTATACATCCACTCCATAGCAACATGAGTGTATCGCATTCCGGGTTCTGTTTATCCGGTACTGAGCAGATTGGCCTAATTACATCGATATCGTGGTGGCATGTTGGTGACAGACTGGATGACTACCATGACGGCGATCGTGGGTTTGAATCCATGAACACCCCACCGTTTTGGAGTCATGTGTGATTTGATAGCCGATTAACACGCACTGAAACGGTGAAGGAAAACTTCGCGAGGAACCGGGGAATCGTAGTAACACCATACCTGGTGTAGCGATTGTGGTGGTTGCGGCGAAGGAAGCTTGCTGTGGTTTAGTTCCGTCTATAAAATACTTTAACAGTACCTCGGAAATAACAGTATTGAGTAGTATATTATTACTGCTCCAATAACGGGTCAAGATTCCGAGGTCGGCTTATTGCCTGGTTGTAGGACTTTCGAGATGCTGGAACCATTCGGACCGAAGGGTATTATTTATAAATTAATATGACGTTTAAAATTCCAAACATTAATACAATAAAATTAATAAACAATTATTGCGTAAAAAATAAACTTAATTCGTTAACTTGGAAATCGAAAATCTCACGGTTCAAAGCCTATTTGCTACTGCCCTGTTCCAAGACAAAAGGAATTTTACTTTCTTCAAAGTGACTTTGACACAACTTATGTTAGACAACTACCACTTCTAAAGATAAAAGTTATATTTACACAAAAACTGAAGATAACAATTATATTCAAACTTCTTTCAATATCGCCTACCTAAGTACTCTAATTGCAAAACTTCAAGTTACTTAACTGATTGACACTGTAATTTGGCCAGTCTCACACAAACAGAGAAAACATATTGAAGACATCATACAATCCATTCATTTTCACAAGTTCAAATTACTTTGCGCTTTTCGCTTGAATATTCATGAGTATTAAACTATTAGTGTTGTGTACATTCTGTTGTGGAGCTTATTGTGCAATTAAAAGTTTTGAGGTGGGAATGCAAGATACGTTATAATGAAATGGGTGTGGGAAATTTAAATTCAGTTTAATAGCATCGCTTTGCATGCATGTATGGGCCATGAATTTATTCCGAGGTCGAAAAATTTACCTATGGAATATTTTCTTTAAGTATGATAGTTTGTTTAATACTTTCTATCACACCTGGAGACAAATATACGCTCACTGAACTATGAGTGATAGTACCTAGTATCTCAGCTTATACATACAATACATATAAGTGAGAGCTCATAGTTTTCTTTGCTAAGATCGTTCTCCTCACACAATGAAGTACCTACAGACGGCGTGATCTCAGAACTAAAACACGAGGCGATTAAACTTATTCGTAAACGTCAAGATTAAGACTTGTTGATACAAAACGACGCTCGGGCTTAATTAATGGCCAGACGTTATAATAATGAGGACTTCACATTTCACACAAATGGATGGTAATAAACATTATATTCTTCGAGTTGCTAGACGTGGTTTACGTGGAACAGTATAAGACTTTCAACGCGTATTTTTAGACGAAACATTTGAGGCAAACCTTTTTGTTTTAAGTGTTTTATGTGGATTTCGTCACGTTGGTTTTAATTTGGTTTTATTTTAATAAAGAAGGTATTACGTAAATAAAAGTGATTTGTAATTGACACGAATATGAAGTAAAGCTTTTTATTAATTGGTATGTCCGTAACACCGTTCTTAAACATCTAATGACGTGGATACGTCAACAGGCGGTTCATACTTACATTTTTGCCCTTTTTAACCGATTTCAAAAAAGAGAAGGTTTTCAATTCGTCGGAATCTTTTTTTGTTATACCAAGATAATAAAGAATGGAAGAAAAATAAATATTTCATAGCGCCTTCTTTAATTCCACTATAGGAACACACCGTGGCAATCAATAAGTATCCTCTTCAATTTTCTATGGCTGATTTACATCAATCCGCCAAACCTAATAATGTGTTATTCAAAACTGACTACAACTCTCCAGCCCTAAAATACAAATCTGTCAAAACGTTAACAAGGTGTCATTAAAAAAATATCAAACCCAATTTAACCAAATATGGTAAGAGTAGAAGAAAACAACAAACGAACGTACATTATCGTTGTGGCATATGGGTATATGCACTACGCTTGGGGCGACACGCGAAAATGTCTAGAAAATTGCATGTATCCTGCTTTAGAGTTCTGTATAAAGTAGAATCGGTGTGATACTGTGGTGTCAGGATTGGTTATTTTGACGTGGATATGAATGGTTTAGGATTTTTCAAGGATAGCTTGTAGCTTCTGGTTGTTTTAATGTCATACACTATTACAGTATAATATAATTTTCATGTCTATAGTGGTTTAGGAGGTATGATTAGGTAATTATCGTCATTATCGATTAAGACATGTTGGTAGTAGGTCTCTCATATGGTGGTCGAACGAAAGGTCGCGGGACGTTGCTGGATGCAGGCTGCCTCCAACAGGTCACTGTGGAAATCATTGGGGTAGGCCTATGCTCAGCAGTGGACTTCAGTCCCTAGAAATGCCTTATTAATTAATTTCTGTTGTTGGAAGTTGATAGTTGCAGGCCGCTTCGAACAGTTCATCGTAGAATCGCTTAGGAAAGACCTATATTGAACATCAGGCTTGTGGCAAAAAATTAAAATGATAGCGGATGAATATTATTATCATGGGAGATAAAGTTTTTATTACAAAAACTGATAATAAATAACTTTGTTCTTATGGGTGCCTAATAGATACTTATACTGGAAAAATAATAATTAAAAAGTAAAGTTAGAAAGGCAAGAAATACAAACTTGGTTCCCAATAATAATAAATGAAGCACACCGTTTGACTTCACATTAAAAATAAAATAAACAACGAAAAGCGATGAACTTAATTTCATCCAAATAATCCTTAATTTCAAATCGTCGTTGCATTTGGAACCTATTATTATACCGGGTATACCAAGACTGCAACCGAAAACGAAGCCAGGTGGTAGTTTTAGTGGTTACAAACACAGTGCAAATAAAAATTTCGCAAACAAACGCGACAGATTATTTTTTACAATTTTTTAAAATTCATCGTGTTTGGGTGATAAATACCTAGTTTTTGGGAAAAAAGTAACTTAACCTTTTATGTACCCTTGCGTCTTTAAAAATAAAAAGGTGTACATCATTATTTTAGGAATACCGTGTATATTTCACCAAAATACGATAATAAGTAAAAATTAATAAAAAAAAATGTTCATTTTATTTGCGAATATTTTATTTGCGTTGTGTCTGAAGTCACTAATACCCTGTATATCGTAGGTATTTTCTTTATACCCTTTTCCTACGGGTATTTGGTTTCGTGAAATTAACGATTCCAAGAGTCACGAACTCAATACAATATTTTCTGCGTATTGAAGCTTTGTTGATTTCTTACAATTCCTTACCGAGTATTACGTTACACTCATGTCTAGATATCTAACTAATCGGCGTACTTTGTACCTCTCAAGAGGTCGTAGTACAAAGACCCGAGACGAAAGTGAATTTCGGAATTACTGCCAATATCCCATCAAACGTTCATGTTATATCAAAGCGTTACGAAAAATATTTTGTAAATAAACAATGAATGAAATAAGAAATTACCTTAGCAAAAGGAAATGGCCTTACCAACGAAGCGTGTTGTACTATTTTCGAGTATTTCAAAGTGGTTTTTTGGCTTGTATTTGATGGATGTTTATTTTTAATTGCCTTTTCTTTATCAGTTTCTATTTATAAAAAGTTATAAAATATTCATAGAGAATCCTGCCGATAAAAAATCTTTGAACCTGAAATATATTCGACGAACTCGCTTTCAGAAATTACATAAAAATTGAGTTGGACGCTAGAATTAATACATAATAAAATAATAAAGAAATATTATCGTCTCATTAAACTAGTGATCAGTGGGCTAATTCACGTAATTTATTGACGCGCCGATCAAGTTTCGATGCAGTTGCGGTTAGGTTTACGTCTTAATGGAACTTACGTCAAAATGGTATTCTTGTAATTGTTTAGCTGCGCGTAAGATATAAATAAACTGCTGCACGTTGGTCGGACTAAACTGTCATTGGAGACGTCAAATGAATAGTTATATACCAATCAAATTGCGATCTGAATCACGCATGTCTAGAACGCGCAGCCGTAGAATACGCTAAAGCGCTCGCGTGACGAGAACTTGACGCGAGCGTATCTGACAGCGGTTGTCTAAATTACGAGAATACAAAAAGGGCTGTTTTGATCGAAACCTAACTGCAACTGCACTGCAACTGAACTTATTTAATTACGTGAATTGGCCTACTGATCTTGATCAGTAAGATCTTAATGGTTTCTTAGATTTACGCGAATGTTACACATTGAAATAAAACTATTTTTATTGATTTTATCTCGATTTGGTTTAATTTTTACATTTTTTAACTTCCCGACGTTTCGATTACTTTACAGCTTTCGTGGTCACGGGGCGGACTAAGATCTTAGTTTATATTCTCAGGTTTGACACTTTTGAAGTGTGAGATTTTGGTTGGAAAATCCTAAGACAGTGAAACTGCTCTCAAAGTAACCTGGAAGTACAATATTGTTGTCCATTGCGATAGACTTGCGTTTTATAAGATCTTGAGACGGCAATACGCTCGGCGATCTGTGGGTGGAACTAGTAAGGCCTTTGTCCACACCTTTGTGGATACAGGCAATTATAATTATATTTTTGAAATAAACTTCAGAAAACCACAAATCATTTCATCCACTCAATAAACACTTCCAAACTACATTCTAACAACGCTAAAATGAGTTATTAAACTAAAGCTTGAATTCGACGTCTAATTCCCTAGACAATTATTGCATATTCTATGCCGAAGTATTGAAAGCATTACCTCAATCGCAGAAGATCGTTTGATAGCAGTACCTACTTCTTAGGTAATTGCGTTTACCTGACCCGGGAGAAAGTTACGCTTCGCTCTGTGAAAGTTGAAACTGTAATAGTAATTGCGAAGTAGTGCCACAAATCTTGGCCGATTTCGATTCTGCAATATCTTAGATTGTGTTTACGATTGGAGATGATGTTAATTGGGTTTGATTGGTTTCATTTAAGGTTACTTAATATGTATGTAGCTATTTTTTATATATATGTAAATATAAAGTTATAGACGTGTTAGTATC
This sequence comes from Deilephila elpenor, assembly GCA_949752805.1. NCBI lineage: Eukaryota > Metazoa > Arthropoda > Insecta > Lepidoptera > Sphingidae > Deilephila > Deilephila elpenor. The sequence continues at coordinate 5,814,016 of OX457111.1, forward strand.
GTATGGAATAAGGTATTAGAAATTATAGGTGATAAATCTGTATATGTATATTATGTACATGCCCATATACGTCACACAGCAAGGCACGGACCTTCTCTACAATCGAGAGTACGATTGAGAGGGGTTAGGTCATATAGTCCACCACGCTGGCCTTGTACGGGCTGGCGGACCTTACATACCATAGTAATTCTTGGAAATCGCTACGGTGTGTAGGTTTTCTCACGATATTTTCCTTCACCATTATAGAGAATAAATATTTGTTATTAAAAAAACATTATGGGTAACGGTAACAGTACAGTAATTGTTAAGGCAAAGACAGTACGAAGGAAACTGTTACATCATTTTAAACTTTGAATTTTAGTAAGACACATCTGGGTCTATATTTAGAAACTAGTAACTACGTTTACATTTAAAAGAATTTATACAAATTCTGGCTTAAGGCATTCTATTTTAAGCACGCAAATACTAAAAATATTTCATAAGGACTAACATTTTAAATTAAAACAACGAAGACTTACGACGCAATTACTGTTCTTAAAATAAAATTATTGTGGTATGCCGGACGACTGTGGTTTAGAGCAAATTATATTGTAGCAAAAATGGGAACAGTCGAAATAGCAGTTCCAATTACATGGCGTACTTACTTTTAAATAGTGGGATGAACAATCCACATGAATTTATTTATGAAACTTAAAGGGAAATCAATTATTTTTGCTTGTACTGTACTGCATCAGCCAATATACGTCCCACTGTAGGGCACGAGCCTCGTCTACAATCTAGAGTACGATTGGGAGGGGTTAGGCCATATAGTCCACCACGATCGCCTAGTGCGGATTAGCGGACTTAACATACCAAATTATTTCCAATCTCTATGGTATGCAGGTTTCCTCACGATGTTTTCCTTCACCGTGATAGTGCGTGGTGATTGACTTTCAATACACACATAACTCCGAAAAGTCAGAGGTGTGCCCTGGGATTTGAACCCGCGACCACCGTGAACATGTTGGCAGCCACGTCTGGTCCGTTTACCAACAGGCCACCACGCACTTAAGTGATTGAAATGGGTTTGAAAATTTTATGACAAATAGTTTAAATGTCAAGACGTGGGTTTTCGTGGCCTTATGATTTAGTTCTGAATATTTTAACCATATTTTTTGCTCTTAAAAATTCTAAGCGTATATGTAAATTACTCTGTTTAGATTGAAGGATATTTTTATCACCAACATACACGATCATGGAAAAAGCATAGAAAATAGTTACTGACATAAATGATGCACTCGATTGTAGAGATGGCCCGTGCCCTGCAGTAGGGTGTATATGGGCTGACATGATACGATACGATATATTTTTTGATCAAGCCGGTATAATTATGTCGACTGACGAGGTATAATACTCGCCGGTGGATACTTTTCTTGATTTGCACTTCGCCTATCACTTGTAATCCCTTTGTAGTACCAGTATATTAAAGGAAAATCTGAAAATGATTTTTATTTTCCTCTATTCCTTTATGTTCTGTTACACATTTATAATGGTATTTTTTGTCGTAGTTACTTAACTTTTTACATCTAAAATTGCTAGTTGATAAATTACAAGCACCAGACGCCTATATTCTAGCCATTAAACAATATTAAAGGTCCGCTGATTTATTACAAAATGCCATGAATTAAAACTTTTTACTTGGCAACTCAGCGCGGTTTAATCACACGTTTTGTTATAAACGTACCTTATTTACTGTGACTAATGTAATAGCCTACTCAAAATGCATTTTTATAGGCGTGATTTACGATTTATTTCATGGTGTGGAAATTTATTATCGCTATGTAGTTACGGAGTATATAAAAAGTGGCTGAGCATACTATGACAGAATCAATTAATGGAGAAATCTCCTAAGAGAGAAAGTGATACAGAAGAGAGGTCACCCTTAATTCTGAGGAATACGATGCAAGAAGGAGGGGGAGAGTATATTATAGATGGTTTTGACCCGAGCGTACTTCGGAAGTCATTTCTAAAGACACTAAATGTTTGTCTATTTTCAAGTCAAAAGTGGTGTATTCTGTCTCGGCTAGTATTAGCTAAAGGTCTTAAAAATATTTTTACGAAAGGCTAAAACTCCTGAGCATATTGGAATACGATATTTTTAACAAAGACATGGTTGTACAACACTGTGGCTGTGTTTCTTTTCAGACCAGTGACAAATCTAATTCTTCACAAAATATTCAAAAATCGCTAGAAATTTTATTGTTAACGCATTTTAAAATGAACATTAAAACAATTTCATAGTCTAATCAAACAATAAAATTTAAGCTTAAAATTTCGAAGAAAATTCAACAAATTATCACTATTTTTGATACGGATAGATAGCGCCGACTTCCATAAACACACGCTTTCATTAGATGCAAATCCGGAAAATAAGCTGAAACAAAATTTCATTACAGCACTTTTATATCATCCGGTATTCAACCAGTATACGCGTCCTAGTTTTCATGAATGTGGCTGAAAAACAATACCAATTACTAAATAAATTATGGTGTATTTTTCTCTATAACTTATATGAAAATTAGAATAGCTACAAGCTCATTGCCTGTCGATGTATTATTACTACTATCGAATTCTAGTTCCCACTTCTGACTTCTGACGAGTCATATGTTTATTTGTAATACACATTATACATAATGTAATGTAAGTTTAGGCACACAATATTTTTTAATTTATATCATTAGGAATAAATGCACTGCAATAAGTGGACGTAGGAGCATCGAAAAATGTTGCAACTTGTATACGACCTACGATATATTGATATTAATATTTGTATTTATGTGATATTACTACAGTTATAATAATATGCAGCCCAATAAGCTTTATTACTTATGACACCAAACAGAATCTCCGAATAATATGGTAATTGAATGCAATATTGATAATTTAATAAAACTATTTATCCAATCCACTTTAGCATTTACTTTTATAGACAACCACCGTGAATAAATGGTCGAGCTAGACTGAAAAATCACTTTTTTAAATAACATTTTTATAATGAAGTGAATTATGGAATATTAACTGCAGTACTAATTGTAATCAGTTTATACACAATTCTATATCAGTTCATAGTTCGGCATAGGAGGTTCCAGTTGCATTGCAATGACCTCGATCTTCGTTTTCATCATCCATTCCCGACTAGGACATACATACATATCTAAACTCACGCCTTTTTCCCAGAAGGGGTGGGCAGAAGTGCTACCAGGAGACAACTACATATACCCTCTCGTATTCCGTCCCACGATGTGATAAGGGCGAGCCATATCGGGCACAAATTCCTGACTCCGGGCTGATAATAAATCGAAAAATCCATAATCACCACAATCATTCCTTAGCTGGGATTCGAACCCGAGAGCTCGGCGTTGTAATCGTACCGTAGTACAACTAAGCCCCCGAGGCAGACAACCAGTCAGTCCCCACTACGAGTTAAACGAAGATCGTCGCTCTACCTAACTTAGGGCTATCCTTTACCGCTTTTTGTACATACTCGCGGAAACGTATTCGCCGAAGGGGTCTTTCCTTGGTGACTGTTAAAATCATCACATGCATTTCTAGACGCTTATAGTGAAAAAACTAGGCCAAAGATCTGTAAAGTTGAAATATTGCTTTTGTGGAGTAAAATAAAGATAAAGGCACGCGGGTGAATACGATTTCTCTAGAGTAATATGTGTGTATATTCCAAAGCAGTGGAGAGGAAGTTGATAATTAATTAGCGCATCTGGTTGCAACTTGCCTCAATAAGACCGTAACATACTTAGCTTAATGAGAACTCACTTACCTTAGTTAATATAATGTTATGACGCACGAGTTATACGGTAATGACGTTACGGAGACACCGATATTGAATGCTCCTAGAATGTGTTGTACTTTGATAATGTACGGTTGATATTTGATTTATTTATAATAAATAAATACACCCAACATATACATAGTTCTGACCCCATACCATGATTGAATCTTGTGTCATGGGTATCAGAAATTACGAGGCACTTTTCAGTCTCACAAACACCCAGCCCGAAAACAAATACCTATGGATCACACAAACATTTGTGTCGGTGCGGGGATCGAACCAGCGGCCTCTCGTGTTATACCCGGCGTCTAAACAATTGCGCCACGGAGGCTGTCAAATATAAACAGTGCTCCGTGGGATTTTTGTTGACAAAATATAAAACACATTAAATTTCATTTTCGAACTCCAAATATAGACTAGCATTTGATGTGATTTTAATGGCATATAAATGTATTCTGGATAAGGCCAGTTTGAAATATACTTTACTGATACATAATTTTAGTCTGCAGTCTAACATTGCTGAATTATGACTTCATACCTCTAACCTCCATTTCACAATTCCTGATATTATTATTATAAAAACGTAACGATAATTCCCACCAATTAACAATATACCATACAAAAATGAAAAACACTTGTGACAAGTTTATCATATTCTGAAACATTGATAGCGACGAAACATGTCACATTTTATTGGTGCAAAGTATTGAGAATATTGCCCGCAGGACAATTTAATGCGAAACGTCAATTACATATTTCATTGCATTTAATGTATCGCGGAATAATAAAATTTATTTATATGACAATAAGGATTATACCTATGTAATGATAAATACACGTGCCGAGTATGATAAAGCATTCGTTCTCAGTCATAAAATCTTATTTTATGGACACTGATGTGCAAATGCCGCAATTCTGGTTTAACTGGGGTATAAGGGCATATATTAACGGTGAAGGAATACATCGTGAGGAAACCTACATACCGGAAAGGAAAGGAAACCTACATTTCTACGGTATGTAAGTCCGCAAACCCGCACTAGGCCAGCGTGGTGGACTATATGGCCTGACCACTCTCAATCGATTCTCTCGATTGTAGAGTAGGCCCGTGCCCTGCAGTGGGACGTATATGGGCTGATATAGATATAGATAAGGGCATCAGCATGAATGGTCAGGCTTGTCTTGGGTGGTATCACTGTCTAACAGGAAATCGACGTGAAGCGACAACCACTATAATTGTACCACTGCAGGATACCTAACACGTTATGAGGAGAGCTTTGACCCTTGACAAGACGAAATACCTAACTCTTCTGAGAGAAAAGTGAAAACTTTTGTTTCCATTAAATTCTTGTTTCAATAGTAAAGTATCTGTGACTAAAAAATACTTGTTTGACTTCTAATAATGAATTTCAATCTTTATTATTCGGGTCTAAGGATGACTGTTGTATATATTTATTTATTTAATACATATGTATATGCAACGACAAATACCCAAGTAGGTCAGATCAAATCAATTCGCAAGCAGACAGGGTCAACAGCGCAATCCGGTTTTATCTCATTACGCTTGCATGTTAAACATTTTATTCCCGAAAGCACGCAGCGAAGGAGAACTGTTTTGTATTTCCAACAAGTAAAATATAAAACTGACTGCGGAAACTGGCTTCGTACCAAAACTCTCGTTTTGCAACGATTTGACATACGAACCGAAGAGAATTAAACCGCGATGGGAAAAAAGCGGGCCAAGCCGGAACCGCAAGTTTGTGTGGACGTGAAGTCTTTTTGCACGGTATTTTCAAAATATTTTATATTTTGTGCATGTCCGTTGTGAAATGAGAGACCGCGAGTTCTGTACTCTAGGAGAAATGCTCCTGAGATCTGGAAATATTCTTCGGGTATGGGTTATATGAGACGGAAAAATCTCGAGTAGTGTCTGATACCCTGTCTGCCTCGGTGGCGCAGATGTACTGCGCTACGATTACAACACTAAGGTCTCGGGGTCGAAACTCGAGTCCGGCAAAGAGATATTGAGTTTTTCAATTAATTATCAGCCTGGAATCAGAAATGTGTGCCTAATATGGCGACAATTGGGACGGAACACACAAGGCGAAACGTGGGTGTCCTCTGGTGGCACGTCTGCCTACCCTTTCTGGGGAAAGGGCGTAAGTTTATGTGTGTGGATGTCTGATACCCACATACAAGTCTTGTCGTCTTATTGCTGGGCCAAGAAGACGCATTAATTGTGAGGTATCTTTATTATTATTACTTATTTGTGCTATGAATTTACACGCACAATTTTAGGGTTATATTAGGCATTACTGTTTTTACGACTTCATAAATTGTGTTATTGTATTTAAATGTCATAAATGGATGTGGACTCATAGTAAGGAATCTTGCCACGACGATGGGATCTCTGAGTTTTCAAAGATGATATTTCTAAGTGTATAGACAGGCAATTGCTGCGCATTTTAACAGTGAAAGATAATATTATTGTGAGGTAACTGACATACTGTAGAAATATTTTTCTAATTTCTATGTTATGTGTCTAAAGTTGGCCAATCTGCTTTTGTGGATACTATTAAAAAAACACATAATGAGAGTTTCTTTACCGTATATTTTAATCTATTTCAATCTACTTTGACTAATAAATTCGCATTAAAATTTACAGTGAATATTTGCCTAAGACTGAGCAACGAATTATACGCAGCTCGACGTCTGAATTAAATATTAATTTCACTTCGTTTAATACATCATCTCATATCTACGCATTAGATTCTCATCGCTGATTTACTATAAACCATTCATTAGATTTTATTTAAATTAATATTTATTTCTTCTTTTTATTTACGGTTTGCCCGATTTGATAAAATTTGCAAAGTATATATCAAAGTTTTTTTTTATTTGACTTTCAGATTTCTATATACACATGTATATGAATGTAATAATACACGGACAACGCTTGGGCCACTATTTTTGTCTCTTATATAGATGTTGATTACTGAAGCCACCTACCATTAGCTGAGTTATTTGCTTGTATAGACAATGGAATAAAAAACTACTGAGATATCACACTCTGACGCCAAATAACCCGATTCATCCACCAAACCAAGCCATAATCCGATCATTGCAATTTATAAAATTGGAACGCAAAACGGCCGGTACAATTAAATCGTAATCTCGACGGAATATTCCCGTGAATCTGGCGACAGCGTGAAATCCCTCGCGTCCCCGTGCCGACCCGACGCTTTGATACAATAATTGTGCACCGGCCCTAATAGAGGCATGCTCGCGGTCACAAAAGGAAATCCGATAAATGTCACTGTATGAAGATTTCTACCGATTTGACATCTATAATCCAGGGTTCTACCGTGGAGACTAGAGTGGTAATTGAGACGTAATTGTATCGAATGGAAAGAGCTTTTCCGAGCTAGGACGATTAATGGTCTGTGGTAATGGTAGTTATAAAATGATAACTACGCTATTGTGATATGTTTCGTAGCGTAATTATTGAGAAACTAAGTGTAAAAAGAGAGCTACACTTTAACAAATTATTGTACAATCGTCTAATAATTTCTAAATTAATTTCTAAATAATATTTGTTAATTATATTGTTTAAAAATCGCACGCCTATTGAAATAGCCATATCACAAATTTGCAATAGATCTATCTTACAAAAGGGCCAGCTAAGTTTCTAAACTCACACCTTTTGGGAAGGATCAAATCCTGAGTTCAACTGAGATAAAGTAATATTATCAGTCACAGTTCGGTTGACGACCTCTAAAGCCACGAAATTGATAAGGCATTCGGAGATACGTGTAGCACATTATAAGCAAAAAATTACAAGGTGTAAAGTCATGACTCTTTAACCTTAGTATCAAATCGGATCGAATCTTAACAAATTCAATGCCTAGAAAAACGTGAAGGACGTTAACTTGTGATATTTACATTCACCACGCGTACTCTTATAAACGAAAAAACTGCCAAATAAATATGAAATTAGAAGGATAAATACGTGAGAAGAAACTAATTAGGTACGCGATGTGTCTTTCAAGGATCAAAATATTTCATTATAAGATAATTTTTTTGCTTGAAATATATGAATAAAGAAGTTACGTTTGGGAAAATTAAAGATCGGGTAAAGTGGAGGAGATTAAGCAGAAAATTACAATAACGCTATTAATTAATTAAGATATAGTTATATAACTAAAGATAATAAAAAGATTTCTAAGAAACTCGAACAGTAAAACCTGGATATAAAGGGAGAATTCATATTAAGCATCAATCACATACAGCTTTGGATCGGTCCGGTAGCTACATATCTTCTAACATACCGGCCGATGCACTGCGCCCGTTTACACCTTTTAAGCATATGTAGCAAGGCTTTCTTAATTAACGAACAAAATCATCTTGAAAAGGGTTATGCAGTAAAAAGATACAGAAAGATGAATAGGAACTTCTTCAGAGACTCTATAATGTATGTATCTTAATTTACGAGCTGAAACAAAATTCACTTGATAAATATTTGAAATTATTTTCTAGTTTAACATGTACGCCAATTTCACAACTCGTTTTACTTTCCTTGACCGAATAATACTGTCCACGCCACGTCCACGCACATTCATTCGCATAAAATATTCCCCGTCATTTGCGGACTCGCTCTTTTCTGACGTCAACTCTAGCGGTACTAGGAAAGTGAATTGAAAATGGAAAATGGAAGGAAAGTATAAAAGAAAGTTGGGACTGTTACCGCAGCGCTGATTTTCAGTAAACTTGTGTATTTTTAAGGTACTTTTAGAGGTCGATCGAGGTAAACACATTCCGTTGTCACAAAGGAATGTTTAATGATTATTTCCTCTTTAAGGAAAATAATAAAGGATAGTTTTCGAACAAAGAAAAACTGTTCAGTAAAAGAAAATAATATCTAATACATTTCCTTTTCTTTTGCATGCTTTCTTTTATCCTATATTTACATATTGTCTAGGTAACATACCTTTTCAGCCTTGCAGAATGGTTTGCCTTATTTTACGAAAAAGTCATCGTACTTTTTATACTCCAGTGGACCTAATCTAATACTTAAGACTAGAAGAAGGCGATAAATGCCTAAGAAGTGATGCGTGCCTTGGGTTTGAACCTATGACTTATGATTTGACAGTTTGTTCCGTAACCAGCTGATCTGTCACGTACTTATCTAAACTAGTATTATAGGGAGGAAAGATTTGATTGTTTGTTTGCATTGAATAGGCTCTGAAACTACTAGACCGATGCGAATTCTTTCACCTCTAGAATCCAATATTATCCCTAATGAACATATTATGTGAACAAATATTTTAAAAAAGTGTATCTGCAACCGGGTGGAGCCGGGCCGGGCCGCTAGTATCAAATAATTTCTTTTGCTACGCTAATGTAAATTGCAATGACGATGAATATCGATTTCATAGCTGACTAAACTTCAATTTAGCATCCATGTTTGAATAATTGTTATACATAGACTATTGCATTAATTAGATATTCGCTGGGGATTTGGAGATATGGATAATATATTATTATTCGTCATTCGTATCGAATTCGAGTCTATAATAATTCCAATAAGCAATATAATATTAATATATATTATATGACAGCCTCCGTGGCGCAGTTGGTTTGACACCGCCTGTGAAACGAGAGGCCGCGGGTTCGATCCCCGCACCGAAACAAATATTTGTGTGATCCACAGGTATTTGTTTCGGGTCTGGGTGTTTGTGAGACCGAAAAGTCTCTCGTAGCTTCTGATACCCACGACACAAGACTCGATCTTAGTGTGGGGTCAGGACTATGTATGTGACTGTTGGGTGTATTTATTTATTTATTTATTTATTTAATATGCTTTATTAAACTAAAACAGTCTTTAAAGTTATGAATATGTTTCAACAGACACAAAATTTTATGTAAACATTTCAGTACTTAATGTAATTAAAAATGAACATATCAAATATAATTTAGAAAAAAAACGTAATTCATTATTCTTTAAGTACTTAAAGAATATTGGGAGAGTATAATATCCCTTTTTCTCACAAATTTGACGATAAAGTGTGAAGGTTGAAAATTCATTTTTCACGAATAACGAAGTAACTTTACGTTATATAATATGACATTTCTCATCCGCAAATGCTTCCATGTTTCCTTTAATTAACGACCCCGCTACCACCAGAATCAAATACTATTCTATTCATACTATTCTACCCCGTTCCTTGTTCCAAGAAACAGTCCCATACACGAACCATCAAAACTAACTTTGTAAAAGACATTTTGCATCCGACGGCGACATCTGAAAATGTGCATTTTAAAACACATAACATGCTACTTTGACAAATTGTGTCTGCTGACATACAGTTTCTGTTCTCCAAATCTAATGTTCAACATTTCATGCATTTATTATTCGCAAAACCAGAAAGACGCGGTTGTCTATTTGTTTATTTATTCGCCGGGGCATTGGCTACGTAAGTCTGTCAAAATGAGTTCCACTAGAGAAAAAGGGATCGAAATCGAAGGCGGCTTGCATAATAAATACGCCGGTATTAGTGAATTATTCATGTCTTGTCTAATGGTGTTTGGACTGGTCAGTTAAGGGAGATTTTGTGGCGAATGAGTGCGACAAATTGTGAGCCTGATAGTACCTCGAATGGGTGTTTTGGGAAACGTAAATGAGAATTTTCCCGTATAGCTGATAGGATAACGACCATAGTACGGTATGGTGGAAAATCAGTCAATTTGACCTGTGTAATTATATCGCGGAGCGACTTCGGTCTGTTTATACTCGGCTTCAAGCGATTTTACGTAAATGTATGTCTGACATATAACGCAGGGTATATGTTATGTTTACCAGGATACGAGATAAATGAAAATGAAATAAAATATTATCATTGGATTCATTTTGTTACTACGCATTTCCAATCGAATATATGCCATAAACAATACATTCTGCTTTTGTAACAATTCTACGAAATGTTATTGAACAAATAACAAACCGGAATACTTTTTAAATATTAAATGGATTTCGAAATTCAATTTTATTTCATAATTCGCGTTTTATATTTTACGTTTCATGTCAGTGAACTATTAAACTTTATCATTCCAGTCACATATGCTACTGTTTCACATAGTTAACCCTAAAAACCCGCTTCCCATCAGCAAGAGTATAAGATACCGCAAAGGTACGAACTATACCCGCTAACCCTCAAAAGGTCCTTTTGCCCGTGCTTTTCACGAAATTAAACCTCAACGAATCAAATAAACAGCATCGGATTGCGTACGTGATAAATATGTAATGTGGATCGGTGTTTTGGTCCGTACAGTGCTAATTAATTAATTACCGGTGCCTTTTCACGGTGGCTGCAAAAACGTTTCACTCGGACTGTTATTTATTAGGTTTCGAATTAAAAAATTAAAGCTGCGGACTACTTCGACAGCAGATATTTCCGCTGTGTTTTATCGTTTTACTTTGTACGTTGCTTTTCTGGTTTTGCAGTTTTGCGGATTCTTTGAATTCTATTGTTTATATTACGAGTGGTACTTTATATAAATTTATATTAGAGGAATATATTTAATTAGATTCAAGGGACATATTTAGATAATAAATACGTATCCATATAAATACAAAAACAGTTCCAAGAATAAGATAAGTGGCTTAAGGCTCAGATATCAGTAATTACAAGAGAATTTGATGCCCTAAAGCTCGTATTAGTTGCTCGTTTAAAACATTAATTTACTTGAAGCTTCCAAAATATAATTTAAGATTTCCCAAAACATAAATGGAACCTAAAACCGTGAACATTTCCGCGTAAGATAATAAATCTAATAACATTGAAATAGAATATTAAATGATTATAAATAACGTCTTACAAGTCTCGCCTTTCAATTATAGGGGCGATAGAAATTTGGGTCCCTTTAGGCGGGGCTACGGGACACTACCTGGCGGATATTAATCTAGTTATTAATCATCTGACAAGTAATGCCATTGGAATTTAGATAAAGTAATTTCCCTCCTATCAAACCTTCTTGAGACGTAACGAGTTTTATGTTCAGAACTTGCTTCAACTTTTTCTACGCTTCGAATTATTTCGTCGCAGGTTTTAATGCAGAGTCCCTAAAAATTCTGATGGCAACAGGTGGAACTCATCAATGGAACATACATGGGTTGAAATCGATATATTATGATGAATAGTGGATATATTTTTCTCATTTAGGGCAGCAATATGTTGGTTAGCATAAGTGCATGCCTCTGTGGCGTAGATGTACTATGGTACGAATACAAAGCTGAGGTTTCGAGTTCGAATCGCAGGTCGGGCAAAGTGATATAGGATTTTTCTATTAATTATCAGCTCGGAGTCAGGAATTTGTGCCCGATATGGCGATAGGCTCGCCCTCTATCACAGCAAGGGACGGAACATACCAGGCAAAATGTGAGTGTCTTGGAAGCACCTCTGCCTACCTATTCTGGAAAAAAGGCGTGAGTTTATGTATGTATGTACGCATAAGTTCATTCCGTATATATGTACTACATGGTCCCATACATACTTGATGTAACCTACTCTAGGTTATTTCGTTAGACTTCTATCAAAAAATATTTTAAAGCCAAGTAGATCCTTAGAGAGCTTACAATAAATACTCCGAATATCCCCGTCGGACCAATCGATGTTCTACCAATATAATGCTCTCTGAGCTATGCTCCCAACAATTTATTGCGTCACTTTAAATTCTACAAGTGAATTCTTCGTACATTTTCCAAACTATACAACCATACATCAATTTGTAAGGGCAAATAGCAGACAAAGACATAAAAACAATATTACACCGCCTTTGTTTCAGGCAAAACAAACAAATATTCAGTAGAACCAATACTGGATATATGTGGAATGTATTGGCCTTAGGTTGACAGAAATCCGACGGCGGAGAGCGGAGCGCCGTCCGGCCACGCAAAAGGAATCCAATTCGCAAGTGCTCGTGACAGCTGGAATATACTCTAGATATTATCTGTTGTGGTTCTTTGAAATCCGCAGCTTCTTAAACTTTAATGATTTATATTTAATAACATCGCTTCGTTTACGTCTAGCTCAATCGTGTATACATCTATACAGCTTAAAATGTTAGAACTGTTTTGGCTGTCCATATTCTTAATTTCACATTGTATACAACATGCATATTTTATAAGACGTTTAAAAATTACCATCATTTTGGTTGAGGGAGCTACAGTTTCTTGAAATACTACTAAAGCTTGAATCAAGTTCGCTCTATAACTAATGTACTATAATTTCAATGTCGTACCATTAAGCTGTGATGCAGTTTCTCGGCATTTGTTTTCCTTACTTCCTATAACCTCAGGACCTGTAAATGACGCGTAAACAAGAAAGGGAACTGGCCAGCATATAAATCGAGTTGCAAAAACTAATCAGTTTCTGTCGTCACTCGATAATGTGATAGTGGATTCAACTTCTTATCTTCAGAGGCTACTTTGCTAATCTTTGCTAATCTATACATACAATAAATTTCTAACCGAACGATGTCTGTAAAACAAAGATTTTTAGACTATTTGTCTGTTTGTCGGTTTTTTTTTATACTCAAAGCGATGGGATGGGACTGGATTTCGTGCCTTGAGTGAGGGATGAGACGGGACGGGCGGGATATAACGGGACGGGACGGGATGGGAAGTTCCAAATAAAGTTAATCACGCAGACGAAGTTTGCGGGCAGAAGCTAGTCCAGACTATAAACAAATAATAAAGAAATGGATTTAAACCTATATTGGGAAGGGACCCTAGCATCAGCCGGAATGACGCCAAATAGAACGAACACAGTCAAGCCGAGATGAGTGAATATTTAGTAATTTCGTTTTGTACAGTAAATTCAATTATATGATAATTAAAATACCTCTTAATTCGGTTATTTCGGTTCGGCATTATTGATGAAATAGTCTTGGAAATTTTTAAGTAGGTCTGCGGATTAAGATGAACCAACGCGATAAAATCTCAAATGTATTATTTAACAAATTAATTGTTGCGTTCCAAAACCCCACAATTAGAGTACGACGAGAAATGAATATTTGATAAATGGTAATAAGTTTTCGAGCTTAATTGTAAAAGTTTTATCGTTTTACAATATTAAAATTTAAGATCAAATCTGCCGTGAGAGGTTTTTAAATCGCAATAAATTGGTATTATTCGTTTAAATTTGAGAAAACTAAGTGTATCAGAAAACCTAATATCTATCTTTAGGCCAACGGTGTTTTTATGAGATATATGAAATAAAAATTTAATGGTTAAAATAAAAAATATTTTGTTCTTGGAAACTTACACTATAAATAAAGATTGAAGCTAAACGGACAACTCTGAGAACCTTACAAAATATACACACAAATATCACACAGTTAGTCCTAACCTTATAATAAGATACTAGTTTTATTTCGTAGGTATTAAAATATACGATTTTACAGTTACACAACTCGCACACCTAAAACTAGAACACATTAGATGTGGATCCCACAAACATTTGTTTCGGTCCGGGATCGAAATTTCGTTCCACAGCTGGTATTTTAACTAACTCTGCTACGGAGTCTCGAATTTTAATTACTCCTTAAGATTACTCCAATCACGATTTCAACTTATCTACCTACATATTAAGTCATAATCTAATCGCAAAGAAATCATTCGATTATTCATAAACTACTGCTGTTAGCTCACAATCATTGAGCTCAACTCAAATTTCCCTAAACTAAATACCACTTCCCAGACATTATTAATAAAGCAAAAGTTAAACTAACTTAGAACAAAGGGGAAGCTTTAAATGTTCTTCGCAGTATATCCTTAGGTAATTTCAGGAAATATATAAATGTGAGTGAAACTTCATCTTAGGACTACGGTGGGTGTCGGACAATTCCATTTGCTGCAATTCAACCCACCTTCCAGTTCGCAAAGCCATTAGCAACGTTTAATGTGGCCTTTTATTAGTTTAATAAATGTCTTCGCTGTTGGCGTTCGTGATAAAACGCTGTGTGTGGAAAAGGACTTTAACTTAAGCCTTTTTTTGTTTTGTGATGGATAAATGAGTTGAGCTGACATGTGTTGTTTATATAACCTGAATGTCTTTACTAATATATTTGAAAAATATAATCGAATCAATTAAAAATAAATACACTCAACAGTCACATAGTCCTGACCGCACATTAAGATCGAGTCTTTTGTCGTGGGTCTCAGAAACAACGAAAGACTTTTCAGTCACACAAACATTTGTGTCGGTGTGGAAATCGAACCCGCGGCGTCTCGTTTCACAGCCGGCTTCAAACCAAATGCGCCACGGAGGCAGGCGGAATCATCATATGTTTACAGTCCAAATTCTCTCCCGTTTCCGAAAATATAAATTCGGGAAAGATGAGTTGAGAAAATAAGATTTAGTATCATAAGAAATCAGTTAATAATGATGTACATTCTGAACATTCAAGACATTACAGAAAATTTAAACCATACAATCCACCATTCTATTAACTCAACTTTTTATTTTCGAATGGAAAAAAAATAGGTTGTGCTAGATATTAACCGAACACTTGAAGGCTAGGAAACACTAACAAAAACAATGTTCAAGCTCTTTGGAATAATCGCACACTCATACTAAAAATTAAAAGGAGTTTATTATTTTCATTAAAGTTAATACTAAAACTTGGTACGAAAATGTCCAGCAATCACATTAATACTGTGAATCAGAAAAGTTTTAATTTCACAACCGATTAAAGAAAGTTCGTGGCAATATTTTTGTGATTTATGGAGTAAGTAATGCTAGTTTTATTCCGGGAAGCAATATAACCAACGAGCATAAAGTTTAACCGATCTTACAATTTTCATAGATACATTCTTGAAGATATTGTTTACTTAGGAAACGTCAAGAGAGTTAATCGGTTAATTTATAAATAAATACACGCGACAGACACACTCATAGCCCTGACTCTACACTAATATAGAGACTTTTTGGTCTCACTACACCCAGTCTGGGTGTAGTAGAGTCAAGAAAAATATTTGTGGCCCGCAGCAACATAAAACCTGCCGCCTCTCGGCTCACAGCCTCCGAATCAACAGCACTAAGGTGGCTTTCAAATTATCACTACCGCGCATCCACAATAAATACATCCTTAAGAGTTGTTAAGCTTCCGATAAAAAAATTAAAAAGAATCTATCAAAACTCCCGATCCAGTAGCATTAATTCTTTATGACATTATTCAATGGAAATGTTTCAGTTATTCATACAAATTACAAAATTAAGAAATCAGATACCTATCAGGTATTTAAAACTTATTGCTATGTTAATAATTTACATAAAATATTAAAGTGGTCTTGGCTTTCGAAACGAAAGCTGTCTCCCGCTCTCGCCAATTACTGAATATATAAAAAATAATACTATATCGTAAGAACTAATTAATTCGAAAACCACTTAAACAAAATCGCAAACAGCGAAACCGAATTTCTAGGTCTTATTAAACACGAACAAAAGCGTCAAAAAACCAACGATCGAGGTCGCAACACATTGCTCTAATTAAAAATCATAACAAAAAATTGCGACGGAAATGTTAATTAAAACCAGCCGATGAAAAGTGTTTATATTTTCTAATCAAAGAGACGTTGAAATACGTCTTTTGCCGACGATTTTACCGGTAAGTTTATATTTTGTTTAACGTAGCCTGCGTAACAAGGTAACACACGTCCACAACAAACTGCTCTCTTTAATTAAGGCGATGTTTGATAGTGATCCGGGTAGTGGCTGAGGGCCTATGGACGATATAAAGGGTGGTTCACACTCGTCCGCAAAATCAAGTTTATTTTAGCAAACTACCCATTATTTAATGGACCCTTTTTGAAGCTGTCCGAGGCGTCACGTGTATTTCCCAAAAAGTCATAGCTTTAAAATTATTTAATAGAATAAAGAAGTTAAATTTAAAACAGAGCGAATAAAAATATTTTTATTATAGTACACGCGAGGTAAGCTTTGTTAAGTTGCCATTTTCACAGCATTCTTTTCCTCCGTTCCAGAATTGCAGAAGTAACATTCTCGCCCATAAAACTTCCTTTCTGCATTTTAGAATCACATCTCGTAAAACTAAATAAAATATCGCTTCATATTTTTGAATAAATCGTACTCTCTAAATAATGGTACCTTGGAGAGTTTTACCTCAGGTTTTATTTTGGCTTGGAGAATTACTTGAGTAATTTTAATTATAATATCTAGGCAAAGATTAATATATAAATAGATAATCATCCAATAAACTATAATAATTTAGATAATTCCGAAATATTCGCCGATGAAATAAAAGCGTTCTTACAGGTGCACATTTTATAGTCAAATATACAAGTAACAAAAGAAGTTTTGCAATACTTAAATGTAAGTTAATTAAATTAATAACAAACATAAATAAGGATTAATTTTATTCATTGAAAATATTTTAAAGACTATTTTACAGGCCAGTGTGAATCGGCCCTAAGGGACAGGGGTGCAAAGTAAACTTTCCATGAAGAAAAGAGATACCCTTTGAAGATACTTCCTTTGACTGACCTCAAAACTATGACGCGGATTCATTTATCTTTATAAAAGTTGTTTATTCTCATAAAAAACGTATAATGCTCTTCAACAAAGTTTGATTAGATAGTTGAGATAGGTTTCCTTTCGCCACAAAATGGTTAACAAGTGAGATATTACATAAACTAGTTTTCCAAAACTAGACTCTAGATCAAAACGCACAACGCTGTAGTAAGCGGTGTCGGACACAGTTTTGTATGGAAAATAGTTTTTATTGGTGGTAGGTCTCTCATATATGAGAGTCCGGCTGGGTAGGTACCACCGCAATATCAATTTTCCAAACAGCAGTGCAAATGCACTGTTGTTTTCCGGTTTGAAGGACATTGTAGCCAAAGTAACTACTGGACATAATGAGACTTAACATCTTATGTCTCAGGATGGCCACCGCAGTGGAATGCGATGTATTGGTTTGTAGTTGTTTGGTTCTGCTGCTGTCCATAAACGGTTGTATCGCTTACCATCAGACGGATGGTGTGCTCGCCTCGCGATTTATTGCAATAAAACATATCAAGAAAAGCGTTTTATTTCGTCGCAATATGCGGCGGCGATGAGAGGCATAACTGCGTTGAAACCGCTTCCCGCAGCGTTTTCCATTACGATCAGACCAAAGCTTTAGTCAACTACATGAACGGTATACAATCTGTCAGCAAGCGGACGAAGCCTTGGCGATTCATTCAGAGGCACATGCAGGCGTCATTCAGGATTCATTCGTTTATACCTAGCTTTATGTCGATCGGTGTTTATCCTTATATGCCAATCTTTGGCGCAATTGATAAGACACCGGCTATAAAACGCGAGGTCGCAGGTTCGATACCCGCACTAAGACAAATGTTTGTAAGGCTCACAAAAATTTGTTTCGGGTCTGGGTGTCTGTGAGGCCGGAAAGTCTCTCGTAGTTTCTGATACTAAAGACTTTCCGGCCACGGAACTTTTCTATTCCACGACACCAGACTTAATTGATCTTAATGTGGGATCTCGATGTAATGTGTATGTGATTCTTTCTAATAATAAAAAGTGTTAGTTAAGCGAGTTGTGGAACAAAAGACCACGGGTTCGATCTCCACAACAAGACAATTTTTTACGTTTGTTACTGATCCACGACGCAAGACATACATCTTAATGTGGAGTCGGGACTATGTGTGTGACTATTGTGTGTATTTCTTTGCTTTCCACTTCACATATGTTTACATAAATAAAGATAGGTTATATTATATGTACATCACAGAAAATGTGCAAAAGCATACCAGCAAGCGGATCCGGACCGAATCGATTCCGGAAATCTCACTAACCGAACGAAGCGCTACAACAAAGCTGTTATTTTACGTCGATTTTCCGTCAAAGAGGACTACACTACCGAGCTGACTTGTTCATTTTGCAAACAAAACTAGATTTAGCATAATTATGTTAAGAAAATAATTGTTTTACTTAGCAAGGGTATAAGATCTCCATTCCATAACAAGGTAAGACTAAAATTTATGAAGGTCATATAGACTCCGCCACTGCCGAACCTCCGTCGTCTGACTCCATATTACTGTACGTTTTTAGTAATGTATCGCTCGCCACATCCTTAAACTGCCGTCAACAGACTGTAACATGGCGTTAGTGGTTCGACAGCGGGCTGCCAACGTCACGAATACAGAGCCTAGCATCGTAGATCGGCAACGTTTACATAGGCCTTAATTTATATTATGTATACTCGAATATAACACAAGTAAATACCATAATAAAATATTTTATGGATAACGTTTTCTTAGATTTACGCGAATGTTACACATTGAAATAAAACTCTTTTTTACGGAATTTATCGCGATTTGTATTAATTTTTACATTTTCGAAACGTCGAACATACAAATATATTATTTTAACTAAGCGGTTAATCTCAGCAGCAAACATATTGTTCACTCTATAATTACTAGCAAACTTCATACGGCGTTCTGTACAGACAGTGCAAAAACCTCGTGCCCGATCAGTTAACATTCCAAATTCACGGTCCAACAAATTAACAAATTAATCTGGTTTAATTTGACTGACGTCGGATTCATCACTCCACAGTCGGATTTTTCTTTGTTTATGTTTTCTGGTTCGTGTTATTCACTGGAAACCTGTTTTTGTATTTACGAGTATTTTCCTTTTACGTTATTAATTTTCTTTGATTAAAGGAGAAGAATTTATTATGATTTAAACTTCGTAGTAGGACATTCTAGGCTAATATGTATTTAGTCGGCGAGTGAAATACCAAGGTAAAGTTTAGTGTAAACGAAACAAATAAACTTAATAGTCTCTCTCACAGTCCTAATCTCGCCGGAAGATTTGGAGTCTCCTTTGGTATAAATAAAAAATACTATATAATTAATATATACATCCACCGCAGCATTTTCATCTCCGCAACATGGACTTGCACATGTCGCCTGAGGGCAGGCCACGTCTCAGTACGGGAGCACAGGCCGCACGATGCTTTTATAGATAAGGCCCTTGTGCCCCATTGGGCATCCGGCGATCGCAAAGTATGCACGAAACCTCCCTCCACTTAGACCAAGCAGCGCCTATATGGGCTTTGACGTCAAGGTCAACGTCACCTCTAGCGAGTAATAATGGTAACCATAACAATAATGGACTATGTACATAATACATAATACCTAAAAGTGAAAACCCACCATAGTGCTCCACGCGACAGTATCATGTTTAGTATTCAGTCAGTATAGTCGTATAGCCGGGTTCAAGCAAGTCGTTTTAATTGTCAGATGCATTTTAGTCGCTTTGTCGTACCAGTATAAAAAATAAATACCGTTCATGCTTTTCTATCGAAACAAGTGTACCGAAAACGTGACATAACACAATTAATACATACATCATGCCAAAAATAATCTTGGGAACGTCGAAAGCTGACGGGAGATAAAGTTTTTTCTCCCCGTCACATCAAAGCCTGCTAAGGGAAAAGTTAATTTGTGTTAAAAGCTTCCCCGCTCTCATGTAACCGAGTTACGTTTTATTAGGCTGCCTGTACAAGGCACATTTACCTTCTGCCCACTATATTACAGTCACAGCGCATGTTAATTATGCAGCTCCCATTTACGTCCACAAATAAATTATTTTCTGAGAATGTCACGGATTATGCAAGATTTAGTTATAACGTGCCACTTAATTCTGCTAGTTATGTCATCTTATTTATAATAATTATAAATAAGATTATTATAATTATTATAATTATACATTATTTATAGAATAATCTTGAAAATGCCAACGATAAATATCTCTTAAAAATGTGAAAGTTCTCAGCGCCTTTCTGAAGATTGTTTGAACTTTGAATAGTTTAGACGTCACGTCGCGTCGGTTTCATTTAAAATGGTACAAATTACTGATACAAAGGAAATTTTCCTTTATGAACTACTATTTTTGATCTCAAATTTCTTACTTTCTTTCTCACTTACTAAACATCACAGCGTGGTTTCGATTTAGCCTGTTGTTGACTTGTGGTTGCTTTTTGCTTCAATTATAATCAGTTTTATTTTTATTTACTTAAACATGAACATCTTGTCACGCCCATACCCTTAGATTATAAATAAGATCATCAATCACTTCCATCTCAATCAGAGCGAAGACCTGTGATAATACTATGAGCTATTCAATTATTAATATAACTTTGTCATGTGTTTTATTTTTCTTTCTTTATAAAATTATAAAGAAAGAAAAATAAAACACATGACAAAGTTATATTAATAATTGAATAGCTCATAGTATTATCACAGGTCTTCGCTCTGATTGAGATGGAAGTGATTGATGATCTTATTTATAATCTAAGGGTATGGGCGTTATAAAACAACATCACATTTAACATATCACATAGTAAGCATTGAAAAAACCACGAAGATTTGTCAACAATGCTAAGATCTGAGTCCGTCAACGAAAATCGAAGAACACTGATAATACTATCTAAAATATTGTTAACATTAAATAGCAGACAAGAGCTAGGTAAGCGTAAAGTATGTTAAATATACTATAATTAATGAAATAAAAATAACAATACAAAAAAATAAAAAAATGTATATTATAGAGAAATAGAAAAAACATCACAATGTTCTTGCTGAACTAGTTCATAATTAGAAATCGAAAGCAAAAACCAGTCAGCTACAACGCAGCATCCAGTGTTACCAGTTAAGAAAATGTAATATAGTTTGCACATTTGGTTGCTAACGAGATACGGGCCTAACGCATCTCGAGAGAATAACCAATTAAGCCAAGAACAAATTAATTAGACACACCTAATTACACAGGGAGCTCAGACAGCTACTAATTATTCCGGCAAGTTAGTCAAAACATTGTGGAGATTGTTGTCGTTTCAAGTCGATGCAAACAATGCCATTTGTATTCCAGTTGCTAAATAGCATTAATTTGTGCAAGGCTGATAGTTGGTCTGCACAAATTGGGACGGTGAATGATATTAATTCCGAAATGTAGTAGTAGTTCACGGAGTTTCTATAGTTGATGTCGAATATGACAAACTATGGAATTAATTGGAACCAAACAGCAGTGTTTATTGTGTTCCGGTTTGTAGGGCTTTGTAGCCAAGTAACTACTGGACATGATAAGACTTAACATCTTATGTCTCAAGATGGCGAACGCAGTGGAATGCCAAGCATTGCTTTGCATTTCATGGTCTTGTTTGGTTTTGCTACTGTCCATGAGCGGTCGTATCACTTACCATGGCAAATGGCATGCTCGTTTCGTTCACTGCAATAAAAAATAGTCTTTTTATATAAAATCACTGGAAGCAGGACGCTTCCAACAGGCCTCTGTGGCAATTCTTGGCGGAAGAGAGAGAGAGGGAGAGAGAGGGAAAGATATGGTTACCAGATGAAAAGTGATTATAATCGGCAATGTACACTCACACTGCCGAATGCCGACTGTATGGAAGATGTGTTACCTACATTAAAGGATTAGAAAATACAGAGAGGGAAAAGATAATATTTATGTTTATCAAGGCTACGGTCCACTCATTGATCGAATGAAATGCGACAACAACACTGTTATTTACGACGTTCTTCTAAATCTATCGACTTATTCGATACTAACCATTTCTGCTTCAGTCGAAACGGCTTTACATAACCCAAGTCTGTTTAAAGTTTTATATTCAGTATTTGGTATATTTTATATGCAGACAGCGTACCGATTGGTATTGATTGGTATTTTAAAGAAATAAATAAAATCATATTACATTATAGTAATAAATAATTTTCTGATAATTAATTTTCTACATAACAATAATACATGAAATTCATAACTTCCATACATTAAAGTGCATTTCAGAAAATTCTCTTGAATTTCCTCCTATTTTATGTAAGTTCTCGAGCAGATAAGCAAACCTTATCGGGAAGATAAAAAGCCAGACTCTGGCACTTTTATATTCTTATAACGTTGAGACTTTCTCGAATTTCCTTCACTCGTTTAGAAAGTATTTTTAGCATTTGCCACCATAAACTTTATGAGGGAGTTATCTTAAAACTTATTTTGTTATCCGATTCAAAAATGATTTTGCAAACCCTTGTTTTCTTGTTTGCTTTACTCTAATTACTTTATAATTAAATCTTATTTTAAGAATGGATGTTTCGTACAAAGTTCTCTTTTTTAATTTATAATTATTTCTCGAACAGGGGTTAATAACCGTAGACTTATTATCTAAAATACGGTATATTATTTTTTTCATTCGCCGGCGTATCCACAGGGTCGGACTCCGTACGCATATAAAAAGATTTTGGAACACAATTTCGAGTCAGATACTGCGATGTACAACGTTGTCTATTATTTTTTTAATATTTTCTGGATGCAGGCTTCTTCTATCAGATGTCTCTGGAGTTCTTTGAAGGAGGCCAACTAATGCGGTGAAGAATATTTCATTTTAGGTGTAATTCGAGAAAAATATCAATATTCGGTAAATTGTTATTGTTATTAAATAAGCTGAAAAATTATATAAATATATATTTTTTTCTAATTTGAAGAAACAGAACAGAAACAACCGTGAATGGATATTACTATACAAGTCTTGTTTCGTGGTTGTGACAAATTACAAGAAACTTTTCGGTCTCTTAGCACCCAATCTTACCACAGACACAATATTTTGACTCATTCCCCAGCTCGTATTAAATATAGGCACGATATGCTCGACGTACTGCGTTTTTGTTTCAAAATTCCAAATAAAATAGAAGACCAGACTTAATACAGTATTCCAGTTTCATTATGTAAAACGGATTTTCTCCGCGCGACGAATACACTTTCATTATTACTCGCAATAAAAAACAGCGTAGAAAAATCTGTAACATGCTGATTAAAATCCCGCTTACGGAATCAATCCCTTAGCGTGCTACGTATTTATCCGCTACGCGCCTACGCGTCCGCTACGGCTACGAATCTTTTGATCGACGAGTTTTTTAATAAGCCTGGATGTATAGTTATTACAATTTTAATCTGCAATTTGAAATTAATATTTTCTGCGTATAATTGTAAATCAGCTGTAAATACACGTTAGTATAAATGTTTATTAATATTATATCGATAGCTTATTGCAGATCAAAAAGCAATATAAAATGTTGCTACACAATTTTATACAATGTTATACGCAAAAAAAATGATTTTACATGATAGCATAATTTGGACTATAATTTGTTGAATTAAAGTTTATGAAACATTAATAAAATTTTCTTTAATATTTATAAAATAAACTCCATAAGTAAAATATTTTATAATAAAACAAGATCAACCTATTGTATTAAAATTTTATCTGAAAGAATAAATCGAAACGAGCCGTTAAAAAAACGTAAGACCAAAGCTACTTGGTATTATGCAAATATTATGAAAAGCGTAGTGTAAGAGCTCGGATCTGATGAATATTCATCGAGGCGTCATTACAAAAGTTCTATTTTTTTTTTACTTTATAAAGCCTCTCGTGTAAGGCAGTAGCTTAGACATTTTAAAGTCACTTTAATTAAACTCCTTTTAGGATAAAATGCAATAAAAAGATTGAAATTAATTAATTATGCTTGATTTTGGGGATTCTTTTTACAGAAATGCTTAGTTCATTTTTTTAAATTTAAATATGTGTGAACGGGTTATTCAAAGACCTAATAATCCCCATTCATAATGTACATAATCCAACTTCAAAAGTTTGCAAGTCTCGATCGGTATCATCAGTATCAACAGGAGTCATTACCGTTATATCAAAATTTTCACTGACGATAGTTACAACGATAGTTACAAACTTAATTATTTGAACCGCTTACTTGTATAAAAAATACAAGTATTTAAAAGTCACGACTTTTAATTGTATTCAACCGTTAAGTAAGAAAGGAAAGTTAAATATCAAAAGGTATTTACTGCTTTGTGGCAGTCTTGTTTTATAAGCAAGTGCCTAATGAGACTACATCCTTTGTTTTTCTTTTGCTCTTAATTAAAAATGCAAATTAAATTATGTACTACATCCTCTGTTATGAATCATAATTTAACATTATACGAGGCCATTGTTTATCTGAAGCATTTGTTTGTTTCATGTTACTTTTATAAGCAAATTCTAATTAACTCCATAGAATTAGATGGTTGTTAATGGTTTTTCTTTGTTTACGGGAAAACAAATACCCAGAAATTAATTACTTTTTATCGAAGCTAATTAATTTATAAGCCGCTATGGTAAATAATTACAGCTGTCGATAAACCATTTTACTGCATACTGCTGAGTTTTTTTTTACTACTTTTTTGGAGGGCAATATAATCATATATAATATTATATATAACATTATCATGTCATAAGCATTCCATTCCTTTCATCAGTTTCATCAGTGATTTGGCGGATTTCTAAGGCCTTAGAAACTCTTGAGAAAATTCCAAAGTGCAAATGTTTGCTAACGCGTTTTAGTGAGCTATGAATACATACACAACTTCGAAAAATAGAGGGTATGTCTTGGGTTCCAACCTGCGACCCCTGATTTGCCAATTCGGTTTACTACCAACAAAGCTGTCGCACTGTCTACAAAGACACATGAAAACTTAACTAGGTATTTAAGTTATAAATACCCCCAGATTGTTCATCTTTGTGAAAAGACAATCACCAACAATAACCAAATTCAAAATCCAGAGGTGCTTTGGATTTTATTTGCTCAACACAAAAACAAACAAAAAATCTCTTGCCTCCAATAGAAACGCCCGCAGCTCAGCTGACAGAACAGCTGATTGTTATCTGTGGGCGTCACGATAGAAAGCACTCGCTATCCGTTAAACTGTAATCCCATCTGCCTTCTCCATTTTAAAACCTACTGTATGCACTGATACGTAAATAAATCGCTCAATCGTGAAATTTATTCGTCTGAAGACAAAGACAAATTCCGAACGTTTTAAAATATAGACGAGAAAGGAACGAGAGTGTTGCATCCTTTCGAAAATCGGCAAACTTCTAAAATTTTCATATTGAATATTACTTTTGTTCGAAACTTCGGTTTGAACGAATCCACAGCGGGATGGAGTAAAAATTGGGTGCAATGTAAAAATAACTAGGAATGTCAGTAAAGTTCGCTTTTATAACTCGGACCAACTTTATTTATATTCGGACCTGCCTTTATATAATAAACTACTTTTCGAAAAGCAATCGAGTTAATTTTAAATTTATTGCGTGTTTGTTCTAGTATTTGTCCACCATATCACCTTGTATGACTGCCTCTGGCACAGCAAAGTTACTTAGGCATACGAGTATGTGGAATTGAGCAATATTTTTTTAAAATTTGAGTGGTGAAAGTTCAAAAAGTTTTTTGTAGTTTTCAACATCATCGCAACAAATACATAATACTGGTTACAGAATTATGTATGCAAAAAATTATTTAATACTTTGCTGACGAAATAGTTAACATTATTTAGTGTTACCACGGTGAAACGAACCTCAATAAATTGTGTTTAGTAATAGTACCAATAAAACCACAATTAATGTATTCCAGAGAAACTAGAAAAATATTTTTTTGAGCATGCCTTAATGACACCTGATTAAGACTAATCGCGAAAATGTACGATTGTTTTTCTGTATACATGACGTATGTTGAAAATGTTCATATAAAATTCATTGAACGTCGGGCAACGAAGATAAATTGATGGATTATTTAATTAGCGTACTACTGATTGATCGGTTTATTAATTAATCTAATAATTTACACGTGAAACAACCTGTTTATGGTTTAAATTTATATTCTAGTTGCTGGCGGCATATTTGCATATATTAAATATTTAGTTTGTTGCGGTAGGAAATTACATTGATAATAAAAGAATGAATATTCTAATTTTGAAACACATTACACACAAACGAATCTGAGTTTAAATAAATAATTAATTAATTACGAGTAGGTATATAGGTATATTATATTAAATAATCCGATTTCTGAAGAAGGAAACCATACGACTCTCCTCATCTAATTAATTTGGGAAGCTTTATTCCCGAGGTAATCCTGACCAACAAGGCGGTGCTTTTAGCTCATATGTCACTCTTCCTAGAATAAGTATATACTTCAAAATATCTACCATTACCATTGTACTATTATACACCCAACAGTCACATACGCAGTCCTGACCCCACACTAAGATCGAGTCTTGTGTCGTGGGTATCAGAAACTACAAGAGACTTTTCGGTCTCACAAACACCCAGACCCGAAACAAATGCCTGTGGATCACACAAACATTTGTCTCGGTGCGTGGATCGAACCCGCGGTCTCTCGTTTCACAGCCGGAGTCTAACCGACTACGCCACGGAGGCTGTACATATCTATACATATATTTCAAAATATTCCGTATAAAACATAATTTTAATATATATTATATCTTGGCGTGATAGGTTATTTCTAAAAGAAGTTAAGTACATAACTAAAGCATAATAATTCATCACCCGACAGAAACGTATGTACTTGTATTTAGGCTTCTTATGTACGTGTGTACATAAAAAGCTATATGTCACGGGTATCAGAAACTACGCGAAACTTCGATATTACAACATCTACACTCGAAACAAATATCTGTGAATCACACAAATGATATTTTTATATTATATTACTTTAAGCTCAAGAAGTTTAACATTCAATGATTCATACTAAGAACAGACTAAAGACATATTATCAAAAACAGTTTATTCCTCACTTTAAGCTGCTGGATAAGGAAAATCAAGTAGAGCATATTAAACTGCAAAACGCAAGTTTTCTACAGCATTCATTTACATAAAAAGTATCGTAGCAAGTTAGTGACACTCGAATAAACTTAGATAATGAGAACATTCACCCTTTCCATTTGAAAAGAGCCATGTATGTTTCTATTATTAAAACTATTGTGACTTTTTCGATAAACTTTACTCCACCGTACCCGCAACAATCTTAAAAAGGATGTCATTTTTACTTTCTTATCTTTACAAATGGATTTATTTATTTAAGCGTTATTTGAACACAAAAATAGACAATGGAAAATCTCACACACTGAAAACATAAATGGCAGTCCAAATTTAAGATCTGACAGACACCTATAAGAATAAACGGAAATAAAAAACGATTAAGATGGCAGTCTAAACTTAAAGTAAAACAAATAAAAATGTATAATTAATGAAATTAATTCCATCGAAATAATATAAATTGTAGCATTAATAAGCGGGGTAGAAATTACGTACGATGATGGTTCAACACTTATGTTCACGTAGGTTGTAGTGGGAACTTGCATCTACCCACACAGATCATATTAGATTTTAATCCGTCTAATACATTCTCGTCTAGACGGTTTCTGTTGTATCCGCTCTTATAATTATATTGATGTTTACGTTTGTTTGAACATTGCAACAATTATAAGCGATGTGTTTATCATGTACGTCAACCGAAATATTTGATGCGCTTCGTAAAATTTCATTGATAAATAAAACTAAATTACCGTCTGAAAATGTAAAATACATTTAACCAACAAAAACCTATTCGAAACCACATAATTTATTATTTTATAATTTCTACTATTTAATGTATTTTATTTAAATAATTCTAAATCAAATTTGCTTAAATTCGTTTTATTGTAATTAGTACACACATTAGTCCATTTCTACACATTCATAACATTCATTCACTTATTTAAATATTAGTGACGACAGCTTTTTACAAAGCTTTACGGTATTATTTTTGGTTAATATATATTTAACCTTGATTCACAAAGGCAGTTACAGTCCATTAGTAAAAAATTACTCCGTAACGGAACCAAATTGGTAAAATAATCAACCCATTGCATCGGAGTTATACAAAATTTCACATTGTTAAGTGAACTTTATTTTTGAATATTTCAGAATACTTCCTAGTTGGATCGAAAATGTTTGTTATAGTACGATATAAGTTGATCTATAATAATAATTACTTTGTACAAAAAATCTTTCATTTGATTAAATATAAGCCTGAAATATTGAAGTCTACTTCTTAACTTATCCAGACATTTCCATTGGAAATTTTAGATTAGCATTGCATTCGGCAACTTGGTGCAACTCTTACCAGCTCATAATTTCATTAAGTAAAATATTTTGTCTCGGGTTAATAAATTACATTTTAATTTTAATTTCTTATTGAGTAACCAAACATTATGAGCTTGATAGAGCTTGAGCTCAAGCGTCTGACCCCAATGAATTATAAATTATGAATTCATCACAGAATGCGGGATAATATTTACAATTAATTTAACAGGTAAACTACGGGATCTGTGACCTAGATGAAGGTGAAGTTTAAAACATATCTTTATTAATTACGCAAAATATTTTATACACGAACTTTTTTATTCCGAGCTCGCTAAAGTGTACGTACAATAACGGCCAGATTGTATATAAGAACAACTAATAAAGTATTATCATTAATATTTATTTATATATTTATTTAGCTTTTAATTTTTTCACAGGTTACTATGTAAGCGAATTTAATTCAATTTCGCTTCAATATCACCTTATTTCCTAGTCTAGAAACGTTGCTTAGATTATATTCTGATTTCGTATTCCCAATCCTAAAATCATAAGCTAGCTGCTGCAACTTGCTTAATTAAAATCACTTTGTATTAACTTCGCGGGGGTTTAGTTTAGGTAGCAGAATATTATATATAATAATATCTTTAGACTTCGACATATTTACCTTATAACTAATCACATGTTCTGGAAACTGAAATCGGGGTTATGTGACGTATTTACATTCACTATTAATTTCTAAGTGCAGGATATAAGGGCTATAACATAATTATGTTTTTACGGATCGAAAACGACGTTTCAAAAGTAAATTATTTTTTAATCTTACATTTGTTATTTGAGTGTGATTTGTTTCGTGTCCAAACTGTCTCTAATTACTCCTTCTCCATTTACGATTATTTTAGAAATATAAGTTTAATAGATGCCCTTACATGCCACTGCTTGTTATATTTGCATTGCTTTAACATTATAATGCATCAATTGAACGACTTTGAGATTAATATTAAAACTTATCTATTTATTACTAAGACTTGTTTAAAACATAATATAAATAAGTAAAGAAAACACTTTTATTGTTGGATTAATACATGGTAATTGAATAGTAGTCCACCAACTTACACCAGGCCTGCGTGGTGGACTTTATTATGGCCTCATCCCTCTCAATTGTAGGTACTCTCGATTGTAGAGGAGCCCCGTGCTCTGCAGTGGGACGTATATGTACTAATACAGAAAATAAATAAAGCACATGACACAACATTAATTAACATTATAAAAGCAAAAAGCGTTGAAAATATCTGGCCAAGGCGACTGAGCGTTGGCTACTACAGAAAAACCACAGCAAAAACAACGACAGTAATGCACAACGTGGTACTAATGCGAACTTTTTGTTTATCCTTGACGCTGGAAGCAAGATAAATTGATAGGAATAGCATCGATAAAAGCTAAGTATTAGGTTCTGAGATAAAAGCATTACGTTTTCTAAATTATTATGCGAAATTGCCTTACCTTTGAATTTTGATCGGATGGGACCTTGAGATGTAAAGCCAGGCTAAAATTGGATTCAACAGTCCGTGCTTGGAATGACCGATATTATTGAAAATGGGCCTCATTATAATCTATCCTATAATTTAAATTAATTAGAACAGCATATTGCATACACGATGGATGTAGCTTTTATAGCATTACACGTATTTATTTTGTAACCTACTATATTGATACTGCAATTCATGGTTTAATTTGCATCCCAGATTATTTATTTGAAGCACTACTTATTATAAAATCGCAAAGAATTGACAAACTAAATTTGATTGGATGTTTTGTTTTTCGGATTTTTAAATAATATTCAAGAGAGCCGTCATTTTTTTAACTTTTTTAAAATCGTGGTCTTTGCTGAAACTAAATGTTATAAAATAGTCGATATTCTTCTTACGCAATTAACTTCAGAAGTCGATGTAGATTCGGCTTTTAAACAATCATTGTGGACTCCACCTCGAAGCACGTGCCAAATGCATCATTTGACAAAAACAATTCAAGTGAATCCAGACAAAATCAAATTATACAGTTCATTCAATATGGCCACGGTCGAGTCCCAGCGGCACGCCGAACACTCAGATTACTTTATACCCACCGACAAACTTTACCCAAACGTAGACTATCGCTACATCTTGATTACCCCGGCGTGAAGAAACTTGGCCGTGACACACCCCAGAGATTTTTCAACACAGCGAAAATTACGAGGTCCGTATCCGATCTATATTTACCGAACACTTGAGACGCCTAGAACAAAGAACGAGCTTTATTCGATGCTGCGTACGGTATACGTGACGTTCGAAACTACTGAAAACAGAGTTGTATGCTGCTCGCTCGTTCTTGGAAATACTTTTAAACCTATTAGAAGCGATGTGATAACCAAACATTTAATTCTATTATAGGTAAGCTGCCACGTAATATCCAGCATCTTTCAGCTTTTATATCCAATATTTTAATAATGTTAAATTTGTTACCGTTTATGGGTCAATCTCCAAATCGGGCGTATTCGTGTGATCGCTCTGGTGCTTTTCAGTTATTGATATTTAATAGTTATTATGTATCTCATTGAAAATAATGATATTCAAATAGCACATTTTTACTATTGGCCTTCAATTTACATATATTATAGTTATTGAAATATTTAAGTTCAAAAAAATTCGCGACCAGAGCAATCATAAATGGTGAAATCAGTGAAACAAAATATAAATATATTGATAAAATATTATTTATTTAGCCGTTTTATTTATTCAGGCTTACAAATAAAAAAAAACGAAATATTTGGACTTAATTAAATCACTTCTAGGTTAATGAGACAAAATTAAAAACCTTTTGAAATCAACCTTTAATACCTACAGACTTTTATAGCTATAAAATGACTTAGACTCATTAAAATTTAATTTAAAGTATTAAATATTAGTTTTTAGGAAGTATTTAAAGAAAAGTAAGGTTTATAAAAAACAAAATAAAATTCTTAAAAATAAACATTTTATAAAAAAAAATAACAGTCTTTTCAAGATTATTACTGTTTTGTAATAATCACATTTTCCTTAACTATATATTTAGTGGAAAGTAAAGAATTAAATAGAACAACACAAAGTACAATGCAATTCAGAATATGATCAGATCAGATTGAAATATTGTTTGCAAATGATAATGATACAAATTTTAACACCAAGTAAAAAAAAAATACAATTTCTATAAGACTTAGTAGATCAACAAACTAAGAATATAAGGTTTATTGGAAGCTCAGAAAATTTTAAAGTCATCAGAGTCGGAGTCGGGTAAATCTTCTGCTGCAGCAACCTTTGTCAAGGTGTTATCGTTTTTCAACGAAGATAAAACTACCTCGGAAATACTTGGAGTAATTAAATTTTCATAGTCAATAGATGGAACTTCATCCAAAAAACTGTCCGGCAGGTCCGAGTTGTGTAATGATTGTTGACTTTGATTTGGAGTTATAGTCTGTCTATTATTAAGCATTTGTGGGAGTTGAATTTGCTTCTCTTGATTGTATTCTTTTGAACGCTTAACCAGCGAAGGTCGGCTTGTCTTCCTTGGTGCCCGTGACATGTTTGTCTTTGAGGTGCTTTGGTTCGAATCGCTATTAAGTTGGTAAAAGCCTAAGTGTTTGCCGTGCGGACATTGTACAGCCTCTTGTGAGCAGTTGTCTAAATCACAGCTTAGTCGCCTCATAGCCAAAACGTTTTTAGTATTTGCTGAAAAATAGATTTATAACGTACAATTAATGCAAAATATCATCGCTCTGGTCTTTTTGGACAGAGCAATCACAGTCATAGCGATCAGAAAAAGTCACAAAATCATAAATATAACCGTGTTTAAAAGCAGTAGAAAGTTGTGATTACCTCTCATAAAAAACATCATAAAGATCACTTAATTCACATAAAAAAAACACATTCACAAGGTTATTATTTAATTCAAATAGCAGGCCATAGCAATCATAAAATTCGAGAACCAAATCCAGAGCAATCATAAACTTACCTTCGTAATTTTGGAGCGCGGGAACGTGGCACAGAAGTATACTCCTTGGCGGTTAGACGACCACTGGTGTTACCCCGCAGGAGGGGAATAGAGTGTCTATAACGCGTAACCAGGGATGAGCGCGATGTTTTACCTCAGCGCAGAGCGATGAGATAAAATGCCCGGTCACGATTTTAAGTTCAAATTGTGGCAAAAGTATTGTTAATATAACTAAAAATATTTTATTACGATGAAGATTAACTATCTGTTATGTAATCTAAATAAGTTGTTTCATATGAACCTTCTCATTAAAAAGTTAAAAAATCTTTTTTTCATTCAATCGGGAGTTCGGTCAACCCAGAGCGATCAGGATTTTAGGGTTTAAGATTTTTTTTTAGATATTTATAATAAACTTATTCATAATATTAGCGTTGTATCACGTAGATTAGGCACCGAACTATATATAAAAAAATATCTTGAAAACGTTTTTCGATTTTAAAGGGGGCTTATTCAGCCCGACACGAAAAAAAATGCCTTTGGAGATCGACCCTTATACAACAGTATTAAGGCGTTATAGGCGTATTGTTGAATTCCCGAAAGGAATGACGTCAAGTATACAGCCAGGTGTGAAATTACATGTACATTTCACGAAGGTATTTAATTTCAGCAAACATGTTAATTACGGTCACCAAAATATTTCGTTTAAAACATTCAATTATTATAATTGCTATCATCTGGTTATTATGCAAATCGAGCACTAGTAATATTTACAAGGTATATTTCACAGCTTTCAACGGTCGTATGTCACTCCAAACAATACAATGCCTATCCTCTAATACCTTTACTCCAACAATTATCGGTTCCACGGCAGGTATGGCTACTCCGAAGGCAATTCTATTAGCTATCCAGTGAGCTATGTCGACAATCTTAGTTATCTACATCAGATCATTGCAACTGCTACCCTTTAGAGCCTGCAAATTAGTCTACCACTTTCAATTGATCGATTGCTTTACAAGATTCAACTTTGCTGGTAGAGTGCTTTAATTAATAGTATTCAATCAAGACTTTAGTAAAATATTCTGCACTTACTCATATTTTGAATATTTTATATATGTGTATAATTTGTACAATGTTGAATGTTCTCTCAAGTCGTGGTTCTATCATGAATATCTTTCACAAAAGTAATATGCGTTACCCAGGTGACGTTATAAGGTTAGTATGAAAGGCTGCGAGCATGGCTATATTCTCACCGAATTTCTGGAAAACTCATATGTTTCATACAAAACTTGTCAGGTCCATGATGCCTTTAGAAACACTTCCAGCAATGAAGTCGACAGTACTTTCATAAAATATAATTTATGTTTCAAAATTATTAATATCTGAAAATATTATTTAAATTCTATACTTTGAACCAATTTGATCCTCAAGAGCCCAATAGTGCAATAAAAATATTTTTAAAATGTCCATTAGTTTCTTCTATACGGAGCCAGAATGGATGTTCCCGAAGCACTGGCCATGCACTCTTTGTCTTTAAACGGCAGTGTTAATTCTCTTTGTCCAGGCAAAAAACCAGCAACAATTTGGTAGCAATTTAAATAACGAAATCCGCAGCTGCACCGCAGCCGACGGAAGTTTTTAATTTTCCTTACTATAAAGTTGCAAATTCAATTTTACAAGCCAAACTGTGTTCGTCAAACGAGTACGCGCTACGGGGTGCTGACTGGAAGTTCGTTGTGTAATCGCCAACTCGTCAACGTACCATTTCAGCTTACGAATAACTGGGTATTTATGTGTCTGTAGCCTCTTTTTGATACTTAATACTGAACTTATTATTCCTCCGTTATATGTTTTCCTTTAAACTCCGTGGCGCAGTGGGTTAGATGCCGGCTTTGAAACATGAAGCTGCGGGTTCTATCCCCGCACCTAAACAAATATTTGTGTGATCCACAGGTATTTGTTTCGGGTCTAGGTGCTTGTGAGACCGTAAAGTATCTCGTAATTTCTATTACTCACGACACAAGACTCGATCATAGTGTGGGGTCAGAACTATGTATGTGACTTTTGAGTGTATTTATTAATTATGTACAATAAAAATACTTAAAAGTTACAATATTGGTGGTAGATACAAATACATATTAATTGTAATAGATCTCAAAATTTATAAACAGCTGAGTGATGTGGTGGGTGAATGACCTACTAGTATTGTACGGCCGCGTACGGTGCATTTAATTCAAAATGTATGGTTGAATTTGCTATAGTGCGTCCATTTCCATGGATATCGATTCTGACAACTCAGTTAGCATGAATAAGAAGACTTTAATGCAGTAAACCAGTATATGAGAGGTATATCGTTACTATTGTGTATAACTATAACCGCTATATAAAAGTGTTTTTGTAGTTAAACTAGTTTACCTAAACGAAGGTTTGATCCTTGTGCACTCACCTCTGACGTTTCAAAGTCACATGTGTATCTATTGTCAATATTATCGCAAGCTTTGGCGGCAAACGAAAATTTCAATAGGGAACCTGCAAGATGAGAGACATTCAATAGAATTTTGAAAGTGTGTGAAGTCACTAACCCACGAGTTAATGGATACCTTATCATAAACTAATTCATTTGAATTTTAGCGATAAAAAGTTTCACAGAAAGCTGATTTTAATTATATCGAACCATTAAAAGACCAGCATACTTAATTTAATTACAAGACTCCGTTTATCCAGACAAAAAATAACTACAAATCCTTAGTGCCAGCACTTTAAAATTCAAGTTATCTCCGTTCCCAAAAGACGTTAAAAAATGCTCCGCCGTACTATCTCGAGGCGAAATAACTAATTTAACAAATGTACCTCCGTGCACCCGAATACATTCGGATAAAGTGAGTCTGGTGGTCGCTGTGCGTCCACTTTGTCTTCCAAGACAAGTTTGGCCGGCGGAATTGAATCGTCACAGCCAACAAAAGGAAAGTTTACTACTTAAACTCCACAGTCTTACACAGCTTTGCGGCGTTTTGTTGCTTTACAAATTTATTTTGTGTTTACTGTAATGTTTGGCAGATGTGTACTTTGATAGTGTAATTTTAAGCCTGACTAACATAATAGTAGATGAAGATGTTCACGCGTAATGTACATGATGATTTGCTTCAATATATTCTCGTATTTAAAATTGGTTATGAGCGCAAAAAATCGTTGTAACTCATTTAAATGGTATCACGATAATTGAATTTGAACAGCTATATTTTCCACTAAGCTGAGCCGTCTCTAAACCATTCACCCACCCTCGCCCAAGGCAGTAGTCACTCAAATAACCTACAAATAACCGTCTTTATGATGTTCAACAATTTCATTTTTATTTTTTTGTAAGCGCAATAACGCGCAAGTGGGGTAGCCCAAGCAGAAAATGGCTTTGTAATTCAATTCGGCCGATTTAAAAGCTATCAAGATAGAGCATTTGAGACCTATATTAAATCCTAAAAAAGACATTTTCATACATGAAAAAGTTTTCGTGTCGTCGACACCTGCTACCTTGGCATGAGTTGTTTGCAATATAAAAATGTTTTTTCCACGCTTCAGCTACTAGAATAGCTGAAAACATGCATGTTGCGAAATATACTTTTTATGTTTTCATTTATTTTGTTTGAAAACATTTACTATTTACTTTACAATAAACCTTTTATAAACACATTTCAGATTCACTCTCACCTATTTATGGATAAATATAAAATTTCTTCCATGCAGAAAGCGAACCCACGGCTGCGTTGCAGGAAGTCTTCATAGCCGCTGCGCTAATAGGCCATCATCAGTTTTTGATGATGTGACTATTATAATAAATGTGATTCCTGCACCACTATTGGGTAATAATTAAAACTCCCACTGTGAGACCTCTTTAATCTCAATTGACGCAAGTAATTTATACAAAAATGTACATCTTGTTTATAGATAGCCGAATCAAAACTATAAAATAACACCTTTTTTTTAAATACTACGACTTACTGAAATTTAATAAATCAGCTTTTTAATTCTATTTAAACATTACAAAGAAAGTCTTAAGAACTAATCTTTATTGCTGTCTACTTCTTCTTAAATGAATTTCATCTGCTTTTAAAGATTAAATGAATTAAATTTCGGTTCCACTCAACCGCCACTTAAAAAGCTTATGCGAAAAGATAGTTAAAATAATAGAACGCGTATGAAAACCTCTTTTTATAAAATGCTAAAATTAAAATAAGATTCCTTAAAATTTACTTTGAATGAAATGTTTTATTTTAATTATGCACTTACAAATGAAAGGTTTTAAAAAATACAAAAACAGATTGAATTTGAATAATTAGGCCAAGTTTGACACTTCACAGTATCCCACCAGTTTCAAAATAGGCAGAACACTATACAATGTTCTGATTCATCAAGTTAAAATTCACAATGGGGTATAAAGGACCCCCTCCTTTTACATACATACATACATAAACTCACGCCTTTATCCCCGAAGGGGGTAGGCAGAGGCGCCGCCAGGACACCCACATTTCGCCTTGTATGTTCCGTCCCATGATGTGATAGGGGGCGAGCCCATCGCCATATCGGGCACAAATTCCCGACTCCGGGCTGATAAAGAATACCAAAATCCAATATCACTTTGCCCGACCCGGGACTCGAACCCGAGACCTCAGCTTTGTAACCGTACCATAATACAACTACGCCACCGAGGCAGTCTGATAATAATATAAAGAAAATGTATATAATTCTAAAGCTTCACGTAAGACTGAATAGGAAACAACTTAGTCAGCATTAATAAAATTACTTCTAGACCTTTCTCAGTTAGGAATTGAAATCCTTGCCACTACCACTAGCTCCTAATGCACCACAGCATTTGAGGCAACTTACTTTAATTAAAACCCAAGCTACATATGTACCGAAATGCTGCCCTGTAGAGTGGAGTGTGGTTCCGCATAATAGTTCGCTTTCACCAAACCCTCCATTCAGTTTTAATTGAATACAAATTCAATCCTTGTCAAATCGAATACGTACCTCCGACCGGGAAATTGCAGTAAGTAAATAATTTGCATCCAGACTTACTAATACCTTAAATTTTCAATTTGTAACACACACATGCAATAACATCAAATCAGTTTGTTAAATTCCCTTCAAACATAAACCATTAAGCGCTTATTTGTTCGCAACATATTTGTGAATAAATTAAATGTTCCAACATTTAAATCGGATTTCAGCTCATACGCTGCATCTATTAAATTATTTGGTTCAGTCATCAGTGTTATACGAGTATATCAAGTTACTGTGAGCGATGTTTTGTTCGCTGTATTTTTATTTGTTGGAAAAACGTTTTATATATTTTTTTGCAATTAATTATTTCATTTAACTTCAGTAGCTGGCCGTTGAACATAAGATACTTATGTCATTGACCTAACCTGATGATATTTTTAAAAGTTCTGAATATATGAACAGTATAAAGGTGTTAACATTTGCAATTAATTAGTTATTTCTCTTTATTTTTATTGTAAATTAGTTATTTTCACAATACAACTTAACAGAGCGACACATAGCGGAATTCTATGACACTATTTTGAAATCTCGGAACATCGATCACTCTACGATTAGGTTAATAACTGTAAAATCCACAGTTATGTTAACATACTCGTATTACAATACGTTCCTACTCACATAAATACGACATGTATAGTAGTTTCTCATTTGGTTCAAACTTCACAATATCTTATCTGCAAGAAAGCGAAGATGAGATGACGGATAGAGCACGATCTCTCGAACACTTATTTATTCTTGTTGTGTAAAGTGTTATATTAGTTGAGAATCGCTGATGCCTGCAAATACTTGTTCGCTTTGACCCACTTCCCTATTATTTGTAGTACAAGTATTATTGACTTTACAACCAGTGGAATGGCCATTTACTTAGTATTATAAATGTGTTTCCTTTATATATGTATGTAGTATGTGATACATATAATCTATCCATCAGCCTGTATTTTTCCGAAGCCGGACACTGTCCTTTTCAAAATTACTCCACTTTGTGCTAATGACAAAACAATTAAGTGCAATATTTTGCTTCTTTCTCTATTTATTTTTCTGCTCGTCTTCGGCCTAGCAATTGGTTGCGCCATATCTGTGATGAACATCATGAAAAGGTGATATTATCATGGCCTCGGAATTCATTAATAAGTGTTCTTAATATATGTATACCAGGGTTTCCCGTTGTAGACGCAGCATTTAAATTAAATATAGAGAAACATAATTATTAGTGTTTGCCACCTAGGCGCCCGTCTAGACAGACTTAATTCTGTCTAGAGTAATTATAAACCCAGTGCCAAGCTTGTTATCCCCTTGAAACTACACCACCTCCTACACATATTAAGTCAAAGTGTCAGTCAGTCAGTGCTATTTTCAGCCTTTTGAACCAGGCAAAATAATTTTAGACAAAGCTACAATCTACATATTATACATGGAATAAACACGAATTCAAATTAACTTTTAACAGCTGAAGTAATTGCCAATTTCGCCTCCTTTGTGAAGTTAAGTAATTCTGATTATCTTCATTTCAAATTGGCAGGGATAGCAACATGAATAAGGAAAAAGAACAAAGTGTTAGTCAGTAAATATTAGATGTTAGATTATAAATACTAATGTATTGGGGCTAGAGCCCTTTCAAATTGTGTCAAGTGGAAATAAATAAATAAAGCAGTTTTTGTATATACTTTTAAATGGTAGTAGGTTTCTCATACGTGAGAGGCTGCCCGGGCAGGTACCACCGCAATGTGTTTTTTCTCTCGCCAAACAGCAATGTAAAAGTGTTGTGTTCCGGTTTGAAGGACATTATAGCCAGAGTAAATACCGGACATATTGAATCTTAACATCTTATGCCTCAGGATGGCGAGCGCAGTAGAATGCCAAGCAATGCCTTCTAATTCATGGTGTTGTTTGGTTTTCTACTGTCTATGAGCGTTGGTATTGCTTACCATCAGGCGAAAGGCTTGCTCGTCATCGCAATTAAAAAATGGCACGTTAAAATGACCACAGAAATGGTACTGTTGACACAATTATGTCAACTTACTTAAACGTCAAAACCAGACTTACTTATAGGTAATAGCTGAACTCGACACGCGAAACACTTACATTCTGTGACGAGTAGTTTATTATAAAGTACTGTGATCACTAGAACGATACGAATATCCTAGCAAACGTGGTACAGAGGAAAATTAATTCGTATTCATTACCGCTCTTCCTTTATTTACACAGAAGAAGCGTGCAATCAACTCAGCAATGAACTTCTAAAATCCCCTAATGCTCTTTATTAATATGGGCGGTTCGTGTTCCCAGTGAAACGCAAGCCAGCTGCGTCTACGCTCGTTATGTTAATTATGCAACGCTGCAACTTTTACGAGAATGTTATCGCTTCTCAAATGTCTTGGTTAAGTTTCGGTGGCCTGTTGCGTTCATATTTCAATGTAAATTGGGTTGTTTGTGATGAAGTTTTTAGTTAATTAATTTTTGTAATTTAAAAAAGGAATTACTTAATATGTTCTTTAGAATACGTACTTTTACTACAATTAACATGGGAGAGGTGTTACTAATTAATAAAATAATTTCAAACTCATATTTTTTCACACTCTTATTTTCAGAGGTGACACTAATGTGACAGGAGTCGAGCCTATTGCCATACCCGGCACAAATTCCATCCGCGGAAATCTTAGAAAATTTTTGAAACTGGAAAACTCATACAACTTGCATAGAACAACAAACAATTTCGGACTGAATTGAAATACCCTATATTAGTCTGCCTCGGTAGCGTAGTTGTACTACGGTAAGATTAAAAAGCTGACGTCTCGGATTCGAATCCCGCAAAGTGATTTTAGATTTTTCTATTCATTATCAGCCCGTAGACAGGAATTTGCGTCCGATATGGTGATAAACACGCCCCCCATTACATCGTGGAACGAAACATACGAGGCGAAATGTAGTACCTCTGCCTACCCCTTCTGGGAAAAAGGCGTGAGTTTATGTATGTATGTAATTAATCAATCATCTTCGTAAATATTAAAATATCCGATTGAGAAGCCATATTATTTGTAATTAAACCTTGTAACCTTGTAACATTAATTACGAGTATAACAAAAATAACTTCTTAAGGCACAGGTATTCTTCCACGCATCGATGGCAAAGGAGCTCTCGATGAAAGGGACTTTTATTCATAACACTTTTTTTTTTAGTAAATCTTTTCTGTATCGACATCGTTGTCTTAACTAGAAGCTCTGGCACATAATGTGAAAAGGGTCAGGTCACACTTAGCAGCAAGACGTATAAAGAATGATAAAAACTATAAGAGTATAACAAAAAAAGATTTAATTATTTAAGTATATGTCCAATCACAATTCAAATATTTTGAAAAAAAAGATAATCTATTTTGTAACAAAATAAAAAGAATGTTAATATTTTCAGCGTAAAATATAATTCAATCAATTTTAGTGTACAATATTAAATAGTGCTAACGCGATAGCCTGAGTGGGGTTTCAATTAATCCCATCATTTTTCCACCGTCCATGATGGATTATTATCAATACAGGTAGACTGTCAAAAAATTGCAAAAGAAAAATTGAAAATCCTCGCAAATAGTGAATTCGCAATAATTGGCTAAACAAAGTTTTTTAACCGCAAAAATTAAAGTTTACACCCAGCCCAGCTTATGAATTGCCATAAAAATATTTATTCTATAGTGAAAAGTTTATACGGCCAGAACATGCATTTTATATGCACGCATAAAACGGAATTGATCTGTAAAAGTCGCACGACGTGCCCGAGATTTGTTAGTCACTGTACTGAGCAGACGACGGCCTGTCATTCTTGTTAAGCCGGGTGCACAATGTCGACAATCAATTTATTTCTGACAAAACATATTGTGAAACATTTTAATGCCAAAATAAAATTAATAAAATTGTATCAGTCATAATTAATAAAATGATAATTTATTTGTTGAAAGTAATGACAATAATTACAACTTTGTGTGCGTTTTTCGGTTTCAAAAATAAGTTTGTGAGTTACCCAGGATTGGAATGTCTGGCTCTACATCACGCAGCCTTCACATCTTGGACGTACCAAAGTCGGCGATATATAAGAATATTATTAGAGGCGTTTATGCCCACCTCCTAGGGTATACAGGCTTAAGCGTATTAAAATAATTTGTTAAATGTATAAGCAGTTCATGTCATAACAATACTGACTATAAAAGATTATGTCAAATCAAAATGGTATTAAAAATAAAACCTTTTCAAAAATACCTTTTTTATATTTAAAAATGTAAAGAAAACGATTGTTTTAAAGCCGTAAAGAAATCAAACAAACATTGTTAAAAATACAGCACGTACATATATAGTACTTTAAAGCAACTCCGCGTGGAATTAAGAATCGAGTCCAAGCCACCGTTAAATTGGAGAGGAATTTATAGTGAAGATTTGAGCAACGTTAACAGAAAATAGGCGACGGACACCCGTGGGGTAAAGATCCATTTTATCTTAACCGTAATGCCCCAATCAGGATTGGACCGACAGCCAACCGAATAAATCACCCACATCATCACATTATGTGGGTAGGATCAATCAATTCCGGCAATTTATTCTCCTTATTTTTTACATTTCCCATTAAAAGTTTTCGCCTACAGGAAGAATTCCGCTGGCGTGATCGAAGATGAGGCTACATTTCTCTGGTATTTTCAACTTGCGGCAAAACTTCATAATAATTTTCCGTTGAAACTTGTTAATCACGCCGCCATTAGCTGGCCGGATTTATATTTAATTTCAGAATTCATGAGTTGATAAATTATATTTAAAATATGGGATTTAATTAAAATACTGCGAGCGTTTCAGAACGCGTTTATTTGGGTAAATATTATTATGATCATTAAATCGGTATCCGTGCAAATAAAAAATAATTACTTTAAATTTTATATTTCTTCTAAAAAAATAATAAAATAATTAAAATCTTCAACACCATACAGTTGCGAAAAAATATAATTAAAGAAATCACTAATCACTTTCAGCTAGTGTAGAACGGACTTTGAAAATGGCCGCCGGCTTGAGGTTAGTATTCAAAGAGGATGCAGTGCGTACCTTCCTACACCAACCTTAAGGTGCCTCAGGCATCCATTGTTAGACGCTAAGGCGTTCGTGTTATCCAGTTCACACTTCATTGAGCCGGCTCAATGGGAAATATTCCTATTGTACAAGGAGATAGGGTACGAGTGGGCTTTCCTCACTCGTGTACTACTTACTCAAAACAAAACACGTAGCTTCGCATGCCGACTTAGAAGAAGGCAAAAACCTTAATCAGAAAATATTTTAGTGTTGATAGGATTTTTAATACGATATTATAGACGCATAAATGAATATTAATTATTGTGAATTTCGTCAACATTCATCTCAGTTTAAGTATTTTATTTTGTTAAATATAAAAAGCCAAAAATATTTTTATGTTAATTATACTTTGTTTTTCTGCTCACTCTAGTGGTACTATTTTCTACCATACTCAACTGTTCTATTTATATTCTAAAGTGGAAGGCGAATACTATTGTGTTTTAAATAACGCAATGTTGCGTAAATAAAAATTAGCTAACACTAGCGGTCAATGGCTCGTGCGTTGTTATTAACCATGGGGCGTTTTACATTGCGGGATTATAAAATATTATATAATTTAAATTATTTCTATAAAGGAAATGGTTAGTATTTATTTTATTACATTTTAGGCAGTTATTGTACGCTCCGCTATAACTTGGCCTTTAAAAACAAAAACATTGCTTGGTAGATAGCGG
Source organism: Deilephila elpenor (assembly GCA_949752805.1). NCBI lineage: Eukaryota > Metazoa > Arthropoda > Insecta > Lepidoptera > Sphingidae > Deilephila > Deilephila elpenor. The sequence continues at coordinate 5,857,728 of OX457111.1, forward strand.
CTTTGCTTTGGCATGCGCTTTTTCTTGAGTCTTGGTCTTCTTAAGGCAGGACCTAAAAAGTTTGCAGCAGTAGCTTTGCCTTGGGAAACTCTTGATACAATGGAAGACCATGAGCCCTGGCGACCGCTTAACCATCAGGCGGTGCCACTTCATCTGCCTAAATAACAAAAAAGTATTTTCTGTCTACATCAAAAGAGAAAAGCATTTGTTTCGTTTTCGGAAGCATTTCCTTTACAGCAAACACAGATAAATTTTGCCCAACACATGTGGGAAATATCGTCAAAAATGACAAAGGGTTTTAGGTTGGTCTCGTTTCTTTTGCAGTATGTGCTGTTACGGTACGTGTTCGTTGTTTTGTCACGATTTCCATAATAAAGGGAATCTGTTTGCTATCGGCGCTATCGCAATTTTCGCGTACTTGTGGCTGTAGCAATTTCCTCCAGTAGTAAATTCAAAAGGATTTCTAGGGCAGAAAATTTGTTTCTGTTCGCCCGCGTTATAGATTCGATAGGGTTGTTAATACGAATTGTTCGGAACTAGTGAATTTAGAAATGGGTCCTGTTTATTTTGTAAAATCGATAGCTTAATATTAAACATGGTTCACTAAGCAACATAGTTAATATGGCATTTCACAACATAAACATACACGAACAAACAACATTTTGAAACGGCATACTAACAAATTGAAATACATATACATACATCTATTCTTTAAGAATTGTAAGGCGTTACTGAATGTAAATTCCTTCCCCGTGCCCATGATCAGCGGTACACTTCCAAAGACCAAAGATGATAAAGCTAAACTGTGGCTAAACGCATTTCTTCGTCATTTCTACCCGATCTTCTTCCGATACCAGAAACTACTTTCGTTGTTGTTAATATCTTGTATACTTTTAATAATACTTTTGTCGTTATTTATGTATTTTGTTATAATTATTAGTATTATTTTTAAATATGTATTGGTTTATTTGATTTTGGTATTTAAGTATTAGTATGCTATTAGATAGTATACCTTTTTGTTTTCTTTCTTTATTGTTTACCGCCATCTACAACTAACGTATTTCCAATATTCTCCATCCCACGGTTGTCTGGTAGAAATCGCTTTAAGCAATAAGACCGCCCATTGTATTATCAAACATAACATAATATGTTTAAACTCAATACTGTAATTTGGTGTGCAATAAAGAATTATAGTATTGTATTGTATTGTATCTTCAGTTGTACAGCATCATTAATTGAATGACTTTTTGGGCGATTTCAAATTAAATCATAATATTTAATTCTTATTTTAAATTTGTGATGGATTTGCTAACCAATCACAATATTTACCGTGGTTGACTTTGGGTACAACTTAACAAAAAAAAAACAACGGTTCATTAAATCGTTTATCAAAACATCAGAGCCAAAATATTAGCATAATTAATATAGTAACAATAAAGTACGTGCGTTTATATTATATTTTACTTCCGCATTCGAATCCCGGAAGGATAACGATGTTAATAAAGGGATTGCGTGATTAATTCCCAGCATAATTATTTCCCCAATCTATTGTTAATATTAACCTACATAGAACAAGGATTATAATAATAGACTATACTATTAATGAATTCACTTGTGTGTTTACTAATGCGGCAAAGTAGCTAATGGTCTTTGGGCACCGGCTCAAAACCGAGGAGTTTTGGGTTCCATTCCCCCTTTTGGCTATGTGCATACCGTAGTGATTTTGAAGAATGTCTACGGCATGTAAAGTCCGCCAACCCGCACTAGGCCAGCGTGGTGGAATATACGGCCTAGCCCCTCTCAATCTTACTCTCGATTGTAGAGGAGGCCCATGCCCTGCAGAGGGACGTATATGGGCTGATACAGTAAAGTACAGGCTTACAAACTAAAAGGGGCATTAATGATGCCCCTGTCTGTTTACCTATATAGGGTAATAGGCTTGAACTTAAACATTTGACAAATGATGCACTTAAAACTACAATAAAGATTCTAAATAGATCAATTTCATGAATAATATTGCGTCAATCAATTTTACTGCCAATAAATTCAAAATATGATGTCATCGTTTTTATTGTAAGATATAGAGTTGTGGTCTGCGGGCTCAATTTTGTATAAACGTTTGGGGATAAAAAGCAGTCTATATGCTAACGTCAGCCTAGCATTCGAGCTAAGCGATCCATCCCAGCGGGCTACTGAAATGTGAATTAGAGGGATATTCGCCTGAACTTGTAGATATAACGCGTCAAGTTTGGTGAGGCCACGCGTATCTTATGCCTTAAGAGATATGACGTGATATGATTTATAACTTGTTCTTATAAGATTATGAAAAAGTTATCAGTATAAAATTGTAATGAGGTCTTCGCTTCTTTTGGACCTGTGTGAGACTCCATAAGCTCAAGCTAGAAGGCAATTTCTGCTTATACAAGAATGAAATCCCGCTTTTAGTTTTACCGGAATATTACTTACAGTCAAATCAATGTCCGATTTTTGCTCCATCAATCAAACATTTTCTAAGAACTATAGTGCAAAATAGAAAATAACAGATACATAAACTCATGCCACGCTCAGAATAAAAAATAACCACTTAAAATAAATTGCGATAGAACTGTAAACAAAACATATTTTGCTAAACGTCGTCGTGATACTTAATACTTAGAAGTCCTGTCTACCGTACTTATTGACCTAAGCAACCGTACTATTAATAAGACTAAACTTAAATATAAATATTAAGCCAATGTAAACGCAACTCTGTAACCGCGCTTCATCGGGTCTCAGAATCTGTATAAAAATATTCAATGCGCGAAGTAAAAGCATACATTTATTTCCCAAATCTATATCTTAACGAACACGACCACTGCAACTATATTTAGCATTGCAATAATTTTAAATAAATAATAATTAAATAAATAAGTACACCTAACAGTCACATACATAGTCCTGACCCCACACTAAGATCGAGTCTTGTGTCGTGGGTATCAGAAACTACGAGAGACTTTTCGGTCTCACAAACACCCAGACCCGAAACAAATACCTGTGGATCACACAAATATTTGTTTCGGTGCGGAGATCGAACCCGCGGCCTCTCGTTTCACGGGCGGTGTCTAACCAACTGCGCCACGGAGGCTGTCAAGGCTTTTTAGGCTTTTAGGCTCAAGACATTGCAGAACGTACATAAATAAAATGTTATCTAAAGTAGAACAAAGGATGTCAGAACACTTAACACCGCCCCTGGCTATACGAATAGTTCAATTGATATGAAGGTTGTTGGCCCTAAAGGAAACTGAAACCTGTCGAAAACAAACTCTCGATTCTTGGAAATATTGTAATGTACGTTCACGCGCCGGCAAAATCCACGAATTGTATAATATTTTACCATGTTAACGTGTGTATGAAATTGATAAAATATATTTTAAGCTTAATTTACTAAAGAGGATGGTTACATTAAAAACATTAAGTAAATTTGTTCGAATATTAATATTATGAATTGTCAATACAATACGATGAAGACGACTGTCAGGACGATATTAGAATCGTCACTGTTTGCCCTCAACTAGTAAACAAAATAATAAATTCCAAATGTTGACATAATTTTCATTATTTTCCAGATGTTTTAAATACTTTCCCATATGAAGCCAGTGCAACTTTCACATGCCTAACCACCTACCTACCATATTCAACTAAATAAAACACATTTTCCCTTGCAATAAATTCGTTCGCAAGTTACTCAGACGCTGGATTTTTTTATCAAAAACAGTCGACTCCCCGTCTCGGCGCAAAATAAGGCGTCGGCCAGCGCCCTCGTTAGTTGTCGGTAGCTTTAAGCGAATTTCATAAAATCAAGCAAATCTCAGGCGATTTAATGTTATTTTGCTCGTTAATTTCAACTCTTTTGCTCCGATAGTTTTAGCTCGGTTTTGTTTTTTATTTTCGTTGGAGTTTGACTTTCGCTCTATAGTTTATTGGTACCTAAATATTGTATAAGATAGTTGCTTTTATGAATACAGATAACACTATTGCATGATTCGTTGGGTATTTAACTTTGTGTTTAATTGTATAGACTAAAATGAAAAGTGTGAAGATAAGTTGACGGTTATTTAAGAAATCAGCAGTTAAGTTCTTACAATATAACTCACGATTTTCTTTTAAAATAAATGATTAAACCTGACTATATCCGCTGTAATAAAATTTACTAAAAGTCAACCTGACTGGTAGTAGGTTCAGACTTTTTCAATTGAATTTTGGGCAAGCCGATAAAATTGTCGCGACCGGCAACTAATAACCACTTTTCGTAAATTATGAATTATTTTCCTGATAGAACCGAACCACGGGGAGACTTCAGAGATTTTATAGCGGCAGTAATAAATTTCGGAGTTGTGTGCTTGAGCTGTGACTTTTTGCAACGTTTCCTGCGAGTGACACCCGTCTACTACGAATAGATGGTACGTCAAAAGGTATAACATATTGATCCACAAGCAATCGCGTTCCTTTTTGATTTACTGTATTAGATTTTATAGCGAGGTAGGTATTATAAACAGTGTGCTTGTAGGAGCAGCGATTTGTAATGTTAAGAAGTTAGAGGTAATGTGGTGTCTTGAAATTGTATTTGCGACCTATGGGCTGTGAGATCCTGGTCCAAGATAGGTAACAAACATATGAAGACAATTATTATTCTCGGTCTGACATGTACACGTAATAGATGAATGCCATAAAGATGAATGAGATTAAATTTTCCGTATACTGATTAATCATGCAAATGTCTGTATCTACTCATATATTGTATTTAAGGTGTTGAATAATTATTTTTCCTTCCATCACACATCACAATTTTCACACAAAAAAAACAATCAATCCTGCCATACATTATTTATAACGTACAACCCTAATATTCGCAACCAACGTCTAATAGGCAACACCCACATGTAGTAAATTATATCTCGCACAACATTTTATCGGCGTTGCCAGGGCTGGCAGCACATAACCCCGCATCCGGTAGCTCGCGGTGCGAATTTGTTTCGGCGGATGGAGCTGTCTTGTACATCAGCGACCGTGGTGACTTCCTTATACGCGAAAATATCAAGTCACATCCGCGATTCTATATTTGAATTCACATTTTTAGCTATTTGGATGATTGCGCGGAAAATTTAGATTTCATTTTCGATTTTACTTTTATTATGGTAATGATTGTAGCAGGTGTCAGGTGGAAATCTTGGGTACATATTTAGCAGCGGATTTCCTGCATCTATAGATAATGATAGCCCTATTTTCGTTTAATCATTCTATATGTAAGAGATAAAAACAAAAAACAGATCACAAATATCGTACCAGGAAACAGGCAACAGGGTCAAGAGGTTTTAGACCTTAATCCACTATGCTAATACGGTGCGCATTTGAAAACTAAATATACTTTGAAAATTCTCGGAGAGAATTCTTAGTACAAATTAATTTATTATTGCGAAAACATCTGACTCATTTTTCCTCACGAGACTTAAATCTCATAAAGATCTCCATTATGAATTTTCCACATGACGAACTTTGCCCTAATGAACTATTTTTTCAGTCAGCCTACGCAAGACATAACGATGTTTTTATTGTACCAACACAAATTCTCTCGTCTTACGTTACGTAAAATACTGGAATGGTTATTTTTGTCAAAATTATAGGAACGAAGTAAAATGAACTATAACTTTTTAATTTGCTTTATTAAGCATAAGCTTTTTATTAGGTGTCGTCGAGGTCGATGCAAGATATTCGAAGATCCAAAAGTTTTTATTTATTTATACTTTTTATTTTATATGTTAAATTACATAGTGATTAAATATAACAAATACAATTTTAAAATGTTTAAGTCCTTAAAAAAAAGTAAGGCATCGGCATAGACAAGTACAAATTAAGTAGACCTAATATTATGTATTTTTTTCATAATATAATTATTTTCACATTAAGTGTAGGAGTCGACAAATATATACCTATATAGCATAAATTAAAATAATTACAACAAAACTACAGATTATTATAGTACGTCGTATATCAAACAAAGGAATTACGTGCGCCCTTCGTGATCTATTTACCGAGTAGGTAACTATCTCGCTAACTACAAGTTACAAACTATACGACAGTACTAACTTCGGACACATTGCCGTCGAGTCACCTTGACCGAAGGTAATATCGAAAACATCGATAGTTAGATTGTTTGAGTACTTTGATGAAGACAAAAGGGTGAATTAGTAACCTACTGTTGTGTAAGAGGTAGAGTTAGTAGAAGTTTATTTTTTAGGCACGACAAATTATTGTAGTGACCTTGATGGAATGTGCAATATAAACCAGATGTGGACTGCTCATCAATCATAGCTGAAACGTAATGTAATAATCGTAATCGTGTTTATAAGAATATATTAGAGAGGATCTGGGAGATTATTTACTTAAGTTATGAGTAAACTGACACAAACTGTTTTCTTGTAAATTAAAATGTACGTTTTCGTATTTAAGATGTATTGAAATTATATGTTTAAGAAGACATAGTGATAACGACGACCCTATGGTATTTTATTACACGTTGGAGAGCGCATAAGCTTCATGATACTATTGACCAGTCCAGTAACATAATTTGTCACTTTTGTATTTTCTAAAAAAAAATTTTTGTTTTAAAGACAATACAGATACCTGTATATGACGCAATCACAAATACTCCAAATATTTTTATTCAGTTATTTAAAAATTAATTTCTTTATCAATATAACAATTAAATTAGCTACAAAAACATTTTACAATATAAACAAAATATATGCACCACAGTCTAGACTCAATTACACAATATAATGACAAAATCACTTTAGCTTTAAAAGGTATTCAAAGGTACCGCAGTATTATAAATGCCTTTATTGTTTAACCACGCACTCAGGTTTCAATAAGCATAATTTAATATTCATTAACGTTTATTGGCCATATCATATTAACAGGCGGTAAACAGCGGTTGGGCGTCTACCCCTTCTATTAGGTTTCGATAAAGTTGTCTAGAGGTTATTCGCTTCATTTGCCATGGTTTCCTTTCTGTTGATTTAATGGGCTGCATCGTTAATTGAATAATTTTCATGATAAATTGGTATGTATATTGGTATTTAGTACACCGGTTGAGAGTCACATATTATGCAATCTAAGTGTAATTGTCGTTGTGAATAGTAACTGGCATGTTTTTCTTACATACACATAAAAGTCACGCCTTTTTCCAGAAGGGGTAGGCAGAGGTTAACCAGGACACCCACGTTTCGCCTTGTATTTGCCTTCCTAAGATGTGATAGGGGGCGAGCCTGTCGCCATATCGGGCACAAATTCCTGACTCTAGGCTGATAATGAATAGAAAAATCCAAAATCACTTTTCCTGACCAAGGATTCGAACCCGAGACCTCAGCGTTATTATCGTACTGTAGTACAACTACGCCACCGAGGCAGTCGATGTTTTTTTTTTATATAGAATTAAGAGTGTTAGTTAGTTTGAATATTTAAAAAGAAAATAATATATTTTATCCCTATGAACAATATAAAAACATTAATAATAAATACTAACCTTTGGCAACATGACAATATTCTGAAAACAACTCCTCTCAGTGGAATTCTTTAGCAAGCGAATATATCTATGATAATCATAATCACCATTTGCCTCAAAACTTCCAGTACTTAAGTAACCTAAACGAATCCTCGCCTCATTCCATAAGACGGAAAAGTTTCTAACGACATTTCAGTATTATGTGAATTGTCGCCTCATTCTGGTAACGCAATAAGAACAGTTGCTAATATCTTTGTTCAAACAAACTTGTTCGAGATTTGTGTGACACCGCTAGGTGGTATCATTGGCTGAGATCCAAGTGAGACGTAAGGCTGTGTGTAAGTTCATTAATGCAATTAATTATATATGGATGAACTACGAGAAGCGGTGCGAACTGAAGGATAAGACAAAATCTAAGGCTCGTATTAGTTAGTTGACTATCTATATTGATAATGTGCCTACCAGATTTTAACGATCATGTTGTAGAAATAGATTTATCACTAACATTGCGATATCACTTCCTATCTCGCCATTAAAATATAAGTAAATGTTGCACCTACAATTAATAATGGTTCTGTTTACTACAATGATATGACGAAAAAATTAAGTGAATAATGCTGCCTAATCTTTATCAAAGAACCTTTAATAAATATTAACTCAATAACCTTTAATTCAACACCTTGATAATACTGAACGAGCTAGCTTGTTCAATGTTCTGTTTAGTATCACTATTTCAGAAACTTCTGAAATGAATGCTTTGACTGACTCGTTTTCCTTTCACAGTATTAAAAAGGAAACTAATAAACGAACAAAAGCACACATCGCGCCAGAGAACAACTGGATTCAGAACATCAATTCCCTTCAGTGTTTTCGTTTTCCTAGACAGCGTGTGACGCGCGGCCGGCGTATGTAGTTTGTGCCAGTTGAAACATATTACTCTACCGACATATGTTACAAGAATAACCCTATTCTTTCTACAATTATTGATCTTGATGCGCTTTAAAACTCGAGTCTTCTTAAAGCAGTTGTATTAGCTTAAATTAACTAACAGAGCAACGTTCATTGCTTAAAATTCTAAACATTTTTTAGTTCCAAACGAGCAGCGTGTTGTTAAAGTTAAAACATTTGTTCTGGTACAGCTAGCGGCAAACAAGATTTCAACTGGCGAAATGACTAAGGAAAAGTAAGAGGTCCCTAACTAACGGGAAGTTGCCCTGAACATGTTAGGTAAGTCCAAATAGAACAATGTGGGGCGCAAAGGTCAATACGATAACTACAAGAGTCCACACTTATGCTTAAACAAATTCCAGTTGAGATAACTGTTTTAGCCGTCCCACCTGAATATTTGAATAACAACTTAATCTATTTTCCTTTAAGTATTTATGTTGACGTTATTACAACGTGCGTTAACTTAGCTTCTTCAGTTGTGTCTATCTATAAAGATGAATAGTCTTACTTTGAATTTTTGTTTTACGATTTATTAATTTCCTAACGTGCTTTCTGCTGTGTATATGTTACCGGAAATGTATGAAGTCTAGGGAATTCCGAAGCTATTTAGGAAATGTATAAAATATTCTTTCAATAATTATTGTATACATACATATCCTAGGAAATGTATACATTTCCTAGGCATTGTATGAAATTCCAATATCGTATTAGGAAATGTATAACAATAATGGTTTCTGTAATAAAACACGTTGTTCGAATGAGAGTAATATTTTTATCACAGGTAAAAATCATAGCGTTAAATTCTATAATACTCGTATCTTCGTATATTACCTATTACCTATGTATATTACCTATGTTACTAATTAAAAATAACCCTTCCGGTGTTCAAGAAGCTCATTTCGGGCTCCCTGTCAAGATTTATGTGACATTCTCCATTGTTCTCCAATAGGTAGGTAGGTTAGGTTAGGTTATGTTAATTGATATCTTAAATATTTTACATTTCCGATTACTATTTGGGAAATGTATAGATTTCCTAGGAAATGTGTCTAATGTAATTTATTTTACACATTTCCGGGCGATTTTAAGAATTACATAGATTTCCTAGGAATTGTATATAATGACGGATTACATACATTTCCGTTAACATATATTCTAAGTTTGAACTAAAATTGCAGCCAGTTGCCACACAAAACCGTGCTCCATTAACAAAGCGACAAACCCAGCTTAATTCCTGCTATTAGTTGATATTTATAGCCACTTACGTTTTAAAACTTTGCTAATGACTTCACAATTCACAGCTGTATTCGCAAATAATGTTAAACCACAATACGTTGAAAATTAAAAACAGATTACATTAAATCCCTTTTACTGACTGAACAATATTCGTTGAATTTCAGAAACAGCGAAACACATGTTCTTTACGCTGCTGAGAGCAAATCTTTAATGGCTCTTCACAGTCCATTAATTCTTACGGCGAAATAAATGTACCTCCATGTTTCAATTAATTGCTTCTGAAAACAACAATTATGTTTCTTTACATTGCTCCTAACAATTGCTGTAGTGATACCTTTACGAGTGTTTGAGCTCTTGTTTACCTTTGGGAGTAATGAATGGCTAGTTGACTTTTGTATTTAAACATTTTGAATTGACGTTAAATAATGTAGTATAAAATTTCAACGTGGATGGACTCGTGTGACAAAGTATTTGCTCTAAATAGAATTTTCAGAGTTTACTGCAAAATCCCCATGCGATAATATTAAGAACATTATAAAGATCATAAATATTTTAACCGAAATTTGATATTGACAATGGCAGGCAATATATAAATCATCAGATGCAATATAGTTTAACTGCTTATGATCACTGCTTTTTACACGCTGAAACCCAAAAACAATTGCTGTTCCAATAAACACTCAATATCGATTTCTGGTTCTGATGTTTTTGAACTAGAACCACCACACCATGAATTTTTAAATGGCAGTCCAGTTTATCAGACGTACGGACATTAAAACGGTATCCCGCAAAAACGAACCACTGCATTAAAAATTACAGCATTTAACAACAGTTATTGAAGGGGGACACTGTTTATTTTTACGATAGTAGTTGACGGTGCGATATGCACATTGAGAGTACCAGTGGAGCATCTACGACTGTTTGCACATCCGTTGGAAGCGCATTGGGCAAACACTATCGCATCCATTGCCTTAGGGATGTGCCGTTTTATGTGTGGACTGCGAAATGGGTGTACGAGGAATCGATTGTTACCGATATCACGATTTTGTTTGTTTACTTTTGTGTGATGAGAAAGAATGTTATTTAATTGATGGTGTGCAACTCAAATCATAATATACTTATGTTCTTTATCATTGTAGTTTCCTTTGCTGAACTTTTGGAAAACCAGCGTAGGGTTGGCACAACATAATTTTTATGCATGTTGTTAGATGATGTTATAACTTCAGTCCCAAGAATTCTATTGCTGAACACAAGTGGCCTCGTTTAGCATTTTAGTTCCCATTGCAAAGCGAAAAAAATAGTGTCCTTTCCTATTTATACGTTTATGAGTAATCAAATAAAACAACGCAGTTATAAAATATCTTAATGATGTTACATTCATTCATCGATTTCCATCAAATCTTTCCAGACGTCTTAAAAAACTTTCCGAATATTGTTTTTAAACACGCTAAATATCCCATAAAAGGTGATGAGGCAATCCAAAGCAGCTGACCACGAAATACAGATGAACATTCAAACACAAAGAAGTACAGGACGATCTCTAAACGCGATTCACAGAAGCGAGTCACTATAGCGTGTCGGCGTGTATGTAAGCTATGCAGGTGTACAAGTACTGCCATCAAAGTGAGTAGATAGCTGGAATCCCTCAGGGATGCGTGCACGGTCGGTATTTAGTCTTCCGTCCCGCTACTCCCTTTAAGCTAGTTACCTAGTGCCAATGCCATTACGAAGCTTAGTGGTTCCTTAATCAGTGTTTGGATTATCAATTAATCTTGTCAGTATTGTGTAAACTGCGGGTTGATTTTGGGTTTGTGGTGATCAAAAATTTTATAAAAGAGAATTTGAAGCATTATTTGAATATGGGTTGAGCATGCATGCATCCGGTTTAACCTGCTTAATTTCTTCGACTTGTGAATGATAACCGTCTTTCATCTGTACATATTCTTTTTTTACCATAGTACTAATCATAAGGTGCATTGTAGGCATATTGTCGTGTCGGTAAAAACAAGATTGACTCTTGCTCATTTATCAATAAATTCTACGTACGATACAATAATTCCATGTGTTCAATAGAAATTGTATTCACGCTGAAAGAATTTAACAGACATTACATAACTAAATTACATTTACATTAATGCACATTCAATTCTTTGTACATAATACAACAAATCACATACACAGCCGCAAATCAAACATTCAAATACATTTGAATACCGTTTGTTATATAAACGGATTTGCATAGTAACAAATCTAATACAGCACGCGTAACATGAACGCGCATAAGCTTGCGTGATTAATATTTTAATAATAGACCAATCCCCAATTCCACGCGCAAACATACAGATAAAATAAACAATGGCTCTAGGGCAGGCACATAGAAGGGCTCCCAACACAATTGTACGTACGGTGCTTTTCCCATGAGAATTACACTTTGACTACTAACCTACATGTTTAATTATAGGTTAATGAGGGAGTATGCTGTTTAAATTGTAGACTCTTTTTTAAGAACATTGTCAATACATGTTCTGGCTTTTGAAATAGCCTGAACACTCTATAGGTGGTAAATTAATTGACATGTTTGAACTTCTGTCTCTTATTCATAAACATTATATAATTATAGACTCTACACTCCAATTGGACAAAATAACCAAGAAACAATTACTAACGTGAAATTCATATTTTTAAATACCCAGTGTCGACAAAAAGTGTCAATCTATCAAAAAAACATTTTCCTAAACTCTATCAAAATGTAGAATACCCACCCAGTCAGCCCAACAACGCTCAGTAGTGGAACAAATTATTGCCTTATCCAACATTGTCTTTAAATATAATAAAAGCTGAAATCTCGCCACTTTTTCCCAGGGGTAGGCAGAAGTGCTACCAGGAGATCCAGTTTTCGCCGTGTGTTCCGTCTCACGATGTGATAGGGGGCGAGCCTATCGCCACATCGGCCACAAATTACTGACTCCAGGTTGATAATAAATAGAAATATCTAATATAAACTTTGCCCGGGATTCGAACCCGAGACCGCAGCTTTGCAACCATACCGTAGTACAATTGCGCCACCAAGGGAGTCTTTAGTCTTAGTCAGTTTTGAAAGAAATCTCACCAATGTATACAAAAACACCAACATAGTATGCACTAAAACATTAAAAGAAGTTGCATCTAGTAAAACAGCGTCTCAACAGGTGTTCCTAGTTCAGGTTCACCTCGGAGACGTCTCTCGCATTATTATTCCTCACGCTCCTTCACCGAAATCTCCAACTTCAATTAACAATGACACGATTTATATTCATTCTGAGCATTCTACGGGATTTTCCTTTTTAATGGTTTCTTAGATTTGCGCGAATCATACACGTTGAAATAAAACTAATTTTGTTGAATGTTTACATTTTGTAATTTCCCGACGTTTCGATTACTTTACAATTTCGTGGTCACGGGGCGTAATCGTTAAACTTTAAACTAAGTTCGTGATAAAATTAGTAAAAATAGTTTTATTCTTATGATTTTTCATCGTATATTCGTATATTTTATTTTAGATTAGACACTAAAGTGGAGCTTTTGGACCTTTTTTGATGCAAGGACTGTTGTTATTTGATATTATTTAGTTGAGACCACGCTTAGATTATAATTATTTTTGTAATTACTAGTTATAATGTTTATTTTGAAAAATAAAAAGATTTATTTTTATTACATTCTTAAGCAAAATACTAAATTAGCAAGGACAATATCTAAGGATAATCTGTGGTCAAGAATACTAAATCGATTGTAAACAATAGGCATGACAATTTGTAATTAATATGTCTATCTATTATTTCATCTGTGAGAGGCCGCCTGGCGCCTGGGTAGGTACCATTGCAATGTCTATTTCTCCCGCCAAACAGCAGTGTAAATGCACTGTTATGTTCCAGTTTCAAGGACATTGTAGCAAGAGTAACTACTGGACATAATGAGACTTAACATGACGTCGCAGGATATGAGTGCAGTGGAATGCCATTACTTTAATTGTATTGTTTGGTTTTGCTACTGTCCATAAGCGGTAATACATGGCATGCTCGTCTCGCAAATCATCGAAACAAAAAATTCAATCAAAAAAACTTGTGAACAAACAGGTTTAAAAACAAACTGCAACTTGAAATTGTCAACAGATTCTATCTGTGACGTACAAAATAATTTGAAAATTCGATGTACATTATATTTTGGCACATGTAATTTTTTTTTTTTTGCTTTGTACCCAGTTGTACATTACTTTGTTTTGAGCGGCTATTGATGTTCACTCACATGTTCACTACTCGTAATTTCGCAGTAATTCATTATAAAATATTGACTTGTGATAAATTATTATTTGAACAGAATCATGTCAACTTGCACAATTGTTTCTTATTGCATAATTTTTGAACATAATACAAAAATATTTATTTTTGATATCAAATTAATCAAACTTTGATAGCAAAACCAAATCGTAAAAACTAAATAAACTAACTAACTAACCAAATAGCTGTTTATACAATAATATCATGAGTAGAATTAATGTGACAATTTCCAAAAAAAAAATCAGTAAGAAAGTTAAATTAGCCACGGTAAGGTTAACAAACAGTGAAGTGACGGTTCAACCTGATGTGCTATTGTTAAACGTTGAACGACTCGTGTAGATTTTAACTACTTAAATTGGTTTAAAAGCTTTAGCTATCCATCTATTCGCTCATTAATTTGACGACCGGTTGGCGAGCGACAACGAACTTGTGGTTTTACGTCAATGAGTGGTTCTATTCAGGTATTTGTGAATGGAATTTTGGAAAGTAATACACTCGTACACACATAATAATTACTTCGAGTAAACCTTCCCGGTCTGGAGGTAATATACTGTTTTGCTGCTAATAGCTAAAACTTCAGAAGATGAAGACCAAGAAAGAAATAAGTTTTTTTAGTAGTAAGACACAAACTAGAGTAGATATAAAAAGCAAAAATGACCGTTAGAAGAAAACATAATCACAAAACAACAGTATTAACAGAAAACACAGTATTATGAATAAAGCCGAAATTGTAGGTAGTTAAAACACGTACACGTTTTAAATATGTCTCATGTCTCGTGATAGGATCCGCATTGCGGATTACATTATGTACAGTGGCCACGTCAAATGTTTACCGTCATCCTCTTTATTGCGTCGCCAGGTAAGGAGATGTATTTAAATATTTAATTTGCAAGCCTCTTTGGGATAAAATTGTTTTTGTAATACACGGGGGTATAATAATAATAAATACACCCAAGTTACATACAAAGTGGTAACCCCAAAGTGAGATACGTGTCTAGTACGTCGGTATAAAAAACTACGAGAAACTTCTGTAATACAGCACCTAGGTCCGATTACTTCGTGCAATTTTCAAATCATTAATATTCACTCGTAATGAACTAGATCAACATAAATATAAGCTTTCAATTTGTAGCCGAATTTTACTACTGCTAAACGGATAAGGTAGCTAATTTAGATAAATAAACAATAATAATAAAGTGTTTTTTAACTGGCGCTATAACAGTGATAAAGGAATACCCCTTTCGACTTCCACCGGTACCTCCTTAACATCGTTCTTCTCCTTAAAGAAAAGGATATAGCTCGCTAAATGGGAAATATTAATAAAAACACAGTCGGCGACTGTACACAAAACCCATTTCGGTGTAACTATATCCATCATACACATCGGTGTCGAATTGAACGTTGCCAATTTGATATGTTGTGTCTAATCTTGGATTATGGTCTTAACAGAGCCACGAATAAGATTATTGTCATTTGTGGGAACGAGAATTGAAACGCTGGTTGGACTCATTATATATGCAGATTAATTATCTGGATATTGATTTGTCTTATCATTAGGAATAAAGAACAGAAATGAGGAGATCCGTAGGAGAACTAAAGTAACCGACATAGCCCAGCGGATTAGTAAGTTGAAGTGGCAGGGCGGAGCACATAGCGCGGTGAACTGATAGCCGATGGGGCCAAAAAGTTCTCGAATGGAGGCCACGTAGCGGAAAGCGCAGCGTAAGACGTCCACCCACAAGATGGTCAGATGACCTGGTAAAGGTCGCGGGACGTCGCTGGATGCAGGCTGCCTCCAACAGGTCACTGTAAAAATCATTGGGAGAGGCCTATGTTCAGCAGTGGACTTCCTTTGGCTGATGGATGGATGGATGGATCATTAGGAATACAATAGATTGATTTTTCTAAATTTGATTATGGCTCAAAGGAGCTAATGCGGATATTATTGATTATAGCTTAGGACATTATAATATAGTAATCAGCTCGATTTGCCTTATCGTTGCTTGTGTAGTACATATATCTTAATGTATTCATTACCCCAGTGAAATTCACTTTGGTTTTTTAAAGGAATAAAATATTAGTACAAAAAAGACTTACACATAAATGATTTTTAATTCTCATCATTCCATTCCATTGAGTTTGAACCATATTTAAAAAAAAGCTATTGGCCTTCTAAGCTCAGTCACTAAAGCTGAAAAACGGCTGTATTATATTAAGCTAGGTATGCGATCGAGCTTATCGAGTATCGAAGTTTTATTTGATAAGTGGCCCGAAAAAGGTTGTCTGCAGTACAAGGTTGTAATATATTAATTTCTAATTTCACTCTTCATTGTTACTCAACCCTTCTCAAAGGACGTGCTCAAATAAATTTATAATGAACTGTTCCAGCAAAACTGATTCACACAACTTTTTAATTACAAAACCGGTTCATTGAAATTTACGAGTAAACAGATGGAAAAACTTGTTTTATTGTTTTCGTCTGTAGTTTTATTATGTGTTTATTTTATAGAGGGTGGGAGTACAAATGTAAACAGAGATTGATAAATTAGTTAAAACATTTATTTGTGTCGTATTTTTACTTGTTAGTAGACGGACTCAATGCTAGGTAAACATTTATAATAGTGAAAATGGTTATGATATCTCTATACTAAATTCCCGTATAGGTAGAAATCTAATATAAATTTCACTGTCAGTTGATCAGAAAATCGCAATTCATCTTTAGAAACACTAAAAAGCAAATTTGTTAATTAAATAACACATTTTAGCAATTAAAATTCGAGCAAACTAAAGTAATAAATGCACTCACTGGAAACTATTAATGCTTGAACGACTCAAACATTAAACTTAAATTAATTATATATTGATTTTGTAATGTATAAAAATACGTTGAATGCATAATTTCAATTAACCGATGACTTTATGTCGATATATTTTCTAGTATCAAGAGTTAATTTAGTAATATTATATTTGCATAATACTCTAAGTTTTGAAGACCCAAACGAAATTAGAAAAGCCTTGAGACTGATTTGTGCCAATGTTACACGATCCAAAATTCCCCGAGGGCGAAATTAAGTACATAATTTACAGATACATAACACTTTATTGAACACCACATAGCATAAAAAAACAAAAATAACAGAGAAACGTTAGAGCGATCTCTTCCAGACAACCATAATTTAGTTTTCTCTTTCAATAATATGGAAAAGGGACTAAAATCCATCTTATGGGAAGTGCTTTGCAATCCAATTTGAGTATCCCCAGTCAGCAAAAGTATACCCCCTAGTTCGAAACAAGACGTACAAAGACTGAATCCGAATCATGAACACACTTGGGTTAGTCTATATCATGGTTATTCCACCATTTAAGTAAGGTGGACATTATCCGGGAAATATCCTGCCACCAAAAAATACTCACTAAGTGAAAAATAAAGGTGAAGGAAAACATCGTGAGGAAACCTGCATACCGTAGCGATTTTAAAGAATTTCTACGGTATGTAAGTCCGCCAACCCGCACTAGGCCAGCGTGGTGGACTATATGGCCTAACCACTCTCAATCGATTCTCTCGATTGTAGAGTAGGCCCGTGCCCTGCAGTGGGACGTATATGGGCTGATATAGATATAGATAGATAGAAAAATAAAGTATTATATAGGTAATAACGCTATCTATCCAAAGTTGATGCAGTTATTTTAAAATGTACCTTTAAAATTACACGAATATTTTTCGAGTGGCACACTTAAGAATAGAGGTGGCCGCGCGGCGCTGTCACGAGGTTAAGCTCTTTCATACAGTCTTTGGATGTGACGTTAAGGCTATTAAGATTCGCAAATGTCTAGGATAAAAAATCTATCCTTAGCCTGATGAATGTGAAAAATGCTGAGATGTGTTCATTTCAAATATGATTTCAAATTTGCTATGAAAATTAACTTCGTATTTTTTTTACTGGCACCACAATGTGAATTCAATTCACATAATGGTAAATTAATTTATATCACGGTCCATTGGAGACTACACAACAATGTCGACTTGGATAAAACAGGATTCACATAGGCCAAACTTGTTACGGATATTGTTAGCACTGTGAAAGATTTAAATAAGAATTAGTAATAGAATTGCAAAAAAAGTCTTTGTTGAGCATAACATACAAAACCCCTTTTTATATTGCGTTAAATGGCGAGACGAGCATGCCATTCGCCTGATGGTAAACGATACGACCGCTCATGGACAGTAGAAAACCAAACAATGAATTACAACCATGGGTTACGAAGCGTTGCTTGGCATTCCACTGCGCTCGCCATCCAGAGATGTAAGATGTTAAATCTTAATATGTCCAGTAGGCACTCTGGCTAAAATGTCCTTCCAACCGGAACACAAAAGTGCATTTACACTGCTGTTAGGCGGGAGAAATTGACATTGCGATGGTACCAATCCTCGTGGCATCTCACATATGAGACCACTAGTTAAATCTACGCTGTATTATTAGTACAAGGAACAAAGACAGACTACAGTGAATGTACCAAATATAGCGGAATCTCTATCATCGTGCACTGTGGATGTATTACAGACATTGCCATAATAACATCTTTCATACCTAAGCCATCGTATGTTGAAGTTAACACTATCTTACCTGCTGACCTTTCAAAACGTATTTACTAACCAACCATATAATATTTACTATTAAACCCCAGTAATCTCCAAATATCCAATGGTAATATCCACAAAACAAACAATGCCATCATTCTCTTTACCCACAAGCTACCATTACAAACAAAACTTATTACAAATACCTCTTAAGGACGTCCCTACACGGCCGGGCATCGCCAGCGGCACTCAATCAGACCAAGTTTCCCCGTCACATCCATATCGTGACGCAATTAATTTGAAGGTCATCTGTCCGTTTGCTTTGACAACCCTTTGTAATCGGCTCGCTCGAATGGGAATCATTAAATTTAATTCCGAGGAGGCGCGACCGTGTGCGCTTGAGATAGGTCTCGGAGGTTCTGAAACTTTTTGATTTAGCCCCTTGCTACATATTTCCTAATACATTCACTTTTGGTCTCTTTAAATCGTGAGTGAATCGGCACCTTCTGGGTTAGCGTGCTCCACCGTAGACCGCATCATTGGTAACCACCAGGCAGATCGCGGTCAAACGCGAACCCATCTAGTAAAAAAAAAAAAGCAATTTCATCGTCCATTATTCTTGGCCACAAGAATTCCACTGCTGAATGTCTGCCATATACACCCTTTAGAAGAAACTTCCATCCAGGGGCATATTATGAAAGCTTTCAGATGATTTAATACTCAAAAATTTACGGCCTTCTAATATTAAATCTACTATCGTGGAGCTCTAATTATTTGCTGGTTATTAAGGTGTCATCGCCCCGGGGGTTATATAGAGTACGTTGGATATCAAAGTAGCCTAGTAGTTTGTTTTATTGACATGATTAGTGTGGATGCATGTGTAAAAATTAAATTTTGAAGTGGATGAAATGTTATCGGATGACGGGAATTCATGCTATACTAGTATTGTTGTAAATGTAAAAGCCTGGAACATATAAAATCTCATAGGTACACTACAAAGTTTTAAGACCGACAATCGACATATTATGTTTTAATAAAAATTCCCTTATAGTATGGTTATTTCTAGGCGGCGTTAATGACACACCATCAGGTGAGCTGCTTGCATGTTTAGCCCTCTTTACTTATAAAAGCACAATAAATATCAAACTAACGCGCTGTCAACGACCCCATCATTCAGCAAAATAAAACAAAAATTCCACATCAGCGCCAACTGCGAGAAGGAAAATAATAAAAAACAATAACAGCAAAAAATAAGAAAACAGTGCATCTCGTGCAAAAAATATATTCGCACCTCGCATTTTTATGCGAAGAGAAACAAAACAAAATGCTTTCTAAATGCGTTTTATGACTAATAGCCTTCACTTCGGGTAAAAATGGGTCAAATAAATATTCCTGAACATAAATGGACGCGCACCAAATCTTTTTGCCACAATATTTTAACTCATAAAAAAACAAAAGCAGAGCATTATCCCTTCTGATTCATGACAACGATAACATCTATTTGTTCGGTCTTTGTTCGAGAACTTTGAGGTACGGAAACCACTTACACAGGTCAAACTGGCTCGCGAGTTTTGAGCACAATCAAATTTTCTTATCAGTGTACTGCACAGTTGCGCTCTCCGCTTAGATTTTAAAACACTCGCACACTGTCCTTTACAGACGCCTTGTTGCTTTGTGCGAAGGAACTTTAAAGTCAATGTTTGTTAGCCCTCCTTTCAGTGCTTCTTTGAAAATCGTACCTGTAAGTTATGGTTTATTATGATGCGATAATTTTCGAGATGGTGTTAGTTATTAATCTTTTCTATTTCTAGATTGTCGTATTGACAGCACGTCCTATTATTTTGATATTTTTTTTATGATTAAGTATTGTGGCTTCTCCTAAAATTTGTCAAAACGCTATAAAAATCAAACCTACAAATCACGTCATTCCGGTTGAGCTACCAGCCTTTCAAACAAAAATCAAAATGTCCATAAGCCATTTAATTACAACGCGTCCAACACACAGCATAATTTGATGGGCATCCTTGTTTACAAAACACACATACCCGTACGTATGTCCACTTTTCGTACGAAATTACGTTTAATATACCCAACCACACAAAGTGACATTAATGTGGTAATGAAAACGTTAAAAATTAAAACGCCCTTGTGGCTTTAGTAGTAAATGCCGTCATTATCCCGAAACTGCGTATAATAACCCTATGAAAAATAGATAACACACTTCGAACGAGGCAACGGTTGGTGTTGCCAACTAAGCGGAAATAGTTAGAATTTACAGTATGCACAGAAGTTTTCTGAAACGAGCCCGTTCATGTAAAGAATATGGAGGTTTTGGATCGAGCATTCGTATAGTTGCTCTGTTGAATGCATTGTATTTCAAGCAATAAGTAACGTTGAATTTAAAGTAAGTGAACGAATAAGTCCACAGACTTCTTATGGAAGCTTGATTAATAAGAAGGTTGTTAGTTAGAAAAGATTATTGTGATCAATGTCTACCATGCCCAGCGTAATATTCTCATATGGAGGATAGACGATGTAATAAATGTTAGAAGATGTCGCTGGATTGAGAAATCCAAACAAATCGTTGTAAATCCTTGGAGGAAGCCTAAGTTCAGCAGGAGGGCTCCTGTGGCTGAGCTGGAAGATAATGCTCCGACATTCACTCATTTTATCGTCTTCATCAATCACAGTATGTCTCCATGTGAACACAAATAATCCATGATAAATACATTCTATATCAGCTAAAACATTTACAAAAGCCCAGTTTTTACGTCATTATTTACCGAAACAATATCTGATAAGTTGCCCATGTGGCAAATAATAGAATAATATCTACACAAAAGTTTCGTTTTTCCAATTGTTGTGCGGAATACTAAAGGCACACCTACACGGTCTCGTGTGCTCAATGTCGTGGGAAACCGTACAGTCGGTCACGTATTTCTACATAGTACTGCTGGAGGCGATACACTGTGTTTAATTTGCTATTTGGTGTAAAAGAGAAGACTTGGCGAATACTGTTTTATAAAGTTAGACGTTTCATTTACGTGTTATTTTGGGTGAATTGTTCCAAGTACTAATGCTCCAGCAATGACGTTCGTAGTTCCGTCGTGATTACTTTAAAATGCACCTACATATATATCATTTGTATAAAGTGTAAATAAATAAATAAATATTGTACTCTTCTGATCTTCTGAAGTGTACGAGATCTACACCTTGCGATGCTCAAGATAACTATAGGTACCAGCTCTAAGAACCCTCGGATGGTTGACAGACGAATGTATCGAGACCGACCGAAAGCAATCATTTATTTCTTTTCTAATTACTTACGGCTCTTCAATCAAAAATGTATTAAGTACAGTTGGAATTGATAGTCAATTTTATTGCTACACATATTATTATTTGTATTGTTCAACTGATTTACTTTTAGTTTACGTAGTTTTAGGTTATCTTTCAATATGTTTCATAATATAAACAACGAACATTTGTACTCGTAATCTAATAGTACTAGCTTTTTATTGCTATGTCGGGACATAAACTAAATATAGGAGGTAATATTTTTTACATACATACAGAGACTATGGATCTTCACTTTGTTCGATCTTGACACTACTTTCGCTTCGTCTACTTTCATCTATCTCTTCATGCATTCTCGTCTGTTCGGGGTACTTGTAACCTGGCCCTCGCCTAAGGTGCCATCGATATGATTGAGGTAGGTCCAATGGAGTCGCCCTCTATCGACTCTCCCAATCACTTTAAATGTTAACAAGTATTTTATCTGTTTATTGTTGCCATATTCGCTTTTTTCTCGTTTCTTGCACTGCATCTAGACATGAGGCCTTCGTGTCGGTCAGCGATATTAACTTACCCACCTTGCACAGTGATTGAGTCGGGGGTTGTTAATTAAACGGTTCTTTTTCTTCTATTTCGCTGCTTTGTATTTGAACCAAGTGCCAAGTAGCCCAGAACTCCTCGGAGATTATAATATATTTTATCTCTAAAAACAATTTTAATAGAATCGTGTGGCTCAACTAAAAGAAACATGAGAATTTTCCGTAAATTAATGTCTCCAATGTGTTTCACCATGTAAGCAAGTTCAAGGGTTAGAGATTCTAGGACAATAGTATATAACCTACTATTTAATACATTGATATCTTGTAAATTTATGAAACTACCATAAATATTTCATACAAATTGAATTCGTCATAAGCTTTAGTTTCGAAATGATGTATTTCTGGAGCAAATATCGCTACATTGTTGAAGAAAGTAATTCCAACCGTCCTGGGATGAAACTATCATAGCAGGAAATATTCAGTTAGCAGTTTTCCGTGTTTCGACAAACAAACAAATAAATAGTAATTTCTGATACCGTATAAAGTTGTTATTGTTGTAACACGGTTCGCCCGGCATCAGCAAACGCTATTACAATGTTATATATTGTCTGTTTGATAAAAATAAATGCAATTATAAGATGACTTAATATCGTTGCATATTTATATCTATATCAACCCTACATACCTTAATCGAACACATTAGCCAGTTACAATTGACATACTTGTTTTGAATAGAGCTTTTAAGGGCGCAGGCTCTACCAAAATATTCTTGTTATTCGTTTAAGAGAAAGATAATTCACCACGACCCTAAAACCGAAACATTTACCGTGTGCTCGAATCTGTGACCTTTATACCTTTAGCCTAGTACGCTTGTAACTAGCTTATCAAATACTATACCTAATATTTTTTCAGTTCTGGTATTTCTGTACAGGATTCTACGAGAGCCCTGCAATTCGTAGAGTCCAAAGGTTCTAAATTATTCAATCTAAGTGGTCTTTGTAAACAGTAATCCATCGCCTCCGGTGAAATCCGGGGTCTTGAAAAAGGTATAGCTGTCTGCCGATTTTTTCAATCTTTCATTATCCAATGTTGGACCCTTCTCAGTTCCGCTAGATTTGTCTATATTTTGCCAGTTTCATATATTATCCTCGTCTTATCGATGTACGCTCAATATCTATTAAGCATATTAATAACTAGTTTCGGCCTGGGGCTTTGCCCGCGGTTGTTGGGATATCTTAAGTTCGAAATAATATTTTTTCATAGTTTTATATATTTTACTTCTAATAAACATTCAACTTCATTTTGACAGCCTCCGTGGCGCAGTTGGTTTGACGCCGCCTGTGAAACGAGAGGCCGCGGGTTCGATCCCCGCACCGAAACAAATATTTGTGTGATCCACAGGTATTTGTTACGGGTCTGGGTGTTTGTGAGACCGAAAAGTCTCTCGTAGCTTCTGACACCCACGACACAAGACTCGATCTTAGTGTGGGGTCAGGACTATGTATGTGACTGTTGGGTGTATTTATTTATTTATTTTCTGTGTTTATAATAATATTATTTAAATTTAAGTGATAATAAGTGTTCAAAACCGAAGTAACGAAACTGCATCTGCGACGCCAGCGCCATGTATACAAAATATTAAACAAACGTTCGAAATATAACATAAAAGAAACAATTAGCGGTATAATGTGAAAGCTCATGCATTCATCCACATGGTGACTAAGACCTGACTGTCCTGACTTAGACATCATCATCTTATGTCTTAAATATGAAATATGAAATATCTTAAATATGACATCTTATGTCTTTAATATTAAGTATGTTTTAAATATGTCTATGAATAAGTCCGAATGTATTTAATACATGGCAATTTTAGTACCCACAGTTTCTTGTGAATGTCATCCGAAAATAGCCAACACAACACATGTAAAGTTATAATCCGAAACTAAATACATATTTTATTAGTTGAGAACATCCGATTCATTATAATGCCGGCCGCAGAGCGTAAACCGACGTGTGAAAGTTACATTAATAAAGGCCTTTTTGAAATTAATTGAGATGAAGGTCCCTTTCACATTTCCTGAACTTTGTCAAAGAGTCGGTTAATTAAAGTTAGTTCAACACAATTAGTTTATTTCAATTAAAATGCGCACCCTCCGACTCCTATTGCTTACCGGGGTTCCTAAGTATAGGTTCTAATTTTGTATTTAACGTAATATGGAAAGTTTTTACGAGTTTATTATATAATTGTGGTTTGTTTGTATTGTTGTGTTATTTGTTCACTTGTTAGTGTGTTTAATTAAAGTACTTTTTTTTTATTTTGTCGGGTTCATTCTGTGCGCTTCCGTATGCAATGAGACCGATAACTCTTTCATCTGTGAGATGACTATATCTAGTTTATTAAGACTGCACTACACCTACTGTTAGTTGCAAGTATAACATAAAATTATATACCGATACAACAAGCATACTCTATTATTTAGAATAAACCTACAAGGTATGTATTGATGTGGTGAATCTAAATCTGAGACCAAAAATGCATTCTATTTTTTAATGTTTTTTTTAAACCCGACGTAACTATTATTATTTTACGCTAGCATTTAAAATTTAGTAGATATCTATTGTACATTTTTGGGGCACGTTCGTTTTCATATTTCAGCGTAAATATTCAATTATTTTGGCAATTTTATGAACGCACGTAGATATTGTACAAAAATGTACATAAAATTCTACCGATTAATTCACAAAAAAATATGTATATTCCTAAAACTTATTATTTTTCCCAACCTAGGCAAAAACTTAATTAATTTTCTTAAAATAGAACTACAAGCACCGACATTCTTGTTACAACAGAATAAAGACGTAAGTTTGCAGTTGGTCCGGCGATATTTCACCTGTCTACACGTGGTATGCGAGATGTAGAGGTTACGACACAAAACACGAGCACCCAGGCATGAAATTAAACAGCTTGCACTAAGTTGTTAATCGCCTGGACTGATGCCAAGGCCCAATTTGAAGAAATTGCTGACGGGCCCGCAAACTTTGGAGCGGGTAGTAATTGAATAGTGTCTTAGAGCGCCGCGATACTTTGTTGCTAACATTTTGGTTACGTACCGTGCCTGAGGTAAGTGTATTACTGTTTTAATAAAATTAAACTAAAATTAATAATATATATCCAAAAACATATCCGTAAACTGATCAAAAGACTTCATTACACTTTGACAATAATAATTAAAACTCCGCTAGAGAAAAACTATTAATAAAGTACTTTAATTGTGTTCATTCAACAAGTATTCAGAAGATTTGAACTTGTAAATAATATCTGTTTATTTTAGATTCGTGGATCAAGCGGAATTCAATTCTGAGGACTAAAATAGATTTCTGCTGGCAACAGATTAAATACTGTGATGAAAGTTTATAAGTATCTTAATTAGAGAGCCAATTGGTTTGACGCCGCCTGTGAAGCGAGAGGTCGCGGATTCAATCCCCGCACCGATACAAATGTTTGTGTGATCCATTGGTATTTGTTACGGGTCTGGGTGTTTGAGGGACCAAAAAGCCTCTCGTAATTTCTGATACCCAGGATACAGGACTCGATCTCAATGTGTTAAAAGTCGGGCATAATTATTATAGGTATTATAACTTATAAACAAAGATTCGTTTTATATATGAAATAAACACGTACTTGTTTTATAAAACAACAATAACTTTCTTCCACAGCGAAAAAATAAAAATTCTTTCGCGACTGTTATTTCAATAAAAAAATATTGTTTAATATCTCTCCGGATATAAAGACACAATACTCGTGTACAAATATAATAAGAGAATATTCGTTTCTAATATAGATTCTATTTCTTGAAATCCTTTTTCCAACATAAAACAAAATCTATACGTATTAAATTATTGTAAAATAATATACTGAATTGGTATTTGGTAGCAATTTTTAAACATGTTATTACTTAGATCGTAAATAAGCTCACGCCTTTTTCCCAGAAGGGGTAGACAGAGGGACCAAATGTGGGTGTCCTGGTAGTAACCAGGACACCCATATTTCACCTTATATGTTCTGTTCCTTGATGTGATAGGGGGCGACACAACAGACAATAATCTCTTGCCATTTCTGAGGGGTACCGTACTTACCATTATCATTTTTAAATGCAAAAAATTATATTGTTACTTTGTAACTCTGTTCCGGTTTATTGATACTTGAGTTTAAACGAAGGTTAATTAAAAAGCGTTAACAATTCTGGCGGCCTAATTGACAGTAAACGGCCGTAGAATTTTGGGCCCGCTAATTTTCTAAATTAATTTGAACGCCACAGTTCTATGTTTTGCCTCGGTTTAAGCGTATTCATAGGACTGTACCTAAAGAAAGTTGAATATTGCCCGAATCGTACATAACGTTTGAAATTTCACTCGGAACTGTAAAAACAATTCTGCAGCATGAAATGAAATTTTAAATTTCAATTTATGTAAGTCATGCAATAATATTTGGATTTTACATCAAATATTAATATCGTACTAGAATATTTAATATTTAAGCTGCCAAAATTATATTAATGCAGTTTATCGTACCTATATTGAATTTGGGTTGAAAGGATTTAGATTGGATTGAATAACATAATATTATATGTATTTTAGGCTGGTTATTGAAATATGACACTCCATCAGTAAAATTGTTAGAATCGATGTTAATGCAAGTAATTAATGCAATTAAAAGTCTTTAGTGTAAATTATACTATAAATAAAGAGTTGAAAAGCAAGCCCAAGGCGGTATTTACGGTTACGATAATGATATTACAACTACGTAGGTATATTTAATATTATATTACCAAGAAAGGTAAAAGTATAATTTACCGAACTTCATCATTTCTTAGGCCTGTATAATATGTAGGCCTAATAAATGATTAACTTCTAAGACCAAAATCTACTGAAGATACCCCCACTTATAGAAGAACCTTATAATCCTAACCTCTACTCATAACTAGAGGTACCTACAGTTAGAATCTAAATTTAAAAACGTCTGTTCCTACATTAACCAAACACGGCATGTAAGTAAAAGTTTGGTTAATCGAAAACGCGGACCGCACGTGGAACACACGATTACACCGTAACCCTTTCAAATGCATTCGAAACGCAACTCGCAACTTAATTGGAACTGGGAACCGTTTGATTGAATTAAATCCGAAACGGAACACGTCTCTTTTGATTGACACATTCATCTGCGGCCGTGGGCTGATTGTGAAAACAAGGGCATTAGTAAGTCTGCCAGGTGTTTCATTTGGCCGTATTGTGTGCGAATTTCCTGAATACATTATAATTTATTTGCACCGGCTAGAGACTACTATTAATACTAATACACGATAGTAGAAGTCACGTCATAGCGACCCACACAGTGTGTCCCGATTAAGAATTCCTTATTTATGTTATTCCTATGTTTTGTGTAAAATAAAGAATTATAAATAAAATAAATAAGGTTTAGCTGGTACCTACATACATACATATATCTAGTTTCGACCGGGGCAGCATAATAATACAAGATTACATCTCTAATTGATTATCTATTGGAATTGCACTGCACTTTCCAATCAGTCATAGATTACTTACATATTATCCCATATATGTATATAGGTACGTGTATGCGTGTAGTCTTAACTCAACGTCACAGAGATGAGACAGCCGTCTGCTTCGTTAGGGATTACTGGTAGAATGGCCAAGGCTCCGGGTATCAGAGAGATTACTGGGAAGTGTCCATCCGATCTTGACGGGGCGAGATATATGTATGTGATCTAAAAACTAGCTGTTACACATGGTATGTTCATAGATTTGAAATATAAAAAAGATTGACTATCGATTAATCGAAAAACACAGCTGAATATCTGAAACATACATTAAAATTATTAAATTTACATTAAGATTATTAAATTTCATTTAGCCAAATAATATAAGCACAAAACAAAACAGTTAATATATTAAATGATAAAAACAGTAATCCTTTTGACTAAATAATGGGCTTTTAATATTTTATCCTGAGATTTACCGGCACGACGTAATTTCAATTCAGCGTTACAAAACATTTTTATTTTTTTTGACCGACAGCCCTGAAGTCAACCCTTCAGGGAAGTATTCAAGCCCAAGTCAATTTTTTTTAAATAATAAAACCTCTGATAAGTGGCCAGTCAACCGCAACTCTAGAACGCACCAAAGGATTAATAAAGAGAAAAAAAAACGCACCAAAGGTTTTAACATTTAAAAATCATATTTTGTGAAGAAACCTTTTTAATAAAACTTTTTGTTTACTCATAAACTAACAAAACAGGCTTCGTTATTTCCGTCATAGCAATTTTAAATTGGCGCTATTTCATTGACACCCTCATAATATACGCATATTCCGTGTATTTTTTTTTAAGTATTCTCCTCATATTTTAAAAAGTAGTCTTTTTAGCTTGCGGCTTAGAAAAACAAATTTTCATGGAGGGAACTAACAAGGACAAGCAAAAAATCTCCTTCGAGTGATAGTAAAAACAACACTATGTAGTTCTACAATTCGAGCTAATTGTTTCCAGTTTGCACCCTTGACGCTGTCCAACAGATTATATAAAAAGTTTTATATATAAAATGTTTCTGAATAGTATTTTGGTTTATTTTTTTGTACAATAAAGATATAATAAAAATAATAATACACGAAATTAATAGGAAGTGACCTATAGTTAATATTGGAGATGAGTCCATTGACTTTTTAAAGTTTCTTTTGTATTTGTAGGTAATTATCGTTAACTTAGACGTGAAGAGAAATAATAACTACATCTAACAGCCACATAAAAAGTCCTGTCCCTAGACAAAAAAACATTTGTGTCACTGCGGGAATTGAACCCGCGACCTCTCGTTTCATAGCCGGCAAGCAAACCAAGGTTGTCAATCTTCTTGAGGAATGCTACATGTATGAGAAATACAAGAATTTGAAAAATATGTGAAGCTCAACAACTCGCAAATAGCCAGCGTGGGACTATGGGCTATATTTCTCTGATTCATAGAAGTCAGAGCTCAGCAGCATGCATATGGGCTGATATATTATTCATGGTTTATTATAATATCGATGTGCTCCGAAATAATTATACTATCGATAAAATTACACGGTTCAATTTCTCGCCCCGAGATCTTATTGTGTAAGCCGCCTTCGAAACTTGTTAAACAGCTTATAAATATTTATTACAAATTAATGCCGGCTGGATTCGATGCTGTATTTCAATAAATCTTATGTGTACAGTGTTTTTAAACCCGACCATCAGTTAAATAAATTTTCCTCATACATAAATTTATCAATAATAAATATTAAAAAGATATGAATTTATTTTTTATTTTCAATTGAATATTCGTTTCAACTATGTAATGGAAGCTGTGTGATACATCTGAAAGATCAAAATGAAAAGGCAGTAAAAATGTTTCAATGTAGTTTCGGTTCAAATTCGATGAAAAAGCTTCCAACGTAAAATAAAGTTTTTCAAAACTAAGGCTCCGATGTAAATAGAAAAACCTTAGTGTTTCAACTACATACTAAAAAATCTCACGTACAAAGTTGAGTGGAAAATATATGATATAATATATAATGCGTTATATTGCAATTTCTTATCGGATAAAATGTGAACGACTGCGCTTTTTAAATATTTACAACTACTCCGAATTTTACCAACTACTCGAGCAGAAAATTCACTGAAACATGTAATTTTTATAATAAATAATATATACGTGACATTAAGAAAATATCAGAAAAAAATATTGAACTTCGTATTGTAATTCGATAGGTCAGTGATAATGAATTATTGTGACACGTTTAGAAAAATTGCAGGAGATAACATAATATAGCTTCCTCATCATGAATCCGTCTAAAGTGCAACATCAATCGTATCCAGGCGGCTATTCTACGAGTATATAATTTTATTCATAACTGTCACGCCTGTATCTCATAGGGGTAAGCAGAGATGTGTATCTCCACTTTGCTCGATCTTGACTTATGTACTTTCGCTTCGTCTACTTTTATCAATCTCTTCATGCATTCCCGTCGGTTCAGGGTACTTTTATTCCTATAAATAATAAATATATTATATGCAATCAGCTAATAGTGGAAAATATTTCAAATACATTATTAACTGTATTGAATAATTATTATTTTATTACAAAATGCAATACATAACATATCGCGCATCGGCCACCAAAACGAATAAATATTTGCATAACAAAATGTTCACAACGCGCTGTGAAGGATAAAACTCAACATTTATTTACAAGTTATCCGAGGAGCTGGTGGATGTGGCTAAGATGACGATACCAAAGTTTACTGTGCTCGGATAGTTCGCAGCTTCACGTTGAAATTTATTTTAAATACGAAGAATTCTGTAAGAACTAGTTTCAGTGTTGTGGTTTATTAAGTGCTCCAGTCTTTGTACAAGATTGCACACAACAGTCGAGATTTATTTTCTACTTTATATTGTTTAAAATGTTAGGGATAAGTTATTGAGATAGTGATAGTGTACTTGAGAGATCTGAGTGCTGAGTCAAACTTTTTCAAAGCATCGTAAGCAATAAGCTTGAAATTTGTACATTTTTTTTTTACTCGTATGAAAGCTATCAAAACGCATTACGACAACGTAGTAAATTAAGACATAACTTATGTAAAACTGGCAAAGATCTTAGTCCCTTTTACAATGGCGTTATTATTACTGTAAAAGACAAACTTAGTAAAGCTCAAAAAATCAATGATAAAAATAGTGCATTTTTACCACAACGTTACGATAAGTCCCCCAACTCAATTCCTCGTTCGCGCTATTCTTTGAAAGTGTTTTGGTATGAAAAATCTCATCTTCAAAGGATTGGTTTACGTCGATTGTCGATAGGCCGTCCCCTTTTCCATCACGGAACGGAAACGCTGTTAACAAAATGTGTACCCGATACATCTCTTCCCAACCCTTCTTCGTACTTACAGTAATACACTCAACCACACTACGGGTGAGACCCAAACATACGTAAGTTTGTATCAAATACAGCGTCCGAGGCGCAGTTGGTTAGCCGTCTGCTTTGAAACGGGTGGCCACGGGTTCGATCCCTGCACCGAGACAAATGTGTATGTGATTTACAGGTACATTCCATTCGGGCCTAAGTGTTTATGAGACCGAAAGTCACGTAGTTTCTTATACCCGCGAAACAAATCTCGATTTTAATGTGGGATCAGACTATGTATGTGACTGTTGGGTGTATAAATATTAATATTTATTGCTTATTTCAATAATACCATGAGTAATTCACGTAAGTTAAGCGAGGGCCTCAAAAACTATTGCTTCATCCTTGAAGACACTTATACAAATTCTCAGTTGGCTGCGGTTAGTTCACAATTCGTAATGTGGCCGCCGTTCGGTTTGTTACAAGTTTGAAGAACTTTGCTCCTATTAAATAGAAAATGGTCGTTCTCGCTGAAGGTTTCGGAACTTCGATATAGATCACGGTCCACTTCCGTGATTTTGTTGATCGGTACCATATTGTTGTGTAAGTGAAACAAATAGTTTACAGCAAGTATTGTTACTTGGAATAGTAGTTAGAATAATTTCATAATAGGACGTGGGGCCAAATCAGAATAAGGAACGAACAAGTTCTGTGACAAAATTCGTGATTTGCCATCCAAAACGACTAAATTTAAACAACGACGTTTTATGACTTTCAAATATTTAAATATAAATGTGAATGGATTAAACCTACGCCCAACGACGCCAGCTTCTTACCCACGGCATCAAAACCAAATTAAAATATATCTTAGTACATAAACAAAACTATTTATTAAATATAAATAATTAAAAGTAATATGTGTATACCGTCCTCACTAAAGCGTTTCCTGTCGATACCCATGAAATAACGTTCCAATCAAGGGATGCGCAAATTGGATTCCGATCTTAAATCCTTCGCGCTAAGAAATATCGTAAAATAAACGAAGAAGAAAATGCGAGAAGCAATTCTTTAAGAAGAGCGTTATTCCCGACACGTTTGGCTTGCAATTAGCCGCGAGTCGGTTCGTTTTGTTGCCACAATAACCGAAGTCTTCTGAACTCGGCTTAATGCACTAGGCGTGTCTAATTCAACATCAAGTGTTTCCTTAAAAGCACAAGCTGTTAAAGAATTGAATAAGCGGCTCGCACTTCGCAGATCGCTTATTGAGATTGCGGTCTTTGTGTAAGTTGTTAGTAATTGGCTTTGCGATTTTTGCTTTTAAATACTCAGTATTTTTTTTGTTATTTATATTGTAGCAACATCACTAAGCGGGGCGACGCGTATGTGATAAGAATGATAAAACGTCGTCGGTGGAATATCGGTATCTTTTATCAATAATTTGTTTTGTGTCTATGTGTTGCGGGGTCAAAAAGTACAATAAACTTTTTGATTTCTATTTGGGTTATTACGAAGTCTGGAATACATAGGTTTATTTATTTATTCAACCTTCTAAATAGTATATTAACTATCAATTGAAGTACTGCGAAGATTCCAGCAGTTAAAAATTGCATGGTTAGAAGGAGCGACGTAAGGTGTCATGTTCTAAACTTTGAAGTGTCCAGTTCTTACAAATCCGTCGACTCTGCAAACGCTGCTACTATGTTCGAATAGACGTAACCACAAAAATACATCCCGCTCGAACACTCCCCGATCCATCTTCAGATAAAGAGGATGGTCGAGCAAGTTCGTAAAAAACTTCCGAGATAAAAGAACGTAGTATATTAAATACACCATCCATTTTAATTAAGTACAAAGTTACAATTGAGTTAAGAGCACTTACAGCATCTTCGCTTCCACCACAGGGAAACTATATTAAACTTTTACCAACATTGTAAAACTATATGAGGGTAAAACCTCTGTCGCTATTTTCCGAAGCGTACAGTGCACCAAAATGCACCTTGCTGCTTCATAATAAACTATACAACATAGACACGAGTTGGGAACTCCGTACGTGCATCACCGACCAGCAAGGTTACGGGCTAAGAAAGCTGCATGAAAATGTTATTTTTGCTCACTATAAGTTAGTTAGGATCTAGCGAGTTTTAAGCACCAACATTAATGATCTTTTGATGAATATTCATACCGTCTAGAAGAGTTTCGAGGCAACTTTGTACCGACACTGTTTTAATGACGCAGTGTCTTCTAATATTGTACAATTTTAATAGCTACATTGTTGTAGGAACAAATACTTGCTCGAGGAACGATTCCGATGAAAACATGACTATTTGGATGGAACAACCGAGACGCAGAACTAGATGTTACTTTCTTGGTATAAGCTTTTTCCCTTTTAGACAACTTTAAAGCAAATTAATGTTGTGTTATATATGAGTGAGGTTGATCCAGTCGAAAAGAAAATATGATTCACATAATTTTAAAATAAATATTGTAACACCTTTTTTATTTTCTAGGAATGAAGGAATAATAATATAATAGGCCTTTGTACAATAAATTAAGTTACAATTAGGTAATTTTGATTTCATGCAAATATAATATTTTTTAAATCCAATTTTAATATTTACTAGTGGCGTGCACTGCTATTTGAATTAATCGAATAAAAATATAATAGCTACAATTCAGTAATTGTCTATATAAAAATATTGATTCTTTCCATTCATCAAACTTAATAGGTAAATGCAATTAAATCAGCATATTTCATGTTTCATTATATTTTACTCACAAAGCGTTGATAGATGTATACCTTACTAAAAAGATTTTCAGGGCAGACATATAGGCGCCAAATCAATCGGAATATAGAGCACAAATCACATAATAGGTATTAGGTTCGGGCTATTTCTTTAAATAATTGTATTGGTCGCGGACGTAATACGAGCGGCAGGGTGGGTGACCCTTTGTGAATGAATTTATGTGTAACCTTCTATATTTAGGTCATAACAAATATTCAGATTTACAGATTGCCTAAGTAATGAGAGAAGGAGTTATTTATTACTAGGCTAAAGGTTTACGTTTAAGTCGTGTTGTTAGGCTAGTGAAATCTAATACAGGGTAAATTGTTCAAGTAGGCGTGGAAGGCCAAATCCGAAACTAAGAGGCATAGCGAAATATTATATTCAAAAGAGTCACGAGCCAGATTTTGATAAAATCTAAACCTGAATGCTTAGAATGCCTAGCGAGGAATCGAATCCAATGATTTTGAAAAAAATCACATGCTACATTATTACACCATTCGATAATGATGCTAATAAGGAGCCTTTAGCGATTTCAGACACATATTCTAGAAATTGAGAACTCAAATACCTCACAGTTACAGCCTCTTTATACGCTAATAAACCAATAACGCGACACAAAATAAATAAATAAATAAATAAATACACCCAACAGTCACATACATAGTCCTGACCCCACACTAAGATCGAGTCTTGTGTCGTACGTATCAGAAACTACGAGAGACTTATCGGTCTCACAAACACCCAGACCCGAAACAAATACCTGTGGATCACACAAATATTTGTTTCGGTGCGGGGATCGAACCCGCGGCCTCTCGTTTCACAGGCGGCGTCAAACCAACTGCACCACGGAGGCTGTCAAATTTAGATTACATTAAAATTTCATAAATTCAAATGCTCAAAAATGTTATTCCGTTCACAGGTCATTCGATTTTGATCTATACCTAGCTGTTTCTTTTACAGGGGTAATATCCTTTTCAATAACTGTATAGGGCCGAAGCCCGTTATTTTAGTATTTGCTTATTACATTTACACCCGCCCCTCTTATGTCAACCCTCGCAGGAAAACGTGTTATTGAGTCCGTCTGAAGAGGCACATAGCACCCTTCTGTTACACGATCAAGAATAGAACCCTACCTATTTATTACATTCAATAGATTGCTGTCGACCCACTTAGCATATTTTCCCCTAGTCGAGTAATACGCGCAATGAAATTGTTTCTATTCGTAAATATTTTATCAGTGTATTTGTGTCTGGGTAGAGGCTTTTCTTTATGTAATTTGATGGGTTTTAGAGCCTCATATTCGATATGTGGATCGGTAAATGGATTTTATCAAAGTGAAAGTTTAGTACCTGTAAGCCTTTCTATTTATACGTCATGGGCTGCCTCGGTAGCGCAGCTGTACTACGGTATGATTACAGCGCTGAGGTCTCGGGTTCGAATCCCGGGTTGCGCAAAGTGATATTCGATTTTTCTATTCATTATCAGCTGGGGGTCAGGAATTTGCGGCTGATATGTATCGACATAGAGGGCAAGCCTCGATAGGCTCTCCCTACCTCATCATAACTGTTCATAAAAATTTAGAAGGTCATAAGAACATTTTTCTACCAAACACGATATAACTTGGATTCGAACCCTCAAAATGACTTTAATACATAACATTCTACATCTACAGTCAATTGGTTCTAAAATGTTCCTCATGAATACTCTAAAGTGTCCTATATTTTTGTCTCATTCGAACAGTGTTATTTTATAAAGTTTCCTACACCGTCCCAGAAGTTTCAATATGTTTCCCTATCAGAGTGTAATGTGTATTCTGTTGTTAAAGCATAAACAAATGTAGAGCAACTGTTGAATTCACTCACAAAGGGAAATCTTTTAACCAGGCAGCGGCGAGCCCGGTCGACCGCAGCACTCTTTGATGGCCGATGTAACCAACTTATGTGTGGCGGATGTGAATTTAAGCACAATATGTTTTTTTTTGTATATTTGTACGACCAATCTTCAATATTAAATGATTACTATGCGTATTTTGATAGCAATTACATGTTGCTGTTGATGCTTAAGTTATGATTACACTGGTCAACAAAAAAAAATAAAATCGTTTGTTTCCTTTAATTTTTTTTGTTTCTATCTCAAACTAACGCGTATTTTTTAAATATGGTAACAATTTTTCTCTCACAGCTTTTGTTTTTGAGTTACAGCTAACTACTCTCCATTACTATTTTTACTTATAGTTGCGTTTTTTATTGGACATTGAAATATATTTTGTTGTTGTTTTCGATATGGCTTCGTCAAGAAGGTGTTGTGTACTTAATCCTGATTATTTTTGCTACATTTGTGGTGAATATTTATTTGCAAAATGTCGAAAACCTATATCGGACTTTGTAAAAACTGCGTATCATCAATACTTTATCAATACAAATTAAAAGCTGGTATTTTTGATGGGCCACAGATTAGGCAACTCGTGAAAGATCCTAATTTTGTCAAATCAATGACTGAAGTCGAATCCAAAGCTTGGAAGTCATTCGTTTTGGTTTTGAGTAATTTCCTAGGCAAAAAGAAATCGGACGACCACGTCGAGCTTGTTGAGTCCATGCTACCGAACTTGCAAGAGTTAGGGTGCAACATGAGCATAAAAATCCACTTCCTGCACTCACATTTAGACCGATTTCCATAAAATATAGGTGATTTTAGTGAGGAGCAGGGTGAAAGATTCCATCAGGATCTTCGAATAATGGAAGAGCGGTATCAGGGGCGGTGGGACTCACATATGATGGCAGACTACTGCTGGAGTTTGCAACGTGATCTACCTAAAGTCGTTCATTCAAGAAAATCGTATAAAAGATCATTTGATAGTGTTCAATAGAAATTTTGTTAACATCATTTATTAATTTTCTGTACTTTTTTATCAAAATAATAAAACTCTATATTTCAAAAACTGAAGCTGTTAGCAATCTCCCAGTATTTTTTTCATACTCAGGGCCATAGAAAAACCCAATAACAGAAAAAAAATTAAAGGAAACAAGACCTGTGTTGACCAGTGTTATGTTTTAAGCTGACATACCTAATCGTGTCTCTGCTTATATTGTATTAACCGAACTTACCAGCATAATATGAGTTATAGTAATTTTGTTTTAAACTTTGAATTGCCGTATTATAACAATACATCATATTATTGTATCATTATTGTTGTCAA
This sequence comes from Deilephila elpenor, assembly GCA_949752805.1. Taxonomy (NCBI): domain Eukaryota; kingdom Metazoa; phylum Arthropoda; class Insecta; order Lepidoptera; family Sphingidae; genus Deilephila; species Deilephila elpenor. The sequence goes on from OX457111.1 coordinate 5,895,087, forward strand.
TTACAGGAAGTGTACTACTAAACATAGCTCTCTATCAAGGATTTCCATACCAGCCAGTTGGGAAGGACCTGCTTCCAATGACTTCCTGCCTTTATTTTGTTTTAGTTTACTTATTTATTCACCCTTTATTTTATGTGTATCATAATTTATGTATTTTTTTATTAGGCTAACAACTTTGCTAACAAACATCGCTTACTGTGAATGAGTTTCAGTATATGTTGTCCCACTTAGTGAACTTTTATTCAAATAAAATGAAATAAAATTACCACAATACAAGTCTTGATATTGTTTGACTTCGCATGAGCATTGCCACAATAGTAAGAAGCAGACACACTTTCTGTCGTTTATGTATGGATTACAAAGACACATTATGAAGAAACTTGGATATTAATTTTAGTAGCTGTACCAAAGCACGTACGTACTATATTGAATGAACATGAAAAGGTTTGTTAAGTTTATTTAATGTAAATCTCACCTACATACATAATATATGTTATACAAATAACTACACGAATTTCTGGTCTTAAGATAACTTATTCAATATAGTGAGTGTGACGCGCAACTGCGGTATTAAAATTATAAACGTCGAAACTCAAGGGTAATATTTGTCTTTTTAAAACATAATTATATATCATGAGCTGGATTCTGTAATTAACTTATTATTCCGTAAATATTGTAACAATTGTTTATAACTGTCGCTCCCGGCTAAACGACCGCGAGCCACCGAACTGGCTCAGTTCGGGAAAGCTGGAAGCCTTGTTGAATATCTACACATTCTAATCTCTAACTTATTCGATTATTAACTACAAGTTTGTTAAGGTAATAATTCTTTTTAAATTGACTTGTCATAAGAGCTATTTAATTGCCTACGTGACCAATAAACGAATTTCATTTCAAATTTAGATCCTACTGTTTCATTAAAAATGAAGTTACGCCCGTATAATAGAAAGTTAATAAAATTTTTAAGATGCTAGTTTTACTCCATCGGTTTAAGAAACAACGGAGGTTTTTGGTGTGCCATGAAATCTAGGCTCAAAAAAAAATAGACACTTATGTCGGTGCGGGCATCTCACCCGAAATTTTAATACAATCGTTTTTTTGAACTTTTGATTATTTCAATACAATATACCTACAATAACAGTGACTTTAAAATTTAGACTAAAAATAAATCCTACAAAATATTAATATTAAACATATGGCAATGTCGTTGCCGCTATTAATATCGAACAGTGGGGCATTCAAGTAATCTTACACAGGCACAGTTCTTATTCTCTTTTGAGATACCAAAACCCGAAAAAAGAATTTAATTTCACTCTATAAACATTTCTCGGTCGCGTTAAATTCAAAGCAGCTTCTAAAATTAAAGCGTTTGACTCGCGTGAAAGATTATTTTCTCAGAAGGCGGTGAATTTTTCAAGTTGCTGTGTGTGGGCAAATGTACAAGAAAATTTAAATGTATGTTGTATGCAGTTTTGACAGCGGGACTCGCAAATACGTACAAAGTTTTCCAAGCGAAAACAGACGTTTCTGTTTTGCCGGATGTTGTACGGAATGTGAACGAAAAAATGCAATATTTATGCTTCTCACATTTTTACAACTTTGCAACTATGCGAAAAAGGACAACTGTGGAACATGGATTACAATGACAATATTTATTCTTTAGTTTATTTGAGTTCAGAAGACTACTTTTTGCCTGAGTCTATTCGATACGGGATACCTACCTATGCATTCTGAATTATTTCTAACAAACGAGCCAACCCTCGCATCATGGGATCACTGCCGCCCATAATCAAAATTTGAAAATCGTGGCCGTGTCAATAACCCTTGAAAATAAATACCTAAGGAAATAAAGGGTGAGAGAAAAGGGGAGGTGAGTATTGGCCTAAGGCAATCTCGATGATTGAACAAGTACCAGTGCGGGATCTAATATAGAATTTGACAAGTTTTGACACCGACTATTACAAGTATATCTCTTGTAATTTAACACGAAATTTCCAAAGCAAGTTCTCTAATTAATTGAAACACTCATCCCAAACATTCTACAAGGATTTTCGATACGATACTAGGTATTAGCTAGCCGAAACCACACAAATACTAGAACTAATCATGCTATAGTGTTGATAGCCCAAAACTTGACCCTGTACGCTTCGATTATATCAAATTGCCAATTAAGCCTCAGGCAGGATCTTAAACAACTTAGAAATAATGTTTACAGGCTTATTCTTGTGAAGTTGTTGGATTTTAATTACAATATTACGAAGTAAGGTTTTTGGACAAGCTACTAAAGGTCAGCTATCGCTCAGTCATTTAGAAACAAGTAGGTACCTAAATTCATGTTGAATTCTTTAGAATTAGATAAAGGGGCGTCCACGTTTGGGAAAAAAGTAATGTACTTAATTTATGAAATGCTAGTTGAAAAGCATAAAGACTATTGTAGCGGTATAAATAATATTTATCTACTTATCGTCATCATCGTAGCGTAATGTTTTCAAAGGGAATTGATTTACTTTCCTACCTAAACTATATGCATGTGTGAAAATACAAATAGTAGATATGTAGATACATACCTACATACATACACTCACGTCCTTTTCGTAGAAGAGGTAGGCAGAGGTGCTACCAGGACACCCACGTTTCGCCTTGTGTGCTCCATCTCACGATGTGATAAGGAGCTAGTCTCTCGACCTATCGGGCACAAATTCCTGACTCCGGTCTGATAAAGAATTGATACATGTATATCACTTTGCCCGACCCGGGATTCGAACCCAAGATGTTAACGTTGTAATCGTACCGTAGTAGGTACAACTGCGCCACCAAGTTAGTCAAATATTATTATTGATATTAAAACTTAGAAAAGAAGAATGAAATAATTCTCCAATTCTCTATTGTTATAGGTGGGACCCTGCTTAACTCACTTCCCCTCAAATTACAGTATGAATGGTTTTTAAGTTCTACTTGTAAAGAATAGCTGTTAGAATTAAATCATTTTTAAAGGCTCTCTGAAGCCAAGGAAGTTAACAGAGCAGTTTCAAGACTTACTAGTTGGCATAATGGCGATCATCCATCTTTTTAAGCGGCACATTTATGTTGGATACAGACTTTGCATCTCACATCGTATTTATGCGTTAATCTTTTATAATGTCATTCTATAGTGTCGCCAGCTTTTGAGAATTCTTAATCTTCACAGCTAAAGTATCACAGTGATATACATACTATAGTGCATTCGCCTGAAATCGAAAGTCAGAAAATTGCGATAATCACGAAATTCTCATAAATACTGCAGTACTATATTTTGCTCATTCATCTAACCGCTATGCTAATCCTGTAGAATTAGAATTCCAAACCTAGGATTTGGAGTGAAAAATTTTAAAATAAAATGGCAGTATTCTCCTTTAGGTACCTAGTCTTGAATTAGAAATAGGCGGTGGCTTAATTTATTTGTTTACAGTTGTAGAACTCACTTTAATTAGTTATCTCAGACTACAATATAAGAAATAGGGCGGCTCGACGCGACGGGGGCTATACCAGTCTTGCAAAAAATTGACGTAAAGCGACGCCTTCGCTATATTGTTTCATTCAGAGAGTGTGATTGCCGGTGATGTCCTTTTCTTTTCCTTTCCATAATAAAAGGTTGACAACAAGATACAATTCATATTTCGTACATGTCCAAGCGCGCCGGTTATCTTTTACCATAAGGTGAGCCCGTATAGCGGATTTAGGTAAAATAATGCGTGTATTGTATGATGTACCTACTTGGACGTATTATAATAATACGTCCATGTGTACCTACCGGTTACGAGCAAAGTTGTTTAAAAAATAATACTTTGCCTAGGTGACCTATATTAAACCACACTGTATAAATTACTTCAAAAATGGTTTTGTACCTATTTGAAAATTAATCAATGAATAACTTAATAATATTAGCTTCCTGATATTACATTACCAACTTAATTTTTTTTTTCAAAGAGCTCAGCTTACTGATCAGAGAAAAAACATTGTTTATGAAGAATGCATTATTTATTGAAGGACAAAATTACCCCAATTGACTATCAGCTGAAAGATTTTATATCGTGTCCGCAAATATTTCCGAACGAAACTCTTAATGTCGAGGCGAATGTCAATGTCAGCTGTCAACCGTTTTGTCAACAGTGTCATGCGTATGAACATGATTTCTCATGTTGTGCAATTTACCACTCTTTATCTGCAATAACACTCACATATTGCCACTATTTAAACATCCCAAGATATCTTTTTACACTTACAAAAAATATTTACAAGTACTCGCCAACTCAACAAGATGCGGCTCGTAGATTCGTCGAAACTTTTACAACTTCAAAACAAACCCTCAAATATTCGTAATATTTGCATCGTGGCGCACGTGGACCATGGGAAGACTACGCTGGCGGACTCCCTTATATCCAGTAATGGGATTATATCGCAGAGGATGTCAGGGAAACTGCGATATATGGACAGCAGGCCGGATGAACAACAGCGAGGTATTACGATGAAGAGTAGCAGTATATCACTGTACCATGCTGCAAACCAGGAAGAGTACTTGGTAAACTTGATAGACTCCCCTGGCCACATCGATTTTTCGAGTGAAGTGTCCACTGCAGTGAGGCTGTGTGATGGTGCAATTGTTGTGGTAAGTTATTCAACTATTTTAAAATAAACAATGCCTTAAAATTTCAATTTTTAATGCATTTAAAGTAATATTGTTCATTTATTTTATTTACTTTCATTAATTAACTCTGGAAGATCATAAATTGTAATAGTTTGTAACCAATTTGACAAATAGAACCAGAATGCACTACTAGATCTGTCTGTTGATATGACAACAGTCACATTATCAGTCTATAAAAAATATTTTGTCCCTAAAATCAAATTGGGCTGGGGTCTAGAATCGTTTGGCACGAGTTGAGGGCTAAAAATGATTAAAGGTGGTAGGGATTGGTTCCCTGATTATAACGTATCACTCTTATTAAAAGGTAATTTATAGTTTTCGAGAAATTAATTAATGAAGTTTCTAACCTTAAATCAGGTATTAGGTAAAACGGAACGTTTTTATGGGCGATTGACAACTAAATCTTTATTACTGTGTCAAGTATATAGTCTGTGGTTTAAAATTTCGTGCAATACCGTTAAACGGAACGTAAAAACTACGCGATTTGCGTCATGAGTCAGTGTAATTAGAATGTTTTGTTTATGTTTTTTGCGGAGTTTACGCATCTGCAATAGTGTATAGACTCATGTTTTGTTGTTTAACATGTTTTATAACGACCTAGAAATTATGTTCAGAAGCAAGTTTGTGTATCCACTCTATGGTTAAAATAGGTTGAATCTGCCCCAAAACCGACTCGGAGCACCCCGACTTCCACGTAGTCTCTTGGCTACCACCCCTAGAGTGTTTATAAAAAGCCGGAGGCGCGGAGGGAGAGCAGCCCCCGCCCGCTGTAACAAAGGATAGGCAACCGTGCGAGCCGTAGCGGCTGAGGCTGGTCGCCGGAGGCGACCAGCAAGCCGAAGCTGCGGAGGCGAGCGTGGGTGCCTATCCTTTGTTACGCAAGGGCGAAGGGGCTGCACTTCCCGCAGCGCCGGAGACGTTGCAGAAGCAAGTATATTTTGAAAACAAGTGTTTTGAGGTTAGGTTACTTTAATTGGGTTTTCTCAGGAACGGTGCATTGCCTTTTCATGGGAGTAGTACCGGAGGATAGTAGGCATGCTCCCCCTCCCCCCTCACCCCCTCCCAACCCCCATTTCGTGCCAAACGATTCTAGATCTTAACCTCAAATTGTCCAAATGAATCACAGGTACAAAGTGTTGCTAAATTTGTAAATTGAGTCCGTAACCTTGTTGGTCACATTCTACACATACAAATTAGCTTAACAATAATGACACAACTATTCAAATATTTCCCAATAAATGTAATTGTTTTGTAAACAAAGTAAGGTAAATATATTGGTAAATTACATAATGCTTCATGTTTCCTTTTTTTATAACTTTATTGCCCCACATTTGACCAAAAACCTACATTAATTGTTTTCTCTGCCCCAATCTATCCCTGGTTATTTTTTATGAAACAGTCTTTATTCACTTTTAGTGTGATGTACCATCATATTATGGTCTATTGATGTTCTGTGGAGTCCATTTTGTAGTTGATAAATATTGGAATATTTTTAATTCTTATTAGAAATAGTAAATAATAAACTTCATAAAGTTAATAAGAAATATTCTTGTGTAATATAATAGTATATTAAATAGTACACAATCTTTTTGTATTTATTAACCTACATGTAAATATTATTTGCCATTTTCAGGTTGATGTTGTTGAAGGTGTGTGCCCGCAAACAAGACTTGTGTTAAAGCAAGCATATTCAGAGAACATAAAAGCGGTGCTTGTATTGAATAAAATTGACCGTCTTATTGTAGAAATGCAATTGACACCTCTGGATGCATATGTACACCTCACACAGGTTTTGGAACAAGTCAATGCCGTGATGGGTGAATTGTTTGCTACTGAAGTGTTTGAGAATGAAGAAACTACTATTGATAAACAGGTAAATGTAAATACATGTGTTGGATGAAGAAATGTAATTTTGTCTTGCCTTTGTATAGATATTATTCTGATGATGTATATGAACTGGTTGAAAAAAGAACACACTACAGTTTCCTGCCCATTCTTTTCTAGTGAAAACAGCTTTCTGAACTGGGTGGTAAATCAAACAATGACTGAATCTAATTTTATTCTTTATTTAAATTTTCATTTACAATTTACATTCTACTCATCACTAGTTTCCACATAGTGTTAGTATAGAAAAACGAACAAGCTTAAGTCAGGAGAAATATTAATAAGAGTAAATACCTACAAATTATCTCTGCTGAATAACCTTTGTAAATAATGTTTTCAATTCATTTTTGTGTAGGTTTTGAATTCCTAAACTTATATGACTTTTCCAGTTTCCTATATGTTTTGTCTTAAGTACTATGGCCCAACCTAATGCTCTAAACTAGAACTTAATATTTTTATATTATTGTGTCTGTAGACTTAACAATTGTGTTTATTTTTCCAGGACAAAGAAAAGCTCAATAAAGAAGACAACAATTTCTATGATTGGACTTCTGCTCTCGAGGATGCTGATGATTCAAACCTTTATTTCTCACCTGAGCAAGGAAATGTAGTATTTGCCAGTGCTGTAGATGGATGGGGTTTCACAGTGCATACATTTGCTAAATTATTCTCTGAAAAACTTGGTAAGTAGTTAGTATGAATCTGTAAATAACAATTATACATAAAAATATCACTGATAAACTAAAGATATTGATATTGATTTTGGTGCTTATCAATTTTTGTTTCAAAAACCTATATCAGATTGATAGTAATTATTTACACAAAAATATACAATTAAACAACTACTGATACTCTTATCTATTTTACTCATAGCGAAACAACATTAATATGAGGTCCTTAAAAATATCATAAATATTTTCAGGTGTTAAGGAGGAGTTATTAAGCAAAGTTCTATGGGGCGACTTCTACTTAAATGCAAAAACTAAACGCTTCATGAAGGGTGCACAAGAAAAGGCTAAGAAACCACTTTTCGTCCAAGTTGTCCTTGATAATCTTTGGAATGTGTATGAAACTATTGTTATGAGAAATGAAAAGGAAAAGGTTCCCGTTATATGTGAAAAACTTGGTGTTAAATTAACAACAAGAGATTTAAGGCATACTGACTCGAGAATACAACTGCAATCCTTGATGGTCCAATGGCTACCTCTATCTCATACTGTACTTAACATGGTTTGCAAGAAACTCCCGTCCCCAAAGGAAATTATTCCTGAAAAAGTAGAAAGGCTGATGTGCTCAAGAATTAGAGATTTTGAATCATATCTTCCAGAAACACAAAAACTAAAAGAAGATTTTCTAGCTTGTGATAGCAATGAAGACAGACCTTTGATAATATTTATATCAAAAATGTTTAGTGTGGATAAAAATATGCTTCCTGAAAACAAGCCTAAGACACTAACACCCGAAGAAATGGCTTTAAGAAGGGAAAGAGCGAGACAGTTAAGAGAGGAAAAGAAACAACAAGAAGCAAACCACGAAATAGTTACTAGTGAAGAGATAAAATATGAAAATAGTGAATATAATAAAGATGATAAAGAAACAGATGATGAACAACCAGCATTTATAGCATTTGCTAGAATATTTAGCGGTAAAGTAAAGAAAGGGGACAAAGTTTATGTATTGGGTCCAAAACACGACCCTTCTAAAGTGCTCAGTGTAAAAGACTGTGAAGTAGATAGTAATAAAAAATTAAAGGATTTACATAATGATGAACATGTTACTTGTACAGAGTGAGTATTTTTATACATATAAAAAAAACTGGTCACATTTTTCTATCACCAAATAAAAACATTTTGTTTAGATAAAATAAAATTTGTACAAACATAAAAATTATAGATTCTTACATAAAATTTTCCAATTGCGTCATTTTCATTCACTCGGCTTGTAACATTTAGTAAACACAATATTTACCAAAAATCTAATTATTTATTTCTTTTTTCAGGATCAAATCCTTGTATATTCTTATGGGAAGAGAATTGGAAGAAATTGACGAGGCAATAGCTGGTAATATTATAGGTAAATTATTTAAAATATTGACAATAATACATTCAGATAAAAAGTCGCATTTAGACCAATGGTTTCTGAATGAATCTCAAAATATACACAGCTTAGTATTCGAACTCTATCTCGGGAGAAAGTAACTCAGATATATGGCTGATGTAAATGGCCAAAGATACAATTATAAATATTTATTAGAGAAATGTTTTTTCATTACATCTTTATTAGAGTCAAACAATAATATGAGAACCTTGTTTCATTCTTATATTTATCTTCCAGGTATCGGCGGTTTAGAAGAACATGTATTAAAAACGGCCACATTAAGTAGCACTATCGCGTGTCCTGCGTTCAGTGAGATTCAGTCTTCCGTTGTGCCAATATTGCGAGTTGCGTTGGAGCCAACTTACCCATCCCAATTGCCACAATTAGTTAAAGGTTAGTTTTTTTTACAATATTGATATTACACACTTAAACCAATGTTATGTCTAAAATTACCTCATTAGTATAAATGCAGCATATATTAACTGTAAACCATGAGGTATTTGGTTGTATTGGGATACAAAAGACAAACAAAGTACCTACTTTGTTTGAGGTTCTGGAGTAAGAAAACTAGTTGCCAGAGGCTTGGTACTCCCATTTCTCCTTCTGTTCTTTTTCTCTCTGGTTGCCGTTTCAGTTTTAAAAGGCTGGCCACGCACCTACTATAGCTATTGCAATCACTTAAGATCGGATGTGCCGTTTACTCGTTTGTAGGACGTATTCAATATATAAAAATATGTATTTCCAACAATGCAAAAACACATTAGAAAAGCTATTCCAGCAGTAAACAGACTAATGTTAATGAACTAACACTTATTATTTTCCAGGTCTTAAGCTACTTAACCAATCAGACTCGTGTGTACAAGTATTACTGCAAGAGACTGGCGAACATGTTATAGTAACCGCTGGCGAGGTGCATTTGGAAAGATGTCTCGAAGATTTGAGGTATGGTTTGCAAAATTTCTATTATGGATATAAATATGTGGATGAATATTCAGTATGATATTAGTGAATTATCCTACAAACACATTAATTTAGCAAGACCAAATGAAAGTTATACAAAAAGTAAATACACTTGTCTTCGTAATTTAAAAAAAAAATATTTTTGTGCAATATGAATTATTCACTTTTACTACAATTTTATTTACCACCGCTGTGTCGTAAATGCCGTAGTGTAAAATAAATCTGGGATGAAAGATCATGATTATTACCGGCAATTGTTACCTATCTATGGATAATATAGCATGTAACTCTTCTTTTTCTATGCGCTAACAAAATGTATAGCAGTCTCATACTTATACAATGCTCACAATAAAAAGAATATTATTTAAAAAAATACGCAGCGCAAACAGATGACAGCGTATTTGAAAATGTTGAGTGACTTTGACTTTATACTTGTACTTTCTTACAGGAATCATTACGCAAAAATTCCCATCACCGTCTCAGAACCGATCGTACCATTCAGAGAGACTGTAGTAGAGCCACCAAAAATCGACATGGCTAATGAAGAAATTGAAACACAGAAGGTAGACAAGAGTGCTGCTAAAGAGGAAGACCCAGTTATAACAGTATACACCAATAACAAACAAAGCAAAATAAGAATAAGAGCCAAGCCTATACCCAACGAAATAACAACATTATTAGACAAATCCTCCGATTTATTAAAAGCAATATCACAACATATAAAAACACTACAAACTATAGCAAAGAACAAGAAAATAGAATCGCAATTAGAAGGGCTGTACTTAAACGGAACGAAACACAAACTGTCCGACCGCATTTCGAAACTAGTGCAAAACTTCAAAGAGGATTTGCAAAACATTTGTGCCAAACTGGGACCGGAATGGAGAGATGTTGCAAGTCAGATTTGGTCTGTTGGCCCCAGGAATTGTGGGCCAAACATGCTTTTGAACCTCACGAGTGATTATAGTACAAAATATCTGCATTATGATAATGAAATGAAGGATGATCCGAGGTTTGAGTATGAGGGTAGTTTTGTAAATGGTTTCCAATTGGCAACGTTAGCTGGGCCTTTATGTGAAGAACCCATGATGGGTGTAGCTTTTTGTGTCGAAGAGTGGACGTTGGAGAAATCGCCTGTTGATGATGTGGCGCAAACATTTGGACCATTGTCTGGTAAGTTGGCAAGTTTAAATAATTTCGAATGTAGTTAACTTTTGTGTCGATAGATTGATTTTAACGAAGTATTCACATTTTCTCAATTTTCCGAAATCTTAAATTATTTGATATCTTTCAACAAATCTACGTATAGAGTACTATTACGTATCTAAAGTAACTGAATATATTAAATCGAAGTTCGAAATAATATTCTGAATCACAGAAAAGCTACGCACATGTAAAGTAAATATATAAAATGCGTTTGTTTTAGGTCAGATCGTGTCAGCAGTTAAAGACGGCTGCAGAAGAGCATTCCAAGTGCAACCGCAGAGACTTATGGCTGCAATGTACTCGTGCGATATCGCCGTCGACCAGAAAGTACTGGGTGAGTCTATTGAGCTACTGCATATGTTTACTACGTTACCTGTATGATGTTTCTAAGATATTTTGTTACAGATTTATTTTAATTGTTAACTATTTTTACTTAGACTGCATCGGTGGCGTAGTTGTACTACGGTACAACTACAAAGCTGAGGACTCGGGTTCGAATCCCGGGTCGGGCAAAGTGATATTGAGATTTTTCTGTTCATTATCAGCCCGGGGTCAGGAATTTGTGCCCGATATGGCGATAGGGTCGCCCCCTGTCACATCATGGGACGGAAGTCGGAACATACAAGGCGAAATGTGTCCTGGTGGCGCCTCTGCCTACCCCTTCTGGGAAAGAGGCGTGAATTTATGTATGTATGTATTTTTACTTAGGTAATTACAAAACATTTATAAAATATCCAATAACATCCAAGCTGAAAGCAATTTTTCTTATACTAAATAGTACGATAAGTAACTACAATCTACCTGATGCTACTTGCAATATAATCCAAGTAGAATCCTTTGCGTATTATGGGTAATGGGTATCCATCGCTTGTCAACACAATCATGCTGGGATTTACACGGGCGGAACAGAAACGTGAGACATGTGTATCGCTGATTGTGTATTCGCTATTGTATACGGTATCGGGGCACATATACATATGTGGGAATAGTTGCTTGTGGGTCAAAATCAAACAGAGATCGTTGAGATGTTCTTCAATTTAATTTATACGTCTTGTAATAATTCGTCTTTACGTCGTACGTCATTCACGTCTTCAATCGTCTTCCAGACTGTACTCTCTTATTCCGTCCTTTCATAATTGTCATCTTAATCATTCATACTCTAACTCTTTCACTCTTTAATACTTTCATTCGTTATCTCTTTCACATAAACTACGTTCCATATCAGTCATTCGTCTAACATTTCATTCTACTCATCTTTAATCATCACATTCAAATCCTACACATACTCGTATATATGTAGTATGTATTTGTGTAATCAATACTTAAGACATTTTTGTGTCTCGATGCGAAGACCCAATCGGCATCACCTCATTTGATCAATGTCCATGACAACTTATATACATAAAAAAATGACAACCGAAAAAAAACACAACACAATAAGTCCACTAAATTTATTTTCATTAATTACAAATATTGTAATTATTAAATGTACTATTTACAAGTTCACTACGTAAGTATAAATAATTATGTTTCTCGTGAAATAAATATTATAACTTTACGATCTAATGCTTAAAAACACATCTACAAATGCATCAAAAAGTTACACAAAAACCACTGAAACACGTATCACATATTTTTTGTGTACATTTCAATAAATAAATTCACATTTTTAAATATTAATCACCTCGTATTGGTGGGGAAAAACATTTTTATCGATTATTCAAATTACTTAAAACTATAGTCATGGTTAATTCTATGTTTCTGGCAAATCGTGTCTTAACGCTACACCGGGAGTGTGTTCCTTGTTGGATAAATGTAAACAATCATATTAATTACCATAGAGAAATAGATACAGCTACTACTTCAGAAATAAGTCTCTGGTGTTACATTAAAATTAGTAATAAAGGAGACACCAAATAGTTTTTAGTGTATTGGCCACAGCTATGCATTAACAGAATGTATAGTAAAGGTATAAAATAAAAATAAAATGGCAATAGGCTGCAGATTCTGTTACGCTTAATTTAAATAAATGAATATTTATGAAATTCAAATATTTTTAGGCGGTTGTTGTTTTATTTGTTGTTGTTTTTGTTAATGATTATTTTTTTATGACAAATGTCATTAGGCCTAAATAAATTTAGTGCCTCCTTTCATGTAAGATAATACAGTTATTTCATTTCGCATTCTGGAACAAAGTCTTTTTATCCATTCATGCGTCTTCGAACGTCTATTAAATGTCTATTACAATAAAGTTGCTATAAAATAATACTAATAAATGCACTTGTACACTGAGTATTTAATAGGCAACTAATAGATTTATTCGCCAAACTAAACAAAGTCTAGAGTGGGAAAACAAAGCGCTCGACTTAACTAAATTCAGATACGTAAGCGAAAAGCGTCTCGGGCGATACATTATAAGTATGCGTTGGATCCAGAATGGCGCAACAGCCTCAATGGACCCAACAAACTTTTATGTTCTCTATTCAAATAAAATAATTATTCTAAATCCAATGTAACGATCTAGCTAGTTCCGTCACTTTGTACCAGGGGAAGGGTGGGTATTCTGTGATCGATCGCCTTACTCTCGCGACCCTAGACCTCCTGTTGTAGTAATTAGGCTCGGAATAGCTGTGCTGTTGGTATCTGTTGTAAACCGGCTTACTGGAATACGTGTGCGGTTGAGAATAGTCCACTTTGTACGTACTCGTGCTGCTTTGTACATTTGCGTACCGGTTTGCGTTGTAGCCAACTGAAATAACAGTTTGATTTTATTAGATGCGTTTCGTCTATGAAACAAGCCGTGTATGCAATAAAACTGAAATATGCTTTTCCTATCGTGTTTATTTCAATGTGTACTATTATTATGGGGATATAAATTTGTTTTAACGATATAGCAATCAGATTCAATGATGCTAAAGATTCTGGTGCGTAAGGCATGAAACAATACGAATAACATTTATTCATAGGAAATGAACTTCTATTTGTGTAATTTGAAAATCGAGACACGATATTTTCTTAAAACTGATCATGTGTGAGGAAGATTCAAGCGTCAAAGATTCGGTATTCAAGTATAGACACCAAATTGCATAAAAATATATTATCTGAGTAAAAAGGTATTATGTCGAACCTTCTCACATGCTCATACGTTTTACTCAATGTAGATCCCGAATAATAACTAATATTAAAAGATTTACGTACCCGAATGGTAAGCCGTAGTTGGTCGCACGCACATCATTCCGTACACCCTGATTCCTGGCACAGATGCGTACGTAGGCTGGTCGTGGGACATCGGACCTTCTGAAACCAAACGTGAAACCTAGTCGATACGATTTTGGATCCTTCTTAAGCTTTATAAATACATTTACACACTCTGCAATGCCACATAATCCTGGCCCATTCGATACCTTATGTCGTGTTTATTATAAGTACATTAAGTCTATTGTATTTTAAACAGAAACATCAATATCGAAGCGGGGAATACGGACCCAATGAATCGAAATAATTGCAGGTTAATGGAAAGTGAAAATTCGTAGTCTACCTGCGATAAAAGCAGATGATGTGTTAAGTGTGTCAAATGTAAACATTACACAATATAAAGACCTGATGTAAAAGTACAAGCATTTACCCAAATTATTTTTGACACTTACATTCTTAAACGATGTCGTAAAAGAAAGTCTATTAGCGAAGCAATTTAATTAAACCCTTCGTATTTGTAAGAATTGAAAGCTAATTAACACCTTTCCCATAATTATCGCTACCTTTTCTCTGTCGTGTTGTAATTAGTAACATTGTCACGTGTATGGTATTCTGCTAAGGAATACAGGTCTTTCTCAAAGATGGCGTCAACATTGATTAAAGGCAATGAAAACAAAAAAGATATTGATCATGTTATATTGTTGCTAATTACTTTAATGTATCCACACCGAAGGAATGAACGGGAATGGTGAAATACACGGTCCACGGTTCGACAACATGATTTTTAATTTGAAAAAGTAATCAAAATTAGGTTATCAACACTGTCCATCAGGTTTATAAGAAGATTTTCGGACAAATATCTCCAGATCCTTTCTATTCTAACGCAATTTTTTATTAACAAACAATAAATTAACGTAACATTACCTAATATGTGGTTCTCCGGACATCTGCATATAACCAGATAGTGCGATTTGCCGGTTCTGATGTTCTGTAATGCGAGTAATGACCAGTCCTTTGGCGCGCGGCATTCACGCATCTCCGATACGGCTTCGCACGTTTTCACCAGAGTCACCGCTTTGTTGGCGTACTGTAACGTATAAACAATAAATTGAGGACGTTTATATGGAACCATCGGGTTTATCGAACACTTTCTAGACATCAGCGATGTACTAGGAGAGTGAAAGCAATTATATACGACTTAACAAAGATATAAATTGCACGTGCATTTTATGCAAAATGTTATGCCGCTGATAAATATCGAGCCGTCTACGTTTATTATGCACCAAATTGTTTACAAATTCTTGCATTCCGCTTTCCAATGCAACTTTCGATAAAGCGGGTGCCACTAACTACTATCCAAGTATTTACTTTAATGTGTTGTATAGTTTCAAATTTGCCGCATGATTTGTTACAAATCGAATGAGCAAAAACCGAACACATAATCTTTTTCCCTTTCCCCGGTGGTGTTTTGTATTCGCAATTGTCTTTTTTCGTGGCCATTTAATTTTCTAATCTGATCTGTTGTGTGAGACGGTTACCTTCTTTTTGGAGTCGGTGGTGAGCCGCGTGGTATGCAGGTCGTCTGCGTTGAGGCTTGCGGAACATGGGTCTCTGTACCGAGCCGGGCACGCACAAAGCGGTTGTGTGTAGTTCAACCGCACGTATACCGCGTTGCATACCTGAAACGAAGTGTTCATACTTCGGTATACGGTAAATGATAGATATTGTTATGAGGCGAACAAAAAATAAATATTTGATAAATAGGGAAAGAAGGTAATTTGGAAATTAAAATCTACTACATATACTAACAGTTAAACAATTCTTAAAATGTCACAATATCAGAGCAACGCATTGTGCTTTGTCTAGTCTCTCAAAATAACGGTGAAGAAGCAGTAAGTTGCTTTTCAATTTGCTGCAAATTTTACACCCGTTCAACTAAACTGAAGCCCAAACTTGTCTTTTTCTATTAACAAAAGCGACAATTACCTGTTGAATGGCGCATTCAGGCAGTAAATAAATGTGCTGATTGTGTGGATAATAGTGGTACTTTGTCGGCTTAGCGAGCACCGATGTCGACCCGGCTGGCAACGGAACCGTCTGAAATCAAAGAAAATTAGCGTTGATTTATGATTCGCCAACTGACAGGGAAACCTATTAGTCAAATATAATTTTGCAAGCACACTAAGAATATTCATAATACAAGATGACGTTGAAAGCCTCAATTTATCCAGTCTGCCATTAGCTATTGTAACAATGATGGGAAATGTCTTGGCGTTGGTCTCGGATCTCAAACCACAATCTCATTCATCCCCGTTCGCCGTATTCAAGATTTTCTGTGTCAACGCTCTTGTGTGCCACCTTATTGATTTCACATTTATGTATAGTCTTACAGCGATCGAACGTTCTTCGTGAATCATGTCGAGTGTGTTTGGTGTTCGAGTATAATCTCTAGTAAAATCTGGAATCTCGATCGAAAATATCTAAGTATTGGCATATGAAAGGAGTTATTCGTGCGCGATGGTTCTAGTCGCAACAATGCTTTGCGGTCATGCACCTTGCGATTTGCCGATTACGTCGTCACGTTTGTTGCTGGATCAGGTTAACAAACCTGTTAAATAACGATTATCCTTTGTGATTTTTTGCTTTTCAAATGGAACGTACCTAATCGCGCCTAATTTAATTTGGAACTCTGAGGTAAACTTCAAATAAGTTATAAAAACAATTTGTTACTGTAAACAAGTATTTCGTATAAGATTTTACATCCTGGTGCATTTATATCCGCTGTGACTGATTACTATCAACATTTAGTGAGTTGACTGCTTGTTTAACCTCATTTCTCAACGATATAACGATAGCATCTCTTTTGCCAGTCCTTAAGAATACGTAAACCTTAGAATATTTTGTCATTCTTGTGCATTCGTATATTTGTAATACTTGGCATCCAAAGCCGTTTTATCATGATCAAAATCACCACTTTCATATTTGTATTCACTAAAATTTATTTTGCAAAAATCCAAATAATATTGTGTAATAAAAACTCTATAAGTGGATTACTACGTTGATTCAGTGAATACGTTTGTTATTACCAAAATATATAATAATTTTACACAGTCGGCATCTACAATGTCCACCCGCGGTGCGATTCAATTTCGATAAACATCAGTCCCTGGTCGATCTACTCATTCATCTGCTCCAGTAACCCGTATTTATTGACAACGGATATATAAACAACAAAGACCTTTTTGTATGTCTTCATTATTTGTTTTCCTTCTTTTACTTTTCATGGAACTAACAGAATTGCTAGCGAGAGTTTGATTTCGTTTACAAGATAATTTATAGCTATGATTCTTATGTTAGTTCTCTATTTAACTTTATCTAGCCCTCGCTGTGCATTATTGTCAATTCTGATGGTACTTAACTGTTGTTCAAAAGTGTGACAAACATTTCGTATCGTAAAATATACTAATATTTATTTTATCCAAGTCTGTGTCTCAGATTCACCAGTACACCCGATTTTATCAGTATTACGAGACAGAAAGCCATTAATTTCTCAAGCGATCAACACCCGGCAGAAAACTTTATCGTACACCACGCCGTAAATCAAAGCTGAATATCTTTCACCGATAGCAGGTGAGAGTGCAAATTGCAATAAAATTATCGGATCAGTTACAATCACCGCTTCGTGTTGTTTCATATTGTGTTGCTTGATTAGAGTCTATTACTGGTGTAATATCTGGAATAAGCTTCAGATTTCTGTACTGGAATTAATTCACTGCCTACAATATTTCCTTATGCAAGAATTCAACATAATTCAATCTTGTATCTAGGGTCCGTGTTACGAAATCTTATAAGAAATGTCTTCATGCTCTCTGTTTGACCTTCACGATCGATTCAATAATTATAGATATTCTTTTTCGCGTAATTCAATTGCATTTTTTTTGTTTAATACGTAATTGTAACTTTCACTTTATTCCGTAAATCTGGCGAGTGCTGTGATTAATTCTTGCTTTACCAGTTCGATTGTTTAAGAAGGAATAGCTTGATTTTTAAAATTGACTCCGCTTTAACAACTTGCTTTCACTTAAGGTTGGTACTTCGTTTTAATTAACAGAGTTTAAATTTAACAAAGCTCACCGTTAGCAAATACAACACCATCCAGTCACGATAATTTATTACAAATGTCATAGTATAGACAATTGTTTGCGGTAAAGTTACTGCTCTTTTTAAACGTCGTTACCGTACTGATTCCGTCTTCGATAGGAGTGTACGATGGCTTGGATGAGTCAGGAGAGAGCAACGATGCCTGGCTAGATCCTCCGACCACTTTTTACAGCACAAAGGCACCGGATGTCACGCTCAAGTTGAACGATCGAAATTGTCTTAGCGGTTTCGGTTCTAACTCCTCTCTTGGACCATTAACATGTCGTTTTATGTCGTTACAGACCTATTTTGCGGTGGGAAATAGTTAGGCTAATCAAGTGTCGTATCAATAACAATTTGTGTGAAATAATTTTTAGATCGGAAAATATTTGAGAGTACGAAATAATCTTTGTGCATAATATAACGAATGAATTTAACAATCACGCGTGTATAATTAATAACCTCCTTAACGTGTTTCTCATAACTTTACCAATATTTATAACAACCCTGTACTTTCGATTTTGTTCAATATATATCAGCATTATTCGTAAGTTATTCCAGTGACGCGCGCCCTTCTGGATTTATCGTCCGAGCTTCGAAAGCCGCTCGGTCCTGTCTGAGGCTAATCTGTATTGACGATCTACAAGGCGGGAGTAAAGACCACAAAACCTTCACAAATTGTACTAAGCTCTTCATTTTAAATTCCCTTTGAAAACGTCTTTCCCGGTCCGCTATCAAGCGTAGTCCGTGACAAATCTTATCTGGCTTTATCGTGGGCAAGCCTAGAACACGTAATAGTTACACCGTTATGTGGGGCAAAAGGCCAATGTTAAGTTGGATTCACACGACATATCTGTTAAGGGCAAATCTTGAGATCACGATCGTGACAATATCGGTTAGTTCGTGATGTAATGTCTATTGGTATAATACGAATTAGATAATGAATATTATTGTTTTGGATGATTAAAGTAACCTGATTAATGTGTTTATCGCTGTTTAATTGAATGCTGTAAGATAAGGCGAGGGCAAAGAACGTAGGCGTTGAGATATCGGCTAATTCTTAAGACCGGTCGGGTGTTATCATAAAATCATGCAGATGATCTTGCAGAGCTTGATCGAGGATACAAACCTACTTTTTACATCGAAGTATCCGGTTGGAGAACAATTTATTATCCTTTGCGCTAGTATCAATAGGTGCAAATTAAACTTCATGGTTTATAATGGAGACACAATTAAAAGCCTAGACAAAGAAGCCGCTGCGTGAAACATTAACTTTTCATCATAGTTTCCTATAGCACGTTCAACAATTACTCGATTATTAAAAATACTTACAGACATATTATAATTTATTTAATTTTCCATAAGCTTAATCAGGTGCTTTATTTCTTGAGGTGCGTTTCTTGCCTTCTCGTTAATCTTTAACATTGTATTACAATTTACATAAATATGTGCTTAAGTTCAATGATATGCAAGATCAATAAGTATACGTTCTCTGACAATTTATTGAACGGTCTTGATACTTGGAATAATAAATTCAGTTCTTCAAAAATTGTTGTGAATAATATTATTTACTAAAAATATTGTTAAGTTATTACACTAGTATATAATCTTCCTAATGTGTTCTGCGCTATAACGGACTATCTGCCTTACACTATATTCCTTGAGAATGCTCGTTTGTGGGAGCCGCAACCAGACACCCAATAAAAACTTGACTAGCATATTCCTGAGAAACACATCGAAAGCTATTAAAGAATATTTACATGCACCGAAGATAAATGAACATGTTAAAATATTTTCCCAAGAAATTACGACCGGCTTTCCGACAACCGTTTCCATCCAATAACAATCGGTTACAGTAGATAGTCATCCTTTGTTACATCTAACACATTCATACCGTTTCAAATACAATGGTCAAATATTTGCGCTTTTCACGGCAATTGCTGTCATTCGTTCCATTTTTGTTTCTGCTCATAAATATCTGTGCACTCATACTTATGATTGTAAAGCTAACGGTCTGTTTCATGGATATTAAGATGTTTATATTTCTTGCATCATACCCTGCTGGTATTACATTGCCAGTGTAATATCGTGTGAATTGCATTTAGTGTATCTAAAGGTGTTTCTATCTAACAAATTATTTATATGAGTTACATACTCTATTCCGATTCCCATGTAGGATTACTCACATCAAGAGGTATCAGAAGATATTATCGAAGCTATTAGCCTAATATTTTTTATTTATGGGATAGGTTTGACAAAAGAGAAAGGCAATTTGAAAATTATATCGATTATTTATAATCGAACAATATTTCAGTTTTATACGAGATATCCGTGCCACCCCATTCGAACCTCCTACTTTCTGTTTTAACGAGTAACAACCACACTTTCGTAACTCGTCTCATACAATGACTATTTAAATCTCGCATAAACTGTGTATCCAAATTTTAATGAAGAAATAAACACAGGTAAAGATGATACACAACCGTCTTATATACGCAACCTCATTTAAAGTTTCTTTGAACCATATTCCACCCACTTGTAACTGTAAACAATTAAGTTACATTTATTCAGGCTAACGATACCATTAACCTATATGATGAAGCTATTCAATATAGTAAACACAGTTTTGTTATTACAAGAGCACTGCGAACAGAATCCTTAATAAGGCAGAGACACTATAAAACAAGATGCTGTTTGGAAGTGAAATAAATTGTTTGAGGTTAATTGCTTTGTTTAAAAGGTAAGGGTTAAATCTACATGTTATGGCCTTAGATCCTTATTGGGTGCCACTACTCTCGTTGTAGGGTCGTCTAATTTATTATTTCTTTATACTTCTAAATAAACTGCTTTTGTTTTAAATATCTTACTTTGAAACACGTAATATAATTTTTTTTGTGGTTTTTGTTTAAATATTTATAAAACATTTGTTTTTAACATACAAATAAGTTACTTTCACAGTGTATTACAATACGTTAATAAAATAAAACATTTTATACTAACGGATCCCAGCAACATGAAATAAGGCGAAGTTGTATCCATTTGCCGGTTACTTATTACTGTTTATGCATCAATTTCCACTCGTCATTCTACGGTTATATGAGCAAACGATCAAGACGTTTAGATCGCACGCGATGCGCGTTCGTTGGCCGCGACCAACCCCAACACAGCAATACGAGTTTAAGCTTCCTTACGTAACCAACGCGTAATTACTTCCGACATATCATGATTTATTTGCATATTGCCGTTCAATGCACGCGATACAACGCGTTGATATAATAATGTGATTTGAAAAAAAGGTGATTTATCGGTGGGAAGGTGCGATAATGATACTAAAAACTGCACTATCTCCGACACGATTACGTGAATATAAAACAAAAAGATCCCATTAATTTGTATACAACCGATTGGTTCGCGCAGCGAAAAATCTTGTGTTCCCGCCGAGATTTATTTGTTTACTTCGGCCAATGTAGTGGAAAGCGCTTTTACCACTCGCTTTGAATACATATAGAAAATTATGTTTACGCTCTTATTTATTTAGATTAGTATTTTATTACTTAATTTGCTTATCGTGAGTTGATTTCCACGCATAAAAACTACAATAATAGCTTGTATATTCGTTCTCGTGGTGGCCTGTTGGTAACGGACCAGACGCGGCTGCCTACATGTTCACGGTGGTCGCGGGTTCAAATCCCAGGGCACACCTCTGACTTTTCGGAGTTATGTGTGTATTGATAGTCAATCACCACCCACTTTAACGGCGAAGGAAAACATCTTGAGGAAACCTGCATGCCGTAGCGATTTTAAAGAATTTCTACGGTATGTAAGTCCGCCAACCCGCACTAGGCCAGCGTGGTGGACTATATGGCCACCATAACCACTCTCAATCGATTCTCTCGATTGTAGAGTAGGTCCGTGCCCAGCAGTGGGACGTATATGGGCTGATATAGATAGATAGATATTCGTTCTCAGTTGTAAATTATGTACAAGTCAAAGGAGATAAACCTATCAACCACAGCAATCTATATTCTAAAATGTTCTTTATTGTCCGTAAGGTTGGTTGGTACGGTCGGATAACCGTAAAATCGTACCTTTTTGTTCTGAAACATACATTAGGTAGATGTATTGCGCCGGCCTACGTAAGCTAGGTTAAGGGCAGGTTAAAGGTAAATCACTTGCCACAGTACAGAAGGTTGGAAAGCATTTGACAACTGAATGGATCGCTTTGAGACGACCATTGGGACGGAACGTTCTATTGTGATTGTATTATAGGATGCTCTCAATGTAATGGAAAATTAAGGACTGTAAATATCATATGAAAACAATTATTATAGGAACAATGATTGGATGTAATATCAGTATTTATTTTATATTCCAATGTTGGCTACCGTAGTTTACAAAGGAGAGTTTTGGGGCTCATTCGTTATTGAGACACAATGGTTTGTTTTTGTTAGATTATTGGCCTTTAGCGTTAAAAAAACAGTATATCGTGCTTAAAACTTTTAAACGACTGCGCCTACAGTTTATAAGGAGCAACCGGAACCTATTTTGGCATTCATTAATACACTCGAGATTTCAGTCACGATTACTCTTTTCCGGATTCTAACTCACGTCAATCCAACCCATTGGTATTGCACAAATGCGCTTTATCGTCACAGCCATCTACTCCTTTTCTTCACCGATGCCTTCTGAAATCGTAGATTTTATCACGTCGTAACGGTGTTTACTCCCATTGATACGAGTGTCATATAGCCCAAAGCTCATTACTCACATCCTTCATTCTGTTATCAATTTAAATGGTTACGGAGCTATAGCTGTAACACATACTCTATCCTCAGGATAACGGTCGAGTCATTCAATACTGTGTGCTCTGTTTCGAAACACGCGGCTATTTTCCCGACTACATTCTT
The DNA here is from genome assembly GCA_949752805.1 of Deilephila elpenor. NCBI lineage: Eukaryota > Metazoa > Arthropoda > Insecta > Lepidoptera > Sphingidae > Deilephila > Deilephila elpenor. The sequence goes on from OX457111.1 coordinate 5,918,160, forward strand.
TGAGATGTATGAAAAAGTTGATATAGTATGAAAATAGAATTGTCAGCTAACGTGTGGATCGAGAGAGTTTTTATTAGATGGCGTTGATTTGTTTTATTTTTATAGTTAAGGAACTTGGATGTAATGATGATGTTTACAGAGCTGAGACATTTACATCATATCCTCCATCACGTAGATAGAACGATACGTTGGAGCCTGTTTAGGGATCGATGACATAAACATTAAGGAAGTATTTAAAGACCAATGTTCAGTATTTGGAATTATGTTAAAATTAATAATTATGTTTGATAAAATCTAATTTCAATTATGAAACTGCAAATGTTAAAATGATCGTGCCAACGGGATATCGTGACTTATTAAGCTATTAACGTCATTAAAATACTTCAAGGACCCAATCTCACACCGGTCAATACTACTTCGAAAGTTACTGAAGATCATACATTCATCTGTAACTGGACAAAGGTATATACGCCATTGAACTCAATCATCCGATCTTGTATGCATGTACGCAATTAAACATTGCACGATATTATTCCCACCCTTGATCTTATAAATAAATTCTCAGTAACAAGGCATTAGATAAAAACATTAATCCCCGAGCGATTTAATTAAAAAATATCTCATTACCAGTTGAGTTTGTAAATCGCAAGATTACGCAACTAATTTTTAAAGCCGTGTACCTCGTAACAAGTACAACGCTATAAGTGGACGATCGAAACTGGCAGCGCAACTTGTACATTGTATATCCCGCTAACTCACAAGTTATAATAAGCTAAACGCGATTTGGTTTAGGAACGAGAATTCCCTTTTCCGACGTCCTCTGCATGTCGAGAATCTTGATTAAGATGTTGGCTTGACAATCTATATTTATTGGTCAGCAAACAACGTTAACAAGCGTGCGAAATTAATTAAAGATCTCTTTAACTGCATCAAATTTTGTTCGCATGTAGATATGATTTCAATTAGTGCGTTTTAAATTAAGCGGCTCTATTAACATCCCTTTTATTAATAAATATATTTTATTGGCCTTACTTTATCATACATTTATGTGTGTTCAGTGCAACATGTTTTGGTCTGACGCTTTTTTCAGGTTCATTTTGGGTTTAAGTTTAACAGATTTCTTTTGGGTTGGCTACTCAACATGATATATTCAAATTATCCGAGGCGAATGTAGTATGACAATGCACATACCGTGTTTACGTTAAAAAACAATCGGCTGATCAACAATAGCTCAATTGCCATTGTAAAATTCTGTTTGTATTATTTCATCTATTATTACTAAACATCTATAGTACTACATCTCCTTTTTTGAAATAACATAGGGCGAATTTATTGTTCTATTGCTAGAACAATACTAGTCAGACTAATAGTAATACATGGTTTCGATTGCTCTCATTAGATGACTATATTAAAGGAAGCTTTATATTATTGCTACTTTATTCAACGCCAGTCAGTAATGTACCTGGTTACTACTTCATCAGAAATTGGCATACATCACAAAAGATCCCTAATCTAACATCAATATCTGAAAGAGATTACAGATGTCTCCTCGATGCAAAGTTGCAAAATTCAACAATAGACCACGATGATTTGCATAATGACACAATGGTAAATACACTTTGAACACTTTCGCATTTCTCCGAGTCGTTTTCTTTATCCCCTACGCAATTGTACAGAAGTGATAAATTTTCAAATGAACAATGCTGTGCGTGAAAATGCAGCTGATTCTTAAGATGTATTTGCTCATCACGACAAACATTGTAAATAAATAACCCGTAGAGCATTAAAGCACAAAGGCCCTCTGTCCAAAAGCAACATGCTGATCATAACCATGCCAGTGATTATTTTATTGCTAGCATTTTTAGGTCTTTCCTGTTTGTGAATCATATTAAAGAAACTTTTTACTAAAGTAGTTTAACGTTTAATGCAATACCCAGGTAGAAGTGGATGAAATCGCCATGATTTTAGCTATCAAACATGATCAATTCCCAGCGACCCACATTCAGATTGATACACCTCAATTACAGTAATATGAAAACTATTTTTGCTAATTTAGCTACGAGTAGCTCTATGATTCATGCAAAAACTTGTTATTGCTAGCGGCAAATGTATTCAAATAGTCTTTTAGATGCGTGAAGTAATTACAATAGCATTACCAAAAAAGTAATATGTATTATATTAATAATAAGTAATAAAATTATTATGCAACTATTGAACTATAACGGAAGAGGCGTTGACTTGTTGGTCAGGACGATACACTCATCATTTACGACCACAGCACCACTTTACTTACCAGTTGAACCAGGTTTCAGAGAAAAAAATAGATCTCAAACGAAGACGGCAACTAGTTTAATGTCATAATAGCTCTGCCGATGAAAATAGAATTTCTAAACAAAGACTTGGACTGGTCTTCAGATCACTATCAAATCACGACCACTCGGACGTTTGGAGTCCTTATTTATTTTCAGCACAATAAATGATAGTTTTTATATCTGAAATTATTTTACTATAAGCCATTCTTAGAAATATGATTTGGCCTCATTATTTAGGCTTGGATAACGATTAACTAAACTTAGTCTCGCATTATTATCTAATGGAATTTGCTATGTTACTATGTAATGGATCCTTTTCCATGAAATTAGCTTAACCAGGTGCTTGTGACAAGGCAATATAATAATTAATGTCAACAGACTAATACGTTTAAATAGCGTTGCCATTAATTTAAAGTCCAAGTGATTCCGAGACAGCTTCAAAAGCAGAAGTGTTTTCCATAATTATGATACACTGAAGGTATAATAACATAACAGCGATACCATTTGCACCGATTATAAACAGCATTCCTAGAGTCAACTAAGTTTTCCATCATGATATAGCAGCGTCTTCCGGGTTTGGGCTTACATTCCGGATTGTGCACGCACCAAGCTATCTATCCATAGTAAACACCATTTAAATTAACCTATAATGCCTATGCAAGATACATAATCGTTGCTGGAATGAGTTTAACAGTTTATTTGTTCTATCGTAGTACTGAATCCGTTCATTATTCAAGATTAATTGTCAAGTCTCCATTGCTATGTAGAATTGCGAACTATTGTATAGACTCGATGTTTGTTTTCCAGTCGACTATTTTAGATTGCTACTATTTCATTTTTAAGGTAATATTTCGATTGAATACGAAGAATTTGTCTTATTTTCCATCGCTTACTTCTACATGTATAATACATTTGCTTAATTTCTTATCATCGCCAGGTCACCTGTCTGGTATCAAATCTAGTAGTCTTTTGTAAAACCTCACACAAATTGAACCAAATTTCACTTTTCCAATTCTAATACTATGGTTGCTTCCGCATGTTAGAAAGTTTTACTAACTGCAATCAGATTTATTAATTATATGGCTATTTGTACTCATAGATCATATTGCGCCTCGACTACAAAGATATATCTAAACAATCATTATAAATTCATCTTTGAAAGACTGTTCCAATGTTAGGTGCCACGCGTGATGTATGGAAATCCTTGTTAGCTCCACTGTTCAGTTACAATACTCTGTAATTATTGATCGTTGTAAATGCAAATTAATCATATACAGTACACATCAGATCGTTCATTTCTATTTGTGAAATGCCTTTACTTTATGCAGATTCTACGAGGCCGTTATATGCGATGCTGTTATTGCGTAATCGCTTCACGCGTTCTATAATCTAATGTGAAATGTAGCGCCTGCGGTGTTTGAGATATTCGTAAATTCTAAGCCGAATTGGAATGTGTTGATACTATTACTTTACACTTGTTCTGTTGGAGCATTACTTTTTTAATCATCTAGTTAAAAGTTTCATCTAGCTAAACCAAAACTGCGTAATTCCCAAGTTATTTAATTAATTGCCTGCACAGTTGAAATCCGGGTGGATGATTTTATGAATACCACATACCAACATATATTTAACAATTCGAGTGGGCTGAAATTCCTTCACGTATCAGCTCATCGTTGTCATATTTCATTATTACCCTATATTTACAAACATCGTCTGCGCCTTTCCCTGATCCTCATAAATTACTGACTTTGTATTCTCATTCTAAAACAATGTACCATCCATCGGCTCTATAAATAAAATCTTGTCATGTCATTACATCCTTGTAACAGCATGTATTTTAACACGCTTCAATTGCTTAAAGATGAGGTACTCGTTAATGACACACGACTCACGTCGATGTGGCATCGTGTACCCGTATCCTGGAGACTGGATAGTAATGCAATTTTTATTATATAATAAACACTGCAGCACTTTGAATGTGGTTTGTAAACCATCTCCCTTGCGTATAATTTACTCGGTGCTTCCTTAATAGATATGAAATTGCTTATAAACACTGCGCTTTCGTCGCTCTTGACTTAAGAAGGCCTTACACCTGGTAAATAGGTTTAACTATAGATTTTACATAAAAGTAGCTTATGTTTTCAGTTTATCTAGCAATGATCGAACTAGTGTCAAATGTCCGGATATGACAGCCTTCCACATTTTTGATTAAATATATTAGAAAATACAAACAATCTAAAGCATTCGATTTATATATGCAAAATCCGAAATCAGTATATTATCAAACGTATCACTTCAAAAAAATTTGACTCCTGCTCGTGGTACTTCATCATCCAGTATTTATATTTCCGTTTCCCCAGTGTAAACTTAGCAACATTTTCTTAAGCGAGCAAGCTACAAAACGGAAGCTCCTAATGTAACCGTATTACCGTCGCATATAATCTCACGTAATGAACTCAATTCAGTTGGGAAACTCTATTTCAAATATTGACTTAACATCTACCATCCGCGTCGAGTTTCCTGTCTCGTTTTATTACATACTATTACACTTAATAGCACCAAGAACTTATGGAGTACAATTAACTAGATACTTGGGAGTAACGGACCGCAGTGTCATTAATAAGCGGCTATGTATTAGCCTTTATAGCGATGTAATTTATGAAATAATATACGTGTGTATAATGGATATTCAGAATTCAACTAATATTGCTGCATTTATTTATAATTACGCATCTATATTTACTGAGCTTCAGTGTAGTAAATAAACTATTTATTTATGGCGTAATTTCGATATTAACAAATAACAGAACACGCTTCTATTGCATGTTTGTGTAATGTCTTAACATAACATCCACTTGGTTCTTCTCATTGTCTCTTTCTCTAAACATCTGGATGAAAGCAAATGAGTAAGTTGATCCTTGTGAAAGGACATTCATTAATCCCTGAAGGCTATAGAAACTGGTTGGTTTCCATTTGAATACGAGTAACATAATTAAATGTAATGACTGAAGATCCCGTTTTATCTCTCATTATCCTCATTAAATTAGCTTGTGAGTGCACAAAATAGCATCAAGTATTATGTGGACTGCGCGGCATTCAGAATGCTACATATGAATTGTCGGCTTCTCGTTTGATTTTACGGTTTGAAATTTATAACCATATTCAGATGATAAATAATTTCAAAACCTAGTCTTAGAATAAAAATCGCCCCGATTGCCGCAAGACCAGGTCAATAAGTAATACCACTGTAAAACGTACAAAAACTACGGCAATGTTGTGGGTACTTAATTGTTTTGTTGTAAAAACAGCGCCAGTAATCACTTGTGAAAGATGTTAATTTTCTTAGGTAAAAACTCCTCTATTTCTGTGACATCTAATAAGCTTTCGCTGGTAAGAAACTGACCTAGAAACTCAGGGTTTAATATTACACTCAAGGTGCCCTCCTTGCAGCGGTTCATATTTATATTTATTTATTTATTTATATATTCTTTATTGTACACCACGGAAAAAAGACACAGATAATAACAAAACTAAGCAATAAGTACAATCGGCGGCCTTATTGCACAAGGCAATCTCTTCCAGGCAACCTTGGGATGGACATAGAAGAAAGGAGAGAGAAAGGGCAGTCTAGGGTGTATAGTGACATAAATATAAATAGATAAAGAAACAATAAAATAAAATACAAATATAAACTCATACAACAAACATACATATTACATATGTATATATACATAATATATTATATATACATAGATATATACATAATAAATGTTAAAGGAATAGTAAAAGCACAGCAATATGTGAGTTCAGTGAGAGAGATAGTGCTCCTTGACTTGTAATTTGAATGACGATAGTGTTCGAGCCCGTCTTACGACATCTGGAAGAGAGTTCCACAATCGAACAGCTTGTACGGAGAATGACTTGTCCATAAATGTCGTGGTGTGTACGGGCATTCTCAATTTCAGATTCTCCGATGACCTCAGGGATCTTTCATGGGAATTATGGAGAAATACAAAACGATCTTTTAGATAAGAAGGGGTGAGAGGATTAAACAATATATTATATAAGAGTGAAAGAGTGTGAGCATTCCGACGAAGCCGTATGGGTAACCACTTGAGCTTAACACGAAATTCAGAAACATGGTCAAATTTGCGTAAACCAAATATGAACCTTATGCATAGATTTTGGAGACGCTCAAGTTTATTAAGTTGGTCTTCGGTGAGATCAAGATAGCTGACATCGGCATAATCAAGGATGGGGAGTAGGAGTGTTTGAGCAAGCGAAATTTTCGTGACAACCGGTAGAAAATCGCGTAACCTTCGCAAGGACCTTGCTGAGGCAAACATCTTTCGACTTAATTCTCGAAGCTGAGGACCCCAGGTGAAGGACTTGTCAATATATAGACCTAGATTGCGAACGGAGTCGTTATATGGGATGGTTATACCATCACAAAAGACAGGAGGAAGTTTAGTCCAATCTAGCTTCGAGGTCATCCTGGGGCTGCCGACAACAATGACCTGAGTTTTTGATGGATTAATCTTCAAGCCATGAGCTTTACTCCATTGACAGATGTGTTGAATATCAGAGTTAATTGTCCCAATCACGTCGAATATCTTATCCGTAGGAGCTTGAGCGTAAATCTGGAGATCATCCGCGTAGAGGTGGTAGGAGGAGTGAAGTTGATTAGTTATGGAGTTAATGAATACAGCGAAGAGAAGAGGAGATAGCACGCCGCCCTGAGGTACGCCAGCAGATACGGGGCACCAGGAGGAAAAGGTTTCCTCCACACTGATGCGTTGCCGGCGTCCATACAGGTAACTATGAAACCAATCAACTGCCATTGGAGATATGTTAAGAGAACGTAGCATGCAGAGTAACACGTCAAAATCGACGGAGTTAAAAGCATTGCTGAAGTCCAGCAAAGCAAGGACAGTCAGCTTGCCTTCCTCCATGCCTGATCTGATGCCATCCGTAACATGAATAAGAGTGGAAGTTGTGCTATGACCAGGACGAAACCCTGATTGGAGAGGATTGAAGAGTTTATTTTTGGAAAGGAAATCATGAAGTTGAGAATGGATTAGACGTTCTAGGACTTTAGAAAGGAAAGGGAGTATGGAAATGGGTCGGAATTCGGAAAGCAATGTGGCATTGGATTTTTTGGGAATTGGAATAATATGGGCTTCTTTCCAAATGGTTGGAAAGATGCCTGTGGAGATGGAATGGTTTAGGATGTGCGAAATTATAGGAAGGGTTTCGTCTAAAATAGGAAGAATCATGTTACGGCTGACACAGTCACTTCCCACAGCATTGGATGAGATGAGATGAATTGTCTTCTTAACATCACAAGTGGCAAATTGTTTAAAGACAAGAGCAGAATAAACGGGAGTTTTAAGGGTGGAGAGATGCTTAATAGTGTTATCTTTAGTCGTCCTATCGAAGTAGGGCGGAGAAGAGAAATGAAGGTTAAGAGAATTTAGATCTAAAGATTTAGGAATAGAAACTTGTTGTGATTTACCCACTCCCAATGTTTTCAGAAACTTCCAGACCTTTGCTGGATCACCATTTTCGACTGCGTTATGAATATGCCGGCGTTGAGCATTCCTACACACCTTACTGCAGTGATTCCGAATGGCTACATACTTCAGCCAGTTACCCTCATTGGGACGGCGATTATATTTGGACTTGGCCAAAGCTTTTTTAGAGATTAGCTCCTTTATATCAGCAGTAAGCCAAGGTGAGGGAAGGTGTTTAATCTTTATAGGCCTAACAGGCGCATGCCTATCAAAAAGGTCGGTTATCCTGCTGGTAAAAATTTGCACTTTGGTATCAACACTATCTGCATGAAGAAGCGAGCTCCAGTCAATGTTGCCGGCATCCCTGCGAAGATCATCAAGATTCATACCGCGAAAATTCCGTTGCAGAAGGATTTTGGGTGAGGCTTTGGGAGGACGAATGCAGTAGGATAGGTATATCAAATCATGACAGGAAAAGGCGTCGGCGGAACATTGCCCATGTTTAGCAACGAGGCTTGGGGAGGAAACAATGATAAGGTCGAGGAGAGAAGGAATGTGGTTGGGAGAATGATGAGTGGCTGAAAGAGGAAGAATCGAAAGATTGCAGGATTGGATAGAATTTAGAAGGGAGGTGGAACGACGGTCGTTCTTGAGTAGACAGGTATTGAAATCACCCATGATTATGGTTTGACTGTACAACGGAACGAGATTTTCAAGAATAATTTCAATAGAAGCGAAGTAATCAATTTGGCGGGAGGGACAATAGTAAACACCGAGTAAGAGTTTTTTAAGCGAGAATTCCACCTCCAAGAAAAGGTGCTCGCCAGCATTATGTGAAGGAGGTTGAGGTGACGCGTTAACGATAGAATACCGAAACTGTGTTCGAAGGTAAATGGCAACACCGCCTCCAACACGTGGCGTGCGATCATTTCTGACGAGGTGGAATCCGGGGAGGGAGTAAGCGGAGGAAGAAAGACAAGGTTTCAACCAAGATTCTGAAACAAGGATAGCGTGTATATGAGTACAGTCAAAACTAGCCAGCATATCAGGGAAATGGGCCGGAATACTCTGGGCATTAAAATGGACCACGTTAAAATTCCTAGGGACATCAGAGAACTGACATGAGAGAGTATCGGCAAGTGAGGGAACACTAACGAAACTATCATCACTACATGCGGAAAAGTACTCTTCACTGTCATCACTACAATTGTGTGCAGACATATTTTGTAAAACTAAAGAAATAAATGAATAATAATAGAACTTAAACAAAAAAAAAGTAAAAAATAAAAAGAATATATATATATATATATATAAATATGTATAACAAAGTATAAAAATAATTTTAAAGGCAAAATAAAATTAAACTAACATCGTCCATCTGCCGGTTGTGTTTACAAAACTTAAACTAATAATAACTAATATAAAAATAATCATTAAATCAGAGAAAAACAAGTAAATATAAAAGAATTCGTAAAGCTAGCGTAATGATAAAAAAGATAACAATATATAAATTACTTAAAATTATCATATAAATCTTTCCCTTTTAATAGGCATTTTCGTCGCCATCTTGGTAATGAAAATAACAAGAAATAAATTGCAAGAGCACTCGCTATTTCTGCACGGTAATTAGATCCATCCGCTTTGTGATTTTCAGCTCTGAGAAAATGAACTTGATATTATTTTTATGTTCTTGATGTCTTTTGTAATTATTTGTCAAATGCGATCAAGTCATTAATCACTTCACATTATGATAGAATTATTAGCAAATGACGAGTTTTGTATATCAGAATTATGTGAGATATTTTTAAAAAGAGAATATGATATTTCATAATTTTCTACCGTAAATTTCAAAACAAACAGCTTTGTTTATTCCGAGCTATCTACTCTAATACTAACACTTCATCTTAAAGGTTACACTATTTGCCATCAAATGCAACAAATTCGCGTCAAATGCCGAAGGAGGCAATCATATTCATCATTTCCCGTTTCACTGGAACGTAAACGGGTGCTTACAAGCAAAAACAGACAGTTCAGTTAACGGAAGCCGAGAAGCTCCAAATGATTCATGACTGGTTGTTCCAAGGGTCTCGCAACTGGACAGTAAATTCGAGATAAATTGTCGAGGTGTTACAAAACATCTGGCCGTTGCAGATCTGGTTGTGGATTGGCTAGCACGTCTTCCGGGGGAAATTTGCAGCGCCACGCATGGTGCCGAAGCTTAACGAGCTCCAAATAAGGTGTAAAACTATAATGTGCAGGGAGCTGTCGGCAAAGGAATAAAATTAATGGCTTGCGTGTAGCCGGAGTTGATAAAGTAAATATTTGCAGCTAGATGTTTTGTTTTTCTCATAGGTGTTTACGATTTAAGTTTTATTTAATGTAAGGAATTTTAATTTGTACTGGGGTAAAAGTCTATAGTGCACTACCAATTATAACTTCACAATGAAATTCTATAGACAAAAGTTTGAAATGTGTTGCCGTGAGGAGTTGACATAAAGGAACAAAAGTCCCTTGCTGCCTCATTACCTTAAATGCTTGTGGAGTAGTGCGTGGGATGAAGGCTAAGTGAAATAATGCACACAGACATCGGCTGAGCCTAAGCAGATCTAAGTTGTGCGATAGCTGCCGGCCCACGCTCACCGGCGACACATCCGCCACGCCTCACGGCCCGAGATAATCCACCGCTAATAAGATAAATTGGATTTATCTCCTATTAAATCTTTTGAACGTCTTCAGACCATGCAAGTCCACTTGCAAACGCACGATACGCTCCAGCCAAAGCAGCCGCATTTTCCATAAATTCTGAAATGATATTACTTTCACTTGAAATGCGAATGTCATCATACTAAAATACCAGTAAAAGTCCTATTGGAAGCCACGTTTCGTATGCATTATACGTTTCTACGAAATGATTATCTGATTATGATACCCGCTTTGAGCAGTCGAAGAAATTCGCATAAATTCTAACTTTAAACGAACAATGCTCTATTGAAAAGGAATAGTTAGAGATTTATATCTGAATTCTGTTTTTCGCTGCGCGCCTCGCCGAGGGATTTCCGAGACTGGACACGAAAATGTTCTAAACGATATCGAGTATCAACTGTGCGCGTATGCAAAGGCACGTGCGTTGTACATAGACGATAAGACTCACGATCGCGATCGTACGTTGCGCTTATCCGGCCGGCGAAGCGCAAAACGCCTATACATTTTACTTCGGTATCTTCTGTGTAATGAGTACTATGCCGACGTGTAATTGGCGAGGCACCAACGTCACCGTCGATTCCGTAAGCGGCGTACCTATTCAGCTATGCGAATGGCCAGCAATCTAACTCTTACGGTATAAATTCCATGCTTGCCCCTAGAACAATGGCCACGAACGAACCCACACTCTGAAATATCAGAAAGATAGTAAGGAAATTGCCAATAAAGTTTCACTGTCATGGATTTTTGCCGCTTTAATGCACTTTGGACATAACAGGATAGTAATGTTTATTTAGCAAAAAGTGTTTTAACGAGGTTTGATCTACGGCGGTTTTTGTCTCGCTTATCCATTGCTTGTATCTGAAGTGTCCATAAAGCCGGTACCGCTCTCCGCTCCACCGCAGTACCACTAATCGCTGTCAGCATCACTCACCGTTGCGCTCCCAATTAATCTATTTTTCGCTTCATTGTCTCTTTATTATCGGTGATTTCTTGTCGTTCGTGTGTCGTTTTAACGGTGTTATACAAGTCTCGCGACGATGTCTAAACAAGGTCTTACAGTTCTATAGACGTAATTCAATGTTGCCGTATCGCTGTAACAGCTATGATCGATACCATAACGTCGTCTGGCTCTAATGGCCCGTTTGAAAATGGCAAAGTATATGTCGGTTGTTATTTTAGTGTTTCATCTGTATCATGGCTCGTGTTGTGCTTTTTGCTGCGGCCTCCGCGGCCGTGTTATTTATTTTTGTTGTGATGCCATCTTCTCTTTAACAAACGAAAGTTTCTCGCAACGTAGGCTCCACAATACCGCGTACATATTGACTTACGTTTTGTTAGAAAGTATTCTAAAGCTAATCGCTTGGCATTGCTTGCGATATTTATGTGTACGCCTTTACGGCGGCCAGCATAATTGTGCTATTATCGGAAACGATTGTAATAAAATATTGTTTGCGATTGAAGTGTCAGAAGCTTTCACTTTCTTTACGCTCATATGTTGGATTATTCACATATTATTCGTTAAAATATTTATTCAATGCATATTAAGTGCTTATGATCCTCATGTAACGTTTAATACACCTGAATACCGAAATTATGTGAGAGCTTAATTTGCTGCTACTATAATTACTTGCAAAATATAAAATATCTCTTTTTAATAATATGACATTGCACCTTCTCATTGAACCATTAAAGTGATTACTAAATAAAGTTACTAATAAATATACAAAGACATCAAATGCATATACTTCAAGCTGTCTTCGAAACGCAAATAAAATCTTCAGGACAGTCATGTTTAACAAACTTCAAGCCGCCTACGCAAATTGTCGTACAAGTTGACAACACTTGCAAAGGCCGAGCCTAACAACCGAACAAGTCCGAACATGGATTTATAGCTTCAATAGAATTCTATATGATTATAGCATATAAGAAGATAGCTAAAGCTAGTGCGTTATTGAATCAAATTCTAGATTTATACCGAAGTCGCTGCTATCACGATCGGAGGCACGGTCATTAGCTCGTGTTTCCGGCAACATAATATCTGTTTGCGGGAAACAAGTTTAAGTAAGCGCGTTATAGATCGCTCGTATCGGTAATCTCGCCAACGCGGCAATTTATTGGCACAGTGCATCCATTGTACTCGTTTGAAAAAAGGTTGGTTAAAAAGAGTACGCTTTATAAAGTACGATAATCTTAAAATTTATTAATCTCAGTGTCTCCGAAAATAAAATACAGTAAAAGTTCATCAACAAAACTTGAAAATAATACAATTTTGAGACCTCAGTTCCCAAAAATACAAGATACATATGTAATTCAAGTTTGTAATATCTATGGTCCATTAATTTACGCGGTTTATTTGATTTACATACAAATAAGTAGTAATTAAATGATTCCTTAATTTAAATAAGTAGGGAACAGGTATTATCAAGAAACTTTTGAGTATCTGATAGCAATATACCGACAACATGAGATTTCCCCTTAAGTAAATGTATTTTAGCGATACAATTTACTGATACATGGATATTGCTTAAAGTCCGTCCGAGGTTCTGATTCCTATATGATTTAAATGCTAATTTAATTAAACGATAAATCAAAATTGCCACCTGAAAAAAAAAATGTAGCCCTGTTAAAGCTCGAAATCATTATTGCAACTAATGAACTGCTATAATTGTATAACTATAAAGTACTAGATATTTATTGTTTCTGTAATTCATAATTAATCTAATATATTTTTAGTCAGAGAATTAATTAATACAGTAACAAAATCTTTAGATTTGATAGTTATCTCAAAGACTAATTTACACCCAATCCTGTTATTCAATTTGTATCGCAACTGATCTGAAGCTGTTTCATTTAAGCTCTACGATATTACATTATCAATAAACAACCCTCCACTGATCACAAAGATATCAGAAGCTGTAAACCCTTCCAACTTAATTCTATCTCGCCGCCTACTGTTCCATGGAACATTAATTGAATTTATCAAACCCTATTCGATCCTTTACATCGGAAAGATTGTTATAAATTGCCCCACGAGGCGAGCCTGCAAGCAGTGTAACATTATTATTCCTCATAACTGTTATGTGTTCTAACATCACCTGATAATCGTATTTTGCCCTGCAGTCATCAAGTGGAATGAAAATGGTGGCAACTGTGTTAACGTCATTTCATACATTTACTTACCGAGATAATTATGTGTCTTGAACATCCAATTTATTTGAGATGCGTCGTCAATCCGAGTAGCAAAAAGATTATAGAAGCCCTCAGCAAATAGTAATGAAATATTAGTACGTAATTTACTTTGTGGGGTTATGCCGATGTATTTTGTTAATGTAAACGTAATTGCGTATTACATATGTTTTTCTAACAACCTTAGTTAACGTTACATAATAACATAGTATAAATAAACGATACTTCTTTGATTAAAATTCTAGATACTAACAGGAATCGCACTGGCTTTAATTTTATATATTCATTCCTCAGTACTTTATTTAGAATCTCGAAAATAATAAAACCTGGTGCTACTAAAGCGGAAAATAAAATACGTCATTGAATGTAAACTAATCTTCTGTTGTAAGACATCGTAGCATTAAATCCTTGAGACCTTTTACTATTTTATGGTTTCTAAACGCAGTTCAGATTTTATTTGTTTATGATATCGCCATCTTCCTGCTAATGGCATACAATTAAGTATATGATGGCCCGAGTCTGCGCACGCACCACCCCATATCATTTGATTGATGTTCTAGCGAACCTTTATAGTTTTCAGATAGCCTTTCAAATTGCGCTCTAAAAGGCTTTTCCGCGTTCAAGGAATTGTCTATTATTATAAATACAATGTTATATTTCCTATAGACAAGAGTAAAATAAAACAAACGTAAAATATCAGTACAATATTTCAAATTGTTAAGTAATATGCACTAGCGAAGTCTAATAAAAACTGATACTTAAGGCAAATTACCGGTTTCTGTTTACGATGCAGTCAAATCCGATAGGTATACAAATTTACTAATAATAAAGCTGTTCACTTTATCATCAAGTTTCACATCTGCGGTATTATACTCATAATAGCTATGCTCCATATTGCATTTACTAACAAAAAGTTGATAAGCGTGAAGCGAAGCTCTCTCAAGTCTATATATCAATCATTAGCTTTGATGCGAATACAAACACAACACAAAGTGTTGAATGGAAAAATATGCAATACAAGAATCGTTTATGATATTACAGTGTCTTCGTGTGTAATAACTTCATAGAATGGAATACATTTCTCGAGATTAGCTCCGCTTGGAATAATAGATTAACGTCCGTGCAGAGAGTACAATTTTCGTAACACAAGCTGTGAGCGATCTTTATTAACATTTCCATATACAGAATTCTTGTAATTTGTACTCGTTGGTTCCTACTTTTTTAAGATTCGTGTAATCTCGCCGGCGTATAATAAATCCTATCGTATGGCTATCATTACCGTGATTTATTGTTTGGTCGTTTTTTAGACCACGACCGCGAATCTTCCTTACAATTTCTTGCGGGCTCGTGTTTCAGCCCGGGCGGGTCTAGGAAATTGCCGTTTCGCCGACAATGATTGCGGCTACCTAATGCGGTGCGGCCTGTTGGAATAACACGACGGTAGCTTCCGCGTCGCTAAGAGAAATGTTTATTTTGAAAAACTATACAATTTGTGTTGTTCTATGGCCGTGATTAACGAATTACCCGAGCTTGGCGTCTCTTTTTGCATCGTGTTGCGTCCACTGTCTTGTATCCTTTAATTTACTTCGAGTACCATTAGCTATGTGCTGTTTATCTTTTAAATCTCGGATAGCAACAACGTAATAGCGTGTAGCTTAAGTAGTGTTATCTCAACGTTCGCTATTTTTTATTGTTAGACGACATGCACGGCACATGCAATAAATAAAACGCGACAGTATTTTATTTCAGTGGGAATAACGTGTACTCTAGATTGATGTCAGGTTTTTGCTCGATGCGTGCTTGAACGCTCCATGTTAGACGCGAGATGTGTGCAGACCAGATAATAGTTTGTTCAACGGCGTATTTAATACGTGTTTTATTTAGTGCAAAAGAATACGTTGCGTTCTTTATTAGACTCGGAATATTGAAATGTCTTAAACGGAATCTTATTTGGATCGAAAGTACATGCTATGAAAAGGGAAACGTTTGCTTTCCATTCTGTCCCTTCGCCTCGAGTGCAGCACGTAGTGAAAACGCGCAGTGCCTGCTACTAGTTTTGTCATTGAACGCAGGCTGTTGAGTTTGCTTAACCCACTTACTCAAACGTTTCCGTGACGCATCGGAATTTGTACTACATTTGAATAATCGACTGCACTGTCTCCTTTAACAAGAACGTCTTGAAAAACTTGTGGACACCAAGTTGCGATCTCGATAAAAACTCACTCGAAGACACGACCGCTAGTGTAATTTGGTTAATTTTTTATAACCAAATTAGTTTTTGATGGACAATAGCTGATGTTTTGTATGTCTAAACGAATGATGAACGTAAGGGTTACTTAATAGATTTTATCCTTTTCATGTTTTGGATTTCAATTTGCTAATGTAATTATAACACCGTGGCGCAATCACGTTGATTGTATCAGCACTTTCTTGAATAGGTTTAAAAGAACTTGCATTACATTTTATAATCACACTTGACGTACAGCTGACAATTACTTATTAACCAGAATTAACTTAACAGATCTTTAAATAAACGAATCAAAATAATATTAACAACGCGATGTATTTTACTCAAGCTATTAATTTCGGCTCGCCAGGCGAGTGATTTATCTCCACGAATTTTATTTGCATTCGTGACGTGACAACATCGCTCGTGCCGAAACTGAAACTGTGCTGACAGGTACACGTACACGGGTATAGACATCTGCCATATCAGATTTTTTTGTATGTGGAGTAATTTGTTCAGCGATTGACGGCTTGTTTGTTGAAACGTCGAAGTAATTATCGCTTTGTGGGGTAATTAGTGTTAGTTTTTTGTGTTGAGAAAATTAAGAAGAGATATGTTAAAAATTAAACACTTTGCAACAATAATTTTATAATAAATCTAATTTCAGTGTCTATTAAAAAATTTAAAAGGTTCTGTTTTAATTAATTTCTGAATGTGTGGTGATTTGAGTGTGCTTATTTTATTCTTATATAAAAATATCTTAAGACAATCATAATAATATTTGACTATTAAAAGCGACTTACGATCGAAAAACGTCGACATGTCGTCAGACACAAATGTCGAATCATTCCAGTAAATGGACAATGACTGTGTTCAAAAGTAAAGAAAAAAATAGAAAGCCCACGGAGAAAGGGCCACACAACGGCTTAAATCCGTTTTAAAGTAATAACAGTACGTCACAAATGATAATCTGAATCTAGCTATTCATACAATTTCACCTGTAATTTTAAGTCTAAATTATAGATTTCTATCAAGAGATTCGATACGAAGTGTATTAGTTATTTACCGTTTAGGAATTAGATTTAAAGCTTGTTGCTCTATTTACTAAGGTTATACGTCAGTTGGGTCATCTAGCTAATAGCCAATTGTATTATAATTAGGAACAAGAGCGGAGAGTTCAAACAATGTTTTGATCTTATTACAAAGCCGCGCAAACGTTGTCGTTTGAATACGGATAGAAGTGGTAAACGCCGAGAAAATACTGTACCTTGGATCCATTATAAAAAATAAAACAAAATCAGTATATTCTTAATGCTGGTAAGGTACTCATAAATCAAGGAGTTGTAAAGATTACTTAGAAATTGGCCAACATCGTCGATAGTCGAGCCAAAGCCAAACACATAAATCTTGCAATAATTTGTTGTAGGATAAAATTCCACGGTCTGCCCACAATTTGTAGACGCCTCAATTGATATATTAGAGACATAGAGAACCTTATTTTAAACATTATTTATAAAAGAACATTACTTGAATTTTTCTCTGCAAAAGTTTAAAGGTAAATTGAGACTTCTAATAGTAATAAGAAGTAAACTCCAAACTCGCTATCTGTGCCTTTAAAATCTACTCCCAAATAAACACACACAATAATGCATACAAACGCCATACATCCGTATCGTGATAAAATTTATATTCATACAAGTAGTTACAGCAGCATCACCATTATCCCATTCAACCGGAGTCATTTTGAATAATAACCTCATTGTGAGTTTAGTGAGCGCTCGCGGCGTATCAGGGCGGCGTCTAAGATCACATAAACCCGAGAGCTATTTCAATTTCACACACCATTCATTAATCAAAGGCGATTGTCCATTGAGTTTGTTGGTTCTAGCGCTGCGCACGCGACTCTTTGTCGCTCTTCGGCAATGCGTCCAATGCACCTGATAAATTGCTTTATAATCCATAGCTAATTGAACGCTTGCTATAATTTAAACAACTTTACGACTAGTTTATAAGACGAAACATTAATTAGCGGACAGCTTTCAGCTATTAACGTCGGAACATCTGCCGGAGTCTTTTAACGTTTCAATAAATCGCACAAATATTTTAACGTTTCAAGCCGTCAAATAAATATATAATCGTGTGCAATAAAATAACGATTTCATTTATTTAACACGCGATGTTTAACACTAATGCTATTAAAACAAAGCTCTTGCCATAAACTTTCTTTCGTTTAAATGCATTTAAAGATGTTTTTCATTAGAAAGTGGATTTAAGTAACGTGCACCATACCCTGTGGCACGCAAATACATCGCTTCCGGGTTTTTAAACACTATTAATACTGATACGCCTTTTTGCGAAGTAATTGGGCGTAATAACATTCATTATCTCACCTCGGATCGCCTCGACCAATTTAGTACTTATTGTCGGATAAAAGTGAAATTACACATCGGCTAAATAGCTGCGTGTGGTGTAATTGCCTGTTAGATAATTTGCGGTAATGCAAAATTTAAGTGGTAAGAGCAGTGTAAATAGACTCTTCAAACTCAATTTACGATAATAGCATACCCGTGGAATGATTGAGAAATGTATAATTTCCTAAATATCTAGGTTGGATTCCAACAGGCTGGATCCCAAGACTCAGTTATTTATGACTAAAAATCAGTAGTTTTGCCGACATGTTCTCTCCTTTGAACTTTACCGAAGGTTATATCCTCACAATTTAATGAATGCGGAATACAATTAACTTTTTACACGTAAGAATTGATTGCTCATTGTGAGTAGAGTTATTAGCATCAAGGGAACATGTGGGAACGTATCAGGATTACTCAAGATCTCGCGCACTGAACCCTTGCACCCGTTTTTCTACCTTCCAGTCTTGTGTGACTACTTTTTGTAGTCACTTATTAAAGGCCACTATCGGTGCTGTGCGACGGAAATTGCTCCAGAGCCAACGTTTGGCGTTGATATTCTTGTGTAAGGCGTATAGAACTGTTAGTACCGAAGCTTTGCCAGTCCTGGCGGGTGTACTTCCAGTCGACCTGGAGGTACAACGTCGCGCCGCGATGTATTACTCAACTAGAGAGAATATGGACAAAAGATTCTTAAATTCACGTGAACTTTTAAAAGTAGACAGATTATTTAAGCCGCTCTCAGTTGTATATAACGAACTAATAGATGAATGGCAAAATAGATGGGATTTATCTTTGAAGGGTCGGCATCTATACCAATATTTTCCATGCGTGCGTGATCGTTTGACTAAGACTTGGCTAGATATCGATTATTACGTATCACAGTTTCTTACGGGCCATGGTAACTTTAAGTCTAAACTGTACTCATTTAAGCTCGTTGATTCGCCTGCGTGCTCATGTTCAACACCTTATTGCGAATATGACCAGTCCGCGCATCATATACTGTGGGAGTGTAGTCTTTGGCAGAATGAGCGTAAAACCATGCTAGATAGTATGCAAATAACATCTGGAGTTGTATACTACACGGACCTTGTGGAGACTAGGAAGAATTTCCGTGCTTTCCGGCGATTTTGCCATACCTATTATTGGAATCAAGTATAACAGCTTACATTATAGGTCCCATTTAAATATTATAATGACTAATCCGTGGTGCTTTACAGCTGGCTTATCTGGCTGTAAACGTCTTTATGCGAGGTTATTTACCTCTTTAGTTCATTGTTTTTGTCACCCGCTTTATTAGGGAGGGAAGTGGACAATAATTTATTTCCAACTCCTCCTATTAATTTAACTTTTTTGATTGATTTCGTTGCGGGTTAAAGACAAGTTAGACATTCCCGGAGACGCGCTGGGCTTCAATGTTCAGTGTCATTAAAATGCGTGCCACTGTTGATCCTGGCTTACAGGAGTTGCAGTGGCGGGTGTGAGGGCGGGACAGAAAAAAAAAAAAAAAAAAGTCACTTATTAATTTTACTATGACAGGGTGCACTTGCGCTGCGTAGACGGCATATATGTATTCCGACTACATTAACTATTACTACGTGTAATTTTTAACGGCAATTAAATGTTCATCACGGGAATATTAATGCGCTTTAAACATCTAACAGTGCCTGCAAAGATCGCAGCTATCGTTAAGCTACATTAGATAACCTTTAATACCCTTCGGAAGCAGAACGTGATTTGACATCCATATATCAGATCACAATCAAAGAAAAGGCTCCCGATACGTTGTTAAACGATTATGTAAAAGCAGTCACATTTTCATACAATGTTGCTTGTAAATCATTTAGATATGCTTCAAGCCGGCAACCAATAAAGATCGATATCTAGAAATATTTAAGATCCGCGATAGCTATAAAGTTTTGACGGATGCTTGTTATAGAATCGATATCGGAAATTCCTGCCCCTTAACCTTAACTGTTGTATTTTGTGCAAACAATGAATCCTGTTCAGAGATCACGATCGGAACGAAAAAATTACAGCTAACTTGTCTTCTAATGTCTACTAAGCAAGTTGCCTATTGCAATTTATTATATTGTACCATGATTACTATTAAAAAATATTTACACCACCTTAATCGGATTGGTGCAATGAATCGCGTCTAATATTTATAGTAACGAAAAACACTTTCTATTGAACGAGTATAGTAATGTTTTTACAACATGTTTAATAAAAGTGACGTCTCACTGTTGCATGATATGCAGATCTTAGGCTCGTTTAACCAATAATTTATTCGGTTATTGTACAAAAACGACTCTTGTATACTAAGCACTCTTTCCAATTTGCCGCTATGTTAGCGTCGGCTTATTTATTAGTCGTTATCATTAGGTTACCGTTGTACAATTCGGATTTCAATTGGCATTATTGACAATCGAATCACTTTTACTCGTAGCTTTTTGCTCCGTCGATGATACATTCATTGGAACGGCGCTACGGAATTTGTTAACAAACGCATGGGCATTGTTGAGTTTCATTGTAATCACAAGTATAATCGAGGCATTTACTTACATTTCTCCTCTCTTTTGTACATAAACATCTATATAAATCAAAATCTTTGAAGAAGCATCTGCGTCATTATTGTTCGCAATTTTCTTTAGACAATGTGGTTTAGCGGTGCGGTAAACACCTTTTTGCAAACTTTCTTCGTTTATTTAGAATTATTGTCGCGTTTTGAATCTTAGTTTCTTTTTGTCGATTACCCGGCGTCAGTGAGCACGTAAAAGAAACCTGCAACAACAGTAAGCGAAGGCGGGACTATCGACGGCGGCGATCTTCGCTGCGCAACTTTTCATCGAAGGCTACCTCTCAATTAAGTAATGATCTATCATGAACGTATATTTATATTTTCTCAAGCTACCGATCAATTGCTAGCTCCTAAATTTAAACCCTTCGCATGCAAGGAAAGTATTAGATTCGGAAGTAGACATGATTAAATGATAATACTTTTTTCTAATGTATAACATGCAGATTCTTACTTGTAATTAAAAATAATTTATCCTGCAGAATATATTTTATTCATAATTTTCAATATAATAATAGAAACGATAGGATCTTTAGCCACACCTTTAATAAGTCTGCTATAAAATAATTTGGCGAAGTTATTACAATTAATACTTCCATCTTGCCAAACGTACCTTACAATTAAGATCTACAGCTATCTCTGGTGTAGGGATCACTTCTAATCTAATAATAGGTGGCAATTTTCCACGTGCCTGTGCATCATATTCGCAGGTTAATCGTGGGCTTATTACTATCGTATCATGTTGGTTTGAGCTGAATGTGTGCCACTGGGACACCACCTCGCACCCGCTGCGCTTTCTTGCAGTTGTCTTATCCGCTAACTATGTATGTATTCATTTTCCTAGGCAAATTACCGATCTGACTGCATTGCATACGACGCTTTTCAACGTGTATGTTTTAATCAAGCCTTGTTACCTTGTCCTGTTTCATTGCAAACTTTCGTTTCATGTGCTTTCTCCGCAACAAATGTCTTTATCAACATTTTACTTCGCGCTATTCCATTACTGTTGTTAATCACAAAACTGATTTATGTTTTATGTTGGTCAAGTAATCAAGATCGCTATGAATTATTGTATTTCTCACAATCGCATAAATAGTCGAAAATCTTTGACCGAATCCAATTAAACGTTTCCGCTCCCAGATATATGTATTTGAATCAATTGCTAAAACAATGGTTTGGTTGTAATTGTCCATTCTTCCACACGCAGTAAATTGAACTCAAAACGAGGGCGTGATCAAATCAGAACGTTTATCAAAGATAAGATTTAAGGCGGTGACCTACAGACACGATGCTCAGAAATGTTGTCAATGGCAAAAACCAATTTAGTTACGCTAGCACGCCTGTGATAAAATATTTTGCTCAATTATTGTCACGTACATCAAATACAAGTCGCGAATTTATTGCAGCAGACATTTCTGCTGTTGGATAACTTGTTACTGAATTTATTTTATTGCGTTTTTTTATGTTGATCTCTGCATTTATTTATATGTAATAGACAAATCTATTTTTATTAATATTATACAAATGACGATATTATTAAACTTTTAGCATATAATCTGCATAATTGCAGGCTTGGATGAGCAGTAATTTTACTACAAACCGTTGTTAAAAACTATTTCAGTTCACTAAACATAGACGCCATATCGGAAGCACCTGTTATTACATCTAGGTCAGTTTTTGTCTCTCGTTTTCACTATTCAAACAAACGTCGCTTTGCGTTATTTTACTTGTCGACGCCGAATGTAAATCTTCTTGTTTAATTGTCTGAGAAGCGAAAATGTCGCGGCGTTCCACAAAATATTTTGGAACGCTCGTACATTTCTCATGTGTTAATTTCAATTTAAGAGTTGTAAGGCTTTAACTTTATTAGCGTTGTAAATTTTTATCATAATTAAGTAAAAGAAAGTAATTACGTTATGAACGTGTGTTTTTGCAATCGTGTTAATTTCCTTTCTTTTTTTACGAGTAAACAATGAGCGATTGTAACAGTAACAAATTTCGCACATCACACTGCCATTTCTTCTTACGTTTTCAGTGTTGCGTGGTTTAGTTGGGCGTGACGCGCCGTTTTGTCGGCTGCTCTTGCCGATACGGTCTACATGCGTTCCGACATCCGTCGTCTAACCTCTGGTTTCGGCTTCAACCGCGCTTATATAGGGAAAGCTATCGATTACTTCTATGTAATGAACACCCAATTTCACTTATTGAATTGAGCGAATGCAATACATTTTGTATAATTTTGTGTATGGGCGTGAACTTAATCCTCAACATACTTTCAATGCCTGGCGCAATTTTATATTGATCGATTATATTCTCACTTTTTAAAGAGACATTGCTGTTTTTGCATTTAACATGTTCATCATCATCAGCCTATACTAGTCCACTGCTGGACATAGGCTTCCTCAAAATTGCGCCATTTCACCCTGTCTTCGGCTTGTCGCATCCAACAATGTTGGATGGATTTAACATGTTGCATTTGTAAAACATCGGTTAGAAAAAAATATTAAAATCAAATCAAATAAATATCTCCATCTTTGTTCTTATTAAGCATTTATATGACTGTTTTCACTGTATAAAATTCAATCGTGTGGCATTAACTTTGTTAAAATGCAAATTCACTTTGTTATAATTACAAAATAGATTACGTACGAAACTTAAGCTATTGTTTACAAATTTTAAATTAGCTTTAATGCATCTTTATAATCAAGTTTCACACGAGTTAATAAATATTAAACACGCATGTTTACTAAATATTGTATTACCGGGCGCTTCATAGTTAATAATAATTATTCAAATGTTACTAATACTGCTTCATTGTAATTATCTCCATTTTTTGTACAGCGAACATTATTGCATCATACATTAAAGAAGCAATTTTGTATCGTAATTGTATTTGTGCCGACCTTATAGTTGCCCGCAACAAAGATATTACTGTTTTCATTGGTTCATCATTTTCTTATGGTACCGTTAGATTTTAAACATTGTTTTTTGAAACTTTTTTGCATATAACATAGCGTCAATCGTGCCGTCAGTTACCGAGGTTGAACAAAAAGTGGATCATTTCATAATTTTCCACGGCTCTTGTGAAGGGTGTCGCGACCGTCCTTATTTTCAAATTATACCGGCTTAAACTGTTATTGCGTTTCATTTTCTTTTGTATAACAATAGTTACGTCGACGAATTAAGCGGTACTCGAAACGGTATTACGGCTGGAGATGCAATTGAAACATTTTGCCAAAGTAGCATCCGCGGACACGACCACAGCCCAGTTACGAGGTGAAAAGCAAGGTCGGGAAACGCTGTGTTATTGTGTTGATAACCTTTTTGTCATGCATCCCACAGAGCGTATTGTTATGAGCAACTGAACTGCTCCATTGAGACAGATACGCCGTGCGATACTCCACTCGGTAACTGCTAGTTTTTTTTGTCTTCCGTGATGGTTGACGATCGAAAGCCCCACATTGACGCAAGTATGTTTGCTATCGCAACAATTAACTGCCAGGTATGCATCAATATGTGATGATTAGATTCAGATTAATTTCATCGTAATTAAGCGCGATAAATTCATCACACATCGGCGCCTTCGCTTTGGAGATAATAATGATAAATAGTTTGCATAACTGCTCGACGTCTTTGCAAACACAATCGTAAAATTTTGATTAATTCTGAATCAGGTTTTCATACACCTATTACTGTGACTTCACGGTACATGCGGTCCTATCTTGAATGCGAAGTGGCTGCGGTTTGCTTTAAATCCGAAGTGGAAATGAGCACGCAGTTAGCGTTTGTATTCTCCTGGCTTTAACCACAAATCGTCGAGGGGAAGACTCGAGCTCTTTACAGTGACGCTTTGTAATGGCTCTCAAGAGTTTCCGCCACGGATGGATGGCGTCCTCACCAGTCGCGTGCCGTTACTGCGTCGCGAATAATTTTGTCTTCAGTTATAAACTGCATTTGATTTGCGTTTATAATCTTGTGTTATGACGAGTTAAGTGGGGCGGTAATCAATTGTATTTGCATGTGTAGTTTGTTTTTTTTGTAGACTGTAATGACCAATTACGTATAATACTCGTACATTTATACAGCTACGTGAACGTGTGTTGAAAGTACTAGTTCTAACAATGGCTTTTATGATATTTTAAATCAGATTTTCATAACAATAACTTGTTAGACATTCTCCCTAATTATCCAGAATATAGGGGATCAACATGATATAATATTTAATGGTTGCATATTGTAGAAAATTTGCTATTATAGCACAAATTGTGCTCTTCAATTATATTTCTCCATCAAAACGCAATCACATTTTATGAAATTGCATATTACTAGCATTTTCTTTATAACACGACAAACAAACGCTGTAGAAATACATGATTATGTTCGCGGCTTCTTAATGAATGTTGTCTAGTGCTGTAAGCAACAATTTGCATCCAATTACAAATTTACCACACGATTAAACACGAAACATCTAATCATTCCGCTTAATCGATGCTGTCGCCTCGTATGGGTTTCCGTGTGTTCAGCGCGGGCCCACTGTAAACAAGTTGGCAGGTACCAGTGTCAGTGTCTTGATATGTTCCTCATTTCATCCCTGCAGTATAGGGCTGCCACCGTTTAGTATTGCACCTTCGAACAAATTCACAAATCTTCCTCATTTATGGAGTGTGTAATGAAAATTGTAATTACTGAGGTTTGTGACAATAATTGTGAAATTTGCTACTGTGTCTTTTATTTCGCGGGTAGGTTGCCCATTCATTTCTGCCATGTCGGCCATCAGATCTGCAATCTGTGTGTCCCGCCTCCTACCACTATAAATTTGCTAATATACACAATAATACAAACCATCTGGTAAAGGTCACAAGTAGCCGCTAGATGCAAACCACTTCTAACGAGTCCAAGTGGAAATGCGAGTCCGAGTCCACGACTATTCAGTGGCTGAGGATGATAACAAGCGGCAGCCCTATTTTCTGTGCAGTTTGACGTAGATTACCCGCATGATGCAGCTCTTGAATTTTCAAGTCATCGACGTGGATAACACGATGTGGGGTCGCTTGGACGTCTTCAGTTGACTATGAATTTTAATGAAAGGTATGCTGACACTTTGTAATCGAACTAGGTGGAAATTTATACTGCAGTTTAAATTTAAGAAAGGTGGAATGTATGTGATTTTCCGTTTTACGTGACGGCAGGTTAGAAAATTATGTAGTCGCTAAGTTTTATTTAGTTTTTATAGGAGTTGTATAAAGATTGTTCTACGCAGGCTGCTTCTTAAAGCATCAATCAGTAGCGTAGCCTCATACGCCGCAATTTGACTGGTTTTGCATTTATATATTAAATATTTCACGTAATATTACTATTTCTTATTTAATTTACAATTATACAGGGTTTATCAAGACTGCGACCGAAAACGAAGCCAGGTGGTAGTATTAGTGACTTCAGACACAATAATTTTAGGTTATTTTTTACTTATCGTCGTATTTGGGTGATAAGTACATAGTTTTCCTAAAATAATGATGTACACCTTTTTATTTTTTAAGACGCAATAGAACGTTAGGGTTTAAATTACTATTTTCGCAATAACTAGGTATTTACTACCTAAACACAATGATTTTTAAAAAATTGCAAAAAGAATCTGTCGCCTATTTTGCGAATTTTTTTATTTGCATTGTGTCTGTAACCACTAAAACTACCACCCGGCTTCGTTTTCGGTCGCAGTCTTGATATACCCGGTATATTTACATGTCAGTATCATAATTTATGCACGTGCCATTTTCTCTAATGATTACCTATTAAGTCCATAAATAATAATTACTGCAATAAAACTGTACGTTTAATACCGCCGGATAAATTAAATGATAAAGCTCGACCACAGTCATAAGAACCTAGTTAATACTGTTTACGTGAGACGAAGACTTAATGAGACACGTATCTAAACAAGAAAATTACCGTTCGTTCACGTAAGTGTAATTTATTCAAAACCACATTTACTCATATGTACCTTTATTAAATTTATTTACAAGTAAAAAATGGACACAACCCACAGATTTACATTTAGAACGCGATACAACAACAACAAAAAAGTATATATTTTTTTAGTCTGTTATAGACAAAAAGACAATATCCTTCCTTCACCAAATATTAAGAGTTTTTAAAATACGTTTCCTTCCGATTTATCTGCTCGGACTCTGCTATCATTTCGTATCGGAGGTTGGCATGAAAAGTCACAAGTCTCGATGATTGGCCTGTATAATTTCCCAGTGCCGCGTGAACCGCGAATAACGGATTATCTTGAATTACTATAACCCAATGACATAGATACTGCAGACACTTCCACCAAATTGATTCCTTGTAAAATCTGACTCGCCCTTATAAGTGGCACTTGAACTTTGTAAGAGTTCAAATCTTACGAGCTACAGGTAAAGTTATGGCGTTTGAGCATTATACGAGTACGTAACATTTATCGTGACTTGGGACTATATAAAATTAACAGTAAGTTTTTATGGACGTGAAGATTTTATGCTTTATGCTCAACACTCTGTACCGCTTGAAATTTCACACCTTACAGCGCATTCGATAAATATTCGCTCGTTGGTGGCAAATTAGGAAGATCGAGTGGACGTTAAATTCTAAGTGGAACTTTATCCTTAGCTTTACGCTTGATGTGAATCATGATATAACTTGTAGTATAAACTATAGTATCTTTATTAGGAACTATAAAATGTATCTTCTATAAATGTATTTGCATCTGAGGTTCCGCTTCATTTCTTATAAGATCCTGTTCAATTATGTATTTGCATCATTTTGATGTATATTATTCCTCTTATCTACGTTTATGTTTTAAGATATTTTTAAGTAAAAATAGCCACACAGACTTCTGCTGACGAATCTCACTTTTTGAATCTTCTATTTACTTGTTGGCAGAGTTTAAATGTTTAAATATTTACTGAAAAACCTGTTCAACCTAGTTATGGTAGTAATTTGGGTCATCTGCTAATATTGGTTTATATCAACAAATTCCCAAACAACGTTTGATTTGTGTAATGTCTTGAAAATATTGTACATACGAGTATTTCAAGTATAAAAGTAGACGCTATACTTTCGATTCTACCATCTACTTAATCATATCAATAGGCTATTGCATAAATACATCGAATACCCTGATCAATAGCTCTTCAATCAACCTCGCATTATTTAACTTATATGAACTCTGCAAAATCACCTACCCCACTTACACATATAAACTTGCTAAATCTTGCACCGATTGCAAAACCGTTGTTATGCACACATACGCTACATGTACCAATATGGTGTACATTCGTGACTATCGCATTAGCGTGGTTTGTGACCCGTGGCTATTCTCACGCCACTGACTCTGTTTCTGGGTTGGCGTGTCGATGTGTGTGTGCTACCTTAAGCTATCTAGGCTCTGTCGTTTTATGCAGATTTAATGTACTCAAGAATTTAGATGGATGGGAAAGTAATTATGCAATGAGAACAAATGGATTATGCGATACGGAACCAATTATGGTAATGAATGGATCCACGCGTAAATGATTTGATTTTAACAAAGGAATCCATTAAAAGTTCATTTTTATGTGGCATCTGATTAAGCTAGACATAGAAATAATAATATTTTATTAATATTTTCATCAATGTTTTCATACGCCCCAGTCGTATTGGGATAACTTAACTATTAAACATGGCAGATGAAACTGCAGAAATAACTACACAAAATACAAACGTGGAATCCAACCCATAGGCACGAATAGTTCACACCCACCGATTTGTCTAACAAGCGGACGTTTGACTGTCCCCTATTCCACGAGATCTATTGATGTATGGATTTTGTCATGTATTGCACAAAGATATCCGTAGAAAGCCTGCTTTGAAGGTAGTACCTTAATATTTAAATCTAGAAATAATATATGGATAATATGATGCATGATCTTACTTATTATATTAGGTAGCTACATATATTTTATGATTGCTTGAATATTTGTCTTCAAGCAATATTATTTTCAATTAATGGAAAATCTGAAATTCATTTTTATCTGGTATACACCCAACACCCAACAGTCACATTCATAGTCCTGACCCCACACTAAGATCGAGTCTTGTGTCGTGGGTATCAGAAACTACTAGAGACTTTTCGGTCTTACAAACACCCAGACCCGAAACAAATATCTGCGGGTCACACAAATATTTGTTTCGGTGCGGGGATCGATCCCGCGGCCTCTCGTTTCACAGGCGGCGTTTAACCAACTGCGCTACGGAGGCTACAATAAGAGACAAACAGGCTAGAAGTCCACCTGATCCTAAATACATCCTGATCCACAACAAGATAAATCGGCATGCTTTACCTTTTAAGAATGTGAGCTCTTTTCTTAAAGGTTCCTAGGTGGTATCAGTCTAGAAATACCACTAGAGAAAGCTGACTTCACAAATATGTTCGTTCTGGGGCATATGTGTACGAATATAGACTGATGATGTTTTTGACGCTACACTGTCAAAAGGAAAGCACAAAATGGATGAACCGAAGTGCCATGGAGTACAAGCGATGACAAATGATTAATTAAAGCAGGTCAGCAGTGACACCTCGGTGCTCCAAAAACCCGACTTTACCCACAAAATTGAACTTAATAAAGAGACACTAAAGTAAACGGTACTATTATCGGATTAACATGAAAAAACCGACGGTAAATTATTTGTGTCGTATTCGGTTAATTTCATCTGTTGTGTACATTTTTTGTGTTGTTTCAATTAAAGCAACGCGTTTCCGGTCCACTGGCCGCTCGTGTCGGAATTATTTTGTCGGCACCAAAGCCCTTTTCACGCGCCTGAGGCCCTACACAATATGAACCCAAATTACCCGTCGGTGGCTCAACGGTGTCTATTGTGCGACTTGGAATTTGTGACTAACGGGAGATTCTTACATTCTAGTCGAGTAAAGCCTTTGTGCTAGGAAAAATTCTATCAAACATATCTGGGTCAGATATTTAATGTGGGACAATGGCAAGAAATGATTACGAAATACTCCAAAACAAACTTTTTATTTAATTGTTACTTCACACTTATTCACGCACACACGCCATCTTCCTCAATCTCCCTGACATCTGTCATATTTTGACATTTCCTTTCATTCCTTCTCGCTCGCACATATATCTCTCCTGTTCATCCTATGTTCCATTCCCACATTTAATATATTATTTTATTGGTGAAAATTAAAGATGTTGTTATTACAAACTCTCGAAAGCTAGAAAACGCTATCGTGGATTGTAAAATTTATTACTATTCTAAAAAGAAAATGTTAAGTCATTTCTATATTAGTAATTTCTGAATTAATTCAATAACAAGCATTTCATTAAAATTAAATTAAATTTAACGTACACATTTGCTTAGCATTTTATTGAATATTTAGTTTAAACTCTACTGATGATATTTTAATTTATGTATACTGTGTGAAATCGCAATGATTGTTATATTTATTGCCTGTATCTTTTATGTAATCCCATTAAAAGTTTTTAGAATCATGCGTTGATTTTATGTATTTACTTAGCTAAAATGTATGCTCTAAATAAATGATGCTATTAATATACAACGAGTTTGATTAAATGGTAATTTGAATATTCATTAATTAATACCAATAAAATAATTCAAAGCTAATTATTTTACATAATTTTACACAAATTAGTGCCAGTGTTGATACTTTAAATAAATGCATACGTGATAAATGAACGTATTTTTGACTCATAGCAACCCACCAGGGCTTTTGTCACACGTATGAGAATTTGAGGTATTTCAATCCACCCAGAACCAATATAAATAATTGTAGGTCTAGGTAACAAAAAAAATCTCGGTGAGAAGATTGAAGCCACCACCTCTCGTTTTATAGTCCATGTCTTAAGCAACTGCGTCCTGCAGGTTTTCAAATATGCACTTACGTTCTACCACAGAATATATTCTGTGGTTCTACTAAGTCATTGTCAACATTAACCGCTTGAAATGCGGAAACATTAAAAATAATTGTCGCTAGTCAGTGCTTTATGAAAACATTAATAGCTCATTTTTATGTAACTGTCACCGTCTGTCAAACTAAGTGGACTGTTAGCAGCAACTTAGTGGGATCGATTTCCATGCTAATTCCACCACTTTTTTTTATATTGAAATACATTATATCCCAAAGTTGTCTTATTCTCGAACGGGGAATAATAAACCAACTAGCCAAATTATACAAGAAACATTTACTGCGCGAAAAAAGAGAAAGCATGTTTATTTGTCACAGAAATAACATACAAAATTACAAACAGGATTATTATAAAAAGTAATAACGTTTCTTACCGGTAATAAGTAGGTGACCATCTCAGCATTTTTACTGTGGTATGGAGCAAGCCATTACTCGGCATTGGTACTGATTTTCAGCAATAATTACTATCATTAGCCGTCGCAATGTTCTAGTGGCAACGCATGTGGGTTATAAGTCACTAAATATGAATACTAGTCAAAGGAGTATTCCTTCTACTATGAGTAAAAGTTTAGATTTTGATAATCTCGGTTTACTTCAGAATGGAAATTGCCTCTCACGGCTTGGGACGCAAATAAGCTCTCCGAAACTAATAATATCCCTACTGACCCCTTTCGGAGATAAAGACGTGAGTTTATGAATATGTATAACTATCAATAATAACAGAATATGATACCAAGTGAAACTTTTCCCTTCAAGAGCGCTCTCAAAACGGTCAACAATTAACGACTCACGGTCATTACCAGACGTCGTGTTATATCTTTATTGACAGCTCGAATGCGGCATAGAGACCCCGTGAAAGCCGCATTGTGCTCGCCCACTCACAATGCTACCGGCCGATGCCTAATAACCCATCTACGACGCTTTACATCTAGCAACTCATTTAGGTAAATTAAGAGTCAGTACAGCACCCATCTCCCTTATTGTTACATTCACAATAGAATCTAAGGTTATCAGACCGATGAGAGCGTTCGCTTTCACCGATTACGGCGCCTTGTGTTTGTAGATCGATTGTTGCGTAATTATTGGTGTCCTTTGGTGACCGTGGATTGGACGGCCTTCAACTTTCCCCGTAATGTGGAGTAAAACTGGGGCATTACTGTACACTGGATGAATTTAAATGTGATGTTTTGTTTTTATTTCGTATGTGTGCTTAAATGTTTGAGATCCTGTTCAAGATGTAGAGCGTAGTCTATAGCGGATGTGTAGTCTAAAACGTGACTAGTTTAGTTTTTGGGTTACTTGCTTAAAGACTGCGTAACTGACTCACAATTGGGAATAAAGTTGTGATTCAAAGATTCTGTTCTTACCAGCCATTAGTAAAGGCTGAAGAATAAAGCATTTGCGATAAGAAAAAAATAGTGTGAAAGCCTAATGATGCACGTAAGACCGAACGGGCAACACTTCCCGGTTTCTACATTGTTGCCGGCTCATTGTCTCCATCCATTCGGTTTTGTGGAATGAAATGAATACTTTGAAAATTACACGAGCAGATTCATATAATTTTGTGCAATTTTCCGTGCTATTAAATTGCCGTAATGCCACGTGTCTATCAATGTTTCTAACGACATTCTCGTGGTGATATGGCCTTTGAGTCGTAATATGCGCTTTCCTTGCTTTATTACGGTGT
Source organism: Deilephila elpenor (assembly GCA_949752805.1). NCBI lineage: Eukaryota > Metazoa > Arthropoda > Insecta > Lepidoptera > Sphingidae > Deilephila > Deilephila elpenor. The sequence continues at coordinate 5,950,738 of OX457111.1, forward strand.
GATTATTTATACATATTTTGAACCTGCAGTCAAACTGTTTATACAGTTTTGTAGGAAATTTCACCAACTGATAACGTTATCCTTTAATTATAAAAAATATATTAAAAAATCTTTCAGAGTCTGATGCTAAACTTATATGGTGTATTGAAAAAAAAATACACATTTGAATTATTATTATTAAGTAAGGAAGCCATTATGGTCAGTTAAAGACAATTAAGGAATAAAGTGGTAAAATACCGAAGAAAACCGTCTGCAGGTACTGACTTGATTGTTGGGTTTCCATCTATCAGTGAGATTGCTGGGAGTTACAGAACGCCTAAAACAACAGAATCGCATTCTTATCAAATTTGACTATAGTTTATTTGTGTCTTGTATTTCCTACAATCGAAACTCTAAAATTGCGTGTGCGTTTGGCTTCATTATTATCATACAGGACCTTTTAAGGGCTTCATTAGTTTGAACTTGACAGTGAATTGTATACATTTCATATACATTCACCGACTGTAGCTTATTGGATATAATTCAATGAAATGGAAGAGCGTGGGTTGAACTTAAAATCGCATTCTGTACGTTATTTGAAAAGAATTTCTTCGGAAATATTATTGTTATTTCCGAGAGTATCCGATACCAACCTACTTATGGCGTTGTGATAGTCTATAGCACATGAGCGGCAAACAGACAAGCCGCTAACCTCATGGAATCTGATGGACTTAAGGCTTTATACGATTCTACAATGCGGATATTTTAGCATAGAGGTTGCATGTACTTGGTTAGACGTAGAGTAAAAGAAATCATGGGTTCAACAATTCAGAAATATTTTTTATAAACCTATAAACAGACATAATGTGATGTAAATATAACTTATTAGATTCTAACGTTACTTAGAAACTATAATTTAATTTACACCCAACATTCACATACATAGACGTGACCCCACACTAAGATCGAGTCTTGTGTCGTGGGTATCAGAAACTACGAGAGACTTTTCGGTCTCACAAACACCCAGACCCGAAACAAATACCTGTGGATCACACAAATATTTGTCAAATACTATATTTAGTAACTTTATTTTACACTACAACTATGTAGCGATACGCGTAGGGCAATGACCAGTAGATGTACCGCAACCCACTACAATACGCAAGACATTTAATTACTAAACAATTACATACATAACAACCCGTCAGAGTAAACATCATGCATCTGTGCACAACATTATTATACAAAGCGCTCGCGATGAGAAGCAATTGGAAACATCCTATCGAGCGTATGTAAAACGCTACAAATTATTCCGCAACAATTTTCTACACGCATGCTTAAGCCAATCTCGTGTGCTCAATGGACTTTCCTGTCCGTACGTTAATCCCACTGATAGTGTTTATTGTATATTTGTGTATAATACCGGGTATATCAAGACTGCAACCGTAAACGAAGCCAGGTGTATATCCACTGGCCTACTTGCGAAACGATTAATGTAGTTCAGGATGTTAGTAAAATTATAAGCCAAAGTAAGCAAGTCTAAAAAGGTAGGCTTGTACAACGAATAAACACTTCATGATTCTAAGAACGATATTTATCAAAATTCCGGATGACAAATCGAAAGTACTCTAAGCTTGTTCATGAATTTCGGTAAAGTAACTGTCACCGCCCGAGAAAACGGTAAAGGTTAGATAAGGATTACGAGCGGAGGATGCAGGCAGATTTCTATGAAATCCTTAAATCCTTTCTAACCAGCCCAAGATTATCACATGTGATATGAAACAGTCGTGTGTACAGCACGTTTTTCTGATCTTTTCTATGATAACTCTGTTTGTAGCTATTGTTTTGTTTAGATACTATGAGAGTTGCATTTGTCACTACATTCACGTTTAGCCGTGGATGACATAGGGCTTTGTCTACTACACTTGATAAATGCCAGTCTGATTCATTTGTAAAAAGAAAGCAAAAACCATATTCTATGAATCTAATTCGAATTGGGGCTAAAACTGGCGATCAATTTAATAATATTTAACTTCATCCACTCTAACGACGGTAAAGCTTAACTACTTTTCTTAGTGTCGTTAAATCTTCTAAAATGCTCCAAAACAAGTTCCCCCGTTAGTTGATTATTACGCTATTTATTTAAGTTTTTAAAATATGGCGTAATACTAGGATTTCTCCTTACAACAAATATTTGTAAGTCAAACTAATATTTACCCGTGCGCAAATCGAAACTACATCCTCTTTGGTGAGAGCGAATTGCATTAATTAGTCATCAAAATCGTATAATTTGCATTAATTTTATGTATCACTCATAACTGAATCAATATTAGTATTATCAATACTTAAAATGGATAAGCCATTTGAAATAATCTCAAAATATTAAAATAATCTAAAATTAGCGTTTTTAGTTTGAAAGTCTTAAACTACATAGAAATATTTATTCGCACATTGTACTAGACTCGCCATCAGCTGCATATTAGTCAAATTGTCGTGCCAAAGAAAAGGAAATTCAAGTCAAAAACAAATCGTAACGAAATCGAACATTTACGAAAGCCGGATCCCAAGGGATAAAGTACGTGAGAATCGACTAATCCACTTGTATTAGGTAAACAATCGGTCATTTTGTAGTCCATCACGGTCTGCGGCACGCGTCCAACGCAAGCGAATTTCGCACACGTGACCCGACTACCCATCATTCGCGAACAACCTTTGCATTCATTCCGCAAACCAACACACTGACACATAATCACTCCTGACCTAAGTGAAATTGTATACTTAATGTGGGCAACTTTCGTGTAACAACCATTCCAACCGCAATACAAACAAGAACGGCGGTCACGTTTCCGAGATCACCGGCACTCCCAGCGGATCTACGCGTATCAACCGCGAAATGTGTTAATTCTAATTTGAGCCGAATGAAATTTGTTGGATTGTAAATTTAGTTTTGCGTTCGATCCGCTGATACAACTGCCGGATGGATTCCCACGTTCTCTTACAATTAAAATGATTCCGAGTAATTGCAGTGCAGTTCGCTGCATGTTTCTCTTTTGCGGTAGAAATGTTACCATTTATTTCTGAAATGCAACTGTCTTGGTGGTTGTAACTAGTTCTACTAGGTTTTTATCTAATTTATTTTACGGCAATTTTTAGATTATTCAGATTCAGAATGTACAGTAATTTTTCAATTAGTAGATAGGTTAATTATATGGAAGTTTATAAAGCCACATCGAATTAGTCAAGAGAAATAATTCGTCTGTCAGTAAAAATACTCGTATTACAGTAGTTATGGAAATACTTCTGCCATTGCAATATTTTTGCGAACAAAGTGAAGAGTAGAAGCAAGTTAGTATCGAAAGATAAAGTAGTTAGTAATGAAGTCTGTGGAAATGATAATGCAATCGACGTAACAGCCTCTGGTCATTGCGGGCTATCACCATACCTGACCACTTACAGTTAGCATCACCGAGCGGTTACCATTTAAGTGTCGTGTCTGCTATACGCTTTTTGCGGTAACAGATCTCGGATATTTATCGTCTATACGTGTCATTAAATTGTCCAAATAAAAAGGCATATTTACACTTTTACGTGCGGTTTAAATTTTTACCTATTGCTTTCTAAATTTCAATTTTCGTCATTTAAGTTCTTATGTACTTAGTGTATGCGGTTTTTATCCATGTAATTGGGCAGTTAACAATAAACGTATGTTCAACTTTAAATTTTACCGCAAACCAAAAATGTGGATCGAATTTAGTTTCTATTTCATTAACGGAACGTTGAGTGCCTTCGAAGGTGATAGTTTAGTTGACAAAATAAAATTGGAAGATCGTGATTAAGCGTAGTTTATCCAATCGCTCGAATCGAATCGGATAGTACAAGGTGAAAGAAAAAAGTCCATACCGCTAGCTGACACAGTGGTTTATTGAACAGATGCCGTTCGATGAACAGCGGAAGAGCAACCATTTACTTTAAGGATGACTTTATGCAAGACACGTAACGCGTTTCCTTTCTTCAAAAGGCGCCAACGCGAGAACTTGATAAGACTAGTTCTAATGTATCCGCATTTATACATAGATTTACCACTTTGAGCGCGTTTATCTGCGATGCGTATCTGCCCGTTGACAGTAAAAGCTGGTAATTATACGACGGCGGGAATTTTGCCCTCAACATTATACGTGAAGTTTCTAATTAAATGATTAATGGGATCTACGGAGTTAATTCATTTAATGCTACCATCTCTGTCTTTTTGTTAGCGAGAGTTTCCCGTCGGTCAGTTGCGAAGTTGAATGGTGTTGTGAACGTTTCCTTCTCGGATCCTGTTTTATATGAAATTCAGCGAGCGCGATGTAATGTCGATTGCTTTTCAAAGACTGCTCATTAATTCATATGGGCTTAATTAAAAGATCGCTATTGAACAAGTTCTCTTAATTGTACCTGGGCTTTATTGACCCTCAGTCATGTATGAAAGTATTTTCATCAAATATTAATTAGTACACTTTTTTAATAAAGCAGAATTCAGTGATATGAAGCTCTGTCCTAGCCTCTTTCTCATTGAAAAGAAGATTTTTAAAACAACAGTTGACTCACAAGGACTTCTGCTTTATCATAAATAGGAAAACAAATAATAACCACACAACCAACACTCGAGACTAGGAATAAATATCTATAAATCAGATACACATATATACCTATAGGTGCCTCGATCGAATCCACAGCAAGTCAGCTTAGTGCCAACTGTTTAGATAATGCGTCAAGAGACCTTATATGACAACTTTGGAATAATGAATGAAATGTTTCTATTTACTCGATTATCTTTATCGAAGTTTTGCACCTCAATGAAATATGTAAAACTATTTACGTTTTACTAATGCTGACGTAACTAATGAGATAACTTCCATATATTTAAAGTTAGTTATGATACGTATAAAATATACATACATAAACTCACGCCTTTGTCCCTGAAGGGGTAGGCAGAGGCGCCACCAGGACACCCACATTTCGCCTTGCATGTTCCGTCCCATGATGTAATAGGGGGCGAGCCTATCGCCATATCGGGCACAAATTCCTGACTCCGGGCTGATAATGAATAGAAAAATCCAATATCACTTTGCCCGACCCGGGACTCGAACCCGAGACCTCAGCTTTGTAACCGTACCGTAATACAACTACGCCACCGAGGCAAAATAATACGCGTATCGTAATAGGTTATTAATATAATGAATAAAGTAATGAATATTAACGGTTAGCATAACCATTTAGCTTTTCCGTTCCGACCGCTCAAATGTTAGTCGCTCGCCGCATAAACGCTTAATAAAATCGTACATCGTAATGTATTACGGGACGAATAATTTTGCGGATTTCAAGTTAATACATTTAACAGACTTTCGCAAATACCTGTTATAATATGCAACTTAATAAATGTCAAAAATTACATAAATTAGCATTCTTGTCACCTAAAACGACTTAAGGTGATCATTTTATTGCAGTCTATTAGCATTATGTTTATTTTTCTCCACAGTAATTTAACTGTTTGTGAAGTATGAATGATTAAACCAAAATTATAGGAAATTTGATGATAAAGAAACTTGTGTTATCTGACATTTATTATCATCAGAATTATCGAATTTATTTATTTTATTGAGACCTCCAACAAAGGTGACACGCTCAATTTTTATCCAGACACTTCAGTTTTAGCCATTAAGTAGTAGAAAATAAAATAAATGACGAAAGTCAATAATAAAATTGGTTAAAACACAAATATCGGAAAGATCACATATATACCTCTGTAATCATTATTCCTAATTCAAATTACCAATTTAAGAATGACCGACTAGAAATGCTGATGAATAATACTAAAACAGATTTTTTCTTATTTAAATATTTTCTCATGCTGTCTATATGACGCCTATACAAGATACAAAATAGCTTGTAACTCCATACATTTATTTCTATGCGAGGAATCCGTGACTCGACGATCGTGACCGAGTCTCGCATCGGTGTCTCTGATTTCAGACTCGGGGCTTATAAAATTATTCTCGGAAGTATTAAGCTGGGGAATCTTTCAAAATAATTCAAATTTCTAAGTAAGAAAGTCGGAATGCATCATTATAACAAAACATGCACATTATGAGGGAGAATGGTTTGAAACTTCCGCATTTGCCTGGCACGTAAGTGAAAATACATACATATTTTATAATCGAAGCATGTTTGTTTCCTAGTGTAATCTTGATAAAAAATTGCATTACATTGCTACTCGACTTCAAATACTTCTATCCAAGTGGCAAAAATAATAAGTGATTGATACCAATCTACGATTAAAGTAGTCTAATTTAAATTATCTGTAAATTACTTATTTGTGGTAAAAGTTAATGGGTATAGTATTTTTGAACTCAAATAAAAATATGTATAACGATATTAGTTTATTTGCATAATATTGGATATTCAGTATATTGGTAGTTCAACACATTGGCCATTTCGAATTTATGATATGCAAATATTATTAGCTTGTTAAAAAGAATGTATTTTAAACATCCATAACATACATATAAATTATAATTTAAACTACTATCCATTTCCAAATTTATAGACTGATGAAGATTTCTTCTCGATGATCCTTAGTAGTCAAAATAATTTTACAAACACCTTCATGATTGCATTTTATTATAATTGCAAATAGACAAAAACATTTTTTAGCTATAAATCTATAATAAGCACGATTTTATTAAACAAGGTGCAATTAAATTCAGAGCAAACTTGTATGATTATAGAGTTTTATGACTGGAAGGTCTTAAGCAGCTTCAACTGCACATAAAATTACGAGTTTTTTCCTGATATAGTATGGACAAATATACTTTTCCCTTCATATTTCTGTCCCATGATGTAACACGAACGAACCTATTGCCATATCAGGTGCAAAACCAATCTCAGAAACTCACGATTTACATCCTTTTCGAGTTGCTGTGGACTAATATGGCGATTTGAATTTAAATTTTAAATAACATTTGACTGCTTCCAATTTGCAGCTAAAGTAAACTCGACAGTGAATTGAAAGGTTGCGACTCTTGTTTACGAAGTCAATGATTATGTGACCAACAAATGGTACAACAGTACGGAAGGAACTTACTTTATGTTTCCTTATATCAACTATCGATATAAGTAATGTAGAGTTAAGACTACTTGTGTATGTGTAGACAATAAGGTGTGTTACTTATTATTCATTAACATCATAGTATTCAGCCATAGCACAAGGCCTGCTCCAACGATTTTCACCGTGACATGTTAGAAGTTTTCTGACACCAGCTACTCTCCGCTACCTTAACATATTCAAGTTATTCCTAATGTTTTAATATCACGCGATAGAACAGCCTGATTTGAATTAAGGTGCTAAATAGGACAAAAAGAAAAGGAAACCAGACACATTCTAGTACAGACAGTATTCACGACAATAAACATAAGATATAAACGCTTATGTTTCCACGCCTCTACTGTAGCGTAGGCCGTATCTGCAAACCCCATACGCGATCTAGAAAAACAGACTATTACTAACGGAACAAATGGACTGATAAAAATATACGTAAAAACATTCGGGGCGGAGCGAAAATATTTTACAGAAAGTGAACTTTTTAAATGTTATCGCATACCGTGAGATAGAATTAAATAACGTTTTTGAACTGTTAGATTAGTGCTGTTTAAATTTCTGTACGTGACCAAGAACTACCTGCCAAATGAGATTTGGTATCTGATCGCGACTAACATAAAGAAAACGTGGTACCTACCGTTAAAATTGATGGAGCGGTAATATTGCTGAGAAATATGGTTGTGTTTTGGTAGTCTTTCCTTTAAAAACTGCGCTAAACTATTAACACTTTAATTTTCGTATGCTTATTGTGAATAATAAGTCACATACATTTTTTTTTCTGAGTATAAATAATAATAAGGCATACGGATAATCATGTTGTATGGAGATTTTAATATTTATACAGCGTGATTACTTATTTTCTGTTTGAAACAAAGATGGACTTTAAACATACGCATAACCAGGTATAACACATTTTTATGAAGGAATATGATGTGTTAACAATATTCTCATAAAGCCAAACGATAATCCTGATTTATTTTATGAACAGCTTACCAAAACATTAAATAATCCACTATGAATATTAACTCCATTTAACTAAAGCGAATTCTAATTTTATTTTAATGTATTCATGAATAACATGTTTGTTATTGTTGTTGAAGATGATATTATTCGCATATAGAGTTAATACCGCTCATAATTAATGACTTAATAAAAATCCTATGTATCCTTAATAAGTGGAGATGTATGTAGCTAGTAAGCTAGTGTATTAGCAAAACTTCTTAATAAATGCTCATATATTTAAATTCCCAGTTAGAACAAATGATACGAATAACACGCTTGAACTAGATTCCGGCATAAGACTTGCCTACCTAGAAATAATTTCAAAGACACAAACAACAATAACATACGAGCATTTACTTCCAGCTCATATTACTACTTGTCTAAATTCTATTCAAACAATGGTAAAGCGAGCGTACGGTAGGCCTTTCAGGCTTTGTTCCTTATCCACCATCAAACACCAGGTGGTACCATTGAAGTGGTATGTAGGAGCGTTAGTTATTTCCGCGTACGTTAAATAAACTATAAGTAAGCCTATAAACTAAGCAAAACAATGCCAACTGAGCAAAGATTTATGAAACGGAATGAACAACCACAAGTTTATCTCCATCTTGAAGCCGTCTGAAATGTAGATGTGATTGAAGCTCTGCGTGCTCAAATATGTAAATCTGATTTTTGTATTTATAAATTATAATAAAATCTTTAGAATTTATTTGCCTGATAAGGGTGATGATGATGGTGATGATAATATCAACCAAAATAAATATATTGCCAATAATCTTGATATGAAGAAGAATAAATTATAAGCTATAAGAGTTGTTGCAGCATCGAGTACCCTAATTCATCCAACTAACAATTCAGTTTCGGCACTTGAAACACACTTCTCTTTATTGAATCTCAAGAGCTCATTACGAAGACATACTTGATTTGTTATTCAATTACCGATTAATTATTGTGATATGCAAATGTTACCTCACTCAATTACAGTTCAACGATACGTATCGTTCGGAATCAATTTGAAATAGGGCAAAAAGTGGTGTCAAAACACTTGTTAATACGACCGCTGTCAAATAATCTCCGCTTGGAATTAATTTCACTTTCGATTATCTTTTTAATGAATAGACAGGTCGGTAATACCGGTAAACTTTCGCCCGAGGCCAGCAATGTAATAACATTCGGAATTGCATGCGAAACAAAATTAGCTCTTGTTATGACATCGTTGTTTTACATTTGTTTTTTAACAGCAATATTGTTTTTTGTTTCAGGTATGTAATGGATATCTTTTTTGTCGTCTTTCCCAGCTCGGTAAGGCTTATTGCATCAGTTATGTTTGCTGCTTGTTTATATTAAGTACTGGTTACGGATAGCGGTTTCGCCCACGTTGAGATGCAGTGCCATCCCTCAGGATCCTAACTGTAATCTTGATCCAAAGCAGACTGCATGCAACATTGAATGCCTCGGATAGTTCAACGATTATCTTATAACTCATAGAATCGAGCCGTTCAATCTTAGATATAGGCTGGGTATAAAATTGTTCATTGAAACATAATGGTCACGGTTCGTCAGACCACATTCCAGAATGTATGACAACTTACTGCTTCTATTTATTTTGCATATTTGAAATGACGAAAAGAAAAAATATTTTACCATCTCGCATACGATTTGTTATGCCGTATCATCACACGCAGCAACTATTAATTTTTGCAAATCACGTTTCTCCAAAGGCATTGCGTAGATTTTTTCGACGTCTGGACACGGTATCGGTGTTTTTCTTCGGTAATAACCGCTTATTTCCCATGAATAGCAAAATTAGATTGACTTGTACAGTCAAATTTGAAGCATTGTGGTCATCGTTTAATGGTCTGCTTTTGCTTCCTTTTAATACTGACAGGTATGTCTGTAGTAATAAAACTATTACACAAATCTATGAAAAAAAAATACCAATCACTCACTGAACCCCAAAATCTCCGTCAGTTTATAAATAACTACATACTGTGTACATATTGACAAACCTAAACTTTTGACTGGAAAGTTTCACAAAGATTTAAGGAGTAGAATAAATAAAGCTTTATGAAAATCTACCCTAGAAAAGGGTCGGGTAAGTTTAAAAGGGCTGATTCATGCAAGTTGTTACAATAAGAATATAGTTTATTATAAACTCCAAAAAACTCCGGCAGATATAATCAACACTGGAAATGCCATATAATATATTTTGATTAACATAAATCAAATTACTTATAGATACATATGTACATCGCAATTAAAGTTATCCGTTACTTCATAGAAAATATCCGCATTGACACCTAAACGGTCTCGGATTGAATTAGCGTCATTAGTCTCAGTTAATACGCAAAATCATTAATATTCCTATTAGCCTATATGCATTGCATTCCACCGCGGCTTATAAACCTCTCGTCTGGAAATGATTTATTATGTAATTAGAAATCTTATTCCTATTCGCGAGTTAAAGGTAAACGGTACGTGAATCTGTGTTTCGAGTTGTTTATTTTAGTTTGGTGCCGTATTTCTACGGGTCTCTCGTGTATTTGACACTTCGCGTATTCTATTTGTATTGCTGACTAAACCGATGCTCTGAATGCATGTGTAATTATTCGCAGTAAACTGAGAGTGAGAATCATTTCTAAATACTTTGACCGTCCAATTAACACACTTTGTTTTGCTTTCTAACGTCAAAAGAGGTTCAATGATTGGAATGGGATTGTCGAAAATCGCTCAAGTTAAATTTCAAATGAGACTCATTGAGAATCGTTCTGCAGAAAATCAATTCAATAAAATGCAATATTTAGTGGTACGGGTAAATACTTGGAATGCAAGTCATTGGAAAGTAATTTTTAAAACATTTATAGTTTAGGTTCGTTATCTAGATTCGTCACATGTAACTTCGACGGTAAAAATGTATTACTTTGTAGCTGATCTTCAAAGCCAACGTTCGTAACAAGACGACGCGACGTTACGCTTTTTATGGATAAAAAGTACAAAAGTAAAGACGAAATTTCAAATTATCTATCAACTAAAAGTAGTTTCGCAAATAACCAATAAGAAAAGTAACAGAAACAAAAAGCTGCTGAATAATGCATTCTTTCCATATGAACAAACCGACAAACGAATCACACGTCTGTTCAGTATTACGGAATCGCGGTAACGTATTAATATTCATAAAATTAGAGTGCTTTATTAGGTAAAAATGCAATTTTTCAACTATGTGCTCACTCATAAAATATTTGCTGTCAAACGGTTTATTAAACATATACCAGAAATCAATTTCGTACACTTTCTACGTTCATTTTCGCGTTAGCTTCGCTTTCCTGATATTATTTATTTATGCCTGCCGATGACGCGGCTCGTTGTTTCGCCACGTAATGAAACTTCCATTACTCAATACCGCCGATCTATTTGTCTCTTCGTGTCACGTCTAGGATTAATATGAACCGGCCGAGAAAATAATTAACATCTAGTACTTTATGTTAAACGGATCCCTCTCCGATTTCATACACGTATACAGATGGAAACGTAATTGATTGGCCATATTTATTAGTTCCACGGCATACGGTACTTGTTTTTCAGCCCGCATTGTTTCATTCCTGGGTTTAGCTCTTGATATTTTATTTTTATAATGGAGTCACGTTTTCCGGGCGCATTTCTCGGCGACGTCCCGAGCGTGAAGGAATCATGTAGTGATGAGTTAGGGGCATTTGTCGATACCTCGGAAGGACCACCCGCTTTACAGAACGCGGTAACTTGCTATCGAGTCTAAGCTCCGTGACTTACTTGCAGTCACAGAAGATATAATCACCACCTACCGATCAACATAGTAGCGATCCTCAATGACTAGCGTTCACAATGGCATTAAATTTGATTCCGGGTTTCATGAGAAATGCCTACATTGTTCGCAAGCAGCAATAATCGGCTTCTCTTTGTTGTTGTTTATTTCTCACACAATTAGAGCAAGGATTGATATAGCATCCGATGTACTAAAGCGATTCGTCGGTTTTGACAGGTAACTGTGTTTACCGCAACTTAGTAAAGTTATGATTCAGTTTCGCGTGTGGCGGTCGCGTGGCCGGTGTAGCGGATGAACGTATTTTACGGTACGCCATACTTAATTGCATGGGACGAATCGGTTGTGTCATAATGGTCATTTTCGTGTAATTCTCCTATGGCATCTTTAAATGTCTTAATACGGGTGCGTTCTTTAATGATTGCGCCATGTTTCGAATTCTTCACGTTTAAATAGCTTGATAAATTACTATGTAGGTACTAAGATATTTTTTAATAACGAAATAAGGTAATGACTTCTAGAAATCGAATCGCAGGAAATAGTATAAAATAATCTATAGTAAAATATATTTTATTGAAAAATATCGTAAAAATGAAAATCGATTCGGAACGGACGGTAAATAAATTTTCATAATGGTTTAGAAATTCACTAGATCCAGTTTTGTTTTTGTTTTGAAAGGAAGACTAATAATAACTGTACGATAATATTACTAAAGATTTATTTACCCACCATAAGGCATAATTTAAAAATCAAACACATTTGCAATTTAATTAACAATATCAAGCAATTATTTAAAACCCGTAAGAAAGCACTAAATCATTACCAACCACATCCTATGTGCATTTTCATTGCGCACGGTAATGAGGCAATAAAATATTCGCAACGAGTCAACATACAGTTATGTGTAACATTTTATGCAATAAGAAATGGCCTTGAACGAATGATTGAAGTCAATGTCGGTTGTAACATGCACCGGATACACAAATTACGACATCGCACGGAAACCCGTCCCCAATCATTTATAACACTAATCAGTCTTCGTAGCCTCAAGCGAATATGATTTAGATTAAGTCAGCGTTATAACAAACCGCACTCTGTACCATCGCGTGAAGATGAGCTGGTTGCTGATGACAGCGCTGTAATCTCCCTTTGTATTTTTAGACATGACACGTGCAATTTAAAATGGCGCCAACAGCTTAATAATACCCCCCGATTGTTACGATTTTTTTTGACATCTCCGACTGGTCTGATATGCGGTTCTTAGTGAAAATTCCACGTTGAAATTGCCGAGGCGTGGTCAGTACTTCAACGAGATGTGTGTTAATAAGTGCAGGCGTATATAAAATCGCAGTGTTCCTAACGGATTGCGCTGAGATTAACGCTCCAATACCCTCTGCATAGCACTTTCACTCCATTGGACTTGGTGTAATCAATCATACATTGCAGTTTCGAGTAATTTCATGTAAAATTCATAGAACTATCTTCACTATTACTATTCTGTGTGCCACTAATGTACCACAGATTGTAATGTTAGTTCTAGGACTGGCGCCATCTTTAACTTCACTAATGATCTTGGACGACTTAAAGAAATGTGTATGTATGTAGGTAAACCGACCGCGTTGTCATATAAACTTTACATACCCGTTAACGCCCTGGTTGTATAATATATCATTAATAACTAACATGAACCAAGCACCGAGTCTAAATTAATTATTTTCTTCCAAGAAGAAATTTATTTTCCTAAAGTAGATAATTTACTTCATAACCTCTGTGTGGTAATAAGTTATCTTTAACGAGGATCGGACGTCGGTTTTACCGTAACAGAACATGAATAACTAGAACTTAGTGCTAACCTTTCACCACAGAAGTCAAGTTACAAACGTCCGACAGTCCCTTTACGGAAATGATCGTGACTCTATTAATTCAAGAATATGTTTGCATACCTATGCTAATGCTTCAATCGTGCTCGAAAAAGCTAATGGCTTTGCGGAATGAGGAAAGGATGTTGCTATTTATCCCTTCATGATATGATCGCAGCACTGAAAAAGGCAACACGACGCCAGACGCTAACAAAAAAGTAATCGCTTTTACATAGAAACAAAGTAAACACGACGAAAACTATGATTTTATTGAACTAGACCAACTACCAGAAAAAGCTATCATTGATGAAAGAATGCTTAAGAGCGCTGACAACAATAAAATAAAGAAAGACGAACACAATGCTACGCATCGCTAAGCAAAATGCATGACAGCAAATCTTATGACAAGAATAATCAACTAAAAAGAAGCTCCACTTGTATACAAATGGCGGCTTATTTCGATATTTATAATATTGTGGCCGCAGTAATGATGTCGGCAATCCGATCTGATCGCAACGGCTCAGTGATCGATATCTTCAAACCTCTTGTTCCATTGGCTTACATAGCTCCCGCTGGTTCTCCATCACGCACGTAACTAAGATTTAGCATAATTTCGATAGTAACAGTAGCTGTGTAATTTACACCAAATTGAAATATATAACGCGAACCAATTTACAATTACTTGGCGATAGATAAAATCAACAATAAGAACCAGAGGCGGACGTGTCACTATCGCAATCGTTTTAAATTGATGTAGGTTTGTATTTCAGCCGCTGATTGCATTCGCTTGTGTATTATAGTTTTTCATTCAACAAATTGAATTTATCGAGCGCTATTATACAAACTGGGTGGTCAGTTGTGCAATACATTATTTAACACTTAACTCTAAGAGTGAACGAAAGTATCCACGCTTTAATCATAATTGATTTGGGTAGGACACTAACAAAAAAATATTTTGTTGCGCATCTTGTTATATAAACGTTTAAACTGTATCGATTATGTAAGCGACGTAAGATCCGGCGAAAATCTTTAGAGGTGAAATTGAGATTCGACGATTTACCATAAAATGGTATAATAATGATTTTATACTTTTTATCGAAAACTTTTATATTTATTGTGTGTCATAATGACTATTCAGAAGAAACTGCTCTGATAGTTAATGTCTAAATGGTAATATACATACTTTCTGTTTTGCAGTTTTCTATTTATGTATCGATCGTACTCGGGACGAAGTTATCTCGTGACAATTCTGATACGTTCGGGATAGAACGAGGTTTATGTTTGCCGTTTGTTCGAAACATTGCGAAATACGTTTCCTTTCTCCAATATTTTGCTCGAAGACAATCGACTTTCTAATAATAATTCGTATCGATTAATTAGACACGATTAGTATCGATACGACCTTTGCTTCGTTTTAATTCCGACTCGCGAAAGTAAGTTTTCATTCATTTAGTCTTGTTTTGATTTTCAGTTGATAAGTTAATTGAGCGATGCCTTAATTAACTTGCTGTTTATGAAATTGTGATTTTACACTTTAATGCGATTAAGTTTTTGCAATGAGGCTCTGTTGTACTAGTCCATTTATAAGTGTTGTGAAGTCTTCTGAAGAAGTGCCATGTAAATAATTCTGAATTTACTAAGTAAATACATTTATCTATGTAATCTCCGACTCAAGAAAATACTTTAACATGGCTAACTGAACTTATACATACATACATACATACATAAACTCACGCCTTTATCCCCGAAGGGGTAGGCAGAGGCGCCACTAGCACACCCACATTTCGCCTGAACTTATAATACAGTAAAATACTATTTGATACATATCCGACATTATAACTGGAAAACTTAAACTCAAATTAATTACAAAGTGTTTCCACGGTCCACATAAAGTCAACCCCATCGCATTAATGGAAAAAGATCTATCGATATCACTGTAATAAACGAACTCATTAAAATATAAAATACGCTAATAAAGCCGCATTCATGACCTTTCCCAACGTCTGGTTCGTGCGCAGAAGCATCACAATAAGCGTATAAAAGTTAAGTAATCTTAATGAACTGTGATATTGTGTTGCGACGTTAATAGATTTTTCTGTGTTCATGTCTATTGATATCTCTATCACTTATAATGTTAAGCATAATTATATTGACAATAGTCCGCCAATTTGGAATGGGCCAGTGTATTGGACTACCGGCTAAGTACTCTTAATCAAACTCGATGATGAAGGATGCTCTTACTTCAAAGTGGACGTTTATGGGCTCATACAGTATTGTACAGTACAAAACCATATTGTAAGTCGTGTCGAAAATGTAAAGCTGGAAGTGAATTTAATACGACTGAAGGGTATAAAAGCGTTTACCTTTCGAATTTGCAACCTGTGCTATCTGTTGATAGTTTTATGCTAAAACCCATGCCAAATACATGTAATAATTGATAACGTAAATTATGCACGCCTTTATGAAATGTTTAGAAGCCAGCTTTATTTATATCGTATACATTTACAAATACTGCCTCGGTGGCGTAGTTGTATTACGGTACGGTTACAAAGCTGAGGTCTCGGGTTCGAGTCCCGGGTCGGGCAAAGTGATATTGGATTTTTCTATTCATTATTAGCCCGGAGTCAGGAATTTGTGCCCGATATGGCGATAGGCTCGCCCCCTATCACATCGTGGGACGGAACATGCAGGGCGAAATGTGGGTGTCCTAGTGGCGCCTCTGCTTACCCCTTCGGGGATAAAGGCGTGAGTTTATGTATGTATGTATGTATTTACAAATAGTGATAAGTCAGACTAGCATGATGATCAAATTTATCGGTTTCTTGTTGTCGATAAATTATTACATAAAAATGCAAATAAACAACTACTAGTCAATGTCGGCGCAATTTGGCTTCGTCGAATCCGTTAACTCTTCAAGCTCGAAATATGGTAAAACATGAAACACATAATCGCATATAATTAAAACAATATGGGAGGATATTACATCATTATACAATTTTATAGTTATTTTAGTTGCGAAATCGATTCCAATAAAAATAAAATCAAAAATTAAGTCGATTTTCTCTTCGAAATCCGCGATCGGATCATTAACACTTTCAAGTTTCGAAGCATTAAACTTTATGGAATGTCATTAAAATGTTAAATAACCACATGCAACATTAGCGAAGTTACTATGTAACACATTGTTCTGGAGGGCAATTAGTGGCCACACCGTAGTCTTAACAAAAGATCATCCATTAGAAAATGCCCGCTCATTCATTACTTATGATAGATTGAATGTATGAGAGTGAAAGTTCCACATTGAACAGTGTCTCCACTAAACCGAGATAAATTTGTTACTGTCCAAAATTTGCGAGTGTCTACCGCAGTTACCGGCGACCACAAAGTCGTTAATGACAGGAAAGTACCGGCCGCTATGAGACTCGAACGATTTTTTGTAAGAGCTCTGTGACTTTTCATCATTTTCAACTCCATTGTATTTGACAGTACTTTCTTTTTTGTATACACCAATATAAATATGTTCCGTGAAATTCTGATCTATTATATTAACAAAAAATACTTTAATGTCAACGCAATTTATCATCGCGCCTCCTAAGAAATCCAATATTACCCATATGAGTGGAGCCAGTGGTTTTTACTCGGTCTCCGCCTGTTTGCAAATGACTTTAACGACTGCAAATAATTGATTTAATATATATTTTTTCACCCTTTTGTTTTCTTTTAAGTCGACGGACGACTACGTTTTAAGTGTTCGTAATAACGTTGCAATGCGTGTGTGAAATTTATAAAGTTTACAAATAATATTGCTGCTCCTTTTTGTAATGCGCAATTTTCAGAATCTTATGTGTTTTGATCGAATTTTTGTTGTATTGATTTTAATATTTTAAAGTTATGATCTGTCCACAAAATATGCATCAACTAGGTGTGTTATATAAATTTCTAATTTCTTACACCATCAGTTATTTGTACAGAAGTGGAGGAAGAATAAATTAAAGTATACGCTGGGTATCCTGCCAGTCAATATCTAATGAATAGGGACATGTATATGTTTCGTTAGATAAATTAACTTACACTTGAATTTAATGTTAGTTTAACCAGAATATCTTACGTAAATTGCCTATTTTGGGATCAATATTATCCGTTGTTCGTATAGGCACAGTAAAAGGGAAGAAAGTGCACGGTCATTTGTCTAAACCACAATATTCTTGGTAGACGTATAAAAGTCTCGATTAAAAATTGATCTATGTTTGATTCGCTCTGTTTGTTATTCAATTTGAATACTATTGTTAATGATTGGAGCATGATTACCTAAGTTGCTACTTATCTTTATCAATGCCTATTTAATATGTTTTCTCATTTCATGCCTTGATTGTTGCATTTTTGCTGCATCTTTATCATTGACACGCTCGAAATGCTCTGTCAAAAGGCGAGTATAAAAAAACACCTGCCTCATCTGCATTCCTTTACACAAGCTTTTTATTGTGTTCGAACTCATTGTTAACATTTAATTTGCCCTTATAATGGGAACTAATTAAACAATCACGACTTATGAAGATCCAACAAAAACTGACTGGCTAATGACTTACAAGTTACAAGTCAGTTTACTTACAAGTCCGAGACATAACACATTTTTTTTATTTATAATTTTTCACAACACACTTCATCGAGTGGCTTGAAAAATAAATAATTCATGGCGATTTGCACGAGTAATGTGGGAAAATGTTTCGTGTCGGCTGGTGAGTGCACGGTAACCTTTCTCTAAGGGCTCATTATCTCAAATTTATGTGCGTCCGTCCATGTAAAAGTAGACTCAGGCGCGATACCGACTTAGCTTTGCTGACTTTTACAGACTCACAAAGTGCGCCTGCCAAACTGTACGGCGAATGTTTATGTATCAGTAAATTTGCCTCCGAGGTATAGAAATTTACGATCGCTTCGAGAAAATACAATGAAAATAGAAACTGGGAAAGTTGCGGCTATTAGAGTGTGAACAATTAAAAAACCTCTTAGAATAGTAATAATCACTGACCTCTTTCTTGGTTTGCTCGTTGATCTTGACGTGGGTCTGCGGTGGCTTGTCGCGCAGCGGGAGGTAGCCCTCTCGGCTATCGGCCGGCTCCGGTGTCCCATCCGTTGGTGTCGTCGATTCTAAACTCACAGTGCTGGCTGTCCCCATGTCTGTAGATCGGACCTCATCAGCCGTGCTCATCGTCGAGGCGGTGTCTTTGAGCCCTTCATTGGTAGTTCCTGCAGTATCGATCACCGAAACAGTTTCGGTGCTGTCGCTGTTCAGCGTCGTGTCCGTCTCTTGAACCGTAGGCGTTTCAGTGGTACGCACGACCGGTCGGATAGTGTAATGTTTGGTCGGCTTGTACGTAGTCGCGGTCGCATCTTTCGTAGCCGGCGGAGTCGATTCGGTTTTGACCGGAGTTGTTTTTGTTTCGGCGGTCGTAGCAGGCTTTCGGGTGGATTTTTTCGTTTTAGGTGCCGACGTAGCGGTAGGATTCAAAGTGGGAGCGGTGGATTTAGTTTTAGTGGATATTTTTTTTCCATAAGTAGTGGAACGTTCTTCAAGGGTAGTGGGTGCGGGAGTGCTGTCGGTTTGTAAAGTAGGGGGTGGTCGGCGGTCGGCAGGCGGGTCTAAGTGCGATTGTTTAGGGGTTCTGGATGGCGGGAAAAAGTAATCCATGATTGACGGGGACTTATTCCTATTGGCGCTAGACAGCCATGACCAAGGATTGAAGTCGACAGCTCGCGGGTCATCGGCTGTGGTGACGGTGGTGAGTGCGACAAGCGCAAAGAGTACGATTAACTGTCGGTTCATGGCGCGGCGAGCGGCGGGCGCGTGTAGCCGCGGCGACGATGCAAACGGAACTGCGCGCGCGCCGCCGCCGAGCGCAGCCCCACGCTCACCCAGTTCATGCCGCCCTACGTACACCACGCTACCACGCAGATGCAGCCGATGCACCTCCTGCCACGGACATTTTCTTTTTTACCCGCGAGCATGTCATCGTGTTACACGACATTAAACTTTACTTAATGCAAAACGATTAGCAGTAAAACTTTTACATATTTTTCTAATTATCGTATTCATCGCTGAAGGCAATTAATGTGTTCCAATAAATTGTTGAATATTTGTTCCCGTTATCTCGCAACATGAAAGCGATTATAATTGGAATATTTATTATCTGTAACGTAAGCCCTGCGTTTTCCGTGGACGGGCGGTACCGCTATTCAATCAGAATCGTTTAAGTTCGCAGCGTGTTTACACAAATGCACGTCTATAGCCTAATATTGTTGCATTATTTGAAATGAGACGCGGTGCCGCAAAGCGTGTAATGTACAGAGTTGGGTCGAGCTGCACGCTCTATTTGTTAACAACTTGATATCTTGCTTAGGAGGTGGAGATGACACGCCATGCAGACTTCGCTCTTTTGAATATTTTTTCCCCGTGAAATAAACCCACATTGAAAATTCATGCCGTCATAAAAGCGTTTAAACTCATTTGCCTGGGGTATAATTGTAATTTTAATTTCTGTTTGACTTCTCGATTTATAAGAAAGTACATGCTTCGTTATGTTGACGTTAAGATTTTATTGCTTAGCTGTAATTCACATAATTGGCTTTGATCGCCTAATTAACATTAAAATAAAGTAATATTGCAATTAAAACTTGATGCAATTACTTCGCTTTTTGAGTAGGTACATATTTTGTCTCGAGCCTGATTTTTTATACGGTAGATAAAAAATATTACGCATATATTCTGTATGAATATAAAATTGGACACAATTGTACAATTTGATTTTTAATTTGCTCATTTAGTTGTTACTCATCAAATGAATTTTATGTGATCTGGGAAAACCGCCCTTAATGTCTTAAAAGTTGTATTTTAACATCCAGCGTCTTATTTATATACGCAGATGTATATTTATAAACAACTATATGTATGCATTTACAATAAGTTCATAAATTCATGATTTTATATATAGTAAATAGATAGATAGACTGCCTCAGTGGCGTAGTTGTATTACGGTACGGTTAGAAACCTGAGGTCTCGGGTTCGAGTCCCGGGTCGGGCAAAGTGATATTGGATTTTTCTATTCATTATTAGCCCGGAGTCAAGAATTTGTGCCCGATATGGCGATAGGCTCGCCCCCTATCACATCGTGGGACGGAACATATAAGGCGTAATGTGGGTGTCCTAGTGGCGCCTCTGCCTACCCTTTCGGGGATAAAAGGCGTGAGTTTATGTATGTATGTTTATGTATTCTCATTCTCATTCAGTTTATGTATTCTCATTTTTGTTATTTTATATTCTCATGTTTCTTTTCTAATTTAATTTGATGTACTAATATAAATGTTGTGTATACCTCTAATTGATGTGTATATCAGTAGTTTGTTCATAAATGTATCTGCTACAAAATGTTTAATATACATGTCGTTGGTGTACCCTTTTCAATAAAATAAATAAATAAAATATGTATGTAATAGATAGATAGATACACCCAACAGTCACATACATAGTCCTGACCCCACACTAAGATCGAGTCTTGTGTCGTTAAATCTGTTCCATTGACCATAATACGTCTTACCTCACATTACACAATCTAAAGCAGCCAATTGCGTTATTAAA
This sequence comes from Deilephila elpenor, assembly GCA_949752805.1. Taxonomy (NCBI): domain Eukaryota; kingdom Metazoa; phylum Arthropoda; class Insecta; order Lepidoptera; family Sphingidae; genus Deilephila; species Deilephila elpenor. Next base: position 5,972,145 of record OX457111.1, read on the forward strand.
ATGAAATCATCGTCATCAGATGCACGTGCAAAAAATCAATATTCAATCATGCATTTACCGTAATAGATAAGCAATTGCCGTGCCAGCGCGAAGTCGTGGATTCAAATCGACGGGACACTTTTATACGGCGCTCCACTTCGCAGTTTATTAGCACAATAATCTCAGGTGCCGTTCATCCGACGAATGGTATGTTAGGCCGGCTCCACGAGTTGGCTGTGATGTTGGCTTCAAGACTAATGGTCCAACGTGTTTGCTTATAATAGGGTCACATGTTTCCTGTTGGTAGGATACTCTTAATCGTCCAATTAGTCAACATGTCACTGTATAATTGCCCATAATCGCCCAATCCCTAACACTGCAACATTTAACTCTGGACCTCACAGGAAGTCCAGAGGTTAATAGGAAAGGCAAACAATATAGTCTTTCAGACTGTCCTATTCCGAATTGGCGATAAGCGCCGTACACGAAAGTGTAACACCGTCCACATGTCTTACGCAAGAATATATTATAAGTACCTATCGCGTTCGGATTTAGTATAAGTATATTTAGTTTTGAGCAAGCCGGCATAATTGTATCTACGAACGAGACACGGTAATCTCTTCCTGCCAAAACCTATATTTTAACTGCACGGTACTTAACCATCAGTAGGTTTGTAGTCACTTTACCGTACCAATATTTTAATAAAAAAAGTTGGCCCGAGCTTCTGCTACTTACAAAAGTTGGAAGGCTAGCATTTGAGCCAACGTTACGACCAACACGTGGAGCCGTCGTTGTGTATAATTATCTAATTCAATAAAGGGGTGAATTGAGATGATTTGATTGCATCCATACTTAAATGTGAAATGACAAGTCATTGCTGCTTGTGCATGGATCGAGAATGCATTAAGACTGTTCTAAAACTTATGTAATTACGGCTTGTTATAAGCTGCTTGGAAGGCTGTATTTACTGTCAGATAAATTTTATTTTAAGATATAATTTTACATGTCATTCTGGGGTTGAAATTGATGATTTGTTCACGCAGTTGTAATTTTCTTTCCTAATTATGCAACTTGACATATAAATTAGACGTGACATTAGCTCATGGTAAGACCTTTAGACCGGATATTGACCATCATACACAATGGTGAAAACCCACCAAGGTGACTCACGCACGTGTGTGTAGATTGTTGAGTTCAGGCAATGTTTGTCCTATTTAAAACAAGCTGGGAACATTGTGACAGCCGAGGAAAGATAAATAATCAGATAGATTCAGGTAGACTCTCTATTGTTTTCCCAATATTTTAATGATTTTTCATCCAGAAGCTTTGCCGTAGGCCAGTAGATACTAGCTACTATGCAAATCAATATAACGCTGGAATAACAAGTTTTTTTATCTTTTATACCTACTTAGTAATAACAATCTCAGACTCCCTCAATCCGATAACGATATTGATATCGGAATTACAGACTTAAACCTAGGATAGGTGTTAGGCTTTTCTTTCTATACTTTTCTCCGTTAAACAACATCATAAACAACTCTCATAGTAAATTGAATAATGTAGTAAATTTTGAATAATCGCAACATATAGAGATACATATAACGTATGCATGCCGACCAAGTCCATATAAAAATGCGAAGTACATTGACCGTACGCTTCGCACGCGTAAAACCACACAAAATAAAAAGCCCGAAGAAAATCACATCAGAAGCGATACGAATTAACTTTCCTACATTATTAACAACATTTAAAAACTTTCACTGCTTACACAACACGAGTCATATTTAAATACGTACCAAAAATAAAACTGTGAAATTCATACCCGTAATAAATGTTAATACGTTATTTAAGATTACGGCCGAGACTACAATGCATTCTGTCTATGAGAAATTTCGTAACTAGCGTGGGAAAAAATATATAATGTATTTTCATATGTCACACGTTCCATCTCATTATATTTAAATAACACAAAAGTACAAAATACATGTAGTCATACAAAGGAAGAAAGGAATAGAAACATTCGTTATCAACCCCATCACACCCACGGGAAATCAGTGACACTCCGTTGAACTCAGAAATACCTTGAACTGAAGGGAATGCGTGAGGAGATTGATTAAATTGGATAAATCGAAAGTGATATGTCAATATCAAGCAAAGTAGAGTACCCCTCTATCTTATCTGGCAATTATCACTTATGTATAATTATTCTATCGTCACCATTGTTATCAGCTTACAGCAGTATCTGCTAGACATATGCGTCTCTAGTTGCAAGCAATTCATCCTCATTCTCTTTCAATCATCACATAATGAGGTAGTCTGCTTAGGCCATTGCTCTCCATGCTTGTAAGAGTTGCAGACTGTCGATGGATGCAGGACACTTCCAACATGTCGATGTGGAAATGCTTGAGGCAGGCTTATAGTCAGCAGTTGATTAATAATGAAAATAAATGATTGTATAAGTAGCATACCTAATTCTATCTCTAACGAGACACAAAACAGTTGATCCAGTCCATTGTTTATTAGATTGTTTGAATTAAACTCATGAGAACTGTTTTTTTCGCGTGTATCTTTCATTAGCTGAATGCACTAATGACGCCGGCAAAACATCGTGATTGCGGACGTCGGTGCAAAGATTTATCGTGTTAAACGCGTGTTAATTATGTGTTGACAGTTATGCAGTATAATGCAATTTGTAACATACGTTGACATAAACAAATCGATATGAGCTGAGATAAAACCTGTTTCGGAGATTATTTTTATATCGACTATGCGTAATAAGAAGTAGGCTTCGTTTGAGCGCGGATCGTTCTATTAGCGATGGTGTAAATAATATTTCCAATCGATTTTTGGTGTGTTATTAGTGACATTTATATTGACACGTTGACTACAGTGTACATATGTAATGTAGTGGGTTAGTCAATGACTTCTTCGTAACCGAAACCAAACTTCGTTTATCACACTTACATTTCAGATTGCACCCCTAGGTGTTCAAAAGTATTTTGCCTACTGTCCAACGAACTTCCTTACATAATAATAAACAAGCATTCATTAATTTGTGATACATTTTTTTAAATACGTATACAGTGTAGCATCAGTTTTTACATTCAGATTTTTTTATAACAAGGCGAAAGCTGCCGATTACGCAAATCAATGGCAGACAATTATCGAAACGCTGTTAATGCTTTTTATGAGTGACATTTAAATCAAAAGTAATATGCCATAAAACGCAATACGATAATTTCACGAACAACAAAATCTCCTTATAAAAACAAGACATTTGAGTAAAAAAATGTATTTTACGTCATCTTACGGTATAGTGAAATGCTAATTATTCGCTTTAATGTTGATTTCACAAGCTAATTAATAAATGCAACTGCACCAAAAAAAATGGGTACAAAATTTGGAAGTAAATTAAGCATAAAATATTTAAAGTTATTTATTTAGAGCTTACCTACGAAACCGGATTTTGAATTAACCAATTTAGAAGCAGTGAAACGAATGAAATAGTGTTATTAATTAATTAGTAGAAACTAATAAATTAATCTATTAGAAAATTCATTAATGTATTTATACAATCTTAAGTAGGTAATGGACCTAGAGCAATTGGGCGCCAGGCCTTCGTCATTTTATAAACGCTGAGAGTTTATCAGCGCATGCCTCTTATACAGGCGTCACACGATCAGCTTTTTTGAAGTTCCGATCGTGGTAGCTTTGGTAGATATCAATTTTAATGTGTCTGACAAGATGAAACATCCATCAAAAGTGTCCGGCTGCATCACATATTATTGAAGTTTGATGATATCGTACATACATACATACATAAACTCACGCCTTTATCCCCGAAGGGGTAGGCAGAGGCGCCACTAGGACACCCACATTTCGTGCTTGCATGTTCCGTCCCACGATGTGATAGGGGGCGAGCCTATCGCCATGTCGGGCACAAATTCCTGACTCCGGGCTGATAATGAATAGAAAAATCCAATATCACTTTGCCCGACCCGGGATTCGAACCCGAGACCTCAGCTTTGTAAACCTACATTTTGTACTCTCTAATTTCCGTTATAACATAACTGTGCATGAAGCACAAACATTGATCATAATTTTTAAACATACGAATAGTATGTCACACTCGTAGTAAAAAACATCTTTATTTAAAAAATTTAACACTTTTTGATTTCATCTGACGAAGTCGTTGTTTTCTAAGGATTTCTTTTTTATATTCACATGATATCATTTACTTTAAATTAAATCTTATGTTTCTAGAGGCAATTAAGTTATGGTCGCTAAAGTCTTAACTGCGAAATGAATCGGCTAGATCGCCTTGGGCAGTGTAGTACTGTCTTATAGAAAATTGACGTATGGTAAAAGCTTTCTTTGATGTCTTCTTCGATCTGATATTCTCGATGTCTCTAATTTTTCTCTGCCCCGCACTTACATTCACCATCTTAAAAAAGTGGGCAATGCGCTTGATATTTCTGGTATTCACGAGCGACCATGTTCACTTTCCCTCATTTTATTGTTTATAAGTTGTATGCATGTTGCAAGATGATTCTGCTTACAATTTAATAACCGACTGCTCCTCGTCAACCTGTTTGAAAAAATATCCAATACTGAGCAAGTCAAGTGTTTCCAAGACAATTAATTGTAATATACGAACTCGTGAGCTCGCGATCCAGACTTGAAAGCCCACGCACGTCCTACAAGACTAATGAGGCGACAAACTCGTCGGACTTCGTAATTAATTGAATAAATTTCCCCAAAGATCAATTACGTAAATATAGGTAGTATAAGAGCGTATCGAACAGATTACACAATTAGATGCATCTGTAACACTTGAGGTGTTTGTCGCCGGCGCTCTACTTGGCAGTGTCGCTAACGGAATTCAACGTTTTCACCGCATCGCCATACCCAGCCAAATCCGGAACAACATCCACGATACCAAATCTAAATTTGCGTGAAAATGTTGTATAAACAGTACGACGTTTCGTGTGCATGTAAGCGACATCGGTAAACACATCAAATCCAATACACACAATAATGCACTTTAATTACTAACGTTAGAGCTTACAGTTCATTGACTAGTAAGAAAGTGCGTAGGAAATAAAAGGCTATTAAAAATTCTATTCAAGTCGCATGGACATTTGTATGGATGCCTCAATGTGGACTTCCTACAATTCGCATGGAGATGAATCAAAGAATTGCTCTTACTTCCTTGATGTTTCAATGTGCCCTACAAAACATGACAAGCGGGTCAAAAAACACACGAGTCATAACACGTTTTAAGTAGCAACAACATTCCTGCCTATGCTTTTTAAAATAACTTTTGTAAAGGTATTTTATACTTATTATAAATTTGTTGTGGTGGATATAATAAGCTGCAAGAGCTACATAGTCCACTCTATTGTTAAGAACCTTCATACAACATTGAGTATCACGTCGACATTGATTTTAACTTTTTGATAACACTCGTTAAGCAGCATCGTAAACCCAATGACCGTGTTAAAAATTCGTATACTGTCAGACCGCAAAATCTGTCTGTGTGTCTGTTTTAAAAATCTCTTATAAATAGGTTTGGTAAGTCTACAAACCCGCATTAGGTCATTATAGTAGCCAAAAGTCTCTCCCACAATATATGAGGCACAGCGAAGTCGATAAATTAATAATCTGTAAAAAGAATATGTCCTGCAGTATATAGATAGATGGATGGATGAATGAAGATGACGAAAGACCAATGCCAAAGAAAATAAGTAGGATAGATGGATATCTGATGATATATTTTAAGATACATTAGGATTAGAATCTTAACCTAGACGTAACTCAGCTAAGAAACCCTACAAATAATTCAACAACCTGGAACAAATCTGTGCATGTAGCAGCACGAGCGATAAATCTAGCGGCAATGGCTAGGGCGGTGCTAACTGTGACATGCGGTAAAGATCGCGCCCGCGCACTTTACTACACAAATCTATATGAAAACAGGTTATGGCGACAGCAATTTTATTACAAACCACAGAGTGACAAGAAACAGAAATATCGTTTTTGCAATCATCATCGGCAGTTACATGAAGCCGATTGCTGAATACAGGCGCCAGTGGTGATCAATACGATCTGTTAGAAGCGGTCTACATCCAGCGAATTCATATAACCTTCACTGGGTTTTCTAGCGTCTCTCGTCTCGTCCATGAAAACGGATGTGGCCGCTTACTGTTCGTAAACTGTAGGTACTCGCATTAATTGCACGAAGACTATCGAATATTATAAATACCCATATAAATCCAACATGACCTACACTAACATAGATGTTTCATGCTATTTTTTTTAATTACTTGGAGATGCAATTTCTGTATTTTTAAGTTATTGCTAATGTAACGCTAAAATATTTTTTTAGCTTTCAAGTGTTTAAGATTTCGTTAAAAGTCAATCATAGAGTTGTTTTACAGAGCTTAAGTTTTTATACATGAATGAAAGTCCACACCTCTTAACAGAAATGGAATTGATCTTTTAATTAAGGAAACCACAACTTATCAATTTTCTTAAATAATGTGTTCAAATTGTTACATTGCACAATTTCTCACGATCTTGTTCCGAATATGGTAATCAAAAACGGTAAATGAAACATTTTTTAACAACACATCCAATAAATTACATCGCGCCGAATTAAATACTCGTTACGCTTAGATCGAACTGTCACTTTAAAACGCAAGGGCTTATTAATCGTGAGTGAAAGTCGTCATTACAGTCCCAGTAAAATAATACAGACATTAAAAAATCAATATAAACGAAAATAGGTATTGTATTTTCATGGTAAACTCACAAAGTGGAAAATGAGCAAGTGATTTCGTGGACAATCGAATTGAAAGCTGGGTCGTCGGTGGCCATTAGGCGTGATTTGCGCTGACTCAATCAATTATCGCTGTTCGCGAACGTATTTTTGTGTCAGTGGGTAAAACTGTAATGGTTTAGACGGGCTAAGTATACGCTTGGGGCTTACGTGCAATTTCGTCGTGCCTGTCTGCGAATGACATTCTAAATTATGCATTAACGTTCTCAATGGAATTAGCCTTCGGTGCTGCGGTACTGTGGTGATGCAGCGTTTTATATCGGTCTATTGAATTCAGTACTAATCTAATATTATTTACTAGTTCTGCATTATATTGGTATTGGTATAAAAACAATGATGCTGGTTAACATGGAATCAGACTTGACATCTCAATATAGGTATTGAAATGTCTTCAAAGTTCGATGAGTATTTATTTATAAATAGTATGATGATATTACTGTCTTCTTCAATACACTGTGCATTTTTTGTAAACTACTTTTCCATTCCAGGACAATATCTTGCAGAGAAACTGAAACTTCCCCTAAACAGTGCCTCTTGCTGCTCTTGCCAAATAAAGATTGCTGTCAATTTTCAATTCCACTTATTACAATTATCTAAACACGGCCTCCTAAAGATATCCTGAGATCCTGCTACAAACAAATAATTAAAATACTGTTACATCACGCACTCCAGAGCAAGAGATTCCTCCACAATCGATCAAAGAAAGTTAAATAAAACAATTAAACATTTATATTGCGCAACTAAATCGGCCGGGCATCACACGCATGCGATCTATGGGTCACGAGTTTCCTTGTTTATTGTTGCATAAACCGCGCACGACTAACATCTCGGCCGATAGCGCGGGTCATCTGCGTTGTTCGCGAGCTATGGATGCTAATGTCAATAAATTGTACCTCGGTGTTGGGTTAAATCACCATCTACAATGTAGGCGCTATGCGGAACAACACAGGCTGTTCGACACTCGCGGGACATTAAAATTAATAACCACGACTCAGGATTGTGGGAATATTAATCGTTGTGTTTCTGAATATCGGTGGGGTTTTATACGGTGTTTTGTGTTGTTTTATTGGTTTAGAATGGTAATGTTTTCTTGATATTATAGGTAAGGTGGTTGTGAAATGCAAAGTCATGGGTTCTGATGCCGCATTAGGATTATGATCTAAAAATAGATGGATCTACAAAGTTGTAAAGAATCTGAGTGTTGTGGTACTGAAAAGGCTTTCATAGTTCCTGATCCTCTACTAAAAACTTCCCTTAATTTAGGGATTTAGTCAGTCTGTATCTTGTATTCGTTTTGACAGTATTTTTTAAAAATAGATGTCGTGAAACATTTTTTATCTCTGCATTAAGATGCTTTTATGTTCGGTGAAATTGTGTTTTCTTACTCTTTCATTCCCTTTGAAATTTATATACTTTTCAATTAAAATAACTCCTCAAAGAGCGAACGAGCGGCCTCACGTTTCTAAGCAATAAACGACAATCACATTTTACATCTATTAAAGCTTTTAAATAGACCACCATTGTTGTTGGCACTAGTTGGTTGTCAATAAAGAAACCCACGCGTAATCAGAATATAAATACTAACCGTACAGGTCAATATGATGTATTCGAGCAGCAAACTATAAGACCTAGATTTGGTGATCTTCATATGTTAGCATAATTTATTCAGAACTGATACTTGTTCGCATTTTCGATGTCAAACACATGTGTGGAGTTTTCTATGACCATTTGTAGACCAGGATGTTAATGTTGACAACGAAATGACATCTGCCCAGAAATGATCCAGCACAGGGTTGTTTGTTAAAATGTATAAAATAGACGACCAGTACTATTTGTGAAGGTGTAAGTTTAGTTCATATGGTTAGTGGCTATAGGCAAAACATCTTAAACAAGAGTCTTAGGATTAAATCCTCATTTAGATGCTTTTGTGGAACAGACACGTCCTTTATTGTATCTGAGTTAAAAAGTTATATCTGTTATCGTATTAAAAGCTCATAGTACACACTTTATAATCTAACCGCAAAAAATATATTAGCAATAGACAAAGTAAGAAATATTCTCAAATAGAACAACCAAGTAATTCTCACGTCACACCATAAGATAATTAAAACTATAATAGTGAATCAGATACGGCTTTGTACCGAGATGCTGGAAACTGGTCCTGTTTGGAAGCACACGCGAGATTCTTATAATGGATGAGATCGGCGGGGCTAACAGAACATAATGACCCCGCCAGGAGTACGTAATGGTGCGAACACACTGCACTTTTACTCAACGCTTCATTCCACGTGTGATTACTGGGGGCCAGGGGTTGGCAACATTTGCAAAATTATTGCAAGGGGACAAAAGTATGACCCAAAACGATATGAAAAAAATAAGTCTAAGAATGAAGAAATTTTTGACATGTTTTTGTTTTTACGGTTTTAGAATTTGATTATTGTATTTGATCTCGTAATTTTATTATCTACTGAGCTTTTCTATTCACTGCATAATTAGAGTTTGGGGCATAATAGTCCAAACAAGATATGCTCCTAGAATGAGTAGATAACTTTGCTTCACCCTCGGTTCGACTGGTATTTGTATTGTGTTAAAAATAAATATATGCCTAAAGATAGACTCTATCAAAGGAAGAAAAATACTTATGAGGCTTAGGCGCACACGCCTTCATTTTAAGGGGAGTATTAGCAATGCAGCAAAATAGATGTAATTTATTTCTACCCTTTTATTCTCAAACCACATATTCTCCATTATACCAAATTTACATTCAGCCTTTTTCATTGCCGCTTGCCCTGCCGTACATATTTCCCTAAATGTTGTTGTGGCTTAGTCAACGGAAGTGAGTGTTCACATTGCCGCTTCATATATATTGTCAATGGGGCATAGCCGGGCAATGCGAACAGCAACGTCAACAACAATGGATATGACCTGTTAATATTTTCGAATTTCTTAGTATATTCTCCTTGTCACTGCTCGTTGGCGCGGCAATGGGCTAGATGTAAGTGCGGTATTAATGACTGCCTCGGTGGCGTAGTTGTATTACGGCACGGTTACAAAGCTGAGGTCTCGGGTTCGAGTCCCGGGTCGGGCAAAATGATATTGGATTTTTCTATTCATTATCAGCCCGGAGTCAGGAATTTGTGCCCGATATGGCGATAGGCTCGCCCCCTATCACATCGTGGGACGGAACATACAGGGCGAAATGTGGGTGTCCTGGTGGCGCCTCTGCCTACCCCTTCGGGGATAAAGGCGTGAGTTTATGTATGTATGTATGTATTTTCGAATTTCTTAGTATATTCTCCATGTCCCTGCTCGTTGGCGCGGCAATGGGCTAGATGTAAGTGCGGTATTAGAAAAACGCACATCAATGCCAAATGTTGCCAACTTCTGGTATAGGCGGTGCAACATAATTACGTTTTGATGATTAGTTTTAAACCTTCGACGCGCAGTAACAATTTTCCGTTGATGATTGCGGAAAGATTGTCATTGTAAACTATACGCGAAGTAAAAATGAGATATGTGCGGGTCATGCTTTCTAATACTTTACTTCGGTTAGTTCTACGCAATTTTAGGAACATCGTGGGCAAATACACAAGTTTTAAATATCGATGGTTGAGGATAATTAAACAATTAAAAAGTCTTGAAAAATGGACCCAGTATTCGAACCCGAGACCTCAGCTTTGTAATCGCATCGTAGTATAACTACGCCACCGAGGCAGTCAAAAATTCAATTACAATTTATGTTAAGTTTTTATAGAGTTACGAAATGTATTTTGTAATAAGCAGAAGTAATAAACTAAAACACCGTTACATGTCCACACAATCGTTGTCAAATAACTCACAACAGCATTATCATAAACAGCAGCACGTGGGTATCGTTTACAAATCAATAATATAATACGCTGTTTTTAATTTTCTCCATATTTCTGATTTACGAACTTTCTCGCCCGAAACACTGTTGCAATAATCATGTGCCCACGCCGCTGACTCTCACACAGAACGCTGTTTACTTACAATGTATATTTGAGACTGTTAAGCACATGCCAACCCACACTACGCCAGTGTGGTGGACTATATAGCCTAATCCGTCTCAATCGTACACTCGATTGTAGAGGAGGCCCGTACCCTGCAGTGAGACGTACGTGGACTGATACAGATTTAATTTTGTTTAGTTACCTGTAATTAATTAATTAATTATTCGAATTCTTGTGTAAAGCGACTACTGCACGCAGGATGTAAATCCAGCAATAGTGACACACAATTACGTGGCGTTCCGGTAGATATTGCACATCCGGTTACGAGCAGGTTGGTCTAATTATATCGACCGGCTTGAGGTAAAATTATTTAATATAGAGCTTTATCTGAACATTTAAATTACAATCAGGTGTAATATAGACACTATTTAAATCCAGCGTGTTCGTTTCGGTGTGACAGACGCCCTAACCCCGTGGGAGTTTTCTGGCCTATTAACACAAATTGAACAAGTGTCAACGCGCGCGTAGCTAGATGAAAATTAAATCTATGTTGTATACGATTTAAAACCACGCATAAGACATCTTCCGTGTCTACAAATTGATGTGTCCATTTTTATATTTTGTTAGAAAGAAAGAAAGAAAGAAACATTTATTTGTTACAAGCAATGGTTTGCAGATTTAAATAATTAAAACATACATATACTCGTATAACAGTGCTTGTCAACAAAACGGCTCAAGCTCAGCATGTGCTGGTGTAAACCAACGCTGGTCTTCCGCAAGGCCGGTAAGTGACGTCCCAAGCGCCAAAAACATAATGAGCAAAAAATAAAAATAAAATTAAATAAAACAAAAAATAAAATGTTAGAATTTAGTACCTTTTTAAAGTTATACGTTCTAATTATATTTGTGCTATGAAAACAGTTCTGCGTTGACTTTTTCAACTGCTAGTTATTACCGCTAACACAATTGTATGTATGGACAGTGTATTTTAAGAATATTAAATGCAGTGTGTGCTGCTTCGTGCATGCAACAGCACAATACCGAGAGGACTATTTAGCGCATATAATGTGACGTGTATATACCCACTTACACTTGTATTATGTCTATATGTTACATATGTGTATTTAGATATAGGTTCTTGTCCACAAAATAGATTTTTTCTGTGTTACCTATTGGTATCTTGAACATTCTCAATTTAGAACAACAACACACGTTCCATTACCTTAACGGTCAGTTTTATTTCCAAATTTGAATCCCCATATAGAATTGCTGGCCGACCTCACAACTGCAAATTTTCTAACACAACTCGAATTGCTCTATGTGTGCTCGGAGTTCGGACGTACAAACCGATCTCGAATAAACTGCATTTAAATTATTCAACACGTCATAGGATATATCCTTTATTATAATAATGATCTTTAAAATACAAGGGCAATGACGCCTTGTTTTCTGTTTACATTACAGAAATAGCCAGCATAGCCTTGTCAATCACGAGCACATTTTATGCTCTTTGCTATTACATTCTGACGGTTTCATTGCGCGCCTCCGGAAAAATTGAATAATTTACACGTCATTCGAGCATAATTTGCACATCAGATGATCTTATTTGATTTTTTATACACAACACTTGACTTTTAACAAAGTACATTGAGCAATTTACGCTTAATTTTACTAATAACAATGGCGAATTCTAATCAGCTAGGTAAACTTAATGCCTGGGGTATAATCTGCCACTCGAATAATTTATACGTTTTTAAGAGATGAGTCTACTGATTCCAGCTTTAAACTATGTCGATTATATTGATTCGTTAGCTGTTTCTTTTTTTAATCGATTGATATTACATTTACCACATCTCTATTGTCTCATTGTACCACATCCCTACAATTGCATTCAAATTGTCATAATTTTAACACGAGACAGTTCTTAGTAGACCTCTAAAACGCATATCTATATGTGCTTGGACAAAATCATGACATCTACTTAGAGCAAAAATAAAGAAGTGAACACCTACAAACACGTTTATCAAAAATTTGAAGATGATTAAAGTTTCGCAATAACTAGCGTTAGCATAAATAGAAAAAGCCCGATTGCTTGTGAGTTTCTCGCACAAGAACGAGACAGAATAGATTCGCGGGTGGTCGCCCCTAATGATTGCTCCTCTGCTGTAGGGATGCCAAGTCACTCACTGTTCCTGGAATTTGACAATCTAGTATTAATTTATTTAATGTTCATATCTCTAGCGCCGGATGTACAGTAAAGTAGGTATGAATAAAAATAAGCGGCTCACTGTATTTTCCTTGTGAGGGTATATATTCACTTAAAAACCATTGTTCATATTTATTTTGATGTTTAACAATTCCATCATACGTCTAGTTCAAGCGTTATGCGGTGAAGCGTGAACTATATAACACTCTTTATTGTTAACTGAAGCATATATATCATTATACAGTAATTGAATGATTGGTGGTTACAAACGTTTGAGCACCTCAAGAGCTATATCTACTGGATAACCATAGGTTGAACGGTATAGGCAATAGTAGTATGAAGCGAAATAAAAAAAAAGGAATTATGAAGGTAGTGACGACACATCAGGTAAACCTCCTGCACGCTCCCTGATCCTTCATTTAAAAAGTACCGTATATTTCAAACCCACAAATCACAGACCCAATCAATCCTTTTCAATAAAAAGCGTGATATTTCTATAAGCAACTATATCGGCTTTGCAGGCTCCTTAGTATCTAATAAATCACAGCAAACCGCAAATAGGACATGTACGTACCCTAGTCACGAGTAAAGCCGGCTATTCACTATTCAATTACTCTATGCAATAAGACACGGCTGGGAATACACGTATTTCTGCAGACAAATTAAGGGTTCGTTCTACAAAAACGATAATAACCTTTAACATTGTTAATTTCTGTGCGCGACTGTTATCTTAGGGATTACGTTTTTCTACTCACGTGTACTCAACTTTTTCTTCTGTACTCGCCGATGCAGCGTCGTGAATTATATTTTTCGATTTGTTTTCCGATAATTGTATAATATGCTCGTTGTATAAAGTACTTAATGTCTTAATGCGCGTTTGTACACGATCTATGACACGCAAGGGTAGAAGAGTGAATGAAATATTTATGTCGGTTAGAAAAATCCGTTGAGAAAAATTAAGCCGCGAGTTGGGTCCTCACATTGACACACATTATGTTAGTATGATCAATTATTAATTTTCGTATGTCGTGTCACAGCAATGAAAATGTCCATGTTCGCTTTACATATCCGGCGGATACAAATGATCTTAGCATGGCATCAGAATTATATGATTCATGATTTTTTTAGTTTGGGATTGTTCTGGATTCAGATTAAATATGTGAATATCCCTGTTGCTGAAGTTTTCATAATTATTGCTGACGTAGCCGACTAAACATGAACTATGTCCAACCCTTTCCAAAGATACCATCATTTCCATAATTCTATTGTTTTGGTTTAGAGTCCCCACATTTTAACAATAATTATTAATCCAAGTTGCCTCTACACCGACACACCGATTACGACACACATTGAACTACTCGTCATAAATTTGAGCCAGTGCTAAAAAGTGTTTCGGTGTGATTAAAGCCGCCACACCGCAGTCCATCAGCGATCGACGTAACAAATCAATTTCAAACCTCGGATCGGAAATCAAACGCGCCGGCAAATTCCAAGAACTTCCACTGTTTCTGACTCACTGACGTATAAGAAAATATTAAGTGCAATTTTTCCACATTAGAAGATTAGCCTCCGTGGCTCATTTGTGATAGATGAGTCTCGCCTTGATTCAACGTCGACCTATGAAGCCTAACGCTGTATTAATAACCTTTTGGCCTACACTATCTTACATAAAACATCAAATCGTTTGGAACAAAATTTTAGAATAAATACATATTCAATAGACTTTAAATTGAAGAAAGAACGTCATGCTTGTAATTAATAACTAACAAAAGATATATGCACGAAGTTTGAGCACTGGGGGGACGGGTAGGAAGAAATATCAAAGAACTATTAAGCTTGTAGATCACAAAATGATTTCCGAATCATTTATATTAGGTAATAATAAATTATTAATAATACAAAGAAATAATAAAATAGTATTCAAACATAAACAAACGCAAACCAAACAATAAACAAACCCCAAGAATAACAAAAATAAAAAAGCATATTTTTTAGCTAATCTATGCAGCAAAAACATCGAACGGGGCCAATGGCGTTGCTATATAGAAGCGATGGACAAGAAATGAATTAGGCCAGCGCTGGGCAGAAGCGTCATTAGTTCATGCCACGACAATCACTAAGCCACCTGCGCTGTGGTTATTAAAGCATGCCGATCTCTCATATGTAACTATCCAATGGTACGAGATAAGCTAATGATGATGACGGGAAAAAGATGTGTGCCATCTGTGACAACTAATAACAACGCAACACCAATGGTCACATGAATTCATTTGCGTTGAAGAACCTTTTGCGTCTGTTGCGTTTGAAAGCATTTTGATTACATACCAGTATGAGCTTGTCATTTGCATATTCTGAATACATAGTTGTTTTTTTGTGATTAGATTCGATATCTAGGGAGTTACTGTATGATCCGAAACGAAGTTCGAATGTTTGAACGTTTGACGTACGAAGTAAGTTATAAGTTTTCCACTTCTAAAATCAATACTACTCTGTATGACACTTATTATTCTCTCCGAACTTGCACTATAATTACGACGTACCATAGAGGATTTGAACATTTTGTGGAGTAGGTACTCCATAAAATGATAGGCACATTCGCAACAGTTTTACATACAAACATTCAAATTTCGTTTCGGATTATAAAATACAGGGGGGCCTGTATGAACACTAGTTAGTGTCTCTATGAGACTCGGTGAGCTTCATAGCTGGTAACTTTTCCATTGCTTATAAATTAAAATACATCTTCCATCCTCAAAATATCGAAAACACACCTAAAAACCTTAAGTTTGTAAATATGCATGAGCAGCAGTATTCACTTTCCATCAGGTACGATGACACGTTTACGAAAGCCTCTATATTATAAAAAATCAATAAAATCCACGTTATAATCCATCAAATTCCGAATAAATAGGTTTTTCTCAAAACACAAACGTCACGAGTTAGCTAAAATGACAGTTTTTAACAATAAAAGAAGGAAAAAAGAATCAGTTTAGTTGAATCGTGGGTCCGTAACTGTACAGTCGACTAGTATTGTTACTCATCGATTTAGGCACAAATCCCCGTTGTAGCTCCGTATTTAGTACATCGTAATGGTTAATTTGTGTTATACTAGCTATGTAACCTGGCTTCGCCTTTCCCTGAGCTCAATTGCTGTACTCCGTTCCATCTTTAATAACACTTACTATTTTTGAACTTTTTTCACATATTACTTCAACTCTGCTTTCGTCCCTGATTAGATCAATGTAATAATAAAAAGCAAACCAAATAAAAGTGGGCATTTCTAGTTTTGAAGCTACTCGTGAACTGAATTTTATTGCGATTGGTTCAGTGGATTAGCTGAGAAAAGTTGACAAAGAGCTTCTTTCGCATTTATAAGTAACTGTTCCTTGGAAACAGTACTTTTTTCTTGTTGTTACTTCTGTGTGTTTTCTTATACAAGAAGAAGATAGAAGAACAGCATGTACTTCTAGTTTAATAATACTCGATTGATTTAAAGCATGATACCATAACAAACAAACAAACGAACTCACATTCGCAATACAATATTAGTTAGAATGGTATACTCATCAACATACTGCATTCCATGGTGAGCTAGAAGCTGTCTGTGAAATGAGATGCCGGGATTGATATTCACCGAGAATAATGATTGTAATCGGCAAATGGTATTGATAGGTGGTATAAAATAATGTTTTTTGTAGTTTCTGATGTTCATAAAGAAAGTAATGCATATAATATTGGTTAGAACTTAGAGGTGAATTGCGAGGTTAATAGGAACTCAAAGATTCGCTGAAAAATTTGGTTGCCCCGTTTCATTTTTATATATACTATACTATTGTTATTAATAGTATACTATTGTTACATATGCTACTTCAATTAAGCATAATATAATTAAAATGGTATACCCTCAACTAAGCTACGAACTCTGACATAAATTTGTAATTGTTGAGTTATAACTACACCAAAATGGCCTCAAATACATGACATAAAACTATGCATTGAATCGATGATCCCCATTCTAAAGTTAGCTACACACTATATTACATTAAATAAATAAATAAATACACCCAACAGTCACATACATAGTCCTGACCCCACACTAAGATCGAGTCTTGTGTCGTGGGTATCAGAAGCTACGAGAGACTTTTCGGTCTCACAAACACCCAGACCCGAAACAAATACCTGTGGATCACACAAATATTTGTTTCGGTGCGGGGATCGAACCCGCGGCCTCTCGTTTCACAGGCGGCGTCTAACCAACTGCGCCACGGAGGCTGTTCGTTCTATTTCAGAATCAATTTAAACTTTGTCATTACTCAATAAGTGGAGCAACACCTTAGCGTTGTGTTGAGTATAATTAACTTAACTAACCTTCCGTAACTGCAAATTATGTGCGTTCAGCCCACGCTTAATTATGTCCAGTGAAATTGCTGCTGGAATTACTGGTCAATGTTCAACAAGGGTACATGGCTACAATGTTTGCGTCTCCTTTACCGTTGCTTCGTAATGGAGAATTTAATAGATAGTATACAACGCTGCCTGACAATCAAATTACATACACCTTACATAGTATTTCAAAATATTAAAAATTAATAAACAAGAAAACTGTCACGACGGAACAAAACGTTTTGTGTTGTCTTTTGTAAATTTTTAAACATACTAACCTCAGTACATCTCGTGGCTGACAATTCTTTCTTACCACGAGTGTCATTCACAATTCGTCTAGATTATACCAGACCCAAGATGTTTTAAGCTTTAAGCATAATTATTATTCCTGAATCCTTGCAATAATACGCCCTAGGGGACCATATCTATACCATTAACGTTAAGCTACCCATTATGATTGTAAGGTACTAGACAGACGCCGCCGTAAGGGATCAAGCCGTGTTTGCAACCGACTACTAGGACATTTGCCGTAATAAAACCTAAAGGGGCAGTGTAGGGTCGCACTAACCGTTGGAATTAGCACCCAATTTACGCGTGTTTCTAATCAGCAAAAAACAAGCAGTGACCATAGCGGTCGCTTAGAAGTTAGTGCTGTGTTTTTTTTTGGTAGGAAATGCCTGACGGTCCCTGTCCTATTAGGAGTTTAGTGTACTGCATCAAATGTTAGACCTTATCAAAAAAGAATTGAATTTGGTTGAATGCAGCTTTATCAAATCTCTAGTTCAAGGACTATTAATAAAATGATTCTACTGTATGATCCGTTATGTTTGAATAGATTAAATATAACTACCAATTTCGTATTATCCAACAAAGAGTAAATATTTAGCAATAGACGATGTCTTTGTGTATCTACTTTTGCTGGTACTTTGTAGTATAGAAATTCTCCATACATCATCAGTTTTGCACGCTATGTGCCTCATTCACTCCGAACAAATGCATGCCGGCACAAAAACATGGAATCCATTGTTTTCCCGTTAACTAAATATGTGCTCAAGCCACTTCGCCCATATATTCAACACAATTGACCTTAACCCGTTCAAATAAAAATACCCGTTGTGTGCAATTACTTTACGAGTTCACACACGAACCTGCAAACGTATAAAGCTCTCTGCTCAATAGACCGTTCCAATAAGGGCTGGTTATATTACATAGTAATTCGTGTGATTATAATATATTCAAATATATCAATGTTTAATGGTTTCTTAGATTTACGCGAATGTTCACATTACAATTTAACTAGGTACCCTTAATTTACAATTATTGAATTAAAAATAATTAAGGGTAGTTAAATTGTAACAGTCACTGAGCGGATGACTAATACCTCAGTCCGCCCCGTGACCACGAGAGCTGTAAAGTAATCGAAACGTCGTTAAGTTAAAAAAATGTAAAAATTAAACCAAATCGCGATAAAAATGGTTAAAAATTAATGTTTTTCAATATATCAATGTCTTACAATTTTATTATATTTAGTACCTCGGTGTAATGTTAAGTAACACTTGTTATTTATGAATATCACACTAGTTAGTGGGTAGTTCCCAAGTACCCGCACTATATCGTGGGTAGTTGTGATTTACCGACTGGTTTTACGTTATAAAATCTATTCAGTTTTCACTGAGCCACCGGCTGCGCCGGTTGTGCGCACTTTCGCGCGGGTTTTGGACGAAATTCTGTGTAGTGCTGATACAAATCCAGAGAAATCGCTGGCATCCAAGGTAGGATCAGCTCGAGCTTTTCCACAAACCTTTCCTGTGCTGCCTACGGTGAGTTCACCGGAATATTTTACTGCTATTTTATAAATTCCGCATGCAAAGTACGTATTGTCGCAAGTATGAACTAATACGTGCTTTTTAAAACAAAAACCTGAAAAAGCAATGTCATTTAATGAATCGTAATATAGGTAATTACACCAAGTCTGTAAATGCTTGTTTACCATCTAATTCCAATTGTTTGCATAATTTCGAATTAAGTATTATAATTTACATCCATAAAAATCTGTATTTGGTTAGTATCTTCTCTAGGTTGGCGCTCATTCTTTGTATTTTAGCTGTTGGTTTCACCGCAAAAGAATCTATTGGCGTTTACCCGCCTTGTCGGTATCGGATCTAAATATTACATATAAATGTCGGAAACTGAGTAAAGAATATTCGTACAATATTGTTGGATTCGTCCATATTTACGAATATCCACACAAGTTAGTGAGTACCCACACTAGGACGTGGGTAGTTGTGATTTTATTTAGTTGAAGCCTGTCGGTAGTACGATGTCATTCAGTTGTTACTGAGCTTTCGACCGCGCCGGTTGTGCTCACTGACGTGCTCGTTTCGGACGAGAGTTAGTGTTGTGTTCATAGTTCATACAAATCCGGAGGAATCACCGACATCCGACGTAGGATCAGCCCAAACTTTTTCTCCAGCCTCGCACATGCCGCCTACGGTGAGTACGCAAGCATATTTTACCGCTGTGAGTGTAATTTTGTCCCCGATGTCGTGCATGTGCTGTACATATTATCGCAAGTAAGGACATACCCTCGATACGTGATTTTCAATTCAAAAACTTGATAAAACCAAGTCTGTAAACGTTTGTTCATCTCTAATTTCGATTTATTTTAAATTCGAATAAACGAATATAATTTACATGAGCTCCATAGGTAGTTGATCTGAGTTTTTACTTAATGTTTGGGGTTCTTTACCGTAAAAGAAAATTTTCGTATACCCGTCTTCGGTATCGGGTCATAACTTTGTTTTTCACCTGGAAAATTGGCTATGAACGTAAAACTAGACAATTGAGATTAAATTCGTGACAGTGAATTCGGTTTTGACACATGAATTTACCATAGGTAGATATTTTTTTAATTTACCCAGAATTACCGCGGCGCGGAGTTCAAATCACTCCTGATATGTATAAATACAAACTTTTTAAAATATTGCAATGATATTTTGAATACTGCTCTAATATAAGCGGCGGATATAACGAAATTGTCAATAAAAGGTATATTAAAATTAATTTATGCACATGGCAAATCGCAAAACACTGTCGGTAGGGGCATTATGGTTATAAGATTTAAAGAACTAGACAAAATTGTTAACGCCACCCTTATAGATTAGTACTAAAGAAACTGCCTTGCGTGAAATTATAGCACATTTAGAATCCAAGAATATCGTACGCGAAAGTTCACCATATATTCTGAATCTCCGCATTACCTATTTGTAAAAAAATCTTGGATCGCCTTTACATTACACTCAACTCGAAGACAATTCGCGATACCTACCCTTTGCCACTAATCTCGGAACAAGTTAATATGTTGAGCCTGTCTTGCAATCTTTCGTGTCTGGACATGGCTTCGGGATTAATGATTCGAAACAATCATCTAAAATTCAAAAGAAAAATCCAACTTGTAAAATTTCGTTATCTGCAGCCAAAAACTTTATAAAAAGAAATCCGCAGAACAAATGCTTAGTGTAGTAGTAGCATTTTAGATTCTTGATAAACTGCTTATTTTTTTTAATAAAATTTACCACGGGCAGGTGTAGTACATATTTTTCAGTTGAACAACTATTAATAAAAAATGCATTCTTTGAAAAATTTAATCTTGAAAAATAGTTGTTGTTTCGATTTAGTTTAGTATGTAGTTTTAAGCTTATCTATTTAACATTTCAAAACGTCGAATAAATTGGTACAGTGTTGGTTAAGGTAGTAGTTTTTTAAATTTTAACTAGAAATTATTAAAATTATCTTGACATATTTCAAACTTTACCTCATTACCCAATAACTTTTATTTGCTCATCTCTTTCATGTTGTAGAGGGTAGGTCATAGCATATCTTCCACCGTTATCACCGCATTTAACAAGCCTTACGTTACCTCATTTTAAACGAAGAGATAGTAGTACGTCTTTCATTGCATTTATTACACACGAGTGATTTTTTTAAATGCATAAAACATTGTTTCCGTCGATTATTATAAGGCCACTGGCTCGGTGGCGTAGTTGTATTACGGAACGGTTACAAAGCTGAGGTCTCGGGTTTGAGTCCCGGGTCGGGCCAAGTGATATTGGATTTTTCTATTAATTATCAGCCCGGAGTCAGGAATTTGTGCCCGATATGGCGATAGGCTCGCCCCCTATCACATCGTGGGACGGAACATACAAGGCGAAATGTGGGTGTCCTGATGGCGCCTCTGCCTACCCCTTCGGGGATAAAGGCGTGAGTTTATGTATGTATGTATGTATTATAAGGCCAGTAGGCACCAGTTTCGAAAAGTCTCTCAATTTACGGAAGTCTATGTTAATAAAATGTTTTGAACATACCAAGCCATCAATTGACTCATCAATTTATACCCACATAGCAGGAATGTTCGTGTAAGCCTCTCGGGGCTATGTGAAAGTATAAAGGACAAGCAACTGAGCCAAGAAGGGTCATTCGGTGAACTTTCACGTTTGCATTAAGGATTTTTATTATCATACACGGTACACCGTATTACAGATAAACCCACGGAATTTCACTTTCGATTGCAAAACGTTTCCTCTGTCGTGACTTCACAAAATTTATTTGTATGGGTGAGAACTGAGAAATCGGATTTTCGTTACTCAACGATATTGGATTTTTATTTCGTGTAATTTGCAAAAAGTGTAATGCGATTGTCAGTTTGGTGTATTCTTTGAATTGCAAATAGAAATTCATTCTTTTGCGTCACGGATTATTGCGATTTTATTTATTAGTTGACGATTAAATAGTATTAGCTTAGTACTAAAAACTATGCCACTGCTAAGTACGGGATATCTTTAGTATGGCGAGGGCTTAGGATTATGCCAACCACGCTGACCTCGTTCCGATTATTATCCTTGATAGTTTTCATTCGTAGTAACAGTGTTAATCATCTAAAATTACACAAGTAATATTGTAAAATTAGAAGTGTAGTCTCGTAAACCGTACTATAAAACGAATAAGTAATGGATAGGAACGTTGAAAAAAATACACAAAAATATATTGTTGAAACATTTATTCATTTTTCTCTCAATAATTTAACTTATTGTAGAGCTATACATTAAAACAAATAAGGAAGACGTACCATAAAGTAATATTATACAAACATCAACATGCCTCGTATTTACATAAATACATTAAAACGCAAGCATTGGTTTAGAATCACTTTTTAATATGCAAATATACTAAACTCGATGCTAGTTTCGGCCACATTTTGAAGATAGGACCATGATCTTCCAATGATAAATTTAAATCGCAACAACCATTTATAATAATGAAAACAAAAATGCAACATGACATAATTATAAATTGTAGTAAAACAATTGAATGCCGATTTCGAATTTTAAAACCTTTTTACTCCGTAAATACAACGGGTCGCATTTTTTTCAAACGGTTGTTCTAATTTTAAAAATAAATAATATAAAAATGATCCGTTTATATCACAATAGTGTATTCTTGCGTATTTCTTTACATTTGACATGTTTCTTGCTTATTATAATGTTTTCTTAATTAATAACGTCGATTTCGTACAACAAAAAAGAAATCTTTATTATACAATTTGTTAACATAAACAAAACAATGAACAAAACTAGAGCCTTCGCGACTGCAGTGGAAGACTGAACAAACGCAACAAACTACGTAAGTATGGCAAGTAATATTTTTAAATATATTATTAATAATAATTTAAACTAAACGTTTGGAATGATTTTCTTATACTACATCTATTTACATAGTAACAGAAACAAATTGAGCAGCTTTTATATACGAGTGTAAGGCTGAAGCATTTCAATAATCTCT
The DNA here is from genome assembly GCA_949752805.1 of Deilephila elpenor. Taxonomy (NCBI): domain Eukaryota; kingdom Metazoa; phylum Arthropoda; class Insecta; order Lepidoptera; family Sphingidae; genus Deilephila; species Deilephila elpenor. The sequence goes on from OX457111.1 coordinate 5,995,363, forward strand.
TTAATGAAACTTAAGAAAATATCGCATAGTAATAAAGCACCAGTTTCTTACACTCGTAAATAAAAGCGGTCATTGCATGTCCTAACATAAAATATTTACAATAGAATAACTTAGAGTTCGTTGTACATTTTATTAATATTTTTCATCGAATTTAAAATAAAATTAATATCGATGTCGACATATTGGTTATTTAAATTATAACCACGGTATAATCTGCTCTTAATTCCTGCAAAACTCTTTCTGAACTCACAATTTGAATGAAGCCACAACTTATGCGTATAAAAATATTAGAATCAAACACGCTTCATGACCATACATTTCGTTTTGTACTAGACAGGTAATGAGCAAAGCGATTTTATTTAACTTATACTTATAGTCAGAGATCCCAAAGCCACCAAATTCACATTACTAACTTAGTAAAACCCGCATGCTTGTTAGCTTGTAACTGGGGTAATTTTTTTTTTTGTTGTATTTAGATATTTTAATTAAATATTTCTGAAAGGTCTGGTCAAACAGGGTGGGACGGCGTCGGCGACGCCATGGGACGATGTCGGGAGGCGATTATTGTAATGTATTAGTTTTATGGAACATGCCACACCGCACCGTCGCGCTCGGCGGGCACCTCTGTGACATGTTCCATTCTAACCAAAACATTACAACTGTTCACCTACCGTCAATGTCTCATCAGCATCGCGTCGCTGATCCGCCCACTGTAAAGATCTCGCCGAAAACTGGGCGGGACGGGACGGCGACGCGATGCAGGCGTGACGCTGACGGGTCGTTTGGGAGTTGTAATGTATGGAGTATTTTGGAATATGACACACAGAACCATCGCGCCACCGCCTCGCTCGGCAAGATGCCTCTGTGTGACGTCTTCCACATAAACCTATACATTACAGCTCCTAATGACCCGTCAGCGTCTCAGTGCCCTCGCCGTTTCGTCCGCGGTTTGACCAGACCATTTGGTCTGTCGGACAGCTGGCAAGACAGGTTGCCGATGCTACGCTGGCGGGACGTGGGCAGTTACTCTCGCCCAAAAGCCGGCGGGACGGACAGTGCGCAATGATGACACGTCATTGAGGGGTCGTCAAGGGTCGTAGTGTATGAGTTTGTATGGAAGACGTCACACAGAGCCATCCCTTTGAGCGCGACGGTATAGTGTGACATGCTCCATACCAACAAATACATTAACTTGATGACCCCATCAACGTCTTGTCAGCGTTGCTCCACTGTCCCGTCCCGCCGGCTGTTTGGAGAGACCTTAACTGCTCACATCCCGCCAGCGTCACGTCGCCGTCCCGTCCTGCCCGCAGTCGGACAGACCAAATGGTCTGGTCAAACCGCGGGCGGAACGCCGAGGGCACCGAGACGCTGGCGGGACGTTAGACCTTGACCAGACCACTATGCTCAATTGGCGTAGGTCTAGCAGCTCTGGGATCCTACTATCATAAATCCGGCAAATAATAATCGAGCATTCAAACTACAAAGCTGGATATCCTCTCTAATGGATTTGAAACCCACGTCACTACGTCCAAGTAATCCTAAATCGTAACCAAATCACAGCGTTCAGTCCTTGTCCCCGACGAACCTGTACGTCTCGGGCGGAGGCTCTGGCATGCAATAGCCGTGGTACGTGCGGATGTCCTCCGAAGCGTAGGTGACTCCTGCGAGTACTCCTGGTTCCGTATGGTGCCTGGGGCAGGAGTGTTCCCTGGGACACTGGCAGATCGTGTTCGCGTTCACCTCGTCGATCTGCTCGTGTCGTCTCCTCGCGCTGAACAGCTTGCATGGCTCCTTGCGCGAGCAGCGTAGTCTCTGTAATTGAATAGGTTGTGGTTAGTTATATACTACTGCTATGATTTATTGCCTAATTGTTTTCGTCATTCAGCGAGCGGGACAGGACGCCGACGCGACGCTGACGTGACATTTTCAGAGTGATCTGGAGTTGTAATGTCTCATAGCACCGTCCCGCCGCTGCGCCGTCGCGCTCGGCGTGACGGCTTTGTGTGAACGTGTTGCATATCAACCTCAACATTACAACTCCTAACGACCCGTCAGCGCCACGCTTGCGTCGCGACGCCGCGACGTCCCGTCCCGTCTCCCCCGCTCGCGTTGTGGCAATAAGCAAAGTATTCACATTATAATAAACATGGAATTGATCTATCAATATATCTATCATAATTAAATATTTGTAAACTGAAACGTTGAAACTAATAATAAATTCTGTTCAAAATTTAAGTTTTGTTTCATTTAATTGATTAGTTTTATTAGTTTTAACATGACAATTTAATGACCTGATATTCATAAGTTACCGGAAGTGTAACAGAAAAATAATAAAGGGTGTCCCAAAATTAACGCAAGATTTGAATTTGCCGCCATTTATGCAGTACAGTCTTGCCAACCCTAAAAACAAAATAAATCGACAGTTGACAGTTTAGGGTTAGTAAAAATGGAGCGTTACGCAATAGAACAACGTGTCTTCATTGTTGAGCAATATTTCAAAAATAATGAATGCTTGGCGGCCGTAGTTCGAAAATTTCATACAAAATATGGTCGGAATAGTGTTTTAACTTCGTCAACTGTGAAGCGATTAATTGAAAAATTCCGAGAGACAGGATCCGTGGGAGACGCCAAACACACTGGTCGTCCAAAAACAAGCCGTTCAAATGTCAATATAGAGGCAGTGCGTGCGAGTGTCGGTGACAATCCAGGAACCTCAATTCGGCGTCGTGGACAAGAATTGCAAATTTCAAGAAGCTCTCTACAGCGTATACTCACTAAAGATCTGTGTCTCCATGCTTACAAAATTCAATTAACACAACTACTGAAGCCCAATGACCATGCACAGCGAAGAGAGTTTGTTGAATGGATTATTGAGCAACAACAAATGAATGCTGATTTTTCGAGCAAACTCATCCTAAGCGACGAAGCACATTTTCACCTTGATGGCTTTGTTAATCGCCAAAATTGCCGCTTTTGGGGTTCTGAAAATCCACATGTGATTGTCGAAAAACAAATGCATCCACAACGTGTCACAGTTTGGTGTGCATTTTGGGCTGGAGGCATAATTGGACCATACTTTTTTGAAAATGAGGCTGGTCAAGCAGTGACTGTTACTTCTGCTCGATATCGCGATATGATAACACGGTTCTTTTTGCCGAAATTGGATGATATTGATGTGGCTAATATGTGGTTTCAACAAGACGGTGCCACATGCCATACAGCCCGTGAAACACTTCAATTATTGCATGAGACATTTCCAGGTCGTGTACTCTCTCGTTTCGGTGATCAGAATTGGCCCCCTAGATCGTGTGATTTAACACCATTAGATTTCTTTTTATGGGGATATCTAAAATCACAGGTCTACGTCAACAAGCCCACAACTACGCGTGCATTAAAGGAGGAGATTCAACGTTGCATCAACGAAATTCAGCCACATTTATGCAGAACGGTCATGGAAAATTTCGACAAACGAGTGCGTATGTGTATGCAAAGCCGCGGAGGCCATTTGCCCGATGTGTTATTCCATAAATAACCCTATCCTATGTACTTTATGAATCAATAAAAAAATTACAATCAAAAGACTAAAAACTGTGTTTTCTATTTAATTCAAATCTTGCGTTAATTTTGGGACACCCTTTATAAATCGACTTCGAAATTTGAAAATAGAATCGAAAATTAGACTAGCGCTCTCTATCGTCAACACTCGGAACTAATTCAAAAAGCTACTCACGCTTTGCGGAGAGCACGCGAACTGGTACTGGTTCCCTTGCTCGCCGCTAGGTGTCGTGTACGGCAGTTTCTTGAGGAGGTACGTGACTGACAGCTTCGGGCAGTAACAGTTGACAATCTGCTGGGTCGCGTTGCTGTCCGGGAACGTGTATATGACCCAGGCGGCGTCCTTGAAGTAGCGGCACTTCGGCAAACGTTTGACCGGCTCGCAAGTCTTGTACAGAGTCGTCTTGTCTGCCAGTGTGTGGTTGTCGTCCGTACTCAACACGCTGAAATTAAAATGTTAAAATTAGAATTGTGGAGATATAGACTGACTGACTTATCACAATGGCAATATTTTGATGGAGCTCAATATTTTACTAAATTATTTACAAAAATTTAGTAGGTATGTGAAGTCCATAACTAGATTGATGGTGGGTTATTATGGCCTAAGCCCTCCCAATTAAACTTTCGATTGTAGCGCCACATGTTGAACAGATACATAATATTTAGGTACCAAGAGAAAAATAAATTACCTTGAACAAGGCCTGTGTCCTAAACACCGGCATTTTTTCTCTATCCAGGGTTGCGCTGCGTCATATAGGTCAACCTTGCTGCAGACTTGACGCGGCCTGCAGTCCGGCAGATCCTCCTCGGAACCCTGGAAATTAAGACAAATAGTTATTTTAACCATCTTAAATATTTCATCGAATAAACTACATATCACTAAGCTTTATAAGACAAATAATTTTCCACTTTAAAGTCTCTGCACATTAGCAATTGCATTTAAAAATAATTCACACAACCGTAATTAATAACGCAGTCAAAACAATACAACATAACATCGTGTAGAAATTCGACAGGAAACATTTAAAGACTTAGGAATAAATGATTATAAAACGTGTGGCTCGCATTACAATATGTTATGTGCCATGATCGATCACACAAATAGAATGTCGGACAGGTGCTGCATTTACAATGCAAGCGATATTCGCATGCACGACATTTGTCATTCAACGCGCGCACCACGCACAGCCGAATTCGCACAGCGTTGCAGGAATTCAAAAGTCGAGGAAATCGATCAAAAGAATAATCGCGTGGGAATATCGTAAGGTGTTCACAATTAGATCGCACCTGCCGCCCGCCCGGCGAAATATAACGTCCGAAAGATGTTAATCATATATCTAAACCCGACAATGGAACATGTGCGCTCTGGATCCATTCATTATTTTTTTTGTGGTCCAAAAGGACCATCGGTACTTCCTACCGGAAGGCATTCGGCAACCTGTCGACTGTGGGAACGGTTTTTTTCTGCGCAACACGCCGCGCAGGGCTACCGGTTCTTGTTGGCTATAATTAAAACATTACGTGTGTTATCGCGACATATCTACACGTATATTCATTTGATATATTTGAATCTACATGATGCCAGTAATTTGTTTTTCGATGATCCATGATTTCCCATATTACGACTAAGAAACGCGTCAAATATTATTTATTAAATTACTTCCTTTTTTAAAAATAAAACATGGATAGCTTTATCAGTAAAGTATAATATCATGAGGCAATTTGTAGGCGTAAGAGAGCTTTCTGCATGATTTTTTTAAAGTACGACATGGAATGACAAAATACTAGAAAAATAGACTAATTTCTTAAATATGACAGAGGCCCAGGTGGCTAACGATAGAAAACATTAACTGTTGATCGAGCTTTTATCTAATCTTTTAAACGATCCGCATTTCGGTATTTTCAAATACATTCAACAGCCCTGTAATCGTATGGGTGTGAAAAAAAACGCTTGTTTTTTCGTTGTTCCGGATATACTTCCCGTTTATTGTTGTATTGCGATAGATTTCGCGGAAACGACCTCGGTTCGGATCTTCCAAGCAGCGGATATAGCCCTTTGTACGCCAAACAAAAAGCGCACAATGTTTCTACACAATGTGCGGGTTGTTGACTTATTTCGTGAAGGGGCATTATTTAACGGAGTCCCATTGACGCGCTGAATGCTAATGCACGCTTGTAAGAAAATTACATTTTGTATTGACTACTTTGAATACTTAATGGGGCTAACAAAAAAATTACAATAATAGTACATTGTCGCAATATTAATCTTGTGTATGATAATAGCTTTTTCCGAAAGCGGTTGTTGCTTTTTTAATTTATAAAGTACTTCCTACCTAAATATTTAATCTACTATTTGAAAAAATAATCAAGAAAGGAAATATGTATTAAATACACATTCACATACTAATTAGCACTATAAATTTTACATGTACATGTACATCTAAAGCGCCATTTACACGGAGAGAGTCCTCGTAGCGAAAATCGTATGTGATTATCGCATGACATAACCGCCATAGATTATCGTATTCCGACAAATGCTTACACGATGCAACTTTTTTATTTCCTTACCATAATCGTATCTTCAAGGCAAGAAACTCTCCCTGTGTAAATGGGGCTTAATACGCCGTTCTCAAAATCGCTATTGTGATATTTAATTAAACACTAGCACTATAATTCCTATCAATCCAAATTATCATTCATAAACACTCCAAAAATGAAAACCTATTATGGAAATATCGCGTGTCCTTCTGGACAATCGCAGGCGGTCATTTGTAACTTGTAAGCAGCGGACCACGACAGGCGGATATTGTTTCAAGATCTTTTGGAAACGATACATCTGACACCGGGGGCGACAGATTTAATGAGTCGTGAGGGAGATGAAATGTAATTGATGTCTGCAGCCTCCGTGGTGCGGAGGGATGAGGAAAGCAAGGTTGTGGATTTGATCTCGAAATGAGGTTTTTGTGGTTGGAGGTGGGGCGATGTGGAATCGAAAAGGTCATTGCAATTCCTGTTAACTATGCATCATCAGTGCGAGTCCAAATTTGTTTGTTTTTAAGTGTACAAAATACTTTATCAGATAACTACATAAACGTTTGTCAAAAGTAGTAAATAGTAATGGATGCTCCACTTCAATGAAATACGTCAAAGAAGAAAATCTCAACGAAACTTGAATGAATGTAGTCATTCAAGTTTCGGTTTTATGAATGACGCTGTTATAAGGAAAACGTGGACGACCTTTCATTGTCGCTATTAAGATGCGTCTTGCATAATGCAAGGTGTGATTTGTATAATATTAACATTATATGACATTAAAATTAATAATAGGGGAATTACATTTTATTGTAAAAATATTTCAATAATATGTGTATATCTAGCACAAAAATAGATTTGACTGCCTCGGTGGCGTAGTTGTATTACGGTACGGTTACAAAGCTGAGGTCTCGGGTTCGAGTCCCGGGTCGGGCAAAGTGATATTGGATTTTTCTATTCATTATCAGCCCGGAGTCAGGAATTTGTGCCCGATATGGCGATAGGCACGCCCCCTATCACATCATGGGACGGAACATACAAGGCGAAATGTGGGTGTCCTGGTGGCGCCTCTGCCTACCCCTTCGGGGATAAAGGCGTGAGTTTATGTATGTATGTATGTATGTAAAATAGATTTATGAGCGACTAAAAATACACTTATAAAGCTGTATCGAAATCCACAAACAATTTAACTGTCATCAATATCAATTTCAATTTAAGCTCATTGTCCTTACTGTATTACAATCATACTAACTATACAAAGACAAAGAAAAAAGCTACCCTTAATACTTAATAGGTACAACTTTTAATCTAAGGCTATTTTTTATGTTCCTGCCCACAAGGCGAAATGAGGATGTCCTGGTTGCTACACTAGGAGAACCACTGCCTACCCCTTCTGGGGAAAAGGCGTGAGTATGTGTATGCTTTTTTGTGTCAAAGATTCCCAATACTAAATCCACCTACACAATTAGTTTTGGCAATTTCGCTGACTTGGCGGCAGAGCCCGCGAGCCCCAGGACGCGGGGGGAGACGGGGGACATCCGGTCCATCCGACAGGTGGCCGCGCTCGCGCCCTGCCGCGCCCACTCTAATGAAATAATTTGTTGGACGGTGCGACCTTCCACAACCTTCTCCTTGCATCCGTCCTTGTTGCACGTATGGAGATTATATGCTATCTCTATCGCCCACTGGGACATGGGATGGCTTTACATAAAAGAAAGTCAGGTCCTAACGTTTCGTTTTAGTTTGTTGCAATTTAAAAAAGCTTTTCTTGAATTAGATTGGATCTTTGTAATGGTGCTAAATTAACTAGCTCTATTATAATAACTATAAAGTTTTATTTTCAATTTTCCTGTGACAGCATCAAATTAATAATATTCATATACTAATATTTTTTTGGACAAATTTGTGAATATGCTATATCAGAGAGATTTCTCTTCAGTATACCACGATTGTGAAATTTAGTATAAATATTTAAATCCAAAATATAATCTAGATTTTATAACACACAATCATCAGTTAAGTTTATAAACTAAGACTAAACGACGTCAAATTATAGGTTTATTCAAATAAACAGGCACGTTTACTGTTATGCGATCCCATCATGACCATTTAGAGAAATCGCAAATGCTGCGTGTTTATCTTATCTTCGCATATATCTACAAGATCATTTATTGGTTATTTGCATAAATGAATGAGGATGGATGTCATAATCTAAAGAATAACTTCCTTTAAATTAAAGATTTTTATAAAACGTAGTATAAAAAATTGGTGCGTGAACATCAAAAAGCTCAAAAGGCAATATTATATATTGGGGCAAAAAAACTACGAGAGGCTCCATTGCTCGTAAAAATAAAGACGAAAGAAATATTAAAACAAGAGCACATAAAACACATTTATATCATCAGCAGTGGGACATTAAAAAAATATTACAGAAAATTTTGTGACACAGATCTGACAAACTATCAATCAGATTGCATACTTCAGGATCGGACTAAAAATTCTTTGAACTTAAAAGTAAATAGGCAACTACAATCTATGCTATTCATAGAAATGGGGGAAGAAAAAGGGTTGATTAGACAAACTTGTGGGTTAGACAAACTGGGCCATTTTTCCGAACGTAAAGCCTTCCTGTTCCAAACACGTAATTACACGTACACATACAAGAGTAAGAATTCGGGTGGACGCCTCGGGCGCACTGACAAGCGGATGCTGCCAACGATTCCCGGGAACACAGGTAGCCGACAAATTACTAATCCGAGTAATTACACCGGGCACATCGTTATTTATTACGCAATTAGTTGGAGATAAGTTTTGTGTTGTGTGGTTTATATCTGACGATGTATTTTTGTATGTTTGTATATTTTTAGAGATGATATAGGCTTGTCTGCTGTTGTGTCTTGCTATGAAAATCTCGGTAATGTGTGAATAGCATTAATAATCACGCAACCTCTGCCTGTGAAATGCTGACCTGTTAGTGTCTACGATTGAGAAATGATCTAGCCTCAATCCATCAAATTTGACTTATGGGAATTGGACTTGTTTGATTTCTGAGATCTCGGGTTTGCATTCCTCATGTTATTTATCTGCAACTATATATCTATCTATCCATTCAGCCACAGGAAGTCCACTGCTGTACATAGGCCTCCCCTCAGGATATCCCCATCGACTTGTTGAAAGCGGCCTATATCCAGTGACTTCCTGCAACCTCCCCCCTCTATACAGCGTATATCAAGACTGCGACCGAAAACGAAGCCAGGTGGTAGTATTAGTAACTTCAGACACAATGCCAGCAAAAATTTCGCAAAAAAAATCGACAACTTTTTTTGTAATGTTTTACTTATCGTCGTATTTGGGTGATAAATACATAGTTTTCGTAAAATAATGATGCAGACCACTTTATTTTAAACACGCAATGGTACGTAAGGGTTTAAATTAGTATTTTCGCAAAAACTAAGTTTATACCACCCAAACACGACGATTAATAAAAATTAAAAAATAATTGTTTTGGCGAAATTTTTATTTGCATCGTGTTTGTAACCACTAAAACTACCACCCGGCTTCGTTTTCGGTCTTGATATACCCGGTATGCAACTAGCTCAAGCTAAATCCGCCCAAGAAGTTAATCGAATCTATCGATCTTCGTAAAAACCAAACTCAAAAACTCATTCCTTGTTTTTCTTGTCATTACTCTACCTAACCTACTAAACTAAATTATCTATAAATTAAAGTTATAATTTCCGTAATATCAGATCCGTCGCAGGCCCGGGCCGACCCTCGCGGTAATTGCCTCTGTACTTAGATACTTGTAATTTTATAGGCGATGTGTGAGCAGAACGGTGAGCTCAATCACTGTGAAGGCCACAGTTCGATTACATTATGTTAGTGTACACAGATTTGAAAGTAAGTACGTATATTTGGTGTTATAGTGTGGGCAAATAAAATTGACGGTAATAAATAGTGTTATTATAAAAAAGGATTATTAAAATAAACAAATTATAAAAGACATTTATTCTCATAATTTTCAAATGGAAATAAGTAATTTCTTGAAAAGCAAAGGTAAATATTTTCTTTTAAATAATCGTGTTAAAAAAAGAGCTTACGAGTTCGAGCTTCCGAAACTAGGATATGAATAAATTACAATCTGTACGTAATACAGTTTCTTCCTTATATAAATGGAACTAACTTATTAGGTGTGAAACTGTGCATAAATAAAAACCCGCCATTACACCATACAAAGAAGTTACCATATAAGTAAGCTTTATGATCAATTAAAATAAAGGCACATAAAATACATTTGCATCAAATCAAACAACGTATATGTTTTATTGCTGCTGATAAATTATTAATTATTGCAGAAAAAATATTTAATAGGCCACATTAAATATTTTTTCTGTCTGTATTTTAGTAAATGTCTATAGTAAAGGTCAACGAACAGTGAATGCGATGACAGCATTTTATCTAATTTTGCAGATTTGTAGTAGATGGTACTATTGCACAATATTTGATGTATAAATACGAGCCTTGCGATACAAGGAATTGTCAATAAATCTATTGTTTTACCTTTTGGTGCTTTCAATCAGATATACGAATATAAACGAACGCGACCAAATGCAGAGCAGCTATAATATGCTAACAACAAACAACACACCTATTAAATGACTCAAACCTCAATTACTGAGTTTATTCTGATATTGGAATAATTATGACGAAAGCTTTAAGGAATCCTTAGGGGTGGGACTTATACTTATAAGTCTGTATTTTTAAAGCTTAAAGTAATACACAGCCTACGACACCCGTGGTACTTTATAGTCGCCGTTCCCCTACATACACATTCGCGTACAAAAGACATCAACGCTCCTCGGAAGTGCGCGGTTGAAACTTGAAAGCAGTTGCGCACGCGCCTCCACTAATCGACTCTCCGTATATGGCAACGCTTAGATGTCATATTGTATTCAATGACGTTTTGTTACGAAACTTGCATGTCGGAATTAAAGAGTTTTTTATAAACTAGTGGCCTTATGTTTCAAATTAAAAAAAATCTACGTTAGGTTAAGTAAGATTAGCAACAATTTATTAAATGCATATGACATAACTCAGATGGTTACAGTTATGTGGGATGGCGAGAGATATTAGCGCCTTCATGACTTTCATTCACAAAATCAGAATAGCGAGATTATTTAACGTTTAAATTACTTAAGTTAATAGGTAATACAATAGGCTTCGGATTCCATCCCACAACAAGTGTGATGAAATATTCATTTCGGTGTTATATTTTTTTGAAACTACTAATTCCCTTGTAGTTTCTAACACTAACGACAAGATTTTACCGTGAGACCAGGACTAAGCACATGACTTAATAAAAAATATTTTATTTATCCAAGATTCATTCCTAAAACTCCACATCACAAGGAATTCAGCGCTCAAGTACCGAAGATTCCCCGGAGCATCAACGCGTCTCGCATCCGCCACACAATACATGGTGTCCCCTATTGTGGGCGAGCATCCGGAGAACGCCATTCATAGCGCACGTGGCCCCACCGGGACCGCGACGGATGCCGGTTCGATTCCCGACCCTGTTCCGGCTCAAGTGTCTTTTCATTTAAGATTCTGTAGCGCTATGTGTGTCATAATATTTGGCGCGTATTTTTTTAAAAATTGCTCTTGAGTCTTGTAGGTACATTGCTCTACTTAATGCAGAATTCCGAGTTGCATTGATCTATTCGCTAATTACTTTGAATTACGAGTTATTCATAGTAGTAATATCGTATGTGTATATACAATTAGCATGATGTAATTATTAATTAAATATTTAGAGATAAGCATTTTAAAATTAACATCGAACTTGAAACCTCACGGTTCCTAACTCTGTCTTGATTAATAAATGTCATCATTGAGATGACTATCGAACTTGAGATCCCTCGGTTCCAAACCTGCAGCTAGATGAATGAATCTTATCATAAATCTGTGAATGACACCAACTCGTGTTTACAATAACTACATCTAATCACAGCGAGGGGAAGACGTCAAGGCGGATCGAAAAAAATGACAGTCGGTCAATGTTAATTTTTTTGGACGGTTAGCGTGGAAAAAGTGGGTAGTGTTTAGTGTTTTTGTCGCGGCACAGGTGCGCAGCGCCCAATCCTGTCCCCCTACCACTGCTGTACTCTTTTTACTCTGTAATTATATAAGGCTGCGTACAAATGGACAGAGGTTGGATGCTAACAGAAATGTTGGACATGAAGTGAATTGTATTAAAAATAAAATAGATTCTATTAAAAAATTGTATATTACAGTTACGTAAGTACATAGGTACTCTCGACTTATTTATTTATATATAAGGTCGACCAACAGCGCCACATATCACAGTAAAAGAGCGAAGTATGAAGTCTTCTCGGGTGTCAGGACAAATGGAACACTTTTTTTCTTAACACCCAGAACCGAAATAAATATTTTTGAAACGGGGATCGACCCATCAACCTCTCGTTTTAAACCCAGCTTCTCAACCAACTGAGACTCGGAGACTAACCCAACCCATTATCGAATGTATAAGGCGAATGTATATACTAATCGACTACCTCGGTGGCGTAGTTGTATTACGGTACGGTTACAAAGCTTGAGGTCTCGGGTTCGGGCAAAGTGATATTGGATTTTTCTATTCATTATTATCCCGGAGTCAAGAATTTGTGCCCGATATGGCGATAGGCTCGCCCCCTATCACATCGTGGGACGGAACATACAAGGCGAAATGTGGGTGTCCCGGTGGCGGCTCTGCCTACCCCTTCGGGGATAAAGGCGTGAGTTTATGTATGTATATACTAATATACAACTGTATGTAGAATACTAGAACGTTTAATTAATGTAAATGGAAAATCTTTGCCAACACTGGATCTGTGCAACGGCCACAGGAAGCTATCTGTGAGTTTGACAGGAAACTATGATTAACGCATTCACCCGCCTCGGTAGCCGTTTTCCGATTAAATAATCGTTTACGAAGGAAATCCTACCGACTTAGACGACAGGCCTTATGAAATATACAAGTTTGTATTTATCTGTGTCACAATAACTAGAAAGACCGACAAGATATCTTAGGAACTACCATCAAGTCAAAATACGGAGTAATTTTATGTATAAGATTGTTGAGCTTTCAGTTATTTTCAACAACAAGGAATCTATCTACGACCTCTTAGAAATAAATGAAGTAGCCAACTCAATCCACGCACTAAAAGTACTATAATATTGGTCTACAGATATTTGACCCGAGCCTTTTTGTTTCTACTTATAAAATTTAATTTACAAACACCAAGAGTTTGCTAATACTTAAAAATAATACTTAAAATCAACTGTAATTTAAACGAATTTGTATATTAACAGTTTTATTAACTTCATTTTATTAATTTAGCTTAAAAAATAGATGTTTATACTCTCTCCCACCTGAATTCCCGTCTATAGTATAGTCTCGCCTTTACTAGGAACGTTTGCCTCACCGCGATCGAATCCCTGTCGAGGTCATTTTTTCCGTTCTCTTTTCTTTGTTGACGCGTGTCTCGGTGTCATGCTTTTTGTCCACACCATCCGTGGCGAAGCGTAAATTATCTCATTTCTATTGATTTTATTGTCTAAATCCATCCGTTGGTAAAAATATATTCAAATGATCCAGCAAATTATTAATAATTAAAATAATAAACTACAATATTTTAAATATTATTGATGTTATCGATAACAGCAAATATAATTTAAATATCCATGTTTATTGATATAAATTTTATAAATAACATAATTTTTTTATAAATAAAAAATATCTAAACTATTCTCGTACATTTCCCTCATAATGAGCGCATTCTTGTAATATCGGCGCGGCTCCCGTTACATCCGCGCGCCGCCGCATCGGATCTCATGACCTTCCCGCCGGATATCAATACTATTCCAACTATTGTGCTGTACGTGTGAATTGCTCTCGTTTTTTACGTTTTTTTCCATTGCTTATTTATTCGTGCGGTAGAACTTATAGGTGTCCGTGCGAATTTGGATTGTATTTTTTAAATTATAAGTAAATTTTTGTTTCGATTGTGTTATTTAAATAGAATTTTTTTTTATCTTGCAATCTTCAAGTCTATCTATTCGAATTAAATATCGGATAAAGGTACCTATTCAAAATTAAATATTGGATGAAGGAAAATTAAAGAAAAACTTGGAATTTCTATTGCAAATAAAATATATAAAAATCTATAAATATTACCGTAAAGGATTTACATCAAACCAAACTCCATCAGACGAAATAAAGCAACATCTAAACGTAAATAATACTCAGAACCGCAGCAACAGATTTAGATCGGTAGTATGATAAGTTAAAACGCGTATACGAGTATAAGTCACCCCTTCTGCTTCTCGTCTGGTTTTATTTTAAGCGATTATACGTGTGATCCGCGCCTGGTTTACATCACGTATTCCAATATTGATTCTGCTGCGTTTTGATAGTGTTATTGTATTGAGGTATTCGGGTGCACTGTATTGGCACGGTATAATAGGGTAATGGAGAGGGAATTCAGGTTTATGAAGAGTTTTGGTACAGCAGTAATGATAAAAAATATATTTAAATTTATCGTATGCTTTTTAAAGTTATTGCGTGATAATTTTGTATACGTTTGTTCTCTTCTTTTTTCTATCAATTGAACGTAATGTTATCTAAATGTAATTAAAAATTATGTGATATAAATAATAAAATGTTAAGAAACATAACCTAAGTATACTTGTAGACTATAGACAATTCAAAAACAAATAATTGTTAAATAAAATAGGCGGTTTAAACATAAAACCGAACTCGTTCACACATAAATGTAAGACAGGATGCGTATATAGGTTATGCGTTGTAATTAACGGCTGGCCAACAGGCCGGGCCCTCACTGCTTAGGCGTAGATTTACGTAAGCACAGATGCTACAATGACTTCTATTACATATTCATTCACAGTATTAAATATTCAACAATAAAATAAATAAATACGGAAAGTATTGTGATCCAAAAAGGCTTATGCTAGCAGTAGATTGACACACACGGGCTAAAAGATAGATAGACAAATGGACTCTGTGGCGTACCTTGGGAGAGGCCTATGTCCAGCAATGGACTGCAACGGGCTGATAATGATGATGACATAAATAAAAAAAACTGTCACACAAATAATACTAATCCCATTAAGAGAAAACCAGTAAGAACTAGTCTTCTATCCTTTTTATATAAATTAATGCCGAGAGGAGCATGGTGGCAAGCGATACAACCGCTCATGGACTCTAGCAAAACCAAACACCAAGAATTACAAAGCAATTCTTGGTATTCAACTGTGCCCGCCATCCTGAGACCTAAGATATTATTAAGTCTCATTATGTCTTGTAGTTACTCTGGCTACTATTTCTTTCAAATCTGAACACAACAGTGCATTTTTCTGTTTGGCAGGAGAAATAGACATTGCGGTGGTACCTACCCAGGCGGCCTTTCACATATGAGTGACCTTCCACTAATATCGTGGGTATCAAAAACTACAAGATACCTTTCGATCTTACAATCAATACCCAGACCAAAAGCAAACATTTGCGAGTCACACAAATGTTTGTCTCAATGCGAGCATCAAACCCGCGGCCTCTCGTTTTACGGTCGCTCTCTCGACTCAACTTACTGCGCCACAAAGGCTGTCAAATATAAATAGTGTAATTATGCAAATATACCAACATTTACATACCAAGTTAACCAAACTTTACAGTTAATGAAACGAGATAAAACCTTAAACTACGTTTGGCGAACTCGTCCGGTATCCGTTTCTTGTATACAAGCAATTTATTAATTAAATGGCGCCAGACGAAACAATGCGATTAATTCTTTTGTTTTTTGCATCGTGAAAGCCACATCCGCATGAATTTTTGTCATTCCTTTGTTATTATTTCGCGTCCGACGAGTTGATGCAACTAATTTTTTATACTCGCCGTTTCTTCTCCGCGGTATTCGTATAAAAAAGCAGTAATATTTAGTTAAACTGTACTAATGTTGAGCACGATGAATTGAGTAGATTTAAACTTTAATTCAGGCATGTAATTGTTACTTTTATAACAGATACCTTACTGTCTAGACTCTAGAATTCTAGGCTTAGATACCGACATACTGTATATCATTGTTACATTGCTAAGCTTAAGATCTCAGCATTACCAAAATTGCCTAATTTATTTCACTAAATCTTAAACAAGACAGCTATGAAAAGGTCAGTGGTTCTCATAAATTAATTTGTTCATTATGACGTTACAAACACGAATATAACATCCATAAATTATTTGCCGCGAAGAGCACAAAATCGTTGGTCCTGATATTTTCATATAGCAATGACGGTAACCACGTCAGACGCTCTGTGTTGTCAGTTCTAAAGATTGGACAAGTATAATGAACTACAGCTAAAAATCCCTTACATAATGTGGACATCATCCACAAACATGTAAAACATGCATTCATGGAAATATAAAATTATTCGGAAACGATTCCTACCAGCAGCCAAGTTTGTTATACAAACATGATCTACTTATATTGTTTAATAATTACATAATACGTATCAAGGACATACTAGAATGAAGCTCATTCATATGACACGTTTTAGCGCCACCGGATGACGTCGGTAGGAATTCCGCGTGTCACTGATATTGATTTCAATGTGCCATTTCGTATGCAGTGTGAACGCGGACTATCATCCATAATACATGATAATATAAGGCAAATGGACGATAAATTCAAAGTAAATGTGTTCCACCTGCTCTTTTAAAAATACTATATAGTCCTAATATCTTTTAGGAACATATAAAAAGATTTTGCGTTAATGATTTACGGCCGTTACCCCAATTTACTAACAAAACTATTCAAAAAATCTCACTTGTATGAAACAGCATTAGAAATAAGATCCAGGAATGAAACTAAACTGTTGAATTAATAAAATATGTAACAAACAATTTTATATCTATTAATACAGAGAAATTGTTTTAGAAATTTAAATTAATTTGAAATTACTTCGTAGTTCATAAAGCAAACTCGACATGACTACTTGATGTAGGTCCGAAATATTCAGAAAGATGACCAATTTAATATGTCAACCAAATCGTACAATTCAAAATAATGTTATACACAACACAAATATTTGTAGGCACAAATAACACAAAATCTTGTGACCAAACAAACTATTTTTATTATACCGACAACAAAATACCTAAAATGCACCCATTCCTAGTTACAGTCTGTGTTACAGTGCAACTTAAATTGAGAATCTACCGAAATATTTTCAGTCCATAAAACAAGTATGAATTCCAAGAAATAAAGAATTAAAATTTTGAAGTCTACTTTTCAAAACCAAATAAAGAATTTAAGTATAGATTTTTTTAATGTATTACACGGAAGTAGCCATTGTATTAGTACCAGGGCGCGTTCGAGGCCAACGTGTAATAATATTTTAATAATGATTGATGGTCCTGTGCAATATTCGAGTGTGCCGGGCGTGGATAGCCTCGCTTATCTATATAACTGCCTGTGTAAATATTAACCGTTTAGATGTATCGATAAATACTGATTTGATTTTAAAACATATTTAAGGAAATTTATTTTATGTAGGTTTTGGGAAAGGTTAGTTCTATGTTATTATAGTTAATGTCATTGAACTTTATAAGCTACAAAATATAAGAAAATCATTTTGTGCTCTTTTAATCCCATACCCATGTAAGGCTGGCAAAACATTATTTTCACACATGTTATAAAATAATCAGGCCTTTATTATTACGTCAGGCCTTGTCTGAAGTGCTTTTAAAATAAGTATTTTTATCGAACGTCTAAAACACATTCTAAATCATCTCGCTAAAATTGGAAACATAATACAAATTCTAAAAATGTAAATTACAGTGTGAGTATGGAATGGATTTGTGATTAATTGTGAATAATATTGCCTCGTAAGTTATACGTGGCACGGTGTTCTCGTGTGGAACAATTCAAAACAAAGAAAACAATTGACGCGCGTGCAAATTTAGGTCAATAAAATATGACACCAGATACGAAACGTTAGTAATTAACCGGCGGCACGCGATCCCCGGGCCTTAGATTAACATCCGTCGATACTATGTGAACATATATCGGTTTGAAGTAATTGAGATATACCATAAGTACCTAATAAGTTGCGAAGCCAATATATTAAAAGGTATTTTAATTAAACTAATGAAAGTTATAAGTCACATAGCAAAAATTTATCATCAAATTATATCATATTTTTAAAAAAATATTTCTATTTTGTAGTAACTTTCATACAACTTTCCAATCACTAAGTCACCCTCTCAAGTTATATTTACAGTTTACAGAAATGCGATATCTACAAAGTTAAAAGTAGCGTGTAGTTGAACCTTAAACGCGTAATCATGCGGTAACACAACACCATCGTAATCCGAATCATCGCCTATTAAAAACAATCGGAAATCGCCACTCGTCCGCCGAATCAAAACAAGCACAGAATCAGCATTGATTGATTCAAACAGGCAATTGCAGTCAAATTGCAACCGCCATTATTCTATTTGACACTCGGTGCGGTCGTGACTTTGTTGTACGAACTCACGCCGAGTCGTATCCTCGAGAAGTGTTCGAGATTATGTCGAGTGGATGATTCGTGTTGTAAGAGGTTTTCAATTGGACTTTGTGCTGTTGTTTGAGTAGGGTTGATGTACCTACGTACAATTGAAACTCGTGGTTGAGTTTCGAATGTTATCAAAACAGAAATACTGCCGGAGCCGAATTTTTAATATCGTACCACTAGTAATTTTGAGTCCTTTTCAAAATTATCCTAGATGTATATATAGATGTATAGATCCTCGAGTGAAATGAAATTCGTTTATTGGTGTTAATGATGTTCATTAGACACATAACCATGAGATTTGTACCTCTAAAAGCTAAATACAATAATACGACTGAAGTATGTACAAGTTGTTCAAAAGAATTAAGGTATGTTTAGTCCACCAACCTCCACAGAGGTGATCGATAGTCGATACTCTGCAGCAGGACGTATTAGAAATAAATACCTATATTATTCCCAGATTATAAAACGCAAGGTTATACTTGCTGCCTCGGTGGCGTAGTTGTATTACGGCACGGTTACAAAGCTGAGGTCTCGGGTTCGAGTCCCGGGTCGGGCAAAGTGAAATTGGATTTTTCTATTCATTGCGTGCGTGGTGGCCTGTTGGTAACGGACCAGACGCGGCTGCCTACATGTTCACGGTGGTCGCGGGTTCAAATCCCAGGGCACACCTCTGACTTTTCGGAGTTATGTGTGTATTGATAGTCAATCACCACGCACTTTAACGGTGAAGGAAAACATCGTGAGGAAACCTGCATACCGTAGCGATTTTAAAGAATTTCTACGGTATGTAAGTCCGCCAACTCGCACTAGGCCAGCGTGGTGGACTATATGGCCTAACCACTCTCAATCGATTCTCTCGATTGTAGAGTAGGCCCGTGCCCTGCAGTGGGACGTATATGGGCTGATATAGATAGATAGATAGATTCATTATCAGCCCGGAGTCAGGAATTTGTGCCCGATATGGCGATAGGCTCGCCCCCTATCACATCGTGGGACGGAACATGCAAGGCGAAATGTGGGTGTCCTGGTGGCGCCTCTGCCTATCCCTTCGGGGATAAAGGCGTGTGTTTATGTATGTATGTATGTAAGATTATTCTGAACTTAAAATAAGTTCGCATGATTACTTCAAATGTAAATTATTGTAAAAATCATAAATTCACGGTTTAATCTATATTATTTCCTAAAGTTGCGTGCATGCGTGAGGATAAGTACGTTAGGTATTATTTTTAAAACCTAAAGTGTAGTTGAAGTCACGGTCTCTAATCTCAAAAGCCTTTTAAGTTAAATTATTGATACTTAACTCCACAAATGAAATTTAACTTTTTAATTACCAAGCATTTTTCTGCGAAAATACTTTTATGATTTAGGTATATTAAAAATATCAACGTGTATTTGAGGTGTTATTGGTAAAGTATTACTGCCTTATTCATAGGCAATTTTAAAACCTATTTTAGTCATAGAGTTTTGTCCCTTTCGAACGACTTTTGAATTCAGTTTCAGCGAAGAAGACAAAACATTTGATAACTAAAATAGGTTTTAAAACTATCTATAAATAAGGCAGTTAGTTGAAGCTTAACATACCATTAATGTATCTATTTAATAGAAACTGAAATTTGATTTTAGAATTATCTTTATGCTCGTATGAGATAGCAAGTTGTTCCAGTCCAATTGTTAATAAATTTAGTTGTTCTTAGAAGCAAAAATACCCGCTATAAACCATGTAAAGCACACAGTACTGTTTGTCATTTAAAATAAATAAATTAACTACCTACTCACCTACGCAAAGATTAATCCACACTGGATATAATTTAATCAACACAAAACCGATCTCCGTAATCAAAACTCAGCAGTGTGAATAATGAGAGGGCAATTTTTAAAGCAACAAAACACCTTAATGCCCGTATATCTGTCAAACGTAAGCCCCGCAGTAAAAAGAAATATGAATAAACGACAAGATAAATTAAAATTCTCCACGAGACGAACGATCGAAAAGACGGTTACCGTTACGAATGGGCTTAAAGGCAGTAACATAAAAAAGGTTTTTTTTTTCTCTCAAACCAAATAGCACACACGGTATCGCGGCGCAGGCCGTAAGTCATCGAAGCTGTCAAGATATGAATGAGTGAATGGACACCTGCCGCTACCCGTGTTACGCGTGCGCCTACGCACCCGATTGTTATAATACCATATTTAAAAAATAACATCACACACTACATTCACAACCTTAACTCTACATGAATAAAGTTCAATTTTCAACACATATTTTTTTAACAAACTATTATCGAACGAACGCAATTACGATCCTAGGTTACACCGATTATCTTCTTGAATTGACTTTAAAATTAGCTATAATAATGATTATCGTTGTTTTTAAAATATGGCTGACAACACTTGACATCCGGAACTGCTTTTATTTTTATTGGTTAACGTAATTGCGTGTTGTGATGTAGTTTCGATCGGAGAAAGGACGTGTCTTTGTTTTTTATGGTTTTTTGCGTATGTCAGGTGTTGATTTCTGGGAACAAATTAGTCACGGATACAGTTCGGGCTTAGAGACTAACGTGGACCACATTCTTGCGCTATTTGTCAGGTTTAATTGGGCTAATTGTTGGGCGGGACCCTTCGTGGAAGCTCCCGTGTTGGCCTCGTGCGTCACGTTTACGGTGTATCAATAACATTACCTTAAATGAATCATTCCACTACATATACCCATTAAAAAGCCATAATACAGACGCAAATTCATAACTTGAAAGATTTACTTGAGAAGTTGTTTCAATAATTTGTGTAATTCTTGACAAATAATATTCATTCTGTATACAAGATTTATAACATTGTTGAAAATGTTGACAAAACGATTCCTACTAAACAGCCACCCGCGGCACCAGTCACGATTTTGACGTTTAAATATTAAACAATGCGCGGCCCAATAAGGCATTCACATTGTCAACATTCACAAAGTTATAAATACAGTCTCGTAACACTTGTACACTCCCATTCATTGAGATAAAATTTTGGCGCCACAAATACTCACGGCTATTATAAAACACGAATTAATTAACTCGACTTGATTATTTCATTCATACATATTCAATTGTGAGTGATAAATAATGAAGGCCGACCGCGACGATTACAAAATATTTTTATAAAACACGTTCATCCAGTCGCCCTGGAACCGTTAAATTGCGAATGCATCAAAAAAACACGACGTCACGAAAGTTTGTTGCATTGGCAGTAAACCAGTACGGGTGCAACTTACCCCGGTCTGGTAGAGAATCTTGAGGCCGCTCTTCGGCGGGACGGTGGTGCGCCGGTGCGGCAGCAACGGCAGTTTGTCCGGTCTTCTGAAGTGGATCTCGCCGGAGGGTCGGAAGGCTTCCAGCGGGGTCCTTATTACCCCGCGTACTCCGCAAAAAACGCAGGCCAACAGGAAGGGGGTTAACACTTGCATAATTGCACTAACTGCACTGGACTGGACAGTTACTTCGGGTGTAGGGTTGTGTTCGCGTGTCGGCGTGTCGGCGGGTCGCGCGCGAAGTGTAAGTGTCGCGTCTTGAGGTCGGGCAAGCTCGGACTGGCAGCGGGCGCGCCGAGGCAGGTACGACTTAGCCTACGCGCCCGGTATAACCACCTCCGAGCGCGACCGCCTCGTCTTGATTCTTTGAAGGCTTCTTTCACGCGAATTATGAATAACAAATCAGGAAAATATTAAAACGTCTATAAATAACTGTCTGGATGTTGTCAGACCGCATTCTCGTATATAACTCAGAGAGATTTAGTGGTGCTGTATAACACTGTTTGATAGTCGTATATGAATATTAAATCGAATCTTAATCATTTCATAATAAAATCTTTTCTAATGGTGCTGTCTAAAGATACTATGAGAGAAAAAAGTGGAACTATAATTACAATAGCAGAGCATTTTGAAAAAAATATGTATGACTTGTGCATGTCTGGTGTAATATTGTAATTGAGAACATTCTGTTATTTCAATCACCGAACTCAATTCAAAATTTTAAGTCTTAAATAATTTTTAACAGAGTTTGGTAATCAAAAATCCCATCGTCTAAATACCATAAAACGCGATGGTGTGTCAATTCTCACGAACACGCAGTTATGTAACTTGAATATTTCGGAATAAACTCGGCAAGTATCTAGACTGGTCGGTCGCGTTGGGTTGACTTCCTACCGCGATGTTTTTTTACACAATCTTGTTGCTTGTAAGGATGCGTTCACCTGGACTTATTTATATTAATCATTTTATTTTTATTTAATTTGTGAAAATATTGTTCGTATAAAATATTTTACTATCTATTAAATTATTTTTTGTATCTAAATTCTAGACTTTATAATAAATATCACTTACATAATTTACTTTATACAGTACCATATCTTGTGTACGTTGCCAAATTCGTATATATCTCGGATACAAAGCTATGAAAGTACATAATTCAATTTGTGTATCAACCTAACCAAAAATTTTGAAAATGAATCATAACAGTAATTCAAATAAAGCAAATGTATTTTATTAACCAGGCCCCTATAATACAAGAAAACGCGTATGTCGAAATATTAATCGAATGTCAGGAATATGCATTGTTATGAGTAAAAAGCTACTGTTACCACTGCATGGGCGTAATACGAAGCCTTACTAATCGTATTACCACACCGCTTGCTATATTCGCTGGCACGCTCAAATAACTCTAACCCACGTAAACTCATAATTAATAAGTAAAAATATAACAAAAGCAAATAACCAGCACATTTTTTTTGTACTCAAGTACTTCATTGTCGTTCATAAAACAATTATTCGTATGAATGGTAGTCTAAGGAAGTGATAATACAACCATTATCTGCACAATAACCACGGCTGGTTACATTCCCGCAACATCCAAACCGCTCCACTCCATTCAATTGTGTCAAAAACAAAACAAAGCCTTTCAAGTATTCGTAGAACAGGATTTCCAAGTGTTCAAAGATTCCATTGTTAATGTAACGCGACCTTACATCTCCCGTCTCACTCGCTCCCATTCACCGTCCTCGCGGCATGAATGAACCGCTTCTTATGAATGGACAGTCGCTATAGTACTATACGTACCTACCTTACTATGTTTATATCTTATATACGACTATCGGGAAATGTACGTGTATACTGTGGCACGTGGTAAGTCGCCTTTTTATGCGGTATACGTAATAAATGCCTCGCCCGGGGCAGTGCGTTGCCTTTAAAATATAATGGTGTATTTACATTTTAAAAGCTCGACGACGTTGATTATGATTTATCGCCTTGGGTCCATCCCCGTGGCGCTTGCTTCTCCCGCGTACAGGAATGCGGAATTCGTAGAAACATATGTGTAATGTTTGTTACAACTCACTGTCGGCAGCCAATGGGGAAAGTTTGTTAGGAAGTGAAGTTCTACTTTGTACATACTTTAGTTTAACATAAATTGCATCTGTATGGGTATCATTTAGCGTCACGTACAAGGCTGAATTCGATTAGTTTCCACTTTATTGCTTAGATATAAATTTTAAATACTTCGATAAGAGTTTTTGTTTTGAATTGCAATAGTTAAATTATCCCATTAAACTAGATTTGGTGGATCGTAGATGGATAATATAAAATAAACCTACTTAAAGAAAGCTACTGCATATTAATAGAATTTAAATATGAAGTTCATTTTATATTTTATTTTATATAGGGGCTTCTTGGCCTTTCTACGATGAATACGGCATGTAGGTGAATTTTCTATACCTACCATAAAATTGTTTTTTTCGAGAATATTCAAATAGGTGGGTTTGTTAACTATTAAAATAAGCGATATCTACTAAAGAGTCAACGTTATGAGCTAGAATAGAACTAAAACATTCGTCTCACAATGACGTTAGCCATTACGCTAAACAATAAATCATATAAAAATATTCGCATTTCTCTACACGTGCCTGAAAATTAATCCGTACCTCGTGCGTTTCACAATAACACCACGTCATTAAGCGAACAGACGTGACGTCAACAAGGCAAATTCAGAGTACTTTTGTATCGTGGGCGAAATTAGTAAACAGATATAAGACTGCAATCTTAACCATTACGTCTCTACTTTTAGAACCTATTTGATGTACTTGTTTACTCTTGATATTTAGGTTTATTTTTGATCGACTTAAAAATAGGTCGGTTCCAGTCATGTTTGGTCCCAGCTATGCCCCGCGGTTTTACCCGTTAGTATCGTGATGTTATAAAGCATCCAGATGGCAACTCAAAAAAAATGATGACATTTAGGTATTTTATAGAAATATTGATTTCATTGCTGTCTTTTCATAACAATTTTGAAGTCAGTTTAATATTTTTTTTTTCTTTTTGCTGTTAGTAAATGTTTACATGAGGCTTCTAAGTTTAATGCACATATCAGTATCTGTCTAGGTCCTTCATACATTACTAAGAAAGTTTCAATATTAATATTTGATTTCATTAAATACTAGTATATATATTTAATGCATTTATAGGGATTTTAGGTTATCAAGCACTAGGTAATAACATTTTGTTAGTGGCAGAAAGCGGGTAACAAGTCGTGGTTTTTATGTGTTTTCTATAGTAATGCGGGACTTCAGATATTTGCTACTACATGTGGTCTAATCCAAACTTAATTAGAACCCACTTATTTTCAACCCAGTAGGTATTAAAATAAAAAACGTGTTCCACTTAAAACTTATTGATGCTAATCTTTACAAATTAACCAGAATTATATTCATGTTTAATCCTACTGCCTAATATCTAAATATACCATAACGTATATTTTTCGACATAAAGTCCGGAAATAAATCGGTATTAAGGTGAATTTTATTATAAAAAACTGACGCAATTATTCAGCCCGAACTCCTTTTTTACATTACAAAATTTAATTATCCAATAATCGTTTTAAAAAGGACGCTTAAGGACCAACCTTTTGACAATAAATAAAAAGTTTACGGCCGCGTGAAATCACAAATAAGGATGATGCGTTCCAAAGATCTCACGGAGTAGGGTTGCTTAGATAAAAGGCACTTGAAATGTAAGTACTTGTGGTAGACAATGGACCCACTTGAAATTTTTGAGTGGTCATCCCTTTTTTGCGCCATAAAGTGCGAGTGGGACGGATAGAGCGGCACGCGTACACCAACCGACGTAAAATCGCTTTGTTTCAGGATATTTCCTTGTAAGGTATTGTTCCTTACTAAGAAGTGACAGATCCGGTTAGGGTTGTAAAGATTTTTTTTCTGTTCACGTACTTGAGAGATAAGAATGTCTTGCACGTGCTATTTTATCTTATTTTTTATAGAAGGATTAATATTGGTGGGAACAAATTACTATTGGCCGTTTTATTTTAATTATTAATTAAATTTTCAACCTCACATTCCTTCAAGTTACACAGGTATTACAAAATCCGAAATCGCCTCACATTTACCGCTGAATAACCAGTATTTTTTTGCTAAAGCTGCACCCGTTAAACCGCAACACATCCCACAAAAAATAAACCGAATTTAAAATAAAAAACTTTAACGGTTTGAGTTTAAAGCCTATAAATCATTTCATAAAAACATTATACAAAACCAAGTTGATTTTTGTCAGTCGCCAGTTATTCATCTGGATATCATTTAATATCAGTTGCAATGCAGACGTATTTTGCCTATTTTAGCACCATTATAAAATAGATAGCGGATGCGCCATTATCATTTATACAGTGTTTTTAATTTAGAAACCTGCTAACCCGAAAAACGTGAACTCGTGATGCGCGCAGTCAAAAATTAACTTTCAGCCGTCATCCCTATCTTGATGAAAAGAGCGTGACACGACATGCGCGGCCCTACTATAAATTTACATTTTTGACGCGACAACGGTCGTAAACTTCAGTGAAATATAATAGCCTCTTAATGCTCCGATACGAGAGCCCGTTTTAAAGGCGGAACATCCAGAATGAGGTTTAATCACCACGCCTACTACTGTTGATTGCAACCCGAAATTTTATTAAATCCAATACGCTTGGACTAAAATAAGTACAAAAAGAAACGCATTTCATTCGCTTTAAGTGCTTTTTGATCGCAACACGCTTGCGGTGTTACAATTTTACTTGCAGTTTTCGATATTTTACGATGTTATTTTTATAGTAGCTGTTTTATTAGTGTGTGTTGTTTAGTTTTATGAAAGGATGTTGGATGTCGTTAATGTGTTAGAGTTTAGACTTGGTCCCTCCTAAAATTTAGCTAACTATTTGCCGTATTTGTGTCATAGGCTTTTCCTTCTTTTTGTTAGCGAACATTATGCACACTTATCTATAATTATGGTCGATGCTAAGCTTTCTTTTTTTAATTTTAAGTATTTATTTTCAATATTTGGTAAATAAGTTGAAACATCTTAAAGTATGTTCTATTATTATTTAAAATATATTTAAAAAATATTGTATTTCAGTATAATTTACCTATCATTTTAGGAACGACTATAAATTAGTAGGGGTAAAAACATACGTAAACACGCAAAACTATAATGCAAACGAGGTATAATCACAGTCAAGCTCAACTCATTTGCGCCGACTCAGTTGCGAGTTTAAACTGTGTCCGAAACAACAAGTTAAATCCTAATAGTTAACCACACGCGATAATAACTTGCGCTTTAAACCATTATCAGCTGGGGTGGTTTTAAATTTGTTATTTTTATTTCCTACATTTAATTACATACTAAAACGTCCAACTTAAAAAAATCAAGAAGATTAAAGCTAATAAAATGTTATATTAATTTGTTATTAAAACGTAAATGTTGAAATGACAATGTAAGTGGAATTAGGGGAATAAAAATTATGTGGGCTTATTTTCTTTATTTGATTTTTTTTCAACTAACTGCCTTCATAGTCACCACACGTACTTTCTCTGGGTATATTAGGTACCTACCTATATAAGACCCAAAAAATATGAAGCACAATTTTATATAGAATTAGGACTTTTTGTATGTATACAATAGCATAGTAACGATAAAATAATAAAACGGTCGGCAGCCGGTCAGTATTAATCATATTGCCTTAAGAGCCGTTCCACCAACAATCAATTTTGTTATCTATACTTATGCACACATGTCTAATGCAAAATATGTAGCTATAAAATAAGTATTTTTAACGAACGACTCCAAAATATTTAGTAATATGTCGTAATTGGAATCCAACCGGAAATACTGACCTAAAAATAATTGGGAAATTGACACTTATTTTCACAATAAACTTTTTATAAAACGCTATGCTACTCATATGAGTTATTTTGAGGTAATTGCTTGAAGGTGCCTAATTACAAATCGTTCTGGAAATATCTCAGGGGTGTATTCGTTAAACAATAATTAAGGCACCCGGATTATATTATTTAACTAAAACAAAACGAATACAATTTGTGCTGACTATAGGCAAACATGCCAATGAATCTGCATTTACATTACAATGCCATACATTACATGCCATGTGTCTGTGACGTACGATTATTATAAGCTAATAATATCTTATTTACACAACTTGGTCATACATAGCAATTGGCCGAGTTAAGCGAGCGCGCGTGGTCCATACAAGGCAGCGGCCTCGACAGATATAAACGAAAACATCGACATTGGTGACTCGATGATCTAAAGTTATTATAGTACTACTTTGCGTGGATATTTCGATATTAAATTTACATTAATACATTTTCATTTACGCGGAATAAAAACTATTGCTGATATATGTAGTTATAAAAATGACTTCAAATCGAATTGTTATTATATTTCCTAAATAAAACAAAAAAAAGTCATGTTATCAAATCTATTAAGTTATATAATTACATATTAACACCATACATGCATAACGCAAGCCTATATCTAGTTAAGGTAGACGGATAACAATGCTACGGCGTCGACACACCTCTCTGTTATGCAACAATCATTAATCTTCATCAAGTGACTAGTCAATAACAAAAACCACGTTATTTGGCACATTTTTAATATTGCCGATAAATATGATATAGTGGAAATTCCGTTAATCGTATTTGCAGCATAAGCTATTAAGGCATCAAATTATCGCGAACAAACTTTCGTACAAATGTCACGCTATTACTGCCTGATCGCTAATGTTTATAGTGTATAATAAGTCAAAAAATAATTATAGCCTATAGCCGTCCACTGCTGGGTGTAGGTTTCCCCTAATGAGGTCCAACCATCAGGTCTTAAGCATTCTTTATCTAGCAGCTATCGGCTAATTCTATAGGCATATTTGCAGTTCTTTGATAAGTAAAACTATGTCTTTAACCCATGAGAATTCAAAAGACATATCGAAACTAAGTGCATTGGCAGCACTTGCAGACTGTAGCCGTATTCGAGAACATTCTCCGAAATGTAGGCTTTATGAAAATAGAAGTAGAAGCAGAAGTAAATAGGTCAGGCCTGAGTAATATCGCCATACTAAGGTTCACCACCCATAATCGCATTGAGATATGGACAATGGACATACATATATGTTTGTATGTACATATACACAAAATGTGTATGCATTTAATTAGACGCGATGCATTCTAATGCCGTTCTAAGAACCGATTTTATAATCGACAAATAAAATTATAACCCGATATAATACGAGTTTTGAACTGACTGAGTAAGCAACAATTGAAAAAAATAAACTTATCATTTTTAATTTGCTCATGTATTTAGATTATTTCATAAAAAAATCACCTACAGTACAGGCCATGCCTAGTGTAGGGGCCACCGTTACAAATCTATTTTGTTTGTTCGTAAAAGTTTATATTCTTAAGATCATTTAGCGTTAAGGAATATAAAACTAAATGATTATTAAGATTGAAAAATCATGACTCAATGAAATATTGACATACCAACTTGGTCTTGGCATATACACGTGCAGCAAGGGTGATCCTCCTCACGCCTCCGCGACCACGTGTAACCTCCGACCTCAAGCCCTCGCGACCAATTTATTTTCTTACAATTTCCTTAATGATATAATCATGTTGTTTTTCTGGAGCCAAATGCATACATTTTGTTACGAATTTAGATCTATAATTGGCCTCGATTGAGAGTAAAGTCAGTCCTATTTTTAGATTGTAATTTTCTATAAAGAAAAAAGGTACAAAGTTACTTATAAATTATTGCTAATCTATTCTACAAAATTTAAGCCTGTAAAGGTCTAAAGTTTCCTAGAAAGCTTCAGACTTAAATGTCGGAATTTATTATACTGTATTGGCACAGTCTATGAAATGCATAAAATCCGATGCCCGGCAATGCTTACATGATAATTATCCTAATACTACTTGAATAAACATAGTTGAAATATTCATTAAAATGTTCCGCATTTAGCATATAAAAACTACATAATCAACATCAAAGCCAACGCATTCAATTAAATTAACGATATGAATCTAGTTCATTGGTAGCATTATGTAATTTGTTTACACCCACCCACACGCCTGCTCAGGGTAGCAGGTTCAATTCTCGACCCACTCGGGCAAGCCCACTGCTTCCTTCAACGTATATGGATTGCCACACGGTCAAAAGTTTCCTTGAATCGGTTTGCACAAACAATTTACATAATTTTTCGATGTGGAAACACTGAGTATTTTCTGTTATAGTGCGCAGCGAAATCCGACTTGTGTCGGTGTAGGTAGATGTCATTGCATATTTGCAGAAAATATAGTTTAAAATCACGTATCTTTAAGCGCAAGTTGAAATTCTAGATTTGATGAATAGTTTTATAAAATTACCAGCGCAGACACATGACACGTGAGCGATGCACAAGTACAGAGCGCAGACCTCAAAGGCGCGCAAAAATGCCTAGACCTAACGGATATTTGGTTGATTAGGGGCGCTGTTATAGAAGCTCGCACCAGGTGAACAAAAGGCTAATTACGATATTGGATTCACTGAATTATCGGGAGCAAAATCTTGAATTTCTGTAAGAGTTAAAATTTTTATCAAGCTTTTGATCCAAAAAATAAACCTAACAGCTAATTACCAGGCTACTTAGAACGACACTGTAAAAACATAGTGAGGTAATCTGAATTTTTAGATCTGCAATTACCACTTACTACCATTTTTTTACTTTCTACGAGTTATCGAAGCAACATCCACTTATAGGAAATGATAGCCTGCACTCCAATCCTAAAGAAAAATCATCATCCACGAATTTTAATATACTTTCCCCACACGTTCCCTTTTAAAATAAAAGACGCGTGCCTCTATTATTAAACATTGAATTAAACCCACGGATTTAAAACTACACAATGCATAACCACCCACAACAGTGCTCTGATTAACTATATGAAGCATGCGTCGTATAAGGCGCAAGACGATTTAACACATGTCACATCTCATGCATGAGTCAGTCATGCTAATATTGCACATTCAGTCTATAAACTGCCCACTGGATGTCATTGTTTCGCCTTTTGTGTTTGGGTCAGAGTTCCTTCGTATGCGACTGTTTACATGCTAATAGTCTTATTGCATCCCTGTCTGTCAATTGATTATGAAAGATTTCGGGATCTTAAAATAAACATCCATACTGGATCAGGGACAAAAAGTATAGTAGATGCATTTTCGAAATACTAGGGCGATAAAAATATAATAAAGTCTAGTTAAAATTATGTAAAAAATATTTTCGTATTTTTACTGGTAAGTGTACAAAAATCAGTAACAATTTTGAGTACTTAGTGACCTTGCTGTCCTAGCTCTAATCTTGTGGAATACCAGTTCACATTGGACTGTAAAGACCAAGCGACGATTCGTATACCTAGAAAAATATCACGTAGATACTACACAAATACTTAGAATTTTCCACAAAATTGTTAAAATAGGGACCACACAACTAGAATACGTCAACGAATCAAATACTTTAACAATGTAATAGACTCTTAATACACTAATATTGCTTTTAAGAAGATTATTTTTTGACACCAATTATAGATTATAAGATTTTTTTTTAATTTAATGCTTAAATCCAGAATTCCGAAACTCTGAAATAGGGAAAAGTTCGTTCTCATAAAATATATAATGTTCTCATTTAATCACTGAAAATATTATTCACTAGGTAACTAATCCAAAAAAATATTTGTTTCTTAAAAAGTCACTAGGCGACTGTCCCCCGCCCTCACACCCGCCACTGCAACTCCTGTAAGCCAAGATCAACAGAGGCACAAATTTTAATGACACTGAGCATTGAAGCTCAGCGATTCTCCGGGAATGTCTAACTTGTCTTTAACCCGCAAAATCAATCACAAAGTTAAATTAATAGGAGTTAGAAATAAAAAGTCACTAGTCAACTTCACTGTAATGACAGTAATTGTGAATAGCAATAAAGGTGTCGACCCACTTGGCAGGACTTGGTGATTCAACCGCGGCGACAGGTGCCGTGCAGGAAGTAAGCTCTTAGCTCCAAGTGGGTTGCGACTTGTGTCCCTCTGACGATACGCCGACTTAGCGATTCTAAGCAAGGAGTGAAATGTATGGTCCTTCGAGCCGGATTATGTATGATTATGACTAACCAAAATACAAATATTACATTTTTAAATATTTTTTGCTAATGTTTAAATTTACAAGTCTTAATTGTTGTAATTAAATAGAATTCCTTATGGTGTATTCGTAGCGTTGCGCTTGTGAAAATATTGCCTAGATAAATAAACTTATTTTTAAGGAATTCTGATTCTATATTTAGTCAATTATGTAGAATAATACGTTTGAAAACAATCGGCAATTCAAAGGCGATGTATGCAACATTGAAATGTCCATGACAAATCGTTGACGAACGCCGCAGCAATGCCACAGGGAATTTCACTCCTTAACTGCTTAACATTATAAAGGATGAAGCTATTAAAGAAAGGAAAACTGATGTCGTATTTTACGCAAGTCGGTAATCTAATTGACGGCATTGCCAACGAATACAAATTAAAGCCACCGAGAGCGGGTTTCTATTTGACTCAATAAATCGTGCCTTTACGTTGTAATTTAAAAGAAAATTCTTTTATACAAGTGGATATAAAGGAGCAATTAGGTTTAATACGATTTGCGACTGCTGCTCGGAAATAACTATGGTTATTACGGCGTGTCATAAGCCGTCAATCGGGCCAATAATTATTTGCAGTTATTAGGTTTATAAGTAATAATTGAATAATATTTAAGGATTTAATCAACGCGATTCGAGACTACCAATCAATAAATTATTCTTCCGGCATCTAATAGAAAAAACGTATCGGACTACTTCTACAAGCCAGCAAACCACCATTAAGGTTGATAAAGAAATGTCTTGACAGTACAAATTACAGCATATAATTTGATCACACAAGAATTTTATTAAGCATACTTGCAGAAAGTAAAGAGCAGCACCAACGTGGTGTTATTATCGAATCCTCGACATCGCGATCAAATGATGTTCTTGTGTTATCGTGACGGGATGGCGGAGGCAGGAAACGAGTAAAAATGTTATGTCGAGCGGTAAGATTTTTTGCCTGTTCGTCGGTATTGCGCGTGGCCAGTGACAAATTGCGCGGCGGCCACCGTTTCCGATTTTGCACCGGCGTGTATTTTTTAATCTGTGCGAGTTTAATAAACCCCAGTGTTTACTGTTCGAGACAGTGCTACGGACGTTTTAATGCTCCGGATAATGGCATTATATTGTTCAATTAAAAGGCAATATAATGTACGTTATATTATGTTTGTTTTCGCATATCTGTACGTTAATCGGCTTATATCGGTTGATTGGTTAACTGGTATTTTACGTTGCGGGTTTGCACGTATACATGCATTGGGAGGGTTGGCGTTCGAATCCATACTTGGGTTCTAGATTATATTGAAAATGAAACATTTATTATAATAATAGTTCGTAGTTACGTTTCACAATCGAGTACACAAAAACTGCCGAATACCTATAGATATATCTAACATTTTCAAATGTTCCTGACCTTACACTAACATACACCTCTTGCGTCATGGTTATCACAAACCACGACAATTATTTGCAAAACACGCAGCACTGGCGAGAATCAAACCTACAACCTCTCGCATCACAGCCGGAATCCCAACCAACCACATCACACAGGCTGGCCAAGATTTCACACGTTACTCATTAGAGGACAGACGGCGCACGGCACAGCGGATGCTGCGAATCTGTTCGACCATACGGGAAACGCGTTTATAAGCTTGTCTCCCGTCTGTCACTCCATCGGCCGACAGATTTCATCTCGCGCTAAATGGACCAATTTCAGCAATTTGTTTTCAATTGATAATACATGTATGTATTATAGATCATATCATCATAATTTGAATGATCATAATTTGTTGCTTTCATGCTAAAAAATGCTTTGGGTGAATTTAGAATTTTAGCACCAAGCTGGTCATTCGTCTATAATATTCATTAATGCAATGCAGAGCACTATATGAGGGTGTCGTCATATGTGGAGAAAAGGCTAATGCCTATATAACCTGATGTAAAATGTAAATATATCTGATTAGGTATTTGCACGTAACATCAATGATAACATCAGTATAGTATTTGTAATAACAATTGTTACGATAGGTCGTAATATATTCTCCGCTCATACGCAATATATTCTAGGAAATGATTCACAATCGGACGTACCCGCGCAGTCCGAATTCTGTTCCCATAGTAATTTTAATTAACCAATAAGTAAAAACGCGCCGATCCGTTTCCACAGCGCACATGAATTCCAACGATTTCCCATACGTATGCGTAGTTTTATAATAAATACAATAGTTTTGTTCTATTAAAAATTTTCACGCATCGAAGCAAAACTATGTACTCATACTCGTCGTGTCATTAAGAAATACTTCTGTCAATTTTTGTGCATATTTTTGTATTCATATTAATATTAGTAGTATAGTATTTGTCACTCTAGAAATAACTAAACACCCTAAATATGTTGCTTGATTGATGTAATACACACTTTTAATAATATGTGATGCAATTAACTTTAATCAAAAAATTACTAATCAACGGTTTACTTGAAGATGGTGAACGTGGCCCCACGTCTCATATTAGCCTATGCGTAGCCTTCTGTTGGACAATCTCGCCTATTCCGATATTAAGTAAGATTGAGTTGAATTTTCGCCAACTTCAGATCGGTGATTGATGTATTTAATCACATTAGCTCCTAGATTATTTAATTAAATTTTCGACCATTTTCTAAAACAGACGGTTTTCTTACCCTACTTCCTACATACAAAATATTTCGCAGAAAATGCTAAGAATTTTAACGGCGGCCAAGTTGAACATTCATTCATAATATGGATAGACGATCTAATAGAAAAGTTGTTAGCAGGCTGCATCCAAAAGGTCAACTTGAAAACACTTAGGAGTAACTTGAAGAATTTCCAACAGCAGAAGATAAAATGTTCAAAAATCGCGGACAAAGAACGAATAATTTGTATGATCTCTCTGTTATTACACCAAGTGGCATAGCTTTTTATATTTATCAAAAGCCGAATTGAATTAATATAATCTATTATCAAATAAATAACATTTCGTAGTAGCAGTCGAGTGTTTAATTATAACAGTAACAGTAATTAAACTGTAGTCGGTCGGTCACAATTAGATTAGTCACGTTTAACGAAATAATAATATAATAATTATGTACATATTACATAATGCGTGATGTTGCTCGTCGTGGAACGCGGGTCGAGTACCGTACGCATATAAATTTATAATATTTAACTATATTGTCTGACGAACTGCCATGACCAAGTTATCACAATGCTTAGCACATTTTTTAATCGTAATGGTAAGATATGTACTTTATTTTTTACACTGCCCTCTCTCTCCTTTTAAATCCATTCCTTGGTTGTCTGTAAGATATTGCTATAGAGCGATAAGACCGCCATTTGTACTTTTTTTTTATTGTTTCTATATTGTGTATTTTTGTTAACTGTGTGTACAATAAAGATTTAAATAAATAAATAATAAATGTACCTACAACTATGATTCGAGAGGTATGTTTCCTTAATTATGATTTTATTTATGAATCTCTAAAACCGTCGTACTACATTAATATTTTGCAAGGTAAACTACCCAAGCATACACATTTTTTTAATACGTAATAAAATTATAAATTATAATATACATATTTCAATAAATTTGTTTTTATACGAGAAAAACACGTGTTTTATCACACTTGCCTGCCAATATTTTATAACTACAAAAGCTGAACTATTTCTATTTTGGCTTAAGAAAGAAATGCAATTTGCGGATCGAATTATACCACCGTGTTGGAAACCGGATACTGGCCGATTTTGATACACGAATTCAATTTGGTGATTTACTAAAAAAAAATCTTGCATATATGCGGTGGTAGCCTAAAAATCCCAAATTAATTAGTACCCAAAAGCTATATCGCAGAAATAAACTAGTACGAATTGTTTTGCGAACGGTTCACGATTGTACCGTGAGAAAATAGTAAATCACACGTCGAGCACGACTCGCACCGCGGACGTAGCATGGGTACATTATGTTGGCGTACTGTTTGCATGGTAATGCGGGCCCCGAGCGACTACCAGACTACTTCCATTCATATGAGGCCTTGTTAGTGTACTATTACATATGAAAGAATAGTTTATGGTGTGAGGTAAGCACTCCTTGTCATCTTTGGAGGGAAATAAGATTGGCGAATTGTGTGGCTTTATCGTCTTCTTGTCTAATTTCACGACATCGGGGGACACCACACCACATACTGTCTGTCTCTGAACAGTGCATTACAGTGTAAGCACGGCCATATTACTGTTACTATTTCCTTAGTTTTCCTTAATAACCAAAACAAAAAAAGAAAACAATATAAATACGCATTTGCGTAACCGAACATTACTTTACGCAAGCGGCATCAACCCACTTTCATACCGTCTGTACCACAATTCCTTCTCATTACATCAAGGGCAAAAACTGGCGATGCTAACGGGCAATCCCGGCAAGAAGCAGCCGTCAAGTGCTCGACAGACGGATGTCATTCGCGGATAGGGATTTAGGGCACAACGGTCCAGCCGGCGCCGGACTTTAGGGATGGGATGGTGCAACTTGTGAATTGATTTTAAATGTTAAATTGTATCGAGATAATAAACAAATATTTCTTTCGGGTCTGGGTGTTTGTGAGACCGAAAAGTCTCTCGTAGTTCTGATACCTGCGACACAAGACTTAGTTGATCTTAATGTGGGGTCAGGACTATGTATGTGACTGTTGGGTGTATTTATTTTATTGTATTTTAATAAAGATTGCAAGAACTAGGAAGTTGCTGGGTGTAAGCCGCTTCCAATAGGTAGTTGTGGAAATCCTTGGAGTAGGCCATATACAGTAATAAGTTTTCTCTTTGATCCCACGATAAGGCATATAAAAAGAACAATTTAAATAAAAGGCTAGAATTGTGCCATTCCGTACGCCTCTGCGTAATATTGTACAGAAACCGGTAACCGGGCAATTACTCACTTCGGGCAAATTACATATGTAAAACCGTCAAAAAATTACGATCTTAACTGTTTTACACAAGTGCTTCTATTAAACCATTTGACGTTCTTAAATACTTCAAGACTTGTAGACGGGTGGTCGTAACCATTAACTTCTAGAATTATAGTAGTAGAAATTGCAAGACAAAATTTTAGTAAGCAACAGAGGAATGGACAAATTCACAACAATGATTGGTATGTTACGTATAGAAACGGGAGTAAAGTGTGAGAAATAAGGGAAACTACAGTTTAAACTTCAACCATGTATTAATGCCATCAAAGTTGATGTTATAGTCAAAGATAGATATATCTTATCTGTCGACTCAATTCACTATTTAAAACTAGCATTTCACACCCAAATAAAACCAAGAATCCACAATCTAGAAATATATGTATGACGTAAAACCGAATGTCCACACACTCGTGTCCCATCACTACCCCGCCCGCTAACATACCGGTATTATTAAGTTATTTCACATTACCGTATTCTCACTAGCGGTTATTTATAGAAATTGGCGACTTGCAGTGCAAAAATAACTCCGACCACATATTTCGCTAGAATTTCTTGTGTTAATTGCTGTGATTATCTACCGGTAGTAGAGATCGAGTATTTAAAGATATCTGATAGTGAAATATTTTATGTCTAAACTAATATTGTAAGGATGAAAGATTTGATTGCTGGTTTGCATTTAATAGGCTCCGAAACAACTTGACCGATTTGAAAAATTCCTTCACCATTAGAATACTACATTATCTTCGACAAACATAAGCGATAGAATATTTTCAAAATTCGAATAAACCCGGGCGGAGCCAGACCGTACCGATAGCGTTTGATATTTTTGGAGATATAAGGTAGTGCCAACCCGCAATAGGCAAGCGTGGTGGACAGTCTAACTTATATCTATATCTATATCAGCCCATATACGTCCCACTGCAGGGCAAGGCCTACTCTACAATCGAGAGAATCGATTGAGAGTGGTTAGGCCATATAGTCCACCACGCTGGCCTAGTGCGGGTTGGCGGACTTACATACCGTAGAAATTCTTTAAAATCGCTACGGTATGCAGGTTTCCTCACGATGTTTTCCTTCACCGTTAAAGTGCGTGGTGATTGACTATCAATGTCTTACTTAAGAGTATCTTAATTGTCTCTGCAGTAGGAGTATATTGACTCCATTATTAGAGAAGTCCTGATATGACTAAGATATTAGGTATGTAATTTGTCCTATATTATGGCGTATAATATTACAACAGATTTTTCGGTCACTTCACCACCCAAACTGGAAGTTTGCTTATCTTACTAAACATTTATCCCGGCATTATGACCAAACCCACGACTTCTCACTTCACGAATCGGTCAATGTTAACAATGAACGATGACACGATAACATGAAAATTTAACTCCTAGTATAATTTAATGAACCAATTATGACATAACGAAAGTTTACTTTCAGGTAACATATCTTTTGTATTAACTATTTACTTAATTACATAGAATTAAAATAAAGACAAAGTTACGACTAAGCAGTAAGCAGTAAAAAATAGCACTTGCTGAAAATAAAAAACAAATGTGACGTCAATCGTGAACTTTTCGTGTTCGAAAAATAGTTCCAAAAATAGCTCTCTTAAAGCATTCGCGTTCCCTGCGTACCATTCATAGTGTAATTACTATTTTGTGAATGAAACCGCACAGGAAATGGACTTCTGTCGGCCGAAACGAATCGCGCGCCGCCTTACAAATCATCTACTAGACGTTCGGACCAGGCTTAGATAAGCCGAGGTTATTCTGTTTTGAAAAGCAGAAGGAAATTTAAAATGCATTTCAAATGAATTTAAATAGAAATTATGTTCACGATTGCAAAATTTTGCTTGATAATTGTAGGCACCAAGACAAAATTCAGCACAAAAGCAAATGGTCTAAGATGTTACCACTAAGCTCATATTATTATAAAAAAATATTGCGAACCCAAATAACCAATTATAATGCTTTTTCTATTACTATGTTAAATGGCCTGCGTGCGCTTAAAAATCGAACACAAAAAATATTTAAAGTAAAAAAAAACTTGACGAATCCATTTAGATATAAGTTGTTTTAGGCGGCGAAGTTCCGGCAATTATTGTATTGTGTGTTCCCGTTACAAATGTGATATACATATTTTTTTTAACATTCTTAGCGCGTTGAGAGTTCAAATACGTGTGCAAACAAAAAGCTCCCTGTTTATTCGTCAAACAATGAGAGCGGGCGAGGGGCAGAGAAGAGGGGGGTTATGAGGGGAGGGGGTCTCATCTCGGTGACGTGACCGCGGGCACCGGATGCTGGCCCCTGACCGGAAGGCCAAGATGAAAGGCATCTCACAATGTCCGCGACGAATCTGTAAGCAAGGAATTTTTCTATTCGGCTGACCACTGAATATTTGTCGAGGTGACATCACGCGCGCGACTTTTTTCAACTTTTTTAGGCTTCACCCGACCGCTGAGTTTTTCAGGCGTTCGGTGGTTGACTCGGAATTTGGCAACGCTGTTGAACAATAATCTGACTTTTTATTCTTTTTATTTTTTTAACGAACTATTACTAACTAACTGAGCTAATCCTGAAGCTAATCTGAATTAGTTATTTAATTATTATTTTTTTGAGCATTTATTCTTTATTTTTACACTGTCCTCTCTCTCTCTCTCCTTCCCCTATATCCATCCAAAGGTTGTCTGGCAGAGATCGCTCAGAGCGATAAGACCGCCTTTTGTACTTTTATATTATTTTATTTCTTTGTGTTATGTTCTTTTGTGTACAATAAAGATTATACAGATTATACAGATACAGATTAATCCGACTTAATCCGGTACAAAATGTTAAATAACTCGAATATATTTGAGAAAATGTCGCCTGTAATAAATTAATGTT
The DNA here is from genome assembly GCA_949752805.1 of Deilephila elpenor. Taxonomy (NCBI): domain Eukaryota; kingdom Metazoa; phylum Arthropoda; class Insecta; order Lepidoptera; family Sphingidae; genus Deilephila; species Deilephila elpenor. The sequence goes on from OX457111.1 coordinate 6,035,451, forward strand.
TATCGGTTTAAAGAATGTATCGTGAGAGAGGCGCGTAATGTTATTAATGCTTATGTTGAAATATGCGTCGTTAGGTGTTATTGATGTCTAACTTTCATGAAGGCTATACTAAAGGATTTTATAATACGAGTAGTTTCTTTTGTTGCAAAATAGTTAATACCGATTATGCAAAAAAATAAAAAATGCGGTTATAAAAATATTTTAAGTATTTAATGAAATTTGTTATTTTAGAACACACAAATTAACATTTATGTAGATGGAGAAAGTTTGCAAAAATTAGCTAATTATACTACATTCTTTCGTATTTTTTATAGTTTAAAATCTGTATAACAGCCCATATGCATTCAATTTTAGACACGGGGAATAAAACACATGTGAAAGACCATAGTTGACCACAATGAGCTAAAGAGTGTTGTACTGCTAAAATTGTCAAAATAGCATTACTAACAAGGCTTTAAAGACTTACTAAATGACAATAACACGCACACTCTCCGAAGTGCGGAACAACATTTTTATCACTAAAAACTAAATGATGTCTACTACTAGGCTCTACATCCTGTCATATCACACCAAACATAATGCGTCATACCATCTAAACTACGAAAAAAAAACTAAAAATATTCGCAGGACCTCTCCCAAATCGCAAATCACAGAATGCTTTGTGTTGCATCTCGCGTATTGTCGCTACGATTATTTAACCTATGCTTTACAATGTTAGAGACTTTTCGACCATCCTCCATAATATTTTCAACTCCAACTAAATATTTCAATATCGTTTTTTGTTTGCAGGTAAACTGTACGCAGCGTTAGGCCGTCGCGGAGGGAGAGTGATCGGCAGCGACCTACAGACCGGGTCGGCTTCGTTCAGAGTGCAAGCCCTACTGCCAGTGGCGGAGAGCTTCAAGTTCGCACTGGAATTACGAACACACACCTCAGGGCTGGCCGCGCCGCAGATGTTATTCAGTCATTGGGAGGTAAGGAAACCTTTGATTTTTTAAAAACGTTTTTTGGATGAGAAGCCGTTATGCTATTCCTCCTTACCAGTACCCCGGCAGAGGTCGAAAAAGGCACGTGTTGCGCATGTTATGGCCGCACCGATTCTCTACGAAATTTAAATCATAAATCCTAACCACTGGATGAATACAATATTGTGTAGATCATATCATAGATAAATAAATAAATAAATAAATACACCCAACAGTCACATACATAGTCCTGACCCCACATTAAGATCAATTAAGTCTTGTGTCGCAGGCATCAGGACTACGAGAGACTTTTCGGTCTCACAAACACCCAGACCCGAAAGAAATATTTGTGGGCCGCACAAACATTTCTCTTGGTGCGATCGAACCCGCGGCCTCTCGTTTCACAGCCGGCGTCCAACCAACTGCGCCACGGAAGCTGTCAAGATAGATGACATGAAGGAATATTTTTTACTTGATATTTTACCTAAAGCAATAACTAAATACGTGACGATGTTACATCATCATCATCAGCCAGTTGCAGTCCACTGCTGGACATGGGCCTCTCCCAAGGTACGCCACAGAACTCTGTCTGTGGCGTATTGCTTTACGCATCCAGTCGCTGCCGGCTCTCTTGTGCAAGTCGTCCCGCCATCTGGCCATGGATGTTACATGGTTTAGAAAAACTGGCGATTCTTCTAATATCTATAGCCGAGATTTCAATTCTAATATATAGGGAAATGGTTAGATTTTTTTGTCGGCACGTGTTATGCATCGATATTCTATTGAAGATTGTTTTCTTGATTAAATATTTATGGATATGTATTCCAGTAATATTTCCTTATTAGTAGAAAAACGCAATAGATAATAACTCTGTTTATTTCGCATTGCCAATAATAAGGCAATTTATTTGCTATAATGAATTATTTATTTTAATTATAAAATAATGGAAACACCTCTAAGACTTATTTATTAAACACAAGACGTCCAATAGGTAACACGTGTAAATAAATTATATTTGATATCCTACTTGTAAGATATGTCAATAGTTTTCCATTTGTCTCTCCAATATATAAAGTGAAAATTAATGTATTACAAATCTAATTAAATTGAAATCATATTTTTAAAATCTATAATACACAGATGAACATGAAACCATACCTAGCTTATAAAATTTCTTATCTAAAACCCTATTCAAAAATTACTCAAAGTTTATAATATCCGCGCAACATAAAACTAAATGAAACAAATATACATGCTTTATTACAGGTAATCGACATAGACCCATTCTGGCGGCCCCGCACGGAAGAGGAGTACCTACACTGGGGGGAGAAATGGGACGGGGTCAATAGGGCCAAGGCCTACATGGACTCTGTTCGAGCGCGGAAGGGACTCGCCACTGACAAACAGTTGGTCCAACACGCCGAGAAGCAACGAACACTGTCCAAGAATAAGTAGCTGATACAGCTCTCTTGTAATGTAACTGCAGTTAACAGTATAAATGACCCAAGAACAATGTCGTATGTGGATATATAATGTTTTGTTATTTATTTGTATTTGGCATAAAAGATTTATGGAAACTAGGTTTTTGTTTAGTCCTATTTTTTCAACTAATTAATAAGTCCTGTTTATTTAAAAATCTAATTCATATGCGATTTTGTGAAACTTTTGTGATAAATATAAAAAAAAACTATTTTATTTCAGAAATCCCATAGCAGCTAATGAAAAATAAAGTGATTTAAAAGGTCACATGATTATATGTATATACGATACATATGTATTCCTTGTGCTAATAGCTTTTCAGTAAATGATTTCCAGATACCTGTTTAGATAATTATAAAGTACGGAAAGTCACGCCATCTACCTTTCGATTGCGTGACTAAAGTTAATAAAATGTATTGTTACGCATGTGTTGTATAATGTCATCCACATATTATTATATATTATATTTCGCTTCTTTAATACGTAAATGTATTATAAACTATTATATAAATATATAGCTTGAGATGCAATTGAATTTATTATCGAAATTAAGAAGTCCTACAAGTAAGATAAATTGTTGATAATCGTCTGTGAATATTAAAATAACCGAGTATATGTTTTTCTACACTAATACGTATGTTATTAGACCTTATTATTGTTTAACTATATTTAAATGTGAAGTAAAGTTTGCCTGAATTTTGTCGAAAGGGGTTAAAACATTTGAGAACACATGAAAAAGTTTAAGTAATGTTTTTAAAATGTAATGATATTTTTAGCAATTTGTTAAGTAGAAGTAATGTTTATAAATTTGTACACGTTATTTAATGAATGAATTGTCGTGTCTTAACATTTTGTTATATATATTTTTAAATAAATAATTTCTGAAATACTGGTTTCATTTTCATTTTAACCCACATTACTTGTGTATAAGCATGAATTGAATTACACTAGAATAACTCTTATTTGGGTTGAAAAAATATATATATCTAAGGCTCTCTGCCTTAACGCATTACACCATGGCCGTGCTAAGAAACTATCAAAAAAATATTGCACACACACCCAAACCAAATAAATATCTGTGGAATATATAATAATCCGTGTGGAGATCGAATCTAGCCAATAAGTCGAAATGGTTGGCCAAAGCGCTAATTATTAGCAATGATTTTATTTTATTAAATACTCGCTCAAGATGAGCTGTATAGACAAAGGTCTATAAAGTACCAGTGTGGACACAACATAGCTATTAAAAGACATTAAATTTAGAACTGTCAGTCTCTTCATTGCTTAGCCTCTAGTTCGACGCCTGATTGTATAATAATACACGGATATGTCAGATCACTGGGTAAAAACTCGTAATTTTCATTACTGGTCAATAACAGTTATTACACTGTATCCATTTGAAGATGTGATGCCGTTCATATCGGTACATGTTAAATCTACTAACATGAAAAAAGACTACAATGCTTGTAATGGTACGTACGCCTGTTTAAAACCTGGTATTCACAAACCTAAAACGGGACCGTTTCGCGTTTTATGACTTGGTTTTCGAAAGTATAGGTACCTATAGTAAAAACAGACCCAGCCTAGTTTGGGAACTCCTGCCAACTGCTATTATTTTTAGAAATTACTTTTTATTACTAGTTTTAAGAAATTTTAACGCAATTTGGTCATTGAATATATACTTGTAGTGTTCGCAATCCGAAGAAATACGCAATCATTACTACACTGCATCTAATTGTAGGTGTAGAACAGTCTAGATAAATGTCAAAGAAGTAGAGGCTATAATAATATGAAGGAAACGAGAGGCGGGAGACTGCTTCATAGCTTCGGTAATGGCGTATCTAAGACATACACAAATAAATTCAATGTTAAAATTGAAGCTAAAAATTAAGGCAGTCGCAGACCGGAGGTAACAAGTACATAGTACACAATGACGTACAATAATTCAACAAAACTATAATAAAGTTTAGTAAGCCTACTTACCCCAATTCTGCTCCCGAAGCTGGATGAGCAGCGCCGTCAATAGTCGACAATTCGTTCAAGGTCGTTTTTGGTGAGCCCTGATCGACCGCAGGACCACTCTATACCATGCCTCAACTTTAACTACACTAACTTTGGGACCTTAAAATTTATTAATTTATTCAAGACTTGCTTGTAAAAGACACTAAAGTCGGCTTCTAGTCTAAACCCCTCAATGAGAGAGAAGTGCTTTACACAACATTTTGTTCTTTTACAGGCTGGTATTATTAATATGATCAAATTTTAGATTAGGCAATTTTTATCCTACTTTTAAAATCCCTCGTCGGGTGCCTGCAACTAGCGTGATCAACTTAATGTGTTGTCTTAATGCGTTCTAAAGAACTGAAGATTTAGGTTATAATAGAAGAATAGACATGAGGTCTGAAACTTCCACAGCTTAATGGTGCAGCTAAGTGTACACAAATAAATTCAATGATTCAATATTAACATCAACGCAAAATTTAAAAAATCCTCCATTATCTACGCACATCGCGAGTTGAAAGTCGCAAAAAGATTAACACGGAAAATACACAACAGAATAAAATAATCCAACAAAAGTATGATAAAGTTTAGTAAGCCTACTTACCGCAGTTCTGCTTTCGAAGCTGGATGATCAGCGCCGACGATAGTGAAGATCTTCGTAGGCGCGGACCGGGTCGAATGCCCGACCGCACTATATTTATTTAGCTACCCTAATCTTGGGACCTTATAAAAACCGACTGATATTCCTTAAAAACGTTTGTTTAAACACTACCTACTTATCATACACTACGTCGACATCTAGACTAAACCTCTATCAGACATGAGCGATGTATCCAGCAATGTGTCTCATAGGCTGCTAATACTATGGCGATCAATTTGTTATCTACGTTATCGATTCTACAATTTAAATATCCTATTCTTAAAATCCCTCGTCGGGTAGCTACAACTACCCTGTTCTGAGCACGCTTACTTCTAGGATTCCGTGATTACTTATCGTTAATTGTTCCTTACTCGCACGACAACTGACTACAATATACTTAAAGATATCTAGGATATAGTAATGCTTATAATTGTAAAATGAACTGCCTAGAATAATAAATTCAACGCTCTCTACACACGGCGTGAAAAGGTCATAAAAAGTAGGTAGCATGCAACATCATACGACAATTCAATAAAATAAGTTTTGTAAGCCTACTCACCGGCTTTCTGCTCCCGAAGCTGGAAAACCGGCCTGAAGATATACTACAGCACCACACATCACTTTTACCACAATAACATTTTATTTAATACTGCAAAAATATTGAAAATATCAAGCACCAAAAATCACTTGCACCGGAATTTAATTTTATTTAAATGAACAACACTAATAAATTACAATTTAAATATTCCACTAAATCTACTAATCTACTTTCTACTAAATTAATAAAAAGTAACCGACCCGGGAATGGAACACTTATTATCGGTTCCGAAGCGTACACGAAACTAAACTATCAGCTCAGCAAGATGGCAAAAGAAAGCTAACTACCCTCCACTGAATTATATTTTTGTTAAAATACTAATACGGAAATGTTCGAAATTATGACAAAGTACTGATTTTTATAATTAAAGGTTTTAAAAAAGTTATGATTGAAAGAAATGCTATATTATTTAAATATACTTTAGTGTCCCTCGTGAAATGATTTCTTTGTAAAGAACAAGTTATTAATAATTCGTCTTACCTGCCGGAAACCTCAACTGATTCCGTCCACAGCCGTAACATTGCGTAACATTTTACGGTCAAAAAGTTTCCGATTATTGTAATCAAAACAAAAAGCATGATGTACTTACTTATCCATTTGCTTTGTAAGTTTTAATATACATATTTTCCTAATAAATATAATTCTGTTCAACTTACACGCATATGTTGCATAGGTGTAAAATAAAAGTCACATGTATTAATTAACTCATCTATCTATTTATTTATTTACAGTGAACAACAAACGAATCACGACTCGAAACAAAAATATACAAAACAAATTATCTTAAATCATAGGCGTTAACAATTCCTACGCAGTAGAAATAAATTAACCATAATCATATCACGTGACACTGCCCTCTGCTGCTCCTGACTACCGAGGTACAATATTTCCCATACGTCACCAAAAAATTGATGAAACATATTTTAATTCTATATTAAAATACATGGAATAAAAGCCTGAATTTGCACAGCTGATACGTAAGTGATTAAATGTATGTCAACACACATTATTTTAAATGAATTTATTACAATATAATTGTGTTGTGCTTGTGTGTGTGAACTATGATCAATAATACAAAAATAATTTAACATAAATAAAACTATAATTTGCCGCCAAATCAATTAATTGAAAACAATTAGCATCTGCATTGGCAACCGATAGTTGGATGAGTTTCCACACACACAAACACAACACATTCCAACTATGTTATTAATTCACAATTTGTCATAAAAGCAAAATATAAACGAAATCACTGGATCCCTACGTGCACCCATAAAATAAACCTGTACAAAAGAGCCCCTATCTACATTGTACAAACCCCACTACGTTACGTTCTGATATTACTAACGCTTGTCTTTGGCAATATTATTAACTATCCGACAACCCCTTACGGATGGAGTCATCGCACATGAAGGCCTAGTGTTTGTTGAAAGTCAACCACTTTGGCACTGCGGGTAACCTAAACATTAGGCCATCAAACGAAACTACGTGAAATAAATACAACTGAATATATTCTCCATCACATCAGCCAATAATTCAATGAATAAACATTTGAAGTTAACTACAAGTAAATTGTTCAACTACATTAAGATAAATAATTCACTAGCAACATCTATTAACTATAATGAATACATTTTTCAATACAACATTTATATAGAAAAATTCATAATTCAAATTCAGCATCAAGCAATAAACTCATTACGTAATCAGTTACCGACGGTATTATAGAATTATATTAACATCCATGCATTGATATCATACAATACCCAACTTCATTCATAACAAATTTGGCTAAATGAAATATTCATTTATTTCCATCTATTCTGTTTTCTAAGTACGTACCATAACCGATATACGGACAACAATGGATACACTAATACCAGCATGTAAATATTTTTAACTTCGATTTTAAGTTTGTGAATTCTCATTCAAATTATTATATTTCTTTTAAATGTTTAAATGCGAAGAATAATAAATAAATACTTAATTTAAATAGTAAATACATTCAAATTAAAGTAATCCGGGTTTTTAACATATTTTTTAAATAAATTAGAATCATATTTTAAATATGTACTGGGGTATCCATTGTTTTCGACAAAATGTGAAATAAATCTTGAGCTCCGTATCAAAAAGGACTAGAACAACAAATTACTAATTTCATTACCATCGAAGCCAACAACCACCAACGTTGGACCAAACACTAATGAGCGAGACTTGAAGCAATACCTCATTTCGCGGTATTTAATAAATACCTTATATAAAAACTACCCTTGTGTTGTAACAAAAACGACCGTTTCGTCAGTCAAGCTATGTATTATAATGTCATTGTATTGGCAAGAAACATTAGGAACCCTGAACATAACCTATCGCCATTTCTTTAAAAATTACCCCAAAATGTGACAAATCTCCCACAAATAGGGGTAAAAGCAACTAATGTGATTTGTGTTTGACGATGATTACAGGGATATCTATGACGAGAAGTATTTGGCAAACCATTTGGACGTGTAAGCCAACATTTGACCAGCCGGACTGGACATTGCTCGACGCAGGAATGTTTTACTTATTTATTTACTAGCACCGCTGCCTTTCTGACACTATCACATTCACAATCATGACACAAATGATATTCTCCGCCAATTGTCTAAGAAAACTCTTACGGTACTTAGCAACGTTTGAAAGGAGATAGAAAAACAATTTACCAGAAAGGGGAATAACCACATATAATTGTTTTTTATATGCTGCAACAAACTATAAATTTCCTTTATTAAGTAGCTTTTAGTAAATATATTTGGTGAATGCAATTGTCAATTATTTTCTAGGTAGATATTATTACCTCAAAAGACATTCTCAGTTACGTATCATAAATATATATTTGGGCCAAAATGTTTGAAAATTAGGCATTCCCCCTTCCAGATACTTCCTAATTCCACGATTTAAAAATTGCACAGCAACCCATGACATTTACGTATAAAACTTATGCAAATGTGATTATGAAAATATCTATCACGGCTACATACAAAATAGATAAACGACGGCATTATCCCATCCCACAAGTGAGTTTGATGCAAAAATAAAACGCTTATCTACTTTGCCTCACACCTAAAATCTAGGAGCTAGCAATTTTAACACCTACTTGAAATGCAAAACGACTATGTTGATAAAGTTATTAGGTAGAAATGCGTTAATTTATTTATAGGTTATATGTAACAAATTATCTGTATGCAATAGTGATGCAACAGATCTGTTTACGTTTCCGTAAGAATCAGCATGCACTTCCGCAACTTTTAGAACAAACATTCAATTGAATGATGGATTTTTAATTATTGAATTCTTATAAGATTTTTAGTAATGAAATCCCCAGAATAGATAACTGTATAATAACCGCATCTGTTCCGAATATTTATTTTTTAGTTTTTTCTGTTTCTGTTGCATCACTAAAATGTCATTGCTAACTCCCAGGCACCAACCGCTTATCCTATATGTTGTGTTTGACACAAAAAATGACATAGAACGATGTCTTACAGACATACTGGCATCCGAAACACGCGCTATATACAAACGATCACATTCACAATGATATTAGGGTAAAAATTCTTTGGGTTGTTCAGCCGACCTCGATGACGAAATACTAACACATACTAAAAATATTCTACATTCCCAGAATATCACAAAACATACATTACACTAAACAGCGAGTGTGCACCAACTTGCAACGTGTTCATTAAATGCTTATTTATTTATTGAGCTGACAATTAAATGTCGTTTATACGAACAATGTTTCAAAGACGTTTCAGGTTGCGTATTTGGCAAGTCGAATCACTTAACGTTAGCTTATATATCGACAAACTAATTTCAACCTTATCAGCCAATGTATTCGTGTCAATTTTGCAAAATCGCAATGCTGTGTCAAAATGTTTTTACTTTGCGTTTTATTTCGTTTTAGGAATGCACACGAAGCGTTTTGTTGACATGTAATGCGTTATTTTAGCGTTTTTCAGTCTGGGCCCGAATTATTATCATTTGTTCGACAATAAATACATCATTAACATAAAGAAAATGCTAATCACATTCCTACACTGGCATCTGAACTTTTAACCGCTTTTCATTTTTAATTTACAACTGCTTTCATATTATTATATTATCTAATATAAATATTTTCCTTATAAATTTCTTAGAAATAATTAAACCAATATTTTGATTCCACAAATTGTTAATCATCAAAATCAACCGCAAATTAAACTGTACTAAAGACTGAAACTCGACTTACAAATTGAGACAAATCATTCTGACTCAACTTAAATCCAAATAAACTATCATTACCATACAAACATCTTTAACAACATTTTTGATCCTGTCGAGCCGGATACATTTCAACTATATTACATTTTGATAGTAATGAAGAGCGAAATTTTTGATCCTGTCGAGCCGGATAATTTTCAATACAGTTAAGGGAATGACTAGCGGTTAAAAGAGTGTGTGTATGTGTGTTGTTAGCTGACGACGGTTTCGTTGGGCACGTCCAGAGTGTCGAGGTTGACGCGTCCCGCCTGCGCCATGTCAGTTAAAATTACTCCTGATAATGCTTCTAGGGATTGACGCACCTGAAATTCAAAAGATATGTCAAATTAGTTTTTTATACTTTTTTTTGCCAGCCATGAGTACATCGAGATAAAATGGCTTTCGAGTTATAATATCTTGACTGTGTATAACGTATACAAATAGACGGTAGCGATTAATGGTTATATTACATTCAATTATTGTTTGATGTATACACCTAGCAATCACATATCCCAACTCCATAGCATTATGACAAAAAGTTTGTGTGAACTCTGAGACAAATGTTTGTGTGAACTACAAGTATTTATTTCGGGTCTGGGTGTTTGTGAGACCGAAAAATCTCTCGTAGTTTCTGATACCCACGACACAAGACTCGATCTTAGGGTTCAGGACTATGTATGTGACTGTTGAGTGTATTTATTTATGTTTATAATAATATGGTGATTTATAGTTAGTTATTACCTATGCATAATATATATTCTATGAATATTTATAGCTTTTACTATTAATTTTATTTTTACTATTTTCATTTAGCTTATGCGCCTACTTCAATTTCTCTGCACGACCCTATGGTTGACTGGGAGAGAATGCCTCAGGCATTAAGTCCGCCTGTTATGTCCGCCTATTTATGTTATACATAAATAAATAAATAAATAAATAAATAAAATATTACTAATATTACCTTGGTGAGTAGCAGTAGGTTGGTGGTGAGGAAGGAGTGCAGCTCGGTGGCGGCGCGGCCGTGCAGGCGCGCTCGCCACCGCACCAGCTCCGAGTACAATTCCGAACCTGATAGCTTTATTAAATCCTCCTGTAATTATAACAATTTTAGTTAGAATGTTCTCATTTTATTGTGAAATGTAGGGCATGAAGAGTACTTCCAAAGATTTATTTAAAGTGTGGAATGTTTATTAGAGACATTGTAGAGCTAGTCTTGAAAAAGTTTGTAAATGCATTGAATCCAATCGGTAACATTTTTCATTATTAAACTTAGACTCCATATTATGTGTTTTAATAGTTCGTGTGATAATTTTTCTTTTTATTATTTATTAATAACAAAAGGATAAACTTATCAGCTCCCTAAATGACCTGCAAAACTGTTCAATCAGTTTAACTGCTCTTCAATTGATGTGAATATTTGTATGTATAGACATAGTTTAAGTGTCTGGGATTTATAAGTAAATTATTTCTCGAAAAACGCGCGTTACTTATACAGCGCATTCTATTGAAAAAAAATCATTAATTTAATAAAATAAAATAATATAAATCTGCACCTGTTGCTGATGCCTAGCGAAGTACAGTTTGTATGAGAGCACGAGCGCGGATATGGTGAGTATGACGGCGGCGGCGATCAGTAGGGCGCGCCAAAACTGCGTCGCACTTCTCTTCGGTGCCGTACTGCCTGTTAGTAACGCGGGTTGTATTACTGCTGCACCTGGAGTAGAAAAAAATATATAGATTAATGATTAAGCTAAATTGCTCATACACTACAATAAATACAATGCAATTTGCCTCGCCTAAAATTTAATAATTCAGGCATTAGTCCACTATTCTCTCTTACCGGAGTAAGAATTACAGAACTTTCAAAAGGCAGTGGCGTGCCGCGTGTGGCCTGTTTCTGAAGCCGCTACATTCGCTTTGACAGTTTAATTCTTAGCCAACTATGAAGACGTGAAAGAATATATGTATTCAACTTGTATTCATTTCGTAATCTTAGAAATCTATTGCCTGCTAACTAATTAGATTAGCCGCACAACTACCCAAAAGAGACCAACACTAATCATACCAACGATTGAATATTCTACATACCTCCCGCTATAATAGCCTCGGACTCCCTCCGAACAGGCTGCGTGACCGCATCGGGTTGATCGCCACCTACGGAACTGCTGTCATCCTCGGGAGAGTACTCTGACGCGTCTATATCCTCCGACACGCGCAGATCCTGGAATGACGAGCGAGGTATGACGAATCTGACGTGGTGGGAATGTCTTAGATATGAAATCAAAGATAATTTCAAGAAGGTAAAAAGCTCAATGATTGTTTTTGTAGATATAAAATAACTGTATTTATTCTGACCATAGCACACGTTTGGTAAACTCATACGGGAGTGATGCGAAACGATATTCCATTGGCCAAACAAGCTGGCAAAACGTTGTTGGGAATGATGCGGACCATATTTTCTTCTTTATACGTGTGGTTATTGAGTATAATTACCGGAGTCTTAGGCACAATGAGCTCTGGTGCCCTCGCCGCCTTCCACACGTGCGTCATGAGCTTGTAAGTGGAGTCGCGCGACAGCAGGGAGCCGAACACGTGTCTCTCGTCGCGCGTGCATACTCCCACCGCGTTGGGTATGATGCGGGCCACCTTCTCTTTCGTTATCCTCAGTACTGATGTCGTGGGGATCAGCAACTGGAATCATAATATTGCATAGTTTAGCTTTAGTTCTTGTCAAAAGTGATGAAGCCATTCTGTAGATTATATTTTGAACTACTAATGATAGCTAAATTAGGTAGGTTAGAGCTAGACTTGGTCTGCAGTGGTAATGAGACGTTTAGACTGGGGAGATCATATTGTTTTATCAAAAACCAAGGTGAAGATGCGGCTTTGGTGTGGCGTCGTCGGTAAATGAGATAGCCATAGGTTTAAATATATATTTTCTCCTCATGTTCTTTTCCTACCCCTTCCCTCTTACAAGTAAAAAGGCCGGCCACGCTTCTACGATCAAATTGTCGTAGATGTTCATTGTCACTTCCCGTAGGATAAGTCATTTGCTCGTTTGCAAAACCCATGCAATAAAAATGACATGTCGTGACAAAATAAATCTGTGTAAAAATAACTAGGCCGTTTTCAATGCCATTAAATATTTGATACAAATATACTTAAAATGATTTCACACTAAATCGTTCTAATCCGTGATTACCCAACCTGTCTATTTTTAGTTCATTCACGTGTTCGACAGAAAAAATCTGTTAACCTAATAGGATTTTCGGATTTGGGGCGCGAGTGAATGAGGATAAATGGCAATAGGTGTATTGCCGCTAAAACGTGCCACACGTGGTATCAAATCTTGGATTTACGGCGACCACGTTTTAGTTAGATGCACGTGTTTACATTCGAACTATAAAATGTTATTACGATCGCCTCTGTGCGCGCCGGCTGTAAAACAAGAGATATACACGAAACATTTTTTGTAACAATATAAAAAAACTTATGCATTTAAACATAAGCGCTTAATTGTATCGACATAAATATATGGACAGAATGAAGAGTACCTAAACGTGCGACGCTCCAGTGCAACTCCAGTGGAGCGTTACTGAAATTAGTCGTCGCTCCCAAAGATTTTGAAAATGCATCCAGCATGCAGACTACTATTTCTTATTACCGTTAAGAGTAAATCTATTACATTAAGTTTGATAAATATTAATTTTTATTTCTTATTTTTATTACGATGTAATTCTGAAAAAAATCTAATAGATGGCGCGATTATCTCGACCATCTTATTATTAACCCAAATGTACTGGAGCCTGAAGGGCCTATCCTTAGTTGTTAAATCAATACTTCATCTGTAATTTTTTTGACGTATCATGGGAATGGAACTCTTAACAATTAATTTTATGTCCAATCGTGCATTTATTTCAATTAAATGATATTTTACATCACATGATATTTACTCCAGCTACATAAAACATTTTATCAAAAGATATTTGAGTATATCACAACTGCAAAAACATGTTTACTATCATTTATTTTGTTCAACACACGGCCAGTTCCGTGACGGTAAAGAAAAATATGAAGGCCGCTTTTATATGACGTAAATAGCAGTTGTATATAATATTAATTGCGGTTACTTTGTGTGAGATGTAAACATTGTGTGGACAGTGCGATATAGACTGGTCCTATACATTATTAAGATATTATACCAGAATGGAGACCGTGGACAAAAATTAATAACAATAAGAGCTGTACTGGATTAAAATATATGTTTCTCTCTATCACTCCTACGCTCCATCACTATCTCCCGTCCCGCTCTAATGACTACCCGCGTGCTTGATACTTGCCCACGGATTTTACTCCCAATGTCCCCATAAACCTCATTGACTGATGCACAGCTAGTGTAGGGCGAAGGCACTCAAATTAAATTTTATTAACGCATAAAATTTGAATAAATTTTTGAACAAACAACCGGATTGCGGGTAATTTTCATAATTTCACGCGTATATTGCAGCGTAAATTGTTGTTTTAAGGTTACTGTGTAATTCATGTAAATTCTTTTTAACTTGTATTTATTCTCCTATTGAGTTTCGGTTTTAGATTGTGATAATGCGTGAAGGGCACTTATGTTCTACCTTAGTACAAGTTGGGCTCTATTTACCATAATTATACCATTTATATTTTTTAAATAATTAGCCCTGATTATGTTTCCCAAGAAGCCCGTTGTTTAATGAAATTCCGCTTGACAACAATGTAACCAGGTTGAAAGAACATCGGCCATAATGGACCATGAACGCGACCAGTTATGAATGGTACATCAGAAAATAGTATAATTTATTAGAATGAAAATGCATATTTCCATTTATTTTTAAACACCGGGAAAAAGAAGAAATACTTAAAGTGTTTTTAATAATATTGAACGCATATGAGCGCGTTCCATCCGTCATACTTTGTTTTAAAATAAGGTTTTAACTGCAACGTTGAAGGTAGTGCTGAATTAAAAATAAAGTGTAGGTATTCTCTATGACACACGTGACTTTTCTGCGGGCTGTCAACATTCTGCTTTCTTGTGATTTCCAATTTGCGACTACTGTTAATTCTCTATATATTATTATATTTGTGACTTGGCTTTGATTACGGACTCCGATAGACCCTTGCATTTCTGACGACCTTGTGCGATTGAACATTGGATAACGATAACGCTTTGTGATTTGGTTTAAAGTGCGAAGTATCACCATATTTTAACATGAACAGTCTTTGCCTCAACAAATATTTGCATAGTGTTCAATGCAATATTCGTCTTATTATACTCCGCCACTTCGTTGTCCTGAAACTTGACACCAGAGTCATTTCTGTAATCAGTGAGTGAATCTCCATTAATCGTAAGTTTTTTATAATTATCCCTGAATCCACAAGGTATCCAATTTACTATTTAATCAATGTGGATTGGGATTTTGGAATAATAAACAAAAGACCTAATCCGTATACATTGTTTGGAGCCTAATATTGACGGTTGGTCATTTTGTGTATTTTTTTAGATCATGGATGATGATTACATTTGTCAGGTTTCTTGGGAGATGGCAATTCAAGAAGCTAATAATACATTCGTCTTTGACAAAAATGTTGAGCAACAAGCAGCTGGTTCATCCCACCAGGAAACCCTTGCATGGGCACGATATCAAAGTAATGTTGCTGTCCCTGCAGATTTCTTAGATTCTATAGTGATAAGACAAGATGAGGAGTAAATACATTAAAAATATTTTCTTGTTTTATTTTAGTGACAACTGCTTGGTATATTCCTATTCTAGCATATAGAGAGATTTTTTTAAGGTATTTACGGAAGACCAAATTCGAAAATATGAAGAATAGCGAAAAATACTTATAGGAGTCTCGGGCCCCATTTTGATGAAAAATAAAATTGAATATTTGCGCTTTTGAAAATCAATATTCTAGCGAGGAATCGAACCTGATGTTTAAAAAATATCACATTCTGTATTATTACACAATTCGCTTATACTGCTAGCCGCAAGGAAGGATCAAATCCTGCGAAGTAATGACATACGGCGAACTAATGGAAAGAGGTCATTTTTAGCAAAATACTACATTAATAATAACTAAGCGAGCATTAAGATTTAGTGCAATTTTCTTCCCAGTTACTTGCTAACCATAATACCACCATACATTAGGTATATTTGACAATGACATTATAAAGTGCTATATTTTATTAGTTCGAACCTAATCTTTTTTAGGTTAGGTTAGAAATTATGAAATAATCTAAAATCTCCGGCTTTACATGAATATTTTTCCAACTGCGCATCATTCCTCAAGCACTAAAGAACAAAATAAACTATATCTCAGCTGTGTACTATATTTTTTTTTGTCAGGTCCCAACATGTATGGGACGTGACCGATGTTCTTTATTTAAGAGAAAATTTTACATTACCTTTGGATAGGTTCTTATGTAGTCACATCGATATTCGAATACTACAATATTAAATGTTATTGCGCATAGATTACAACATGAGATTAACGAAATTTAAATATCGAACATTTAATGTGTTTGAAATTCTTTTACTTTTTTAATTGAATAGTTTCATCAATTTTTTCTCATTGGCAAGTCGCCAGCCAGTATTAAAATGTTAAATACGGATTAAAAATTATTTAACATTTCTCATTACAAAATAAATCCCATTAATCACTGTAGACGTATGTCGATACCAAACGTTATGTAAAACCCGCTCACCTTGGTCACGTATCCGAACACGTTGGAGTAGAAAGCGAAGTAGTTCTTGGTGATGTACAGGTGACCTTGAAGCAGCAGATCACCGACCAGCGCACATGAGTAATCTGCAAAATATTTACCTATTCTTTATGCGTTCGGATACATTTATTATTGTTTAATTTGGTGTTAATGGTGATCGGATATTGATTCGGAATTAAATGGTGTAATGGCAATAAATATTGTTTTGATGTGGAGGTCGCGAGTTCGTTTCCCGTATTGATATTTATTTGGCCCATAATTATTTTTTGGTCTGAATGTGACTGTGTTGTTATTTATTAGGCTTTGTTTACGCACCTCTGATATAAAAGTATTTTAAACACTACTTATTTGTATTCAATAAATTAACCAATTAATAGCATACGAAATTATACAAAAATTACACCCATCTCACTTTTTGTGTGGAACATTAAACTAAATTCAGAATGCTTAAAGCAAGACAAAATAAAACCCACAAAAATGCAAAAAAAAAAACAAGAAAAGTATAAAAATAGACTATAAAGAATGTAATATCATTTTTTAACTTCACGCGGAACCAAGAATTGAATTCCATAATTTTATGCCTAAATGTCAAGATTATATAAGCGTTAAAATTAAGTCAAAATTATAGCTTATCAACGGAAGTCTGTAAATTATTCACGTACCAAAAAAACACAGATATGAATACTTTTCCAACACTATCGCCCAAATACTGGAACGCAACTTAAATATAACTCGCGCTTAACTACGTTAATCCCGATTAAATGTACTGCCTAAGTGAGCCGTGCGCTGTTAAGAGCAACTTATTATTTGAATGTCGTTCCAGTATTCGGGCGTATGTGCTCTATTGCCAATACCAAGTTACAGACTAAAAGAATATTTTGAATTACATCAATTTTACGTAAATGTATTTGAATCACATTCGTATGTAAATTATCAACATTTTAAGAGCACCCAACGATATGATATCATAGGACCTTGACAAAATTATGTAAATGATATTACATAATTATTTCATGGTTCGAAATCAGCATTTGGCGTCTCCTTGCGAAGTTTATACACCTAAGTTGCATAATGATGTATAATTTATTTATATCTTAAGTAATTTATTTATTAATGATTTCTTTATGACGATATAAATACAATGCATCTGATGGCAATTCCAATGCAATTTATACAATAATGGAGTTTCTATCGGGAAGACATGGTTATGTCTTTGTGAAAACAATTATGCCTTTTTCGAAACCTCATACACTACTGAAATCAAAACGTAAAACACTAATGAACCACTATAATAGGTTTTAAAATAATATAAAATACTTTTGAATCTGCAACAATATACTATCGTTATGGGATGGACTAAATGCGTCATTAAAACAGCGGGTTAAAGATTAAAACAAATAACTGTAGAAGCGTCTAGAACATCATCACTTAACACTTAAATGGTAAATGCAAAGCAGACGCACGTACCATTTTAGATATGACAAGAGAGTATTGGCGGGAAGACGTAAATCATCGGAAACCGGTCGTAACTCCTCAAAATGGCAGACGGATATTTATGGATAAAACATACAATTTATGAAACAGATATACATAAATTCAGAAATTTAAGTTTATAAAAAAATGTAAATCTTGTTCATAATTCAATAAAGCACTTATCGAGATTAAGTACCGAATACTTCATGAACAAAAGTTAATATTTGTTTTCAGACTTTAACAACCATTATCCATTAATCGGAGTGTATATGAAAACCGCTTTTTGTCCATCTTTCTGTTATGTCTATTTATCATAACTTTAAAACTGTATTTTAAACCTGGTTAGCTGGCTTTAAATATATTATTGTTCTGTTACAAAACGACTTAAAAGCTTTAACTTGGAGAGACTATAGTACAAACGCTAAAGTTAGTCAGGTTCGCGCGAAGTGTCTCAAAATAGGACGCACTAAAATAAGTGCCCAGTAGCGCAAATCATCCCGATATAGAAATTGGATAATTATTGCTACAAACGTGTAGTATTTGCAACTCGTAGACCTTTGTTTTAGTATTTTAGTTTCGGGATCAGCCTATACATACATATTATCCGAATTCGACCAGGCCGGCATAATTGTCTCGACTGGCGATAGATAACCAAACATCTGTTTTCAGAACACCTTATTTGGATGGCAATGCACTTGCCATATGCATTTTCATTTCCATAAGATGCATTACAGTCACTGTCTCGCAGCAGTACAACAAAAAGTAGATCTTTAAAATAGATGGCGCTTAACAAAAATTTAGTCAACCGTGATTCGCGTTGCGCAAACACGGCTCACTCTTGACCACTTTTTTATAATACTCACAATTGAGCACTCTCTCTTCTGGTCCGACCTGCGGGAAGTGTCTCTGGAACTTCTTCTGTCGCGACTTGCTCGGCTGCTTGCCTTCTGTGGTGTCGCCGGTGCCGGACGGGACGCCCAGTGCGGCCACGCGCACTGACGGCGCCGACCCCGATAGGGGCTTTATGGCCTGCCTGGTGGCCAAAAATAAATACGTTAATAATATGCCATTTTCTCTTTTCTGCTACAAGAAGTCTACTGCTGCTGTCTACTGCTCTAAAGTCTACTGCTGCTGTCTACTGCTCTATAGGTTACTACTGCTGAAAATATAGGTCTCCCCCGAGGATTTCTATAGCGACTTTTGAAAACAGTCTGCGTTCAGTGACTTTCTGCATCCTTCACTATATCGCCTGTCCGCCTGATAGATAGTCATCCGACGCTTTGTTAGTCCGTACTTGAGATTCACTCAAGAACCTTTCGGCTTTATCGAATCATTCTAATTTGGTAAATGCTATAGGTAAAATAAGGAAATATTATTTATTTAAAAGTCGATCATCTGTATTCGCATAATATGTAGATAATATTGCACGCGATACAGAAGAATAAAATGAACGAGAGGACGGAACAAGATAGAACAAAAATTAACATAAAGCAAAGAAACAACTATATCATACCAATCATCGTTATAAGAAATTAGTTTACCTCCTTCCTTTTACAAAAAAAAGTATGAATACGATTTTAAATGACCAGACGATCTATGACCTTATTCCATAACGTAACTTTAGCAAAGGTTACCGCCCTGAAAACCCATAGGACAAACGTATGCAGGAAGGTAAACCGATATTTCCCTATCCGTTTACATGAACTTATTCAATTAGTATAAATACGATAATTCTGATAGTCAAAAACTTTAATAACCGAACAAAAATGAATATAATGAACAATGAAAATATTCAAAAACTATCCAAACAAATTAAATAGGATGAAAATCACTGATGCAAAATCTAAACCAAACTATAATCTATAAATACATTTAATATAATTATTATATTATGTAGGTAATATATTGCGGAAACACGACCAATTCACGGTCACGATAACGCGAGGCGAGGAGGTTATATCCACAGGTAGAAAGCCACAAGGTCGTACAACACAAACCATTGAACGAATTCAACTAAAATAATTGCACGCTTTGTGACATTATACTGCAACAGGAATTGCAAGACCACAATGCGAACTCGAAATAGAATTACGGGATTAAACTCGTCACACCGCCTTTCTAGTTGTTCCAATGCACTTAGGCGTTAATGTGGTGTAAATGGGCAACCTGCGGTGGTCTTAGAAATCTCATCGAACGTTTGGCAATAAGCCAGTGGAGATCAGGCATCGCAAAACGTTGATCATCGTGGTCGCAACTAAAACCGCAAATTGCGTCCTGAATGACTAACAGAATCGCTTCGTCCGTGTACGGCAACACCAGGTTTTTTATTTATTTGCTATTATTTCCAGCGGCCACCGGAGCTTGGCACATGCGCCTACAGTTAATTAGCTTCGCCTTATTGGTCTCTTTAAGCGTTGAGAGTATTTAATACCACATACCTTATCTGATATAATAAGACACAATGATTGTAAGTGATATTTTGATAGCCGCTGCACGATTTTTTTTATACAGTCCAAGAACAGTAGAACAGGCTTACAAAAGCTGAGCACCATACACCACAACACCTTTGAAAAATCATATAATCATTGCCGACATCAGAATATGGAGAATGGATTTAAGGAAACACCGAATTTCTGTTAGTAGAACTGATCAAGCTGGCCCTGCTATTGTCATGACAAAGACATGTCTCTACCACTTAAGAAATCGCAAATCTTCAAAAAAAAGGTAACGAACTGTACATCCGCCCAATTTTGCGGATAGCTTTAAAATTTACGACACCAAATTAATGGCGCTGATGTGTGGAGATAATTCGTACTGAGCGGTGGTTTTACGACACACCAAACTGCTTCCTAAATCTATAATTTTAGATTCTAGGTGGAAGCAACTGTGTCAGTAAAAACTAACCGTAATAAAAATAAGCTAAATGGAACATAAAAACAAAATCAGCGAACGATTTTTATGGGAGGCACGATTTCATTTCTAGTCTCGCGTTAAGTAGAGCGAAATTGTGTATTTTGAAAGCCATTTAGAAACAAAGTGGCAATTACGAGAATCCTTTATATCCATATGCGAAATCAAAGGGCCTGTTATAAGGTACAACACATCCTGTGTACACAGAACTCGGAGCAAATGGAGCTCATTCATGTTTCAGATTTCAAGCTAAAAATATTAATTGCTATTTAGCGAACTCGGTGAATTTTGCGTTTCGGGTCACGGTTATCACCATTAACATTAGGATGTTTTTTGTCAATGACACTCGAAAAATAACCAGAACAGATAATTTGTGTCAGTGAAAAATAAAACATCTGCGTTCTTTAATAAAATAATTATTTTCCTGTGAGTTCTCTCTCAGAAGAATTAGAACTTTCAACAAGAAAATAAGTCTACAATAGGAATAAAACGCAATATACGTGTACAAAATACACAACGAACTTAAACGATCTTTAAAATAAATAATTAATTTAATCTAAAATAACGAAAACGTGTTCAAACAACATCGGGAAGGAAAACGATTTCTCTTCAACGGATAAATTCAAAACATATTCAGGTAATTATCATTCCTCGCATAATGCAGAAGTAAATAATGAAGCATTAGGTGTATAGTAACAGCTCATAACAATTATAAAGGAAACAAAGGTCTGTTTGTAGATGGAGTAAGTCATTTGGATGACACAGTGGCCAGCGAACACAATGATCGATCGACTTGTTGAATATTGTTTATTATGAAAACGGATGGCGTTATCGATAGACTACGCTTCACTGTCAAGTTTGCAATAAATATTCAGAAGATACCTATTATGTCAATAGTGTCGGAGGAAATAATGTCTTCTTGACCTAATTCATTAATAAGCGTTCAATATACATACATATTGACTTGTGATATCTAATTAAAGTACATATTTTCAGTTTGATTTTAAGTCCGCGGGAACTCACTTTATACCGGGTATATCAAGACTGCGACCGAAAACGAAGCCAGGTGGCAGTTTTAGTGGTAACAGACACAGTGCAATGAAAAATTACGCAAAAAAAGCGACAGTTTTTTTTTTGGAATGTTGTAAACATCATCGTGTTTGGGTGGTAAATACCTAGTTTTTGCCAAAATAGTAATTTAAGCATTTGCGTACCGTTACGTCTTTAATAATAAACAGATGTAGATTCTTATTTTTGTAAATTTATGTATTTATCACCCGAATACGATGATCAGTTAAAAAATTCAAAAAAGATGACAATTTTTTTTGCGAAATTTTTAGTTGCATTGTGTTTGAAGTCACTAATAATAAATACCACCTGGCTTCGTTTTCGGTCGCGGTCTTGAGATACCCTGTATGTTATTTAATGGAGTTGATTGTGAAAACGTCTAAATTTTTGGGAATTTCAAAAATTGAGTGCATAAAAGTTTCCTTCTTGGTATAGCACAAGTAACTAAATATTTTAATGATATACGTTTCGTCATATTTATACCAAATAAATCATACAAAAATCCAAATAAAATATTTATCGTATTCGCTGCGCAATTCCATGTTCAATGAAAAACGTAAAAAAACCTGTACCTAAAGTAGCGAGCAAACACTAGAATCGCTATGAATGAGGATAAAAAGGCAATTTTTTTATGTTCTGCTTAATTTCCTTAAACCAAAATAACTAACAAAGAGTAATCATAAATTTGTATTTTGTTTTATTTAAGACAAGGCAATCTACCGCTCCCATCTAGTAACACGCTTAAGAAACAAAAAAGATTTAATAAAATATTTAAATCCGGCACAAATTGAGGATAAAATAGATGTAGGTAACATTACTATTGAAATCGAGTATAATATTGCATCAGAACATGATAGTATCCGCAATTCAGGAATAATTTGAGGCTTTTATCGCAAATTAAACAACAAAATAAATAGAACGTTTAATATTACATGCGTAGGTCTGTATTTCCCAGAACCAAGGTACATTTGATTACGAGAACATTATACACAGTAAATATTGGATCAAAACTGGCAGCCGTAGCTATCTGAACACAGTAAGAAACTTTATTACTTATCGATCTCCAATAATACAAGAAAATACGAGCTAGGTAACCACGATTTATAGAATTTAATAGAATTCATTGAAAGCAGGAATTGCTTTGGACATTTAGATACTAAAATTTTCCTTACGAAAATTGAACGACAACCTAGTTTTGGAAGTAGAACGGAGTACCGAAATGGAGATCACAGGTCGGAGTCAAAAGACACAAGTACTTTTTAAGTTAAAACTTTTTGCCAGTAATCAACAGCTTAAATGGTGAAGATATCGCTAAGAAGGTATAGATACTTCTGAGTACTCGAATAAATTTTAAAGGTATGTGATATCCACCAACCCGTATTAGACCAGTGTGGTGGATTAACTCCTGTGCTATCTCGGTAACAGGGCACCCAGCAGTAACGCAGTTTATAATACCATTTTTTTCTGGCACTATCATGGTCACAAATAAACAATTAATGGATGCAACTACGTACTTTTTTATGAAGAACACGCCCATTATCGATGCCGTACAACTCACTTGGATCACCCGTGAAAGACTGACCAAAAAACATATTTGATCCAGGTTATATGCATCCATACGTAATTGGGTGGCGCGCGCAAAAACAAATCGTAAAGTTTAAGGCAAGACGCGTCTTATTCCCAATGTGATAAGACTAAAAAGATCTTCGGTGTACTAAATACATAATACATGGCGTGACGCTCGTATCTACGCAAGTTATTGAATCTTAATATGACACGGATAGCAGGGAGTTTTAAGTCACTTAGCATTTAGGGCGACACAACTGTTATTGCATTTACAACGGTCGTATGAATCTGAATTGATGAAGGAATATTTTGAAAGACATAAGGGCATACGACGGTCACCGCGGCTATACATTTTAATGAATTGACCGATATTATTGATGTGTGTACTTTTATATGTCAGGCATTTTGAAAATTCCTTTAATGGCAGTAATTGCTATTCTGTCACCATTAAAGCAGTTCGATTGTAGAATGCGCTTCCTGTTAAGGTGAGCTAAGCTGAAACACTGACATCTTTTAAGAGGCTACTTAAGGAATACTACTAAAATAGTAAAATAAATTATATTTATTTATGTATATGTGTATTTTTTTGTGTAAGTATATTTTGTTTGTGTATTTACATGTTTAAATAATATTATTTAGCTCATCTTCTTTATTTTTTACACTGCCCTCTCTTACATTCTCTTCTATCCATCGCACGGTTCTTTGGTAGAAATCACCTAGAGCGATGAGACCGCCACTTGTAATATTGATTATTTTTTTAATTCTATATATTATTGTTTCTTGGTTTGTGTAGAATAATGAATAAATATAATAAGTAATGGTACTCACATTACTTGAAAGAATTGGCAGGTTACAACAAAGATTTCTAACAGCTTTTACACCGAAATATGTGAAAGCAAAGCCTGCCTGGTTAGACCACACGTCATGAAGAACAAACGAGGTAAAACCAAAAATCTTGATATGACACCACATATTTTTCGCATAGGTAATGTTTACAAGGAAATCTCGTATTATTTTCCTTCAACTGCCATGATTCTTGACCTCAATATGCAAATCACATATCCAGATATAACGGGTTACACTTGACGTTTCAGATTTTGGTACGCAAAAACTAAGGTGATTTTTATATAGTACTGTTAACTGTATCAGTCCATGTACGTCCCACTGCAGGGCACAAGCCTCCTCTACAATCGAGAGAACGATTGAGAGGGGTTAGGCCATATAGCTCGCCACGCTGGTCTAGTGCGGGTTGGTTGGTTTTTTATAGTAAAATAGCATTATTCACCATCATTTGTTAAAATTTAATAAATAATTCAAACACATTTATCGTTTAATTTTCTAAGGTTTTTTTTGGTTGCGAAATAAAACAAAGGTATTAAGAATTAAATTACTTAATATTAAACAATTATGCAACTGATGCCGTTTATATGACAAAGATTGTATATGGGGGATTTACAATTGAAAGGATTTTACCAAAACACTGACTACTGATTTGAGTACATGCCTAGATTTAGATAAGCGATAAAAACAAATTGAAAACGTATTTTTAATATTACTATCGACTTTTAAATCAATTATTTATTGTTAAAAGATTACCACATACATAGACAACTTTAATTTTCTGCCAACCGGTAACGCATTGTAGCCTTGTCATGTTGAACCTGTGTTATGTTCTGAATGAAAAGTGAAATTATGAATATTCATAAAACTGAGATGGTGTTTAATGTGAAACAAAACTTTCGATTCAAATATTTTTTTGATTATTCATGGAATGTAATGTGAATTTTACTTCTTTTGCGAAAACGTGGTAAAATGAATTCTTACATAAGTAAGAAATAACAAAATATTCATTAACAGATTTAAATTTATTACCATTGAATAGTTAGGAAAAATATATTGACAGACATTTTTAATGTCTATTCGATTACGGAGTCGGGACTTCGTAACGACACCCTATGTGTCTCTGATCTCTCTCCTGTTATTTTATCCGCATTTTATCTTATCATAAAGTAGAAACACATAACAAATATCACAAATAAACTTCAACAATTTTACCGATAGTTAAATACATGAGCAACATGTTTTATCGGAAGTGTGTCTTACCGGCTGTTACGGGTCGTGTCCAGAT
Organism: Deilephila elpenor; assembly: GCA_949752805.1. NCBI lineage: Eukaryota > Metazoa > Arthropoda > Insecta > Lepidoptera > Sphingidae > Deilephila > Deilephila elpenor. The sequence goes on from OX457111.1 coordinate 6,061,311, forward strand.
TATTCAGACTGCTCCCACCACTGGACTCGTCCGAGTGTTCGAAAGAGGCGTTGTCCACCATTTTACACTAGTCCCGATTCACACCACACTTAACACACGCATCTGTCATGCTGAATCTCGAGAAGCCAGCTCGAAATCAGAGCCAAACCGTGCGGGCTCGAAACTGCGCTGAAGTACACCAAACTTTTATAATAACCTTGTAATTAGATTAATTGGAAAACTTGCTGAATCGCTTATATCGAAAGAATATTCGGGTCATTACGAACGAACGTTTAATCGTGTTTTAAGAAAATATTGAATTAATTATCATTGCAGCACTATTCACCAACCGGTGGAGTGTACTTTTAGATAAAATAGATAATAAACTTATTACAGAATTATCGCCCACGAATTAAATGATAAAGGTTTATCAAAACACTCAAAGGTAAGCAAGGAGCGAACCAATAGAAGCACTTTAGAGTATAGACAAATTTACACTGTAGCTGGAGGACGTGTACAGCTCCTATATAAAAGTGACCATTAATGATAACACAACGTCACTTTGAATTAATTGAGGAGCAAAATGATTGGCTAAACATTTCAATGAACCTCGTTCATTAGGCGATTAGATAAAGTTATTTTTCCTTACACAGAAATATTGGAGTGTGAAGAGCACGCATTCCGTCGTGTTATAGAACTTTTCACATTGCAACTATAAATCTAAATACATTGATGACACAGATGATCGTGCCACCGTGCCATTCGGGGTCAATAGAAATTGTTCATTTGAGCAAACGATCGCTGTTCAAACCTGTCCGAGCATATTATGTTTGCAAAATTCAGTGTCAGACGCGACGCGTACCACGAGCACAAAACACGAACACGTGAGATCACGAATTCACTATAACGCAATGTTTGTAACACATTTAATACACATCACAGCCGGCGGGCACCGTGACCGACTGTCAAACACAACACACAACGTGTTCCTCATTCTCAGTTTCTACGCACGAGAAACCCACAGAGAAACGTCGCTTTTAAACAATATTTATGGAACAATTACAAATTATAAGCGGCATACAGCGCGGCGATGTAGCGGCCGCGTCGCGCTCGCGACCGTAACTGTTGCAAACATAGCTGTACTATCTATCTAGTTATTATATCGATTGTATATCGAACTCCAAGTAATTTATCGCAACGATAAGATAGTCGACGCGGAGCTAACCCAAACATAACGAAATTTATACTCGGTATTTTTCCGAGAGGCGTGAAGGATTTTTTAACATGAATCGAATGATCTTACGATCCCGCGATATCGAGTTCCGCTTTGTGGCGAGGAGTTCGATAAAACAATCGAGTCCGTCGACCTTACGCGGCCACATCGCATTGGGACATACGAAAATAATTCCTCAGATTGTGCTCATATTTGTTGAAATCGTGTGTTGTACACATCGATATCACGCGAGAGAAAGGTCGCAAACGTGTCTATTCCGAATGGAGTTGGACCACGTGAATTCTCTTTCACTCGCTATAAAACGATTCAGCGGCATTAGTGTCAGCGAGAAAGTACAAACCGCTACACCGGTGGTGTAATGTTTGTGAACTGACCGAACATTTATAAGCATCGGCTGATTGACGGAGTAATTTCTGGAGCAAAAATAGTTTCCATTTTGCGATCAAATAAACTCGTTGTTTTTTGACACATCAATGAAATTTTTTATTAGAGTTCATATTCGTTGACGTCAGATCCACAGTCTACTAACCCAGTGTCTATTCATAAGGGATTGTTTTTATGATTACATAGTCAATCTTGCTTTTTAATCAGTCGACTCCATGAAAAAATTGTATACCAGTATAACAATTTTTACACAAATTGCTTTATGTCATTATTTCCTTTTCATTTATTAAAGTGTAAAGTAACATCCCAATCTCGATTGACGATTTGTAAATACATCCATCCATTGTTTGAAAGCTCAAACTGCATACAAATTAAACTAGATATTCCGAACATCCCGTTATCTTGTTAATTGGTCATTGAGCGGTGTAAAGTTACCTTTAACGAGACATCAATTAGTGAAAACTGGCCGTACGCCAGGAGTTTTAGTCGCACACACGCGAATGTGTTTGCGATGCGTTGAATCGAGGGTGCGGCGGGAACATCAACATTATCTTTGTTGATTGGACAAATAGGCGCAACTACTACATCATACTTCACACGTAACCACGCGTGGTTTGCATGCTATATTTAATCCTGTATGTCTCTCTTTGTTAGCCTGTATACGTTCTATATCTTGGCACGGGCTTTCCTCCACGTTACATGAAAAGTGTTCGGCTTCCACGTTGGTCAAATCAATCCTGCGTTTATCCTGTGCATCTCTCTTTGTTACCTATGCGTCATAATACTTGGCTTTACCCTTCTTTCACGTTTAATGAAGATCTTGAGCGTTCGTCTGGCACGCTAGTCCAATGTGGCGTGTTATAATTCTGTATATCTGTCTATGTTAAACTATATGCGTCTATCTACAATGCCCGGCTTGATCCTTTTTTTACATTGTAAGCGTATTAGAGATTTACTCTGGCACGTTGGTCCAATACGATTTTTAGATTATCTAAAACTAACGGTAGAGCGTAGTAAGTAGTAACGTAAGGTTTAAACCGCATTACATGCAATAACCAGTATCGATACTGTGACATGTTGTCTTTCCTGAACAAAGAGAAGCCAGAGAATTTGCCATCAGACGTTACTTTGAACAATGTGAACGAAAAATCTTTCCTAATGAACGACCAGATTTCTCAGATGAAAATCAAGACAATGAAAGAATATGTGATATTTCATCGGAATTGTTTCGTTTGACTAATATTGCAAGAATACTAAATATGTAATATTGATATGAAAGTAAAAGAATCATAGTTTATAGTTAGCAGTGCGATGTTCTATTTGAAACGTGCTAATGCTGATAAAACACGACGATAATATTTATACGTATAATAATTTGTAATGTAAACTTAGATTAATTTCACTTCGCATTCATGATAACGTATAATATATTTAAGTACATCATTATACAATTTAATGAAGAATTAATAGGAATTACACCACTTGAAAATCGATAATAACATTGAAAAAATATACATACATACATACATAAACTCACGCCTTTATCCCCGAAGGGGTAGGCAGACGCGCCACCAGGACACCCACACTTCGCCCTGCATGTTCCGTCCCATGATGTGATAGGGGGCGAGCCCATCGCCATATCGGGCACAAATTCCTGACTCCGGGCTGATAATGAATAGAAAAATTCAATATCACTTTGCCCGACCCGGGACTCGAACCCGAGACCTCAGCTTTGTAACCGTACCGTAATACAACTACGCCACCGAGGCAGTCCATGAAAAAATAAATTGCAAATTATAAATTGTTATAACCCGCGATAAAAAAGCAGAGACAAATCATTACTGGTATACATAAAAAAGGACATGAATATAAAATGTAAGATATCAACTTGGTTTTTTATAATGCTAATAAAATTATAAAATACAGTTTCACTACTTAATAACCTGAAAAAAAAAACAGGCTAACTAACTAGCATTTGGTCAGCGTAGACAACATTAAATATAATAATTAAACAATACATTAAACATTATATATAATATAATACAATGCGAAGTCAAATGATGCAATTCGTAAGCAACTATATATCAGGAGGCACCGAAAACACGAACCAATCATCGATTTGTTAATTTATTCGATTGAATGACTACGTACATAATTAAAATAACGGCAGTTGCCGATACTTATCGATGCATCGATACAGAATTACTCGAGTAGCAAACAAATCATTATATTAACCTGACTCGATGATATTTGATATTCGTTTGCTATACTCGTACCTATAATGCATGAAGTAAATTTTTGAAACTCATCAATTTTGAGTGTCGCATCATATTGGAGTATATATATACTATACACGCCACTTTTAGAATGGTACATGCAAAATTGCTTTACGTATAGTATCGTTCAGGTAATTACTGGTGGTAGGTATCTCATTGTGAGAGGCCGCCTGGGCAGGTACCACCGCAATGTCTATTGCTCCTGCCAAACAGCAGAGTAAATCCACTGTTGTCTTTCGATTTAAAGGACATTGCAGCCAGACTGGAAATAGTGAGACTTAACATTTTATGTCTCAAGATGACAAGCGCAGGGGAGGGCCAAGCATTGATTTGTAATTCGTGGCGTTGTTTGGTTTCGCTACTGACCTTGAGCGGTCTTATGACTTACCATCAGGCGAATGGCATGACAATAGACAACAGACGAGAATCTTACACAAAGATGGAATATCCGTTATAGAGACGCAAGTGTCGTGTTTTAAGTGCTGCCTATGTATGAGCGGTTACGAGCAGGCCGGCATAATTGTTAACCTGCGAGAGATAACCATAATTTAATCACCGTTTTGTCCCCTAATAGATTTTTAATGCGATTCTTTAATTATTATTAAATAAACGCAAATAACAAGAAAACATTGCATCCACAGTTTTTATAATTTGCGTTCCGTTCTCATGGTAACCATAGTTTTAACATATGTATAATTGAATTACAATTTTTATTATATACAATTGTATTTACTAGAAAGGCGTACTACGATATTTTTCAAGTTCTTAGCGCTGCTTAATAAAATAATAATTGATAATTACGCATTTTCTTACGTAAAATTAAATGTCGAAAACTGGACGTTTACAGATGTTCCCATAAATTTAATTTGGCACATTGTTTTCATAAAAATGCGGAACCTTAGCAACGTTTGAAGCACATGCGTCGATTGACGTCAGTGGACCTACGCATAATACATCTCAGATAACCCGATTTATCATCAATCCAATTTTATAAATTGTGTACAAACTTCATAACGCATGTTTATGTGGCATATAACCTCAACTGATAGCTTACGTTGGCGTTAAAATAGACAATATGCGTAAATCCACTTTACCTATACAAATGTCCTATATTTTCTTGTTTATTTTGGTGTGTTATTATTATGCTTTATATCGGGAAAACACATAAAGCGAACTTCGCGTATTGAACCTAACCTCATGGTTTATAGCCTGTATGTTTGTTTTTCTTTTTTTTACAAAGCAAAGGATTGGCATGAATTTGAGATAGAGAGAGCTTATTTGCTGTAGATCATAATAATTTACTTCTTATCTCAGATAAACGATTTTTCTGTGGCGTACTCTAGTAATCGCGGATGAAAACTACCATCTTACATCAGTATACATCATTAAGGACATCAATCAAGCCTTCGCCATAGAGGAGTAGACAGATAAAAGCATTCGGGATTGGGGCATAGAGCACCACAAAGCTCTCTACTTTTTCAGATTATTAAATAATTGGAACATAGAGATCAAGAGTTCTTTACTTTGTCCAATCTTGAGATATGTGTATGTATGTATTTATCTATCGCTTCATCCACTTTCATCAAGTGAAGTTAATACTTAGTTATTATATGAAACTGTTCGCAAGTATTGCGTGAGCGATAGCGATGTCTGGCACGATTTATTGAGCCGAGTGAAGGGCACTTAATATATATTTACAGAAGATAGCTTAACCGTATCAACGATTTTTTAATAACCCTAATTGTTTACTTCGTTTCGCGATAATATCCATCTAAAGGTCGTCTGGAAGAGATTCTGTTTAGAGGTTTGAGTTCTTGTATTTTCTCATACTGTTAGGACAATACAAATTACAAATTAAATTTGACAGCCTCCGTGGCGCAGTTGGTTTGACGCCGGCTGTAAAACGTAAGGCTGCGCAGGTTCGATCCTCGCACCGAATAAAATATTTGTGTGATCCACAAGTATTTGTTTCGGGTCTGGGTGTTTGTGAGACCGAAAAGTCGACCGAAAAGTAGTTCCTGATACCTTCGACATAACACTAGATCTTTGTGAGGGAGTCAGGACTATTTACGGACTGTTGGGTGTATTTATTATTATATATGGATCATCATATCAGTAATTTTGAGCCTCCAATTTGACAAAACATCAGCAATTTAAACCTTGGTACCGCACGAAATCATTATTTAACGACTAAATACTGGACTGAATAGTATTGGGCATATATTGGTGTGGTGATCTACCAACATTGTTCCAAGTCCAGAGTGTTGTATATAAATCGGTTTTTATATCATTTTTCCTTATCTATGCATTATAAGGGACGACCCAAGCTGCTTATTTCGTTTACCCAAATCTAATAAATCTTTAATATTGTATCTAAGGGAATATTTTTTACCTTGTGATTCGTGGTAACTGATTTTCATAAAAGAAGGATTATTAACAGCTTTCTAGAAATAACTTTTTCCATCATCTTCTTTCATTAAATATTTGAACTGATCCCAAATAAATTAATATTTATCTAAAGGTAAAAATAAAAGGAGAGTTAAGGGCCTTACGGGGTGGGACATTAAGGTATAATGACGGGATTCAGTTTATTTAACTAGATATTTAATAAACTTCATAGAGCAGTAAAGAAGTTGGCAATGGTTGAAAGAGTGACGTTTCTAGCACTGGTCTGAAACAAATCTTTAGAGGCAGACTGTTAAAGAATAACTCAGATATTAAGTCCTATATGTTTAATTGGCATTTGAATCAATAAATCAAATAAATGAAGATTACAATCCTTTGAATTTCCTAATGGGGAAGACACATCTTTTTTTAGCCTCCGGACTATGCGTAACCATATTTTTACGTATTAACAATACGTAAAAATATGGTTTTCCCATTAGTCACAAAATGCATACAAGCGAACACTGCATTAAAAGCCGTCGTTTTGATATCACGTAATGCAGCTATACAATCAGGTCGCCATTGTTTGAGGTCAGAAGAACAATTGGCATTTATATACCTGGCTGCGCATAATTTGAGCCGTAATCGAGACTACCCGATGTTATGCATGTAATAACAAATCCATTAACGCTACATCTATCTACGTATGTAAATAATTTGCTCTAATCGTAATTAGATCGTTCTTAGAATATGATATTCCTAACCTAGCCTTTAGACCGATGTAGTAAGATTTCACCTCGATCTAAGACTATTTTTAACAGCCAGCAGGTTTTTTGGATAGCATTCAGTACGCAAAAAAAATCTAGTCATTGCTATTGGCAAATAATCTTTTGGGTCCATTGAATACTTGCGCTCTATAGGAAAATAAATTACGTGAGGATTACAGTATGAATCGTGGATTCGAATCCCCTGTTATTACGAAATGAGTTTCATCTTATCTTTTAAGTTTGAAGATGCATTAATCGTTCATTTCACCTAGCGTTATCCCGGCGGGTGCCAGAATCCGCTTTCGATCGCAATCTTCGCCATTTCATCTGATCTTTAACATTCTTGACTATTAGACCATTGCTGTCGTCCTTAACGATATAAATCCAGCTTTGAACTATTAATAATAATTTGATAAATGTTTATATTAATGTTAATTATTTTTTAGTATTTCAATTTGGAAACCAGCATACCGTGGCGATTTTAAATAATTTCTACGGTAAGTCCGTCAATCCGCAATAGACCAGCGTAGTGGACTATAGGCCTAACCCCTTTCAATAGTACTTTCGATTGTAGAGGAGGCCGGTGCCCTGCAGTGGCATACTTATATGAGCTGATACAGATACAGATTTCAATGTATCCACGAGCATATCGTATTTTTCATAGTACATACTTTTCATCAGAACACAATATATGTTTTATATTCATTATGCGAATAAAACCTTGGTAAAACCAGTTACCCATACCACAAAAATATTGTTTGCTTCAACCGCTTACATACACATCAAGATTTTTTATGATTGTGTTACTTATAGCATTTTTATGTCAATATAATAGTTCGGCAAAAACATGAGTTAATGCCATCATTAGCAGCAAAAAAAATACAAAGTTTAAACATAATGATACAAAATTATTTCGTTTTTGTCCTTCGCCAAATGACTGAAACCTAGCAACAGAATAGCAGTTTCTTATTAGGACATTAAGCAACATCCATATATCTATAATTGGACTACAAGAAATGATCCTAAATTATAACTGCAATGATTCAATTTCGGAGTTACTTAGTCGTATTTATATATCTAACTTGATAACTAGGTCGTAATTTTTTCAGCTATTTTTCTAGATAAGGCTTTAGAAAGCGTATAGTAATAATGAAGTGCGTGGTGGCCTGTTGGTAATGGACCAGACGCGGCTGCCTACATGTTCACGGTGGTCGCGGGTTCAAATCCCAGGGCACACCTCTGACTTTTCGGAGTTATGTGTGTATTGATAGTCAATCACCACGCACTTTAACGGTGAAGGAAAACATCGTGAGGAAACCTGCATACCGTAGCGATTTTAAAGAATTTCTACGGTATGTAAGTCCGCCAACCCGCACTAGGCCAGCGTGGTGGACTATATGGCCTAACCACTCTCAATCGATTCTCTCGATTGTAGAGTAGGCCCGTGCCCTGCAGTGGGACGTATATGGGCTGATATAGATAGATAGTAATAATATTATCTTATACACGATCCGCTATAAGGCAGGGCTTAATGTATGGTTAAGTGGGATTTAGGGCATAATCCATCAAGCATGCACAGTGCGGGTTGATGGACTTCACATACATACATACATAAACTCACGCCTTTATCCCAGAAGGGGTACGCAAAGGCGCCACCAGGACACCCACATTTCGCCTTGTATGTTCCGTCCCACAAAGTGATAGGAGGCGAGCACATACAAGAATTAAATTTTAAGCCCAACCATGTAGTTAAAATTATTAGCAAATTACCCAACATATGAAAAACACCAAGATCTCAAATTTTCTTTGTATTACACACCGTCTTCACACCAATTTACTAGATACAAAAGAACGTTACTTAAAGACAAGTTAGCTAGAAAAATACGTTGAACTATGAATCACATCCGGCGAAATAATTGTATAGAGTCGGCAACCTGGTCATTTGGCCCGCTCGCCTCAACATACGGTCAAGGGAAAAAACGTAATTGATCGCTCTTATCCTGCGTGCGACCTTATTGATAATCCACTTTGCTCCGATAATACACGCGTAAACAGTACTATAGATAATATTTGGTACATTTAATATATTAGTCAACCTGATACTATCGATTGGGCAGAAAAATACCTATTAGAAGTTGACTAACCAATGATTCCGCGTTTGTTAATATTGAAAAGCTTAAAGGTCTACTCATTTGTGTAGTAGCAACGTATGTGGGTTATGGATTGTGACAACCTGTGTTTGTCAGCCAGATCAGGTTTGTTTGTATTTATTGGTTCTTGTTGAATTGTCAAGGAATTAGTTAGAACACGCACAATTTTCATAAAAAAATAAACAATCTCCTTTTATTGCAATGATATCTAACGGCATGGATGTCAGGATCTCATAGATGTCATAGACAGATTTAAAACTTATTTTAGCAATCGAATGCTTTGTCTTCTTCGCTCAAACTGAATTCTAAAGTAGTTCGAATGGGACAAAACTTTCGATATCAAAAATAGGTTTTAAATCTGTCTAATGAATAAGGCCGTAAGTGTTTTTATTCGTGTTGTATAATTTATACATTACATCGGTGGACTCGGTAAATATATGTTACTAGGATGCTACTAAGTATAGCCTCATCACCAAAACTTCCACATAAAAATATTAATGCCGATTATGCCGTCACCAATTTCGCAACTATGGACCTTCACCTAGTTTAACGAATTATAGATTAATTAAACAAATTAAAGTGCTAAATAGATTAATGAGCAAACTTAAAACGTCGGCCATTTCTGGCTTAATTATCGTGTTTTTATCATGTGTGTGGTGGCCTGTTGGTAACAGACTAGAGTCCATTTCGGAGTCATGTGTGTATTGATAGTCAATTACCACGCACTATAACGGTGAAGGTAAAGATCGTGAGAAAACCTGCATACCGTGGCGATTTTAAAATAGTTTCTTTGGTATGAAAAGTCTGCCAACCCGCACTAGGCCAGCGTGGTGGACTATAATATGGCCTAAGCCCTCTCAATCGTACTTTCGAATGTAGAGGAGGCCCGTGCGCTGCAGTGGGACGTATATGGGCTGATACAGAACTGAAACATACTGACGGTATAATTTTAATTCTAAATCAGTTTTAAGCCCCTCTATTGGTCACAAACATTGAACATTTGAATTGCAAAAACGCTCGCAATTATGTAAAAAACAATGACGCACTTGTTAAAATGTACTTTAAACAAAAATCATTTGGACAGTAGAGGAAAATCCACATTAAAGAAGAACATAGCAGTACTAAAATTATCAAAATGCGAATATTCCTTTACCCATTTTATACAATAAGTGTCTTTTATTAACTATCTGTCTGTATAGTTAATTGCTTACATAAGCTAAACATATGATGTAAGGGACTTTGACAGATAAGAGATCATTGTATAGATAATTCCAATAACAATTAAAACACCCCTCATCTTCAAACAACGCATATGCTTTGCTTATATTTATGCTCTTCATATTTGGAAATTGGCACAACTGCATTATTTACAATAATTGCAAAAACAATCTTAAGAGAATAGCCACTATTAGGCTTTTAATCGATGCCAAAACATATCGGAGTCCTGAGATATAAACGACTTTACCATAAATGTTAATGGAATATAAACCACATAAGAGGAGGAAAACAACGCCATGGACTAGAAAAGACCAACATATCAAACCTGGTTACCATTAATTAAATAACACCAAATACCTGATCCCATCACCAACATAAGTCACAAGCTTGCCCACTTTCCAGGCTGCCTGTTCGTCCACCTCGTAGGAAGGCAACATCCTCAACGCATTACATACAACCTCATAAGTAACATCACACCAAAATATCTATATTTCGTTTAGTTTTTGCATTTAGTTTTTGCCAATTCCGTACGAACACGTTTCGTCCATGACGCGACGTATAAACAACTGATTATAAACACAGCGGTGGGCCGCGATGGTAATCACTACATAATCGCGCAGATAATAGAAGCTATTGATAAATAATGACAAGTCAGCTTAATCCGCGGTTATGTTAGATTCCTTCATTATGTTTATTTGGATTTTGTAAGACTAATATCTGGGCAATTTAGCATCGCTTTAGTGTTGTTTCCCTGCAGATAGTAGCTTTATCATTGTTATGTTTTATGAAGATATAATTTACTCCTAGAATAATTATGTTTATCCAGTAGGTATGACAACTCATATAATGACTCATAGAAGCCTTAAATTATCAGTTACCATATCATTTAGAGTGGTCATTTTTAGAAATGAAATATTTTTGAGAGAATTTAATTCATCATGCCAAATTGTTAGTAAACTACATAAATAGAAGAATATTCTAAACCCACTATTTGGTGAAACGAATATAAATTTATCAATATTTAATTGCACTAAAATTCGAAATATTTATTTTCGGATAGTAAACATCCTTTCATCCATGTAAGTAACATTCATCCATGAATGAATGTTACTTACATTTAATGTTATCAATGTACCTCTGTCCGTCGTCCACAAACGTCCTAGATTCCATTTAATATCAGGCTTCCTGGCACTTATACACGACGTAACACTTCAACCATTCACGTTTTAACACTCATATTAATATTTTAAAATTATGCAAACATAATACACGACCCGACTGCATAACAGACTGGCAGGGTAATGACGATTGTAGTCAGCCTAAATAAAATATATACTCCATATTAACACAATGTTTTAAATCTTATAATCTTATCTGGTATTATCAATATCAGGTAACAGCGAGTTATATTTATTGATATAATTAGCTTATTAATATTTTACTTCTATACAAATTAGATTAACTTTAAGGCACATAAAAATATTGACCTACAAGATATTTTCCTGCATCACAGGATATCATAACGCAAAACCATGAATCACAGTTTAAAGTTCAACCAAATAATGCACTACAGTATGCAGACTAGTGACGCAACTAGTTTTGTTTTGCATCCCTTTTCTTTTACTACCTCTATAAAATTTAAAAGTTTCTAACTTTGTATAGTTCTGATTGGATTTACAAAAATTTTTGTTTCCTAGATTTTGGATATGGATACATTTTGATAAAAGCTATTTAAAAAATTGAGTCCAACCCTATTCCGCCACGGTATCCCCTGCCCGGCGTAACTCGTAGGAGTTGACCAAAAAGAGTCATCGGAGCCGCTGGGCGTACTGCGGAGGCGGTGGAACCCCACTAAATGCAATTCCGAGACGGACGACAGAACGCGTGGACTCGCTTCTGTCGCGGACGCCCATAACAGCTTAAAAGCGCGTCTAGATCTAGACCTAAGTGAGGAGCAACTTTGTTTCCCAATGACTAGTTTGCGACCTGGTTCTCCGTCGGACGATCATAGGGATGAAATCGGGGCGCCTTTCGCCCCATTTATAAGCCTAAGTATTATCTATTTATAAGCCTGCATATTCACAAGTTTATTATAATAGATAAGAAGAAAGCTTTCCCAAAAACAGTGTAAAGTTGAAGATACATCTGTATTTTTGCATTCAAGTAGTTGCCATTGAATCTTCTACATCGACGAGCTTTTCCACAATTGTTTAGCCAGTTCACAAATTAAAAGTATTTTTGTACTTTTCAGTGATTCTACAATCTAAAATTAACATTTATACAACTAGATTGCAAGAATATCCGTTTGATAGCCGTGCTTTGGCATTGAAGTAAAATTTATAGAAGTATTTAATGGTCGGAACATGTGAGGCGTATGAATGAAGAGTGATTACTAAGAAATGCACGTACAAATTACATTCGCCGTTAGTGTAGGTGGGAACTCCCGGAAGCATTCATTTTTGTTACTAGACCGAGAGAAAGATATTGTGAAAGAGAATTTAATGGTGCAGCATGTGAATTTGACTGTAGAATACTCTCAGAATCAAATGCTATAATTGCTATTCTACAATTATTCTTGTTTGGTCTTCTCAAATGTTATGGTTGGTTTTTGAACAAACTTGAATTACAAGATACTCAGATTTCAGGTTATTTAATTGTTGAATTTTAGGCCATGATCCAGGTTCTAACCTAAGCCTAAGCAATAAAAATACAATATTCCCATACCAGTATCCGAGCTTTCTTGAAAACATGATCTAACCGGCAGCAACGGTAATCTAAAAACTAAGAAAAACCGCTGGTTTGTGATGCATGAAACACCAGTTTTACCGGCGGACTAAAGGGAATTCCGCGAATCCTCTTAAAGGCGGCCAACAAAAGAAAGGTCAACAATTCACGCATACATCCTACGCAGAACATTGTACAACGAAGATCTGCCCTTGAGCCAATCGACTATATTCGCCCACCGAAACATACGCTGTAACAGCTGTTTTTGATAAGGAAAGTTTCCCGTAAACATTACCAAACAACGACGGTATATTAAAGGCCAGATTCTTAGAAGCTTGCGACGCTGCGACGTAGACAGTTTTCGATATAGAAAAGTACTTTGCTGATGAAATCTTTGGTATGTAAATTTTTCTAACGACATTTTTGGTAAGTGAGCTTACAACTTCGCCTCATTATTAATAACCTGAAAAGATCGTATATGTATATTGTATGTGTAACACGAAATGTAAGTAGAAGGAAATGAAGTTTACTAGATAGCTAATTAAGTATTGTCAATACCAAATAGGTAGACTTGGCAAAGATTGTGAAAAGTCATTCAAGGAAGCAGACCGCTTCAAACAGGTTGCTGTGGAAACCTTTGCTGTAGTTTTAAGTACTCTAGCGCCTGAGGATGATGATGTCACACACATTAATTTCACGCATCGCCATGCAAATTATTTCATGCCCCTAAACTCAGTTTCATACGTTGATCCATAGCCAGCAAACAAAATCTCCCTTACTGAATGACATGACATAGTATAGGGTACTTACTTATCATGTTTGGATGTGCGCGGGTGTGGTTCGAGTTGTAGCGGGGTGGCGGGGGCGGAGCGTGGGACCCCGCACCCGCCACCCGCCGCACCCGAAGCGAAATTCCCGGTTGACCTGCGGACAAAACATTTTTTTCAATATTACATTTATAATATGGATAGTGAAAGGGGGTAATAGATAAGGACGCAAATGAGGCCTAGATTTAAGAAAAAATATTGTGGCCCTTCCATAGTAGGCATATTTTCAATAAGTTTGGCTCTCTTTTCTTTTTAAATCATCTGAAAGTCACTATGTATGATGTCAATAACACATTTGAAGTTGGTGAATTTGCAAAAGTTCAATATTCAGTAAGCAAAAGGTCGACCTAACACGAGATTATGCGGCGAGGGATCTGTCGGACAAAAAGTTAAGGGACCTCTGATTTATAACAAAGGATTAAACATATACGCATCCACATTTATTCAACAATATTTATCTAAAGCATTTGTCGACTAATGCAAATATACTTATTTGATTAGAACGCTTTACATACATATTTTAATTGAACACGCCTTACCCTAATTCAATCATTGGACGTATAGCAGGATAACATTTGATGAATCTAAAAGAAATAAATATGTACGAAATGATATGTACTAGCAAGGTGGAGAAAGATAAATATACTTAACACTTATAACAATTTATAAACTATTGACGCAAAAAGATTTATCGTAGTTATTACTATCATTAGAACTATCACAGTTTTCCATTAACGTGTACCTCATAGATACAAAGTGGTTACAAAACTATTATCTAAAACCTGTCAAAAACTATCAACAAACATCGAAAACTGTACACGCGTCAATGTTGTAATGATGGCTACAAGTATTTTATTAGCTGTTTGAACCTTTCAACTATTGGGAACACACGTGTTTCAAAACTGGGTATTTACGCCATTGAAAGGTGTACCTTTTATGTCGACTTCTCCTACGCAACGAAGTCGATCTCACAGCCACAACGAATGACGGATGACTGGAGTTTCTACGCTTTTTAGATAAGTGACCCCTAGACATGACGAACACAAAGGCTGCACACACTTAACAACTTTACACTACTGCAAAATAAGCGTACGAGCCTTTAAAACTCGACCCGAGAACAATGGAACCAAAACTAAACATTGTTATTCAACAAGACGACCCTATACAAGCAAAACAATCTGTGCAAACACCACGTGATCACTAATATTATGAAAATATTACTTTATATGCAAAGCCACGTCAAAATTGACCGTACGTTGGAATATAAAATTCAACACTACACGTAAAAACAAGACGATCGACTGGCGTACATTTGTTTAAACAGACTTCGTAAAACATTTGTGAATTTTATATTGAAACACTTTTATCGCATTGAAAACCTGTTTACGAACGTGAAAGCTATAATAATGCCAGACAGTATACGACCCAATGCCGTGCACGCATCTCCACAATAATTAAGACGGCATAATTTAATCCCTTTTCCAGATAAGTACTCGTATTTAAATGATTTACGATATTTTTCGCTTATGAGAGTTTCAGTGCCAACAAAATAAGCAATATTCACGTAAATTATTGTGGTAAGTATGTAAACTCTATGCGTAATCGTTGTGTGTATAATATATTTATTCAGATATCAGTCTCATTTTAGTAGACAGTCTAAAATCTTATAACTCAGAAACGTAATTGTTATAAAGGTTATTATCATTTGCAGAGACTAATACAGAAAAACAGTCTCCAACTTATCAAATTAGAAGTATTATCAAACTTCTGCAATAAGACTGAAGTAGCTCTCGGGGTAAATTAATTAAATAAGAAGACAATATGATATTAAATACTGATATAATATCTACTTGTGTAATGGTTTCTTAGATTTACGCGAATGTTACACATTGAAATAAAACTATTTTATACGGATTTTATCGCGATTTGGTTTAATTTTTAAATTTTTTTACTTCCCGACGTTTCGATTACTTTACAGCTTTCGTGGTCACGGGGCGGACAGTCCGCCCCGTGACCACGAAAGCTGTGTGTAAAAAATGTAAAAATTAAACCAAATCGCGATAAAATCCGTATAAAATAGTTTTATTTCAATTTCTACTTGTGTATTAAAATTGGGAATTTTTGTGATAAGAGTTATACGTAATGTAGTGTTTTTATATTAGCGTTTTAGTTTTACCATTCTGTAATGCCACTTGAGATTATTCAAATGATAAAATTTTATTATTGCGGGGAAATTATTTCTTTTTAGTGTATATTACTGTACAATACAATGGGAATACCAAATATAATAATCAAATAATATTTAATATGAAGTAAGTTATTCCTACATCTACTTCAGTGTTGACATTAAATTGTCTACAGTTCTCTCTCCCTGACACATATTCATCACGAACGCACAAAGCAAATGCGAGGCTATATTTTTCAACTCGACTTTTATTCCATTGAGACGCAAAGTTCATCAGTGCGAGCGACGCGACATCCAATTTAAAAAGTCCTTCATTAATTTTACAGACTCATAGCTTTTTTTGCAACAATAAAGGGTTTGTTTTACAATACTGGAGTGATCTTAAATTGAATCTTTATTAAAGAATGGCTGCGCTTGATTGACGATAATGATATTTATGTAGCAGAATAAAACTCAAAACTTGCACCACAAATAGGCAAGCGATCCCTAATTAAAGAAGTCATAGGTGTGTTTCCTATCATTCAGCATGATAAATAGAAGCACAGGATGGATGCATTTACTAGATCTACGACCAATTTGTGCCATAATTCTAATATTACATTGACAGCCTCCGTGGCGCAGTTGGTTAGACGCCGCCTGTGAAACAAGAGGCCGCGGGTTCGATCCCCGCACCGAGACAAATGTTTGTGAGAACCACAAGTATTTGTTTCGGGTCTGGGTGTTTGTGAGACCGAAAAGTCTCTCGTAGTTCCTGATACCCACGACACAAGACTCGATCTTAGTGTGGGGTCAGGACTATGTATGTGACTGTTGGGTGTATTTATTTATTTTTTATTTATTACTGCGCATTTTTATTGACATTGCCGAAGTTTTTTTCCACAATTAAAACCATAACTGGGAATGCACACCCCGCACCAAGGCCAGCGATAATCGGGATAATAACAACGCATCCGGTACACCTACAAATTACTCCAATTGCAACACGTGTTCGCAATACGTCGAAAACAAAACACGGTAATGGTACGATAGCACAGTTACAAAACAAGACAATTACAGACGATACGTGGTTATATAACAGTGCCACCGGTTATTTGCAACGGTACATATCCGGAGTAGAATTTTGTGAAACGGTACGAGAGAATTATTCTATAACTGAGTACGAGAAACATAAAACAATACTGGAAAACCACTAACAGCCACATTGGGGTTTACACTAATTGATACAACGACTTCACGGGCTACAATCAAGAAGAAAGGACAATTATTATAAAGTTGTTTTAGGAAAAAAATATCCTAAGTAATAAAAAAATTAAGTAAATGTATCAATATATTATATCCTGATATTCTATAAGTCTACGGAATTTATGGTAGCTTTACTTGCTCTTTCATAATGCGTTGATCGTAACTACATCGAACCAACAAATTGTCCAAGGAAATTATGACGCATTTTTAAATTGCCTATTCCCGGTACAACAAAAAAGATTGTTTTCCTCAAGTAAATACATCCCGACCCGCATTAACGCGACCTTCGTGCGAGGGCTCCGAGGCTCTAGGACGAGCAAACAAGATGTCGGATGGTCAAGGCCAAATTCCTTATTCCACGAGGCCCTTCAAGGTAACGTATATTCCAATTAAGGGAATTGGGTCGCTTGCTAAATAATAAATGGTGAATTCATTGTTAACAAAACGAACAGCTTTGAATCACAATAGCGTGAAGTGATATTTGCAATACCAAATTATTGTTTATGTAATATTATATTGGCAAGATTTAATGTTTTAATTAATTTATTTATTTAAAGCTTCATATACTGATCGTATATAGGCGGACTTAATGCCTGAGGCATTCTCTACCATTCTACCCTAGAATAGTGGTAAAGACATGAAGCACAACAGGTGTAAAAAAAGATTATAATACATAGACTTAAACGATAATAATAAAATACTTAAATATAAATAGGTAGTAATACAAATACTTTAAAAAATATCGTACTAAAAGCACACTGTTTAGGTACATTCCTTTTTTACCGCAAATAATTTATAAACCCATTTATGTAGGGATAGTCGTGACAGCAAAAAGACTTACTTTTATCGTATTTTATACTACCAATAGTCGGACGCCAAATTACTATTCAACATTCCTGTCAGAAGTCACAACAGATCATTTATGAATGAGGACAAAATTAGCAATGACATTCTATGCAGACTCTTGCAAATTTCCTCGCTAACAAAACAATAAAATAAATGGAACAAACCAATTTATTTCTGTATGTAGGTTACTTACAACAGTATTAGAATACACTCTATAGCATAAAGGGTACGAAATCTAAACTAAAGACACACTCGAAGTAAAAATAATATGGACATGATAGGCGCCCGTCCGTCTGCCGTTGATTTTCACGTGTTCTAATTCTTGTAACAATGTTGTTTATAATACGAATATAAAACATTATTCAGAAAAATATGAGTTTCAACAAACTTCAGAAGAATTAACAAGGCCAGCTTTCAGGAGAATGTTATTTACGTAGGTGAATGTATTACGAATTTTCTACTACATAATAAACAACGGAAAGTACTGAAGGCCGCCACGTGTTTATGTAACACGGTCTAGTAAATAAGGAAATGGATAAAGGTCAGTATAACATTTAGTGAGTCTTAAACTTCGAAATCAATGTCCACTTGTGTAGAAACAAGAAGACATAATTTGACTTCCTACATGGCACCATATAATCGAGTGGTTATCAAAACAAGAATTTCCTCTAAATTATAAAATTATATTCGCCAACTAAACTTATATGTTATAAGTAGATTCGTAAGATAAACACAAGAAAATATAATTTAAAATCTTATAAGATTGCTATTCAAATATTCACAGAAAATCCGATATCACATTTTCTAAACGAATAGCAAAAAATATGTGAGAAAATCATTCAAGACTCAAATTGCAACTATGTTAAAACAACTGTTCGGCATCTCAAGTGACACACCATATGGTGGTACGTAAAGGCCATACTTAGCAAGAATATATAATAACCAACAATTATAAAAGACACACCTGAATCTTCAATACATTGTTTCGTAAATTCCCACCATTTCAAACACTAAAACCGACTGAAGCCAAATGGCCAGATTTTATAGACCGTGTGTTGAAATAAAATTTTAAAACAATATGTCATGTTTGAAACTAGCTTCTCCATTTCTAAGAAACACGAACTCAAGTTACTAAACGTAGGTGAAAACGTTTCCAGTCACATCAATCACTTCATTAGCAAAAGTAGTTGCGAACTTATCATGCATTTCGTGGGAATACTCATTGTGATATCTTTAAAAATAGTTTTGATTCAAAACGTAAGTGAATAAATTATATATTTATAAGAGATATTTATTCTAATTAGTTTTTATTTATTAAAGATTATTTCAGAGATTTTTACCGGTGAACTATGTCACTGTGGATCCCAATGATGAAGACTCAACCGATTCTTTTCGACAAAGTGAGGAGTATCTTCATGAGAAAGTGATTGGACTCAAGAGTTATGAGGAAAAGGACCACGACGAGTACGAATACGGTTCAAATAGCAGGATTCATGGCAGAACCAAAAAGGTACGATGTATTAAATAATAATTAATAAAAAATGTGTGTGTGTGTATTAGTGTACACACGTAAGAAGTGAAACTTCTTTATGACATCATTTTACGAAAAATGATCTACTATTTACAAATTTACAGAATTGGTAAAATAAAGCTAAATTAAATAAAGTTTCAGTTTAGGAGGCGGGAAATTTTTGAGGGAATTTGGGATTTCTATCGGGGCCAATTTGTAGCCCTCACTGAGACGGTTCCGAGGATACCAAGCTCGGTGGGTCCACGACCTTTATTGGCCGAGATAGGTTTAGGGGGGTGAGGTAAAAAATTTTGATGGGGTTAGGGGCGGGGGGGGGGTGGGTTAGGTTTCGTGGGGGGGCTATTGGGCACCTTAAAATATTTTTGGGTGGGGAAAGTTGTGGAGGGGGAATTCGGGAATTCTGTTGGGGCAGGATTGTAGGCCTCACCGAGCCGGTTCTAATGAACCCAGGGTCGATGGGTCTACGATGGATATTGGCGGAGATAGGAATAGGGGGGTGAGGTAAAAATTTTAGGTGGGGGGAGGGCGGTGCGGGGGGTGTAGGTTTCGTGGGGAGGCTATTGGGCACCTTAAAATATTTTTGGGTGGGGAAAGTTGTGGAGGGGGAATTCGGGAATTCTGTTGGGGCAGGATTGTAGCCCTCACCGAGCCGGTTCCAATGAACCCAAGGTCGGTGGGTCTACGATGGATAATGCCGGAGATATGAGTAGGGGGGGTGAGGTAAAATTTTTAGGGTGGGGGTAAGCGGGGGAGGGGGGTTTCGTAGGGAGGCTATTGGGCACTGTTTTGGATTTAGGGTGGGGGAAGGCCAGAGGGGGGGGGGGGGTAAGGATCAAATTACAAAAAAGTGGGTGGGACTTAAAATTTTGGGTGGGGCTTGGAAACGGTTGGGGGTGTGGCTTACTGAAGTGGGTACTAATTTACTAAATAAAAAAAGATGGCGCGTAACGGAAGAATGTGACGCGTAACGAAAAATTTTTTCCAACCCCGATAAAGAAGTTTCACTTCAAAAATAGAATAGAAAATAGATAATAATTAACAATCAGTAACAGACGAATGGAATTCGTAACTGCTGTGTGAAATATTATGTGTTTAATGTGTTGATATGTTTCACAGCCATGTGCCGTTGTGGTGTTATCAAATATTCAAAACCCAAATATGCAGTCGCTTCTGCGCAAATACAGATATGACGCAAACGGTTAGAACATTAAACATACTTTAATTAGTTTAGAATGGTGTTAAACCATAAACGCTAGCAGTAGTTTGATCGGCATGCTTTATATTTATGTATATTTCATTTGGATGATCAATAATATTGTTTCTTTTGATTTTGGCCAGGTCTTCTCATCCCAAGTAGTGTGAAATACTTCATCAAGTTGCCACAAGGTCTTCGCGCGTCGCCACTACTCTTTCCATTGAACGACAAGGCATTCTCACCTTTAGGCGGATTTGTAAGGTTGTGCCAACTTGTTTAACACTCAATTTTTTACTCTAATAAAGTCGTTTACCTTGCCTCTCATTGCGAACAGATGTCAGGGGTTTGAATACATTTAAGTATATTTTATGAAAGTGATTTTTAAATTTATTCAAAAAGTATTGAGGCTTGATTTTACCAACCATGTATTCAATTTAATTACAGATTTCTAACTAAATTTATTCATGTTTCACAGGTACTACAAAGAAGTTCCACCGATCCCACAATCGTGGTAATTCATTGAAGCCAATGCCGTTTCAGGCGCATTGTTTGTATTTGTTTCATAAGAAATAAAGTGAAACACAAAAGGTTTTCATTCTAACCCTATTAGTTAGTGAATTTATAAAATGCCAGTAATCGAAAGAAGCCGAAGAACTCTAAATTGGAAACAAAATTTTATGTGCAAAAGTAATAATGGGGAACCAACAGTTACAACTTTGAAAACACAGACAAAATTAAAACTTCAAATATAACAATTGCACATAGTGTTATTAATTTCATTGTAAGTAATTATCATAACTAATGAAGAGTAATTTCAAACAACTTTTCTCGAGCCTTATTCTTTGACAATGTTGTTAAAGTATGACCTTGCCATTAAGGGAAGGCATAATGAAGCCTCCGATTCGATATTCCGATTGTTGATAATGGGAATGATCAACGTCAGAGAGCAGATGTTAGGTCCCACAGTAGCTTCGAGTCGCCGTAGTGCAAACAATAGATCTCGTGGGAAATAGACTTGTGGGGACTTAATGACTTTCGTCGACTCGCTTCGGATACAACTTGTATGAAGGTTAATAGGTAGGAATAAACTATCTAAGTGTATTTCACTCCGCTTTCGACTTCTTCAATACCTGAACTAATAAATTATATCCTTTTTAAATCTGTCTATGAATATCGCCAAATACCTTTAAGCTTCTAGCAGTCGTCAAATAAGCGTATTTTTCCGCTTTTAGCAAGGGCATTTATCTGACATTGAATATTTTATAAATATCATAAAAAGGAGGCTGTTTTTTTTTCTACATATAATCTAACAGTACTTAACTTTAAACTATGGTAGCTTAATCTTACTATTTGAGAAATGTATTATATTATTTAAAACCACATGTCTTTTTATGGATTTTATATTTCATGAGCTTAAGTGTGTGCGTGGTGGCCTATTGGTAAACGGACCAGACGCGACTGCCAACATGTTCGCGGTGGTCGCGGGTTCAAATCCCAGTGCACACCTCTGACTTTTCGGAGTCATGTGTGTATTGATAGTCAATCACCACGCACTATAACGGTGAAGGAAAACATCGTGAGGAAACCTGCATGCCATAGCGATTTCTAATAATTTATATGGCCTAACCCCTCTCAATCGTACCCGCGATCGTAGAGGAGGCTCGTGCCCTGCAGTGGGACGTATATGGGCTAATACAGATGAGCTTAATCCATCGTTATTTTTCTTTATAAGCCACCAAATTCAGAAACTATAATGTGAATATTAATGTTTTTATCCTCGCTCTTATTAACCACAGTCAATTCTTTTCCATAATTTACTGCACACTTGCTTCATCTGCTGAGATTAACGTCTTCTCGGTTTAAAAGTATCATTTATTGCCGACACTTGTAATCCGGTTTATAATTATTTAATATCTCATTCTCAGAATGAAATTATAAATAATTGTATAATCAAAGACTGCACATAGTTTTAACAGTGTAATATAAAATCATTTATATACGAATAATTAAAGTTGGTCTTTGACGTCAAACCATCATTGGCAAAAAATCCGATTACGTGTAAGATCCGTCAAAAATGTGAATGACCTCATGGCGAAAGCAAAAGAATTGCTATATCCAAATTTTAATGAAGCATGCCAATGAATATTTCTTTAATAAACTAATATTATTGACTGTAGATTTAATAAAACATACAAAACATCTAATAATAAGTCCAAATTGTGAGATCTTTCGATGATGAACTGTTGCCGACAAACAAAATCCCGGCGTACTTGAGATCGGATTATACACAGTATCTTTACAGACATCTCCCAGTATTTTAGTTTACTAAATGCCAGACGCTCAAAAGATCATAATTTAAATATAGTTCTTTGATCACTTTCTTCTTCAGTATTTTTCTTAATTAACAAAGCGCTAGATAAATACAGCATTGCTTCTTATTTCTTCGTTTCAAGATCAAACAGCTGTATATGAACAATTTTATTTATAGTACCAATCTACGTAAACCAAATGTAAATTAGGTATATCTATCTAAGTCGCATGTCACAATAGGCCTCAATTATTTTAGCAAATTACATCACTGTAGGCATTAAGCCGTTCAACATAATTTGATTACATCATGCTCCTTAAAAGTAAAACAGAAAAAGAATTCTGAAATTAATATCTCCCTTTTTTTTAGAAAGTATGTACGTCGTTTTTAATTGTATATAACATTATAAAGTAAGCCATTCAGTCGAATCCCAACACTCAAGACTAATAAATTGTACGTGTTTGAAATTGTGATGCCATTTTTTACATGCTAAATCGATAGGTGATACTCTAAAGCTCAACTCGCTATGAGCATCCGACATTAGCAAACATAAATAAATCTATTAAAGTCCATGTGACGACTAACACAACTTTTAAACATACACCAGATGTATTATTCACGAATGTTAAAGAACTACAAACATGCCAACAGAGTCCAATATTTCTTAACAAACGGCACATTCAAGTCTGAGTTTACTACTGTGAACATTAATAGAAGGAAATAAAACTATTCCATGGAGTTCCTAGCGACGTACTCATCCTTACACCAAATGTTGGCCAAAAGCCAACTTCCCTACTTGGTGTGCTTCAAGTTTCAACTTATAACGGGCAACTACTAAAAAAACCAGCCGACCAAATTACGGAGGACAATCGCATCAAAGGACTGCGGCGCCGTTTGCTCATATTTAATTCATCAGGATATTAAGTCACGTATAAGTGCCATGGCCTTGGACGGCAGCTTCTTGTTCTGTATGAAAATAGTCACGTATTACAAATTCGATGACAAGCCAATGCGAGGTCTTGTGGCAGTTAAAAAAGTTGGTAGCCAGTACGCACAAAACATGTATTATTAACATTTAAAAAACTATTACTGGATAATTTAAAAAATATATATTATAAAGCACGCAAGATTGATAAATATGGATTAATGACAGCAAATTAGGAAAAAAGACAAATCCAGAAGATTGCAAAAGGATTGTATTGAGCAATTGTGAAACAAAAAAATAGACAAGAAAACACCGTGGAGTTAAAATTGATAACACCAAATGACGAGAAAAAGCACCAAATACATATAAAAAAGGTAACACCACTCAGTAACAAACTTTCGCAATGTTGATATTATAAAACAATCAACAGATGTCAGATTTTGTAACCGATGAGGTGTACACAAACACGTTGCATCTTATCTTGTTTAAACTATTTGCTAAGTAAACCAGCTCACAATTCGCGGCAATTTGCGTCTGGAATTTGGCCTCTTTCACGTAACGCTGTAACTGCTAACGGTATATACACACCACTGCAACTAAACGCCACTTTAAAACCAACATTTGTTTAGTCTGTTTCTATTACAAAGACAAATTGTGTTGCGATTAATTTAGAACTCGTTTGTAAACTAGAAGTTACATAAGAAATAGTCACATTTGCAGAAAGCTGTTTTAATGAATACTTTGTAATATTAATATTCATAAGTACAATCTGTGTAATTATGTCAACAGTAGTAATAGTTTGTCAATAGTAATAGTTTGATAGTCAAAGATAATATTTGTGACCCTTAAGGTAGAAAAAGATGTTCGAAATTATGGATACCATTCATCAGAAAACAAAACAATTATAATATTTTTAGATAAGCAGCTACTAATAACATCCTGAAGAGGCATGCCAAAATAATAAAAAATAAAAATGAAAAGATTTATAGACACAAAAGAAAACTGCATCCCAGACAGTATTCTCTCCAACCGTCAGCGTTTTAGTTTGTGGAGCAATAACAAAACCGCACAGCCTACTACACTATTGTGTGGATGTGCATTTAGGCTCATTTTGCTGACTTAACTCCAGTTACGACGCACTCAGACTATGAGAGTCGTCTGACACCATTTTGCGACGCCTGTTTTTTAGTGCGAAGCGACAAACAGCGCGCAAATTTCCATGGAATTACTTAACACCGCCCGTGAACTTGCGAACTCCGTGGGTGTCGATATAAAGTGCTAATTTATGTTGCGTTTGAAATGGTAATACGCGTTACAGCAAGGCTACTGATATATAAGATGAATATTTAGAAGACGACTCATTGATTAGCATAAAATATAGATTATTAAATTTATTGGTATTGCCTCAGTTCACACGGAAATACGCAACTCGTAGAACAAGTACCTTGGAATTTAAATTAATAAAACCACATTACGCGACTAAAACGGAGAATTCTTTATCAGATATAAATAATATCAGCTCCAATGAAGCGTTTGAAAAAATAATGAAATGTTCTAAAAGGATAACAAAAAGTGAAGGAAGATAACGTAGTTCAAAACATTAATTGATGCGTCAAAGTCAAGAGAGAATTGATTTCCTCGTATTCGCTTTTGCCCACCTCCCAAAAGTTATGGGTCCACCTTAAAGGATATCTCCAAAGGGTTCATTAAAACTATGCTAAACCAACCTCTTTGCCCATGGAATGGTGTTGAAATAGTCTATGAGTTATCTAGAAAAGTCCAATTTTTACCACTCAATCCAACATGAACCTTAAAAATGCGAAAATTTTGCTTACTTCATCTAGTTATATCGAATCTACTTTACCTAAATACGTCTTCGTTTAGCATTGTTCTTACTTTAATTATATTAAACACCGTCACAATTATATCTTGTAAATTGCTATTGATGTAATTAGTAAAATTCCTCGTTAAGTATAACACGTAATTTCGAGTAAGCCTTCTATTGTTTCTCATCTAGTTGGAAACATTCGCTAAAATGAGCAATATCTCTCACAAACCAGACTTCCTTTTGTGCCAAAATGTGTTATACATAATACAATTTGGTCTATGTGGTTTCCTTCAGTTAATTCTTTCAGAAAACATTCCATTACCATTGAATATGGTAATCACAATGATAAATAAAAGACTATGTAGCCACGGATAATTGTATATTAGACTTGACAGTTTAATATGGAAAACATAAAATCATCTATAATAATAAGGAAATACGTGGTTTCATTTCAATTTAAATGGCATTTGCGAGAAAACGTGTGCATACGAGTATTATAATGTTAATTATCGAGTGACGGATTGTTTACATCCTTTTCCTCTGTAAATCTGTATGAAATTGTAATTACATATTTTGCTCATGGTACTTAAGGGGTTATTATGGTACAGTACGGCATGTATGAAATCACCAAGGGTAACAAGAATGTTCCTCCCACTTGATACAAAGTCGTCAGGCCAAAGATCAAAGTTGAAAAGGCATAAATTATACGATGAACTTTTGGATTACAAGACAAAGAGACCCCAGATAAAAGGAATAATTACATAAATTATAATCTCAGATATGATTAAGAAATAAGAATTTATATTAAGAAATATAATTTATAAAAAAATAATTCAATGAATTTAAATATAGTGTAAAAACATAAAAATGCCTCCATCGAAACTATAGTTGTGTAAATCAAAACGCAAATCGTGACTTATTGACTCACATAATTTTCAATAACGGAACAACCGAAACATCAAAGCACGGCAGTCGGAAACCAACTATTACATCGCCTTTGACCAACATAACCGTTTTTGTCAAGTGATAAATGGCGGCAAAGTGCCTCAAACGACAGTCGCTTACCCGGCCAAGCGATCTACTTCAGAAAGGCAACTCGACATATCAAGGGGTCAAGAGAACTATTCAACTGCCGCTAACTAATAGAGATTGGCTGTTTAATTGCAGAAATAAACTTTATTATACTCTAACGTAATCATTTATTATCTGTATACTTACAATAGAATATGACCGCAAACCATGAAAAGATTTTCATATAATTTTTAAAAAGTTTATATTTGACACGTAATAGAAACCATTCTTGTCCCACAGCTGGGTAAAGAGTTTCAACCTTCTTTCATGACTACAATTTTGGACAGATTCTATTCAATCCATAAAAAGCTAGTTATGTTCATTTCTTCCCAACGCTTTGGTTTGGCGATATTGGTAATAACTTTGGCCAATTTAGTACGTAAGCATAACAATCTCTGAAAGAAATGAAAGCTTATCCTTCGTGAAGGTTAAAGCAACAAGATTACGCCATGACGAATTAGTTTAGCGATACGAAACACTTGGCTATTAAGAGAATATTTTCCAAAAAATTGTGCGCTATCACGTTTTATCTGTCAATGTAATGATTACCAAATCGGAAATCGACACATTTTTGCAACGATTGTTCATCGACGGAAAATTACCAAAACATATAGATGTCTCAATTTTTGGAACAATATAATACAGAAATTTTGAAATAAAATTTGTTACATATTGTTAATAAGGAAAATTGCATTTAATCGTATAACTCTAGGTAACCGAAACTACTTATAAACCAGGGAACTTTTTAACACGCAAAAAGTAAAAAATGATAATTATAAAATGTGTACCATGGTGACTACCCGTCTTTATAAACAAACTAATATTTACTTTACAAATTGGCAAACTTTGCGAACGAATCATTAAAGATGGAAAACTCACAAAGGAATTCCCAAAATTGATCCTCCAAAATTCTTTTCAAACTTCATTTCAAGGAAGTCTGTAGTTCCCGCATATGAAGATATCTCGCCGGCATTATTGATAGTCTAAGTGGCCACCCACGACAAATTAGGGAGGCTTCCGTCGATTCTGACTCGCGTGCGATGACATCACACACGGTCCGTAAATTTGTATGCAATGAGATCGATCGACAACTTATTCAAGTCGAACGTGGAATTTGTGCTATTTGTATTGAAAGAATTTAGGTTTCATGTAATCGTTAGTAAATTGTTAGGTTTTAGGAAAATAAAGTTCTAAATGGTATAAGTCCACCTGATGACATTCTATTAATTTTATTTAATATATTTTTATTTATCTACCCAATTCTTTAAACCCAAACTGAACTACCCCAACTGAAGTAATTAACGTGGAAACATTTTCTTCAATAAAGCTAAGAATCTTGATCATTCTAAAAACGTTCATCTGCATGGCAGTTATATCAGTAGTGATCCGACGCAAAGTGGGCCAGTGGCATATGGCACGGATCTATCAAAAAACTTGTAACACCGTGCACCGAAATCGCTTACTGCATCCGTCACGTTTCCACCGTGACCAAACTCGTTGATGTACACAACGCAATTTCACACAACGCATTCTGAAGATTTATATCCAATTTTGAATTATATAAGAATGTCAAAACTCGTAATGACTTCCGTAGTGATATGAATGCTGGCGTGAAGTTTGAAAATGATTAGATAAATGCAATCACGGTTGACTTAAGGCTTAATAGATAGACCTAAAATATAATTTGCCTATTTAGAACAATGCTAATAAAAATAAACGTTGGCTGTGAACTCCCAAATCTATCAATCTATTTGCTGTCAGATATTTTAGAACAAATGATAAAAGAGACGTCACAAATAAACTGTTTGCCTAGAGTAACTTGAAACGTGTTTGTTCAATAAAACATCACTCACCACACCTAAACGTTAAAATCGTTTAAGAAAAAGCAACATACAGTCGAATTGAGAACCTCCTCCTTTTTTTGAAGTCGGTTAAAAATAACAATGTTTTGTGGCCTAAAAGCATATTATCGAACCAGTATCCAATTACTCACACATCAGAATTCCCTATGACAACACTATATCTTCGAATATGGTTTAGTCTAAGGGAATGATGCAATAAAATCTCCATTTTGGCAGTGGCTCTATGTTTCATTGTGGGCTATTTGGAAGAGGATTCTCACCAAATCCACATGACTACACCCTTGCGTTTTTTCCGGTTAAAGTGATCGATGACGCAATTATGCAACGCCTTTCTTTTTTGCTGTACTACATCTTAATGGATTTTAAAGGCCTACTATGCGTCCGTGATGTCTTGTTGTCGCGAATGCTTACGTAATTATAATTATTTAAGTAAAGGTTCATGTATTTCATAGAGTCTAGTCTTAACCACAATTCAATGAACAAAAAAGTCCACTTGGTTACCAAAAGTGACACGCATCGTACGAAAAGTCTTATCACCGTATCTTCTCTATCTAGTATCTAGGAATCGTATTATGGGCGTCAATGGCGTATCACGTCTGGTTCCGCGTATGACTAGCATCTAAGGAGGTGACCCATTTGATGATCTATTGCCAGTGGCATATTTACCCTAGGACTATTAGGGCCACGGCCTAGAACCGCAGGCTAAAAGAGAGGAGGCTACGAAAAGATTATTCCTTTTTTTAAAAAGTTTACAAGATAGCAAACCTCTTAGGACTGGAACGACAAAACCTTAAACATACCAAAGAGTGGCTGTAGGACAGTTTTCTAGTACTAAAATAAAATTACAATATAATGTAATAATAGTAACAGAGTGTAAGATTTACCTATTACGGAAAACCAACCATGTAGATTTTAAATTTAATAATATTATGTTGATAACACTACATATACCTATATAGTTATTTATATTCTTATCATTTATGTGTCAGATATGTATTCACAATCACATGTTTTGCAGGTGTCTATCTTATCACCTGATATTTGGCAATATATATGACTAATATGAAAAGATGAAGCGGGTGATATTAGATATTACTTATCATAAATTCTTGTCAGTCGCCATTTCCTGAAAATATTTTTTTTCTTATGAGTAATAAATAGCGAGCCGGCTTGTTGTATAATTAATATATATTTTTTTTAATATTTTTTATATTCTTAAGAGTCAATCACAACTGTATAATAACTACACTGTTCAACATAGATCTGCCTGAAGAATTTACATAAAAACTTTTACATAGCAGTCATCATCTAGCATTTATTACATCTTTAATTATGTTCCTATCCACATTGTCGGTGGACATCAGACAAAGTAAATTGGTTCTATAGCACAATAGTTCAAGCAATATCTGTGAAAAATTAATGTTACCTACCATTATCCAATGCACAATAAATCAATATTTTCTACCAACACATTTAAGTTCTTTTATAGGAGTGACACACACTTGGTTCGACCATGCATATTGCAGCAAGGTTTTCATTTATGTTCTCAGACACCTGACAACTTTTTTATCATTTAATCCCTAGCTGAATGTTTGCTTCAAAGCTATCATTTATTAATTTAAAGGGCTGTCTAAACAGGTCAATCAATCAATGTTGATTAATTATTATACACCCTGAGCTGAAATGTTATGGTGATTTGCCGATCAATGTATAATCTGTAATATCACCTGACTTGTAATGTGGCATTGATTTCTCATGTAAATAAAACTAGGATTAAAAGACCAACTTTTCTAAAAAGACTATCATAAATTTGCAAGCTCTGACATCTGTTTTGTGGCCACCAAAATGCAACATAATATATTAAGATGTTACATATATCAAATTGGACAAACAAATGAAATTGCACACAGGGTAATGTACCAACAATGTTTTGATACCAATATGACTTTGTTAAGAGACTTTTCTTATAGTAAGGACTGGTAAATAAACAGTTTCATCTGATTATATGAAGGTGAAAACACCACAATTTATGAATCATATAATTATCTAGCCACATTCTAATAAGATTCCTTTTTGTTTTGAAAAATAGTATAAAATACTAATATAGTGTCATAACTATTAAACAAACAAGTAAGCCCTTGAATGGTTTTAAGATAACTTTTCTGCGTGGTTCTCATAATTATAATATAAATGTACATGAACATAACTTTGTTTTCACAGTAGAATCTAAGTTCAAATCCTTGTTGACCACTGATCAACATTTTAGCGTAAACTCCATACTGCTTCAAACAATTAAAGTCATCCAATAGTTGTGTGAAACGAAAAAACAATAAAATAACTTTTCATTTTAATTTATGATATATTATTTATATGACATTGTCTATAATACTTCAATTAAATGGCATCAAAGACATCTGTATAGACAATAAACTATAATTATTACTTCCGTTGTATCTTCAGCTTATTTTCTTAATATATTACTATACATATAAATATATTAACTTTCTGGTTTGATGGATTACCTCAGTACTTAAGTAAATAAGTTTTCTAATATGAATATTTCTTCCTTAAATATTATAAAACAATAAAGGCATTATTTTTATCCATATGTGCACTCATAAATGGAGTTTAATGTCCCAATTTATACAATTCTTTATTCATTATGGAAGTGGGTCTATTAGCAATGTTTAAATAATCAAGCATGTCCAACAAACAGTATTACTTGTCTACATTTGGTTGCAATTAGTAACCAATTACTCAGGGTCAGAGGTGGACAAGGCAACTAATAAATTAATGTAGTAGCAGTAGTAGTATTTACTGGTTGAGCATTGACAAACAGGTTTTACCGTGTCATTGCATGGCATTTCAACTTCCTTATAACCAAACCTCTAAAACGTTTCCTATTTTGAATGCTTTGTTTAAACCTTTTAATTTTAACAGATAAGATAATACAATCATACCTAAATACATGAAATTTCTTTAACAATTAATAATAAAAAATGAAAAAATTACTGCAATATGGACAATACCTACATAAACAGTCAGGAATGATCGGTAACAATTAATAGATTTACCATTTTTATGGAATTTGTCTACCACCAAATAAATATAGACTGTATAATTTCATTTTGTCAGCATAATATGCACTTATTTGTATATGTATATTCCTAATATAAACAATACGATTATTAAATAAATATACAAGTTAAGAACAATAAAGTTACCAAGTCTTTCGTATGGTCAGAAGACCTCTAGCAGGCCTCTTGCCGCTGGCATCAGTGATGACTGAGAACCGGTCACTGAAACTCCTCTTTACTTCCGGAGACCGACTTCCGGACGACAGCCTTAAGGATTTCCCGGTGACCAGACCTTCAGATTTCTTCGGCCTGAGTTCCACCGACTGATCACTCTCGTCAAGATGCAGCGACACTCGCTTACCACGCTTCTTATTGCTCAAATCAGCTCTAGGCTCATTACAATCAGCAACCTCGCGACTTTTGTTGTACCCGTGCTCACTGTCCCCAAATCCTTGTACGAAACAGAGCATAATTTCGTGAGGATAAGATTCCTTCATTTAGCAGTTCATGCTTTCAAACGTAATCGACACGAATAAGGTCACTATTCGCGATTAGTTTCACTTTTACGAACGTTAATTACGAGTCACATATGTTTTTACACGATATTTCATCGAATTGAATTTTATTAACACGATTTTCGGAAACATAGATCGCACGATTCACATAACTTGAATAATTAAATTACACTAAAACACAGTGTCGATTAATTGTTCTGTGCGTAAAATATTATTTTACAGTTCAAATAGAGAAATTTTATTTGAGCCGCCGAATGTCATGAAAAATGACATTTCTATTTACGTTCGGTAACCGCCCGGACTTCAGCGTACGTTCAAAAACACAGTCATACGCTGGCTCGGCTGCTTGTGAACTAACACCGGCAGGTCTCCGCCCCCGCTTAGCCGGGCGTCCACGAGCGACGCCGCGCAGCGCAGTGAATGGAAAATATGACGTCGCATGTCGTCTGGCACTTGTCATTTGCCAATAGGTATTTGGTACCGTAATAAAATTAGTTCACCTTGTCTTAAAATCCTCTGCACTGTCTCACTGCTTTTGTTTATTAGGTAGAAATCAATCAGTAACAAAAGTATTACAACCATTGACTTATAATTGATATCGATGATTCCAACGCTTTAAGAATACCTAACTAATAAAACTATTAGGTAATTAAAATCGTTAAGTAGGTACATAAAAGATATCGGCAATAAATCTTAAGATAATCTATTTGGGCTTTTCAGTAGGTAGGTAGTTACGCCATAGAAAATGGGTTAGCTTGAAATCGATTTTCGGGCTACCCAATTGTTGTAATTCAAAAGGGATTTAAGATAGCAAAGTTTTATAGGATCGTCACGGCAACCGGGAAGCAAACGCAGCAATAACTTTTTGCTTTTTACGTGCAAAGCAATTACTTGAACACGCGTAACAGTATGTAGGGTGTCCGTAATTTTTTAAAGTCGTATTAATTTTTATGGCATAACATGCTTTCACATCCAATTGCCATTTATCAATCATTCTACCTTTAAATTGTTTAGTTTCACAATTGGGTATTCTACCCATTTTCAAAAAGTCTTTTAAGTTGTTCCTAAGATTAAGACAAACTATTTAAAAAAATATCAAATTTTTATTCGCTCGGCAAGTCCAATAAAAAACCATTTAAAATTTAAATTTTAAATTTATGCGCGCAAATATGTGAAAACGCTAGGCGCCATGTTCCTTTAAAATGATACGTCACTCAACCAGTAAACAACCTGTGTTTGTATGAGCTCTTGGACACAGGAGGGGGTATTCTACTTACGGAATGACGTAGAATCGTTATCCATCATGGCGGCAGCCGTTTCACATATTTTTAGGACAGATAAAAAAATTGAAATTTTCAAAACGAATTATAAAATTTATTCCTTGGAAATAAAAACTGAAATTAACATATACTTATTGCTTAATGCTCTACTATATACATTTATAGTTTTTAGAATTTTTCTTTCTTATAGTAAAATACCCAATTTAATTTTACTGCATACCAATAATTTTCGTGCGAGAAATCGGTTTGTGAGGATATATTGCAAGTTGCCGGCGCGGCGTTACTTTATCGTCAGATTTACACACGATATTACTCAATGGACAGAGCAATAAAAACAATGGTTATACCTACCTTACCACATGCTATTTAATGGAGGTACATGTGTAAAAAAATGGTACCATAAATATCTTATAGAAATCTAGGCATTGAGTATGTTAAGCACATGATATGACATGACGTGATTGAGATAATGTTTTGAAATATCTTTAGTATCTTTAACTATCAATATTCAATAGAAATGGCTTGGAATGAAAAGTATCCAGGATATGACTTATATACTTTTAAACATTTTCTATACGCTATTACTAATTACCCTGACTGTGTTAACAATGGGAATGCAATAAAAATCATTCACAATTGGAAATGCTTAGCTCTTTAGCTATAAATAGGTAATTTATCAAATTAACTGATACTACGACCTTCATTAGTTAGACGTTCTTGGTAGACCTTGGTGCAAATACCAAGTAGAATTCAAAATGTCTGTAACACGACGTATAATCAGTTTTTAAATGTGTATCTGCAACCACGAACTGTCTGTAGGACGACATCCTACGTCCTACGATGCTGGAAGCAATTAACGCCCACAGAGACATTCCTAAATGCTTCTTTTAAGTGTAATTTATTATCTGCTTTTATTGAAGGCCTGTGACACGAAAAGAGATCGAAGCACGGCAGTTGGATTATAAGTGAACATAAACTGAGTTAAATCACGATTACATTCATAATATTAATTTATTTTGGAATAATTTTATTTCTTAGATTATATGTATAGATGATATTGAGGTTTCTATGCTATTACTGGCCAAATGTATATGCGAAAATTTTAATTAATTTTCCCACTTTCTACATGAATAATAGGTACTGGCACGACAGTGACTAGTTAGAAGGGCATCGACCCCTGATGGTAAGTATATAAATTATAAATGCAATACAATTCAACCCATACTGAATGTATGGGTGCAAGTCACATTGACTGGTTTTTCGCCATAGTTTATGGTAACCTCTATCGAGGTACATAGAATTACGAATATTCAACACCCAGCAAGATATTATATTATATATTTTTTAATACTTCACTTGTTTAGAATGGGATATCTCTCGAAAGGATTGAAGACAAGTTCTCGGCCGTGTAATTTTTTTTTCTTTCTATAATTAGCTTATATATTATGTGAATTCAGAAAGGCAGATAAAAAAGTAGTACAAGCACAATAAATATACGCATCTAGATAATATTTATACCATTAATAGAAACACCGATAACGTGTGACAGATGAATAATTTTCAAAACAAGTGATTCATAATATTGAATCATAAAATTAATATTCAATACATGCGATTACATGTATTTAAAATTAAGTTCGGTAATCGTAAATTAAAATGATTCCTTTACAACCAAAACGATATCTTCCTATCTTAACTTTGAGTCACAAAGAGTGTTGAACTTGAGGGTTTAATCATCATAACACTCTTTTCCTTTATCTTTCATTTTTTCCTTAACCCTGAAGGGTTTTTTTAGAGGGAAACTTCTTTGGCACCGTCTTGATTCGAAAATTCGATGAAACGATAAAGCGACACCAAAAAGAGAAACATTTTTTTGTCTATCGCATTCCTGCGAAAAAGATAACTGTACCCCTAGCCGGAACATTTTGAAGTATCGTATAGTAATAGTATAGTAACAATCATTACTTTACTATTACTACTCGATAACTATATTTGGCGGCAGCATGAACCGTTTAACCACACTCTCGTAAACTCTTGATTAATACGATACGATACTCACAGATAACCTATGGCAATGAATGAATATTATTGAATGATTCGTGCGGAATTATCATTCACCGTGTTTGTAAAAAAATATATTATTATCATAAAATAATAAAAAGCCTATAGCATGCCTTAAAGACATGTTAAAGGTTATGAAAATGAATTATGACGCAAAAAAGTATTAATAACAATTATCTAAATTTTAAAAAATCATTTCAAGCATTTATATTTCCGAACGTAGCCATTTTTTGTTTGACAATTGACATAACAACAACAACAAACAAATTTATACGGATGCCACTCGTCAACGAATGTAAAGAAATAAACTCATAAATAAGTAATAGATATAGACACGTACATTTGTTTAATATGATCCCTTTATACCTTTAAGGTGGAAACTTTATGAATGTATTCGCTACATTTTTGCTCGTAAAAAGCCTAGGTAACTTTCTTCACATATATCATTTTGATCACATAATATGAACAACTAGCTGAGAACTTGCCCATATCGACTATACATTGAAATGAGCCTGTGCATTAAATAAATAAGTAGGTACACAAAACATAAAACAAAAGTGCATAATATGATTGTTTTATTTATTAATGTTACAGTTTTAGTTAGGTATTCATTTTAAAACTACACTAAGTCTAGTCTTCTTATATCCTCATACTTTTTCCCAAGTTCATTGCTCCGATTCCGAGAAGTCCTTAGGATAGGAAGTAACCTTCTTTTAATAATGCCGCTGTTAGTAACAAAAATATTTGAAACAACACAATTGTAACTCCATATTGAATTGCCTATTTTTAGTGAAACACGGAGTAGATAAATAAACAAAATAACAATAAGACGTCGAGGGCACTGAGTATGATCGTAATTAACACATTTTGCCTTATTTCAAATAAAATAAATCGCAAAACTACATTCACGATAGCTTTCTCACTGACAAAATCTCGGTGAGAAAGTTCTCGTATTTTTCGACAGCAAAACTATAGTAATTGGCGATACTATACGTCAAAAATTATTCCTGCTGCCACTTTTCATACATTTCTAAAGTAAAACTATCGTTAAACTACTCGCTTACTATACTATAGTATCGTAAACGTTTCCCGCTGTCACATTTTAGTTCCAAATACGCTCACAATGGCGCTGTTTAAATTCCCATACATACTATTACTATTCTATTACGATACTGCAAAATGTTCCGGCTAGGGGTACTGACCACCAACTTTTTATTTGGTATAAAACATTATTAATTTGTAAATAGGTTTTATACTTTATAGCTGGCGCCATTTATGGCAGACGTAGGTACGTGAGCGAGCGTAATCGTTCCCGGCAAATATTAGGGTAGGGACGATCAATATTGCGTCCAGGGAACTTGAGGGCACGGGATCGTCTAGGCAACCGAGAATCAAAACTTGTGGTGGTGATTAATGATTTACGAGGAGCCCTTTGTAGTGTTTATAATATAGAGGGAGCGCTAGTACTTCAAAAACGAAGTTAAAAATGGTGGTGCCGGGCCACCTTTTTCTGCCCTCTTATTGGCACATTTTACAGGTTGTCCAACATGCACCTATAATTTGAAATATAAAAATAACATTTTGAATTATACGTGTTGTGTTCCAAGTGTATGTTGAACCAATAATTTAACGCCAAGAGTATTTTTAAATATAATACTGCGCTGAATAATGGGATTAACAGAGAGCGCTTTACAAAGAGGATTACCTACGTAGAAAGAAGGCCTGAAAATCCAACTGAGAATTCTTAATTTGGGCCAGTCATCAAAAAGCTAATTAATTATACAATATGATTGTTAAATAATGTTTACAAATCAATGACTAAGAACAATATGCGTTGATCGAATATAAAGGTATGATAACATCGATATCAATGTTACACTAGATAAGACATTCAGTACGCCTTATCGCATACGTTTAAAAGTAATAAATGAATGTTTCGCCGTCAAACCGAAAGCAAATCGTCTAAAGTTACAATATTTTAATAAAATACCAGGTAAGTGATGAATATTGCAGTGTGCTTTTAAAATACGGGGCCACTTTATTTCTTTGACGTGTCTCGTCTATCGGTAGAGTAAAAGTCAATGTATGATATTGACTTTTTGTATGCGTTACTCTAAAAACAAAACGAGAAGTGAAAGCAATGAATTGTTATCAGCATAATTGTTGAACTTATTTCTCATGCTCTGGAAATGTTTGTTCAATAGTTTGCATTAATAAAAACGCTGATTTCAATTATATTAACCGAACCCCGAACAAGGAAATAAATTATAGGACGTAAAGTTACACAACACCAGATAAATTTTGTAATCGATTATAAAAAGATACGATAATAATATAATTTATTTATAACACAGACACACACGAGACAGCCAAGATCGAAAGACAAAGGCATGCGCCGGTGACGGAGTAAATAAAATTAAAAAATATCGTACGTCGGCTAATTTTATCATTGTATTTCTATCATTAACATCAGCCCATGCACTTCCTAGTGCATGGCACGGGTATTCTCAATGATTACGACGTGTTTAGGTCTTTGTCCAATACGCTTGGTTAATCTAGTGCCGATTAATCGGAAGTTTTTAACCAAATCAATAAAAAATGCATGAGTCAAATATGTGTCTCTAGCAACAAAATCTTTCTTTCACTGCTTGGTCCACAATTTAGCCATAAACTGCCACGAGGTCCTTCACATAGGTCGATAAACTATAGCATTATTCAGCACTTGTTTTGGTTTAGGCTAAAGACGAAACAAAGGAAAATAATATGTATGTATAAGCACGTCAAAATCGTTAAAGATTTGATTATGTCTTTTAGTTATATGGGCAATGAAAATATGGAAGGCTCCTATTTGTTGATTGAGATTAAGTTTACATTACCGCTATGCGTTATTACTGCTCAATTATAATTACGTAAACAAACATCTTAAGAGCTTCTGAACAGTGTTTACAAACGCTGACTCAAATCGCTCCAAAAGAACAACATAGCAAAGTGAACGACTTCCTGGAATTGCGCGTCCTGTCATGAATATTTTTAGGCTTTTGTTTTTGCTAATTATCAGCGCTCCTTGAAAAATAAAAGAATATTTACTTTTTATCTCCGTGATCTCGGACACATGGATAACAGAATCAGGTTATAAGTATCGAAATCGTCAATTACGCCAAACACGTCGGCTAAGCCTTGAAGAGTTCCGAGATTTAGTGTTCGAAGAAATGTAATAATTTCACGAGCTATTTCTTATGTAGGACTGACGGGAGTCATACCAGATTAAAATCATTCAAAACGTTTTCAATCGAACTCCTTTGTGTTACAGTTTGAATCTCTTCATTGTGTAAGTATTCAACCACATTGAGGGCAACAATAAACCTAATAGCTGAGAAGTTCTAGCGAAAGACTAAACAGTGTTTTTCTTTTCAAACCGAATGTTTACAAACTAAAGTGAACCAGGACAAAGGAAAAACAAAACTAGGATTGGGGACGCGTATAATATTAAATTGTTATTGCTATACTAACAAATATAATTTTCACTGGTTCTTTCAATAATATTTAATGATTCAGAAAAATTCAGTCCCGTATTAAGTTCTTGTAAAGAAAGTGTGAACTGCTGACTGCACTTATTTCTTTGTAGAGGAAAGAAAGTCTCATAGACTTAAGTATCTAATTTCGAAAATCACAGCACATTATTATTGTCTACATCGTTTTAGTCAGAAATAACAGCATGTTGAATTCTAATCAGAAAATTGTCTACATCACTGCTGCTAATATGTTTAAGGCCTCAAAATAATTGGATGTTCAATATTGATCTTGAAAGCGCTTTGACCGGACAAGTCCTTATAATATACAAGGTTAATCACCCTCTATATGGTGATTGCTTGTAATAATCGAAAGCATTAGAACAACTACGACAGAAAGTCGAAATTTCTTACGGTTTGTTAAACGTATGGAGGTGAGGGTAATGCTAATTCTAGGTAATAATAATGATAATATGGCACTTACATCTAAAATATTATGTAAGTGTTTACGAAGCTTAAAAATATGTAAGAGAAAACTAAATAATTACCTGGAACAGTCTAAGGAGACTGCATATCAGACTTAAATATGATCTAAACCAGACAGAAAAAGACAAGAATGAGGTACAGTTACGATATTAAAACGTAATGACGATCTCGTGCTCACGCCATTGAATTCGATGATACTACAACAAGGCCACTACTAGAAGTAAGCAATCGCATTTTATTAGTGACGTAAAGTCCCGGTTGCGCCACCGCGTACGGAATTAACTCAGACGTTAGTAATAAACAGCGGGGTGACGAGAGTGGTGGGCGTTTGGCACCAACGACAGAGGGAGTGTCTCCACGTCATAGTACAGGGCCGTAACTATGCATGAACATTCCATAGCAAAAATGTTAGGATTTCATCATTAATAGTATCTACATTTTATTAATACACGAGTATTTATAAAATGTAGGTTCTATTAATGATGAAATCCTAACATGCCATAGCTTCTACCAAGAAGTTTTGAAAATAATGGCATATTTGTGAAAGACTCGCGATATACATATTCATAATGGCATCATTAATAAAATTCTCCTTTTTTTGTCAATGACATCATTATATCCAATATCCATAGACGTAGGAATTCATGAAAATTCTCTGTTCATCTGAAGAATTAAAAGAACTAAATAAAAGTATGAGTTTGAAAGCCAGAGCAATTATACAGTACAGTACTTATTTGTTTTACCTTCCTTTTGTAATTTTTTTTTAAATCTGCTCGCAAATTTGCGATCTAATTAAAATATGTATTTGAACTTTCCAAGATTAAAACGCTACTGATTTTTATTAAAAGAATAAAGCCTGTGTAACGTGCCCACTTGTGATGTATAAAAGCCTGAATCAATATCTTAATCTTCATCCATATCTACGATAGTTCGTGAACCCTAAAATGCTGTTTAAACAAATTAATTAACTTATGTAAATTATATAGCTCAGAAACGGAATAACAAAGATAATATTATGATTGGCGAGGCCATCGTTAGTTATTTGCATTGTCTCAAGCCAAATATTGTTTGATAAGTGGTTTGAGGGCATTGCCCCTCGACGCCGCCTTGGCTACGGCACCGCTTTTGGCACCACCAAGTCGATCTACACGAGAGCTAGACAAAACAAGACGCAGTAATGGACTGTTATATCGCGAGACGGTCTGAGTTTCTTTTCTTGACTATCGTGAGAAAGTACAGACCCCACGGATATTTCAGTTACACAATTTTGTTGTAGTAAGATAGACACTGACTTAATTAAAGTTACTTATAGGGAACAAGGTTGTCCACTGATTTAGTTACTGTACCCTCTAGTTTTGACTATTCGACTAATTTTTTTACAGCGATCTGTTCAAAGGCACCCCATGTGGCCTTTGTTATGCCTATCATATTATTACTTCGTTGGTTTCATCATTGATCATTATCCATGATAAAACGGAAATATGGAAGATAAAACAAATGCAGCGTCCAATAACCCAGCATTACCATGTACCTCTGTCCAAGTTCAGCCAATTCTTAATTTAGGGCCACTCGAGAATATCTTGTCTAAATCAACTGCCAAATAAATATGAAAGATATTATGTTATTTATTGAAAAAACACAATTTCAGTTCCCCACGCATAATTATAAGTAAGAAGGAAACATACATACATAAACTCACGCCTTTATCCCCGAATGAGTAGGCAGAGGCGCCACCAGGTCACCCACATTTCGCCTTGTATGTTCCGTCCCACGATGTGATAGGGGCGAGCCTATCACCATATCGGGCACAAATTCCTGACTCCGGGCTGATAATTAATAGAAAAATCCAATATCACTTAGCCCGGCCCGGGACTCGAACCCGAGACCTCAGCTTCGTAACCGTACCGTAATACAACTACGCCACCGAGGCAGTCTAAGAAAGAAACCGTATAAAATTTACGGCAGTACACATGTAAATAGTCTGTAAACTTTCCACGAAGTAGTCATTTCCTCTCAATATTGTGCGTAAAACAAAAATAGGTTGCTCTGGAAAATAATACGCAGCATGCTAAAAGAGATGAACAACGGTTTCGAATAAATATCAACGTACGCAGTTATCGTCCTAAAATATTTGTTATTTGTGCACCTCGCCTATTAATATCACGTTATGGGTTTATGACGTCGACAGACTGTACACTTTCATAACAACTAAATAACAACCATTTCATCAAAATATCATAAAGGATTACCCGGGGATAGAGCAGAAGCTATAAGCAATATATACCGGGTATATCAAGAGTGCGACCGAAAACGAAGCCAGGTGGTAGTTTTAGTGGTAACAAACACGATGCAAACAAAAATTTTCCAAGACAGTGAAATATATTTTTTTAGAATTTTTTAAATATCATCTTTTTTGGGTGGTTAATACGTAGTTTTTGCGAAAATACTAATTTAAACCCTTACGTTCTATTGCGTGTTTAAAAATAAAGAGGTGTACATCATTATTTTAGGGAAACTATGTATATATTACTAACATACGACGATAAGTCTTACATACATCTTATGTCTCAGGATGGCGAGCGCAGTGGAATTCCAAGCATTGCCTTGTAATTCATGGTGTTGTTTGGTTTTGCCACTGTCCATGAGCGGTCGTATCGCTTACCATCAGGCGAATGGCATGCTCGTCGCGCCATTCATTGCAATAAAAAAAAAAAAATAAGTAAAAAATTACAAAAAAAAGGTTGTCGATGTTTTTTGCGAAAATTTTACTTGCATAGTGTCTGAAGTCACTAATACTACCACCTGGCTTCATTTTCGGTTGCAGTCTTGATATACCCTGTATGTACTTACACAGTTGAAGACCAATTATTATTAAAGAAATTAATAAGCATGTAATTATATGAAGTTCTCTACATAAAACTAGATTACTTATCAGCACTGTCTTCAGAAACTTAATTAAAGTTAATTCCACTTATTTTTAACTTGTCGCATTGCAGATTAAACAATGTTTATTTCAAAGTTCCAACCACTTCTTTATAGTTGGTATCAGTGATTGTATTAAAGAGCGTTCCAATAAAGGATTTTTTCCCACGCATTAGTTTCAGAAATTTTTAACAGTTTGTGAACAATAACAGGCTATTACGCAGTTTTTTACAATTGTATTACAATAGGAAAAATAAATGAAAAAAAAAAACCTACTTTTTATTTTTACAATATCCACTTGTTCATTTAGAAACGATTCAAAAAGGCATTAAATAAATAAACTGAATATAAAAAATAAATACAATTTAACTCGTACTCTCGATTGTGGTAAGGCTTGTGCCCTGCAGTGGGACGTATATGGGCTGAGACAGAATACAACATAAAATTGAACATTAAGATGAATTAATCTTGCTACTTCCGTACACTGTTGTAATATCAAGGAAGAATAAGTTAAGGAAATAACCTTTAATTTGAATTATAAAAATACATTAACATTTTATGAATCAATCAATGAATGGAAAACTGAAAAGTTAATTATTTATTTAAGGATTTTTTTTTTAAATGTAACTGCTTCATATAATAATAAATATATTTTAGGATTTGTATGTATTACCAAGAACTTGTTTATCCATCCAAGATTTGAAGCACAAAGTCTAATATCCAGTATGCAATTTGCAACTTACACAATATTCGAGCCAAGCTGTCTGATTCTCGCATTTTCTTAACATTATCGCGTCCAGAGCAAGTCTCCGCTTTTCTATTCAACCTAACAATATCCGGCATATTTTCCTAAAACTAACAGATGTTTAAGTATGCACAATAAAAAATTGGAGGCATGATTTTATCTCTCACACTCTTTTCAAATCATCATCAAAATTCCACAGAGAATGTCCTATATGTGTATGTATCCTTAATCAATACTGACAACTGTGTACGTCTTACTACTATAATTCAAGAAATCATCAAATTTTTGTTTATTTATTTACATACAATTTTAAAATTAATTGCCTACCAGACAGAGAAACGGAAAATAATTAATTAAATTACACCGCGCGACAGATCACAAACTCATTCCACATTTAAAAGAAACAACCTTTGAAGTACAAATTAAGAGGCCGACGTGTAATTTTGCTAAATTGGCTCAGATTTAAAAGGTCGCCGCAGTCAAATAGGTTGGCACGTTAGCAGTCGGCAATGGATCAAATTTGCATTTATCAACCTTTTTATCTCTGTGGGCGGCATTGTGCGGTGCTGTTATTTATTACTTTTAGTTTAGGAGACGGAATTTCCAGCTGAAGCCGTCGCTCTTTAGATTAAGATTGTATTTCTTTTTCTCTTTACTTTAAATAACGTCTTTGAGTCGCTCAGCGACTATTATTATTATTATTTA
Organism: Deilephila elpenor; assembly: GCA_949752805.1. Classification (NCBI taxonomy): domain Eukaryota; kingdom Metazoa; phylum Arthropoda; class Insecta; order Lepidoptera; family Sphingidae; genus Deilephila; species Deilephila elpenor. The sequence goes on from OX457111.1 coordinate 6,105,548, forward strand.
TTTATAATTTACATACTTTATTGTACACCACAATAAAAGAGAGACATAAGATTGTATTGTTTTCCTGTTCAGGAGCTGGAATCTTTATTAAGCATTTACGAAAGTTTGGGTCTAGGTATTTCCCTTTTTTCGGTATAATGTTCGCAGAATAGAGAACGATTTTTTAAGTCATAGTGCGTGATTCTGTGGTGCGTGGTTGATAAAATAGATCTCAGGAGTTTTGTCTCCTTTGCTCTTGTAATTGCTATAGGTAATATAACAAACACTTCATATAAAAAAATTGGTAGATTATTTTCATCTACCAAGCAATAGCACGGGATCAAACGTTTTTAATGCAATTAATATTAAAGTAATAAAGGTCTTTTAATAGACAGTGTAATACAACATTTCAGAGTCGTAATTGTACGCACTCGCTATAAAACAAGAAGCAATGATAAGAAATTTTAAGTCGTAGCTCACATAAAATACATTTTACTCCTGAAAATTTACAGACCTTTTTTGAAATCCCCACTCTGTAACATCTTCACTCATTAGTGCGTTTTGTACCGAGTACTTATCTCTGTAGTCTGTCTGATGACGACGCTACATACAATATGCGAGTAGAGTAGGTTTAACTGCGCATTAGTGTAGTCGGTGCACGGGAATGCGTACGATTTAATTTAATTTTCCAAGATAGATGTGCTTATGTAGACTTTATTATAATTTACTTTTAGACTTTGCAATAATTAGATGGATTTCGAAATTTGCATGAGTTTTATTTATTGCAATGAATGGCGAAACGAGCATGCCATTCGCCTGATGGGAACTGACTGCTCATTAACAGTTGAAAAACCAAATAACACTATAAATTACAAAGCAATGCTTAGCATTCCACTGCAGTCGCCATCCTGACACATAATGTTTAGTAGTTACTCTGGCTACAATGTCCTTCAATCCGGAACACAACTGCTGTTTGGTGGGAGAAATAGACATTGCGGCCTACACAGGCGGCCTATCAAATAAGAGACCTATCACCAGTAGGATGCGACTAATAAATTAGAGAAATCAGTGCTTTTACGATATTTTGCCATTAGACAGTGGTTAAGCGGTGGATGTGCCAGTGGCGCCACCTAAAATTCATTTCTTACAATCCCAAGATATGATACGAGATGTTGATACATGTCGCACGTAAATTCCAGTCTCGGCCTACTCATATGAGATATTTCCAGCATAGAAACGGATACAAAGGAAATTGCCCGAACTGGAATTCTAACCTAATACGTCACGATGTTCATTGCATTCGTGCTGCGACTAGAACGACGGGATGAGGTGACATAAACAAAGTGTATATAACATCACTCAGTCTCTCAATTCGCCTGGAATTCCTGCCACACGGGAAATTACTAAAAGCAAGACTTCAATCTACTCCTAGCTTTTAATCAGGGTCTATTGTTTGTGGGTTGTGCGGTCGACATTGTTAATCCTTTTCCATGGTTTAAAACATTTTGGATTGCTTACATTGTATCACAACTTTTTATAAAACAAAAGAATTATGAGTAATTCAACTCAAGATTAAATATTTCTGTATAGACTAATGTATTATACTGTTTCAGTGGATGAAATAATGAAATATTTACATTGAAAGTAGTGTAAATTGTTTTATTTCATAATTCATTAATGTAAAAAAATATATGGGTTTTCTTAGAAAGCTTCTTCTATAAGCCATTATCGATGGCTTTAATGAGAGATAGATAAATACTTGAAAGTTGAAACATAAATATGTATAATACAAATTCTTATTCTTGCTAATTTATTACGTTTAATTTAACTGCCTCCTACAATTATGGCCAACTCTACCGGATATATCTATATCCGGGTATGTACCCAATATCGCTTTGGTATTTTGTTTTTAGCTGACTGACGTCAAATCTATCACGAAAATATCCAACTTCGATACAATTCCGGTCAATTTCTGTAATACATTTTATGTTAATCGGCTTGCGTTTCCTCGTAGTTCCCCATCTATATCTTCATACGAAAACTGACCTATTGGGTATATACCCCAAATAATATAATAATACTTATAATATATTTGATTGAAATACAGTAACATTGTGTTATTATATATTTGTGTTACAAGAAAATCTATTATTAAAAAAACAGTTACGTACTAATAATCACAGAGAGAAACTAGACCGCACTATGTTGTATATCGTTAAATATAGCATTTGTTTGTATAACAACCATAATCCTATTAGTGTTAGCTCTTATCGCTACGTGGCGCTGAGCGGGCGTTCCAATACAGCCCGGTTGTATTCACTGAAACAATCAAACGTGGTCCATTCATGCATGGCCGCATTCGATGGAGGCAGATGAAAGGGCATTATAGATAATGTATAGTATGATGATTCTGAATGTAGATAATATAATAGTATAGTAAGGGTAATACTCGTTCACTAGAAAATTATACAGCTGAATTAGGGTGATTAAGCTATAGTTCTAATAGGTTAGTCCAACTGATATGTTGAAATAACTTATACAAAAAGACGTGAAGTGACTTGACTGTAATTGCCGGAAGTCCTATATCTGGACGTAAGATATTCGTATGCTAACGAATAGCGACCAACTTACGCAATGGTGGAAATAATTATTGCAATTAGCCGTTTCTGCCAAGTGACATTTGGATGGATAGAAGTGGACAATTTGGTATGCACGAATAAGCAAGTCATTGCTTTACTTAATAAAGTCTTCATTTGGAACCACTGAGGTAAAGGAATTGCAGAAATTGATTTAAAACTACAGCAAATTACGTGATCATGATTCTACAATAGTAAAACAGCTCTAACGTCAAGTAAGTAAAAATAGAGGATTCTTTAAACAAAAGCCGCTGTATATCACCATTGTCATACAAGGGGTAATGTAAGATAACAAAACAATGATGAATTAATACTATATCGTAGATATATATAATGTTATCATTCAACTATATCTCAATAAATAAGTTTATCAAAGATAGGTGATGAAGGCGTAAGTTAAGATCGTGTTTTATCGGTTTTCTACTAAACTATGAAGGACATCCATATTATGAATAGTAACCCGATTGACATAAAACATTAAAAATGTATTAAGAAAAATCTGAAAATATTGTATCCACGTAATAATTACCGTTTATCAACAATTGAGATCTTCTAAAACCAAAAAAAGAGTCATTAATTAAAAATCCTTAATGACTTGTTCTTTATTTTATACGGCCATAACTGTAATAAGGCCTAGTTTGGGCACTGACCCTCAATCACGACAATTGAAGGGTTTAAACTTTACCCAATACATTGGCCTGAAAAAGGTCAATGGACGGATAGATTATAATATTACAATTTCCATCAGGTGCCTAAACATAGTCCTAACCCCCATTAAGACCAAGTCTTGAATTGTAGCTATTTGAAACTACTGTGTTTTTCTGATCACAAAAATCCAGGCTCGAAACTAATACTTATAGACGAAACAAACATTTATTTTGGTGCTGGGCTGTCGCTATTTGCCTCTTGTTGCTTCGTTAGCAGATTTAACAAACTACTTCAGAAAACTGTCTATTGTCTAATGCTTATAATGACTAATATTGCAAAATAATCATAAACTTTTTCGCCCATCGCCATGAGTACATTCCACAATCGCTTTGGTATTGCGGAAAAACTATTTTACTTAATAAGATAACACCCTATTAACTCTACTAATACATTAATATTGTATATTTTTTGTTAGTCTTATCGCAATATAACAACGTGACCACTAATTAAAATCGTAGTGGGAATTTCGTTTTCGTTTTGGGATTACCCAAAATTATTATATCGATGGAATATGCCCGTTTTAATGAGGCATACATGAAACACCGTATTTTAAAGGTTGTTTATTTTGCAATGTATTATAACATAATAAATATAAATACATCATTCATTTTATTAAATCCCATGGACATACAGTGATCCTGCATGAAGATATTAATTGTCAAAGTACAACACCCAAACATAGTCTTTGACGATAATAGTCCTACGAAGGAAACAATACATTATTGTCCGATAAATGCGCCAATTTGATTCATAGCGGTTAATTAGGCCAAGTGGCAATATGGTCAACGTCGTAAGAAAGGTTCATGAGCTTTTTTATTTTATTTTATGCAAAACATGTTTAATTATGAATATTAAGAGCATAGAAATATGTTATCATTAAATAACAAAAATACTATAACTATGATGAAATAATTTTTCCCCTGATCCCGATAAGCGCTTATTCGTAAAACTACTCGTAAAGTCCGAATATTCAAGTCACTACCGTAGTATTAATCTAACATAATAAAAGACCTGTTAACACCACATTTTAAACACAATAAACATGATATTATCATTAACAAGTACTGACATTGTACAACACTGCATTTCCTTCGATAAATTAACTATAATTAAGCACCTGATAACGATTGACAACAATAGTAGAAATTATACAGTGATAACGAGCGTTCCAATGAATGAAACCGATAGCCTTTTGATGTCTCGATAGTTGAGTGTTGACCTCAGACCTGCAACACTGTTGCCAGTCGCTACTATTACGTATCACTTGTGTTATAATGTTTATCTCGTTTTTTTTGCCAATATCTCCATCACGCGCGTTGCGGATGGTAGATATTAACTTGAATTGTTTAATAAAATATATATAAAGTATGATAATTGTGCGGATTGCGGTTGGTAAAAAAATAAGTATTTATTTTAATAATGGAGAACTTTATATTTCTTTTTCACAGCTACGAAGTGGCTATCTTATTACTTGACGACGAATGGTTTCTTGAAATAATATTTGATTATTTTTTATTTGTTTATGACTTTACGATTAAATAACGCAAAATCAGCTTCATTTAATTTACATTTAAGGAATATTTTTATGCATTATACCAATAATTCTATCCTGAGGATGAAATATAAATCGTTGTCTACCTTTCCAAACCCAATCCCAAAAATATATACAAGACACTAACACCATTCCGAAATCCTTTGGTTTACCCAATCTTAAGCCACGACAAACTAATCAACAAGAATGTTATTCTAGCTTATGTTTCCCAGATTATTAATGCAGGGAAGGGAATAAATTACTTTGTGGCTATATATAAATAGGTCGTGACAGGCAATGACTGGCGAAATAACTTTGGCAAGACAATCTACGCGACAAATTTTACAATAATCAAGATTAATTGGACAGATAAGATTAAAAACAATAATAGAAACAATATTATTAATTAATATAATATTTTGGTGCGTCGATTTAGATTTGTTTATTGGCAAAGGAAAGCTCGGCCGAATGCCAAGGACCGGAACTTCCAAAAAACAAATAACACCTGTCATATACCATATGAAATACTAAATTAGATACTAAATCTCATACGTGGTATAAATTCACTTCAGTTATTACTAAAAGAATAAGATTGGATAAAAGAAAATAATAATCATTAATTATACAGGGTTATTTTCATTTGAGTAGAACACACTTTGAACAACGTCCTGGTAACATTTCATAATCATGAGTATAGTACATTCGTAAAATATATATTTTTTAATATATTCAATAATAATTAATTTATATCCTCACAAAACCAAATATAGACAATACACACGATCCTAATAAGTCCATCAAGAATTCACAAACTCGTGCGCGGTGACCGTGCTTGTAGTAGGTGTTGAGTATGAGTTGTTCATTGATTAGGATATTTTGAAATGGAAATAATGCGTTAATTAGTTATTCTCTTGAGTTCAATAGAAAAAATGTGCTGTATTTGAAAAATAACCCTGTATATATTGAGATAACGTAATATCGATGCCAGTATAGTTTTCAACATTACTTTACCCCATTCATTTATCCGCTTGTACCGACTCTATCTGAACTGACAAGTGCGCTTTCGATCAAATGCCTTGCTGACACTTAATCGTACAAGTAGTTAAATAAAAACAAAAGCATACCGTCTGCGCCATAATAAGTTGTCATGTGCGATGCTTTGCCTTCCTTTGAGCCAGGCTTGCCTAATAGTAGCTAAAGGAAGACTGTCTCTCCGCAGAGACCAGCGAACTGATCGAGTACCAGGTACTATCGTGTCTTTCACATCCTTATCTTCCATACTCTCAGCACTTATTAACAAAAGTCATTAGGAGTTTAAACATTTTGGTGTATTAGTTTTAATAACAATTAAAATATAATCGCCAACACAAAGTGCCATCATGACACAACGCACGTAACTGAAATCTGTGTAGCATCTTATCACTACAATTTATTCTCCATATTTGCGTAAGATAATTGGAATACAAACAGCACACTTGGTTATTTGGACATATTAGTATTATTTTACATTTAGATTATGCAGATGCTGACTTTGAGTGACATGAGAGAGTAATTTCTGTACACAAAAATAATGCTTTCTTTCCTGGACTTTTCATTACAGAATCTAAATATTCTAAACACACGGAAGCCTGTTTGAAGGAATTGAGTGTTTTAAGTGTTGTTCCTTCTGTGCTTTAAAGTTAAGTACCTAGCTACATTTATTGTTGTTATCCCGTCAAAAATCCTAATAATAAATTTGAAACAACTGATTAAGGCGGAAGGAAGCAGTCCGACATATTGTGTGGCACAGCGAGAGTCTAAGTCTGTCGCCAATCGATATTCTATCAAGACAGCATTGCATTCAACCAGGTGCATTGTAGTACCTTTGTCAAGCTAAGATAAAATGTATCTGGACATGGTATAAGTTACGAAATATACCTAATGGTTTCCAGTGTCCCTATGATATCTTTTAACTACGCCACAGATTTTGATGTAGCTTTCACCAATAATGATTCAAGAGGAATTGGTTCTGCATTGGTTTCTGGAGTGGCGTAAAAAGATATCTGAACCAAGTCTAGTAAGATCATGAAATACTCACTGGCCGGGGAAAGACGGTGTAGGAACACGAAGATGGTGTCCCCTCCGAGGCCGCTCCGCGTCGCTGCCGTCACTAGCTTCGTCTATACCGACGTGGCTCCCCGACCCTCCCGCCGACCTGACAGTACCGTTGGATGTTTATGCTTTTAAAGTTAAGCTGCCTTACAAATAAATGTTGCTGAAGATCTCGTCGGTAATATTGCACAATATGTCACAATGAACATCTTTTTATGGAGAGAAATGGAAATGTATTTTTTCGTTATGTGTAATTTGTTGTTGGTGTTTTTCTATAGGACAAAGTTTTTGTTTTTATGTCATGAAAAATGTAATCATAGTGCAATTATTACCGACGAAATCCCACATTGACACAAAGTGATGCAATGTCACACTCTTAGAAAAATTCAATATGAAGCATAAGCAGCGTAATAGAAGTTCTATTTCATGTAAAATAAAGGTCGTCGCATGGATTAACCAATAATCGCAGTTACGTAAGTTGATTCAACCAAGAGCAAAATCAAAAAAGAAAAGGAGTATCTTCGTGTTTGAATAATTTTTAAATCAATAATTTATTTGCTGGGGTAATTACACATAATTAGCTGTTTAAAATACTAACATCCATAACAAACTACAAAAATAAGCATCGATCAAGCTGACGTTTCACTTAAATTGAAGCATGATTTGCAAGAAAATGTTTACACAACTAACCTACACATAATGGAAAGTTCCACTATTATGATTCAAGGCTAAAGTTAATTTATTACAAAGCCGTAGAGTTACGATATAAATCAGCAATACATGCATGTGCTGTCGTGTTAGTACCTTGGCATTATAAGCTCTCAAAAAGCTGCAAGCAGGAACTAAGCCTCGTTTATTATAAGGTAAAAATCTGCCACGCCATGCCGATTACCTAGAAATAATAAGGCATGAATGGCGTTAAGCTATGGTAGTTACCAGGTTTCTCATAGGTAACATATTTTGAACTATCTTGGATTACTTCGTGTTAATATCAAACAAGTGTGATATACATATGAATAATACTGTTGTGATAAATCTAAATAAGGCTATTGGCACGTTTGAAATGCTAAGGGGTTAACAAAATAAATGATGAAGTGAATTTAATATTCTTTCGAATAACGATATGGAAATATACTAGGTACAATCAACTATGTTTATCGTTAAATTTGCACTGAAACTAGTTTAACTAAAAGTTTAATAAGAAGTAACATTAACTTACCGAAATATTCTCTTCAGGCGACTAATGACTTGGTATTTTATGTACACTTTCTATCGCAATATATTTAGCTACAAACATTTTAAATGCGGAGTCATTGTGATAGTAATCACTGTTCGGGAAAGTTATTTCAAATTTAGCATCATGAAATAAAAAATTATATTAGGGTAATGGTGTTTATCTCTTACGATCGTTGAGTAAACTGCAAATTGAAATTCAGATAGTTTAGCCAAGTAATTTTATTACTGCCCAATCATCTCCCGATGAAATTAATTATAGAACGGGCGATGTGTTAAATGACAGGGTAAAATGAAGCGTTATTAATGATGTATTCCTCATTAATAAACAAGAAAATGACCTAGTTACCAGACTTCAAATTTAATTTGTTGATGGCGTAGAACGAATTTTTTTACTCATGAAAGATAGTGATCATTAAACAGCATGTACTGAATTGCTTTTAAAATTGCATGTCATTAGTATGACAGCGTGAAAGCGAGAAAAATATTAAAATATCTATCTTAATTATTTGTAAATGAAAAGTAGATACATGCCAACTTTTAGATCAGATTTATTAGTGTTGAAAACGTTCTTCTATTTTGTCATCAGTATTTTTAAAAGCAATTAATGTGTTCAAAGGTCGTGTTGGCATTGAAATTGCCAAATTTTTTGTAAATATTTTTCGTCTGTTTACGTCACTGCGCTAGTTATACTCGTAGTGTATTCATTGGCACTTATTACTTTTGTTCTAGTAAAACCCTGTGTTGCTTTAAGCGCCTAATTCTTTTCACCTTGAAGCCCAAGTATTATGGAGTTGGTCATGTCCTACATACGAATATACGATGAAAGAAGGTTTCGACGCATTATAAAGTTAAAATAGTTGTACGACCCGATGACATACAAGTTTATTGGATTATGCACAATGACACGATTCAATTGAAATTTCACCGCGGCTGTACGAACGTTGGAAAATACTAGAGTTCAAGCTATTATTAAATTCTATGGGCGTATAAAGACGGTTTTACAATATCGAAGTCCTTTGAAGGTAAATGTTGTGAACTTTTGGTATTTACGTGTGGTGGAAAAACCTGATCCTTACATCATGCGCTATCGATTCACACAAAAATAAATTAATCGTTATTTTTCTTCTAATGACACAGATTCAAATTTTAATTTAACGCAATTTATTTATTTTTTAGGTATATTATTTCTGTAAGCAATCTTATAGATATTAATATCATATATACCATGAAAAATTATAATATTGTGTGAGTGTACAGGAACTCTCTAACAAGTATATAAAATAAAAGCGAATGAAATAAAAAAATATGGACTTTTAGATATAATAAAAATTAAAGAAAAATTTACTGACTTTTTCGTAGCATCTTACATTGAAAAAAAAAAAGAAGATTTACCACTATTTATAATATTTCATTAAAAATTTGGTAATAGAAATAAATATTTTATGGGTTATTTCACAAGCACAACAGAAATGAAAGTAACTGTCGATATTTGCCTATACAAGAACAGTGCATTATTAGATGCAAAACAATAGAGCTATATTTAAACCCTTCAGACCTATTATTCTACGTCGTTGATAAACGTGCTTTTCATTAATCAACACATCTAAAATATATCATCAATAAAAACTAAGGAACGACACTACAGTACTTTTTAACCAACTCCAAAAAAAAGGGGAGGTTCTCAATTGGACTGTATGTTTTTTAATGTTTGTTACCTCATATCTTTGTGGGTGGGTGGCTGCGTGTCCTGAATATGATTATTAATACCCAGCAACGTAATCAATATGTTTTCTAACTAAACTTTCAGCGGTTATCAGCCCTATCTATAAATCAATCATTATACTGCAAAAAGGTCTTCCCCTGCCTTTATTATGTAAAGAGACTTGGGTTTTGTGTGATAAATAGTTAATGTAGTTTAGATTGAATTTTGTTTCTATATATTAATTTGGAATAAAAGAAATGTTCTATGTGTTTATACAGCAATTATTAAAATCAGACGCCACTTAAAAATCTTCCGCGATTCCGGCTCAAAATAAATGAAACGAGATTGCCTATTGTTAGCCTATAAATATGTTTATAAGACTTTGCTTAAGACTTCGTATTAATAAATTGATAATAGAAAGGGAATATAGATATATTAATTCATATAAAATTCGTAGGAACTAACCTCAAATAGATAAGCACTTAAAAGCATTTATTCAAAGCATCAAACAACCCAATTGAATATTTCTAATTAAAAATATCGTTTTTTTAAATCCACATAAGACAAATGAAAGTGCACCTAAATTAATTCACTTGCAATATAATATCACTGTAGATTATTTTATCTCGATATTGTGATTACAATTCCTGAATGAAGCCGCAACACCAAACAAAATTACTATACATTATTGTTAAATTACGCGAACACGTAACATTTACGCGTCACTAATATGCCACATATTTTGTTTACCGATAATAATTATGAATTTAATTACAACACCACTGTATACGTTAATGTACCGATATTCGGTATTAGATAATTCTCTATCCACAATTTTCACATGCAAACTGTCTGTAACGCCGAGGAACTGTCAACTGCCTTATGAAAATGGCCATTAAGGGATTTTAAACCATATTTTATTCAGGTTTACAGTTTAAAATTGTGTTAAGCGTCGTCGCCCCGATAGAAACATGCGCAGTGGTGCATTGCGCACAATATCGATTGCAACCATATGTACAATAGAAGAACTGGCGGAAAATTTGAGTCGACTTGGGTTTTTTCAACCATTGTTATTGGAAATGCAGTGAGTTCGATTGACATCCTCAAAGCTCTTAGGATAATAGATAAATCGGTATTTTTAAGGGTTAAATTATTTAACTTTTTCTCACGTTGACAATTCTATTTAGGTTGCAGTACGCTTACGGTCAGGTGCATTGTCATCATTTTATTGTGCCGGTAAAGAAAATAGTAATTAATATCCAGATCAGAAAAAAAACAGAAGCAAATTACATTAAATGAATTGTTTCGTAAAAGTTTAAGTAATATTTTGGAATAATGTGATAGCATTTCTGGAAATAGGTACGATAATAACTTTGAACTGAAGAACTTTAACGTAACGTGCATTATTTTAGTAATAAAAAAAGATGTTATTGCAAATGCAACCTAATTTTTTTTATTTGGCTATTGATCACTTTTCCATGCATATGTATTATAAGCACACAAAAATACATAAAAACTTTTTCGTGCCCGGTTTTTCACTTATAAAACTAATGCAGAGTTTTAGCCTTTATTAAAGCCGAAGTTAAAGTTTGATGGTAAAAGCGAGTTTTAAGCTGAGTTTTTTCGGCTGTTGCTCCGAGACCAAGACCATTAACGCTGGTGTTCCACAAGGATCGGTGCTATCGCCGACACTCTTCATCCTGCATATCAATGACATGTTGTCTAACGACAGCATGCATTGTTATGCGGATGATAGTACGTGTGACGCGCGATACATCGGCCATCAGAGTCTCTCTCGAGGTTCCATTGAGGAAAGACGGTCTCAACTTGTGTCTGAAGTCGAGAGATCTCTGGGGCGGGTCTCCGAATGGGGTGAATTGAACTTAGTTCAATTTAACCCCTCGAAGACACAAGTTTGCGCATTCACTGCGAAGAAGGACCCTTTTGTCATGGCGCCGCAATTCCAAGGAGTTACTCTCCAAAGATCCGAAAGTATTGGGATCCTCGGCGTCGAAATATCGAGCAATGTTGACTTTAGGAGTCATTTGGAGGACAAAGCCAAACTGGCGAGCAAAAAGTTGGGTATCCTGAACAGAGCCAAGCGGTACTTCACGTCGGGTCATAGATTGACGCTTTACAAAGCACAAATCCGGCCCCACGTGGAGTACTGCTCTCACCTCTGGGCAGGTGCCCCAAAATACCAGCTCAACCCACTTGACTCCTTACAGCGACGAGCTTGTCGAATAGTCGATGATCCCAATCTTACGGACAAATTGGAACCGTTGGGACTGCGGAGAGACTTCGGGTCTCTCTGTGTGTTCTATCGTCTGTTCCATGGGGAGTGCTCCGAGGAATTGTTTGAGATGGTACCAACATCGCCCTTCTACCATCGCACCACCCGTCACCGCAGCAGAGTTCATCCCTACCACCTGGAAGCGTACCGCTCCCGAACGGTACGTTTCCAGCGTTCTTTCTTACCACGTACGTGCAAGCTCTGGAATGAACTCCCTGCATCGGTGTTTCCTGAGCGCTATGACCTGTCCTTCTTCAAACGAGGCTTAAAGAGATTACTATCCTTAAGGTAGGCAGCGACTTTGTTGTGCTGGACCCCTGGCATTGCAAAGGTCTATGGGCAGCGGTAGCCGCTTACCATCAGGCGGGCCGCTAGCTCGTCTGCCTATACGGCAATAAAAAAAAAAAAAAAAAAGCGTAACTGCCAAGTGCTTCCAATGTGTTTTTGACAATATTTTTTCTCTACAAAGTATGAGGCCTATTGCTATTTTGCAGCAACTGAAAAAGATTACTAGTAAGACATAAGAGAAGCTGACTTTAAAACAACTAAGCAATTTTTCTTGGAGATAGGATTTATTATTTAGTGAATCGCCTCATAATCGCCTGGCATCGCCTCCATAGGTAAAACATTCAAGCCAGTAAATCAATATCTAAATAAGATAAATTCATGCAATAAGATCGGCCAATCTAAAACGATTTTTTTTCCACGTATAAAAAGCTCATATTCCCATTTCCTATGACTAAATATCACAAAACTGATCGACAGGCCTAGGTCCGACCGACTAGAGTTAAAATAAAATAACCAACGAAGGACTTTTCTGGTTCCATAAGATATCATCTTGATTATTCACACAAACATATGTCTCGATAAGCAGATGGAAACTGCGATTTCTCCTTTTATAAACATCTCCCTCGGTGTCCAGTAAGAGCTGATAAATATAATTGTTCAGAACTCAGATGATGTTCCGAACCACGTTTCCGACTGCAAATGTAGCGACTTTACTAAGCTTCACTGAGTACCTACCACTGACTGCACATATTGTTGTCGCCGCTTTCGGATTAGTAATTTAAATAGAAATACTTATAAACGAGTTCAGCTGCAGTTGAATACACAGAGTTTGGACAATTGCAACCCGTAATTACAGCCGACAGCTTGATTCTAAATACTATCGTAATCATAAGTTATATATTTTCAGCCTAAGCATGCGTTCTACCACTCTCAATCATTTTCTCTATTGTACAGTGGCCCCGTGCCCTGCAGTGGGACGTATATGGGCTGATACAACAAGTATGTGTTCGAATATAATCTTTTTTACGCAGATCACGATCCCACAATAAAACACTATTGAGCTAATAGCAACTAAGCAGTTTAATTTATGGATTTATGTCAAAAGCTATTCCCAATTTACGAGTTAGATTGTAAAGGATGTTGGTGTCAATACTTACGTGACGAACAGCGTAGGTATGGCGGTTTCTGTTGGCTCCCCGCCACACACCTGCAGTGAACGTCTAGGAGACGCAGGCGGAATGTCCAAATACACCAACTCGGGATCTGAACCATGATGAAATTTATTTGTGAAGTTTTGACGAAGGAAACATATGAAAATTTAAATACGGAATGTGGTTATATATTTTAAATGAGAATAATTTAGAAGTAAGTAAAACGTAAGTAAGTAGTCAGTAAAATACAAAAAAAAAACAGTTGTTATCATTTTATAATATGTCATTAGGCAATATGCCAATATGTACCTACCGTACTTAAGCTCATATTTGTCCATATGGTTTTGTTATTCATCTTATGTTGTTTCTTTGTGTTGGAACTCAATTAGCAAAATAACATGTGGTTAACAGACGTCCCAAATTAAGATGGAAGTATAAAAAACTGCCTCGAAATACGATCAATGATTTTTATTATAAATATTCGCGAAAAAACATAAAATAGAGATTGAATCTCCTTTTTTAAAAGCTATATCCGAAAAATAAGCAATTTTGGCACTTGGGGGTAATTAAAAATCTGGAGTTAGTAGGTGTAAGGTCATTGAAAATCTATGGGAAAACGAAGTTAGTTAGAACTTAGGAGGCAGGTACGCAAAGGCGTCCTAAGACCTTCATTTTACGGGGACGAAATACATTTTACTAGGATATCTCGAAGCGTAAGATAATGTTTATTTAATTCTGTATAATCTTTACTCGAACACACTGTGTTTAATAATCCTACAGTACTGAAAAGATTGAAGCTCAAGACTCCTTGAACTATCAGTTACGAGGTCCTTTTGTCAGTGAGACAGTGGGTTCGCCGACATTTCCACATACGTAGTGCCGCCTCAACAGGGAGGTCAAGATTGTGAGCAATCATGCAACATCGCATTGGAATGAGTAAATAAACAAAGTATTACGTACCATGATCAACAATTTCACACAGAGCTGCATCAGAAACGGATCGACCGCGAATTCTCAAATTAGGTCTGTCTTTCTTGAAGTAGGCCCAGTGACGCGCCACAGACGACCGCAGTATCCGGTTAAACCTCAAGAGACAAACGAGGAGTTTTGTGAAAAAGAAGTGTAAAATAAAATAAAAACAGTTTGTTTTTTAACGCTATGACGATCAAGAATATTCATATAGTAGATCTACCTATTACAAAGTTTAAAATACTCTAAATTTAGCACATAGAACAATTGTATTGTAATTTAAGCAATGACCTCTGCACATTCTACACAAAAAAAACTGTGCGGTTGTTATCTGAGATTATTCAGTTGAAATTAACATAACAAAAGGCAACTCAATTCTTCATACAGCGTTAATCATATTCATTACATAATTTTATGCTGGTCTAATAATCTTTGCTTTACTTATTCAATGAGGTGATTGAAAAAAAAAATTGCTACGATTTAATTAATTGCCGGATTAATTACCCCTTTCCTCTTTCCAACTTCTTTCCTTCGTGCTCCCCTACCGATTGGTTGGACCGGCAACACATCTATGATTCAAGCCTTGTGGATGTTCATGGGCGGCCTCCCTTACCATCAGTGCCCCTAGCCGGAACATTTTGTAGTATCGTAATAGAATAGTAAAATTTTGTATGGGAATTTAAACAGCGCCATTGTGAGCGTATTTGGAACTAAAAATTCACAGCGGGAATCGTTTACTTTACTATACGAGAATTACTATACGATACTTCAAAATGTTCCGGCTAGGGGCGGTGACCTGTTTGCTCGTTTGCCAGACCAATTGAGTATAAAAAAACCTACTGAATTTGGCTAATCTTGAACCTACATGACAGTCAAGCAGCCATGTATCGGTATTCGGTACAGTTCAAATACTCATGGAATGATTATTCCAAAAACCTTAGGTACTGTTGTTGATATTAATGCCTGTTGATCTATATCTAAAACAGTGATGATAATAAACAACGTGTCAAGCGACGTATATCTTAATTTGATAAAATAAAACCTATACTAGGTATTAGATAGATTGAGTATAACATCTCAATGATGATAAGATTGACTCGAGTGGATACTTATAAGAGATCGCTGAAGTGTAAATAGGGAGAATACGGCTATAAATAGGTAAAAATATTTACCTAGTACTCAGTACTAGTACTCAGTAAGAAGAAACTATGTATCATTATTGAAAGCTCGATGAACTGGCGTGTAGTGCGAAAAATAACATCGGATTAAAAAATCTCAATAGGTACTTACTCCAACTTCATACTCTATCATCAACTTTATCCATTTAAATGTACATGCCACATATAAATATCTACTTTTTTTCTTGCGTAGTATAGTATGTGACTATTGGGTGTATTTGATTATTATTTATGTACCTATCTATGTATATTGCCCTACTGCCAGCATTTAGGTATTCACGATTTTACTTAACAAATGAAGCGCGATAACTAAACTTCACGTCGTTTGTCTATAAGAAATTAAACTTTGGCTGAATAAATAATTTTTATTACGAGTATACCTACAACATTTAATTTACCTTGGCGTGCTTTTAACTGCGTCATCCAACACCTTCTTTTCTATTTACGTAAGTATATAAGTAATGAAATTCCTTAAAAATTTAACATTCTTTGCTGAAACCGTTTGAAACTTGTTATTATCCTTCGATATAAGCCTCAACAAGAATGCAAAGAATGAAATATTTTATATTAAACCTTATTAAGGGATTTGTTTAACTAACCTACATAATGTGTGACCTTAGCCCGAATATCGCATGTCCAAATGTTCGTCATTCCGTTTCATACTATGTGTCCTTCTAAAAGTCGTTTCGATTGTTAGGCGAGGAGTGACTAGTCACTGATATAATTAAATCTTTTTACTGTTTATTTAAAGCAAAATCTAGGTAGATTTTCTTAATCTGTAATTCTCTGAATGTGTCTCAGCAATAGGATTATTTGAATCTTTTGAGTAGTTTAGTGTTTTAGTCTATGACTACTTGCGCTAACATACATGCGCTTAAATCATAAGCGCATGCCCGTACCCGTGAAAAGGATTGGCTGAGATTTACCTTCAGTTCATTATGCTAATTTCTATTCATTCTCAAGAAGCTTACCTAATTTCTATTAGCTTTTCAAACCTAACAAGTTATACATTGCCGGATCTGGGAATCGAACCCAAGTTCTCAGCTCACAGATTCCTACTAGACTAATACTGCACGCATCACAAATGAGTTGACCCATACCTAATCCCTTATAGGACGATTTTTGGCACTACAACATCTTATCTATGATCGTATCCAATACACCGTATGTTAATGAAAAAACTATGCAATACATCTGACAGTAGCATTAGTCGTGCATTCTACAAATCCAAAAATAGGTGGGTAGTTGTAAAATACCTAACCTACGCTGTGTCGATAATTAAAATTTAAAAGTGATGTAATAAATGACGCTGCGTGACACACGATGTATATATAATGGTAATTATATTTGTGTTCACAGTATGATCTTTCAAGATTTTAGTAGCTTACGTCACTATAAATAATAGAACGGGATCTCACAAAATGTAATGTTAATCTTATCAATGTTTTGCATCTACTGATATTCTTATTGACAGCCTGGAAAGTGGTAGGTACCCCATTTATACTGCATAAATAAGCGCCAATAAAATTCTTTACATATTTGAAACAGTATATTCTTTTAAACTTTTAACTTGACATAGGTATTCCTCCTACCCGCTAGTTACGAGACGTTGCATTCTATTTTGAGTCGCCGGTTGATTAAACTTTGAAAATATTTTCTGTAGGTAGCGAGCTAGTTCCAATACGTCACCTATGGCTAATTTCTTTTATACTCTTATCTGAATAGATTCGAGGTAATATATTGTAAAAAGTGCATCGCTCTTTTTTATTTATTCACTAAACACTAATAAAAAAGTTGCTCTCTGCTAATAAAATGTAGTCAATGGTTTGAGGTCAGTGGATTTATTACGAATTATAATTACACCTGCAGGTACTTACTTTCTCAGCGGCGTATCGGTCACGCTGTCCGAGGAGCTGGTCGAAGTTGACGTCTCACTACTGCAGTACGTCACATGGCTGTATACTTGACAACTAGCACTTTTACGAATCATATTTTTTACCAATAACCTCAAACACGTTTATTTACTTTATAAACAAACAAAATTATAAAAGTTCAGTACATTTGTGCGTACACGATGATAATCACCGGCAAACTGTGAATATCTTCGACTATCTCAAATGAAAATACTGAGATGAAAATTTTGTCATTCGCTTCTAAATTTAAACTGAGTAGAGTCCGACATGAGGCGCACGCGTCGGCGTCCTACTTCACAAAATTGACTCATCGGTAATTAGATTGAAAAATCGGCCAATTTGTATGCTTGTAAGAATTTGTATTTGTAAACAACCAACTCGCCTGCATTTTTAGGTTATACAAATAGTATGCTTTTCTAGGTCAGTAATAACCACAAAATTGGTATTCAGTATAGGTACTGGAGAAATAAAACTACACAATTTAAACACATATTTTTATTAAAAAACTCCAACACTAAAATCTTAGTCTTAAGGATTACAGATGAAATACTTCGAAGTACAATTACCATGAAAAATACTCTATATCTATTTCAAAATTAAAATATTGAAATGAAAAAACTGTGTATATGTATATCACACCTAAACGTTTATAATGTATATGAATACTATTACGTTATTAAACTCACCAGTTATAACTTCGAATAGGATACTATTTAAATAACGTTATTTAAAATTTCTACTTTTTGTATATATAATATTTTTAAAAATTGTACTTTTTAATAAGCGGCGTAATTTAGAACATTTGTTCCACTAAAATAGCGATGATTTACTGCTGCTAAAATAATCCAATTATTTATCAATCAGACATTCATGAATAACTGTCTATATCAAATTCATATTCAATAGTAGACCGATCGACGACATTAGGTATTAATAAAACCTAATATTACCTAAGCGCCGGTTCGTTCCCCTATACATTTTATCAGCTTTTCATTTAGCGAGTTACTCATTGATTCACGAATAAAGGATTATCGTCCATCAAATCAATTTTAGCAACATTCAATAATCGCTACTAATCTGTGCATTTAGTTATGGTTTTAAGGCGCTGTAATATCACTCGTAAGTGTACGACTCCATCTATTGGCTATATCGTGCAACTGCTGCAAGAACTAAAACATCGGGGTTTAATAACAAAGTATCCTTACAATTTAATAAATGTTTCGAATAACAAGCAAGGAAGCTACATTTAATGAATTTATACAAAAATACATATCATATTATTTCTAAAAACAAATTATGGGTGTCGAGCAAAATTAAATATTTCCCTGACCTTAAAACTAGAAAAATTTAAAAGCAATTATAATATGATTCCCATCCTTATCCTATGTGACGTCTTAGTAGTAGGGTCTCCGTGGGTTGTTCTGTAAAAAACACATATCATAATGATTATTTTAGAGATTTTATAGATTTATGTAGAACAGACAATTATTAATATTTTATTGTTACTTCTGCGTGCGTAGGTACTTCTCCAAACCGATCGTTTAAGAAATTACTTCATCAAATTTTATATGGAAAGAAGGTGACATCCTTTTCAAACTGTCCTAGCTGCAATCATATTTCTTAAATTATAATTCATTCTTGTAATATTTTTATACATCCCAATAATATTCTGAATAAGAAATGGCTCTATAGTTATACGCATACAATGTTATTGCAGTGAGAGTAATTGGGATATATGGATCTAATATGTATAGGTAAATACAATAATATGGTAGTGTTGATAGACACATAATACTTTAAACGCCTCGTAAATATTATGAATTCATTTGGGATGCGTAAATCTTTTGGCAGCGGGTGTAGTGAAATTCGTTCATTCATCTCTATGTTCACATCTCTTGCCGTGGGCGAAAACATTCTGTGGCAAACGTATTAACTTTTAAATAGTAAAGAATTCTTTACATTGAATTTTAAGCGTTGAGTCGTTTGTGGCGCCAGAAATCCGAGGAAACTTTGCTTACTAAGAATTCTATTTATATGTTGCAGTGCGAGAAGAAAATGCAATGATTTCGTGTAAATTGTACTTAATTTATCAAGTGGCGCCAAGTTTCCCGTTATTTTCTATATCGGTAACAGTCAGGCCGAGTTTGGCTGAGTCTTTTGCATTCAAATGTAAAATTTTGAATTCTTTGACAGATATATATTTTTATGTGCTCTTATATTATTTTATCAGAAAATTGTATATATTATGTCCTCAAAGTTTTTTTAAGTATACAAGGATTAACACAATCGGATTATTAGTGTTTGATCGCATAAGGTGAATTCATTCTGAACTTAATAAATGTATTTCATAGATATAACATTGGACACGTCTGGTTTTACTGGTGGTATGTCTCTCAGAAGTGAGGCCGCCTGGGTAGGTACCACCGCAGTGTCTATTTCTCCCGCCAAACATAAGTGTAAATGCACTGTTGTATTCCGGTTTGAAGGACATTATAGCCAGGGTAATTACTGGACATAATAAGAATTAACATCTTGTGTCAGGATGGCGAGCGCATTGGAATTGAAAGCATTGCTTTGTAATTCATGGCGGTATTTGGTTTTGCTACTGTCCATGAGCGGTCGTATCGCTTACCATCAAGCGAATTGCATGCTTCTCTCGCCATTCATGGCAATAAAAAACACTAAACATCGAAATGTCTAAATTGGTTAGATCCATACTCCATAGTATAATTAACTATTGGAAATATACAGTATCTTACCAAAGGATTGGGTCTGAATCTGTATGCCAGCATCATGCGTTTTCTGTAGGCGTCAAATTCGTCGTCATCGGGAGACACGCCGTCCGATGTGGACGCTCCCAAACCCAGGTTACCGCCTGGTTGAGTGCTCCTGCCAATATTATAGCTGTTTAGTTGTCACTCGCAACATTAAACACACTAAATATCATGCCACTAAATATCTTACCATAAGAGAAATATTTTCATTACGAAAATATTTCTTTTAATGGCAATCACTATAAGAGAGAAGAAAAAACAATCGTCTTATTTATAAATAAATAAGACGATTGGTAAACCATGCGGTTGCCACATTTATCTACTCTTCACATTACAAACGAAAAATATTATGCCATTATAAGAGAAATATTCTCGAAATGCAATAACTAAAAAATAAAGGGAAATGAAAACAAAGTTTACTATTATTTAATTTACAATGCAAGTTCACAGTTATAGTAGTTTTTTAAAACCATTATTTATTAAAAAAAATATATATATAGTTTTGTTACAAAAAACATTGGTGACAAACTTCAACGACACTCTCACCATATTTAATTATAAGTTTTACATTGCGGGTTTAAAAATAATTATATTAATTTACAAAGTATTTTTCTGTTTATGTTGACGTAAAAGTGTATACCCCCTATAATGTTCCTATACATCTCCGGCCTTATTTATACACAAATTTAAAATCTATTATAGCTATCGAATGTTTTGTCTTCTTCGCTCTAACTGAATTCTAAAGTCGTTCGAAAGGGACAAAGCATTCGATAGTTGTAATAGGTTTTAGAACTGTCTATGAATAAGGCCGCTCGTATATATGTATGCAATAATGTGATTATTGAATCATTTATTACTTATTGATCGGCTCGACGATGCCAGACCCCTCGGCGCCGAGACCTTGGCCTTCACTCCATCCTAGCTTTTGTAGCATTTTAAAACCTGACGACAAAAACAATATATTATTAAATATAACACTTGCACCTACAAACATAGGCGATACAATGATTTCTTAGATTAGATTACGAATAAAACTTATTAAACGTGCGTCGGGAAGTTAAAAAATATAAAAAGTAAACCATATTCGCGATAAAAATCGGCAATAAATTGTCTTATATCAATGATAGGCGGTATATTAAAAGTTGTAGAAAATCGGTGGATATAAACAGGGTTCAATATATGTAAGTCAATGAATAGCACTTACACTATCTACACTCTAAACACAACTCTGAAATATAAAGGTATTTTGGGCTGCTGAATTAAGATGATAAATTATTAAAATATTTCATTTATTTGCTTGTGTAAAACGGAAATAATATGTGAGTAATAATTAACATAGATTGCTTAAACAAAACTTTTATTCTTGAACGAAACTTCCACAGCAAAATATAACCTTATGATATGCAGCAGAATAAATTCTTGCATAGTGTAATTTGGCCTTGAAAGATATCGGAATCAGTTCCAATTGATTGATGGCTACATACCGACATTATCCTCCTTCAGTTTGAATTCCTTGTAATCGCTCAAGTCTGGCTCTTTGCCATTCTTCAGCGCCGAATACTTTTCCATGAATCTGTAATGTGAATCATTGCGATAGTTCATTCGTAATACGCTTGGAACGTAGTTGTAGCAATAACACATAAAATTATGTTTATTGACGTATATAGACTAGTGTCACATTACTTTATAAAAATATTTTTATAAAACTAAAGTAAGCTTTAACTGTGGAATTGGGTGGGATTCTGCAGAAACGTATTATTTAAGTTGTTTTGATTGTATTTTTTAAAAATAGTTTTGTATTTTATAATGTTTAAATATTGTATTGTTGTGTACTTCATAGTCCTAAAATATATTATGAATATGTGACTTTTTGCTTCGATACTTTGTAGAATAGGAATAAATACATACTTTTTTAACTCCTCAGGCGGCAAGAAATCTCCGATGTGATGTTTACCAGCTGCTTGTCTGGTTAGTTCATCCGCCCACTTTTCAGTCGCGTTCATTTCTTTTGCTCGTAATCTGAGAAAAAAATATTAGCCTTAATAACATTACAAATGATGACGAATGAATATTTTTTTTTATTGATTTAATACACATTGGTTGCCACATAATAACGTTGATTAAAATCATTTACATGTTGTCAGTAGTTCTTACACGAAAAGGATTGAAGTATGTATGTATATTCCATTAAACAACTACTGAATACTTTTTTAACTGTAATACATAGATATCTGCAAGACATTATCGTTATCTTATTTAGTATATACAAAAAAGTTGATTATTGAATTTTAAGATTAAACTTAAATAAACAATATTATTAATATGCTTATTGACTCGATGTTGATTGTGATGTAGTTTAACAACTGTTATCCCAACATTGTACTATTATTTTCATCTCAATTATTGCTCAACGATTTTAGTTCTTTTTAAATGTATTTAAATGGAATCACGTGATTTTGCTAGCAACATCAAATATAAACAAACCCATTTATTACGAGTACTACATCCTCTTACGAGCCTCATAATTTTCACACATTAAAATCTCGAGCCCAAATAAGGCTCGTCGCTAAAAAGCTATAGGTAAATAAAATATATATATATATATTTTACTTGTGTTCCCAGGTGCCTTCGTTAGTGTCCTCGTCGCTGTCGTACTCATATTTATGTTTCCCAGCCGCCGCCAAACGCTCCACTTCTTGACGTTTCTTCAACATGTCCTAATGATAAAAAAAATTTTTTAGTGTAACCAGTGACAACAGGAAGTTCACTAAGAAGTAAATTCAGAAAATATATACTTCCCTAAATAATTTACACAGTCACCTTTTAGAAGTGCTGCAAACTTTATTTAGTCATTGTTTTATTCATTGAAAACGTTTAGAAATAAATTAATTTATGGAGAAACAATACATTATTGCTACAGACTGTGAATATAATTTCAGTGTACAAAATAGATAAAAAAATTAAACCCTTAAAAATAGTTTGTTTTTTTAAATTAAATGCGTAGTTACATTTTTTTTTAATTTCCTGATGTTATGCCACTATATTGCAAATATGTATGTTGCGCAGCTGTTACGAAGTATATAATTAACGAATGCCATGCAAATGAATAAATACATGTATTTTAGAGACAAATTTCAATTCATTAAATTAAGGAAAAAAAAAGTCGAAGATAAATTAATCAACTATATCTAACGTAGTCGCTAAACATACAAAACTGTTGAATATAAAGAAGAAATATCTCACTCTCAAACAATGGATGACTCCTGGCCTCGTAAGGTGCTCTAAACAACGCGATAAACTCCACATAGAAGCAAAGAAAAATCCTACAGATTCGATGGCGCAAATAATATATAAAAGATATAGAAACTTTTACTATGAACTATTAAAAAGAGTCGAAAACAATATTATGAAAATAAATTTATAGAAAACGAACGCAATGCTAAGCAACTATGGGAATCTATAAAAGAAATAACACACACAAAAACAACCGAAAAATCAAGTGGAGATTTGTCCTCAGTTGGTATAACAGAAAATGCTCTTAACAGCTTTAACGACTATTTTAGCACAATTGGTCAAGAATTGGCCAATAAAATCATGAATAAAACTATGGAGTCGCAAGCTTCTCTAGTTTCAAAAGTATTATTATCAAAAACACCAGCCAGGTCTTTCTTTCTTCACCCCACTGATGAAATGGAAATAAACAACGCAATCTCAGAAATGAAAACACACAGTGCCCCTGGTGAAGATAACATTAACAACCGCGTTTTAAAATTAATTAAAACTCATATTCTCAAACCTCTCACCCACATAATAAATCTAAGTATATCTGAAGGTATTTTTCCAGATAGTTGGAAGATAGCCAAAGTAACCCCTATTTATAAAGGTGGAGACAAACATATGTTCAGTAATTACAGGCCGATTTCACTTTTAAGCAATTTATCCAAAATTTTAGAAAGAGTAGTGAACAAGAGACTGATTAACTATTTGGAGAACAATAATATACTAATAGATAATCAATATGGATTTAGACGTGGAAAATCAACGGTACAGGCTATAACGACTGCGGTGGAGAACATTGTAGCTCAGCTAGACAACGGAAAGCCATGTATAGGTGTGTTTCTAGACTTAGCAAAAGCCTTTGACACAGTTTCTATACCAATACTGCTCAAAAAATTGGAGTCGATAGGTGTCAGAGGCATAGCTCTGACGTGGTTTACCAGCTACCTTTATGGGAGAACACAATATATTGAAATAAACGGAATAAGAAGCTCTCCCCAATCTATCAATTTCGGTGTCCCACAGGGTAGCATTCTGGGTCCTACACTATTCCTTTTGTATCTCAACGACATAACATCTCAAGTTCTATCTAACGCAGAGGTAATATGTTACGCAGACGATACCGCCATTATCTTTCAAGGAACCAACTGGGAAGATGTATACAATAATGCTGAACTGGGTTTGAATAAAATTGCTAAATGGCTGGACAAAAATTTACTAACTCTTAATATTTCGAAGACTACATTTCTATGTTTCCATAAAACCCAAAAATCAGAGCCCAGATGTCCTTCAACCATCAAAATCCATACTTGTGAAAACTTTAATAACTGCAGTTGTAACTCTATTAACAGAAAGGATTCAATAAAGTACCTCGGTATTATTCTTGACGAAAAGCTAAATTTTCACAACCACATCTTAAAAACAGCCGAAAGGCTTCGTAAACTTATATACATATTTATTGAACTCAGAGATGTGGCAAGTAGAATGGTTTTAAAAAAAGTATACACAGCTATTTGTCAATCGGTATTAGCTTATTGTATAACCATTTGGGGTGGCTCCAACACTACTCGAATGATCCAATTAGAACGCGCTCAAAGATCCATTATAAAAGTCACTTTTAAAAAGCCTTACAGATATAACACGCACCTATTATATGAAGAAACTAATCTGCTTAGTGTCCGTAAACTTTTCATCTTAAGGACGGTACTACACGTACACCAAAACATCCATCTCTACGAATTCCAAGAAACAGGCTCACGAAAAAACTACATCAGGAAACCACGCCTACAAACCTCCTTTGCACAGCGTTTCAGTATATTTCTTCAGCCTCACATATATAATAATGCCACCAAATCGTGTAAGCTGTTTAAAGATAATTATATCAGTGAAGTGAAATTTAGGATAAAAAGCTGGCTACAACCTTTAAATTACCAAGAAGTTGAAGACTTAATTAAAGTTATTTCTTAACATGTGTATATATGTATCTTAGATAACTCAATACAGAAAAATCCAACCGTAATACAATAGGATTTTATTTATAACATACATACATAATATTAATAAAAACCTATTTTAAGCACATAAGTGTCATAACATCTCCTGAATTTCTTTTTCTTTATTATTAATAACAACGTGTATTCACTCTTTCCACATTATTCCACATTAAATCACATCACATCACTGAAAAATAACAACCACTCTTGAACTAGATCTTCACAAAACAGGTCCCGTACCTAGTGTGGAGATCACCGAGAAAATATTTTAATTTTGGTATTTTTGTAATGTTGTAATGTTAAACAAATTTTGTAACGTGTCCCATTTTTGGATAAATAAATATATTATTATATTAAAAAAAAAATTTTGTTTAGTAGTTGGATAAATAAATAGAAGAACCTACACTAAAAAATATATCAGAACTTTTAAAAGATACAAGTTTGACGATTATACATTACTGTTACAAAAAGAGAAACTAAATCAATTGAACGAATGTTCATCAGTCAGGAATACTAAAATAGGATCGCAGATACATCCCCATGAGACCAATTGTATTGGTTTGTGTTGCGATACTTTGTTTAACATGAGTACAAAAGCTTACCTGATACAAAAGATTAAGTTTAAAGTTGTCCTCGCATTTTTTCCAATCCTCTGCACTTAGGTTAGTGGAGCCATAGTTTGTCATTGCGTACTGCATCAACGCTTGATTATTTTTGTTCACATTCGTCAGTTTCAGACCCTCCTCATCAATTTTCGCCAATTTAGCACCTAAAATGTATAAATAAATTATATAATATTCGTTTCGACAGGTTCAGTGAATTATGTGGTCTCAAATTGGATAAGCATCAGGTATAGAAATATGTTTCTTGAAAAAGCATATTATAAATACAATACTTTTAACGAAATAAGTGCGATATTCCCTCTCAAGAAGAAACTTGAGCCAAACAGTATATAAAACTATGGACTAAATCTTTCTACAACATGCATAAAAATCAAGTTTCAACAATGCTGTAAAGTGTGGGGCAAGGGCAAATCGGTAATCTGCATGTGGGATAAAATAGATTTAGGCTTAACATTTCGTTGTTTGCAAATATACCACAATGTCGTACCTTTAACTGCAGCATTATCCTCTTAGCAAGCAAGAAACAAAGTAATAAATTGTGCTTAGTACAGTGCCGTCCACACAATACATGTATGTAAAGCAACAGGTCTGTTACACAATGTGCAAAAAAGCCCCATGTTATTGCTTTTCAAGTAATCAATTCAAGTCGATTTTTCAAAACTAATTTTATTAAGACTACATTTTATACATTCCTTTTTTAAATTTGAATATTACTTTTAATGAGGTAGTCAGCATTTTTACACATTGTTTTGGGGAGCTCAAAGGGGTATTGTAGACTAACCTCATGGAGTTGAAGCTTTCCACAGATTGGGAGTCCATTCCAATGATTCCCGACAGTTTGCGTTTAATTGTCTTTCCCAATCCAACAATGAATAAAGCCCTCTAACTAAATGAGATATTCTAACTAAACTTCCGATTACTTCCATTTTCTCAATTTTAAAATTCTGCTTCTAATGGTCTGTGTCTCACAAGGCGTCAATGCAGCAAAATTTTAATTAATATCCTGGCTTATATCATTTTAGAAAAGACCCCTTGCCTACCTTTTTCACTCATTCATAAGCCTGTTAAGAGTAAATTCACTGCACTTAGCTTATTGGCATACACAGTGCTGACCATATACATATAGATAATCGGGTGATGATTATATCTATATTTTATAGGTAGGTCTTGGGTAGAGAGTCAGTAGAGAAATTCTAAGCAAAGTCCTACTGGCGACATAAGTAGTAAATTAATAATCTTGCTCAAAAGCCAGGCACGTGTAATATAAGGACACCAAAATGAGTAATCCTAACGACGCGACATCTATTTTATTGTGATAATTATTTAAATAATATATTACCTAAGGACTAGTCCAAAACGATTTACCCATAAAAAAACAGCAAACAAATATCACCACATTAAAAACCTTTCAAGCTAACCTCTTAGGTAAAAATACTATTTACAATCCTTAGTACTTAGAAAATATATTTCCCAAGAACTAAACCAAAACAATTCTGGATAAAATACACAATAGACCTATATCCCACCACACTAAAAATCTTTTCAGAATAACCTTAAGGATAAAAAGGCCACAATCCTAAAAGAACTCAAAATAAACTCTATGGTAAAAATACGACAACATTACCTGGCATAATTCCTGGTAATGGTGCAATAAGTCCCGGAGGTTTGATGTCCGATGCCGGGGGATCGTCGCTCCAGCGGGATTTCTTCTTCCGCTTCCGTTCCCTTCTCGCTTCCGGTTCCTCGTCACTCTGCGAGCTGGCCTGCTCACGTTTAAAGTCACGGTAGTGCTTACCATCCTCGTCTCTACTAAAACTGGAAATAATACATATAATTGTTTGAAGCTCAACGCACTAACGACTGAAGCAACTGAAATTTTATAATAGACTTATAATGATCTTAATGCAAAAAGAGTGTTGTTGATTGCCTGCTACATTAAACAGGTACCTACAAACCAAGACATTATAGTCTGGTATATTAGTCTTTGTCTAACTTAAAAGACCATAAAAAGTAGTCAATAACTTAAATATTAATTTCTTCCTTACACGATTAAATATACGATATTCGTCGTCTGGTGTTTAAGAGTCCAATTAGCATAAGAAAGCTAGATTAAGAAACTCATAGACAACTAATTTGAATGTTTTACCATAGTAATGACAATAATATGGAAATTATACAGAGAGTGGTTTTTATTTCATCCTGGCAAAGGATGATGTCTACTGTAAATGTTAAGCGCCATTTACAAGGGGAGTTTCTTGCGTCGAGAATCGTATGCGATTATCCCATGACATAAGCGCCATAAGATAACCTGGTACTGACTATGTTTTCACGATGCAACTTACCATAATCGTATCTTTCAGGCTAGAAATTCTTCCGTGTAAATGGGGCTTTATGATAGTTTGAGTAAAAATTAGCCACCAGAAATGATTAGACAGAAGTAATTGAATTTTTATGGTTAAAAATGAAACAGTTTATTTTACTGTAATTACCTGTCCTTGCTCTCTTCCTTAAAACTAGGTCGATTATCATAGCTGTCATCATCCTCGAGACTGAACTCTGGCTCATATTTGTCCTCAGGTTTCACTTCAGGTTTCTTTTCTCCTTGACCCTCTCTTCTCAACTTACAAACTACGTCCCTAAACGCCTTATATTCATTCGAATTGGTGTTATGAAGGAACCTGTAAGAACATTGCACATACAATATCTCGAATGTCGAAAAATAATACCAAAGGATGCTCTTTAGGTTTTATGCAACCTAAAATTATTGATGGAACTGTGCTACATCTCTGCGATAAATAGAAAAAAAACAGTACCTCGTTTCAATTGCAAGCACAATTCCAACAATGATTTTAATTGAATAGGTATGAAAACAGCACATATCCTGTCGGGGAGCAATTTTACTGGCTACCAGTGGCATTACCACAGAGTTTGATCTTGTGAGTGTATGGCTTTCAGGACATTTTCCCAGTGGTCACCGTTGCTGGCCACTTCGCTGGCGGCGCGGTGCACGGACGCCGGCCACGCATCTGGAGAGAAAACTGCACACCACTCGTCAGCATTGGGTCACGCACACCCCCGTACACTACCACTCATTTAAACGTACACAAAATAAACACATCATTATCATTCAACATTACATAAATATTATGTGTACAATTAAATGAATTTGTAATTTACAAAACAATGTGCCTTTGTATTAAAACATTATAAATGCATACAAAGACATATATGTTATTGTATTGTAACCAATCAGTCTTTACCTTGAGACGAGTTGTTTGAAGATCTGCTGCCATTCATCTTGTTAGAATTGGATGATGAACCTTTCTTGTTCATGGAATCTGAAGATTTACCACTTTCTATGGATTTAGAATTGGAAGGAATGGAATTAGGCGGCATGAAAGGCCGGGGAGGGCCATTTCCGTTATCAAAGTTTGGAGGACCATTCGGCCCGAAAGGTGGAGGTGGTCCCATAAATGGCATATTGCCCGAATTCGGAGGCATAGGCGGGCCACCGGGACCCATCATAGGATTGGGGAATGGTGGACCAAAGAAAGGAGGCATAGGTCCATTTGGTCTAGGTCCTGGCATATTAGGACCGCACATATTCGGAGGCATAGGACCAGGTCCGCATGGACCTCCGGGTCCATTAGGACCCATAAAGTTTGGTGGCATTGGAAAATTAGGGGGACCCATAAATGGAGGCATAGGACCATTTGGAGGCATGTGAGGCATATTGGGGCCACCAGGACCCATCATAGGGCCTGGACCCATGTTTGGTCTTGGTCCCATATTAGGTCCCGGACCCATATTTGGCCCTGGCCCCATGTTAGGACCAGGTCCCATATTAGGGCCTGGACCCATATTAGGTCCGGGACCCATATTCGGTCCTGGACCCATGTTAGGCCCTGGACCCATGTTAGGTCCTGGGCCCATATGTGGACCTGGTCCCATCCCCATGTTAGGACCAGGGCCCATCCCCATATTAGGAGGACCCATATTTGGTCCTGGTCCCATATTATAACCAGGGCCCATGTGAGGCCCTGGGCCCATATTTGAATCTGGACCTGGGCCCATCATACCTGGGCCCATAAAACTAGGATGCATTGGACCTGATGGTGGAGGACCTGACCCCATTGACTTTGGAGGTCCTGAATTAGTGTCAGACTCATCATCTGAATTGTGATTTCCAGATCTCCAATTATTGTAATCAGATTCAGGGGACTGTGCAGAAGGTGGCATGACCGGGATTTGCATTAGAGGAGGAATGTGGTTGGATGATTTGTTGTCTGCAAACTTTTTTCTATCTTCGATAACTGGTGTGGAGGGGCTATGGCCTCGGTTTCGTCCTTTGTCACTCCAGCGTCTATGTTTCTCTCTGCATGAAAAAAATTACACCATTACTGGAATAGGACACACTAAACAACAATAAGATTTCTAATGAGTAGTCTCAAGTCTGTTCATTAATAGATCAGGAAGCTAGTTTATGGCTCAATCTTATCAATCCATGTTTAAGAGTAATGTTGATTACCAGTAGCATTACAGTTATTTGTAGATTAACATATTGACCATGTAGCTGCACTCACTATACACCTACATAGGTGTATAGTGAGATATTACCTCCAAGCCACATGGCTTGGAGGTAATATCTAGGGCCCAAGTTCTAAGTAAATGATATGTAATACATGTGAACGTTGCACATACCTTGCACATTAAAAAATAAAACTTGAATGTGCACCACAGTCTACATGTTAAGAAAAGTATTTATTAGCCATATAAAAGGTTAAAACCATAAGAGAAATACACCATTTTACAACCTGCCTCCCAACATCTACACCTTATAAATTACAAAGTTCACGGCATAATCCTTGAAATTTACCTGGGTGGTTTATCATTATGCTTCTTCCGCTCATCACTTGGTCCAGAGTCATCATGATTTAAGTCATTGTTTTGTTTCTCTTCTTTTTTAGGTTTCTCATCACTCTTGTGTTTCTCCTTCTCTCTCTCCTCTTTCTCTTGCTTGTCTTGTTGTTGTTTTTCTAACAGGGCTTTGTACTGGCTCATAAAACTACCATCATTGGAAAATATGTTTGTA
This sequence comes from Deilephila elpenor, assembly GCA_949752805.1. NCBI lineage: Eukaryota > Metazoa > Arthropoda > Insecta > Lepidoptera > Sphingidae > Deilephila > Deilephila elpenor. The sequence goes on from OX457111.1 coordinate 6,136,982, forward strand.
TTTCCTTTATCATCTTGTGGAGATGGACTGAAATTATCAGCAGATCACAAGATAAATTATATAGTCTTGTATTCACAAAAATGGATGATAATGTTTGGCACGAAGTTGTATAATAAGGGTGGAATGGGCGGGGTTGTCAACAACAAAGCACTTGACATTATTGATTTAGCAATCTTCAGGGTGATATTTTAATAACAACTGTATTTTGCAGCACATTCTGTAATGCTAATATATGGGATAGATAAAATATTAATGTAGAATGGTTACGTGAAGACTAACGTGAAGTCAATGTAAGTATTTATGCCACATGCGCCAAGGTGGCCATTTTTCCTAATAAAAGTAATTACACTTAACTTGTTCTAGATAGGATTGTCGAAAAATCTGAAGGTAATAGTTGGCAATTATCAATTCAAATTAATATACTCACTCTAAACGCACAAACCACTTGAGGAACGAGGACTTACCGAGGCTAATCAACGGCCACGCGAATCCCACCAAAGCACTGCAAGGAAATCTAAAAAGGACTTAATACTAACAAAGTATACGTACTTGGTTAATTTCGCTTGTGCGGCGAGCGCGGCCGCCTGTTTCTGAGCCTCCAATTTGGCTTGGATCTCCATCTTTTTTTTCTCGATTATTTGTTCCTGCTTGGACATTTGAGCCCATCTTGTACTTAAAGCGGATTTATTTTTGCTATCTTTAAAATGCATAATATTATACATCTTGTTCGGTTTTTTTTATTAACTAACTATCACAAAAACATGCTCGTACTTTTAGAAAACTCACTATGCGGAAAATGACGCTAACGCTACAAACGCCAAATTTGACACTCATTTGACAACTGAAATTACGTTCCATTATCCTTACTCAAATACGCCATTTTGAAATTTTATATCGATAAATCTATAAAAAATATGAGTATCAAAATACGCTTAAAAAAATTACCAATAATTGTATTATTCATTACATTTAGTACCCATAAGTAAAACTATCAATGAATTAAATACACAAATCATAATAATTTTCCCTAAGTTATATTATTTGTAGACTGACGGTATACTTTTATTAAATACAACTTTCATTATTGACCTTCAATAATAATTTAGGAATACTTTATGGCCTGCAAATTTTGCTAATGCGTCCATTTTTCATTCCTCATAATAAAATGCGTAAACGATACTTGAATATTATTTTGCTACGGAGATATTTTAAAACTAATCTAAAATATTTATTGTGAAATCAAATTATGTTAGCGCAACATTTTTCAAAATTAAATCCCAAGTAATGAATATCTGCTTAGAATATCTGCATGTAGCGACTTCCTGCAACCTTGATTGTTGCACCTTGTGGGCGGGCGTCCGACAGTTCGCTTACCAGTCCGTGGCCTCCACTCAAGAACCTTTCGGCCCCAACAGCTATTAGTTCTTCACGCTATGTGCCGGATCCAACATGAGTTCCTTGGGTAAGACCTTTGTTTAGCAGTGGATTCCCTGGGGCTAAATAGACACTAGAATGTGTATCTTATTTTTTTAAATATGGATTAATACCATAAGAATAAAAACCCATTCGCAAATAATGCATTACCTGTGGCATTACTTTCAAACAAATCTGATAATAAATAAAAAGATAATAAGCCAACCGAAAAAGATAGACATACGCTATCGCGAACTTTTTTTATTTTTTAAGAGGAACAAACCCGTCATATACGAATGTTGCGTTATTTCAACCATAGATAATACACTATATAGGAAACTGACGTTAAACGTTATTTCAACCGTTTACACAGCGCAAGCAACTGAAGTCTTCACAAGGAATATTTTTCCCCGTTTTTGCAATATTTTTCACTACTGCTCCTATTGGTCATAGCGTGATGCTATATAGCCTTTATACATACTTTTTAAATAAATGGATTATCCAAAGCAAAATATTTTTTCAATTCTAATCTAGTGTGTATTGATAGTCAATCACCACGCACTTTAACGGTGAAGGAAAACATCGTGAGGAAACCTGCATACCGTAGCGATTTAAAAAAAAAAGAATTTCTACGGTATGTATGTCCGCCAACCCGCACTTGGCCAGCGTGGTGGACTATATGGCCTAACCACTCTCAATCGATTCTCTCAATTGTAGAGTAGGCCCATGCCCTGCAGTGGGACGTATATGGGCTGATATAGATAGATAGATATAGAATCAATAGTTCCTGCAGTCACCGGCCACCGAGCACAAAGAAACAAACCATTCAGATTTATATAAAATACTTCTACTGCTACTATTTACAAAGGCATTTATCTTCAAGGTGTAAAAATACATACATACATACATAAACTCACGCCTTTATCCCAGAAGTGGTAGGCAGAGGCGCCACCAGGTCACCCACATTTCACATTGTATGTTTCGTCCCATGATGTGATAGGTGGCGAGCCTATCGCTATATCGGGCACAAATTATATTATCGGGCACGCTATAACGGGAATAGAAAAACCCAATATCACTTTGCCAATCACTGTGTAAAAATACGCCTAGTCAATACGTTGACGCAGGCACAGCAGCATAAAATTGCTCACATATTTTAGGTACACATAGTAGGTGGGATCATTTTGGTGAAGTCGTAGTGGGTGTTGAGCTGCATTGACCATTTACAATCAGGTAGCTTTTTTCCGCATGTTTGCCACAATAAAGACATACGCTTTATTACCAGCTTCCAAGGAGTAGGTAGGTTAACTAAACGCCTGCTGTTGAACAGGAGAGCGCGGGTTCGACTTCGCACTGAGACAGTGATAGTATGATTTACCAACAGGTATTTGTTTCGGGTCTAGCTATTGCAACACCGAAGTCTCATATAAGCTTTCAATACGCTTATTTAGGATATTACGTATATACCTATACGTATTTTAGGATGAATATAGATACTTACGTACCTTAACACAGTAGGTATGGTGACAAATAAAACTCCATAAATCATTGCATATTATTCTTTTTATATTTTTTTCATCAGTTTAAATGGAAAATACAATTTCATTTATTTATAATGTTGTCATTTATTTATTGTAAACAAATATATTATAAAAGATTTACATATTACTATCAAAACAAAATATTCACAAAATGGCAGACTAACTAAACAATTACTTAGCTGTTTCTCAAGCATGCTAACAATTGCATCATTTTGAGCTAAACAAGAAGGAGAAAGTTTGGCACTGATCCCATAATTCAAATAAACGTGAAGATGGCATAAATGCACATTGCAGCAACACTATCAGTTCTGTCGTGTGAGTTAGTCTGTTTGTCCAGATTTTGAATAGGTACCTTTTATAACGATACTCTTCACAACCTCTCTTCAGCTCATGTTTATTGCATGTTCTAATACTGACTACCTACTTACTGCACTTGCACTTACATGCGTGACTGCACTTTCACACCACGAGGGCAACGCCAAAGAGAGAGCCTACATCTGACTATTGTTTCTGTGGTAACTTGACAGTTAAAACTAATCTGCTGCCTCGTTATAAACCGAAATTCAAATTTACTTAATTACAAAAAAGAAAAACAACAAACTCTGGCTCTTTTCATAACAATACAAATTCCATTGCATGGATAAAATCAACTCAATTTAAAACATTCAAACAAATCATCATCAAATTAAAAAAGTACCTCTTCACATTCTGCACTACCCTGCCTTAACGAAATTATATTATACACTTAGACAGATGATAAACAAAAAAGCAATGGAAGAGGACATGAGCAAAAGAAATCACAAAATACATAGAATCATTCGACGCTGTGTAAGAATGTTTAACAAATGTGATCGCGGGTGTCCTTGTCGAGGACACTTGCGCAGTCTACTACAAGTGATTTCATAGTAGCAAAAATCTGGGTCCCTTCCACTGTACATGAAATGCCGAAAAGAAAAGTATAATTCATAAATTGTACCTATATTTTGTTTATATTCTAATTTTTTTTTACATTTTAATAATTTAAAAACAACCAGTACTTGGTCGAAAATTTATATCCATTTTTTTTTTGTGTATTTTATATTTTGATGAAATATTTAAAAGCTAATTAACGTGAGCCGATGTCAGGATTCATAGCTAGTCGTCGTTCGCTCGAACCGGCTGGCAAGTGTCGGTCTCTCGTCCGCCCGATCGAGCTAGTATAACGTTCTTATACACAATAACACTACCACGTCGTTTATACATCTTGACTCATATTATAATGCACTGATATTTCGAGGGGCACAAGGAATATCGCAGCATTGTTTCACGCGCCCGCGCCGCCGCCCCAAGCCCCGCTTCACCTCTCCACATCTTCTATTTATTTACCAAACGATCCAAAATTAAAACACTAACCTTACATCCCTTAACGTGTCTAAATGTCTAATTCGTACTCTATTTACATCGACACAATACATAATATTGAAATTGTTCAGAGAGTGGAGTGTCGCGGCTCGGACGCGGGGCGGCGGCGGCGGCTTACCATTCATTAACTGTACAGCAAATTTACAATAGTATTTGATCAGAATACGCAAACTCAAAGATCTACACCTAAAATTAAAGTAAGGTAAGGACCATTGTGTACGTAACGCCCGCCTTAAGCCGCTATAATATCAGCTATGTTAAGTAATATAATATGTTAAATTTGCACATGACAAAAATGCCACTCGACAAACGTGATAAAAACATAAATAGGCCAAATTCATTGTTACGATTGCATACGGGGTTAACACAATCAGAGTGATGTTCAGTAAACACATTTACAGCTATGGTTGGAAGCAAGTGTAATGCTGAGACCAACTATTGTGGCGCATTTGTCATGCCGCAAAGAACGATACATGTTTGGGAATTAGTATTCCTAATATATCACTAACTAGGATTTAAGAAAAAAAAAAGTGTCCTCACTAGATTACTAAATATCGTCTACTCTGTACAATGGACTATGATATATCCTTGAGATATTTTCATTTGTATAAACATGACAAAATACAAACATTTCTATCCAACTTTCTAATAACTTAATCGGTAACAATCGAGCAACATTTGTCATTTTATTACTCCCTTTTGTGACAGTATATTAGAATTTGTTTTCATTTACGATATACAGGGCTCATATTATCTTAATTTTTAAATGGTCTGTAAATAGGGGTGTATGGGGTGCGTCCGACGTGGCGGCGACATTGCTCCCGCCATACACCGCATCGCTAGTTCGCTACTGTCAATCACTGTATGTAAAAATATATTTCTTTTATATTTATACACTATCCACGTAACAGGGTGCATCGATGAACAGTGCTAAATCAACGGTTTCGACAAATGGAATGCATCTTTCACAATATCCACTTTTAATAACCAACAACCCCCGAAAAATATTCAACACAAGAAGTGATTATCATCTCACGAGAAAACAATAATGATAATACGTAAATTTAATTCGTTTCTACGTATTATTAATATGTAAACAAGTGCTTAAACTACTGGTAACAATAACATTTTTAACCGTATGTTCGTATCAAATTCATTTTTTGATGTTAAGCGAAACTTAGATATAAGCACGTGTGTGGGGGTAGCGAGATACCAACAATTTACCAAAAATGAATTTCTAATGCAGGATTCATAATCGAAAATCTTCCTAAGATCAGCGTCATAGATATTCATAACATAAGTGTATTTCCTAAGTACATCAGACTCGTAAATAGTGCTCTTTTGTTACTTGCGCAAGTTGTTCACATGCGCTCATTTAGTACATTTTTTTTCCTGCACGAAAAACTCATGATCTGGAAGGAATTTCAATCGCACAGTTCATGACATCTGTTATTGGTACGTCATTACATATTATACAAGTAAATTAAGTATTCTAGCCTCATATGGTGATTCCATCGCGATGTGTATCGTTTTCTGAATTAAGTTACAAGGTTCACAACAATTATCAAAAACAATCACGTTTCATTAAATATACACAAGTAGCTTATAAACAATTATAACAGATGGAACTGTTTCGGCGACTGGTCTTGATAAATAAATGTCGTTTTTAAATTAATAAATAAGAGAAATAAATTAAAACCCAAAACGAATTTTTAATCATCTAATATCATGACCATAATATTGAGCATTATAATGAGTAAAAAGCTATTAAACAAGAAAAGAATCAAAACTATTTCCGTGAGCAACAAAAGGGCACTTATGTGTGAATTGACGAAATAACTTGACGATACTAATGAAAAAATGCTTTCTGTATATACATAAAACAATTGACCATTACAATAAAAAAAACCAAATAGCAGCGCCACACGTTGGCACTTTAATTGACAAAAATTAACTGAAGTAACATCATCTCTCGACAAAGTTTGTAAACCTACGCAAAAATGTACTCGTTACACTACAATGTACGCATTTAATAACAAATAACTTTCTTTTAATATAATTATATCAGGTGAAATTATTAAGGATATAAAGTATTAGGAGACGCTTTCGCCGCTATTTGTTCACAACAAGTAATGTTCGGAGTCAATGGTGGTATGAAAAAACGATTGCATTTAATGATAAAAATCAGAATTACTTAACGCTAAATAATTTTCAAATATGGACGTTAATCTCAGGACAAAATATGTAAGACGGCTTTTCACATGTTCAGGCCAGTTCTAAATATGGAACTTTGTTTTTAAGCGTTCCTTTATTATAAAGCCTCGCTTTAAGATAGTTCGTTCTCTTTGTCCACTGGCCCAAATGTATACTAAAATTACAAAGAATTTTATTGTGATCTGGAGGGTTTTCCGAAAAGGACCAGTTACTTCTTATTTCTAATGGATGTTCAACACTGGCCGGCTGTTGCTAACATATCAAAAACATTTAATTTGGCAAATTGAAATCAATTACACGTTTCACGATTTTGGCAAATACGTCGACCGCTTTGTGCTTCGCGTAATGTTGCATCGCGCCCGCGTAATAACTACACGAGTAAACTTCTCTCTTTGAAAGTGTTATTTGTGACATTCACAACTTTTTAAGGCTCCGCGATATATACAAGTACTTAGCACGACGACGACGCAACATTAATCAAAGCGAATAAATAATATTTCGAAAATAAACCTGAACATATTATGAACATACTACCCATAACAAAATTTAACAAGAACATGATATAATCTTTCTTTTATATGATACTACTATATACAACATGCAAGCTGGGCAAGACAAATAAAATAAAAATGAACGTCCAACATTAAAAAATGGATGGATTTTTTTAGAAGCGAAAGGACGATATCGGATTAAATATTATAAAAAGGGCAATATAATTGTTTGTACGAAGGCAAACAGTCAGACGAATTGACTTGTTAGAATTGTAGAAGTTCACTTCTCATTGAAACGGCACAGTTATTTACACGCAGATCTTGCAATAAGAGAAATAGTAAAAATAATTCAGCAATCAGTATAAGCAAAATTCATTGGACAACGATAACATTAGACGGCAATAATTTTCGAATGGAATTAAATGTGGACGAACATATATGTATCTACTATTGGACTATTATATACTCGATAACTTTTTCTTTTTAATATACATAATATACTATTTACATGATAAAAACAACCGGACTAATTAAAGTTTTGATAAGAAATATCGAATATTGATCTATCGCGTGACGGCTGTTCACCATTGTCACAGAGGTGGTGACTGGTGACGTCACCAATCTGATGGCAATGACAAACTTGAAACAATGTCACGTGACCGCGCCCGCCGCCACGCGACGGATCCACCTCACTTGCTTCTTTCATCCAAAATAACTTCATTCAACCACACTTGTATAGATATGAATTCATGATATTGTACAACAGAAAGAAACAAGTACGAGGCCTAAACAGGCGAATATAATACACAAAATATTCATTAAGTTAATTAACAGTGAAAAATATTCATTCAGCATGGGTTCTCAAGTCCGGAGTGGCGATGACACGCGCTTGGTCACATATCTTGTGGTTAAGGAGCATTGTTAAAATTAATGGAAGAACATTATAACTTAATATAGACACTCTATGTAACATAATTTATTTTCTTATCTATTTGAATGACTAATACAGAACAATCACCTTAACCATGATGTACAATCTAGTTGTGTGAAGCCAAATTGGCAGACCGCCTGTATGTGCATCATATATCTAGAGAGTAATATCAATTTTCAAGTTCATTAACTTCCCACATATCCGGTCTGGCATTGAAGTACAATGCTGGCACAAGACGAGTGTCATATAAAACGTGACATTATTAAGAATAAGCGAAAACGTCCTCGTGCGTAAACAACTCACAATTTCATTTCCGCATTGAATAATAAAATATTTTATTTTATAACAACGTATATAATAATGCACACATTAGCGGCGTCTGCCAATAGGTTTACAGTGCATATACGTTTGCTGACCGTTCTTTTTGCGTTCACGAAGGCTTTAACCGCCGTTCCAAATAAAAACAGGCGTCAAACTCACAGCGTTATGATTACAAATATATTTTAGAACATCGATATCACCATAACGCACGTTGCTCATTCGGAACGGCGTGCACTTCAAACGAACGCGCAAGAGAACGTTCAACAATCATGTAACAATAACAGTCAGCGCGGCTTTGACAGAACCATCGACAAGTACTTCCAAAGGCCTAATTAAGTCCGTATAAAATGGGTCAATCTGTCACTTAATGGGAGACACTGAGTGGTACAAAAAGGTTCGGGCTTACGTTACAGACATAACGGCACGGAGCGGCCGCGTGTCAGTACGCCTGCGTCGTGCTCGCCGCCGGCACGCGCTCCGCCTTCACGTTGCGCTGCCGACAAACACACACGTTACACTACATACACATTACACACATACATTCACTCACACCTCTTTCCCAGGAGAGGTGGGCAGAGGTGCTACCAGGACATCCACGTTTCCGTTTCGTCCTACAATGTGATCAGGGGCGAGTCTATCGCGATCACGCATGTCAGACAACACTACACATACTAAACACTCGTATCAACATTACAAATAATCAAACATACAACAAGTCTAAACAAGGGGTTTATATGAACACGTAATAGTTCATATCTATTAGTACCTTTTAAAACATACACGCAAAAACACTAATAATCAGGAGAAAATACTATATCGGAGTTTACGTTCTTGCCCCTTCATCCTTGTATTACGGTGTTACAGCAACGTTCATCACATTATTGTGTGCAATAATGTTTTCTCCTGATTATTTGTGTTTTTGCGTGTTATTTTTATGACAAACAGGTATGAGTTATAGGGATTGATGTGTCAATGCCCTATAAGTAGCTTGTCATTACTATGCTATAGAGTTTTGAATGCTCAATAGGAAGCGATAATATAAAGTACCTCGTTAAAAAAAATATCTGATCAACGAAATCGACAATCGAATGTTTGTACAGCTGCAATTGTATGCTTTTTTACTCTACAAAAATATTATGCATATACATATTAATGATAACGTAATCAATGTTATTGCGCGGAAAAGGTATATCGGACTATTAGTTACTGAATTCACGACTTCTTTAATATTGTAGATATTTCATAAGACACTAAAGACATAAAACGCATTCCTAAGAACCAAATTTGATTGCGAAATATTTTGTGAAATATTATCTCCTAAAAATAGTTATATACAGGGGCAGTATGCTAATGAATTAACTACACTCTACTATTCCGAGATTTTACGGTGATATATTATAGTTTTTTTTATAACACAAATAATATAAATAATCATGCAACTACTTGCTATCTTGATAGAGGAAAATTCAATAGGAAATATATAAATGATAAACTGTAAAATGTGAAGACATTTAATATCAAGTAAATATTCAGAAGTATCAATATTTTCCGACTGCATCTACCATCAATCTCTCTACTTGAAATTATATACGACACGCAAACTAGCTAGATATATACATAGATACTTATATTTAATAAAATACCTAACAAAACTACATTTATGTAACTACAAAAAATCTAAAACAACAAAAAAATCCAATTGTGCAAAATCTGATATGATGTTGATCTTGTTATTACCAAGATCATTGTATGGACCATTTGCATAATTAAACAGCGAAAATAAATTGTATTTTTATTATCTAAATTGCGGATTATCAAGTTATGAGTTGTTCCAAGTCATGACTAACATTTATAAGATAAAATATTGCAAAACATTATTTTTATTGAATCACGACAAAATTTAAATTAGAATGTATTACATGTTTAATTAAAATAAATGGAAACACTATATTTTATGGTTAGAAATTGATCTCAGATACCTAATACTGATTGCATTATTCCTATAGTAAGATAAGATTAATATCGGTAGTTATAAATAAAAAAGTATTTAACGTAAACAACTTTAAGACTAATTACCACAATAAATACACTACGCTATCATTTTTTTACACTTGTAACTAATTGACAGAACACCACGAAAACAATAAACATACAACAACAACTAAATACACTATGTAATAAAACTATTCAGTACCAATATACGCTATCGTGCTGCCATCTACGACGACAATATTGTGTTCGACTTACTGGCAGGTCCCCGTAGTCGTTTAAACGTGTAACAGACTTGAAATTCAAACAATAAACGTTACATAGATGATGCTTGTTATTTGTTGGCATCGTGTTAATTATACGGGATTACGTTAATCTTCCGCGTCCGACATTTCCTAGCAAACATTCAAGGTTTATTAATCAGAATTAAATCAATTAAATCTTGCCACTTGTTATAGTTTGAGACGGAAAGGAAAGTATTATTTCTACGTCCGGTTTATATGGAATTATAGGTGTATAATTTTTAATACCATAAACTTTGATCATGACTTCGATTGAGAACTAAAAATGGCGTTTGAATTACTTATTCTTGCTCGGCTTAGTGACAAAGTTGAAGTGTTACATACAGAATCCAGTGCTTTAGCAACTTTAATAAAGCAGGTTCAACATCTAGCTACACTAGCTTTAGAAAAAATAAAAATGTAGAGCCTTCTTAATTATCTGTTGTAGAATAATAATGTACAAATCTCCAGGTAATAATGATGAATTAGTAATTTATTAGTAATTCCGACTGTTTCTAATAAGATCTGTACAACTATACAAGCCTAATAAGAGACCATTTTTTTTTCTATCTACATACATATCTTTTCAATCTTACGATGACATTTCGACTACGCTCATCAAATATTTCCATGGTAGGCAAATTGCTTAATTAAGAGCAATTGCAAATGGAAATAAGAAAAATAATCTACAATTGATCCTTTTTCGATATAATCAGTAGTTTTTATACTAAGAATCACCTAGTTCAACTAACCAATAGCTTTTTAACCTCTTGTTGACATACGTAACAGCTTTTATACTAGGAAACCCCTTGCTTACATAATCATCAGCTTCTTAACTAGTAATCCCTTGCTTACGTAAGCGTAGCTGACAGAATCGGTAACTTCAACAATGAATAGCTGACAGAATCATTAGCTTAAACTATCAATGGCTGACAGAATCAATAACTTCAACAATGAATAGCTGACAGAATCAGTAGCTTAAACTATGAATAGCTGACAGAATCACTAACATCAACTATAAACTAAGCATTCAGTTGTACTTACCAACTGATCATACTGGTAGACCATCCGTTTGATGTGCGTGAGCTTGCGGTCGAGATAGTTGACGCGTTGCTTCTGTTGTTGGTAGGCGGCGTCGTTGCTCACGCGCCGGTACTCTTCCACGATGCGTTGCTCTATGCTCTGAGAATATATTATATTTTATGTTATTTCTGTGAAAAGCCAGGGGGAGTGATAGTTGGTATGCGAATGTGTAATAAGCTATATAAAATTGAAAGAGAAAAAATATGTGGAATTTGAACACAAAATACAATAATCTCACAAATATTTTTTGTGGATAATAATTCTGTATCATTTGGTTACTTAACGTATAATTTTGGGACGGTTCAATGATACTTTTAAGTGCATGTTTTATTAACTAAAACTAAGGTTTCTTTCAACCAGAGAGCATTAATAAGACTGATGTAATATTTTCAAAGTGTGTATAACATGAGTCATAAACCAAAAACGTATAAGAGAGATAAAACATTAAAATAAAATTTTAAATTTAATTAAATTGGAGTTGTGTAATGTGTATATCAGTTATGTAACCGATTGTTTTGTCAAATAATAGCGTCGCTTTACGCAATATCATATGGGAAGTTAAAAAGAAGGCTGTGAATATATTAACTGGTTCAATTGTTGTTGGTTTGTTGCGAAACATTACGATTGATGAATCTTTATTAAAAATACGAAGGTGTTCCTTTGCTTAATTCTCATGACATTGTTAAAACATTTTCCGGCTTATTCAAAATGTAAGAAATATTTCAATGGCTACATATTGAGTGGATTAGGTGTGAACGTGTGAAAGAACTTCATATTCTTATTCTGTTATAAGGTTAATGATATGAATGCAAGGAATCAATTGAAAGCGATGATAGTCATTTTAATAAAATTAATGTTTTTGATAGTCTGAGTGTTTAGCATTGTTTTAATTCTTTTTCTTGGAGTTGTTAGCGCTTTAGATATTATGTTGGTGCGGTGTTTGTAGCATAAGTGTGGTTGGCACTAACGATGCCTACGTTTAACATACATACATACATACATAAACTCACGCCTTTATCACCGAAGGGGTAGGCAGAGGCGCCACCAGGACACCCACATTTCGCCTGGTATGTTCCGTCCCACGATGTGATAGGGGGCGAGCCTATCGCCATATCGGGCACAAATTCCTGACTCCGGGCTGATAATGAATAGAAAAATCCAATATCACTTTGCCCGACCCGGGACTCGAACCCGAGACCTCAGCTTTGTAACTGTACCGTAATACAACTACGTCACCGAGGCAGTCAAGTTAAGTCAAGCCTACGTTTAAGTTGGTAGCATTTATGTTTTTTGGTGTTGTTGATAATAATATCTGTTTAATGTTTTTTTTATCGCCTTTGCTGGTAGACGAGTATGCGACCCGCTTGATGATAACAAGTTACCGCATCTCATGCGCCTTCGCAGTGCCAGGTGTCTAACACAACCAGATCGCAAGTAGGGTTGTTGTAGTACTAGTATTTTTAATATTATGTGTTTTTGGAAGTGTTGATGTCGGTGTATGGTGGTGATGTTGGTGGTGGTGGTGGTGGTGGTACCTGGTGGTGCGGCGAGTGCGGCATGGCGCGCTTGAGTTCTGCCTCGAGGCTGGTGAAGAGCGAGGCGACCTGCGCCACGCGCCGGTACAGCGAGCGGTACTCCGTGTACAGTTCCGCGAACTCGTTCTTGTACGCCCGCCTCATGTTCGAGCTCGTGATCGCTGGGTACTGCCTGCACACACAAACAATACTCCTTTACTTACTTCCCGCTGTAGGGCACGAGCCTCCTCTATAATCGAGAGAGAGAACGATTGAGTCCACCATGCTGGCCTAGTACATGCCATAGAATTTCTTCCGAATCGCTACGATATGCAGGTTTACACAACAAACTTTCACCACTTTGATCCACCAACATTGCATATTAATATACAATTTATTTTATGCAGATCTGAAGGTGAAGAAATAATTAAAAAACGACAGTAAATTGCATAAATTAAAATTACTTCTTTGCAACACCTTTAATTTCATTTTTATCCTAATTATTTTTGTTGAAGGACAAGCTAGTGTTCTTAAGATATTGATAAATAGATTTCATTTAAGTAGAAATGGAAATAAATACGTAAAATCCACTTTTAAGTCGAGAACCAATTACGTAAAACCCGCTTTCAATAATTCCCTAATTAAACCTGACACCCTCGTCTAAAGCTCATTGATATCAAGTCCCAGTTAAATGGAAAAAATGTCAACTCATAAAAGATAAAATTATGACGAAGAAGTAAAAATGATAAAAAATGAATGAGATAATTGGAAATTGGCGCGTGACCTTTACCACTTAGTAAGATTATTTTATATATAATAACTTTGCTATTGTTATTCCTATTAATAATAGGAAAACACGCGCGGAACAATAATAATAAGCTCATTATACTGTCTACACAAGCGATTCAGTATGCAGTTACTTATTAGTAACACTTATAATTTGAGAGCCTCCGTGGCGCAGTTGGTTAGACGCCGCCTGTGAAACGAGAGGCCGCGGGTTCGATCCCCGCACCGAGACAAATGTTTGTGAGAACCACAAGTTCCTGATACCCACGACACAAGACTCGATCTTAGTGTGGGGTCAGGACTATGTATGTGACTGTTAGGTGTATTTATTTATTTATAATTATTAATCGTCACAAAGTCGTAACTGGAGTAAAATAATTGGATTTCCATATACATTATACAGCGGTGGAAACATGAAGAAATTAAACCACATCACAAACGTTATGAGTAACCAAAATAATTTAAAATTACTTTCAACACTGAACAATCAAATGGCTATACTGTTGAATATGATTGTATCAACTGTAATTTGGATATTTTATTTTATTGTGATTTAATTTAACTGTGGTTTCAGTTAATGTCGTCAACAAGTGTGCAGTAAAGACTCTTATGTATTTATACGTATTCATACCTCTCAATATCTTCCAAATCAGTCGTGTTCTCTTCAGGCACAGACGTTAATTCTGTAGGTTCCACTAATGGTTCCGTAATTGTGATGTCTTTTTCTGAAAACACAAGGAAATTTTCCGCGTTAATTTATATTCAACCATATTTTTTAACAAGGGGGGTATTCTCACGGTCCTCCTATTATCCAGCGATCCAATAGCGTCCAGCCTGTTTGCTAAATGTTAGCTGCAATGTCCACATGTGTGTCATGATTAAATGAACATGCAAAACCTTGGCCAAATTCACAATGTATGTAAATAGCAAACATACCTGTGATATTAGTTTGCTCTACTGGGGGACTACTTCTAAAACCGTTCGCTTTCACAGGACTGGGGCACAGATCCTTAACAGTGGTAAAGTTTAGCGTGTAGCCGTTGTCCTTTTTCACTGGAAATGCAAACAGAAACGACATTATAGTCGGGGCTTCACCTCTTTATTTAATATCATTATTGGAGGTACATCACGTTTTGTTTTTATCGAGTCGTTGTTAAGAGTTCAATGCGATAATTTACATAGATAACTCGAAATTTGTTGTTCAGCATTATAGTATTTTTTTCACAAATTATGATTCACTTGTCTGATTATTTTCCTAGTTTGCATTTTAAGCGATCTCGGAGCGTAATTTCGACGTACATTGCGTAATGAGCATACGTGATTGATTATTTCTTTCAAAGAAAAACATCTACTATCTGCATCTATTATAAATCATACAGGAAAGAAAATCTCTGTACGAGCTACGCTTGGGTTTTACACTAATGGATTTTTAATAGCTCTAACGATGTGTGCCGCTAACTAAACTATAATTGTATTGATTATACAACCCGACTATGTGGGTAACCGTGTCGAATAACATTCTGATTTTATGACGCCTTGACCTGGACGCAAGAAGCAATCCTACAGTGACCTTCACATCATTTGCTCGACATTGTCACATCATAATTGAGAACCTAATAGTAGTACGCTTAAAAACTAGAAAGAAAATTCGAGTAATCGAATGAAAACCATTGTTTAAAGGTCAACGCCCGAGTGAACAGGCTGTCGAATTTATTACAAATTCGTTTGCAATGTGGGTGTCAATGTATTCAGGCTTTGCAACCAAGTTTTACATTAAGATAACAGAATTATCTGCACATCAATATACGTGATAACAACATGTAGAAAAATGTTTCACAACAGCTACCTTATCTTAATTACTCAATTCTTATTGAAATCATAAATTAGACACGTGGGATGTGTGAAATATACTATTTATAGATAGCTATTGATATATTTTGCGTGTACAAAAATAATTAGGTACCAACTTGTACGATAAATTTATTAGTCAACGGAAATGGCAGTATATTCTTAAGCACTGATAATTATGTTACATAAATAAATTCCAAAATAAATGACTAAATTATGCATTTTTATATGCCGAATTTAAAGGAAGCTCTGTTATGACATCACGTTGCTTCCACCCGAAAAATATTATGAAACAACGATGAAACGAAGATATTATGCACGAAAAATATCTGGGACTAAAATTATAGGCTGTAATAACAACTATGTATGTAGTATTGAATTACAAATCTGTAATCCATACTTTTTCCGTATATTGCGGAAATTAAAATGTATTGATTAAATCTACGATACGATAAGCATAATATAGATATAGGCCCATGAAAATACGTCAGAACATAATAAACATGCATGATACGAAGCTAAACACATTTAGAACTTGCGATTCTACGTAAAAACTATACCAAGAACACTGTTATGCCGGTTTTTCACATTGTTGTGTATATCGTACACGTCAGTGTTTTTTACGTTATTGGAACAATGTTAGTCATATCGGGGTCCTGGAACGCCCTCGCAATGTTGCGTAGCGCAATGAACAGGAAAGTTGCCGGGGCCTTCGCGTTGAGGTCACGGTTGTATGAATCCTACGTCTATTTATTTTATTTATTCCTGGGTACTTGCATGTCATGTGAGAAATATTTATTAACGGAGGCCTTTTAGGGTAAAAGAGACCCAAACATATTTCTCGTGTGTTGTATAATATTTTTAAGACTAAAAAATTGCGGACCATAACCAGATTCTATTTTTTTATCGGTTAGAAATATCGGTCATAATAGTAGCTGAAACTTCTTTAATTTATGATTTCAATACACGTAACATTTGCTCAATCGGAAACTTCATGCAATAAGGTGTACATGAGCATACTTATCCGATGATCCAATCATAATGTATTCACAGAATTAACTTGCACAAGAGTGACATTGAGAACGCATTTCTCTTAAGGTTTTCCCAGATTATACTAATTAATTATATTTAACTATACAAAACACTAAAAAGATAAGCTTGGTGACTACACTACAAAATTAATCTATCACTACGTAACGAATGTTTCAAGCATAATACATATTATTATGAAATTTGCAAATAAATTGTATGAGGCAACTACGAAATGAGGTAATAGTGAGTTCAGTGTAATACGAAAATCATATAATCAGATGTAAATACCTTTTTCGAAATACGACAGCACTTAGTGCTCATGTACGTCATCCATCGGTGATGCTAGACTGTATGTTATTTTTTCGGAATAACATGCTTACCTCTTCTAATTGATTGTTGATTATATTTAAAATCATTGTAACAACGCTAATATTTGTAATATTTTTAGGCTTGGGTATATTTTGCATTTAAATGTTACGTTAGCAATTAGCAATCGTGCTAGTAATATGATCCAACGATGACTCATACTGTAAACTGTTATTGCGAATCATTGACGCTTGAAGTGATATTAACTTCAAAAGTAAATGGAAATAATTTTACTAATCAACGTTGATTTCGTTATGATTAGTTAATTACTGTTTTATATCGTACTTACTTTTCAATAAAGGAGGATAATCAAAGTTTCTTATTTTATAAAGATATGTTCTCAATTTATTAAGGCTCTATTAAGTAACTTTCACGTTATAACCCTAGCATAAAATAACATACTTCATTTTTATTTATGAAGTAGAAAGGGTGGTAGAAACTTTAGATCAACACGGACGTTTATTATTTATCCTATAAGGCCTGTACATTGTTTATATTTAGATAAGGAATCACGGACGATGTCAGAAACATCTTAAACTCAACAATGAGAATCTGCAAAGGTATAGCAGCTGCAAGAGCTATTCTTAACACAAGATTATCTGTATCAACCCATATACGTCCCACTGCAGGGCACGAGTCTCCTCTACAATCAGAGTACGACTGGATTTAACACAAGATTATAAACATGAGTGAATGAATATAAAGCGGCACATACCGGTGGTGCGTTCGTCCTCGTTGTCGGAGGCGTGTCGCTCGCCCGAGGAGGTGGTGGCGTAGCCGGAGGAGGGCGGCGAGGGCCGGCGGTAGTGCGAGATGCGCTGCTTCTTGGGCGCGTCGGGCGCGTCGGGCGCGTCGGGCGCGTCGTCGAGCGGCAGCGGCAGGTGCGGCGCGGGGCGCTTGGTGGCGGGCGACGCGCGCGGCGACAGCGACTGCGCCGAGTCGCTGCTCAGCGGGGGCGTTAGATTCTGAGGTTTCCGCCTGTCGTTGCACATTATCATATGTACTTTACACACTGCTTGCTTACTTTTAGTTACTGACACCCCTACTGCCTATTCGAGTAAATAGCGTGCATTATTCACACATTGATTGATTTAATTCGTTAATTACACTATGGTGTTGACTCATACACTGATTGACTAGCATTCGTGACAACTCTGCCTATATGTACATACTCAAAAGTAACAGTATTGTTTAAAGTGCGATTGAGCTAACGCACAATGTACAGTGAACGCCATAAATCTAGCTTTTTACGATTTTTTGCATGGGTTTGCTTGACAAATAGAAGACGTCGTAGTAATGCGATTTGAACACGATTTAAAATTTACTATGCTCGTGGTTTTAGTAAATGAACCAATAAATATATCTACGTAACATTAAGTTAAAAAAAATAATTGAATAACTATAATCTTACAAAGGCAACATCATAACAACAAAGTTCGTACAAGAAACTACCAGCTATACCCAATATTTCTTCAACCGTTTATATCCCTATTAATGCTAAGCCCAATTAAAAATATATTAGGCCCTATTGATTTAATTTAAAGAGATAATAGTAACAATATGTTTCATTATAGCAGTGTGCTAGATTGGCAAACGCGTCGTCAGACAGAATGACCCGTCTTCATCTATTGTTTCCACTGAAAGCGACCCCGTCCGTGCCGCTATTGTATTCAAACTTGTTACAAATATAATATAACCGTCCGTGCCACCTTTTCACTGATCGTGATAAACAACGAGTTTGTTATACTAGTCAATAATGATACGAACAAAATGCTAACTATAAAGACTACTAAAATAGTGTATCAAATTTAAAAATCCCTGTAATTTAAAAGCAAACCACTTTAGTATTTTAGTTCTTGCGCTAAACCTTACAGTTTCTATCACTAAACAGATAAATATTTGCGATGAAGTAATTTGTTTTAGAATAGCTGTGTATACGAAATTGTGTGTGTATGGAGCCAATTAATCATTGCGACTAATGTAAATACGTAATACAACTGCATATAATTTCACTACGTGACACACCTCTTGAGCATACGTTTCTCCTCCTCTGTATAGAACGGCCAATCTTCATTGACGTCATTCCATATGTGCCTACGTAAGTGGTAACAGTTGTCCTTGAGCGAACTAATTTGCGGCAGTATCTTGTTGACAGCACTGCGCTCCTTTTCCTTGATCCCCTCTGCAAATGTCATTCGGAGAGTTTAATCAAGTTGAGTGTACGATGAGAGTGAGTTTTATAATATATTACTCACCACAGTGAAGTCTCGCGTAAAGTTCGGGCTTCTTGAACGGTCTCAACGCTAATAATTGTATAAGTCTTTCTCTGTAATGGAGAGAACGGTATTTTAGTGTGATTGTTATATTCAAGTAGAAATGACTGCATGTGAGGGCACTAGAAAAAAAAATCATTGCACAACCACCATTACAATTATTGAATGCCAGACTCACTCCTATAGTCTCACAATATATCATATTTTGCAGGCTGTACTCAAGAAATACATTAACAAATTGGTGGTGTGCAACAGGATAAAAGTGCAACAGACTGGATAATGTAAATTATAATTAAGACAAAATGACCTTTAGTATCCTTATAAAACTGAAAACATGGTACGATACGTTAGCACACAGATACTAAATAAAACACTAAAAATAACTCCAAACAACAGGAAAAAGAGGGTATTACGAAACCATATTCTTAAATGTTTCAGGTGAATCTAATAATCGTAAGAAAAAATATTCTAAATAACATATTTTCTAGAAAAATATATCAAAATCTTTGTAAAAACCAGCCCTTACGTCACCAAGGCGGCCTATTGTCTTATCTAGGACGAATTAATATGATTTACAGCCGCTTATTTACATTTCAGATAAAATGAAGCTGGTAAATTGATAAGAATATAAAATACAATCGATACTTTTTCATAATCGCTCTTTGACTTGTCAAAATCACCTTGAGCGTTATGTTTCAATGAAAATAATCATTTAAATTTGCTTCACTGGCCGCGAATGAAAATCATACAACTGCGTTGCAACAATGAAGTGTAAGAAACTTCTAATAATAATAATAAAACATATAATCGAGACGGCAGTATATCAACATTTCCGATTTTAATAACATGTAAAACGAGATAATTTTAAAGACTAAATTACCTTGTAATCTAAATATAAGAACACATAAAACGTTTTCAATGTCGTTTCTTAATTCCTCAATTAAATAAATGAACATATTTTTTATAGTGAGTTTTTTATTTGAAACAAAACGGGGCCATGTTTGTTTAGGTAAATAACCAAATGCAATACACTACGGACACGTACCGCAAATTATCATATTGGTTTTACATAGATAACGATATGTTGAACTTATCATTAACAAAAACAATGTATGAGTTTTGTACGTCAATCGTACTCATTTATAGCGGAAATTATATAACACTTCGGATACACATCGCGTTTTAACTTTGGAAGCATGAATCAAATCAGATAAAAAAAAGATGTCTTACTTGATAAATAGTTCTCGAATTATTTAAAATATCAGTACTTTTATATGTATGTTTAAATAGTTCCTAGACCGATCTAAGTGATCACATCACAGAGAGATAAGATTGTTCCAAGAAAAATATACAAGATCATTTGTTTGCGGTTTACTATTTACGGCCATCAAAGTTCTAGCCAATTATAATGGTACTTCTTATAATGTTATGTAGTCATATTATGTAGAATAATGTTATTTCGATAGGACACTCAATTAAATTAAATCGTCATCATAAGCCACAGGAAGACCAGTGCCGAATACGAGCCTTCTCTAAAGATATCTAAAGTTATTTATTAGGAGTGGCCCGAATTTATTAGAGACCGGACTTGTGAGTGGCGTGCATCTGCAGAGTTTTGTACGATATGATTATAAAATGGCAGACTCACTTCAAGGATCGCCTAGTGAGATCCGGGTTGGGTGGCGGGCGCTGCTGGTGCGGCACCGCGGGCGCGGGCTGCGGCCGGGGCGCGCCGGGGACGGCGGCGGGCCTCTCCACCCGCTCCACCCGGTCGGGACGCTCGGGCCGTTCCGACCGCTCGGGTCGCTCAGGCCGTTCGGGTCGCTCAGGTCGCTCAGGGCGCTCTGGACGCTCTGGACGTTCGGCACGCTCAGGTCTCTCCGGTCGCTCCTGGCGCTCGGGTCGCTCTGGACGCTCGAGTCGCTCAGGTCGCTCGGGGCGCTCAGGTCGCTCGGGTCGCTCCAACCGCTCTGGGCGCTCAGTACGCTCAATGCGCTCGGCGCGCTCAGTCAGCTGAGCTGCGACACTGCCGTTGTAAGGATGCCGCACTTTCACCCGACGTCCAATGTCCGTTTGGTTAGGTTTGATCACGCGCGTGCTGGAATTACAAACGAACTGTCAGTTTTTTATATATTTTATGTTTACACAATTTTAATAGGATCTAGAAACGCGGTATACGTTTCCTAATTCGTAAACGTGATAGTCTTATTCGGAGTTCTTTTTATCGGGATTTCAATAATAAGTTTTTGTAGCTGGTACCATTTACTCTGCTCAGCGGCGACAGTTTTGGCCATTCTGTCCTTGGTGGCCTCGTACGAGTCGTCATTAGCCTGTACGCGCATTCTGCGCGGCAGCGGCCCGCACGACTCCAGACGCCGCGCGCCTCCGCTCCGAACACACTCAAACGAACCCTGGAACAGTGAAATACACATTAAGTTTAATCATCACCCTTAGGAATCTATGACAACGACTACTTAACTAATCTATAATACAATTTCCTTACAATGAGAGAGAAAGTACACCATTCCCGTACTGGTGGTTACAAACAAATGCTTAGGTTTCAAGCAATACTTAAACCGACACCTTGATTTTCAAGCTATTTTGTATAGTCAGTTTCATGCCAATCGAGCTCATACACATAGGTAAAATGGTATTTTTAGCTGGTCATTACATCAAGTATATTTTGAATAAAGCGTCGAAACACTCTAATTTAGAGTAAAGCATCAAAAGCAATAAAAGTTTTATCCCATTCAAGAAATGGGGAAGATTAGATTAAGGCTACACAGTACAAATTTCACTAGTAATTCATGTGAGTAATCCTAATTGTTTAATACAACTTCAACATAAACCGTACTACACTGTATCTGTTCGTGTAATACAAAACACATAACAATCTATTGTATAACATTTTATCGAGCAAACTTTTATTATAAATCACCTAACACGAAATCCGTGTTCGTTGTTATCTTTCAATTTTCCTAAGCAGTCAAGTGAGAATAATACATCACGACCGTAATATGAGCGGCATTGTCGTTTATTCTTTGAAAATCTTCCCCGAAGCTCGACAATATTGAACGCAACTTGCGCACGGTGAATAGGCAACACCCACGCGTGTCATTTATAGAAGCGATGAATCGATTCAGCTATTTGTAGAATGAAAATTCTGTATACGCCACCGTGATACAGGTGTAATGTTAGAAACCTCTAAAACCACAAGAGTCAATGTAATCACGACTTTTGTTTCCAGCCGTAATACATGGAAGAGTATCGTCAGTAAATCAGACATAAATAGCACCGCCTTGACTATTTTAGGCTATGATTTCTATTTTAGAACTCCAGTTTAATATTAGAAAGTGATATTGATAATGACTAGCCCTTCGTCATTACCTACACGTTGCGCTTTTCGCGCCCACAATTGCTACACTAGGACCGTCATATAATAATTATAAACAATGTAATTTAAAGCCAAAACCATTCAACATTAATTATGTTGGTTTTGTCATGTTTATTTCGCGACGGCATGGCACTTTAAAACAAAGAACACAACAAGTCGATCTAGTGCGCTTAAGGAAATTGAATATAACAAAATATGTGCCGTGTTTGTTGTAACAATGCGGAACTACTAAAAGAATAAACTCAGGAACTTGTGCTAAAAGACGATTAATTGAACTGAAATATTCGTCATTTCACAATAAATGTATGTATTAAACTTTTAACGAGACAATTGTTTATACAATAACAAATGAAATTTTATTTTCCAGACATTTAAAAAATAAAGATGAAAAGGAATTTTAAAATATATGAAGTAGTTTAGCAAGTGAAGGCGTGGATTAGATTACTTTTACAAATTCGTCGGGTGGCCGTTGCTTATTGTCGATTGCAACCGTTTCGCGACCCACAAACCCAGGCGTGCGCGATATGAGAGGCAGCCACGGAGAATATTAATAAATCTACAATATTAGTCGGCGGCCATCTTGAATCAGCTGACTGATTAATTCTAATCACATTTCTAACACTGATTGGCTCGCAACGATTGCAACGCTGCCTATGAGATTAAAACAATAGTATAATGATGCACCATTTGAATAGTTAAACATATTACATATTGACAGCCTCCGTGGCGCAGTTGGTTTGACGCCGCCTGTGAAACGAGAGGCCGCGGGTTCGATCCCCGCACCGAAACAAATATTTGTGATCCACAGGTATTTGTTTCGGGTCTGGGTGTTTGTGAGACCGAAAAGTCTCTCGTAGCTTCTGATACCCACGACACAAGACTCGATCTTAGTGTGGGGTCAGGACTATGTATGTGACTGTTGGGTGTATTTATTTATTTATTATGAAGCTGACCATTACTCATAAATAACGTAACTATTTATAATATTCATATTGTGTCAACAATTTAAAAATCGAACTAAGTATCTTACGAAAAACGTTTTGTGTGAATAAATTCAAAGTAAAATTTTACTAATATTTTTACACATAAAATACTTGAACACTATTTAATGTCACAGTAATATCACGCGTAAATAATGTTTATTAACTTTCGTTTACTTCTGTGATCCTTGAATTCATTATGAATGTTATGCTATGCCCAATTAAAAAACAATTTCAATTTAATGTCACCGCAGTATATCTATTGTTTTAAATGCATTACACATAAAATATTGATATCAAAATGAACAAAATACAATGCAAACAGCATTTTCATAGAGCAGATGAATGTACATACTGGGAACTATCACATGAGTAAACTATTTTGATCACGTGAAATTTTTTCATGTTTGCACTCAGTTTAAATTCATTTTTGTGCAAAACACGGTATTCATAGGTTTATATAAATGCTTAATTGATACTTTATCGCATGATTTGCAAGTTTGACAGTTGTGTGCCAGTGTCCATACATACTTCCTCATAAACTTTGGTTAAATATTTACTTAAATAACAATTCCTAGAATAAGACTAGTAGCTATGAAAGTCCATGCAGTTGTGTACATATTAGGCATACGGGAGTTTTTGCACAGATAATATTTAAAATATATGTCGAGCATCATCAGTGCTTGTTCGGTAGATAAAGCCCGCATGACGTAAACCACCGGTTTTAATCAAGGTGAACCTGGGAATTCTGCTTAAATAAATTACAGTTTTCCTACTTTATTAATTATTTCTAGACATTTTCTGTGCCAGAATATTGGCTTTGCCCGACATGTTTACTACAGTAACATTGCTCAAATGACTAATACCATGGAATGTAAATTGCACTCGCATTCATCATATACTCACAGAAGGGAAGCTGGAACGAGAAATAAATCTTAATCACGCATATCAGATAATTAATATGAATAGTTTAATCTTGTGTGTATGTTACCTGTGGACCCTCCATTTCTGCATTGCTATTGATGCTGAAGTGAAACGTAGCCTCGCCCGTCTGGCCATTGCCGCTATTTGGGGCCGGAATGGAGATTTTCTGAAATCAATACAAATTATTTGCTTAATATATAGATAAAGGAATACATTGATATTAAAAAACTTTGTATAAATAGGAGGCCTATGTTCAGCATTGAACTTTCTGTGGCTTAGGAGAGAGACAGTATAAATGCTTAGCCGCAGGTGCTCTTGTATCTTATCAAAACAGTCAAAACAAACGTGTATGTTGTGTCACTATATCATGCACGTGACTTCTTGTTTCTTGTGAGGACATATTTTGAAATAAGCTTAGATAAATAAAAAATACTTTTTCATTAAGAATCTAGAATGAGAGTTTATCTTTTAAATAATTCACATGTTTTATATGACCACAGCCTTTTTGTTCAAAACATACTGATAACAAATGTATCCGAACTTGAATAATAAATGAAAATAATATTGATCAAATATGATGATGAAACAGTCATCTTTGCGCTTGAATACATTATTAAAATGTTAAAATACTTGTTTACAATACGAGCAGCACGATATTCTTGGTAATAGCAATGAAAATACAAATTTTAAGTTTCAAACGCGAATATCCTGTTGACATATTGCGTGCCCAGCAAGCGTTCAGCAGGTATGGAAATACCCAAGTTCCAAGTGAATATAACGACACCGCCGGTATTATAACTATTTGAGTCTTTGAGTTTATAAAAGTTAAATATGGCCTTGGGCCAATGTCTCGGGAACGCAAGAGCAATAAACATGTATTTCTATGTTTTCTTTTTTATGAAACCAAAATAGTACCTGCGCGAGACTTGTGGATAGTTACGAGTCTGATCATATGACGTAAGTATAATATGACAAACATATCCCGACACCTAATATTAGACGCATCATAGACGATAATGTTGAAAAGACAACAAAAACAAATCAATTGAGTGCAATGCCAATTCCTAATATATAATTTGAATAATTAGAAAAGAATGTAGCACATCTTAAATTTGTGAGTAATTTTGTCATCGACATGCTGGCACGAAATCTGTGTGACGCATTCGAAAGAAATTAATACACAGTTTGACGCTACAGCACAAACGGCTGCTTTGCGAAATAACCTCGTTATCAATATAGTGTTACTAACAATAATGTAACTAGGAAACCACGCCAGGACTCCGCCACGTCCAAATAAGGCTGTACTGGGCCAGTGGGCTTTACCACTAATGCAACCACGTATGCGTGCACATATAGGCGCATTGGCGAGTAATGACTTTCATCGCCTGGAACGGCAACGTCGCATCGTACCTACGTAACATCGAGTACTTGAGCTGTTTTTCAAATCAAATCAAATAAGATTCAATGCCAAAGTTTTAGCACGCTAGCGTGTTAATAGGCAATGTTTTAGAATGCAATAAACGGTCAAATCACACATCACAGCGGAGTGTCCACTGTCCAGGCGTGCCTCATTTGGTATCGCGCACACCTACATGCGTGGCGTGGCCGCGAGCCGCTTTAAGGTCGCGGCTGACGATGTGTGCCAGCACCACAATGCCAGACAATTAACCTATTAAAGAGTGATACGCGAAGCAAACACCGATGGAGCAATAACCCGAGGAGTCCCACAGCTAGCAAGTTAAGCGACATTCAAAATTACAGGAAAAGATCCCTCGTCACAAAATTATCGAATCCTACGAAAACATTATCGTTTTTTTTTCGTTCGTACGTTCATGATATTATTTATTTTGTTATCAATCACGTCCTTATCGGATACGTGAATTAAAATACTAGTTGCTTTTTCATTTATTATTATGAAAAATATTGAAATTTGATATTATACTGTTTTATTCAATCTACAAATTGTATATCTTCTCGTATATTCGTCGGATATCATGTCACTGAAGTCTTACAATTATTTAACAGACTCGCATAGTGGTGACTGATAAACACAAGGTAAAGTGTAAAACATAATGTGGAATTATTGAGCTAATGAGGAAAAAACCCGCTACGAACGCGCAGACGGAGTGCGGGCGCGGAGCATGCGCGGGCGCGCGGGGTGCGGCTTTCTCTGCCGTACAACCGACCGATATAAAGAGCGCCTCGCGATGGAACACTTCGGCATTCGGTGAACAGCCGTCTCGCCCGCATCAGTTCTCTTATGGCTTCATCCACTACCACGGTTTGCTTTATTCACTAAATCCTTCTTGCTATTGTCACTAATATAATAACATACATGGATAAACAAATATAGGTAATTAGTCCGATGCATCTGCAGATTTGTATCTTGTCGAGGTCGTTACATTCATTGTTTGCCTTTTGGTGAAGGTCGAACTATGCTCCTCAGCTGGGCCGGAAAATAGGTGGGGTACGAGGAAATTCATCATCCGCTTTTCAAGGCATTATTCGAATGCCATCGAGTCAATTAATTTGTGTTATCAGATTGCACATGACGCTCGTGGTGACATATCGTGGGATTACGTCACTCGGCGGATTTCTGTTGTTTCTATTGAATTTAGTACTCGTGGCAGGGATTTCTTTGTTATGTATCGGGCGTCGTGCGCTGAACGAGTCGGCTTTTGTTGGTTACCTAATTTCACAGCAAGCGGCGAGCGGTACACGGAGTTGCGAAGTGAGAGGCCGTCACAACCGGTCCGTCGGTCGGCTCACTCGACCGAGAGATATGCCAGCAACAAACAACTACGTCGCAGGCTCGCGCCGCGCCGCTAGCTCCACGTTTGATTTGTACTATGTACACGCGACTGGTACAATAACGCGTAACGAGTTCCGTCTTGCTTCTCAGAAACTGTCTCGAATACATTATCATGATTAAGAAATAACATTTTACGGGACGGACCCGGACGCAAAACAAGTGGTCGTGCGCCTCGGGCCTCGAGTTAACGTGTTGTATCTCATTGACGTAACATCGCGGAGGTGGCGAATGTCGTTCGATGCGAAATCAACTTTAAAACCTCCCTCCGAAAGAGCATTATGCTTTAGTCCGTGAACGGTGTACGTCAGCAAAGAACGATAATAAATGGTTTACTTCGACACGATTCGTAGCGGGAAATCCACGCGACCGGGTTGTGATCGCCACCTTGTTAATTGTTTGTCGGCTTGTTATTTTCTTTAATTTATGAGCTACGATAAACATATCGTCAATAATTACTTATTCAAACACATTAACAACTATAAGCAGCATAGAAACAAAGCGAAAACAAGCGTAGTTATAATAAATTAATAGAATCGAAACGCATTGAAATCAACTGTTTTCTCTTTTTTGTTCAAGGTAGCCGCAAATAACGATTAGAGACACAACATATTAAATGCTAATATAAATTATAACGAGTTCCTATTCGTTAATAATTACTCCATAGTGATTGGAACTGATACTAATAGTTAAATAACCAAATTAAAAAGGAAATTATCAGTAATAAAGCAATTAGTCGATCACTTTCGTCGTGTAGTAAAGAATCGTGCGAAGCGGTAAGACTATTTATAAATAAACAAAAATTGTAAACGTTCAAATGGCCGAGATGTTGATAAACAGTGGTCCGTTCAAACAAGACGTTTTCCAATATAACGACTTGACGCGAACTACTGTCCATACTAAAAGGAAGCAACTGAGTAACTCGGTCGAGATTACGACGGAAAATTTGGCAGTGCGTCCGCGTGAGAAATTGTTCTAACACAATTTACTAACGGTAATAGTCACTTTCATCGCAGACACATTTAAAGGCGAAGTGAGTGGCCAGTTATTCGTGAGGTTTCTACGATACTATTTGCATATTCGCCGACTTTCTAATGGACGATGCGGTCGCTCTTGTCGCAATCGTCGGTAGCGGTGAGGTAACGCCGATTCATTTAATTATATGTGGAAAAAAACAGTATTCAAGTCTCGCGCATTGTTGCCATTGAACACTTTCATGTGTGCACGGAGCTCTAGCTCGGGGTTTTTCGCTCGTTCGCCGACGCTCATTGGCCGGCGCGCTAGTTAGAAAAAAAAACTCGTGCACAGACCAGAATGCCTTGCTTCACGAGTCAAGAATCAATTATGATTTAAGAAACCGAACCGACCGCGGATATTTTACATTCGAAATAATACAAACGTAAAAAATACAACTGTTGCCAAACTTAGATTTCTCACTTCCATATTTTACCCCAGTCGTATTGTCTTACTAAAACCTAACGTAGTGGAGCATATTTCAAATGAAATTTATTTTTCCGGTGAATGAACTAGTATAATTATTTCGCGCCCACTGATTAGATTACTAACTTGCGACATAAAGGTTGTAAACGCAATTTGTTATTGTGCCGTCTCCTGTGGACATTCGCGTCGCGATTACGTCATACAAATTACTATTGCGCGTAATAAATACAGTGTCGAAAACATATATATTTGGTAGCGTTGTTTACGAGGCGTTCGTTGCGGTCGTCGGGTGGGTCTGCAAGGATTCATTTTGGTGCCATTCTCCTTCGCGGCAACCGCTCGCGACCTTCCGCCAAAGGAGGGGCACCTCTCACCGGCGACGTGACTGCAACCACGGCCTTACGTCGCGAGGCTGTATTGAAACCTCTACTACGTAACGAATCTCTTTCCAACGCTGGTTACTCAACGCTCGATAGTTCCGTCGATACAGCGTAGTCGCCTCTGCAGCTCGCCGTATAACCACCACCTGATCACGTGATCGCCTTGCGTAACCAAATATTGCTGGCACTCCTTTTGATACGTGAAATACATAGAAATCTTTCATTATTGAGACATAGTATAATGGTGAAACTGGTATTAATGTTGCGAAAAACATTATTACATCGCCACATTACTCATCAATGCGGTTTATAAAGTGTACCTATCGCAAGCACTTGGTTCAGATGGACATTGAATAGTAAAACTGAAATGAATTAACAACTGTCGTATGTTTGGAATGTTTAATTTTTCAGCTGTATGTCGAATGGAAACAGTGTTGTTATTTAACACGATCTTTTTTCAACAACAATGGTAAGTAGAAGACATGTTCTCACTGCAAAGAAAATGTTGCTATTGTTTAATCACTTTAAACACTTTTACTGAGTTATTAGATATAACAACCTATTGTTAAATTCTAATAATATAAATTACATGAAATTTAGGCCAAGAAAGGCCTCACTCTTTACGTTAACAGATTTACTTTTCACTGTTATTTCACAATCATTTCATGTTAAGTATAAAAATCTCCATCAGATGGATTAATATTACTAGGAAAATGTATTGTCAAAAATAATTAATTCATAATAATTGCAAAATAATATCTTATTTTATTTAAAATTATTTCGACGTGTAATTTATTCAGTAAGATTTTTTTATAGATCAATAAACAAAGCTGCTGATTTCGAGGTCATATTTTGTAGCTTATCAGCAAAGACAATCTATTTTAATGGTCAAGCAAACTAATAGAAACATAAAATATACCATAACAGGTCTATATGTATTAAACTAACAATAAAATATGTAAACGAAACGATAAACAAGATTTCATTTAGCATTTGGATGTTATTTCTCTACAGAATGACTTCGTATTTAAAAATTCTGTCTATTTAATGAGAAATCTAAAACAATAGGACTACAGTGTAAAATGAGCATGAATTCAAAGTATGATATCTGGATAACACACAATACACCTAAGTATAAGGTTACACGACGCTGTCAAAGAGGATAGCGGAGGTTATTTCCCCCGAGAGTCGCGCGCCGGGCTGGGGAACTCAACGGAAAACCCGGCGAAATATTTTGATAACAGCGAGATGTTCACGTATCTTAACAAACTAAAATCGGTAGCATTAATTTAAATATGTATAGTTGTCGACTTATTCGTGTTCAATGTAAACGCATCGACAGTCAAACTGTCGATGCGGTATCATACGCACAATATAGCGAGGAGACTAGATAATGTCACAAGTATTTAGATCAAGGTGCAAAACACGCGTTCGAGAGTCGAGAACGGATCCGAGGAATTTTTGTTGAAGATCACGCTCGCGTTTGTGTCGGAGAAGCGCATAAATTTATTATGAAACCAAAGTGCTATACACGACACCCAATTTGAATTTTAAACGAATGTTTATTTTTATCTGTGAAATTACGAAAGTTGTTTTATGTAAAAACCATATTAAGCAGCAACATATGGTAAAAACGATTATGAAGCATATCTTAAGAAATCTAAATGATATATTAAGCCACACGCTACTGATAACGATATTATCGTAAATATTGAAAGAAAAACACGCTTTGTCCAACCAATACTTATCAGTACTATGTGACGATCGAGAGAATTCGCGAAACGCATCATCTGATCAAACAAATGAAACATACAACGTTGAGTAAAATAGATCAGAAAAACCGTGTTTGGCCTCAACAAATTTTGTACTATATAGTAAGAATTATACGAGGGCCTAATCCAGAACAATCTAATGGAGGAGACGCGGCGCCGACGCGACGTGACGTCGACCACGCCTCCGACGCTACGGGTTTATATTACGTCTGAGTTACCACGCAATTACTGATCTAGGGGAGAGACAAAATCCATACAAGCCCCGCTGACATTTTACTATTGACATCATCGGGGGGTTGTTCATAAACAATGTACTTCACACTTTATTGTTTTACAGAACGATGTGTTGTATGTGCATTCTTAGTTAATATATATTATTAATTAAGTAGGTACTGATTGAGATCTATACTAATATATTCGAAATAGGGTTTCACTAAAACCCTTGACATAGGAAATAACAATTCAATTTTACGTATTGTTACAAAGCATGTTAGAATTGAGTCAACGGGTTTTACACTTCAAAAATGAAATCTTATTTGCGTCAGTAATATAACGTCGAAGTTAGCATTTTGCTTTTCTAAATAAATAATTGAGTAACATAAGAAATAAACATTATATTGAGAAGCGTTAAAACGTTTTGCATCATACGTGCGAGAACAAATGAATTCGGGAAGCTTTTGTAAGTTTGCCGGTGATAGTTGAAGTCTGAAAGGCAAACAGCAGCTCGAAACACACACAATATAGCAGATAAATTGACTGCGAAACCGCGCTCGGTGGCTGAATTCAATATACCATCGGATATAGGTGCGCCGGTTTATTGTTTCCAGGCGGATATATCTTAATGGAATAACCATATATTTTTACTTGACATTCCATGGGTTAAGGACAATTGAATGTTACAGGGCATATAATTTAACCTCAATTTATTAACAATACTTGAATATGAAATTTTACATCGAACCAAATATATGCATACGTATCGCTTTAAACGTAAATGACTAACACGTCTTGAATTGACATTGAAGTACACAAGTTGAGGTAAAACATTCAACCAAACAAAGATGTGTCTAAATATATTTGAATACTTGAATATTTAAAATCTCAAATGAGACAATTTCTGGCACACGTCGACCGTGTCACTCAATGGGCTTATGCTTATAATACGTATTACTCGTGTAGTCGTACATCTAATTTGCGTCGAGCTGTTAAAATTTCACTCTCGACAAACACACCCGCGCTCACTCTGTTAGATTGTGGTCACGGTAAAAGGAGGTAAATTTAGAGAACACAATTGCACAACATATTTCTTAAGGTACGCCGTATTTGGTGAAGTTACTACAGCCTATTGTAAACAGGTGTAATGTAATGATATAAAACTAAAAAATAATGCAGGGCATGTAATTGTTTTGTAGTCCGGTCACTCTAAGTATTTAAATTAAAGCGAACCAAATTTGATTTTGCTCTACTTTAATGCGGCCAGTTGCGAATGAAAAAAAAAACGCGTATGCACGTAAGTAGAATGTGCTCACATTAATTAGAATGAGCTAGAGTATATTGCCCACGACGG
Organism: Deilephila elpenor; assembly: GCA_949752805.1. Taxonomy (NCBI): domain Eukaryota; kingdom Metazoa; phylum Arthropoda; class Insecta; order Lepidoptera; family Sphingidae; genus Deilephila; species Deilephila elpenor. Next base: position 6,169,732 of record OX457111.1, read on the forward strand.
GCGCATAGAATACATAGATAGCACGTAACCGTCGGTGGGTAGTTCAGCTAATAAGATTTGTTGTATAACGGGCATTACGACGCGAGTGATCAACAGGGCGAAAACAATTGTGGGCAAGACCGGTTTTTTATTTCTTCCGTGTTTCATTTGTGCTGCATTTGTCTGAAAATTTTACACGCAAGTCCAGTTCTTTTGTACTTCGTCTTCCGAACACTATAATAATGAGCTTTTAGAAACCACTTTACGGTAGGAGCGCAATTTATTATAAACAATTATATGTTTACCCATATTCCGTCTGAGGCAATTTATAATGCGTGAACGTACATTTTTATTGTGAAGCTAATCTTTGCGCGGAAAACTATTTCCGTGTCGGAAAATTGCCACAATTATATAAGTCCTGTACTTCCTAAGGTTGCCTGGTAGAAATCGTTGCTTACGATTCCTCCGCAAAGGCAGCCGAAATGTAAGCAAAATAATAATCATTAATATATTCATTTGAATACAATTATTTTTCATTAATATTACAAATGTGATAATCTCTTTCAATTAACCTCCAGTTTCTGTAAACAATTTTTTATTGCTAAATAAAATTTGAAGTAAAGTTCATTTAACGACATTTGAAATAACTTGAATCAAGGAAACTAGAATGAAACAAAAACACGGAGTACTTTCTATCGAAATGAATAATTATGCAAGTATGATAGAGGGGGCAAGTAGTATCTGGAAAATCAATAAAATAATTGGTCGGGTTTATTTCAACTTCTCCAAATGATTATAAAGTTATCTGTAGATAAACTGAAAGAAACTTTTAGGATATCTATTAAAATTCCTTTGATATAGCTAATTGAGATTTCAAAGATGGTGAAATGAGCGAATTGCCCTTTATGTTGTTATATCTGATGAAACTCCAGAAATTATAGTATTCCCAGCTATTTGTTTTGAACGTCATAACGAATTGTAAATGTTAAAATCGGTTCAATAGCCCATATTGTACATTCAAATCGATCGTATCAACAATTGACGGCTGGTGAGTTGTGGCTATACAAATTAACATATTTATAGAAACCGCCACGATAACGTTTCTTATCTTTTCCAGCAAACATATTGAGCTTTAACTCTTGTCACTTTTTGTGTAACATATAAAAATTAGTCACATCGAGGCACATGGCGTCTATTTATACAATGTTGAAGAAAAATTCTTCATGAAGATAAGTTGACAGTGATACAGCACGCGTTATTTTCAATTATTTGAAGACAAACGCATAAAGTTAATCGAAACACAATAATGGGCCCTATCATTAAAGCGAGGCTTAGGCAACACTCGTTTAGGTCACATTCAATGAACGTGTCTCTTTCAAATAAAAAATAGGTTTCGGGGTGAAGGTCGGGCCACCAGTTGCAAACGTGCATTTAATTTTTTTGATCTTTACAATGAAATGATTCATTGGTGTTGGTGCTGCTTTTGTTACCGACTAGCCGTGGCCGACACGATGTGCGAGATTGTCAGTTGCTGTCGCCCAGCGAGTGCTCGCCTGCTTAGCTGAAGTTCAGAACAGCGCCGCAAGCGAGCGGTAACTTTTACCTGACTTACGTAATACTGCCAAGTACAATTTATTATCGGCTCTACTTCGAGCTTTCGTAATGCGAGATACTTAAGCATTTTGCGTCTAGCTGTCCTCTTTCCGTATTCACGGATGTGGTTTTTACCAAATTCAAACAAAACAAATCTACATTCCATTGACGTGAAATGAGACATTTTTTTATTTGCTTCTATCAAGTTTATTTGGAATATAATTGAGTTTCTCGTATGATCGAACACTTTTGCCGTACGATCGCAAATGTAATTGATTTGTTAATTGAACGTCACTTCCTACATTGATCGCCGTGCCATTTTTAATAAAAGACGTTAGCTAACTACTCTGAAAAATAAAACTAAAACCCTACAAAATCTGATCTCATTTAAGAGAAAGCCATTGTGGGACACGCAGTACTAGTATCATTTTTTTTACTATTTATTCTTTGAAATAGTTAATGGAGATTTTAGTTACATTCAATGCTCTGTACGTTCCGTCTTTGTACGTATAGTCGTATAACGTAACAAGAAACAGTCATTTAATGGAAATAAATTCATGTAGTCAATTAATATTAAACATTTACAAATACAGAACGTATTTTTTGTGTTCAATTGTTACATCGTATCGTTTGGATGATACATATGCAACAGAAGCTGTGCATTAAGTGAATACATGCCGGAACACGTGTCTGGGACTACAGACTAATGTCGACGCCTTCTCTACTTCATAAATAACGCGGTAAAAGAACTATTTATGTGTTTTTTACACTGGCACGACAAAGGACTTAACACAGAATGCAGTGGCAGCCTAAATAGAGTATACATATCTGAGAGATAGTAATCTCTTCGACAAACTTATAGCACCTACACAAAACGTAAGAGTACCACCCGAAAAGCTACCAACTTGCAAGGAACACTATGAAGAATTGTCCTCCAGACAATTGTTAGTCGGACAGTATCAAAAGAATAGCATTTTATCGCTAATGTCAGTTACAGGATGGGCATTGCTGGAAAAGGCTTTTTATAAAGATAAAGATTTCAACGACTTGTTGGAAGCAGCCTGTAGCTACGACCTCCTGCGGTTTCATAGATTTAAAATAACTGTTGCAAGTTATCATCATGAATAATGATATTATTGACAAATTGGGATGAGCAAAGAATTCAAATATCTAAATATTATATATTTTGTTACTTTTTTAACTCGGAGAGGGATGGGATGGGACAAGATTACATGCCTGGAGTGAGAATGCGACGGGACAGGGCGGGATATAAAAGGACGGGACGGGAAAGCGGTACGGAGAACGGAATTGTTCTTTAATATAAATAAAACAGTACGGGAACTAATATGTTGCTGATGTGGACTAGAATCGTAAAGTATCTGCACCCGGGCGGAGACGGACCGGCCCCCAGTAGATACATATATTACATATCTTTATACTTTACCAGATAATAAATACTACTTATCTTTTATGTATGTAACCTTATAGTAATGCAAATCGCAATAATACAATTGCAAATTATTACTTAAAGCACCGTACTCGTATTATAGTACAAAAAACTGAGAACCGGTTCACAAAAAGAAAAAAATCTTACGGGGTTTTTCGAAACTTTGAATACGTATTAAGGTTGTAAAATAACAAAACAACTTACAAAAAAGTATTAGTCATCGTTGGATTAATAAAAATATTAAAACACTACTAGGCAACTTTGTTTACGAGATACAGTGAATATGAAACCATTGATTGTTAATGGTTTCGTTATTGTTAATATCGTAATGTGTAAATGCAATAAGGAATAAAACTAAAACGTAATTAAATATGTTATATGACAGTAATGCGAGCAAAGTAATACATATTATAATAAAGTCAATGTATTTTCTATAAACAATGCGTGCCTGTTTTCATGCACGCGTTAATTGTTACCAATGTATCATACTTTTGAATACATTATTTTATACGCCAAGTGCGTGGTGGCCTGTTGGTAAACGAACTAGACGCGGCTGCCAACATGTACACGATGGTCGCGGGTTAAAATCCCATGACACACCTCTTACTATTCGGAGTCAACACAGCCAACCCGCACCATGCCAGCATGGTGGAATATATGGCCTAACCACTCCCAATCGTACTCTCGATTGTAGAAGAGGCTCGTGACCTGCAGTGGGTCGTATGTATATGGGCTGATACAGTGCAGTATTTTATACACTCGACAAAGTAAACACAATGTACCCGATACGATAGCAGTGCAAGAGTATCTACTGCCGGAAGATACCTCTGGACACGATTATACAAGCCTACTCGAAACCGGATATACAAAAAATTCACCCGAAACGTGACACACTTGCGTCATTTTAACCGGTTTTCCACCATCGCCGGGTGTAGTGGTTGCTATCCTTCAACAAATCAATTTATTTAAGTTGCCATTTCTAATATTTTTTAACATACAAAAGATATAATGCTCAGTTCGTTCCGCAGTTTATTCTCTTCAGGTGTAAGAAGTCGCGAAATTATTATGCGACTATTTGACAACCAATTCTTTTTAAGAACTCAATCTGAACAAACAAAAGGAGCATTCAATATTCATTATTTATCATTCGCTATCGTCCCCATCGGAGTTCATTTATCGCCATGATACATTTTAATGCTAGTCACGATAAATTGCAAATGCATTGTCTCGTTTGACACACTCAAACACAATAGAAATTATATATTATAGGAATTATCCCGCCTTCCACGCTGTTAATGTGCACTTTACTGATTTTCGAAACATATTGTAAGTAAGGCTTCATGTAATACAACGCATGTATTATTTTACGCTGATACTATTTCATATCACTACTAATGCTACACGTGGGTGTCGATGATGAGGATCGATGGTGGCTCGCTATGAAACGGCACAAATGACCGAAGCCTAATAAATTATAATTAAATACACCCAACAGTCACATACATAGTCCTGACCTCACACTAAGATCGAGTCTTGTGTCGTGAGTATCAGGAACTACGAGAGACTTTTCGGTCTAACGAACACCCAGACCCGAAACAAATGCCTGTAAATGTAGGATAAACAGGCATATTTCATATAAAGAAAACGTAAAAGAACGCTTGAATTTATTTACTTTCGCATATGAAGAAGCGAGGGACTAAAATATTGGTCTGAAGAGTTATTTAATATTTGATTTAATTTATGCATTTTATAGTATACCAGGCGGAGTTTATGCCTGAGTCATTGTTATGTTTTAATTGCTTTATTACTGGTGAAGCTGTCTATTAAATTTGTAAAGAAACGCAGTAAACTAGCCATATCACACAATTGATTTAATGTAGTGATCGAAGTACTTTATAATAATATTTTAAGTAAAAATATCTAAGATTCAATAGAAATTCAGAAGGAAAAATGATCTCATCTGTGTATACGTAATCGTAATTCACAATTATTATTTATCACCGTAAGAGGAAAGTAAATAAGCATAATATTATGATATAACCTCACGTTATGCCTTTTTAGAACTCTTTAGTTTGTAAGTTTTGTAACGTTTCTATTTGAGACATATTTGACTTATAAGCACTCTTTACTTGTTGTGAAATTAAATGTAATGTCACCTATACTCTTGCAGAAAACCGAAGCAATTCATTTGTAATAAAACACATCGAAACTTGTTGTTTAAAGCGACCTGACGTACGCTATAGGCATCTCGTACCCACTTGAAGCATAACCAAAGCAAGTGCGCTGATAATGCACATAAAATTAATATTTGCATGAAATCTTATTGCTTCGTAACAGTCGATTACAATTATTCAACAATAACACATCGTTATCGTTGGTTCATAACAAACTTAGTTTGCTACAATGTCACATTGCACGCACCAATGCATAAAGTGATCTCATACGGTGCCAAATAGAGAGAATTCGCCTCAGCTGCATATTATTGTATTGAGGTAATGTCAGTAGGAAACTGGTTGGTGATGCCAAAACATTGCAGCAGTTTACCTGACTGTACCAATTTTAGTATCCATTAATTCTGCAGATACTTAATTTTATCTATATAGCCATTCTCATTTTAGAACCGTAGTCATTGATATACCATACATGTAAATTACTTGTACGTATATTTATGCTACAATTATCACATATCTAGATTTTCCATATACACATACATTGAACATGACTCAATTATAATTATACGCACACCAGTTACTATACGGTTTTATGGCAAGGTAATGAATTAAAACGTCAATAAACAATTAGTAAACGACCCAAAGTTATTTAATGATTACGTAGTTCATAATACAACAAAAACTCGTCTTTCCGAAACCAATAAAGATACAAAAGATATAATAGCCACGGAATCTGTGTAAGTACCTATTGGAAAAAGAAACCAAGAAACTTTCAATTTATATTTTTTCCACGTTCATCAATTTATCAGTCCCTTCACGCATAATCACTAGCAAAGCCCTATTATCACATTTTATAGCAAAAAACAGATACAAAGCGACAACTTGTTGGTGCAAGCTATTCCTGAATTGTTGTGGACACATTTATCATTCGTTGGTGACGGAAAACGTCGCGAGTAAACCGACATATCTGAGGAGAAATCCGCTGTTTTTAGAAGTGTATCATACATTACGATATGCAAATGTATTGTTTAAAAATAGTGTGGGGAATCATATCATTACAATATATCATTTGGTATTGTGTAATTACCGTATCAAATAGTTTTGAATAATGTGCGGAATGAATTCGCAAATGTTAATAATAACCAATTGTTTAATTACTCCTTATTAATCTACGTCATATTATTTTATTACACATCTTGTATAATCGAGTCTAACAGGCACCTAATAAGTAATTAGCAAGAACATTATGCGAAGCATTAAATGTACTATACGAGAATAAAAAGTACAGACCAATCATGTTATGTGGCCGATTAAAGCTGGTAAATTAATATTAACAGTATACAATACCAACTCAATAAATACAATTATCTCAATCAATTCATTTCTGGGTGCCCGTGAATTTTCGGAAAGCGTACAATCATTCGACCTTATCCTTGCGACCGAATATTTTTGGAATTACCAAATTGATATTGTAAAACCCGAATGTGGTATTAAATGTTACCTTGGTCTATCAATATAGTGTACCTTCAATGCTGAAGTACAAAATGTAAACCCCAAGAACAGGCAAACCTAAATTGAATTTTGTTGGTACTGAAAAAATTAGAACAAAATGTAACTAGATGATTTTATTAGTGTCATGTTCAAATATAAAATTGGGAATGTTGACACGTTAAAATAACTAAGAAGTAATATGTTTTATGTACACTTCCTCGTTGAGCATCGAAAGCGGTATCAGCTATGTATGATGGACACGCGGCATCGGTGTACACGACAACTTTCCCCTCTTTAATGGAAAAACAGCATTAAATCGACCGCCTTACGGACAAAACTCCAAAGGCAGACGTAGTACACGTGAGATATCTACTTCACACTAACACTACTCAATATAGATGAAGTAGTTTAATTAGAAGTGGCATAATATAGCACGAGAAAGTATCGAAATCTGTTTGTTTATCTGTAGTACCCACATTTAGATTATGAGGTAGGCCCTTATTAATTGTTGTTTAATTAAGATATTTTCTATGAAGTTACAACTCTAGGTAAAACCTAGCAACGGGTAATGTTTGCTAACTAATCGACGTGTACGTGTTGAAGTTTTAAATGTCTAGAGTCAGACGGCTATGAGGAACTTCTATAAAATAGACACCGATTGAAGCATGCTTATGTTGTAACGATCGCTGCAGTGTCCTTAATGCTTGACTAGCGCTTGCGCAAAGGTCGTTTGTCAAAATTGCCTCTATTAATTCTGTTTGTTAATTTCAAACGCGCTAGCACCCAGCGACGGCTTCGATGGTCAATAATACCTATGGGAGATCAGACAATATTTAAACACGAAAAGTGAAAGCTCGAGAGTCGTCCGATAATAATCGCTAGTCTTTACGTCGTCGCATTCTAAAAAAAATCAGCGTTCGCAAAAAGAATACATTTCAATAAAAAATTGTCGAATTTTAGTATTGATAACTATTATAATGAATACTCTCATTCATAAAACTGTCGCATTAGAAGCAGTGTAAATAAATTTGTTTTTCCCGGTCAAGAAACCTCCATATTTAGTAAAAACAATCGTACAGTAATATACTACGTCAATTGATGGCCAGAGTAATTACGTAAGCAACATACTTATTACGAATGTTTCACTAGAATGACTAGTACACAATAAGGATTTTCCAAAAGGAAGTGCATATAAACTAAAGTACATATTTGTTACTTTGAAACACCCACAATATTAAATAGAGTTGGTAACCTGATGACCGATATATTCATACGGTATTCGATTTAAATATGTGGCATTACGCCCTCAATAACAAGATGAGATACGCCCAAATCCACGGAGGCATCCAGCCGGGTCCAATAGCTAAAGCACGCGCTGCGAAGTGAAAGTGAATAGCGCGCACGTACGGCGTGCCCGCAGCCCCAATAAGACGACACCGTCGTCCGCATACTTCTGCAATTACCACTAGGAAATCAGCACCTTTCCGCCGCGCCTCCGCTTCAACCTTACGAGCATTCAGAACGAAACGCGACCAAAAGTAAAACTGCAAACAAAACGCGCTCTCATTTATTGCATCAATTGTATACTTTATTACTACGCTAATAGAAAATGGATTTTTAACAACGTTTTGTTTTAAAGAAAATCTATAGATAACAATGCAAATACGATCCATAATAATACCAATATTATGAAAAAAACCTTTCAAAATCATACTGGCAGGTTATAGCACAGAGAAGTCGACCTAGGCAATCTGATATTATATTCATGATGTATAAAATAAACAAGTACACGTAGCACAAGCCCTGACACCATGGCCAAATCAAAACGTAAGTAGTCGACCGGCCTTAGTATTTCCTCTAAGGCTCTTCTACATTTGTTCCGGTCGGTCTATCTTTATCTTACCCTGAAGTTTTCAAGTTAAACTAATATAAACAGCACGTTCTGACTAAGTTTACCATCGTATTGCAATATAATTTATCAAATGACGTCAAAACCAATCTTTATATAGATGTAAATATCTAGGCAGACACTTAGCACGTTTTTGAGGTAGTAAAGTTCACGTGTATGTTTTAAATTTTACGGTACATATAAACTTAATGATGTAATTAATATTAGCGATTACACTTTGAAGTTCATTGATCATTTTTGCACATCAATGTTGACTGAAGACTTTGTAGAATCATGAGCTGAGTGACTTAAAACAATATGATATTGGCAATTTAACACATTTTTTCGGACATGGCCTTCTTAGACGGGGCCAAGTTTATCGCGGGACATAACAGTTAAAAAACAATAGGCCAATATTCAAGATATTTACGAGTTGGTGTGGGTACAACAGGTCCGTCCTTGCAACGAGTGTAAACACCATTGTTCAGTCACGTGGCTACATTATGATTTGATAAAAGGGTTGACGGCAACACATTTGTTCTACGTATTATTAGCACTTTACATTTAAAAATCACTTCAGTATGAATACGTACGCTAGTATTTTAATGGCTTATAGTCATGAGATCGTTTCGAGACCGCGCTGGACAAATACAATACCGTGTTAGAAACCGTTTAAAATTATACTTTAGAGTTTAGAGCATAAATGTAGTGAGGTATATAACGTAAATAAATGATCTTTCGAGTCTGCGGTTACGAAGTGGCCGGCCGCGATGCAAATTATGCACCAACCGTACTTAAATCATCCTGCGATATTAGCGACTGATCAACAAATTTCCAAACCCGAACCACTGTTAATTATATTCACGTTTATCGACATCGGCTGAAATATGTATTACTTTTCGATGTCGAAACGTTTGTGACAACACACAAATTTTCTTATTTACTTCAAAATCGAATCCTGTTTTCAAGGACTGTAATAATGTTCCGTAAACCGCTGGTGAAGGTAATAAAGTCTTGGGAGGACAACGACCTTACCGGCTCAAATCGTATTCCAGCTTACGCTTTGATCAACACACAATTTTACAATTCAGAACATAGGGTTCAATGTACACAGTTGTTGATGATTCATTAGATGGGCACATAACAGTACTTACTAGCATTTGCGATATATCAATTATCTATACGCTTCAGTGAACTTAAACGTGTTTATTACACGGAATGTAAAAAAGGATTACGCGAAAATAGCACGAAGGATGAAAAAGAAAAGACAGTGTTATATAAGTAAAGAGTCCAAGATGTGAGTCAAGAGTGGCGCAAGGAGTGCGACGGTCGACGCACCTGGGAGGTACAATCCACATGTGCCCATTGGCGACTGGAAGTGATGCTATTTTTACGCAGGTTGCTCTATCTTATTTACTATTCTTGTCTGCGACTCATTGAATTGTGGTTATTATGTGCAAGTTGGATATGTGCCAACGGGTGTCGGACTTAACACACCGATACAAAGATATTCGAGGAATGATGGCGAAGCGTTTTCAGAGAACATCGCTTACGCTGATCATGCTTCTCGTGAAAATGTTTTAAAAGTCTTGAACCTGAACCTGCACTCTTTGCGTAACACGCGTGTGTTTAGTAGTAAAAACAACACTATTTTCAGCAAAAGGGATAAAGTTTAAATTACAACATACATTTTGAATAAGGTCGTCGAGGTCGTTTACATACGATACGGGCAAGTGACTCTCGACGAGCAACAAGAGAAGAGATCACGTCAAACCGGCGGCAGGCGAGTCGAGCGGTGGCAACAAGCAAACCGGTCGACGGCGCCGGCCATCGGGCGCGGGGACCGACCGGGGATTATCAACTTGTAAACAAAATTGCATTAGTTTCGTTTTTTGCACCGACTCAATATACGACTGAGCGTGTGTATAATCTACTTAAACAATTTATATTACAGTTACGGACTTTAAGTAGGGACGAGTTATGTTTACAGTCGTAGACAATTTTATAGCGAAAATTGCATATTGTTTGTAAGAAGTAATATGCTTATACAAAATTGAAAACAACGACACGCTCTGTCGATACACACAAAGCGTTTGCTCGCACCCGTCGAACCTAAATGGCGAGGCCATTGCGTGCACGTGAAGGCGCATGAACCGCGTTTGTTTTTCAGAATGGTTTGGGGTAAAAAGTTTTATAGACCATTGACCGGTGCGTTAAGCAGCAAATCGAAGCCCATTATGTGGGTCATCATACAATTTCGCAATCGCATAGAGTGCTACAAGCGTTAACTGGTACACTCGAGGCAAGTCAAGGCCCGAGTGACGATGAGCCAGCCGACCTGATCATGAAGTCTGCGCCATCACCATGCCATCACGTTGTTGTCATTTACAAATGCAAGGACAACTACCAAACTTGAGCCCGTAGTTATTTGGACTATTTATCTAGTCTTACATTTATTACGGAGACTTAACAGAATGACAAAATTCATTTGTAAAGTACAATAACCGTTATAAAGAGAAATAAGTAGTAACAAAAGGAGAATATCGGCGAACTTCGGATATTCCAGATTTACTCAATTATATTTACAGTAATGTTGAAATATGAATACCGCATTTTACGCCACATTATGTAATAAAACGGAACTAACATTGTAAAATTACCATAATTGTTAATTATACTTTTTCATCTTGTCAATTAAACACATTCCGTTAAAAACATTCCTTTCACCTGTCCAGTGCCATATTAGGTAACGCAGGACAGTTTAAATGTGAAACGTTTGCCTTATCTAAAATCAACATGTCCAATAGTATACGCGTACATTGTAAAATCTAAATTGATAATTTTATATTTCGCAATTTATTTCAAATGACTTCAAAATGATAAGGTCATAGGCTTATGTAAACTCATCTGTTTGAGTACGTGCATTACGGCCAATTGTTATATCATACGCATTAAGAAATCTAAAGGCAAAATGGTGTGTTAAGTATGATGAATATCGAAATCGTACTGGTCATAAATAGAACGTGTCGACGATAACATAACATATCAACGACTGCCGTTGTTGCGAGAGATACAATACTCAGATAAATCGAAACTTTATATTGAACTTGACACTTACATTTCTATTTTATCTTGGACACAAACTGTGCAGTGCGGGAGATCTGCTTTTAAACCATTACCTATCTCTACAAAGTGACATTTTTCGAATCCTTTTTAATCTTTTCTGCTTCTGTCGTTTTATAATGTACTAGGCAGTGTTTTATGTCTTACAGTTTGTGTATTAGTCCATCTGAGATGTATTTACCTACGTCACCTACGTCTGAAGAACTTAACATATAGCCGTATAGACCGCATCATAAACGAAAAAAAAAACGAATCACTTTTGTTCGGCGGGTATATGTAGAAGGTAAACCACGATATATTTACATTTTTCTATTTAACATTTATTTTTTTTAAATAAACTAAAACTTACCCCTTCATTTCCGGGTAGGAACTGTATTTTAGGTTTTGCCAATCTGTCCTGAAACAAAAAGAGAGAACACGTTAGTATATTGGCTACTTCGATCAACAATACACTAGAAAACACCACAGGAAGAAAACCAAACCAAATATGGCACCGAATGACTAAACCATCAAATGGAAAAAAACAATTATTATCACGACATGGAATCTGTGTATGCTCCAGAAACTTTTCATAATGACAACAGTGTTTGGTTAATTGTATGTGAAAAAGGCTAATTTGGATAACATTATTTTAATTTTACTAAGTTTTAGTAACGAAAACCTTTTATTATTAAGGTAAACAGTTAAACATTTATTCGCGTATGTTCACCAGTAGAATTACAGTGCTATATTATATCTATACATCACAGCATTACATATTATATCTACACACTTGGCTTTGTGCTAATATCATATTTTTAAGATAAATATTCATGCGTGATGTTGTTACTATCCAAAATATTCACAGTAGAAACTTAAGTGAAATTTTAGTTATTTAAATACTCCTAAAACAACATACTACTATGTGACGAAAAGAATTCACTGTGTGAATCAAATTCAAAGTACAATTGTTAACTAACAATGCGTTACGCCGCTTATGAATACGTCACATTAAAACAAAATATATAGACTCGGTCATAACATATATTTTTACGAAGAATCAATTTATGGTGACAATGTACGCAATGAAGACAAAATGCAGGGAAATACGGGGCGTCATAATGACGAACATATAGGTTGGGGTATTACAAGGAAATAATATAACATAATTCAAATAGTAAAATAATGCTTAATGATTATGTGGCGAACTTTGACACAGTTATAAATTTACTGTTTGATAGCCGTCTAAAACTCAGGTAAATACAAAACACTTTCTATAATGAACTAATACAATGTCATTCGCTAAACTGGATTCGTCTTTTAGAAATTAACCAAAATACATTTCTTACTGACTTTGTTTAGTAAAAAAAATGCAAAGTAAGAATAGCGGACGAAAAAACAAGGACAAAGTAACTTTTACTTAGGAATCGGCAACGCGAAGTGGGGAAAGGTCGTTTGTAATGACTGTTAATAACGATTCGATATTTGAAAATAAAATAACGATAGCAAACAACTCGTGACTATTAATTGTTGTGAAGGAATACCTCGAGAGTCAAAATTTCCACATAATTACACGGCGTAACCTAATGAAACGTTGTAATTAGACGACAAGAAGCCAAACTAGTTGGGCAACGAGTCGGGTTGGCCACAATAAGCAAGTGTCGGCAAACCGTGCCGTTGCACAACCGGCGATGGTCGAACGCGAGAAACATAACTAGGCTGGGTGGCAGTGCTGGTGATGTAAACTTAAAAATTGCTTTAGTTACTTACTTAACCGCAGACTTCAATGTGAAATTCAAAGAGTTATATTGCCGTCTAGACGCGCTTTATGGGTGGGGATGACCCGGAACACGACACATCCATGGCCGTGACTCTCAAGGGTTAGCCTCATTAACAACTGATGTGATATACTCACACCTAGAGAGTAATCTCGAGTTTTTTTTTTGCCCGGTAGCAGTGAACATGACCACGGAACATTTACTCCACTTCTAACATTTTATACACGTTTTTTTTAACACACGATAAAAAATATCAACTTTGATTGAGATTGAAATTAGTTGCGAAAGCCAAACCAGTTTCAAAAAGCAAGGTCATAATGCTGTGTTAATTTTATTCCAATTCTAACCTGAAGCGTTCGCAATCGAACAGTAAATAAAAATATTTTACATTATCGAATACTTTATGATGAAAATGCATTATTTAGTTCCAAATTATGCCAAAATATATGAGGATTGGTTTGTAGTATGTACTGATAATGACTAGAACGGATTTTCCGCAAGATCAAGAATTAGCTACCGACAGAACTCTTGACTCTCTATATTGCTATCACTAACTTATCATGCCCTATCAATCGCTCTGTTGTTATACATTAATAGCTGTTGTATAACAGCATCGTGTTGTTGTGAAATTGTAGATTATAAAAATACACAGAAACCGAACTACTTGTTGTAATGAGTGTTATTTTGTAGTAAAAAAAACACAAAAGCAATTCTGGCCTTGCGTTGAATTGCTGCGTTGTACCGAGTGAGGCAATAAAATACCTGCACAATATGACCTTAGCGGAATATGCCGGTGACCTTTACCGAAGCAAAAAAGCTTTTACAAGCTCTCATGACTAGAGAAAATTAATAATAATATGATAACAACAAATGCAATTAAATCATAAGGAATGTAATGAAATATAAAGAAAAACAAGACGCGTATCAAATATAACACATCTGTGTCAACAAAATTGTATACCTTTATGCCATTCAAAACAAATAACGCAATTTCATAACATTTTTGATTGACAATATTATGTGAACAACTCTTCTCATCGTTCTATGCATGACAATTTTTTATTTTCAGCGAGAAGGCTACTACTGAGCATAGGCATCCCTATCCCTTCAGGAATTCCTCAGCTATTGCAGCCTACTGTCAGCCTTATTCATAGACAGATTTAAAATCTATTTTAGTTATCGAATGTTTAGTGCCTTTCGAACGACTTTAGAATTCAGTTTGAGCGAAGAAGACAAAACATTCCATAATTAAAATAGGTTTTAAATCTGTCTATGAATAAGGCCGTATGAATCTAACCAAATAGAAATAGCTAACATAGGGGTTAGTTTTATGCCTTCTCCAGGATTAGACAAAATCTGGACCTAGACTAACAAAAACTACTAAATGCCACCACTAAAACCACATATGCAATAAACCCTTTAAAAATCATAATACGAATAAATTTAGAAATGAATTATGAGAATATAACATACTGAAACTGAATATTAATAACGTAATTGCAAACCCAAAACTAAGAAGAAAATGCACTGGTACTGTCTGGCGTTGGAGATGTTTGGTGCTCAATAAATAAATTAAAAACCATCTTATATCCATACATTCGCCAATCGAATTACAATTGCGATTATAGTAACTAGCAGTTAATAAATTTTGCCACTTTTTATAGCGACGAGGTCGTTTCAAGGCATCAAGTGGTCTGACAAGGCAAGAAAGCGATTTGCAACACCAGCATCTATAAACTGTTTTTTTTTAAATCCGTTAATCCGAATAGATATTGTTTAATACAACTTTGTCATGAGACGACAAAATTGTCACAGGTCTTCTGTAATAGTGAGTGTCCTAAAAATTGTTTTTTTTTAAGATGTATTTTAAGCTCATAATATTTTTTAATACTGACAGAGCGATGTTACTACATTACATATGATGGTAAGTGTAGTGCTGTCCATATCGACAGGCAAGTAATAAATATCTTTCACCGCTCAATACAAATAAAACGGCTAGCTCGAAATTCACTGGCTAAAAATTAAAACTGACAGTTGTATTTGTCTATTTTGTTCATTTCCTTAACTTTTTGTGATGGACTTACTGCAAAAAAGAAATACAAAATTGAATAGCCCAATATCCGTTTAATCATAAACCTTGACGCTAAAAGCATATTACATATTCCATTGAAGGAAATACCTATCTCTATCGGAATAAGCAACACTTCCGTTAATAATAATCACTTGAGGTAGATATTATCCTAAAATAAGTATAAACATGTTATTTATTGCACTTGAATTAACTAAAACTGGATCCGACCAAATTCGTTTTCATATGACCCGTTATGTAAACTATAGGTGAATGAGGAAAGTAAGTATTTATGAATGCGGTCCATTTCTATATTTGTCAAGTCGGCAAGATGGACGACAGCATTCTATTGAATTCAATCGACGGGTGCCCATTGTGCGTATGCGGGGGCGCATAATACCGTGTCTTGTACAAACCGTTAGCGGCTGCTGTTCATCGACAATTAATACAAAGCGTCAAGACAATAAGTGAACTGACAATAACTATAATATGCTTTTATAATTTTTTATACTTAGTTCTGTGTACATTATTATTTATATCCTCTTTATTTATTATACTATTTTTTTACATTTCTTAATATTTAATAAAAAATCAAAATACATATAAAAATATAAAAAAAGAGATTAACCCAACAGTGGCGAGGCTCGAGACCCAAGCCACCGGTGGTTAGGACCCCAAAGTGAGGAACCTCCTCACTATACGTGCCGTGTCAAGCAATACTGCCTTCTGAATCTGGCTCATGACCCAACGGCCCATTGAGAGCCTCTGGAGATGTTGGTCACACTATTATTATTATTAAATACATATATACATACATTACAATATTAAATACTGTGTTTAGATATTAGAACTTAAAGGATTTTAATTTATGTGAGCAATAAACTTTGTGCTATACTTAATTACCTTCACCTTTTGGTATGTACTTACGAATTATGTAGCGCTTAAGGTAGTCTTTGAAATTGATAAAAATAAAAAATGGTTATTCATAATACCAAAAACAACACAGTGCAAAGTTATCACAGGTAACGAGAACTACCTGCGAAGGTTTAGTATAAATTCTCTAGTTCATCCGTATAATGTTCTTTACCTTAGTAGTTAATGTGAAATTTACAAATACCGGGACCCTTCTATTGTGAGACGAAAACAATGAAATAATTCTTGACTGTAATGTTTTTCGCGATCATAGATTGTAAAGCTGAATGAAAGTGGCATCTCTAGTTTTTTGACTCATCCGATGAATCGAACTTTAGCCTTTTGTGTTCTACTACAACATAACTGCCACGAGAACAAATTGTTTTCATATCTAGATTACAAAAAATATAGATACAGATCTAAGATTTAAATATTCTTATCAGTATGATTGTATGATAATGATACATCATACAACACGCAAATATGTGTGGCTTGCAAACAGCCACCTGCCGAAAAGTAATATAGCTGTTTCAATAGATAAAACGAGACGTCAATAGTATTTCCTGCTGGCAACGAAGTGAACAAAATGCGAATTAATTTAGGTCAGTGACAATTAGTTATCTAACAATTGTATCTTTAACTTGCAAATTGACTTGCAAACCCAGTTTTCATTATCTAATGAATAAGTTGTTTTATAAATAAAAGAAGTGACGAAATAGGAACAACATACTCAGTTAAGCAAAGTTATTAGGTATTTAACATTTTTTTTGGTTTGTGATGCTGTCGAACAAAAATGAAAGTTGTCATCTTTACACAGTCACAAAAATTCAATTCATATATTTTTTTATGAAGAAAATAATAACCGACGTAGTTGTGGTTTGAAATCAAACATGAATTTGTTAAATCGGCGCCTAAAACGAACTTTTATGTAACCCAACTAGAATCTATGTATGCGTGTAACTTGTGGATTAACTTGAACTAAACTAATTGGATACCAAGAAGAGCCTTACAAAGTAATTCTAATATCTATGGAATATCTTAAGCCTTTAATATTGCATGGTTTTTATTATTTATTATTTAGCCTTAATTACTTTATCGTCCTTACGTAAGTTTCATTACGGAATACAAAGAGTCTATGGCACGAACAAGGAACTAAATAACACATACTTATTAATGGTTCCCTTACTGTAATTAAACTGAACTGTTATGTAATTACGATTAATATAAATACCAATTAATACAAGTGATTGCGCTATACTAAATGTTTATTAGCTTTTATGACCAGTGCCAAAGAACATAATTAGTTTGTCGATATCACGCCCGTCTGTAGCTACGTAAACAATACTTAAATTACTTCTATATTCGAAGATTCTAGTAAATATGTATAGAGGTAAAAATATAAGGTTATTAAAATAGAATAAGATCGCTGCGATTAAATTAAAATACTTTAAAATTGTTACTTAAATTGGAAGTCAAATTAAAAGTAAAAAATATATTGTAATACATTTAACATAAATTAAAAGAGATAATAATATATCATATCGAAAAAATCGTATGTATACTGCGGTTATACCGGTGAATCATAATTTAATTTTTGGTTTTGACGTATGAACAGTTGACGCGATACCCTTTATGTGGTTTTAATTAATGTTATCTTTCACAACCATCATTCGTATTATATTGACAAGAAACAAATGATGACACGATATGGTATAATACAAAATACATAAAACAATATTTCATTTTGATTAAGTAATTAACTCTATTACAAAAACGTCGGTAATTTTACTAGCATTTGAGGAAATTGCGGTTCTGTATCCGCGTTCTAGGATGTTTTGCATTGGTAACTCGACACAAAGCAAGGTTGTTGACTGGTCCCATCGTGTCCCCTCTGTTTCTAATCGACGATCCCTCTCATTGTATTGCAACCATTACCTCGGGTAAAATTCCTGGCGCTCGTAAATGGGTGCCAATCTTCATAAAAATGTCACATCATTCGTACGTCCATTTCGCCATTTTACTACCGTTTTATGCCTTTATGGGCCACCACCATCGGTATAATGCATGTTCAAACAATTAACTGTCGAAACCTTAATAAATGTGCCGCAATATGTGAAAATATACATCGATATTTTGTTGCGAATTATTTGACAGCAAATAAACTAAACTGCGTGTTTGACTTGTAAAAGATTACCACAGTTTTGCAGTTCATTGTGCTGTGTATTATCGAATTTCAATAATGAAGTAAATATAATTTAGATTGATTAACAATCTTCTAATAGCTACATGTATACAAACACAACTAAATTTATCAATGCCTACAAAAACTTCTGGAAAGTTTGTCAATGTATTAGTTGTGTACAGTTGATTTAATTAAGGAATATTATTAACTACTACAAAGTAGTTATCGAATCATTATCAACAATTAATTAGCAACCAAAAGAAATAAACGATCACAATTTATTATTAAAACATGAAACGAAAGCCACAAGAGACACACGCCATAAAGTTAACAATCCAAACAAAAATAGAATGGAGGGGCTCAACGAAGGGATTTCTTGGGAGAGCTAAACATCTGTTTGCAAGTAACTGCTTAGGGACAACCAGGTGCTAAGGCTCGGGGGGACAGAGGGTGCGTCGACCTCGGGCTCTATAGCGCGTGTTCATCGTCACGCGTACGTCATAACACATAATGTCACACGCCAAACTTAACTCTGCGTCAATAAATATAAGGTTGTAATTGAAACACACTACTAATCTAAACCAGATTGTCGCCACAGTAAGCGACTGTTTTGAGGCTATTCATACTCCTAAGATTTAGACAAAATACATGTATAAAGAAATTTTAGAATACGCGAACACATTCACTAATGTATCACGGGCTTCTCGCAGTTATATTTTATAATCTCGTCAACCTTGGTATTGATAAAAATAAGTTGACTTTATAACTATACGTATAACAAGATTGCCAAAATAACTACAGAAAGTTTTAAAATGTGATGTTTGCGTTATTTATTTGTGAAGGACTTTTTAAAATTAACGCAGTGGCCGCTTGTTGAAGTTACAAGCATTATTTAATACACAGCTTGGTTGTACTTTATTAATCATTTAAAAGGACATTCTTAAAAACTATAAAAAATGAGTACAAATACGCAGAGAAATACAATACGGCTCTAGATATTCACTCAATCCAAGTTATATTGCAACTAGAACAATAGCAAATTTGATACAAGAAACATCCGGTACAGATACCTACTTTTAACGGCACCAAAGACATAAGCGTAATTGGATGTTTCTATCCATTCACATTAATATTGCTGAAACATGAGTCTTGCGTCTAATTAAAATAAGGTTTTGTACCTAGTTCACGCGGATGATTCATTCAATAAAGTAAAATGACTTCGAGCCGATGCACTTTGTTGGTTTCAGAAAAGTGATTCATTTCAATTCATGGGCCGGGAAAAAAGGCCAGGTGGCACGCTTACAAAGCGGCAAAAAAAAGGCACCAGACCTGCCGTAGGTCAGTGCGGATGGAATTTAGATTTTAGCAATTTATGGGGAGTGTTTATAATCGTTTGGCAGGCATGAAGAATTGTTGCCGGTGATCTTCCTCGGCAACAAAAGATATACATCGCTGTCAAACACGTGCACCGAGCAGGGAATCATAATCAGGTGGGGTGCGGGTTTTGCGCCACGCTATAAAAATTGTTTACGTTGGCTTGCCGAGGACTGCATTATAACATCTGCTATGCAGTTACTTTTTACTTTAGTTTAAAGTTCGCTTTTAGTTATAAGATATGCAATCGGTTTGAATTAATTGTAAGCATCGACAAAATAAAAGTTAAGCAATAGATTTATCTTTGATATGAAAGGACTAATATATTTTAACGCGTGGTCTGAAATGGGATATTTAATTTTAATTCGGACAGAAAAATCATATCCTGTAAGTTCTTAAGGGCGTTATCGTTCACTATACCTGTTTTATAAATGTCATATAAATATATCAAGAGTTTAATGAATATAAAATATATTTACTTACACGCGTTGTTTCGCTAACAAGTTTTTAGTTTTACCTTTACAGATTATGAATATTAATCAAGGCGCATTACGAAACACAAATATTGACTGGTATTTTTAATAAAAACGTAATAAAGCATTCTCAGATCAGTGTTTGACATTACAAGTCTAAAAATAACCTACGCCCATAACAATATGTTGTGACGTAACTTTGATCCGGCACCCGAAGGACCAAAGCGTAAGCTGCAAACCTTCATCTTATTAGCAGCGCCATCTTTTTTAACATATCCGGCTTCATTCTCGCAGTGAATGCTGATTATGTGTTATATAATACTAGCATAAACATAATTTGTGTGGTGAAACCTCAATAATATTCGCAAGAATTTATAATTTCTCGATTTCTACTTGCATTTATCTATGCCCTCCCATTAGAGTACGTTTTCTAATTTGCTTTGACACGTAGGAATAATCTTTTTTTTCAAATGAAATATATTTTTAGACCATGTTTAGATTAATCAAGGAATTGGATACACTTTTTTTTAAGAACGAATATTTTATCGAATTCGAAATCTCATTTTTATTTCATTGGTTATATGAATGACTTGTAGCGGTAACAAAATCAGTGTGTTAACAATGCAATAGAGATGAGCTTCCCTAGTGTAATTATCATATCTAAGAAATAGGTTTCCATTAGACAAATATAGACCACAAACGCAGAGCGAGTTTCTTACTGCGACATAATATGTATTTTCCTTAACAATACGTAAGTTTAGTTCAGCTTCTAGGAAAGCTAAAACATTTCCAAGAATGCCATTTTTTGCCCTTTCTAATGAAAAAAACGAATGAGCTATGGGAACAACTTATTGTATAATATTCTATGTGGTCTAATTAGGTAAAACTGGGTGTCTATTATATTTTTATTGTTATTATTGTAGAATTCTATTATGATTCTTTCCAAGACGAAAAACGCAACTGAGTAAACTGGTATAATTGTCAAAATATTAGATCTGACTAATATTTAGACAATCATCAGGTGCAGGGCGGTCAGTTTGCCATGCCAGTATTTAAAAGACAATGTTATACAAATATTTTAGTCATATTATAAGTTTTAAACCTTTTTTATTTAGAAGGAATCCGAAAACCCTACAGACATAATATGTGTATAAAAGTACGACTACAGAAAAATCACAACCTAAAAGAAAATGTCATGTACATTGCACATGATTTCCATTCAGTCTATGACTCATTAATTAAATACATTAACACAAACAATAATGAAAGAAAATATCAGCACAATATGCAGTGTATTACATATATGTTATTACAACACATGCATATTTTAACAACTGTAGAAAAATATTTACCTTCATAAACACAATTGCAAGTAAATAGTTTATTTGAAATGAATTATTTTACTCAAATTAGTAATAGTAATAAGAATATTCTGATTTTTAGGACTGAGTAATATTCATGTAAATCTAAAAAACTGTCATTTCATTTATATTTTACAATATAAAAATGTATTTCAACGGTTAAAATTTTTCTCATAATTTTATTTTTGTAATTAAGTTTTGACTGTTTTCACCATATATCGTAAATAATTTAAAAGCATCATGTGATAATAATAATTAATATTTATTGTACAATTAAACATTTTGCTAATTAATAAATATAATTTATATTGGTTCATACATTTACCTCGCATGAACAGATACTAAAGGTTTGACTTAAAATCCACCACATTGGGCTAATGCAGGTTGATGGATATCAAAATATTATTTCTTCAAGTTAAAAATATTAAAAGAACATGATGATTAATATGTTCAATTAACATAAATAAATTGGCATTTGAAACTCTATATGGTTTCTAGAAAAACCAGAAGGAAGCCCGGCCTGGTGAATTAAAATGATATACAAGTGCTTTATATTTACGTTGAGGAGTAAATATTTATAAATATTTTCAAACATTCTTTTGCTACCAGACTTTTTGCCTATGAGGTGCCTTTTTTCTGAGAACATACAATTATGTTGTACAAAAACAAACAGATTGTGGTTACACAGAACTGGCCGTAATTAAATAGTGAGTAGATAAATACTACAACATTAGTTTTATTTTAGACCGTTTCTTAACTTTCAAGTGAATAAAAATAAAGAACTGGCAATTTCGTACAGCTCATAAAAAGAAGAACTAAAGAATTAGAGAGAAGGTAATGGTCATTAATGGCCTGGACAAGAGCCTATACAAGAGGCAGGCTTGGAAATTTATAGATATGTTGGCACAATAATGTATAATAATATTGAAACTCTTTTACTTAATTATTATTATGTAGACTAAATTAATACAAGATGTATTTGATTAGCTTTGTTCTTTTCTGTATCGCAATTTTCAATACTCTAAAAATATCCAAGATGTCAGATAATTGAACAACACAATGCAACATTCCAACTAGAACCCAGTTGCTAACAAGTTCAAATTTTTAGAAAGCATCTAATGATGATTCTAAAATACGGATGGACACAAAAAGGTTACTAATTATGTGTGTGATTTTTTTATATGTTACAAGTAATCCGACAGCAGGTACTTTCACCGGCGCGGCCACCGCCCCAACATTGTCATTGCGGCTGTGCGCCCGATTCGCTTACCTAATGTACAGTTTGCGAAACTGGGCCCAAACGGCTAGACACGCGCCGAATGCCTACGAAATAGGAGCAATCTGATTAAGCGTTTGATAGTGTATACCACAATTTGTTTTGGCGTTTTTTTTTCCTGGTTCTCTTGATACTTTTAATGATGTGTACGACTTTTATTTACAAAACAAGGAATAAAGATATTTGTTTATGATTTTTGGCAAAAACCAAAACAATGAAAAAATCCTTATTGATTTGATTTTAGTCACTATTGACCATTCAATTATATACCATACCATGTTACTGTTACATTTGCATGTGAGAAGTATGGAGTATTTGTAATAAATATGTATGACACTTTAAATACATGTTATCTATTGGACTTAAATAAACTTCTGGAATGATCGGTTTAATTAACAAGTATTATTGTTAGCCTCATAAATTAATAAACAACGCCATAAATAATAATGCATTAGCCATAATATAATTTTTATATTGTAAATCTTTGTCTTCTTTATTTTTGACAAACATAATATAATGTATAATTTGAATGAATTAAAGTATTGCTTTTTATTCTTTCGCTCACTGTTTATAAAATATATTAGTTAAGAGCTTGAAACTGACACAGGCCAAAATATAATGTTTTTTATCATCATGAAATCTACTATGTACCTACATCAAAATTTGGAATTATTGGTATTCTGTGACATCATTAAATATTATTACTACTCCCTCAATTTCATAATAAATGAATCTTTACAGACAGGGGGAACAATACCTTCAATTTATCACCAAAATGTACAATTATTCCTAAACCGATAATGGGTTACTTCCAACAAATAATATTTTATTAGTTTTGCTTGATTATTACATAATAAACTTGTTTTAACAAATGCATAGAAATTTGTGTGAAGCAAGAAAACAATTTAACACAAGTATTAAAATGCAAATTGCCAAAAATAAAATCATTTTGGCAACAGCAAGCTAATAAATTAATAAATTAGAGCGAATTTTAACATTTACAGTATGATTTTAGCAATACTGTACTTTAAAGTATTATCATTTTTTCTGTTTATGCAAAATGCATAACATCCCTATGCCATAGATCTAATAATAATATGTAACTATTGATCAGATAAAAAAGGAAAAATACAATAGTATATTGCCTTTATCACTTTCACTGTATAATTTCATATATTCTTATATATAGAGCCTCCGTGGCGCAGTTGTTTAGGCACCGCCTGTGAAACGAGAAGCCGTGGGTTTTATTGTCACACAGAGACAAATGTTTGTATGAACCACATGTATTTGTTTCAGGTTTGTTTGTGTTTGTAAGACTGAAAAGTTATGTAGTTCTTGATACCCACTACACAAGACTTGAACTAAGTGTGGAATCAGGACTATGTA
This sequence comes from Deilephila elpenor, assembly GCA_949752805.1. Lineage (NCBI taxonomy): Eukaryota > Metazoa > Arthropoda > Insecta > Lepidoptera > Sphingidae > Deilephila > Deilephila elpenor. The sequence continues at coordinate 6,194,213 of OX457111.1, forward strand.
TGTGACTTTTGGGTGTATTTATGTGTATATTTTTAGAAAGAGTATATTACTAAGAGAATCTGTTCTTACATACCATAGTTTATTTATACAAAGATTATAACTTTTCCTTTTTCAGAATCCATGCATGATACACACGGATAAAAGAGCAATAGATTGTCAGTTTTAAGGCATTATTCTACTATTGAATATGATCATAAAAATTTACATTTTGAAAATTCTACTTGCTTTTGACTGTTGACATTCAGATGCATGTCATTGTACATCTTAAATCATTTGTATTGTTGTCATTAATATTCTCTTACAATATTTATACATATAATATGTCATTATTGCAAAATACTAAGTATAAGACATTTTAAATCAACTGATTGGTATAAAATAACAAATGAGTACATATTAAGTTCATCTATAATTTATCACCTGTCATTCATCATGCTTTAAACCAGATGGCATATGTTACTGACAATACAAGGCCATATTCTCTGCTAGCATGTTTGAATCTATTGTTTCAAATCAAATTCTATGCAATATACTATTATATGATTTCTATTCAACATAATATCGATCATTGATATCTGTAAATTAAGTTGGTCATTAGAAATATACATGTAGATGGGAAGGCTCAAAATCCACATTGGATCTACTGTGGCTGAATAGTATTGAGGCTATTAGAGATAGCACCACCATTTGTATTTAAACATGACTTTGTTTTAATATTTTTTTTGTTCTTTCATAAGCAACATGTATATAAATTAATAGTATTATAAGGACTTAACATGGGCATCTTATGACTACTGATACATTAAAAATTCTCAATAAAAATTGAATATATGAGCAAGTTGTGGTATTGTTTTTTGGGAAAATAAGAAGGTCTAAATGAAGCCTGATACTTATTGTTTCAGCATTTAATTTACTCTTTAATTAATTCTTTAGGGAAGTGAATAAACATACTGGCCTACTATATTACAATAAATTAAGCAGTCTTTTTATTAAACCAGTTTCTCACTTCTCATACTTTTAGCCAATGGCTTGTATTGAGTGCTTATTCAGTAATAATGAGGTCTCTTTAGGTAATGAATACAAGTTTCAGGTTAGAAAATAAAATAGGGAAGTTGTATTGTGGAGTATATTTGTTGTAGTAGAAGCAAGGATGGTTTATTTACTATCAAATGAGCTGCGAAATAGTCAATAGTTCATAATAATGAATATATTAATAAAAACCAACTGATGGTCATTCTTTATGGACAAAAAAAATGTGCTCTGGAATTTTTAGTATAATTTTTTTACCTATACTATGGGATACCTGCAAAATATGCATAATGATGTACTACTAGTTTGGTTAGATAAATAAACATAATTATGTAATAGAGAAATTACATACAATCTGTCAAATAAAATAGAACACACAATGTTGGTAATAGTTATACCAGTAAAAAAAAAGTGTTAAGGGTGATAAAGATACACCTAAAAATATAATAATATCTGCTATGTAATAATTCTTTATTGCTTTTAAAAGCATTGCTTGAGGATTTGTAAAAACAACAACAAAAAATATATGTACACCCAGCGCCATCTTTTATTACAGTAACACACTAATGAACCATGTTTTATGAAGTGTAAAAAATCTAAAACCTTGCAACATGATCTTAGTGTTCTAGAAAGAGTTGCACAAATTTATTATGGTGTTATGGTTTGTACTTAAGTAATACCACTTGCAAATGTGTCAGGTGTGGAGCAGACAAGATAAACACACTGACCATATATGACCCTATGAGATTAATGTCAAGTAACTTCTCAAATTAACTAGAAAACATTGATAACAATATAGTTGTGTTCAAATAAACTTCATTAGGGATTCCATATATGATTAATGAAGAATTTATCTTTAGGAATAACATTGAAATTCTTTCTAGCAAATTAATCAAAAAAATTATCTATAGATATTTAGTAAAATTATACAGTGTAACTACAGTGCATAGTGGTTTTTAGGCCAATGCATATAAACATTGCATATACCCAAATATAGAGAGCCTTTCACAGTCTAGCAGATTACCAGACTTGCTCACTAATTGTAAAACCAGTCTTGCACCATGCCAATATTGTGATATCCTATTGTTGAGTTGTTGACCAAGTCACTGGACAGTATTGTCACTTATTCTTTAATTTCACGGCAAAGAAGCAACTATAAATGAAACAACAAATTTGTTGTAGATTGCACAAAAATCTGTCTGATAAACATTGCGTGGTTATTTTCCAGTAGCTCAACTTGATAAATAACGTGAGGTTACAATTCGATGTATTTCGTATTCAAAACAAAACTGATTTTCAATACAGGGCCTCTGGAAAGACCCACTACGGTCGTAGATAATATTAAATGTAACGTAACTCCCCGGTAAACGTCAAAATCCGCAACAATAAGAGCGTATTCTCTAATTATAGCCATATGAAATGTAAATCTGTGAAAATAACAGAGCAATTTTTCTACATGTTGACGTGGCGTGACATTGTAGAGGAGCACCTATTTCGAGGGTACATACGTAAACTGGTTCCTCAGCCAATTAACATAATTGAAAAACCGATTTATTGCAATAAAACGTCTAATTTTGCAGTTTCATTTCAATTACTGTAATATAAGTATGGCGCCTGACATTGTTAGCTTATCTTTATTTTGGTATAACAATATGGCGATTCGACTCACCCTGTTATTCCTAAGGAAGTCTTCGATAGCTTTCAGAGCTGAATCCGTTAGTTTCACAAACACTAGTTCCTTGTTTTCTTTATAACTAGACTCCGATGATAACCCATACTGAACACCTGCTGGCAAGGCCGCCATTTCTTATTCACTATTCGCACTGTGGACCAGCTGACTCCTTTGCTAGCCGTCACGATTCATATCATTCACACATTTCTTAACCGTAATCACAGATTCACAACCTATATAAAATTATAATTACAACAACAAAAGGGTTTTAGATGTCCAAATTAACAATTTTTTTGTAACCCCATCGACTCGGCCTTTGTCGGTAGCGCTCTTCAGTCTGCAAGGCCGCACTGACTGTCATGCGCAATGGCGCTTTTGACAGGAAACGCAAGCATTCACTGCGACACTAGCGCCAATTAGCAGTTGGCAACAAGTAATTTTTCATTTGTTGCTAACTTCATATCTTAAAAAAATACAATATTTCTTCAATTTTAGCTTTGAAAATATAGAAAATTCTAATTCTGACCAAATACAATGATTATAGAACATTGATAGCGTCTGTCTAAGTAATATCATTAAGTACAGTGCATTTTACATGAAATGTATTACTTTTAATTTTTAGAGGTTATGTTTTAGTGTTTCATCTAGTTTCGTAAGCCTGTCACTACTTACGTGTTAATTTTAAGACAGTATTTTATGTTAAAGTTACAACAACAATAATTAAATTCAGTCTTTTAAAACCTAGTGGTCGATCCTGCTTCAACAAGTAAGTGTTTCTCTGTCATACAACGTCATAGTAGGAAAGTAAAAAATATCCTAAATGCCCATATTTGTCAGGCTAATCTAATCTTGTAATCCACGTTTTTACAGACCCTGTAAACCTATCAGCGATGGCTAATTGGGAAGAGAAAAAGCATCTTATCACGCGCAATCTGCAGGAAGTGTTAGGTGATGAAAAACTCACCGAAATCTTGAAACAGAGAGATTTGAAAATTTACTGGGGAACGGCGACTACAGGACGTCCTCATGTGGCCTATTTTGTGCCTATGTCGAAGATAGCTGACTTTCTAAAAGCTGGCTGTGAGGTGACAATATTATTTGCTGATTTGCATGCCTATCTGGATAATATGAAAGCACCATGGGAACTGTTAGCCCTCCGCACCGAATATTATGAAAATGCTATTAAAGCTATGCTTCAATCAATCGGTGTGCCACTTGAAAAACTTAAGTTTGTAAGAGGTACGGAATACCAGCTTAGTAAAGAATACACACTTGATGTGTACAGATTTTCTTCAGTTATAACTGAACATGATGCTAAAAAAGCTGGTGCAGAGGTTGTTAAGCAAGTAGAACATCCTTTACTGAGTGGCTTGCTCTATCCTGGACTGCAAGCTTTAGATGAAGAGTACTTAAAAGTAGATGCTCAGTTTGGTGGTGTGGATCAAAGAAAAATATTTACAATGTCCGAGAAATACTTGCCTCAGCTTGGTTATGCCAAGAGAATACATCTAATGAATCCCATGGTACCAGGTCTTACAGGAGGTAAGATGTCAGCATCAGAAGAAGATAGTAAAATTGATCTTTTGGACAATCCTTCTAATGTTAAAAAGAAACTTAAGAAGGCATTCTGTGAACCTGGTAATATTGCTGACAATGGGGTTTTGTCTTTTACTAAGTATGTTGTATTCCCATTGTTGAAAGATGGTGAAACATTTACCATTAACCGTGCACCTGACCATGGTGGCGATGCTAATTTCACCAAGTTTGAGGATTTAGAATCAGCATTTGCAAAACAAGACATCCACCCTGGTGACTTAAAAGCAGCTGTAGAAGCTGCAATCAATAACCTTTTGGCCCCAGTTCAAGAAATATTCAAAGATCCCAAACTCCAAGAGTTAACCAAGAAAGCTTACCCACCCCCAGCAAAATCAAAAGGTAATGCTAATGCTGGTGCAGATGAAGTAACACCAGGAAAACTTGATATCAGGGTTGGACGCATTGTAGAAGTATCAAGACATCCTGATGCGGATGCATTGTATGTAGAAAAGATTGATTTAGCTGAAGACGAACCTAGAACAGTTGTTTCTGGCTTAGTAAACTTTGTCCCTATTGAAGAAATGTTAAACCGAGATGTAATTGTATTGTGCAATTTAAAACCAGCTAAAATGCGTGGTGTCGAATCTAAAGGTATGGTTTTATGTGCATCTGTAGATGAGCCCAAACAAGTTGAACCACTTCTTCCCCCAGAAGGAAGCAAGGCTGGAGATAGAATAGTGATTGAAGGTTATGAAACATCAACACCTGATGAGGTTTTAAACCCTAAAAAGAAAGTTTGGGAGAAACTTCAAATAGATTTGAAAACAACTGACAGTCTCACAGCAGTATGGCAAGGGAATAAGTTAATCAGCAAAGTTAATGGCAATCCTGTAACAACAAAATCAATGAAAAATGCTCCTATAAAATAAAAACTTGACGCATTTATTTCAAATTCAAAATATTTACATTTCCATTTATAACATATTTTTTTTACAGCTTTGTACATGATAACTAAACAAACAGATAATATTTATTGTTTTCGTGAAAATTATACCATAATTTTTATTATTTTAATGCTGTTTTATTTGCTTCCTAATTTCAATATCATCACAATATTGAAATCAACGCCATCTAGTAGGAAATATTTGCACTTTGCAAAGACAGATGGCCTAAGTCGTGACAACAGAAAATTATTTTGTTTTGTACTTTACAATGGTTCTGATTTTATCGCCTCATTTTGTATAAAGGAGTCTTTGTTTTGCCAACTAATTATATCATATCTATTAGGATTTTCTATGCAATCATCAAGTAATTCTAAAACTTTTCTTCTAAAAACTCTCATCTGACTTTCTGATAATTCTTGAACTTCCGGTAATAAACTTAGCAAAAACATCCTTCTTGGATTTTCTTGATTCTCTTCGCAATTTGAGTTTTCGGACGAAGTGTGGTTGTGGTTTTCTAGTTTTCTTGATCTTTTTTTTAGAGGTTCTGTAACACATTCGTATTCAAAAGATTGTTGAGCAAGTGTTGCATCTTCATTTTCCTGTCCATTAGAATTTATATCTTCATCATCTTCGTCTTCAATTGGAGCAACTATACGCCCATTCAGTCTTGTGATTTTCATATGTGGAATAATAAACTTCATTTCATCATGTAAATAATACTTCTTTTTAACTGAGCCATCTGGATTAGGCCGTAGACTTCTAAGTAGACCGTATCGTAGATTTTTCCACTTTTCTTTACATTCTATAACTGAAAGAAAAAATATTCCATGTTTTATCAATTTTATATGTTCCTATTTACATAAATACATAAGGTGCATCCACGCCGAAGTTACATTTTGTGGAGCAACATTGTCCAACAATGTTTACGATTGTTACTTACCACATGTTAGACAAAATTACTTAACATTAAACTAACGGCAACATGTACTAAAAAATTAAATTGTTATGAGATGTTGCTGAGTAACATTTAGAAACATTGTTCAACAAAAAGTAACTGCGGTTTGGATGCTCTATTACTAACGCTTTTGCTATAAAACAATTCTTGATAAAATATTTTTATAAAAATTTCTTCGCCACAGCATTCTTGTTTAATATTACAATATTGCGTTATGAGTTATGAAGTTTAATAAGCAGGCAACAATCTTACCGGGAAGTTGTGTTTGGTTAGCTACTTCTTTCCAAGCTTTGTCCGTTACATCCTTTAATAGATACTCAGTCAAATTGGAATTATATAAACATGGAAACGTTCCAATTGTTTTTACTAACAGCATGTTTTTGTCGCAAGAATGTTTCTCGCACATGTTCACTAACAGTCGATATGACGTCGCCTAGCCGCTGCTCGTGTATGACTGGCATCATGTCGGCGACACGACATCGACATGGCGGAAAGCGTGTTGCGTTGTTGTCGCTGTGACGTAATCGCTAAGTGTGTACAATGAATATAGATAATGTTCATTGCTTCGAAGAAGTTATAGTTTGTACGCTTTCATGTCGCTGTTTCGCAAGCCATGCTTAGATAACGTTCCCTGACAATAATGAGCAGCAGACATCAAGAAACATTCAATGGAAACATTGATATTAATTGTATTTCAGAATATTAAAATTAGTAATTAACTCTTACTATGAAGCATATTTATTCAGCAGGTGAATATTTCATTTATATAATTAAAGATATTAATTATAATATCTTTTATTTTGCCAATAAAGACACCTACCTATACTGATGTTTTATTTATTGAAAATATGATATTTTCAATTTAACCACTATACATTATTCAGAAAATCATACATGAGAGTTACTGATGTGATGCATATAGCAAAAATTATTAGAAAAGAAAATTTGTACTACGCAGCCGCTTATTTCTATTAGGCGCTTCTTATTATGAAGCAGTGGAGTCTAGCTGCTAGGTAAATAGGTATACATAATTAAGTTTTTGCCGTCATTGAACATGTAGGTAGGACAAAATATGGAAATTACAATCCTATCACGAATTACATCCTGAAGGACTCTCTGAGTTCTTTTTTTATGAGACGATCTTATTAAGATAGAAAAAATAATGCTTGACATAAAACGTCTACTGAGTGCTGGAGATGCACATGAGACGAGAAAATTAAAAAATAAATCACCAAATTTTTTAGGTAGGTGCCTATATGGAGGAAAACTTAATTTGATCGCAGGTTACGGGTTATCGCTATGTATTTAATACTAGAAGAGATTCTTAGGGCGGTGGGTATTGGAAGCTAGGCGCAGTCAACGCGAAACCGCGGAGGCTTTCAACACGCAACCAAGCGTAATTTGCGGATTAAGGCATGCTACACGCCTACAGGAGATGTAGCCTAACGTCACCGAGGAATTTACAGAGTCACTAACCAGAGTCAAGACCGTTTTCTGCAAAACGCTGCTATTGCGATTATAGCTCCTCAGTTAGAAGGAAGACTCCAGTCCTAATACCAAGTGGTTATCAGTGACCAAACTGCCACAAGAAGATAACATGAAGTCAATATTCACATTCAATCTTCACACATTTGCGAAGGACCGACAATCAGTGGGCACTTGTTCTGTTTTCGGATGAGTCTCGGTTTGGATTTCATCCCGATTCAAAGAGAGTGCGTGTTTGACGAGTTCCTGGTCGCCAAAGTCGACTGGAGAATCCTCAGGCAGTTTCAGAGATTGTGCACCCTATGGTCATCCCTCATAGACAGCAACTCGTCCAAAATGTCATGATCATGCATGATAATGCTCGTGCATACACCGCAAGGCTGGTGAAGAATGTGTGCCGCGAATACAATATCATTATATTAGAGTGGCCTGCTCAGTCCGCCGATCTCTATCCTATGGGGCATGCGTGGGATATGCTCGGCTGAAGAGCTTTCGGCGATTTTCCCTAAAATTAGAACACGAAAGAAGAACTGTTTTCCCACCTTTCCTTAGAATTAGTAAAAAATTAATAAACAGCTTGTAAGTTTTTTGCTATATATCACAACAAGAACAAATAAAAATAAGTAAGGCAGAGTAAACTCGATTTCATCTATGAATATTCAATACTCGTATAGGACAGTGCTCATTTTAGTACATTAACAAAAATAATTACGGTTTCAAATATTATTCTCATGTATAAGATTTTTTATTTTATTTAATTATTGGTAATATTGTGTTTACAATATGGCCTGCTTAAAAGCTTGTAAAACTCAAATCGTAAGACATAAACTAAACAAGATTCTATGAAATTTTTATTCAAGACCTGATTTTCTAACGTCCACAATCTCGATAAATACATTTGGGTCAAGCCCAAGTACTTAAATATTTATTTATCATGAGAATCTACGCAGGATCCCTTGGAATTGCAATTAGCTTCTTAATTATTTACCCTCAATTCTTCTAAATGCCAAAATACATAACCATACTTTCGTTAATTGAAAATTTTGCGTATTAAATTAGTAAAATATGTATAAAATCATAAGAATCGGTCATGCCGATTTCTGATCAAATCTATAAAATCGAATGCCTGTCCAATTGTATAGATAGATCATGTAACGCATATATCAAGTCAGTTTGCATTTACCAATAACAAAGCAAATCCAAAATCGCTTTGCCCGACCTGGGATTCGAACCCGAGACCTTAGGTTTGTAGTCATACTGTAGTACAACTAAGCCACCGACGCAGTCTATAGCGCTATAGCAAAAAATAAATAAATTTTCGTGGATATCTTTGGATTCACTGAAATTCCCTTTCGGTAAAATACAAGCGCTACTTGTTGCTAAGTTGTTAACATGCAAGTCACGTGCCTAGTGAGCTCGGGTAATGTGAGTTCAAATCCCAAATCGGTATCTAGCCTCGACATTGGCTAAAATATCTATCAGGTATAAAAATTTACTGCCCTATTTAATAATTAATTTTGATTTTACATTTTGATAGAGTTGGTAATTTTAATTATTCGAATGGCTAGGTTACACATTCTAATGATGAAGCAAGATAACTTTTTAATGCACTTATAGACATATTTTAAACAATTGTCAGTGGAATTCAGAAAGGCCGCAAGACGAATTTGTAATAAACCAAATAATTTTATGTCCTTATTAATATTATAATAATAACACAATTGTTTTGTATTGTTTTATAAATATAAAATATTTTTATTGGAAATAATACAAAATAATATTCTCGAAATTTATTGAATTCAGAAGTGGTTAGAGTACGTTATGTATGATAGAGATTGGAGGGTTATAATAATACATGTCGTGTATGCCCCGCAGCTGACTTATAACAATGAATGCACACCGATAAAATTAGATATTCAATAACGGAAAGGGGGGTCGGAGGTCCGCCATTTTGGAGCTTCGGTGAGACGGGCGAAGGGGGATCGCGCATGCGTACAACAGCACCCGCACCCTGTTAGGGCCGGGACCTCCGTTAGTGTGATGTCAAAAAACACGTTATTCTCTCCCCTAATTCTACTAACCTAGTACGTCTTAATAAACGGGATAAATGTAATACGCCCTGATTTCTGTGTACGTTAACAAATCACTCGGGCCTCGTGTTGTCGAATCTATCTACATAGTTGTTCGCGAGGCATTCTGTTTGCGCGAACAATGACAGAGAACGGCTGATCGGGCAGTGATTCATTTGTGCTATATTTATTAACAGTGTCTTCACTCTTCAGACATCTTAACCGGACGGTTGAACTCGCTGTCCTGCGTGAATTATTGACGTGTTGAACGATTTGAATTTTAAATTGAGGTGCAACCGGACAAAGATATTGTAATGCGCGTGCATTACTAGCGTTAAAGTTCAGTGAACATTGCGGCGAAAGTGAAAATAATAATGGGATGACAGCTTATACAGATGGAAAAGGTTTGGCGTCGGGTCGGTCTCCATTCCTCCCGCAAGAAGAGGGATGGAAGCGGGACTAGTAAAGAAGTGACGTCATCGACCCCTCAAGAGGCCGAGTACCAGAATATTCACACATTACGAACAGCTGACCTGATAAGACAAAGGCAGGGCGAGGAGAAATCGACTCTCCGCTCGTCTTATATCATACGAAACGGGGATAACTTTATATTGGTGGAGAGAAGACGTAGGAGACGCCGTCGAAGTGGTACCAGGGCGTCTTCGGGAAGCAGACATCACACGCCGCCTGTCGAAGAGACCGCCAACCCTCGCACCGAGCAGAAGCGTCGCCCGCCTGCGCGATTGAAGATCTTTGGAATACAGTGGCCGCTGCATTCAAGCGATTCGAGGTAGGAATTAATTATGCATAAATAGGTTATTTACTTTGTGGGACATGGACCTTGCTTGGCCGTACCGCAATACGGTACATTGCACATGAACACAATCATTATTATGTAAACTTGCAACTCTGTTGTATTTGTTGTTGACTTGTATGATAAAAACGATTACTTACTGTATCTTCACAAATGGGTGAATTTGTTAAGGCGTTTGTAATATTCGTCTTGAATATTTCATGATTCTGTGGTATTTTTGCCGCCTTTCTATCCAATAAAATTAAAATGAATCAACATCTTGCTTCCTGTACGTTGAGGTCGATGGTCAACAAAGAGAGAAATGTCTAAATTTAGATTCTAGATAGTCCCGACTCACAGAGAAAGTCATATATAATTTTAATATCAATATGCACACTATGCGTGCTTGTTCCTATATTTGTAAATAATAGAAATGCATGGTTTGGTTTCTATACTATTTTATATTCTTTATTGATAGTACACAAAAATATACACGCTTTGCTTTTAATACCTGCTTATGTGATAGACGGATAACAAATCATCTAATGGTAGGTGGAGTAAAATAAAAAATAGAGTGTCACGGCGAGAGATAATTAAATAATTAAACTTATTTGCTCAGTAAATTCGAAATTGGATATACACAGATAGAACTCGAAACGCGATGCACTTATATGTGTTTCTTTAAGGAACTTTCCTCTATTATACTACCCCCAGCAGGCGTCTCCGGTAATCTCACCCACTGCACGAAATCAAACAGTGAAGCTGATGCTTTACGTCGGTGTTCTAAGAGACAGTAGTACTTCCTTATTGAAGTGGATTATACGATTCCTTCAGCGACCTACAGCAAGACTACCACGTAGTTGTAACGGCTGCTCGGAACCGATATAGGGAAGTTAAGCCGGGAACGATATGACAGGTTCTCAACCATTGTGGACTGTAAACGCTGTCTGGGCGGATGCCATAACCTTCTACCCAGATATTGGGTCTCTGGTAAGCTCACCGTTTTAAACACAGCTAGTGTCAAGTCGTTTTTCTATGAAAGAAATGAATCACCTTGATCGACCTATTTATACATACAGCATAAATAAAAAAATGTGTGTGTGTATTAGTGTACACACGTAAGAAGTGAAACTTCTTTATGACATCATTTTTCGAAAAATGATCTACTATTTACAAATTTACAGAATTGGTAAAATAAAGCTAAATTAAATAAAGTTTAAGTTTAGGAGGGGGGAAATTTTTGAGGGAATTTGGGATTTCTATCGGGGCCAATTTGTAGCCCTCACCGAGACGGTTCCGAGGATACCAAGCCCGGTGGGTCCACGACCTTTATTGGCCGAGATAGGTTTAGGGGGTGAGGTAAAAATTTTAGGTGGGGGTAGGGGCGGGGGGGGGTTAGGTTTCGTGGGGGGGCTATTGGGCACTGTTTTGGATTTAGGGTGGGGAAGGCCAGAGGGGGGGTAAGGATCAAATTACAAAAAACTGGGTGGGACTTAAAATTTTGGGTGGGGCTTGGAAACGGTTGGGGGTGTGACTTACTGAAGTAGGTACTAATTTACTAAATAAAAAAAGATGGCGCGTAACGGAAGAATGTGACGCGTAACGAAAAATTTTTTCCAACCCCGATAAAGAAGTTTCACTTCAATAACTCTACCACATTATATTTAAAACAATATATATCTACAGCGTAACTTAATAATAGAACACCTTTTATTAATGCTCTCTTAAGAACATAATATGGGTTTTAATCCAAGATGTTAGAAGTTACGGCTAGTCATGTGTGATATAAGTGTGACATCAAGTGAAGTGAAGCTGCAGATGTGTGTTCTTTGTCACATAAAAACAGATACCTTTAATTAGTAGAGTCTTATTAAAGGTAGTTAAAATAACACCACAATCAGCTGGATTCGGATTGATACCACTGTTTCAATCAGAACAGACGTGAAGCAATAGTTTCGCCATTGAGTTTCGTTATGTGTAAGATTGTTAGATATCCAAAAGTTGGGGATATTGGTATACGAATGAATGATTGAAATGAATGAATGAAGGAATGAATTAAATGAATAGCGAGCAACTTACATACGAGAATTGAAGCTGCCGTACTGCCCCACGAAAGAGTGTCGATATTTGGGTTTTGTCTGTGTATCCGGTTTCGACCTAACTGGCATAATCATGTCTACTAATAGGACATAACCATGTCTGACAGGTGCCAACTCTATTTGAACATTATTGCACTTTAACGTTATTGGTATTGTACTCATGTATTACAAAAAACATCTGAATGGACCAAGACGAAAGGAAGCATATGCGTAACAGGCCGTTTATGCAATAATGCATTATTTAATGTGTCTATAGTCGAATAGTAAAACACCAAGTCTAGACTTCTGTCTCACGAAAAAATTAATCTAATGAGTCATAACGATGTTGTCTCTATTCATTTTAGCAACGAAAGCAGTTCGAAGTATTTACACCCTTTATACATGTTCCGTTCAAAAATTTGGAGTTTAACAATTTATTGAAACTGTTCAATTACCGCGGATTAGGCAACAACTAATGCGATTTCGTAGAGGATTACATGAAGGGGGGAACTAATTCTACGAGCTTAGTCATAGCAATAAGATTAGCGTGGTTAACTACATGGATGTGATCATATTACAAGACTAATGACTACTCAAGACAAGGCTTTTGAATACATAAAAATAATGCTCTTTTAAATTACTTACACAGGGGAGATGCAATATAATTTGAGTGCATATTGCAGGATGATTTGGCTTATAATTTTATGATCACTTACAAATTTATCGACGCTTTCTCGACTTTAAATATTGCAAACCGTGATATTTGAAGTGGAGTGCCCGAATTAAAAATGAACCACGACGATCAACAGTGGAGTACCTACTAAGTGTTTTGCTGTCATACCAAAAAGGTGGTAACGTTAACAATTTTTTTAATTTTAACAGTGGTCATAAAACTACCGTATTGTATATTGTATAATAAACAAGGAGAGTCACGGTAACAATATCATCAGCTAACATTTTACACATAAACTAGAGAAAAACTTCGGTTGTTTTCACTTGGTCGTTTGGACAAGTTCCAAATGCTAAACCAGAAGTATTAATTGGTTACATGACACATTAAACATCATTTACAGATCTAAAATATGACAAGTTTCGGAATATATAACACCAACAACAATCATTATTTCTATAATGTTGCTTTGATTATAATATAAAAACTATGTTTTGAAGTGAGAAAATTGATACCCAGGGAAATCGCATTAGTGATACATTTGAAGATATTTCATGATTAATATGTAGAATATAAAAATATTAATGGTGATAAAGATCATCATCTTCATCATCATCACGATCGCGAAATAGTGTATTCCTATTGTGTAAATAAATAGTACCTGAATATCATATTTCAAACCACTCATTTAATTTAAAAATAACCAGTATGTCACTTAGGTAATAAAAATTGTATTTTTATTTGAAACACAACCTAGACAAGTTATTCTAATATGCTCCTAATGCGTTAGTTTACCTCGGTTCTCTACTTAACGAATGCAAAGATACTTTTGTTATGGAAATATAACTCCTAGATAGGCTTCCTGGCGTATGATATGAATAGCAAAAGTTAGGGCCGCTTCACTATAGATTATAGGAATTTTTTTAACGGGAAACTAGAAAATACCTGAAGCTATGATACTCGTATTAAGGGTCACAGAAAATCCCACATGAGAACAGTGTGCAAATTGTAGATATCGTTGTGAATTTTTGCGGGTGGTGACTGGAGAGTTTATCGGAGGTGTTTATCGTCCTCAGTAGCAAACTTGTTGCTGAGTATAATCATCTTCCTAATATCCAATTACACGATATTTTTATTTTATTTTAATAAGGAAAAACTAACAGTTGTACATTGTATATAAGTATAAATAAATATATATAAATATATCGACTGCTGAATATAGGCCTCTCTCAATGCTGATTTTAACTGGATATTGCTATGGAGACTGTCCCGCCCTCACACCCACCACTGCAACTCCTGTAAGCCAGGAGCAACAGTGACACGCATCTTAATGACATTGAAGCTCAGCGAGTCTCCGGGAATGTCTAACTTGTCTTTAACCCGCAACGAAGTCAATCACAGAGTCAAATTAATAGGAGCTGGAAATAAATTATTGTCCACTTCCCACATTCATTAATAAATAAATATAAATAAAAAGTTTTATTTATTGCACAAAGGAAAAGATATAAATTGCAAAAATACAAATATTTGAATTAACAATATTTGGCATATCTATGTTAAACATTTCAAAATTATCAGGGGTCCCCAAACTAGGTCAAGCCTGTATCTTGGGGTACCTAATTAAGAGAATTGTACATAAGTAGCCGAAAATTCTTAAAAACAAAAACGAAAACAAATAAACAAAAATAATCCTATGTAAAATAAACATTCAGTCTTAAACTAAGAAAACATTTTTAATAAAATGAAAAAGCAAAACAAAAATAAAAACATTAATTCTTTTTACGATAATTTAACTAACAATTTTTTTTTCTTTTTCCTTACATTTTACAACAATTTCTACGCATATGAAGACTTGTTCAAGTATTAAGATGGTATCTGTTATAGAATTGAAAAGAAGAAGGAAAGTAGTAAAAACGTGAATCCAAAGCAGGAAATTAAAATAAAACAAAATAAAACATAACTATATCCAAAAATTAATTAATTAATTAATTAAGCCTAATTCTGTATTAATACTGTTATATAAATTAATCTAGTGAGATCATTGTGAGATCGTCACAAAACAATGAACTAAAGAGGTAAATAACCTCGCCCAAAGACTTTTACAGCCAGAGAAGCCATTGGATATTGCTAGTACTCACCACGGTAGTCGGGTGCAGTGCGAAGCTTCTCGCGGTAATAACGCTGATGATTCCCACCATTTATGGGAAGCTAGAGCCTAGTTTCTTGGTCAGCAGAGAATAACTCAAGCAGATGAATGCTCCTAAAGCCCTAGAAGATATTAAAAACCGCTTACAATTGACTTTACTTTGACCATAAAGATTGAAAATCATCTCAATTATTCCCACTGTTATGTTCCAGGCACACGTCGATCACCAGGAGGTTCTGCCGCGGCCGGCGTTCTCGCGAGGACAACGAGCTCTACCGCTCCAACAGTTTCAAGTTCGAGAGATTCACACGGGAGCCGCCGGCAGATGAATTCGCATCTGGCTCACAGGTAACATTGCCTTCTAAATGATACAAGACGCGTGAAATACCATTTTGTATAGTGTCGATATTATAAACTAGGCTCCCATGCTGAGACGTTATGATGATTCTAATGGTGATTTAAAAAATCTGTAATGGTGGGCAGGTTTAATAAACTCAATAAGCTACATGGTCCCGATTGTTAAAGGAATATGCATAAACAAAACTCTAACCCGCATAGTGTATGTCGTATGAATATTATTAAGAAGAAGCAATCAAAGTTCTTTAGAGGTGTGGTTTTGAAATACTATTGTAACTTCACCTATGAAAGCTTACATTCCGCTGTTCAACATTTATTGGGTTCTTATTTTATAACTAAGAACCTATATTTATACGCTTTAATAAGATGTTAGATACTAAATCAACAAGTAGTATAGGTATTTCAATTTATTTTTAAATTATGCAGACTAAAAATTGAATGGCTCTTGTAGAATACCAGAAGGCTGCCATCTAATTTAACAGACCTATCGCTGGAAAATCGAGTTCCTTGTAAAATCGTCTGGCGCGTTAAGTGTGAATGCACAAGTGCCTACATGATATTCCTCTCGACTATAGCACCGTGAAAGCGTTACCCACTTATCTAGATGAGCCATCTATAGCACAAAGAAGCTTCTTTACAGAGTTTGCCCGAAAGGATTTCCTTGAAAGCGCTCTCTATTGAACTTGTATTACAATGCACGTCGTCGCATTGCAAGAAAATTTTGTTAGCGTTCTAAGAGATTCGAAAATAGGTACCTACGGAAAAATTAATTTATTTTTAGAAATGTTTTATTTATAACAGTTATGTTCTAAGGTCTATAGATTCTGGACTAATATACTGGTGGTAGGTCTCTTATATGTGAGAGGCCACCTATTTAGGTACCACCGCAATGTCTATTTCTCCCGCCAAACAGCAGTGTAAATGCACTGTTGTGTCCCGGTTGGAAGGACATTGTAGCCAGAGTAACTACTGGACATATTGAGACTTAACATCTTATGTCTCAGGATGGCGAGCGCAGTGGAGTGCCAAACAATGCTTTGTAATTCATGTTATTGTTTCTATATAGGTAACTGTCCATGAGCGGTCGTATCGCTTGCCATCAGGCGAACGGCTTATGGCATGCTCATCTCGCTATTTAACGCAATAAAAAAAAATAGACGTGTCATGAATCTTTATAAAATGCTATATAAATATTATAAGTAAAGATTAAACAATATAAAAAAGTTGCAGATAAAAGTTTACTAAAGGTCGGCTCTAAATTCATGCAACTAGCGACATCTGGTTTATTTGGTAAGAACTCGAATAAAAGAAGGTACTTCAGTTTGAAAAGATTTGTTTTAGTTTGAATTCTGTGGTATAGATGGCGGTACTTGTCTACAAAAGGTTCTTAAGTACTCCGCTAGATGTCACATATGCGAAATGAGTTCTAATTTTACATCTGTTGATTTATATCATATCAATAAACAATATTTTTTAAATTACATTATTATAACGAGTCAGTAAAGGTAATAAAGATTTCATTAAGTTGCAGGTTAAGCCCCTCACAACAGTTCGCTAAGGAAATCCAAGGAGCAGACCCACATACTTAATTATGTTCACCAGTTTCAATCATAAATTACTTAGTACACGAGGTGTATTAGATTTTTTTTCTAGATGCCTCGGAAATGTAGTGTTTTACACCGCACTTAATTTTTTTTCTTTTAAGAAATATATTTTTATGATATTTATATATTTTTAAAGGGATGCCTATTTTATTTACGCCACCTTGTTACAAATTGTAATAAGGGATATACATTTAGCAATGGAATTATTTTACATAAATGAAACTATACTAGACTACTAATCGATACATATTACGCATTTCCCTTCCGCCATACGAGTACATCATAATTTCACCAATTATGCTCTAATAACTTGCACGCTCATTTGATTCTCCCTCCCTTCGCATAGATAATGAACAATAAAGTGGGCATATTATGACGTATATTGATATCTGTTTGGGTAGGGCGAGTGTCTGCGGTATTGTAACATAAATTGTGTGCACACGGTGCGCAGGGGCGAGACATTAATATCATCTGTCCTATCAATTACAACGACGTGGTCACCGCTGTGTCGACAGCCTATCGAAGGAAAATACGTGAAAAATTTGACATACGACCCTAATTTATCACCGCTTTGGAGACGTAGGGCTGCTTTGTTAGAGTAAAATGTAAAGATTGTACTATATTTTAGGCGTTAGGATTTTTTTTTATTACATTACAATTGTGAATAAGCAGATTGTTTCCACTTCCCTTGGTTTGTACTTATAAATTGTAAAAAGAAAATCAACAACGACTCTCTTTAGAAAATTAAACTCTTTGTGTTCGTGGCATCCAGATTCTTAATTTGATTAATTTACGAATGTTGCCCACTTTTACTATTTACGGAAACCGATATTTTTTATTTATTCTTCTTATTTGTTTTATTTCTTCGGACAAGCTGTGTGCGCGTTGCAAAAATGTAATGTTCCCATGTATTTGTAGAGCCCTTCCGTTTGCTGTATTTATTAGATAAACCGTTTGTATGGTATAAGATTAATATTTTATAAATTTGCATGATATATTCCACATATTTCTTCGTACTTAGATACAATATTAAGGCAATGAAAATATTATTTTGAACGCTGCTCATAGCTAATTGATAGCTAATTTACGAACCTGATTAAGTAATCTTTGAAATAATTAAAAAAGCAATAGTTAAAATAATACAAAATTCACGTAAGTAAAGAGAGAGATTGTTTTAAAAAAATTGTCAATATTAACATAGATACTTTACATCCCTAACTACAGACTGAAACTCACCAATACATCAACAGGCCGATGAAATACCGTCATTGAGTGTTACCGATCTGCTATAATTATTATGCAAATTTTACAATGGGTTCGTTCATTCAATTTGAGTGTAAAAAAGCCCGCAGCCCTGTGTGGATAAATCACGTTGTCCCGATGGCTATAGCGATTGCCTCATCAACATACTAATGCGTCGCGCCAGATGTTCCCGCCAGGGTACTGGAAATAGGAATTTTCTTATAGTTCGCAGTCCGCCCCCTTGTAACTTTTATTTTGTTGGTTTTAAGTGGATATTAGGTTTTTAACGATATTTTGCTTTAGTTTTAGCATTCTTAGATATTGTGAACAAGATGCCACGATGTTTTACTTTTATGTTTCCATGTGATGGTATCATTTATAATAGCTATTGTATAGTAGCTGTAAGAAAATATTATTCTACTTGAGAAATAAGAATAAATAAACATACCTACTCACTCTAAGCAGGCCTGCGATTTTTGGCTGGTACCCAACCACATCCAGCAGTTACACATATACGTGGATATTCCTAATCGAAATGAGCATTTCAGTAATATAAGGAATTTTGAGTCCAAACCACCCAAATTATTATCTTCTATGCTTATACGAATTTACGATAGATTTGAGGAAAAACAAAATTAATAGGTAAATTGTATATTGTTCATCCTGATTTTTAATGTCACTAGTTTACTCACCTTATTTGTGCCCCTTAATGGCTTAACTCAGGATATCGCTGATTAATCGAGCCGATCGGAGATGGATAACGTATCGTTTTACAGTACCAACACATTTTACGGCTTTGTCGGTCATTAAATTAAGAGCAAAAATACTTTTATTGTGACCCTCAGCATTCCTTACTTTGAGTCATTTTTATATTTTCACGTAATTTATATTATTTCTCATCGCTGGGCGTTGGTCTTCTGTACATTCCTTTCTCTATTTTGAAATCATTTTGTATTGCAATACCCTGGCCTTGTACTAGTTGATAGACAAACTAGACACCCTGTATCATCAATGTTTCACAAAAAACTCTTAGGTATTATGCAGATTTACTCATAAAACTAAATAATCTAATAACGTCCTAACAAAGCACATATTTCATTGCGCGTGTTGATAGTAAACCTTACTCACTTCGGTTATGAAAAAACTTTAAACGTTTTGCATCGACAGAAGGAGTGCAGGTGCCGCCTTCACTCTCAATTTATTTACATTTGAAAGTTTTTATATGTCTCGACGATCAGAAGTTTTAGTATATTCAAGAGCACCTGCGTGCTCCAGACAAAAATATTGAAAGCGATTAATAAGTGGAGGTACTAAATTAACTCTACCATGCAGTGGTTTATTGAAAAAAACAATACATTTTATGTATTCCCAATTTATTTGTAAAAGCTATTCATAGAATACGCAGGAACGTCATTAATATAATATGTAAATTCGTTAAATTGGCGGATGTTGAATTAACGAAAAATTATAATAATTAACTAAAATGTATACTTATTAGTCGAGGAACAATTTTTTATAATTACTTCCAAATGAAAAGCTTTTCGGGCTTAAACTCTAAAATCCTATGGCATCTTCAATGACTGCCATGTTGATACTTGCATATTTGCATATTAAGATGAATTTACATTGATTTAAATATATAAGTCAATGTGAATTTATGAAATATGAATTATACCAGTGCACGAATAAATCCGCGAAACCTGCGAGTATGAATTGCACACTTTACAATGGAAATAATTTAATTCGCAACAGAAAATAAAACTGCAAAATTCCGCGACTCAAAATTCG
Organism: Deilephila elpenor; assembly: GCA_949752805.1. Lineage (NCBI taxonomy): Eukaryota > Metazoa > Arthropoda > Insecta > Lepidoptera > Sphingidae > Deilephila > Deilephila elpenor. The sequence continues at coordinate 6,214,581 of OX457111.1, forward strand.
CGGGCTTCGCAAATCCGACATTAATCATACGAGCGGGTAGTTTTTAACTCTATTAGAGAATGCGTATTAAGCCCGGCTGCTCCCTTCGGCCATGGTGTAATCAACTTCAGTTTCGGGACACGGTGTGTAATTGAAAATGTCGAACGGTAGCGTGTTCATTTTCCACTAATTAATCGCAGTGATGACATCGCGGCCGGCGCGTTGAAACGCAGGTAATCCCTAGACGCGCGCTTTGTTCGACGCACGATGCCACAACACTCCCTTTCCAGCAATCAGTGAAAGTACTGCGCTTATACTGATGTGATTTTTTTTAATTCGATGCTCGTCTTGTTGTCCTTTTAGGGATAGAAAATTAATGAAAATTTGTTTTTTTATTCGTGGATTATTTTGATGGAAATATGTCTACGTTTTATACATCGATAAAAAGGGATTCTTAATAGAAGCTAAGAGCTTTGGTAATTCGTAAATTTGTTGCATTCTAATTGAATAAAAATCATAAGGAAATCGTCGAATACTCTAACAAAAGTATTCTATATTGATAAAAACTAAGTGCACTTGACAATGTAAATCCCTTACACAATGTCTACCTTATAAAACATTGTTTAAAGGTGTGTAAAGGTCACCTGGGTAAAAAAGCCCAAAGGTTAAAGAACTCCAAAACTTACCACATTGTTGGAAGTTTGGAATTACCTATCTGTGCGTTTGAGATTTTATCTCGGCCCGTGTAGGACCTTTTTGCAGAACGACCCGTTTCACAACTTTTTGCGATGATAACTACATTTATATGCTATTATAAAAATTGTATGTTTTAAGTTTTTCCTTTGAGTTTTTTAATATTAATTTTCTGCTTTAAAATAATTTGATAACTGACAAACAACGTAGTCAAAGACAGCTAAAGGGAGCTTAGACTAAAAAAAAGAAACCATCAAATGGGAGATGACAGCCTGTGGGGTATTTTATCCTTTTTGAAATTAGAAATATAGCATTTGGTGTCAGAAATATCAGCCTATACACGTCCCACTGCAGGGCTCGGACCTCCTCTATAATAGAGAGCATAATTGTGAGGGGTATGGCCATATAGTCCACCGCGCCGATAAAACATATAGTTTCGTTTTTTAGGATAATTTTGATTGTGTAAGTAATTATTTTATTTCATTGTAATTTGTAATTAATCATTCGAGACAAAAACAAAATCCGCTTCACCGAGTCACTAATGTAAAATACAATTTAACTTAACTGCGTCAACCGTGTTAAGAAACTTCCTTTGTTGTATCCTAAAATGCACTTAACTGCCGTTTTAAAATAGCGGCTACCGGTCATTTACCTGATCTAAAGTTCACCTTAAAAATAAATAAAAACAAAATGGAATTATTTCGGAAGGAATTAGCGAAAAAACGTAGAGACTTAAAATATACGATAGAGACTAATGTGTATTATAATGTATATTAATGTTAAGACTAATATGTATCACAGGAAACTATTGATTTTTGAAATAATAGAAAAAAATGACAAGTTTATAATCTAATAAAATCCATTTTTGTATCATTGAGATTGTGATGGTGTGTTATCCGCACAGTGCACACCATCACAACCAAATCAATCTCGACCAAGCTTTTTTGAAGCACATAACAAACCGACGTTCTCCGTACCTTTTCTCATTCAATTTTTACTAAAGCAATATAAAATCTACCTAAAAACACAATAGCTACAGACTTAGGAAAAAAAGCACCAATGGAAAAAAAATATCATATGCTTAATACAACCAGTTTTATTGTTATTTTATTTTAACATTGCATGACCCCGTATTACGTGACAACAAAAAGTGCCGTCAGGAAAGTAAGTAGCTTGTCTACGAGTTTTATATCTCTTTTATATGCTACTGTAGCACACAAAGCAGTATAGAATAATGAAAAAGATTTGTCGTGTTTACGAAGAGTGTATTTAAGTAGTCGTTACGACATATAGTCTGCTTTAATATTTCATAACATTTAGTAGCGTTAGAGGTTTATTATTATGTGTGTTTAAAAGGATATTATAGGTATATAATAATAATATGAGCAATAATTTTGTGTATAAAATATTCAGCAAGATCTTTCAACTATAAAGACTTGCGTACCTATGTGTGTATGTAGTTGAATCTCCGAATTGTATTTGCGAAGCTATTACTTCGATGACAAAAGCCCAACTATTTTTAACCACATTTCTCTGTTGTGAATGTGTCAGTTAATTGTGTTACTTCTGATTAAGGACGTTTTTCTACATCTTCTATTTCCTAATTAAAGCTATAATAATGTAAGTTATAGTTAAAATGAAAAACCTTTTTTGTCACTATTGTAACGGCTTCAGGATTGTAATAGTGTAAAAAAAAATTAAAAAATACAAATATAGTATCCAAGTTGCGGATGTTTTCAGAGACCGCCCTATCTCTACATTTTATAAATGTCTGTTATTAAATTACATTACTGGGAAATAAGAAAATAAGAGATAATCACACAAGCCCAAGAGTCAAACTTTTAGGGAGCCAAAGAAAATATCAAAAGCCAAATTATTAAATCAGTCAGCACTCAAAGATCCAAATTCAGTTGAAAACTTTCCGAAAAATGTTCTGGATATCGTGGATTGCGTCGATAAACACCGAACAGTGTACGTTTAAATTGTCTGTAAATTGATTCCGGTGTTATTGGTAAAGTTTGTTACTTCGGTAAATCCCGGGACCGTGGGGCGGGATAAAGGGGAATGTCCTTCGTATCCTTAGATATTTGTCAGCCTGTTGTCAAATAAATCACGATAGTTGGAATTTGGTAGAGTGGCTTTGTACGAATAAATTCGAATGTAGTCTAAAGGGCCGATTGGGGATTCTTAAAGTTCACTTGTTGAAACATTTGGAACGTGATATAACATCTTGTACTGATTTTTACGTGTTTCGTTGTATAAAATGCAATTTGAGTTATAAATTCGTCGGGATTGTTTCTAATTATGATTAATGAATGTGGGCGATGTACATATGTTGTATGCACTGTGTATTGAAATCTTATAATTAATAGTGGCTTCATATCTAACACTCGTTTTTGCATTACATGACATCAGAGGATATTGACTTTCTGTATTTATTTATTTGAGATTTATTTTTCTTTTTCGTTTGTAACTGTAATTTTATCTGAAGGTAATTTATCACAAATACTATTATTAGCCATTGATCGTGTTATAAATTATATATGTTCGTTTGTTTTTGAATTATTATCAAAACTATCTTTGACATCTTCCGTGGCGCAGTTGGTTTTGACGCCGCCTGTGAAACGAGAGGCCGCGGGTTCGATCCCCGCACCGAAACAAATATTTGTGTGATCCACAGGTATTTGTTTCGGGTCTGGGTGTTTGTGAGACCGAAAAGTCTCTCGTAGCTTCTGATACCCACGACACAAGACTCGATCTTAGTGTGGGGTCAGGACTATGTATGTGACTGTTGGGTGTATTTATTTATTTATTTATTTATCTTTAATAATTTTAATATGTTCTTGAACAGTTCTTAGAACATTGTTTACCGAAGTATCTCAAACAAAAACAATATTACACCCCGATTGGGCTAACAGTTCCTCCCAAAGTGTACCCTGACACGACAAAACCGCATTTATGATAACCTTTGTTGTCCAAACGGTTATAGGCAAAGTTTGATCGTTTGCTCCTCTCCGAGTAACCGCAATAGCTTTTCATGATTAACAGTCAATAAACTTAACCACAACTCCTGTATACGTGGTAATGAAACGGGCAACTATTATAATGGCTATTTGAAACAATTTCGGTGCTTAGACAGCATTTTTATGGACACGTAAAGGCTTATAAAAAGTTTTATTTTGTAATAAACTACTTTAGTGCTGCTTACTGAATCTTCCCAGATTAATTTTATTGTCGATTTATTTGGTAGTTCGTAATTTGGTTTATATGTTAAATGGTTTAATATATCAAGTAATTAATTAACGAAAATAAATAATATTTGATATCTCAACAGATTAGGTTAATAGCTAGAATACGTAACTGCAAAAAAATATCGTTCTTATTCAGGATAAAAGCTGGCTAAAGTATTATTATAATTAACTTGATATAAATTAAACCATTTTACCTTATAAATAATAAAACAAATATGTCTTACATTTGTCAAGATAACTCAGCAGAAAATAAGACCGTCCATCAATGTCGTGAACATTATAATCAATGTAATTTTTCGTATTTCATGTATAAAAAGCTTACGAAAACAAAGTGCTTTATTTTGCAAACGTCTACAAACATACAATAACAAAAAATACATAAACACGTATCCCAATGCGAGTGTAAAAGTATCGTGAAAAATGAATAGAGCGGTGCACATCTAGTGAAAGAAAATAAAATCGAATCTGAATGCTGAGTGAAAATCTGTCGGCTTCCCGACGACTTTGATCTTATGTTTGGTGGCATTAAAATTTACATATTTCCCTGTGTTTCTGTGAGTTCTTTGATGTGCTTTTCAATGTGGTTCGTAAATCGATACGGCTTTGATAAAATATCTTCGCACCGCAGGTTGGGGGACTTCGTTGTCGGCTCGGTTTTGTGGTTGCCTTAATGGTTTCTAATTGTTTGCTAATTCCTTTCGATTTTACTGCTATTTTGTTAATAATTGTAAATATAAATACGACTTCCTCGACACGAGTTCGGTTGGGTATAGACTATAGTTCAGTTGCAAATTTCTTATCTCCTGTATACTTTTTGCTCATTGATTTCCAGGATCATGAAACAAGTATTTTTTCTGCACAGAATGAAACATATGTGTTAAAAATCAAAGCAACCCATCAAACCATTGTTGCGTGTAGAAAGTATTAACATACCCATCCATAATTGCGGATATACGAAATCAAGATGATTAAAAAAAAGCAAATTACGTTTTTACATAAGGAAATATGTATTAGATTAAACAAATGTCCACATTGGATGAATTTCAATGGACAAATACATACATACATACTAGTGATGTAACGAATGTTAGTTTTCTCACATTCGCGAATGCGAATGCGGATGCGAATATTCAGATCTAACATTCGCGAATACGAATGCGAATGCGAATGTTGTTTTTCAAATTTGGCGCGCAACATTTCGGGCCAACCATGTAAACGAACATAGTCGAGCAAGTCGAGCCGGCCAGTGCTTTGACAGGTTGAATGAACAAAGAAGGGGCAAACATGTATGGACTCCAGCCTATTGACCAATAAGGACGAGCGATATGTCATTGGAAAGGTCTTTTCAGATGCTACAACTTCTTCTATGACAACTAAACCCAAATCACTGTATTTAAAAAAATATAGTTACTTAAAGACAACCCGAAAATCACACGAGAGCGCCTCGGCATAGTGAGCAATAACCACAAGCGATACGTCGTTGGAAAGGTCTTTTAAAATGCTACAACTTCTTCTACGGCGACAAGTCTCAAATCAGTGTGTGAAAAAAAATATCGCTGCGTAAAGGTAGCGCAAGGATGAAAACATGTACATAGACTCATAGCCTATTGTCCAATAACGGCGAGCGATATGTCATTCGAAAGCTCTCTTCGTTTTCTACAACTTCTTCTTTGGCAAGAAATCCCGATTAGCTGTTTTAAAAAAAATATTTCGACATAAAGATATTGCGAGGGTCATTTGTATGGACTCCAGCATACTGGCCAATAACGACGAGCGATATGTCATTGGAAAGGTCTTTTCAGATGCTACAACTTCTTCCATAACAACTAAACCCAAATCGCTGTATTTAAAAAAATATAGCTACTTAAAGACAGCCCGAAAATCACACAAAAGCGCCTCGGCATAGTGAGCAATAACCACAAGCGATACGTCGTTGGAAAGGTCTTTTAAAATGCTACCTTTACGCAGCGATATTTTTTTTCACTCACTGATTTGAGACTTGTCGCCGTAGAAGAAGTTGTAGCATTTTAAAAGACCTTTCCAACGAGGCGACGTATCGCTTGTGGTTATTGCTCACTATACCGAGGCGCTCTTGTGTGATTTTCGGGCTGTCTTAAAGTAGCTATATTTTTTTAAATACAGCGATTTGGGTTTAGTTGTTATGGAAGAAGTTGTAGCATCTGAAAAGACCTTTCCAATGACATATCGCTCGTCGTTATTGGCCAGTAGGCTGGGATGCGCCTTCTCCTTTAGTAGTTATTAATAAATATTGTTTTCTTAATTGTAAGAAAGAAATTGTAATTTTATTTACAAGTAGGTATTTATTATTTTGTTTTCTTGAGTATGTTTATTAATTGCATTGAAAAATAATAGAAAATGAAGGTTTTAAAATTATAACATTTTGGATATTAAATGTTTAATTTTGGTTGATTATTTTTTATAACTGTAAATAGCATTTGGTTTTGTTAAAAAAACTAGAAGCTATAACTTAATAAGTACAGTCAAAAGACTTACGAGACGTAGATATTATCAATATTATAAATAATTAAAAAGTACGCCAAATATAATAGTTGTATTATTTTTCCAGAACCATCAAAATTTGTATAAATTTCCTTTTTATTTGTCAAAAACATTCGCTTAACATTCGCTTCGTTTCTTGCGAATACGAATGCGAATGCGAATGCCAAAAAATATGCGAATATTCGCGATTCGCGAATGCGAATGCGAACATTCGTTACATCACTAATACATACATACATAAACTCACGCCTTTATCCCCGAAGGGGTAGGCAGAGGCGCCACCAGGACACCCACATTTCGCCCTGCATGTTCCGTCCCATGATGTGATAGGGGGCGAGCCTATCGCCATATCGGGCACAAATTCCTGACTCCGGGCTGATAATGAATAGAAAAATCCAATACCACTTTGCCCGACCCGGGACTCGAACCCGAGACCTAAGCTTTGTAGCCGTACCGTAATACAACTACGCCACCGAGGCAGACAAATACATAGATACAAACGAAACGTAAGCCGAACAATGCAAGCTCCTCACACTCACAATTCAGACCGTATTCATCCAATAAACTTTATGAAAATTGAACGTATCATAGTACCTAAGCAGGGGCCTCGTGCGAGAACCGTTGCTCCGATGATTAGAAGACAGTGAGATACAAACGAGGTTTGCTCAAACACGATGTAATTTAGTCGCGACGCAATCAGACACATGCATTGTGCCGTCGTGTATTTATGTGCCTACAGAAAAGCTGCGAATCGCTTTCGGCGAAACGTCTGGGATTTTGAGTGTTGTTGTAAGAACTTTATGTATTCAAAAGGAAAACATTATAAGAACTGTCTCAATGGTTTATGTGTATTCAAAAGGACTTTTGTCCAAGTTATTTTGGATATGAGTAACGGTATAAGGTTAAATAATTAAGGAAAAGGTCGTGAGAAAATTCGCTAAACTAAGAGTGCGCTATAACCTTTTTTTATATTTCTCGCCGGTAGACGTAATTATGCCGGCCTGGTGAAAATCAAATATATTATACGGCTGCTGATGATCTGCTCGGCGCTGTGCCAAAGAAAAAGCGAAATGATTTTCCAACAGCCATCCCGACTTTTCAGGATATTCTGATTATTCCAACCTTTATGATCTGGATATTTTGGTATTAAACTTATGGAACCTATAGAACATGAGCTGATAGATAAAAAATATCTGGATTTGCATATTTGAATATAAATATATATTTTACGACGATACTTTACAGCGGAATATATCAAACATCACAAAATACCGTAAAAAAAGAATGTTATAAATTTTCATAATATGATTTTTGTACCCACAGAGTCAGTGAACTTATTATGCACACACATCCCTCGATGAGTTCAAATATTTTAATATCAAAGAGCTCGCACCAGAGAGGTTGTCGCGTTATTTGCAACCGATGCAGCCAATGTTTCGCTTTCCAATTGAGGAATATCGTACAAAGTGGAATCGAAAGGAATTTTTACACACGGTGTTAATATGAAAAATATACACCAGAATTATTTTATCGAAGAATGTATTGGGATGTTATATCTATTTTATAAAATTGAAGTGACTAAAATGCATTCCATTTTGTACAAATCTTCTCTACGAGTATGCTATAATGTAAGTGTGCTCTTAAAGGAATTTTTGAAAGTGTTTCTAAGATAGTTAAATGAAGGATGAAAGTCTATAATTATTGAAGTTACAAGTATAAATATTGATGTTTAGGTTTATATAATGTTGCAGACTAGTAAAGTTACCATACAATATTTAAAAGAAATGTTATTACTGTCTTTAGTATTCAGAGAAGAAGAACTTAATTAATAACTTCATTATACATGTGAAACAAAATATAAACTTAATTTTTAAGCAACTTGCAAAACAAAGAATTCTTTATTCCTAAATTCTTAATTACTTTAACTAGAATAAGTTAATGATCTTCTTTGTAATGACTTCAACATTAAATTTTATTTGAAGTAGAAAGGTGTTGTTGAAAGTCTGAGGGCAAGAAAGTAAATAATTTCAACGATATTTTACGACGGGTCGAATACTTAATGAGCACGTAGATTTTTGTATAATTAAGTTCCCAACAAAAACAAGACTTATTTGAATAACAATAACAATTTAGGCCGTTTGTAGAAGATTTGCAACTCTCTGTAATACTTGAATTAACCTCTCGGAATTCTTTGGGCTTCATTTGTTTTTCGCAAATGTTTGAATTTCGAATCGTTTTGTAACGAACACGTTTGTTTTATTGTTTAGGATTCATGGTCTTAATGCACAATAATAAAGAGTATTTTAGTAACAAGTATATTATGAAAGGTCTGTATTTAGTATATGGTGTACTCTAGTTTATTTAAGGTTTTTATCCATTGTTACGTAGGTAATGTCCATCAATGAATTTCTACACTTATGAAGACCCCTAATTTCATTCATGTTTCTTTTCTAAAGAACTTAGATTAAATCTTGGAAGAAATTTTTGATGTAATACTAGTCCACAGCTTTAATTTTAATATGACTTTTAAGAATATCTTAATTTCTGGCAATATTACAATATTCGTTCATGCAGATTGTATCAATTAAATATGAACATACGGAAGCGTATGTGTACTGCGATAGTTAATTGATTACTTGGCAACAGGTGCCACGGATGGCAGTACAGACAGTCATAAACGGTCCAACATGGCCGTTAGTCGATAGATTAAATACTTAACCAAAATTTATGACCATCTAAATCCAATAAGTTTGCACTAATCCTTGCATTGATCGATTGTATTTGGAATAGGTTTGAAATTGAAATAGATTATTCAAATCAGCCAATGTTATACGTTTTACTGCGGAGTACAGGGTTCGCTAAATTTAAATAATAGATTTAGAGTATTTAATACAACTTAGTCGTTTTAGGTCTCATCGATGACCGACCTGCTGCATGTTTTAGAATATCAGTCACTATTTGGAAAGAAGTATCCTGTTTTATAGTGAGCTTAAATTAAGTAAAAAAGACACACATGTTTGATAAGTTAAAATTATTTCTGTATCTGTATCCGACCATATACGTCCCACTGCAGGGCACGGGCCTCCTCTAACATCGAAAGAGGTTGAGAGGGGCTAGGCCATATAGTCCACCACGCTGGCCTAAATAAAATTATTTACAATAGGTAAAAACTAGGAACCTCTCTTAAAATGTAAGCTTACCTCCTTTCCACTAGACTTTTGCTAACTTAACTTTCATGAAATTGATCATGAATCATGCAATACAGTATATGCGTAGTATGCGAACATTTGGTAAACCTAGTAGCGTGCATTAGCTGTAAATCTGTCAAATACAAGCACAAAATACGGGCTCCAGACATAATAAAACAATTTAAAGCAACTCTGATCTAACATACATGGGAAAGCAAGTTCAGAGTACAATTATGTAAAAATTAGCCCAAGTAAGTGCTCTATTTTTGAGAGAGTTGCGATGAAAAGATATACGGCATGATTTACGATTCCTAGTAGAGTTTCTCTCGTCACGCTTTCGGTACGGACGGTGAGGTGATACAGTAATGATCGTCACGCGATGTTTTTTCTTTTTTTCTTGGGCGTTGAAGACACCATTCCTTTCTGCTCATCATGTGTCAATTTCTACGGAACAAGAATTGATGTGACATCCTTTACTTTCTTGAAACGTTTGTTAATTTATTAGCGACTGTCATCTGTTTTCATTTAGCCAATTATTTGTTTGATTTGTTGGATTGTTCTGCAATAGGTAATAGCGAAATATACTTTTGTGCCGTTTAATTAATTAACTATTTAATTCTCGTAAATTGGGATAAATTGTGTTTTATAGTTTTGCACGAAAAAGTGACAATGCATCTGATGTTAGGTGCAATACGGTCAGTAGACATGAGATGGTTATCACTTACCGGACGACAAAATTATGCCGGCCTGATTGTTACCGGATATATAGGGGAACGCGAAATGCGACACTCTTACATGGGTTACTATAGCGGGTTTTCAACCACTGTGGTCGCTATCCGGGATACAAATACGGGTTACGAATGTCCTCCCATCAGCAAATAATGTTTATTTCTAATATCAAAGAGAAAAAAATCTGAAACTAGTCTATATTTACTTAAATATTTATTTTAATATTACAGCATAATTTATCATTATCTCTAGTAAATGCAGTGTTGGAGGAAAATATTTACAAAGTTACAATATATTAATCACAGATATTTACGCATATACGGGTGGCAAATAGCTCTTCATGGAGGGTCCCGCTCGGCCTAACGGTGGTAAATTCGATGTTTGTAGTTGTCTTACGGGGGGCGGCGACAAATTTCTGTTTATATGTTCTGTATCTTTATTGAACTGGGCATTGTTTCTTTGTAACACCTTATAATTCTTTATAACTCCGCGCAATTCGTCTTGGTACTGACGATTCTGCGTATCTTGTCTATTAGCTTCCAATTTGTCTTCATAATCATCGTCATTAAAAGCTGGTTGAATAGGAATGAAATGCGTTTCTGGCCTTTGATTAAAATTGGTGAATGAAGATTTGTTCTTAGGCTTTATTTTACTGGACTCAAATTGGTGTTTAGCAGTAATATAGTTCATAATTTCAGATATATCAATGGGTTTCATATTATATTCTTTGACTTCGTTGACTGGTTTGGGTTGTGATTGAATGAATTTCGAAGTTTTCTCTGATTTACTATCTTTTATAGATTTAGAAAAATGATCCGGTTTAATTTCATTGGTTTTATTTAGATCGTTTGACTGCGGTTTGTTTTTGGTTAGAAAGTTTTTGAGGAAAATATTATCCCTCAAGTTGTCTTCAAAGACGGTAGCTGTGGTAGTTGGTTCATTGCGATTTTCCTCGTAAATATTTGTACGTGGTTCAATCAGAGGCTTAAAATCATTATTATTAGCTGGTACTATAAAATCAGTGAATTTATAGGAGTTGGTTGTACTGGATGATTCTAAGGGTCTTTGTTTTGACGGAACGTAAGGTCGTTTTTCAATATCATTAACGTTAGGCCATCCACCATTCATTCCATTATTCTGATTAAGAGGAATGACGTTTAGCTGACTGTTATCTATAAATGATTTTGAGTTTGATTCTTGTCTTGGCGTTGATTTATAAAAATCATCTTGATAGTCATAGGATTGAGTGACTATTTGACTTGGTGGGACGAATTTCCGGTAGGTAATAAGTTTTGATCGAGCATCAAGTGTGTTGCCTTTCTTGGTAGGTAGAGAAACATTGTCATAAAACGCTGTAGTGTATTCGGTCATAGGTTCAGAAGTACTACTGTACCAAGATTTATATTGATTTGAAGCAGTAGTAGCTATTGTAGTATCATCATATATTTTGCCTTGTTTAATTGAAGAAACTTCATTACTTTGTTGAAAAGATTGGTATTGTTTGTCATTTTTTGTTTCAGTCGACTTATATTTATTACTTGAAGTGGAGACTTCGTTTTTGTTTGGTTCCAGGTGTGTTTTAATCATGGTTGTATATTGTTCTGGTGTCATTTCATTGAAATTTATCATGACATCGTCATCCTCACCAAATGATCTTGATATTGTATTTTTATCTGGCGTTTTATTCGCCTCCGGGTTTATGCCATATTGCCATCGCCATAAAGCTTTACTATTTTCTTGGTCCGGTTCTTTCATAGTCGCTTCATAGTTAACCAACTGCGGCATTGTTGCTTTGTCGGCTGAAAACATCCGAGCTATTGTTTGCTGTGGCGCATTTACCGAAGGATGGTGAGCACCTTGCGAAGCTAAAAATGTAATTTGTGGCGAAATTGTTGCACTGGGTTTGTTATTAATTTGATCTTGTTGAAACTCATTTATTTTGACCGGTGTTTGAGCTGTGGCTGCGACCGCTAAATTATTTTGAGAGTTGAATCCTTGCGCAAAGTTAAAAGAGAAAGATTCAGGTGTTCTTCCCGTGAATAAATTTTGTTGTGGTAAAATGTTGAAGTGGTTGTTTTTTTCACTTTCACTTATGAAATTATGGTTTTCTTCGTTCCAGGATTGCAAGTGTGGCGGTTTCTTAGCCTCTTCTGCCAGATTATATTGCACTGCCCTGTAAAGAAAAAAAAAGTGATAGGGTAGATCAACTCTGTACTAGTGGAGAGTCCTAAAATAATTTAATATTGTTGTTCCAATGTATGAATATGGATCACTCAATTAAGAAATTTCTGTACCGTTGTATAATCTCGGGTATCGGAGGAGCTACAGGTAAATGGTCGCCAGTTGCTCTGAATCCATTTGAATCGGCTACGTAGTGAACAGTGTACGTTTGTCCATTGTCTCCTACGTATGAATACGACCCTTCAACCACTTGTTCCTGTTTGTCTGTTCCTGCATTCTCCATACGACTATGCTGGACATAATGCGTTTGATCGGCTCCTAGTGCTCTATATGAAATAAAAATATATTCTATGTTATTAATGCTTAAATAGACAAGAAAGGAAAAAAAAACCTTTACTTACTCGTAACTAAAACTTCCATCCAAGTCCATTTCATTAGACAAACGCAATATCGGCACCGCTGTCTCCGTCGTGGATGATATAAAATATCCTGGTAATGGTAAATATTGTGGAATGGGGAAATTACCGGACTTTATTTGATCTGCTCCACGATCATTTCTAGTTTCCGCCGATATAGTTACGCTTCGAGTGGGTGTTTGAGACACGGCATTCAGTGGCGTTTGTTCGTTATTTCCAGGAAATTGATACGGGATTTTCATGTCAATTCTGTCGATGGGATGCTGGTAATTAAACGATCTTGGAAGGGGCTTTAGCTGTCGCATCTGGGGCCTTTGTTTTCTTCCTAGGTTTTCAGTGTAATTTTGTCTGTTTTTAAAAAATGATGCTGGTGAAGTGACTCTTTTGTCACCGTCGTTATCATCGTCATCCTCACTGTCATTATCAAGTGGCGGAAGAAGAGTTGTTGAGACCATAACAGGGAATGGTTTTGGAAACGCTACTGGTGACTTGGTTCCGCTCGGTGGCAAGTATTGATACTGTAATTTATCCATATTGTTCATGGGGTAATATGGTATTGGAGTGTGCGCTTCCGGTGGCAGATACACTGAGTTATCTGTCGTAAACATTCCAGGTCTTGGCGTTTGAAACTGTGGTGGAAACGTATAATAGTCTTGTCCTGCATCCACAGCTAAAGTTATCGCTAATATCAATAGCGGTATCTGTGAACAGAATTGTTATTAACTTACATTTTCAACGTTATCCAAAAGATTTCACTAGGCCACAAACACATTTCACTTACCAGCTTCATATTGTGTGAAGCTGAGAGCGTCCATGAAAACACTTTTTCACGTCACACTGTAACACTCGTGTTTAACGAAATGATAATGAAAATGAATTCCGCATACATTTATAGGCACGCGAGATGCTTGTGTCCAGGCATTCGTGAAAGATATCGCTCGGCTCTAAACTAGGTTTCTCCTTGCAGTTTTTATGTGAACATTCATTACTTAATAACATACTTTGTGTACAAATCATACGGATTTGTTCAAGCAAATTGTAAGATAACAACATCTTATACGTTAATTACTTCATTAATTCATAGTTAGAGAGGTGTATGTGCTGAAATGACAAAGAAATTGATCCACTAATAAAATTTTCCTTATCATGCGAGCGCGTGATTATTTTGCTCGTGTGTTAAACAACACATAGTAAGAAAGCATAGATCCACATTGTTTTCTTACACGAAGTGTAAAGAATGACATAAGTATTTTATTTAGGAAATATGCTCGGGTCATGTCAAAATGAACCCGGGCAAAACCGCGGGACGCAACTAGTGTTGTATAAAGTGCGTTTTTTCAGTTTTGCTTGTTTCATTTGTTGGTTCATTGTATCCAAAGTTTCAATTTTAACAATGTTCGTTAAAACTGTCGATGTTGGAGCTTATTCTAGTAAAAGGCAAAAAAATTGAATTTAAAATAATTGTGCAGTTAGCACGCAGAATCATAAAAAACACACACTTTCGTAATTAAGAGGGTAATTCCGCAAATATTAAATCACATAAACGTATAAATGAATAAGGATGCTGTGAATCACGAAGTTTTAATTAATTAAAAGGATCAAACCCCCCGGACAGGAATTCTACGGAGGGGCAGCGTTCGATAAATTGCGCGATAAATTAAAGGTTTTTATACGGTCATCCCAAATTCGCGTTTCGTAAAGTGATGCAAGGTCCGTAATGGTCAAAGTTAAAAGTCAATGCCCTAGCCAACCGGTTATGGATTTTTGGTTGTGCCCTAAGGGGTTTTGCTGGAACACTCGTATACATTTCATCGATAATTAAAGCCGTTTCGATGCAGTCATTTCGGATTGAGATTGCATGTACGTTCAACGGATGCTGTTTTGATAGCAATAACCGTTTGTTATGTCCTTCGGTGCTGAATCTTTTGAGTGTGCCTTTAAGCCAAATTTTTATAGGTCTGGTCGTATGTTATGTAATGATTTGGTTGTCGTTTTGGTTTTTATTTTGGGAGGTAGGCGTGTTGGGTCATCTACCTTTAGCTTCGCTTGGTCAGGAGCAAGGTAATAAAAGGCTTAATAAAGAATTAAAGCGGCCTGCTTATTATGTCATATTATTTTCCATGGGCAAAGTGATAATTATTTTGGACAAGTTTGGAGAATGCAGTTGAAAGTAATATTTTTATGTGTGTTCTCATACAGCTATTGCAGTGTTTATATTTTTTACAGAATATAGACAATTTTTATTTGCAACTAAACATCAATATTAATAAGTGTATTTCTTCTTTCAGGTATGTCATTTAAAGCAGTACAGAGGTAAAGTATTAGAATAAAATAACAAGTCACATTATCATACAATTATATTTATTAATTACCAATACATCACATATCACTGGCTTTGAACATACGTATCATACAAAACCTTTACGATTCTCGCAGCAATCGAGTTCACAATTTAAAATCGTGATCAAGATAACTGGCAAGAACATTGTGTATAAAATCACAAGAGGTAATTCGTATACTTACAAATAAATACGATTAACTTTCGATTATCGACTAAGAAATCATATTTCGCAGTCTATTTCACGTTCGCAGCCCGAAGTTCGTTTTGGATTATTTCTTACTAAACTATTCTATTGATTACTTTTTGCCGTATGATGGGTAGTTGGACTCGTGTTGGGGATAGTAGGTGTTCTGTGGGTTGTAAGTGGGTGCTTGTGTGGGGTAGTATGTGGGTGCCTGCGTGGGATAGTAAGTAGGTGCCTGTGTGGGATGGTAGGTTGGGGCTTGTGTGTACACTGGCTTGTTCTTCTCGGCCTCCTCCTTGGCGCTTTGGTCAAGAGCCCTGAAAAATAGAATATGTATTAATACATGTATAAGTTTATATATAAAGAAATGTTTGACTCGGCATCTCGTGACGTATAACGGTACAATATTATATGCACAAGTCCGTTATTTGCGGTCGTAAAAAAATATGATTCATAAAAAATATTTTGCTTCAGAAAATATATTAATTTGCATCGATGTGATAATTAATAACGCCGCATAAAGAAGCAGAATCTCACGCTCATGTTAATTATGACTGGAATATTTGTATTACTGTGGAATTTATCTGCGAATGGAAATAAATGCTGCATTTAAATATACCCCAACAGTCACATACATAGTCCTGACTCCACACTAAGATCGAGTCTTGTGTTGTGGGTATCAGAAACTACGAGAGACTTTTCGGTCTTACAAACACCCAGACCCGAAACAAATACCTGTGGTTCAGAAAAATATTTGTTTCGGTGCGGGGATCGAACCCGCGGCGTCTCGTTTTACAGCCGGCGTCTAACCAACTGCGCCACGGAAGCTGTCTGTCTAAATCAATTGGACGTTTTATATGCTAACATACATTTTCGTACCTACTCTTTTAAATAGCAAAAACCAGTTGAAATTGTATATAACTGTATCGTTTAGAATTGCTAATCGGAAGCGACCCCAAGGTCTTAGTTCAACACATTGCTATATGCACATAACCTTTATACCAAACACGATTATTAAATACGAAAGTATCTATTTGCATACAATTTCAGTAATGCCGTGTTATGTCGTTTTTATACCTCAGTTCATTTGATTAATGACCTGCCTATTACGCGTTCGACCACTCATAAACCACGTTCCATTATGTTGTATGCTAATTTCTGATACTGATTTGACAGATATCGCTGCTAATGAGCCTTTGTGTTACCATCAATATCTTTATTTGCATTGTTTCATTTTTTGTGCTCCAAATGGATGATGTTCGTGTCATATTTGTGGGTGAATTAACTTTTAACTAAACATTACTTTATATATTTTTAAATTGATACTCCTACGAATAATGTCTGCTAATTTTCTTAACGAGCGTGATACCAATACGATGTTATCGTGTTTTATTTCTTACTGTCCACTTTTATAACTGTGATTAGTACAATATTTTCTTTAATTTTGGGGATATTTTGATACATTTTTATCATGTAAGTGTAGGATAAAGGCAAGCAGATGAAAAATAGTATCATATTGTACTAAATTAAAAGTGAGAGCGTTTAAAAAGAACACGCTGTTGTTTTGCGAATCCATTGATAATTTGATACTTTTAAGGAACTCATAAAAATATTTAAGGAGCGAAACATTCTATTAAAAACACGTTTAGCGGTATTACTAAACACTCTCAGAGAATTGTACCGTTAACAACTCATAAAATGCTTAAATAGAATATCATAACAACATTAAAGATGACTAACTGCTAAATATCGCATACATGCTAAATTATATGTTAAAATTAATATAAAATTTTATGAGAATTTGTGGATATCTTCAAATTGTTTTACTATTTGTTGCCCAGTCTTAGTTTTTTTACACATATGTGTAATTAAATACATATATAACATACAATATAAACACATTTGTAACTGTCTTGAGAAATATAATTAAAATATTGTGATATTATTTTAAGAGTAGTCGGTCTAAGAAATGTAACAAAAAATATTTGAAATCCATCCAGTTTTTAAATACGTGATGATAAGTACCATTTATTTTTACAGTATTTTTTTATACAGTTGTAATCGTCCGCCAGTTGATTAGCTCTCGCTAGAGATTATCTGCATTCCATCTCATTAAAAAATATATATTGATATACTTACGCCTGGATCGCTGGGGGGACGGGGGGTGGGGTGGGAAGGTGATCTCCGTAGGCATGGAAGCCGGTCTTGTCAGCCCAGTAGGTGACAGTGTAGGTCTTGCCATCAGCGCCCACGTAGGAGTACCAGCCCTTCTTCACCAGGCTCTCATCACTGCCCTTGGGGTCGGTGAAGTATCCCTCTTCGCCGACGTGAGTGCCGTCGCCGATTTGGTACCTTTGGAAGGTATTTTATTAGATTTCTTACACAAGTTTCTGATCAATCATAGAGGTAGTCAAGCATATCAGTGTATGAGGATATTTCTTCTGGGTCTTAGATAGGAGGTCCTATGACATCCAGTTTTTAAATAAATATTTGTTTGTCGATAGCCAAGGCCTTTCCTTTTACAGTCAGCATACTACTACACTAAGAACGTTCTCGCAATATTTATTCGAACCATTCAGAAAAAATATTAGGCACTGATTTTTTGACAGAACTAGTTCTAATACCGTGTTTGTAAAATAGTGTATAAGGCTGCTGTTAGAAGGCAATACAAAAAATGTGCGTCTAAGGAAAGGTAATAATTTGCATACATAAATCTGCCAATTGTTAGCCGTCACGCAATTATTTTAAAACCACTCCCACTGCTTTTGATCCGATCAATCTATATTTGGTAATGCAAAGGATTCTCGACCCGGCATTAATTTAAATGTTGGTGATGTGAATTAAAACAGAAACTTTGGAACTAAATGTTTGACGTGTAAAAGTGGCGTTGTTTGAGGTTTAATAATTGCCAAAGAGACATTAAGTACCGTTGCAAGTAGACTAAATATTTTTAAGAAGTAGAAAACTAGAATCATGTTGACAAATTAAATTCCAATGTACATAAAAAAAGAAACAGCTAGTTTAATAGGCTTAATACTTTTTCGTTTTTATTAAATCCCATTAAAATATTGGTGTTCTAATAACCTATATAATTTTAATAGTTTTCAACACTTTCTTTTTGGTTTCAGTCTTAAAAGCATCCATTAACTAGTGCCGTATATTTTGTTTCTCAGTATCACATTGATATTAATTTTAAATAGTTTAGTTTACATTATTAACACAGAATAAATAATTTTCTTTGATTAACACATTTATTCACAGCCCCAATCGCTTTACGAAAGCCCTAAATCTTGAGGTATAAATTACCGTCACATCCATCAGACGAAACATCCTGAGCTACGCATACCTATTTGTTATAACCATAATCCATTGTATGTATGGGATTACACTCCTCAAGGTTGTCGGCACCATTGAGATTACCATCGCATGAGTTGTGTGCTTGTTTTTCGTCCTTATTTTTATGACCATCATACATGATACATATGTATGGTATATTAGTACATCAGTACAAATGTAATGAACGCGGCGCGGTAGACAATGTTACCTTGGAATTAGATGTACCAAAAGATTGTTAGGATCTGATATTTTGAGTAAGAGATGTAATTTTGATACATTTTACGAAAATTATGCGGTGAATACAAAATTGCGGAATTATGGTTTTTCATATTTGTATTCTAAGCATTAAATGCCATAATCTAACTTGTTTTTCGGATTTGCTAATATCACATTTTCATTGCAATAATACAATTTTGTCATGTGATAAAGCTAAACTTGTAGATGAATTTAGGTACATAAGAATATAAAAAATATTTTTTTTGGAATTTTCATAAGTTATTCAGAGCATTTGTTACAGAATGAACTGGATTGAGTTATTTTGGCAACGATAGCTTGTATAACGGTTTAATCTTTAAAGGTGCATTTGCAATTCAGCCCATATTATAATTTTAACCTAGATCGCGAGCATGACGCGAAGAAAGCTTTTTAATCTATTCAGCATTTTTACAGCGACTTCAAACTTGTTATACATGTCGACACATTTCCCTAAAAACAAACATTCCGTTTAATCTAATTCAGGTTTTTAGTATATATTACATAACACATATGGACAAACTGGTCTATATAAAAACAGAAATCGGAAACGAACGGTAAAATCCTTAAAATATTCAAATTCGTGTCGCGATGACTAAACGGTCGATTCATTTACAAATTATGCAAAATTAGGACCTTTTTGGGTATACCTGATTTTTATGAACAGTTATGCATCGGTAGCGAGATAACCGGAATAGTGTTGTCATTCGATGTCAAATAAAATACAATGGCCTGACATGTAACCGTTAGGGTCTCGCTCCGTTTGACACACAATTTGCTGCTTTACATAATATAAACATGTTCAACATACGTCGAGGGATTATGATATTAAGCATTATATGTTCTAATGAACTATGTGCTAATGCAAACTAAATTTTCTGCGTGGGATCTCATTATAACACTTATATTAAAATAAAAAATAATATGTTCGATTGCTATGGTAATCAGTTAACTAAGAGAGCTTTTGGGAAGAATATTTTGAGACTCGGATTACTCGGCGATCCAATGGTCTGACTATAATCAAATATCAAAATGTTACTTATATCTAAAGCTTATAGTACTCTATAGCGTCTAACAAAGCGAGATTATATACACTCGTATATATTATAGAATATGCATATATTATGGTATCTCCAGTATACGAATTTTTAGACAAATATTCAGGGTTTAATTATTTATACGTCGAATATCACGGTCTTAGTTTATTTAATTCTGACTTGAATAGTTTGTTTTAAAGCGGATTTAGTTGTAACTCATGAAACCCAGACTGTGCAGTAATTTGAATATTGAATTAAGCCGGAATCCACCTTTAGTTAGCGGAAAATGAAGGCACGGAAAGTCTAGACACTTGCATTTTACGAATTTTGTACTGAATTTATTCATTGTTTCGTAATTACGTAGGATTTTAAAATTCACCGGGAGTTTGTAACTTCTTTTTCTCTACAAATTTAAGTCATAGTATTTCCTTTTTGTCGGCAAATCTAACAGATTTTTGGTAATTTTTGAACACTGCTAAAGCTAAAAATAGCCTAGAATATTTAGTGAGCCTTCACAATTTAGAATTTATTTTTATACCAGACGCTTCACGAGAAACTAATTCGCAACGTAAAAGGTTTTGATGGATGATGTGCGATGAGTCAGTGGTTTCGGTTTTAAACTTTAACATTATTAATTTTAATACCCGTGGGAAAAATGGAAAATAATTGAACGGAATGTAAAATTGCCCGCGTAATAACTTTTGGCTGGTTTCGTAGAAAGCCGGGTAGTTATTAGAGCTTAGTCGAAAAAGGGTCTGTTCTATTAATTATAAAACTTAGAGATTTTTACCACGAGACTGTAGTGGTTTTAAAAATATCGGCTTACACTTATTGGTTTTAAGCATAGGGCTCGGCGTAAAATTGATTAAATTGTTGTTTTCTTCGGATTTTGACAGACAATAAAAATCTATTTGGATTCTGAACGTGTTTATAATGTAAAGGTGAATTTTATCGAGTATCGATCTTGTAATTTAAATTGTTAATTTTAGGAAAAAATAATATGTACTTACTCGTATTTGTAGCTGCCGTTATCACCGTAGTAGATTTCATTCTTGATCACTGGGACGGGTGTCGTCGTAGTCGAGGGATGGTAATGAGGCGTGCTCCACGTGGGATAATACCCGTGTTGGGGTTGTTGTGGGTAATCGTTCTGAGGAGGCACTATCGGACTTGGCGGAGGCACATAGGTATTTGTGGGTTTCTCCTGGACCCACGTATTCTGTGGGATATAGTTCGTAGGTGGGTTCCACTGCGGCGGCCTTTTGCTCGGAGGCACGTAGTTGTACGAACTCGCTGCCGCCTTCAAGTCCACACCCTCCTTCATCAGTTCAACGGTCTCTGCCGTTTCCAGATCTTCGTACAGCTTCTCTGAGACATTGTCGGCTAGGGCGACGGCCAGCACGGCGGCGAAAATGCAAAGCTGTGAAAAATTATTTACACGTTTGTAATTTATCAACGCGACGGAATTAAAAGCGCCGTACTAATTAAGAGCCATTCATATTAACTGTCTTATAACAAACATTAATTTAGCAGTGAGTTTTGAGGAAAATAAATTCATCGAGGTTTTGGCGGTTCCTTTGAAAATTAATGTATGTATGTTTATACACGTTATGTTAGGTACAGCCTTCTTCTACGATTGAGGGGGACTAAGACAGTCCACCACTACGAAAAATGGTGGACTTATTAATTTTTCTTGGAATTTTCGATATACGCATTACCTGACTTACCTTTCTTCCAAAATTAAATTAATCAAAATTAAACTATACACAATTTACTCCAAAAAATACAAATGTTTCTAGGGCTTCAACCAACCAGAATCTCGACAATTTCACTTTAAAATATATTTTGTTAACTTTTTGCAAAATATATTTTTAAATATTTTGACCACTTGAATTTTATTTTTCGCAACGCTCAAGGACTCACCAGCTTCATGATGTCCTTCTGTGTCCGTGGTCTGTTGGATACTGTGACCACGAGGGGTCGCCGAACATTTTTATAGCGAAGCGTCCTGCGTCCTGCGAGCATCTCGAACCGCGGCCCGATACAATGACCTCGCTTCTTAGATGCTACACATAACGTCATTTTAGGGAATCGCGCTTATTTTTGGATTAATTATTTCTTTATTTTATATAATTATTTCAGCATTTTTAATACAGATTTCGTACTATACGCCTAGAATGCCAAAGTCAATCAAGTCAGTTGATAACGCTAAGTAATATTTAAAAAAAAAAGAAATCCAAATTAGTGACCCTATTGTGTTTAATATCGTTGGTCTCACAAACTAGGTAGGTACTAGATAAATGTAGTACATTAAACGCAATGAAGAAGTGATTTGTGGATTTGATAATTTTTTATTTTGGAATGAGAATCGAACCCGTGCTCATCGTTTCATAGCCCGTCAGGCGGTAGCAACACCTACTGTATGTATGAACAAAATATGTAAATATCTGTCTCGTGTGTCTAAATCAATATTGCAGACATGATATGTGTTTAAACAATAATTTATTTGTCCTATTGTTTCTTCTCGATTATTAATATATTCCGACTGTTAACGGGTCTTATAAATATGGATGTAGTCATGTTTATTTTCAAAATTCATATAGCAAAAAGATTTTTAGGCAAAATATTTAAGCATGAGGTTAATAGTACAATTATCCGCTACAATTTTTTATATTCATTTATGAGATAAATCTAATTTTTACAGTGAATATTTTTATGTATTTTTCCGTTTATTTTAGAACCCTACGTGACTCAGAGAGCAATTTAAACCGTTATTTGGCAATGTCGTTTAAGAACAGTTGTTTAACTGTGGCAGGTTATCTATACATAGATTTAATACTTTGACAATGGACTGGTCACTTAATCTAGACAAAAATGTACCAAGCAGTTGAATAAGCTTGGAATTTTCTTAGGTAAGCTTCCACTATTCCAAGATATTATTGGAACACCTGTTCTCCCAGTATAAATGCCAGACCCAAACAACTGGTATGAGATTTTTACAACTGAAAAACTCACACTAAGTGGATTGCCTAACCTGGGAATCAAACCCAGTTCGCGGCCCATACATGTTTCTACTAGTCTAATAAGAGACTACACACATACTAAATATATATTATAGTTAGTAGCTATGAAAAGTGCGTGGTGGCCTGTTGGTAACGGACCAGGCGCGGCTGCCTACATGTTCACGGTGATCGCGGGTTCAAATCCCAGGGCACACCTCTGACTTTTCGGAGTTATGTGTGTATTGATAGTCAATCACCACGCACTTTTACGTTGAAGAAAAACATCGTGAGGAAACCTGCATACCGTAGCGATTTTAAAGAATTTCTACGGTATGTAAGTCCGCCAACCCGCACTAGGCCAGCGTGGTGGACTATATGGCCTAACCACTTTCAATCGATTCTCTCGATTGTAGAGTAGGCCCGTGCCCTGCAGTGGGACGTATATGGGCTGATATAGAAATATAGCTATATGTTATTATTTTGTACTTGAGTACGTGATTTTCGGGTTCTCATTCATCCGTTTTCGTGGGTGTGTATGTATATTTGTTTAGTGTTTAGCGTATCACCAAATACGATAAAATTAATTCTAATTGAATGTAAGGACGGTTGCATATAATGACTCATACATATTGCAGTTTATTTGGTCATCGTGTGTGGTTTTCCCACGGTGATACGTTTATATGCTTTTTCATACCTCAGGATGTTCCCTGTTGAAAGTAGGCCTCCTCAAAAGAAATGTAGAGCTTACTGTTTTTTGTAAAATTGAAATGTTCATTCTACTAATTGTAGTTTACATGAATCTAAGCATTTTTCTTTTAGATTTTTTAAATGTTCTTTAGGACTATATTAACCTAGAATTAATAAAATATTCTCCGTTAATATGTAACAAGATGTTTTCCGCATTAGCATTCGGGTGAAATTGATTTATTTTATACTTTTTTTTTTGCGGTTTGTTCGGTATTCAAAAACATATAAAAACTTGTTAGCTTTCTTTAAATTTGTCTTGCGTTTATTAACACATGTTTATTCACATAACAGTTTATAAAATAAATTAAAATTGCGCACAATGTGGAACGGCCCGATCGTCGCATTCCAAAACCTCCTTAATAAATATCCGGTGGTTTTCGGGTTTCAACGTTCCAAGTTCGAATGTTGGATTTAAATATTCGAACATCATCGAGGTTTTTATATTATGAATAAGTGCATATTGGATATGATTGATGTCCATTTCATCATTTATGTTATTTCTATTAGAAATATTGTTGAATAAGTATTACTTAAGGTAGTTAGGATTTTCTGTCGAGTCAAATGAGGGTTGGCTGTACACCTGCTTGCCAGCAAAATTATGAAAACATTTCATAATTTAATAATTAATTAGAAATAGACTTGTTTTTTAAAAATAATATCTGCTGTTTGAATTGTTCGGCAAGTTCAAAGATCAGTCTTCATAAAATATAATCCAACGGAAAAGTTTCATAAGATTGCCCCAGAGCTATTAAATACAACAAAAAAAGTATTATGGAAACATCGTCCCTACTTTAATCCCTATTAATTAAACTCAAAAATTAAATAAACACACATTTTTTAAACATCAAAAGGCGCCGAAGTGCGTTGTTTTGATGCGCATGCGCTATCTACATCAGGAATTTGTGCATTTCGTCTTAATGTGGAGTAAGCGCGTGACTACAATATTAATGTAAGGACTAGTGTGGAGCGTACGCAGATTATGTCAACTCTCTGACCTCTCTTGTATCCTTTTAATACTTGTATATTTGCTAAATTCTTTCTCGTAATTAGGTTTTATTATCTTTTATTTGATAGCGACCGGGATCTTCAAATATGGTTAGGTAGTTTGTTTGAGGTAATTGGGGTGCACCTATGTTCATCACTGGATTGCTTAGGACTGGAGATCTTGATGCTGGTTTAGGGCAATTACCTTACTTTAATTAATTTACTCTCTAATACCTGAATTTTTAGGTATGAGAGAGTAAATTATTTTATAACGATTTAAGGCTAGTGTAACTATAACTTTTAACTGCATGGCAAACATTTTCATAAAAAAATATTGTCCATATCTGAACAGTATGGATAAAGTGCGACGCAAATATTTCTTTTAAAAGGTGTAGGTATCATAAATTAGAAAAAAAATATTTCTCATCAAGAATGCATTTATTGCCTTCACTTAGCTTTGTCTGATTAAATAAATTATTGTATCGTACGCAAATTGAATGGAAATTACTTTTGAAAACTTTTAAGGTCGTGCTTTTTTTCAGCTTATGATTAATTCATTCTTAGGTAGAAAAAGAAACTGACTACACCGGACCAACGTTATTTCGTGTAAAACATCAAGGAATTTACTAAAATGTACGCAAAGGTGTAATTTGTGTTAAATAGCCACGAAACACGCATTTCAATGAAGCTATAATGGGTAATTTGAACTTTTTCGCTAACGGTGGGTTTGATAACCCAGATTTTAGTCCTAAAACGGGCAGAGTTTGGCAAGTATCCATATTCTTTTTTGTGTTTTGGGGGTTTTCCGAGTTCCCTTTTTTTCTAGAACAATGTATTTATCAAATATTTCAAATGTGCTAACCTACACGAATAATAAAAATTAACAGTAAGTTTACAAGAATGGTATGAAAATTAGGCTACAAAATAATATGTAATTTGGAACTGCCCTTCTAATACAGTAATAAAAAGGTAATAAAAATATTTTTTTGAGCACATAACATAAAATATTCAGTATTCTTCTATTCTACCACCCGGTTGAAAAGCAGTTTTCAGAAGAAAAGAATGGGCATGAAACTCCAGTGCTCCACTTTTTTAAAACAGTTTACGAATTGTTTATTTACAAGCTATAATTTAACCATAAGTATCCGGCCGATTTGCCCAAGTATTTGTGTTACAAGTAGGAAACTATTATATTTTGCTTGGCCGAGTACCACACTGATTTACAGTAAACTTATCTTTGCACGCATCGTTAAGCAAGATATATTATATATTTAATACATTATCTCAAACGTTGAATTTTGATAGGCATTTAGTCCGTATAAGTATGCGAATGGTGATTCATTCCGCAGGGTTTTACCTTTTATAACGGTGTAAAAATGTTTGTAATATACGCATTCAGAGTCCAAAAATACATCGTTAAAGCATTGCCACGTTGCCTCGCCCCGCTAAATTCTTAACCTAAAAACTGGATGCTTACACTCGGACAATTAAAAGGTACGGGAGAATAACAGTTAAAACAATCAAAGCTTAGTTGCACAAAGTATAACCTGTCGGAAATATCTGTGCACCTAGCTGGAATGCGGTTCACATTTCATTTTGTTGTGTTTCCCTATCTACTATGTTATTTAACATTAAAAACTTTTTGAGATGGATGCGAATTCTATTTTTTATTCGTTTTTCTATTTTAATTCAATTTGTTTAACCAATATTTTGAATTTGCTGAACTTATGTTCCAATGACGTTAATTAGTTGACAGCCTCCGTGGCGCAGTTGGTTTGACGCCGCCTGTGAAACGAGAGGCCGCGGGTTCGATCCCCGCACCGAAACAAATATTTGTGTGATCCACAGGTATTTGTTTCGGGTCTGGGTGTTTGTGAGACCGAAAAGTCTCTCGTAGCTTCTGGTACCCACGACACAAGACTCGAT
Source organism: Deilephila elpenor (assembly GCA_949752805.1). Classification (NCBI taxonomy): domain Eukaryota; kingdom Metazoa; phylum Arthropoda; class Insecta; order Lepidoptera; family Sphingidae; genus Deilephila; species Deilephila elpenor. Next base: position 6,241,347 of record OX457111.1, read on the forward strand.
CTTAGTGTGGGGTCAGGACTATGTATGTGACTGTTGGGTGTATTTATTTATTTATTTATTTATTTATTTATTATTATTCAGGTCCACAGATATTTCCGACCAGTAATAACTTTGCCCATAACTTTGACTTTTACAATGTCAATTCCATATGTAGAGATTTCAAATGTATGGCGATGACATTGTCAATTTTAAGGTTATCGTCAGTCAGTTTATGCAGCTGAGCCATAATATGGTAAAACTTACTGTCAAAACTGATTGAGACAACATTTAAATGGCAAAAAAATTATAAGTATATTTTCTGAATGGTTTTTTCTCGGTTGTTAATATAATTGAGCTAGCTTGTTTAGCGGATAGACAGACTGAGTCCCAAATGCGACATGAGAGCCTCATTATGACGAGCTTTTCACCATCGTATACGTATGTCGTTATCTAGGTGGATAGGGTAGATGCAAATATCCTGGCACCAATATTTTGTCAAAGCAGATTATTATACTAAGTAGTTTTTCATTTTTAAGATGATAGTGGGCTGTGTAGTCTGAAGTCTGTACTGGAAAACTGTTTTGGTTTATCTAAAATTAATAACTACTTAACAGATTAAGGGATGTTAGGGCTGAAGTTTTACTGTAATAAAGCAAAACGCTGAAGATAAATTTCATTAATTTGCGCAAGAAAAATAATGCTGAGTTGTTTTCATGATAAAACAACCAAATCATATAATTTTACCACATCCTTTTGTTATAAATTGAACCGGTCAATAAAACCGAGGGCAGAAATTGCAGGCTTACGTGGGCATCTAGATTCGTCATTCTTAATGCTAAAATTGCATCAAGTTCCTTAATTTGTGACTAAGCATTCCGTATGGAGGACTTTCCTGTGTCGATACAAATCGATAATACGTGACCAATCGCAATATAAAAATAAAAAATCTATATTTTATTCTTATAACGAACTCCCTTCATTTTTCCTCTACGCGAAATTCCTTAAAATGACTAACTACAGTACAAGTGTTATTCTAGCATACTCGGTAAAAAGTTAACGACTTTTTATTTATTGCATTATGTTGGGGGATTAATTCAGCTTACGAAATCAAATTAATTTTTTCTACACACAAGCACTTTTAACCAAATACTAAGTAATCTGTCTCATGTAATGGGTAACAAACAGTAAGAAAATATAATTTTGGCCATCTTTCTCTGCGTAACATTTTGCAACTAACTGAAAATTATCTTAGAAGTATAGACGTTTTTAGGAGACTGTTGTCATTAATGAATTTTATTTTTCTATCGTTTTTTTTATGTAGCTTAATGTCTATGTTTAAATACTTTTTAAAGTAATTTCGCTACAAAACCAAATCATACTCACGACCAAACAATGACATGTTAGAATTTTTTCATGTGTTTTGTTGACATACCCTGTTATTAAAAGTTACGATGCTTCTAAAGTGTGCAAAAACATTGATTAGTGTGTAAATCTTTTAGAACATAAATACAAAAGTATTTTTCTTGCATATATGTTTTAATAGTTTGTTGATCTTTACCTTTGGAGCCGGCCATTGACCTCCAGTATACTCTATAATCTATATGATAATCTTTTCTTAATATATACTCTAAGAATCTTAAATACAGTCACTATGTTTTTAATCGGTTGAGTTTGTTAGGTCTTAACTGCTTAATAAGTTAATAGACGCTGCAACCTGTGAGGTCCTGGGTACGCTCATTCATCCAAGTCATTCAGAAGTCCAAGTCATTCGCGTTTAAAATTTGTCGAATTCATAAAAAGCTTCCCAATCACATCAGAGAAATAAATCGACAAGCTGTGGAACTAGAGACATCTCTACCTACTTCGTCAGAGATAAAGACGTGACCTTAAGTATATTTGTAAGGTCAAGAACGTATTTACTTTTCTCCTTGTATTATGAGGGTCCAAGGACGTCATTGATTACATACTCTCAGATGAACCGTTGGCTTGTTTGCCGATCGCCGCCTCTGACATAATATAAGCGCTAATTGTAAGTGTACTTACACCTTACTAACGGTATTTCTGTGGCATAATATTAAAGGGGGACGAAAGACTCTAAATATTAACATACATACATACATAAACTCACGCCTTTGTCACGAAGGGGTAGGCAGATGCGCCAATAGGACACCCACATTTCGCCTTGCATGTTCCGTCCCACGATGTGATAGGGGGCGAGCCTGTCGCCATATCGGGCACAAATTCCTGAATCCCGGCTGATAATGAATACAAAAATCCAATATCATACATACATACATAAACTCACGCCTTTATCCCCGAAGGGGTAGGCAGAGGCGCCACCAGGACACCCACATTTCGCCTTGTATGTTCCGTCCCATGATGTGATAGGGGGCGAGCCTATCGCCATATCGGGCACAAATTCCTGACTCCGGGCTGATAATGAATAGAAAAATCCAATATCACTTTGCCCGACCCGGGACTCGAACCCGAGACCTCAGCTTTGTAACCGTACCGTAATACAACTACGCCACCGAGGCAGTCAATCAATCCAATATCACTTTCTAAATATTAAGGCTCTGTTATATCAAGTAACTTTGACAAACTTTAAGGAGTACATTTGACATGCCAATTGTCATGCTTTGACATCGTCAAAGTCATAATTATCTCCACCGTTGCTTGTCACTACCATGCCTTAGATTTGAATAACACGAATTATAGATTTAAGTGTATTTTATTATTTAGTTTCCCTATTATTGTAAGATTTACAATAAAGTAATAAATAAATAATTTATGTATTTAAGGCAATTCAAGCTAATACAAAAAGGCATCAAGTAATCAAGAACTTAAGTAATACAATTTAAAATGGACTCTTAATCGTTTTCGGCGATATAATTCAATACGTAGGCTGTACAAGATGTCCGTATTACTGAAGGTTATCCATCAACACGCTAGTCGATCACGGCTGCAGTTAACTTCACTTGCACGTGTCGCGTGACAAACAAGCCTCTGATGACTGACTTATAGTTACTGATATAGTAGTTTATGTGTATGAGGAATCTTGGTAATACATCTCATAGGTATGGTGAATAAGGCTTTAGTTGATTTTCACATTAATCAACCAAACCTTAACCTTAGTTATGTAGTTTCAATAAAAGAGTAATAGTAGTGATAAACTTTCAAAATATGTGTAACAATTGGCAGCCTTATTCATAGCAATAGAACCCGGTGGTTTCTTCTTTACATAGTGTTATGGTGGAAGAGATTAGTAAAAACATCGAAGAATTCGATGTTCATGGCAAAGAAATAAAAAAAAATTAAGTTGATTCTATATTAAAACAAGATGCTTAAAATCCTGACTGACGGACAACTGACATGTGAAATTGTAATTGGCCAAATACCTACTTACAATTATTAAAACAAAAAAGGTAACTGGCACATTAAAAACATTAAATCGGAAATTATGAAACAATTTGAGTGTTTTTGAATAAGGAATACAATAAATTCTCAGATAAAGTAAAATCGTCATTAGTCGTAACTAATTCCTTACCTTTTTGCTTCGATTAGTTTTTTGTGTCAACCCAAGTATAAAAAAGTTTTATGATACGAAAAACTTTCCTGGAAGTGGGCCATTTCCCGTCGGAAAGGCGATATCGTAAAATTGTAAACCCAAAGGTTAAGTAAAATGCAATGAAATTATTACAGCCTGCGGATGTTATTAAAACGGAGGTAGAATAATGTTTAATTAAACTAATCAGGATGCATTTTTTAATTTGGTTGTGACGTCATAACATTGTATCATTTAGATTCCTTATGGAGAAATGACGTCAGCGTCACAAGAATGTGGTAAAAGCCGTTAAAAGTTTGGAAGTCGCGACAAAAAGCAACAAAAATGTTAGGGCCATTGCCGTGCAATCCTTAGTAATTGAGGTATATAATTTGATTTTGTGTTTATCTTGACCCTAAGTGGACTTGTATCTCGGCCATAAAACAAAACTTATCACTAACAAATAAATAATAAATTATATTTAGACATGCCTTTTTGCTGTCTCTTGTCAAGAAACAAAATTAGATATTTAGTATCTACCCATTAAGGGCTTCTTATAGAATGATTAGCTCCGTACGTATGCAAATTATTAAAATTTCGCTGTCCATGTCGGAAAAACCATTTTTTTCCGGATTTTACTAATCGTCAAATTCATTCAAAAAAAATTCCCATCGCTTGAATTCTAATGTAACCTAACATAAACCATTTTGGTTTGAAATAAATTAAAAAGGTATTCTTAAATACATATATGGCTTTAACTTTTAGCATGGGAATATCTTAATTCCATTTAAGGAAATTCTATTTACGTATAACTCATCGATTTGCATTGTGATCTCTTTATGAGGTTATTGAACTTCCGCCTGTCTCACAAATATATTGTGGTGTATCCATGGCATCTTGCAGGGGCGTTTTGTAGTAATATGTTTAAAATATTCTTAGGATATATTTTATGAGTAGAATAATATAAACTCGAAAAACATTAAATTTAAATTTACGAATATATATTTTTTACGCGATTTACTTTCCAATAAAAAAATCGTATCTATCAATAAATTGCATATTATAGGTATATGAAACTAGTTCGAACCATTACGTTTTATATATAAAAAAGCTTTCTACCCATGTTCTTAAACCACAACAAATACAAAAGCGATAGTAGCTATTTAATTTAATTACCATTTTATTTCTTTTACATACATATATAATTTAGGGATTTAGCATTGAATCATGCGTCCAATCTTCAAGCGAGGCTTAAAGAGAGTACTGTCCTCACGGTAGGCAGCGACTTTGTTGTGCTGGACCCCTGGCACTGCGAAGGTCCATGAGCGGCGGTGATCGCTTACCATCAGGCGAGCCGCATGCTCGTCTGCCTACGAAGGCAATAAAAAAAAAATGCGTGGTTGTAATTGTCGGATATGGTTGTCCACAAGCCGCCGGCGACAAGGGTACGTGATTCGTGCGTTAATTGCTCGTGTAAGGTTTTCCATCTACGCACTGTATATGACTCCGCCTTTTTCGGATCAGCTGTATTTTAGTAATTTTCGCGTGTTTTTGCGAAGTTTGAAAATCGAATGCGGGTATTGTATTTTATTGTTATTAATAATATGTAACATCATAAAAATTCACATAGACCTGAGCTACAGTACGGCATTGTAGGTATTTTGTATCAGTAACAAATTATGGATTATGAACCATAAGTTTCTACGCTCGAGAATTAAGTTACGTATTATAATTAAGTTAAGTATTTACGGTATACAAGTATTGGGCTTAGTTAACGTTTTTATAGCAAAGGTAAAAATTTAAGGCTTCCATACTAAGCATGTTCATTTAAGGGAATACGCATTTTTGCTACAAGTCTAAAAACAATACAGTACTGAACCTTACGTATAAGATTAGGGCAGTTAATAGTATGATTCAGTTTTATTAATATCCGCCCATAAATAATGAGCTTTCAAAATTGATATCTTCATCCTGCCATTTAAGTGCAGGTTTATTGGTTAATTACTTAGATAAATCAATACACCCAAATTAAATTTGAGTGAATTATACTAATGCAATAATTGCAATAGGAATTTATAATCATAATATTTGTTATAAATTGCTGTAGGATATTGTTATAGCTTTGATGGTAGGTACATTCGTATTTATATTTATTATATTGCTGATAATTGAAAAAAATAATCATCATTAGGATTAAAGATTTTTCTTCTAAGTCAAAGTATTCATAGTTTCTTAGATTTACGCGAATGTTACCCATTAAAATAAAACTATATTTTACGGATTTTATGGCGATTTGGCTTAATTTTGACATTTTCTTAACTTCCCGACGTTTCGTTTGATTTACAGCTTTTGTGGTCACGGGGCGGACTGCTGCTACCTAAAATAGTTTTATTTCAAAGTATTAATTTCGTTTTTTTTCTGTAAAGACTTATTCTATTTCACGTCAATTGTTCAGCCTCTATCCACTACGGAGGTTCACGATTATTAACTATTATATTTCTTTCCAACGTCAGTGAAAATGTTACCCTTAAACGTGACGTGATAATGTATTTCCAGCCGAAAGACAGAATTATGTAAATGGGGCCAGAGGTTCTTTAGATATGAGCGCACAAATGGGCAGATGGCAAGAATTTATGTTTTAATAATATATTAGGATAAAGATAAATTTTGTCCTTTGTGAATTTAAAGTTGCTAAATACTCGAAATTATTATATTAAACTAAACTTACTTATGCTATATTTTATGTACAAACGAAAAAATAAAATATTCGTACGAAATGTGATATTAATTTTAAAAACCAACCTCAAAACTTGCATCCAATTACGCTTAATTTTGTATATTCCAAAAAAATAACCGTCGAACGTTACTCGGTTTAAAATGGGAGCCAGTTTTCGGTGGCGTAGCATTAAAAATTAACGACAAATAATTTGGGGTACGCAAGTAAACAAGTCATTCGGGTGTGTACTAAAATTCGACGTTCACTGTTACGATACGAGGTCGGGAATGTTCAGGCTTGTTACGGAACATTTTAATGATAGCTGTAAACATAGAGGCGGATGATATGTATTTCCTACTTACAGCCAATATTAGGAGTAACCGATAATGCGTACTCGTATTTTATTGGATAGTCCAAGTTTACCACAAACTTTCGCAAGCAGACAATATTGTTTCTATTGGCAACTAATCAACATCTTACATATTTCATAGTATAGAATATCAGTTCCATGTAGTCTTATGTAGACTGTATCTCTAGTTTTTTCTAAACTTAGAGAACATTGTATATTGATGAGATAAAAATACAACGCGAATAAGTTTAGGTCCGTCTCCTACGCTTGTCTAAATTGGATATTAATCAAGACAGGAAATCCTATTTAGCGGATAAGAGCCATATACAAAGTAATTGTTAAATTTTGTTACTTGTCTGTCCTTGACGCTAGTAATAAAATCATGACTTAATCTTGTACGTAAAAAGATTTGCGCTCATTCCTCGTAGGAGTAGGGGATAGATTGGTATTTAGGATAAATATAAATAATTTTGTTAGACTGTAATACATCCTTTCACTGGTAAATACAATGGTTTTCTCTTGTAGATAAATATTAGTATGACTTAATAAGTGTAGTCTGTGTATTTCTGCGTTGAAAAAGTTACACCGTTGATTGTTTTAAAGCTTGTTTATTTGATTTTATCCTTCGTAGAAAAAGTAAATTTTTTTTAGCTGCATTGCGTATGCTATTAATTTTTGTTTTATCGAGTCAATGTAAAAAAGTACTTCGATAAATGTACATGTAAATTTGTCGAGTATATTTATTAAAATTATTCGTTACAATAAACCGGAACGAATCGCGATGAATCAATCGCACGCCCCGTGAAATAACAAGAATTAAAACCTCATTCCGAAATCGCCTTTACATTTGCATTAATTTGCTTCTTACCTTCGATGACGTCACTGGACCGACGACCGCAAAGTGCTACATTTTCTCCAAATCAATAAATAATGAAATCCCTTCGGGTTTATAATAAAAAGCGCCCACTTTTGCGGTTAAGTCGAGATAACTTTTACAAGAGTCCTCACATTTTGATATATTGAACGTCCGATAGAAGTACATAGAGCGCTAGGAGTATATAAATCTAAAGGATTCCGAGCCTTTGTATTTAACATCGAGAGATTTACGAGAGAAGTAAAAGTTTTGATAAAATATGAGCATCTTGGAAACTTGTTGTTTTCATTATTTTTCACGGGGTTTATACAGTTGGGTGGGCTTGGGTTTTAAAGTACAGCGGATTAGGGATTTATTAACTTAGTTGAATTTAAAATACTTTACGACGTAGTACTTAGAGTACTTCGTTGACAGTTTTCAGGTACAATTAATCGGCTCGTGAAACCAAATGTTTTATAACAAATTTTCTTACATTTTGTCCAAATTCTATATTCGATGTTTTTTGCAGGATTAATTCCTTACGAGATCTATTTACGATAATATACTTTGCCGTGTGCTGTTAATTAAGTAACACTTCTAAATCTAAGACCTCTTTTGGCTTAATTAAAAATGTAGATTACTTTCCTTCAAAACTTGTTATGCCTCTTAACCACATTCCTTTAACACGAGAAATTTGAATTAAAAAAATATGTAAACTAATTCGCCCTAAGCATTTGATGACATTATCCCAGATACATTTTCAACCAACTTAATAGCTATACTTGAGACTGCACGCAACAACGATGATTGCAAAAGTGCTCTCCTTACAACAGGGGACTCGACGCATCTTCTTTTAAAAGTCTTTTAATTTAAAAACCATAAAGGCTCATGTGATTATTTCAATCATTAGCCATATCAAAGTGAGTGAAGGATGCCGTAGATAAAGGCAGCACTTAGTAAAACCTCGGTGTTCGATATCCTTTCAAACAAATTCCAATTAATGTATCTCCGTGAGAAAATACATACGTTTTTTCCATTTTGTAGGTCTGAACGTTGAGTTAGTGCCTAAGTGCTGACGTCATTTTCTTGGGTGCATTGTCTTGGATAAAACTTAAAAGCAAGTTTTATTTTGCACCACTTGTTAATTTTACAACAATCATCTTAACAAGCTCAAATTAGTTTTTATAATTAATGAATTCCTTTGTTTTCTTTTATTTCATATAATTGAAGTATGAGAAACGATTTTCGACGTTCCATTTAGTTTGGCTGATTTATGCATCGTATATCTTCTAGTAACTTATAAGCGTATGGAATAATTAGCAGAAAACTTTATAGTTGAAACTGCAATAAAGAAGAGCAGAGAAAACTAATCGATACAATATTTACTAACACAGCATTTATAAACGAATTCAATTTGTACTAATGAATTTCTTCGCCACAAGCACCAAATCTTCCAAGTCATGTATTGAGAACAAATGCAAACAGACACCGTATAAATCCCCAAGGATCATTTCGTAATTTAGTTTCCTAAATGAGGACACCACACGTCCCAATACCGCAGATAACAAAAATAATAAGGGGACCGAATCATGACATGATTTATTTTACCCAATACGGTTCGCGCAAGATAATTTCTATTTAATTATTTTGCGGTTTGCGGTTTCGACTTACCTGTATTTGTAAATTAAGTTAGTATATGTAATACCTTTTCGGGTATTTTCAAAGTCCCCAAAAGCATAAGAGTAGAATGTATTATTCTATTTCCTATATAGGTGTTACTGCTGATCATTTTCATCCACTATTTTGAAACGAGCTTAAGCCTAACACGTCTGCCCAGTGCTGATTGAGAGGCAGACTGATTGTATTAGATCAGTAGCCAGTATAGTTTCGGAATTTAAGCCACCATTAGATTATATTATTATTTGTATTACTGAATGAAGGTATTGGAAATATTTGTATTAGAGATATTCTGTATTTGTTATCTATATCATGAGAGTAGACAATAATTGTCTATGACAAGTATGTTTGTCTCTGTGCGAAAAAGATTGTTGTGTGGATTGTTCCGGAAACACGTCTATAAAGTATAAAGTGTCTGTAATAAATCTATTAAAATAAAACACAAGAAACAAGATAACAAGTTTCATTTCTAATAGAAGGCAACTGACGCTGACGGCTTACATATCGTGCTTTCAAGACTCTAACCTGAGGGTTTTACTGTCAATTTATTTCCGAATCATGGTTCGATACAACATAGAAAGATCATGATAATAGTGACCGGTTCATACTGTACATTGTGGTTGTTAATAAAGACATCTCTATTTCGTTACCGAGATGAATCAGTTTGTGAATGGTATTTTTTTTATCGCGATGAATGGCGAGACGAGCATGCCAATCTCCTGATCCTAAGCGATACGACCACTCATGGACAGTAGCAACATCATGAATTACGAAGCAATGCTTGGCATTCGACTGCGCTCGCCATTTTGAGACATAAGATGTTAAGTCTTAATATTTCCAGTGGTTACTCTGGCTACAATTATTAAAACTTCAACGGTTCGGAACCAAAGACAATTTATTCTATAATTTTTTTTTATATTAGTTACCTGGCTTCTAGTGTTTTGTTACACATCACAACAACAATGACTTTAAACCGGAACACAACAGTGCATTTAAACTACTGTTTGGCGGTAAACGGCTGTGAAATAAATAGGCTCTTATAAGTGATTTTTCATCATAAGCGAGCATCATGTGATTCCATAGTATACATATATATGCGCTGTTGCTTCCTAGATCATTGAATTATACCCTAAACATATCACTCATCAAGAGCAC